>OX375880.1:69092973-70347973 GCA_947359465.1 Metellina segmentata | reverse complement strand
ATTCTATTCAGGACCGTAGGTTGATCGGTAGATATTAACTCGTGATAAGTGAATCGATTTTTCAGTTCGATTCTTTCGTAACTTGTTTTGATCCACAGTGAGCTATGATTGATTATTTACTTGTTAAAATATTACCAGTACCGAACTGAGGGAAACCTCAATAGTTTTTGTACATCTCCCGTCTTAGCTCTGTTGGTTATTCTTGTACTGCTGTCACCACGCAACACTTTAATTTTTTCTTCAAGTTTGTATTTCGATGATTTTTAACTGTATCTTCAAATATTTCCCAGTTCAGATTCATTTTCCTCTTTTAGAAGTAAAAATCTCTCATCTTCAATTGATTGAGTCCATTTATATCTGCATGTATTAGTTCACTAACTGTTAAGGCTCTACTTTCCACGAGTTTAATATCTACCGACCTACGTACGTTCCAAAATAGAATCGTCCACGCAACGAAGAGCCATTCCTAGAAAGACGCGCTAGTACACGTGGACCTTCATGGATTCCCACTTTTATCCACATCATACCTGTCATTAGGTCTAACTTTCACCACTTAGTATGGTCCGAAGAACCGTGGTCGAAGCTTTAGTCCGACTCCAAATTGGGTTCGCTTGATAGCAACTTTGTCGTCTACACCATATGTTTGTGCTGGTTTTCGTCGCTTGTCGTATTGTTGTTTACTTTGTTGCTGCACTTTCAAAATATTAGCCTTAGCTTCCTCACGTAGTTGTTGGACATTTTGTAGCGATATCTGTATGTATACATCTTGAGTGCCTCCTTAATTTTAACGTCATCCTTGTTTTTCATTTTAATTCCCGTCAAAAATTCAAATGGTGTGTATTTGGTTGATGTTGATATCGTACTGTTGATGACTCGTTGCACTGCGGATGTGTGCTTGAACCATTTGGTGGGGTCTTCAATTGAAAGTTTCGTTAAAACTGAGATTATTGTCGCATGAAGCTTTTCCACCTGTCCATTACCTCTACATACACCTGTTGTTATTGGAATGTGTGATATTTTCTTCTTGGCAATATTTTTGAAAATCTGCTGATGTAAAAGCTGAACCTTTATCAGAAATAATTCTCGATGGGTTCCCAAATGTGTCTTGCTGTTGTCTTAATTTTTCTAACGCGTCATGTGATGAAGTAGATTTTACCGGATATATCCAAAGAAATTTGGTAAAGGCATCAACGACAGTGAATATGTATTTGTAGTTTTTATGTGTTGATGGCAGTGGTCCTATAAAATCAATGTGATAAGTGTCAAGTAGAACATCTCCCTTTGGGATAGGATGTAATAACCCTTCTTGTTTGCCTGATTTTTTAGATGATAGTATGCACTGCACACAATTGGAAATGACAGTCTCAACCACTTTCCTTATGTTGGTCAAAAAGAATTGTTGTTTCACCAAATTTTCAGTTTTGTTTATACTAAAATGGCCTTTCAAGTGTTCAAGCTGAACAATGTGTTTCTGCATGTCTTGTGGAACTACTAAAAATTCTTGGTCATTGACCATTTTATACAGCACGTCATGTTTTAATGTGTACTCTGAAGTTGAAGACTGTTTAAGCAGTTGTTTGATACTTTGTGTAAACTCGTCTTTTGTTTGTGCATCTTTGATTTCAGTGGTATACGGGCCCACATAGTAGGAGGAAGTGACGTCATCAAAAGGGGCGTGGCCAAGTGACGTCACAGCGTGACGCCATCACAACAGGAAGTGACGTATTGACTGGTGAGTTGAGTTGAGGAGTAAAGGTCCTGCTGCTGGACAAAAACATCAGAGTCAAATGGAGTTGAGATGTTGGTTTCGGTTTCAATTTTTTTAAAGTTTATCTACTGTTGAATGACAACAGGGTAGTTTATTTAATTGGGAATGGCAACACTTGGTATGTTTACGTTTGGGACTTAGAAGTTTTTATCACTAGCGCCTCAGCGTACAGCGTAAGTGTCCGACAAGTTGACTCTGATTGGCTCCTCATATATATGTTGTATGGTTGTTAGTAGTATTTCTCGCCAACTTATACTAAGGGTACTTATACTTTTAAAGAGCTTCTTCCTGTGAAGCAACGATGGCCTGATGGCTAAAGTTACCTACCTTCAGATTGGCGTCGGCAACGGAGGATGACTTTACGAGTTCGATTCCAGGTGGCGGGGAAAATTTTAGATCCTCCAAATTATTTAAAAAAAATTCCAATTTAATTCCTTTTGAGTCTAAATTACTTTTCCTAATTTTTAATACCCTTTTTATATTTTTAAAAGCTTCAGTTGATTTTACATAAATAATCTAAGAACCACTCCTGAACTCACTACCAGCTGATATTTTCCCGCCCCTCTGCCGTCCCCTTTGCTTTAGGATGATGGTGTCGTATCCGCCCCTGGCTTAGGACCATTCTGATGTAACAAAAAGCATACATAAAACACTAATTATATAATTATTAACTTATATAATAAAAGGATACAATTTTCGGCTTCCACCTCTACCCACCCATAGCCATGGATCTGAAAAGAAAAGAAGAAAGCAGAAAACTTATTCCTTTATTTAAGTTTTAAATTATGACTAATAAAGTAGTTTTCACTTAAAATACATAATTGATACCATTGTTCTAAGTAAAAACCAGGAAAGATGGGACTTGGTGTTGAAAAACACATTTTTTTAATACCACAATAGAAATTCAGGCATTAAAATTGGGTTGCCATACCAGAATTACTATTTTAAATATGCATAAATAAATGCCATATTAAATATGTTTTTTTTTTTTTGCGGTATGAAAAGCGACCGCTCTCCACAGTAAAAATAAAGCAAACTGTTAAAACCTTTCGAAAACCGTTCCTATCAGTCAAACAGATCTGCGCCAAAATGTTGATAAATAGCCAAATGAAACACCTTTACGTTTGAGTTCACATGATCATACCAGCCAATCAGAGTCAACTTGTCGCACACTTACGCTGTACGCTGAGGCGCCTGTTTTTTATCTGAGATTTCACTGTGTACGTAACGTTGAGGTATAGGGGTCCTGCTGCGGCATAAAAACATTAGAGTCGAGTGGAATTAAGTTCTTAGTTTCGGTTTCAATTTTAAATACAAGAGTTGAGTTGTTTTATTTTTGAATTTATTAATTACATGGAAGGTTCTTTCTTGATGAGTGGCAACACAAAATGTGACGTCATTGCAGTGTTTATATTTGGACTTTGATTCTTTTCTGAGATTTCAAAGTTGAGATTTTCTTGTTACTCGTAGCGCCATCTATTGGCCTTTACTTGAATGAAAAGAACACAAACAATCGTTAGAAATTGAATTAATTAAAAATTAGGCGATATTTTGGTGGGGTTTGAACTTAGTACAAAAGTACCTGCGTCCGAGGGTTAATTCAGTGATTATAACCTTTCGGCCGCGAATACCTGCTCAGCTTCAGAGATTTAATTATGTGAATGAAATCTTTCTTTGGGAAAATGGTAACTGTGTGATGTCAGACTACTTGCCTGAACATGTTTGATCATGTCTGAACATGTCTGGACATGTTTAAGCATGTATCAACGATAGTTGTCTTGTTTGGACACGATAGCGGTCATAAATTTTTTTTTATTGAAGTAAAGCATGATCATTTCACTTTATGTTAACCGGTGGTAGAGTTGAGTTACTTTCAAGCTGAATGGTGTTTTGCTATTGGTTGTTGATAAGATGTGGGCACCTCCCTGATTATTAAAGCTTCTGTGATTGGTGGAGTACTCTTAGTTGGAATTTAGTGGCAACGATACTTTTTTTAGGGATGTTGTTTTACTGATCGTGTCAATACTCTACTGTCTGAGCACTTGTGCAGTTGAGCTTTTTTGCTAATATTTTGTCTTCTTCCGTTTAATTTGCTTTTTTTTTATCATGGAGGGTTCCAATTCCCTTTGCATTAAAACTATAAAGCGAAGTTCTGTTCAGCCTAGTCCCGTAAAGAGAGTTCGTATTACTAAAAAAAGTGCATTGTCTGTGCTTGGTGAGAAACCAAAAATAAAATGTGTACCTATGCCTGGAGAAGAGCCAAAAATAACGATGGAGTCGCTGCCTGATACGATGATACACCTTGGAGACAACGTTCCTTCTTGTGAACAAGTTCACTGGAATGATCAGAGTGCACATTCGAAAGTACGTTACAGATGAGAGTGAACGCTTACAACCCACGAAAGAAGGAATTTCGCTTTCTCCAAAAGTGTGGGAATCGTTTATAAGCAATGTGAGTAAATTTTTTACTTTTGCTACTGTATAATCTGTTAAGATTCTGGAAAGAGACCTATGCATGTCCAAAGAAGTTGTAGGATACACGACATTCCTTATCCTACAAAGACTGTTTCGAAAAAGTGACAAGTGTTTTCATTTTGTGCCCGATCGTGTTGTGTTGTGTTGGGAACACGTTTTCAAAATCTGCGAGAACTACGATTGTGTTGCTGAAAGTGTGAATAATACATTATTTACCTATTCTCTGTATTACTATGTGAGTCATGAACTTGAAAAGTGTTCGTCACTGATTTCCAACGATACTTACAACGGTGACCCTGACAATCCAGAAGGGGTAGGTGAATTGAAAAATGCTTTATGTGCACATTTAGAGGATATTATTTCGAAAGGTATATCTAATACTGCGGACCGTTTCGGATTTAAGAATTATATTGTGAACAACGTTGCACATACCTGTTTAGATTCGAGTAAGGAAGAATCTTTTACTATAAATTTTACTTCTATTCTTTACAATATTGATTGGCGTGATTTTGCTGTGACCTTTGTTCAAAAAAATTGTATGCTATTAAATTTTCAGTATTTGATTCTGCAAGGTGAATTTTTTGAATGTTTAAATGTGAAGGAACTCATAGAATCTGTGCGATAAATGTATGTAAATTCCAATTATACCTCCCCATATTTTACATCAGTGTAATATGTTTTTTTTTTTACTTTTATAAATAAATAAAATTTTGTTGATTCTTATTACACCTTGTGTTCGTTTTATTTATTTTTATATATTTAAGGTTTTTTTATTTGACTAACTTGTTTCTTTGTGTACAATATGTTAACCAGCTTTTTTTATTTAATTTGTTATTGCTGGTTGTTTTTGAAATATCATTTTTGAAAATATAAACTTTAGTGTTTAGACCTCTATTTTAATAGGAAGATTAGAGAAACATATAAATAGTGTGTTTCTTATAATTCAACCGTCATTATGAATATCAGCTTTAGGTTAGACCCCAACCGCTGCTGCAATGGAAGAAATTCTGAATCAGACATATCGGAATCCCAAACTCCCCGGCAGCTTTGGTGGCATCAATGCTTTACAGCGTGCTTTAAAAGGTCGCGTGAAAAGAAAACAGATAAGAAATTGGCTACAAACGAAAGATTCGTATACTTTACACAAGCCTTTACGGCACAAATTCCAGAGAAATCGTGTAATAGTAGGAGGATTAAACGAACAGTTTCAATCTGACTTAGTGGACATGCAATCTCTCGCCACTCATAACGATGGGTATAAGTATTTACTTACTTGTATTGATATTTTATCTAAATATGCCTGGGCCATTCCTCTGTTAGATAAAAAAGCTACAACTATAATGAGAGCTTTAGAAAAAATATTTTTGGAACGTACTCCTCAATCCTTACAGACAGATGCCGGGAAAGAGTTTACCAATAAATTAGTGCAAAATTTCTTGAAAAAGAAGAAAGTGAATTTCTTACCCCCCCCCTCCCCCCCCCCACATAATTCAACAAAAGCTTCAATTGTTGAATGCTTTAATCGTACCCTTAAAACTAAAATGTGGAAATACTTCACTGAAATAAATACGAAGCGATATATTGACGTAATAGACCAATTGATGCATAGTTATAACCATACTTGGCATCGTAGTATTAAAACAGAGCCTTCATCAGTGACAATACAAAATGAAGGAAAAGTATGAGATACGTTATACGGACAGCAATCTGATGTGAAACTAAGCAGTTCAGAGTTAAAGGCTGGCGATACTGTTCGTATTAGTCGGGATAAAATGCACTGTGAAAAAGGATACGAAGAAAACTGGACAAAAGAAATCTTTACTATTGATAAAATAATACCTCGGATACCTGGTGTGTATAAACTGAAAGATTTAGCAGGGGAAGTGATACAAGGAAGTTTTTACAAAGAGGAATTGCAAAAGATTTCGGATTCAGGATTTTATCCAGTAGAAAAGGTTTTAAAGAAAAGAAAGCGCCATGGAAAAATGGAATACTTTGTGAAATTTCAGGGTTATCCTGAAAAATTTAATGCTTGGGTTGAGGATGTCAAAATGATATAAATAGAGTTGTCACTGTACTTACCTTTCAATTTTTCACTGTACGATGTCGTTCTACATCACGCTTCCCAGCGACAGCTCTATTGAGTTTTATCCTGGCAATACAATGTCTCACTTCTACACTAAACTCTCTACACGTATGGAACTCTCAGGTGAATGGGAAGTAGGATTAGTTGAAATGATTTATCCCAGAATGTGGAGTAACATTATTGATGGTGAAAATTCTTTTGAATATGATTTAGGAAACGGAGTGAAAATTGATGGAAAAGTAGCGTGTGGTTTTTATGATTCTCCGAATGACATTTTAAATACATTTCCAAAGCACATAAAAATTCAAATGAAATATAACAAACACACTAAAAAGGTGGTGGTGCAGCTCACTAATGGTGCAACGCTGCGATTATCCAAGGGATTAGCTGAAAACTTAGGTTTTGAACCTAATCAAGTGATTGGAGAAAATTTTATTCCAGGAAATGGAGGCCCAGATACAGTTATCACTGAGAGTCCTTTTGTCGCGGACCCACATGTTGATTTACATTTGCTGTACGTTTACACTGATATCATTCAACCTGAAATTGTTGGTGGGATCTTAGCTCCTCTTTTGCGAACTCTGACAGTGAAGGGAAGAGATGGTGATATGATTCAGGAACAATTTGAAAGACCTCATTATTTACCAGTTTCCAGAAAAAATTTTGACTCAATTGAAATCATTATAAGGACGCACACTGGTCGTTACGTCTCATTCGAACGCGGAAAGTTGATAGTGAAACTACATTTCCGCTTGAAACAGATCATATAAAAGAGTGTTCCTTTCTGAATTGATTCATTTTTCATTTTTTTGGATTCAAGAAAAGAAGTAACATAATGTTGGTGCCTTACACGTGTTGTAAAAAAAAGTTTGAAAATTATTATGCAAGACAAATTGGAAATGGTCTGCCTTACTACAAATGAGTTGTTTTTCAGAAAGGACACGGAATAGGAGGTTTTTTTTGCAAAACTTTTTCGCAGAGCATTGCCTTTATTGATAAGTGTTGCAAAAACTGTTGGAAAAGAAGCATTACGAACAGGAACATTGGTTGCTAACGACATGTTGTCGGGCGAAAAAATTCAAAACATCTATTAATACTTGAGCAAAAGAAACCGGAAAGAAATTAGCAAGAAAGGCAGTTCAGAAAGCAGATGAAATGATTGGTCACGGAAAGTTTAACGCAAACGCAAACGCTCAAAACTTTCCATTTCATCTAAAATCAGGAAGGTGCAAAGACGTGATATTTTTGACTCATGATACAATGGCTTTTCTACTAAAAGATTCTCCAGAATGTGTAAAATCCGAGCTCGAATTATTCTCCTTACCTCCAACGCAAACTGTTATCGAGAGAGGTCAGTGGGTTGAATTTCATCCGTTAGCCAATGTTTCTGATGGAAGCCCTGTCGAATTCAATGTATCTGGAAGCGGAGACGAATATCTTGATTTATCACAGACTCAATTATATGTCAAAGCTAAAATTTTAAAAAGTGATGGCAAACCAATCACAGATGAAAGTAAAGTAGGGCCTGTAAATCTATTTTTGCATTCCATGTCTTCCCAGGTGGATATCAGTTTAAATGAAAGACTTGTTTCTTCCAGTAATAACACTTATCCTTACAGAGCCATGCTAGAAAAACTACTAAATCACGGTTATGATACTAAAACTTCCCAACTTTCTTCGGAACAGTTTTTTAAGGATACCGCCGGTCGAATGAATGTTTTCGATTCGGCAGACACTGAGCCTAACGATGGATTCAATAAGCGGACAGAAATGTTCAAACTCAGTACATCGGTTGATATGATTGGTCGATTATACTTGGATATGTTTCACCAAGAACGACTCCTTCTGAACATGGTAGATGTGAAAATTAAACTTATTCGTAGTAAACCGGAATTTTGTTTGCTGGGAGATGGTGAATTTAAAGTTTCCTTAGAACACGCTTCCTTATTTGTTCGTAAAGTGAGAGTCAGTTCAGGTGTTGTTATAGGACACGCAAAGAGTTTGGAAAAAACAACCGCCAAATATCCCATTAACAGAGTACTCTGTAAAGCTTATTCCATTCCTGCAGGCAATATGAGTTTTGTTCAAGATAATATTTTTACAGGGCAGATGCCTAATCGTATCGTGATCGCCTGTGTTGATAATGACGCGTTCAATGGACACTATAAAAAGTCTCCCTTCGAATTCAAACATTACAATATCAATTTCATTGGAGTCTACGTGGATGGTCAATCCATACCTCATAACCCACTGCAACCAAATTTTGACAAAAATCAATTTGTCAGAGCATATCAGAACTTATTTACGAATACCGAAGACAGAGGCCTATACCTCTCAAGGTCAGAATTTTCGAAAGGTTATTCTTTATTTTGCTTTGATTTATCCCCAGATTTGTGTGACGGTTCACACCTAAATCTTATTCGTCATAGTAATTTAAGAATAAAAATTAAATTTGCCAACCCCTTTCCACAAACTGTTTCATTGTTAGTCTATGCTGAGTTCGAAAACTTGATCGAAGTCAACAAAGCTCGAAATATACTCTATGATTTTGGAAACTGATGAATTCATCAGACATTTATAAAATCTTATCTCGTGATCCTATTTCGGCGAGATATTTCGTGGGTGTTTTTCCTTCGGACAAAATACCAAAAATTAGAAAGTTTCCCTCAGCTATGGTGTTGAATACCGATAAACATGTTGAAAAAGGAACTCATTGGCTTGCAGTCTACATGCAAGATAAAAACATTGTAGAATTTTTCGATTCCTATGGATTTCCTCCCGATGCATTTGGACAAGATGTAACAAGATTTATCAAGACTTTTCAGCATGTTCATTGGAACGAGGTTCTATTTCAAAGCTTAACATCTAACGTATGCGGACATTATTGCGTTTATTTCGTTCTTAAACGACGTCAAGGATTATGTATGAAATTTATTCTTACTCAACTTAGTGGGAAGAAAAATGATTTTAGAATGTTTCAGTTTGTCAAGAAAAGATACGGTGTAACCATGGTTTAAAAAAATAAAAGTTAGATTTTCAGTGATATTGTCTTCCATTGTTGTTATTTATTATTTTTTATAGAGTTATAAAAGGGTTTCTTTCGAGTGAAAGCATCATTTTATGAAATGTTTCTGACAAAGTAAGACGTACAAAACAAAACAAAAATGACCAACACAACCATACGAAATCTTTTAACAGCATTGCTTATACTTTCCTACATTGGTTTTTCTATATTTATTATTTGGACTTGTCTCTCTTAACTGGCCAAAACATGAATTATGTAGTTTAGCACAAAATAAAACGACGCTCGAAATGTATAAAATTTACCAAAAAATTGATTCAGTGGGATTTATTAGATGCAACGAATTTTCCAATCTGTTCTTCAGTGACTCAGTTTGTGAGAAAACAATATGCGAGTGTATTTACAATTCTTTAAATGTCTTTGAAAACCACTGCTTGGAATTTACTCAAAATATTGTCGATTCAATCAGCGAGTGTGAGCTCGTGGCACGCACAATTAAAGGTTGCACAGATATTGTCTGTAAAGTATAAAAGTCAAAGCTTTTTTAAAACTAAACACATATTGGAATATGGAGCTCCCTAAGCTTGTTCATCCTTCTACATGTCTTCTCAGCGGTCCTACAGGTTCAGGAAAAACAGTTTTCGTGAAGAAACTATTAGAGTATAAAATGTTTATTCCAATGCCTACACATATTATCTACTGCTACGGAAGTTATCAGCCACTTTTTAATTCAATGAAAAATGTAATATTTGAAGAAGGTTTACCCCCTAATCTAAATTCCGTTCGAAATGCTTTAATTATCATAGACGATTTGATGACAGAGTTAGCCAGTGATACTCGTTTAAGTAACCTTTTTACGAAAGGAAGTCATCATAGAAATCTTTCAATTATTTTTATAACCCAAAATGTTTTTCATCAAGGCAAAGAAATTAGAAATATTCATTTAAATTCACATTATGTAGTTTTATACAAAAATCCCAGGGATAGAAGTCAAATTCTGCATTTAGCAAGACAAATGTTTCCCAGGAAAATAAAAGCTTTTCAAGAAATTTTTGAAGATGCTACCTCAAAGCCCTTTAGTTATTTGCTCATTGACTTACGACCCGAGACGATTGAACGGTTACGATTACGTTCAGGAATCTTTCCTGGTGATAAACATTTAGTGTATGAACCTCGTTAAGTCATCTACTATTTATGTGAAAAGATAAGAAAATATTTTTTTTTAGAAAAGTCTGAGTTCGAGACATTATAAGCTTATACTTTCCCCCCAAGATCAAATATAAAACATAGTGTGCAAGCAAAAGAAATCATTTCTATTCAGTATGCCTTCTCAGAAGGATGTGGAATATTTGAATTTAAAAAAAAAAAACGAAGAAAAACGAATGTGTTGAAAATTTGTCCAAACAGTTTCATCAAATCAGTTTGTGAATGTGTATTAAATCTTCTAAAGGGAAATCATCCTGTCAGTAAACGTACCAAGAATCGACTAGTTCCTTTCAAAAAAACTTTGAGAACACTCGCTGCGAAAAGTGTTCCTCTTTATAGGAAAAGACTTCTTTTGGTACAAAAAGGTGACGGATTTTTATCCTTTCTCATTCCTATATATATATACTGCCTTAACTGTCTTATCATCTCTTATCCATGGAACATAACAAAAAGTTTGCATTGGTATCACTAGACCGTATGCAAGAATTTGAAGAAGATCATCTAAGTGAATTAGATAAACAGATTCAAAACATTTTGAAAAAGAAAATAAGTGACGATGACAAAGTGAAGCTATACAATCGAATATTACAAAAATACGTTACATTCCCAAATTTGAATGTTGTTAATCAATTCGACGAGAAACTTCCACTGAAAGACACTGTAAACCATATTGACATAGAAAATAGGATCCTGGATTCAGTTCCTGTGAAACATAAAGATACTGCTACAAAAATTATAGACTTTATAAAGTTACAAGATATTTCCTGGAATAATAAGAGAGAACTTGTGCTAAATAAAGAAGAAATTCCTGGTTCAGATGTTGTGCAACTTTTGAATTTTCTGTTAAGAAACAGAGTTCGAAGACCAGCGGCCTTTGAACAGTTTAAGGAAGTACTGACATCAATAAATTTTCCTCAAGAATTTGTGGAAAATACTTATTTAACTGATGTGAAAACCATGTATGCAAAACCAAAAAGAGAAAAGAAAATTATCTTTGAACAAATGGCTGAATTTGTAATATCTTGGATATATAATAAAAAAAAATTAATTGATGACTTTTTATAATTTTTTTCTAACATGTCTTCAAACTACCATGCTCATAAATAAATAAATAAATATATATATATATATATATATATATATATAAATTTTTCATATTTATTTATTTTATACACTTTTATTTTTATTACTTTTTCCTACAGAAAAAAAAGCATTAGGAGGTAACTAGTATTTTAAACTGAAATATATATGTATATATACAGGGTGTTTCAGTGAACCGTTTCAGAACTTCTAAGAGGGGTAGGGTACATCCTGACGAACCAAAATCATATACCAATGGGCAGTCAGAAATGCTTTCCTGACGCGGTAGATGGCGTTGTGCGAAAATCCCGAGCTTTCGTGTAGGGAATCTTCATTTCGCACAAGAACGCCAAGTTAGTAGGATGGATGATTACACGATCGCAGAGTTAACCGATATGCATTTGGCGTACGGGGCTTCAAATTGTAGTGGGCCAGCCGCATAGCGTTTGTACGCGGAACGATATCCGACGAGGCGTATCCCCAGTCATAATTTCTTTGCAAGACTGCAGCTCTTTGGAAAGGTTCATTAGAAAGAGCTGACAGGGACAGGGTAAGAACAGCACGGACTGCAGACGTCGAACAGAATGTGCTGCAGCATGTACAGGGGAATCCAAGAACAAGTACACGAAGTGTAGCAAACGCAGTCGGGGTTTCACATTGCAGCGTCTGCAGGATTCTCCGAGAAGAAGACAAGTAGAGGGAAAATGCGGGTTCAAAAACAGCGGTGGAGAAGGTGGAGAAAGCGAGTGGAGTTGAGTAGTACCGGAAGCTGAGTTGAGGTGTTTCCCTCCTGGTACCGGAAGTGACGTCACAACCGGAAGTTGAGTTGCGTTGTTTTCCTTCTGGCGATGGAAGTGCCGTAGTAGCCGGAAGTTGAGTTCAGTTGTTTTCCTTCTGCTATCGGAAGTGATGTCATAGTGAGTTGAGTTGTTAGTTTCGGTTTCTCGTCGAGTGGAGTTGAGTTGTTAGTTTTGGTTTCTCAGATTTTGTCTGCTTTGAGTGGAGTTGAGGTGTTAGTTTCGGTTTCTCAGATTTTGATGTTTTTAAAGGTTTTTAACCGAGACTTTAAGTTTTTTTGGAATGGCAACACTGACAGAGACTTGAATGTGGGTGGTGAAGCATGACGACATCACCTCGGTGGTGGTACAAAGTTGTTAGTTCGGGTTTCTCGGATTCTGTCTGCTTTGAATGAAGTTGAGTTGTTAGTTTTGGTTTCTAAGATTTTGATGTTTTTAAAGGTTTTTAACCAAGACTTTAAGTTTTTTTTTGGAATGGCAACACTGACAAAGACTTGAATGTAAGCGGTGGAGCATGACGTCATCAACTTGGTGGTGGAGCAATGGAGTTGACGTTTAACATACATGATGACTGATAGCGTCATCCACTGATGAGATTGAGAAGTAAATGATATTTTTACAGAAAATGTGCATTTATTCTTTATTTAAGTGTAGAAAAAAAAAGTTCTACAACTTGGAATCGAACCCGCAGCAAAAGTATTCCCGGCTGCCCGTTTTGAAACGCTTTTAACCGTTCGGCCGGGAGTACCTAGTATCATCCTTTGCAATTAAGAGAGACGATGCTGAAGCATAAGACCACTGTGAGTTTCGGTTCAAGTTTTTGTCTGTATTTCAGACATAGAAAGGGGAATGTGCTGGAGAATGACATCATTCGAACGTGTTGAAACGTGATATCAAACACGTGGTGGGAGGGAGAATAACGTCTTTCGAACGTGTTGAAACGTGAAATCAAACACACGTGGAATGACGTCACTCGACAGTAGAGTTGTTTGACTTCTACTTCGAGTAGAGTTGAGTTGTAAGTTTCTGACATTAAAACGTGAATGTGGGAAAGAAAAGTTTTACGACCGAATCTGGCAGTGGTATGTATTAAGGTTATTTGTGGGCTAGCAGGATGGCAACACCTGTACCCAATCTAACAGGTTTGAGCAGTAAGCTTCTTTTGACAGCAAAATACCCCAGAGGAGGACGTGTCGCTGAGCTCTTGGATAATCACTTACATCTTCAAACGCGTTCATTCCTGTTTCTTAGTGCTGTGAGTGGAAAACATGAAGCGATCATTTAATTTTGGTTATTATCCTATAACGGATAAAAAAGTGAAATTGCATTCTGTTGCCGATGTATCTCAAGTATCTGTTTCATCAATGGATGAACTAGGACCCAATCATTTCCATTTGGGTGATAGCAAATTTGCTGTTGTTTCGTGCTTCAAGGGAATCCTCCGAGTCCATTTTCGTCATTACTACAGTGATGAGCACGGAATGTTACAGCCTTCAAGAGAGGGAGTATCTTTACTTCCTAAAGTCTGGAAATCCTTCTATGAAGCAATTCCTAGCTTTCGCTCAAAGAACGGTGGTGATGTTATTATTGTTTCAAGAAGCCTTTTACTCTCCAAAGAAACCCGTGGAAACGAGAAATGTGTATGTTTCCAACAACTATTTCAAAAGAAAGACTGCGCTTTTCAACTCACTCCGACACGCATTCTTCTCTCTGTGAAACAATTGGATCGACTGGAAGCCGTTTCTGAAGAAATTACTGAAGCCATTAAAGAAGGATTTGTTAATGAATCCCTCGATTATTTTGTCAAAGAAGAATTCGTGAAACGTGGTGCAGGAACTGATGAGGAATATTACGTAGATCCAGGTAAACCTAATAAAGTGAAGGAACTTACCGACACAGTGGCTAAACATCTAAAAGTGCTCGTTTCGGAAAATATCGAGAAACTAATGAACTGTTTTGGATGTGAAAACAACTTTGAAAATCAATTGGGGCATAAATGTATGACTTTGAGTTTAAGTGAACGCTACGATTGGTATTTCCTAAATGCCTTGTATGAAATAGACTGGAAACGATTTGGAGAAACTTTAACTTCGGAGAATATATCTTTGAGGTATTTATTCTTTAATTTTGATGTTCTGCGTTTTCTAAACACAACAACTGTGTATGAATCAGTCCGAAAACTTTATGTTGATGAATTTTATAGTATTACATGTTAAAGGATATGAATATGTTAGTGTAAATATAATCAATAAACAATTTTTTTTTAAATGATTCTCTCTTTATTTAAAAAAATCTCTCTCTCTCTCTCTCATTAATCATATATATATATATATATATATATTTTAAATAATGACAAATAAGAAAATTTCTTTTTAAAGAAACAAGTTTATTACAAAAAAAAATTATACATGTTTACAAAAAAGGAAATAATAATTTTTTTTTTCAAAGCACAAGGTTTTTTTTTTCAGATACAAGTTATGAGCTAAATAATTCCAAATCATGATTATCAGTTTGATGTAACGTTCCCCAATGAATTTTCCAAGCTGATCAGCGTTGTTGTCATCTCTTGCTTCAATGTAACGTTAATTTTACTATATACCGTTGCATTTTTCAACATCCCTTGAGACTGTCCTTTTAGATAATGAATTGTGATTTTTCTCTTCCTTGGTAGATGTATATACAGTGTATCATTGCATAAATTTAAAGAGATATTTTTAGTGATTTTATTTCTATCGCAAAATTTTTTATGTTACTTTCTTCGATCCATATATTCAGAAGAAATATAAATGTCAAAATTCCAAGGAAAACAAGAGTTGAATATACTTTTCCTCTCTGTGTGGAATCCATTGTTTGAAATGAGATATTTCCTTAGTCGGATCCTTAATATAGATAATTAAAATGTAATTTATTTCCTATTAAATTAATTGTTATTTAATTTATTTTGATTACAAGGAAACCCATTTACAGACACGTTTTGGTAATGGAGTAGGAATCACTTCTTTTATCTCCCCCAATGCCTTACCAAGTTGATGAGCTACAGCAAATTTATTTTTTACAAAGGAAACTGGAAAGTTTATTTCTTTAAGGGCTTCTACAAACTGCTCTTGCCCATTTACGTACTGACCTGTCTTTCTTCTTCGCACTAAATGGTCTATCAGATCAACAATATTAGTTCTTTTCACTAGGTTTCCCTTATGGATGAATTCACCATTAGAAGTCCAAGAAACGACCTTCTGATGGTTTTTCAAATAAATAATAATGTTTTTAGTTACACCAATTAAATTCTTGGGTACGGAACTCAGTACTAGATTCTCTATATTAGGTGTTTCTTCTTTCTTGATAGATGTATCTGTTTCAATTTCTTGATTAGCTGTCTGCTCTTTATCATTACTTACTGATGGAGGATTCTGTATATTTACATTTATTCTCTTTTGTAATACTTGATTGTACAACTTAAATTTTGTATCATCATCCATCTTGTTTAGTAAAATAGTTTTCATTTCACGATCTAATTCACTCAACTGTTCGTCTGATGGCATATGTCTAGCTAACCTCTCCTCCGGTACAAGAATCATTTTCTTTGCATATTCCTTTTTTTTTTTTACTTGTGAAGTAGAGTAGTCAAGACACTTAGTGCGGCGGGTACTAATATATTTAAAAAACCTCCTTTTTGAACTAAAATTTTTCGTTTTTTAATGAGAGACACTTTCTTATCTGCTAAATCCCTAAGTGTGTGCTTGTGACGAGAAAGCTTTTCCTTCTGACGATCTGTTAAAGGAACATTTCCTTTTAAAGTGTTCAAACAACATTCAGCTATGTAATGAATACTGGATTTTGGAAGTTTTTTTAGAAGATCTTTTCGGGAATGTTTAGGGCAAACAGTGAAAAGTCTCAACCGCTGCACGTCTTCCGTTGTCAAAGCCATGATGAACACTGAGAAATCCATCTCGGTTACGCTTCCATTTATTTCATCTGATAAACACAAGTTTCTTCTCCTGGAAGAATTTTTGCCCTCAATCGCATAATCTCTTCTGTTTCAGATTTTAGATCAACAAATAAATAGCTGAACGGTTTTTTCGTAGCGTCTTCAAATACTTCAAGAAAAATTTTTAAATTTCTTGGATAAAGTTGTCTACCGAGATGAGAAATTTGACTTATATCACGTCGCGATTTAAATAAAAACATATAATGACAGTTTTATGAAATTTCCCTGAATTCCTTTCCTTTATGAAACAAATTTTGCGTGACAGTCATCACAGATAAATTCATATGATGAGATCCTTTTGTATACAAGTTTGTTATTCTCTTATCACTACTACATTCAGAAATTAAATCATCATATATAAAAAGTGTATTATATCCTAAATACTGCTTAAAATTTTCGGGTATTCCTTCTACAAATGAGATATTCGGCATCTCATCGTATAACTTTTGATAGATTCTATAAAACCACACTATTTTATCAAGGGTGGGATGAATCATATTTATGTGGCTGTTTATTAATTTTTTCAAAAAATGCGACTTGCCTGATGATGTAGGCCCACAGACAAGAGCAGTGAAAGGGTGCTTTAAAGCAAATGAATTCATCGTTGCAAATGACAGAAGTAAAGACTAGGGCAGTTACTTATACTTTTTTTTATTGAAATAAAGGTACATGTATGTTTGAAATTTTTTTCACAAAGTTATACACTCGTATATCATTATTTATAGACTGTCTATCAAATAATTTAACAGTAAACTCCATAGATCGATTTCTAGATCTTTGATACAAATAATATACACAATACTGTCCACACCAGGCCCTGATTTACCATTAGGCCCGTGAGGCATGGGCCTTGGGCCCCCATAATTTAGAGGGCCCCTAAGTTTCAAAAGTATCAAAAAATTTTTAAAAGTTTTTAAGTAGTTACATAAATTATTGGGTATTTACGTAAATGTCCGTCGACCGTTTCCCCCACTATAACATTCTTGTAATTACAGTAATTATTTAACTATTATGTTTTTAATTTTCGTCTGCTTTATTTTGTTTTGCCAAGAGTTATAAGTAATGGCACGATTTTCTCAAACTTTTTGGTGACATCTGTGAAACGGTCAACAGTCCAATACGTAAGTACCAATTATTGTTATAAAATTAGTTTTTGTGGTGAACAAATAACATGTGTGGGGGGGGGGCTTCCTGCGTGTTGTGCCTACTATACCAAATTTTCTAAATCGGGCCCTGGTCCACACACAGCAGTTTTAACACTTTGAAGAGGTATGTCGTTGTAGACTACATGCGGAAATCTTTTGAAGTAGCCATGAATGTAGCCCAAAAAATAGGAAGGTGGCTGACCGAACGAATCGAAAAATTCTACACTTATTGAGGATTTTATATAAACAGCTAACCAAAGAGTCCCTGGTTTGTGATGAGGATCGGTGTTTACAATAAACGCAGCGGGGAACCTCTCAAAGGTTTCGGGAATCTGATCACTGGGGAAAACTCCTACAAAACACTGACGTGTATATGGATCACTTTGTAAAATGTTATTCAGGTGTACCACATTCATATCGAAAAATCACACAAGATATTTCTAGACTTTGTAATTTCTATCACGTTTTGAAATTCTGCATACACCAGCACTGAAACAGTTTTCGGCAAAGCGTTTGCAAACTTTATTTCAATGCGAAGATTTCCTTGATGAATTAAATTTAAATGATTGCCATCTCCCAAGTCTGGAGTTAAGTCAAAGGCATATAACGTGTATCCTTCGGAAAACTCATCTCTGTTAATATAGATACCTTTATTGGATGACAGTTTTTCACTTCCTAGTAGCAAACTATTGTAAGCACGAATATATTGTCGGTCTGCATAATTAGGATCCAAGGGCTTGTAGCTGATAGGATTTCCATCGACGTAAACTCCTATGAAATTTACATCGTTATGCTTCAGGTAAAATGGGTTTGTTGGGTAAGTGCCACTAAACGAATCGTGATCGATGCACGTCACCACCAACCGTTTGGGAAGTTGACCAGAAAAAATGTTATCCTGTGAAAATGAGAATGAGTCTTTCGATACTGAATATAGCTTACACAAAACTCGATCCATTGGATATTTTGCAGATGATTTTTCTAAGGCTTTGGCATGTCCAATAAGAACACCTGGACTGACTTTCACTTTCCGGATGAAAAGTAATGCATGTTCAATAACAATGTCATAATTTGCTTTTTGAGGAGCAATGAGACAAAACTCCGGTTTGCTGCGTATTAGCTTTAACTTAAAGTCTACCAAGTTGAGTAATAGGCGGTCTTGATAAAACAAGTCACAATGTAAATTTCCAATCATATCTAAAACTTTACTCTTTTCAATCATAGACGCCCGTTTCTTCAACCCAACATTTTCACTTGATGGATCGGTTTTATCAAAGTGTCCTGCTGTATCTTTGTAGAAGCATTCTGAAGTAAGGAAGCTTTTCTTATAAAAGAGCCGTAATTGAGTAAAGTCTCAATGTACGCTCGATAAGGGTAAATGCTGCTGGATGATGAAATTAGACGTTCATTCAAACTCACATCGACTTGGGAAAATAATGAGTGAAGAAATAAGTTACATGGAGCAACTTTTTCATTTTCAGGTAAAACTGCATTGTCCTTTAAAACTTTAACTTTTACATATAGTTGAGTCGCTGATAAATCAATGTACTCCTCACCACTGCCAGATATATTAAACTCGATAGGTCCACCATCACGAATATTTGCTATAGGATAAAATTCAGACCATTGCCCTTTTTCAATAGCTGTTTGGGTCGGAGGTATAAAAAATAAGTCAAGTTCAGATTTCACAGAGGGTAGGGAATCATTTCGTATTAAGGCCATGCTAAAAATTAGGAGAATATGTCAGGTGCACACAGCTTGCGATACTTCTTTCGAATGATGCGTTTCTTCTTTGTGCGTTTCCTTTTATTTCCTCCAATCATTGATTTCATTCGATTGGATACTTTATCGGTTAAAGTTTTAGTGGCTTCTTTAGCTCGATCTTTGATAGCTGACTTTACATCTTTGCCTTGCAAGTAATCATTTGCAATATCTACGCCAGATCGAAGTGCTTGTTTTCCTAGTGTTTTCGCACCCGATTTAAATAAAGGAAAAACCATCCTAAACATGCTTCTAAAAATCCCCCCTAAGCCACTTATTTTCTGCAGAGAGATGCCTTTGTAATATGACAAGCCATTACCTGCTTGATGTGTATAATAGTCTTCAAAGGTTTTAGTGCAACAACGATAAGGTTGATAAATTTTTTGTTAGAAAAAAATATTATAAATGTCTCAAGCGAAAATGAAGTTTCACTATCAACTTCCCGCGTTCAAATGAGACATAACGACCAGTGTGTGTCCTTATAACGATTTCAATCGAGTCAAAATTTTTTTCTAGAAACTGGTAAATAATGAGGTCTCTCAAATTGCTCCTGAATCATATCACCGTCTCTTCCCTTCACTGTCAGAGTTCGTAAAAGAGGAGCTACGATCCCACCAACAAGTTCAGGCTGAATGATGTCGGTGTAAACGTATAGCAAATGTAAATCAACATTAGGATCCGCAAAAAATGGACTTTCAGTGATTACTGTATCTGGACCTCCATTTCCTGGAATAAAATTTTCTCCAATCACCACATCAGGTTCGAAGCCTAAGTTTTCAGCTAATCCTTTAGATAATCGCAGCGTTGCACCGTTAGTGAGCTGCACTATCACCTTTTTAGTGTGTTTGTTATATTTCATTTGAATTTTTATATGCTTCGGAAAAGTATTTAAAATGTCGTTCGTTGAATCATAAAAACCACACGCTATTTTTCCATTAGTTTTTACTCCGTTTCTTAAATCATATTCGAAAGAATTTTCACCGTCAACTATGTTATTCCACATTCTGGGATAAATCATTTCAACTAATCCAACTTCCCATTCACCTGAAAGTTCTAGACGTTTGGGGAGTTTCGTGTAGAAATGATAGGATGATGTAGGAATGATAGGTAGATTGCTAGGATAAAACTCGATAGAGCTGTCGCTGGGAAGCGTAACGTAGAAACTCATTGTGGTTATGGGGTAAACACGTTTTATGTGCAAACTCAATTTATCGAAAATAGGTCTTTGGAATGAATCCAGGCGTTAAATTTTTGGGGGTAACCTCTAAACTTTAGAAAGTATTCCAAACGTTTCCTAACTACTCTCTTCTTTAAAATTTTCTCAACATGAAAAGATTGTGATTTTTTAACTTTCTGCAGTTCTTCTGAGTAAAATGTACCAATGATTATTTCTCCTATTAAGTCTTGTATTTTATATACTGGTAGCTTTCTAGGTATACAGTGAGAAATTATAAATATTTCCTCTGACCAATTGTTTTCATACCCTTTCTCAAATGTTAATTAAGTATTTGCAACCCTAACAAAGTCACCAATCTGAAATTTGAATGAAACTCGCTTAACATTAGTTTTATTTACATCACCATACAATATATTCCACACTTGTTTTTGATTTTCAACAGTTACATTAATAGGTTCTCTTTTTATGCTGCGATGGAGTGTATGATTATAACTATGTACGAGTTTGTCTAAGACATCTATAAATCTGTAAGTATTTTTATGGGTAAAGTATTTCCACATTTTAGTTTTCAACGTACGGTTAAATCGTTCAACAACACTAGCTTTGGTTTCATTATGTGTCGTGAAAAACTTTACTTGGACAGATTTTAAATACGATTGAAATGTTTTGTTTGTAAATTCAGTTCCTTGATCTGTTTGTAATTTTTTCGGTTTTCTTTCCTTGAAAATTAACTTAAACGCATTTAGGATGGAATTTCCATTTTTCCGTTTCAAAGGAATGACCCATGCATATTTAGAGAAAATATCTATACATGTTAATAGATAACGATAGTTTTCATTGTATTTTACAACACTTTGCATATCTACTAAATCAGCTTGCCATTGCATATCTATTCCTCCTACAATAACTCTGTTTCGCAAAAAGTTGCGATGAACAGATTTGTGCAGAGTATAATCATTCTGACCCTCCAACCATTCTTGAACAGTCTTTTTTGAAACTATCCCTTTAGTTGCTTGGTACAAGGCATTTATTCCACCAAAGCTACCTGGTAAGCTAGGGTCTTCATAATACTGAGCTAACTCATCTTTACCCATTCAATCCAGTTACTGAGACACAACTGCTAGTTTACTAATATTTCTGAAATAGTAAAAACCTAAACTATACTTCCTTATTTCTATGTATATTCCAACAAAAAAAACCCATTCTTATGCTCAATGATAGATTAGATATAATTTCAAAATAGTGGTTAATGAATCAGTTTTCTTTTCTAATAACTTTTTCATAACAAAATTATAGATTGTTATCATAACATAAGAGAGAAAAAAACACATTTTTTTAAAAATATATACGTTTAATAAATAAAAAGAGAAACATTTTTTTTTAAGACAAAAAAAAATGTTTAATGAATTTAATCATTTATAGCACACATAAATATACGTTTAATAAATAATGAGAGAAACATTTTTTTTAAAATTTTTTTTAATGAAATTAAATCATTTTTAGCACACTTAAATATAAGAACAAACAAATGTATCCAATCACATTTCTTTCAATCAATCAGCTTTTTTAATTTTTTTTTCTTTTTATAAAACAATAGAACAATGACCCCAAGGCAAGGTATGAATTCCATCTTCCAGAACGTACCTCTTTGAATCGGAAGAAGAGAGAGCAAGCTTATTTTGTGTTATAGTGTATAAGTTGTGATTCTTTGAAACGATTAAATTCATTGAAGCATATGAGGGTATATTGGTTGAAAGACAGTTCAAATAATTTTCAAAGTGGATATTAGTTTCAACAGTTTGCTTTTTAATACCTTTAAGTTTTTTTACTACATTTCTACCCTCTACCTTATATGCATACATTTTAGGTCTCAATCCAATGAAGTCTGTCATAATTTTACCACTATTTTCGTCCTTCATCTTCCCAACCACTTTTTTGTTTACATTTTTTATTCCGTACTCATTATTCTCAGGAAAATCCGAAGTATCATAAAGATCTAATTTATTTTTCATATCTTTGAAGAAATCTGCCGTGTATATATGATAAATCAAAGAATCGGTGTCTGTGTATAAAAGTTTAACATTTTCCCCATATTCTTTTTTCATAATATTATAATGAAATTCTGTCATTAATGTTTTGGATATATCTAAGATAGCCATTCCAATACAAATAGGTTTATTGAATATCAATTTTGTTTTTTGCATGTGCACGGCAACTAAGTTTTCAGAGAAAATTTTCGTATGATCAAAATTGGGCTTCGCTATTAATTTTAAAAGAGAGTTAGAATTAGAACACAGTCGGATATCGACTCTCCGACGAATATTTTCTATAGTTTTACCGAAAATTGAATTATTCATTAATTTGAAGAAGTATTTTTCAAATGAATTGAGTGCTTTAGCTCTCATGTTAGTATTTAAATCAATGTAATTTTTAAGCCATGCTTCTTCTCTAAATTTTATAGCTCTGTTTATTTTTATTAGCTTTAATCCTAATTCTAAATAATGAAGCAACGCTTTATAATGAAGGACATACCTTTCCTTTTTATCAAGGGTTAAAAGAAGCCTCTTTTCCTTATATCCTGGTGGAATACCGTTGGTAGCAGCCAAGGGGAAATCACTATGTAGATCATGGAGATCCTGAGGATACTCCATATCAACCTCTAAAATACATCCATATTGATCATCATTTCGTATATCATTCACATCGTTCACATTACACCACTGAAACTCGTTCAAAGGAAGTTTTTGGGACATAGCCCACCCATAGAGATTGTTGGCGTCCAGATATATGATGAAGCTGGATGGTTTCGTTACATCATATTTCTCCATATATTTGTTATTGGCCGAAGCCAGGCGGTAGGAACATTGCGATACTCCGCCACGGATACCCTGTTCTACGAACATCAGCATATTATAATCCGTTAACAGTTCAATGTTCACACCTGTACTTTTTAACATTGCATCCCAAGATAAACTGGGAGCCGTCAAGTACCACGCAGGGTCTAACTTGTATGATGATATACATAGTCTTCTAAAATTTTCGAATACGTCAGCCAACAGTATCACGTCTGTTTTGACGTACAAATCAGAATATTCTCCTAGATTAATAATGTGAAACGTTTTCCACACTTCCTTTGCATGAGCATAATCTTCCTCTGAGATATTCGTCGCGTTTAAAGAGTTGTAAAAGGAGTCTTTTTGCGGAAGTCGAGGCTCATTGAACTTATACATGTTATCCATATAATCATATGGATATACACCCTTCCGTACTAGCAGCTCCCAGTTAGATACAAAGTGACTTCTTATGTGAAAAAAATCTTCCTTTTGAAGATTTTTGGCGAGAGAATCTAAACTGCTTGCCATGAACTTCATGGTATCGATAAAACGTAGATTGAGATATTTACCCACTCTTTTAGAGATGTAAATATATCTCTCCTCGGTACTTGGGATGATTGACAGAGTTTTGGAGTCAAACGCTAAATCTCTGATAAATAAATGTGAATCGTAACCAGAAAGATTATGTAAAAATACTGGAATAAAATTAGGAAACTTGTAATTTAAGTTGCATGATGAATGGGCAGCTCCTCTATACCGTACACTTAAGTGATCGTGATCCTTGACTTTAATATCTCCTCCAGCGATGAAAACTTTTTCACACATGAAACAGGTTACAGCCTCTATGTGTTGTCGCTGCTCCTCCTCGTTCAATTCTTCCATCGGAAGAGGGTTCCTGTATTTTTCTTCAATAATCAGCGCCTCATGCTGTAGAAACTCTATGAATTTTTGAGAGGCGTCTTCACCTCTATACACTACAGGGGTATCACATTTACCGCTACTACTAACTATATAGTAGCAGAAGCTTACAGCTCTATGCTTTTGATATGCATTACTGTAAGATGTATTTCTTGATTGATCACATGAGTGGATCTTCTCTGTAATGCATTCAAAATCAGCATATATCACAAAAGGAATACATGCTGAATGCTTAAAATTTTGAAAATTAATCCATTTTTTCTCTTCTGAAGGCATTTCAATCCGACAGGGCTTATTCATTTGGCAAAGTTCTTCATGCTCTTTTAAATGTTCACTGCGTGCGAAAAAGCATAAACATCTCCTGCAAATAAACTGCTTTCGTTTTCCCTTCGTCAGTTGTGAAGAAACAAGTCGTGAGAGATTAAGAATAGCACAGTAATGGAAGTTCTTTTCATCTTTGATAAGTAGTAAATCTACATGACGATCTTTCACCTCAGACGTAACGATAAGAGGGAAAATTCTATATTCCTTTTCATAGGAATATACATTGATTGAAACATCGTTATTTTTCTCAAATAACTTACTTTCCTCGGGTTTCGTTGGGAAATTAATCCCTGAAAAATTTAAAGAATCTTTAAATTCAAAATAGTTTGAAACGCGTGAAGGGTTTTCCGTCGCTGGATATAAGGCAGCTAAAATAGCCCAACGGAAACATTCATTATCCAAGTTCTTCACATTTATCACCGAGCGTTTAAATTTAAAAAACTCGGCGAGTTCAACAAAACTAGACCCCCTTAATGGAGAATATTGACTCTGTTTAAGAACTAATTCTTCAATTGAATCAAGTGACCATCCTGAATCTTTTGTCTCAAAATCCTCGCTTTCTTTTAAGATTTTTTCACACGCCGTTTCAAATAAGTTATCGATGTCAGCGTTCGTCATTAAAATTATGTTCTTCGTTTTAAAGGAACACTCTTTACGAATTTCTCCTTCTTCGGAAATTTTTTGATAGATACATTTTAACTGCAAGCTTACTTTCAGCTGGATTTGTAATATTGCTTCTCTCAGATGGTCTTTCACACTCGTTTCGACATTCTTCATAAAGGAAGAAATGTCGATTATTCCGTCTGTGTTGCTGAAAGTCCACGTTGAAATACGATTTTTAAAAGCACTTTCTTTCTTCTGTACAGTTCTGGAAGATGGATTGATGCTGTTTGAGGTCAATGGTCCTGGATCCACAATACTCCCCCCTTGAAGGTTCTCAGCACACTTTCTCCGCTTGCCTGTGACGAGAACAGCTTCACATGCTTTCCGTTTCAAAACTGTTTCATGTAGTCGTTTATGTCGAATAAGCACATCTTGTCTCGAGAACGATTTGTTGCACACACCACAATAAAAAGTCACATTGTTGTGTAAGCTGGCTACATGTCTTGAGAGAGTTGATTCTCTATTGAAGTTCTGCTCACAGAAGATACAAGTAAATAACTCCCTTTTTTCGTGCACTGAAGAAGTGTGACGATCCAAATTGAACTTAGAACAATATTCCTTTTTACAAAGTTCACACGTATGTTTACTCATTTTAACTGTATCACGTTGATCACTGCACCTCAACAAAAGTCATAGCTCGAACTGGTAGCTTGTATCGAATGACTGAAAGAGTTAGAAGCGTCAGGAGTTCTCGACGATAGTAAACTGGTTTCCATTGAATACCATAGAATGTAGGAATGCAGAGAAGCTACTTGCTTAGAAATTCGGGAGGGGCTGATAACAAAAGAGTGGGTTGGTCGGTGAGGAGAAGGAATACGGATTGAGATAAGAATAGCATGCAGCGCTTACTCTCCAGAAGGGGTAGTTAGCAAAAGAACTAGGCTTACTGGACAAAAGTACTTGGTTCTTAGATAGAACATATTAATATTCTTTAACCTGTACGCAGCAGCTCTTAAACATATTCATATCCTTTAACATGTAATACTATAAAATTCATCAACATAAAGTTTTCGGACTGATTCATACACAGTTGTTGTATTTAGAAAACGCAGAACATCAAAATTAAAGAATAAATACCTCAAAGATATATTCTCCGAAGTTAAAGTTTCTCCAAATCGTTTCCAGTCTATTTCATACAAGGCATTTAGGAAATACCAATCGTAGCGTTCACTTAAACTCAAAGTCATACATTTATGCCCCAATTGATTTTCAAAGTTGTTTTCACATCCAAAACAGTTCATTAGTTTCTCGATATTTTCCGAAACGAGCACTTTTAGATGTTTAGCCACTGTGTCGGTAAGTTCCTTCACTTTATTAGGTTTACCTGGATCTCCGTAATATTCCTCATCAGTTCCTGCACCACGTTTCACGAATTCTTCTTTGACAAAATAATCGAGGGATTCATTAACAAATCCTTCTTTAATGGCTGTTCTCGCTAGCTCAGTAAAACACACGTGGACTGTAACACACTTTATTTTCAACTCTGAACTCTTTTAAAGCTTTGCCACGCAGGGCACATTTCCTCGTTGGAGATACGTCACTGTTCACAACGCCACCTCGCGACAAGGATCTGTACACTCCCCACGTTGAAACACACACACACACACACACAATTGAGGGTTTCAAACTAAATAACAAACTACAACTCATTTAACAGAAAATAAACACTTACAAATATATTCAAACACATTACAATACAACTTCTTAAACATGTGCAATAAATCAAATGCTTTTAAATTTACAATTATTATAATATTTTAAGTTTCTAAAGGCAGTATGCAAACATCACGGACATTTCTTTTTAATACCTTTCCATTAGGAATTTTGATATCAATGACTCTTACCCTTTGGTCTGAACTTTGGTATAATTTCACTATTCTACCCGGAAGCCATTTAGTGCCAGGTAAATCATTTTTTATCAGCACCAATGCTCCACAAGATACATCGGTTTTACAAAATTTCCATTTGCATCTCTGCTGTAGAGTGTTCAGATAGTCTCGCTTCCAAATTTTTATGATTTGTTGCGAGAATTTTGTAATTCTCTGCCATTTAGACAATTTACTTTCAGTAATATTAATTAACTGAGGTTCTACTATATTCGATACAGGCCGACCAATTAAGAAATGACCTGGTGTCAGTGTTTCAAAATTGTCGAATTCTAGAGATAGGGGTGTAAGGGGTCTCGAATTTAGAACTCCCTCAATTTCCAAAATCACCGTTAGGAATTCTTCTAATGTGAGTCTGGAGTTACCAATGACACGTTTCAAGTGAAACTTAAAGGATTTCACCCCTGCTTCCCACAAGCCACCAAAATTCGGCGATTTTGGAGGAATGAATTTCCAATCTATACCTTCACAAGTATAGTAATTTGCCAAGGTTTCATCTGGACATTTAACTAGACGAAATAATCTTTTCATTTCAGAATTTGCACCTACAAAGTTGGTACCATTATCACTCCACAACTTTGCAGATTTGCCCCTACGACTGAAAAATCGCTTTAAACATGCAATAAATGCATCAGATGTTAAATCGGAAACAAAGTCCAGGTGTAATGCTTTAGTGCACAGGCATACAAATATAGCTACATAAATTTTATTTAGCACACCTTTTCTTTGATTCTTAAACTTAATAAAAAAGGGTCCGCAAAAGTCAACACCAGTGAAATGAAAAGGAAAGGATGAAACAACACGCTCACTTGGCAAATCACTCATGATTTGTGTCACTGCTACAGGCTTGTTTTTGAAACAAGTAATACACTCGTGTACTATTTTGCGACACATGTTTCTGCCATTTAAAGACCAGAAATTTTGACGTACATGATATAACAAGGAAGTTGGTCCAACATGCAAATATTTCAAATGAAAATGTTTCAAAATAATACAAGTTAATTTATGATTAGCAGGTAACAGCATAGGATGTTTTGCACTAATACTTAAATTAGAATTACTCAAACGTCCACCAATTCTAATAATTTGATCATTATCCAAAAAAACAATTTAAAGAAGATAATTTGCCTGTAACAGGCTTACCCTTCTTCAAAGCACTATATTCATACTTGAATTCAGATTGTTGTAATAATCTGATTAAACTTACCTCACCACCTCTCAACTCTTTTGGTGTGAGAGGGCCTTGCTTTTTATGAGTTAGGGTTCTAAGGTTGTATGAAAATCTAAACAAATAACATATAACTCGCAAAATATGTACATAATTGTTACTTAAATCAAGTAATTTGCTCAAAAGAAAATCATCACAATCATTTAAATTCACTAAACAGTTACTGTTGTCCTTAGAGTTTGTTCTAAGCTCTCTTTCAATCTCTTCATCGGGAATTACCACTTCCCAATCCTCGGGAATAGGAACACCTGCCTCGTGTAAGAACTTGGGTCCATGCCACCACAGTTCGTTACGGATTAACTTGTCAGGATCAATACCTCGTGAGATAAGATCTGCTGGATTTGAGGCGGATGGTACATGACGCCATTGGGCAACAGACGTCAACTCCTGAATCGTGGTAACTCTGTTAGCTACGAAAGTTTTGAGATCACAGGGTTTCCTTTGGATCCATGAAAGAACTATCATGAAATCACTCCAAAGGTAGGTGTGGGACACTTTTAGCTTCAAGGCTTTGAGAATCCTATTGGTCAGTTTAGCTAGAAGCACGGCAGCACACAACTCAAGACGAGGGATCGTCACACTTTTTATGGGTGCAACTCTGGACTTGCTAGCCACTAAACAAACCAATATAGCACCAGTTGAAGAATTTGTTGATCGAAGGTACACCTCAGCGCCATACGCTTTCTCTGAGGCATCCGAGAAGCCATGCATCTGGATCGAAGCAGGATCATCTGTTAGGATTCGACGATCAATGTGTAAGGTTCTCGTGGCCGCAAGCGCTGCAATGAAATTTCTCCACTCCGTCACCTCAGCCGATGGCAATGGATCATTCCAACCCAATTTCAGCAGCCAAAGACGTTGGAGGAATATTTTAGCCCTTGAGATGACTGGTCCCAGAAGACCAAGAGGGTCAAAGATGCGAGCTATTGTAGACAACACAGCTCTCTTAGTGACATCCATATTCTCATCAAGAAGGTTGAACGAGAAATAGTCACTGTACGGCTTCCAGGAGACACCTAATGTCTTGGTCTCTTCTGGATGTGCGAACGAATACTCGGCACTTGATTGTACAGACAGTTCAGGACAGTTGGCGAACCATTTGTGGAGCTCCATTCCACTTCTCTGAAGGATGCCAATTAACTGCTGCTGAAGTACTTTAGTTTGATGAAGGTCATCACCGCCAGTCAGAATGACGTCCATATACACGCCTGTAACTAGGGCTGACGCTGTTTCAGGAAAATCTATTCTCTCATCAATAGACAGTTGTTTCAAAGTTCTCATGGCGAGATATGGAGCACTAACTGTCCCGTGCGTGACAGTTTTCAGACGATACGTTTTAAGTGGAGCGTCTATTGCGGATTTCCACAAAATCCTCTGCAAATCTCTTTAATGCTCATTAATGAGAATCATTCTGAACATCTTTTTAATGTCTGCCGTAAAAACATATCGATGTTTTCTAAAACGACACATGATAGCAAAAAGGTCGTCTTGTATGACGCCTCCATTTAGCTGAATGGAATTTAAAGAATTCTCAGCAGTTGTCACTGTTGATGCGTTAAACACAACTCTCAGTTTGGTTGTTGCACTATCTGCTCTGTAAACGCTGTGATGCGGGATATAATAAGTAACCTGTGGTTGTTGTTCCTCAAAAACTTCTGTCATATGACCTAAAGTTTCGTACTCGCTTATAAAAGACTTATAAAGGCTATAATAATCAGGATCTCTAGATAGCTTTCTAATCAAAGAGTTTAACCTTTTATGTGCGATCTCTCTCGATTCCCCTAAACACGAGGGATCCTCTTTGAGAGGCATTTTCACAATATATCTCCCATCACTATCTCTTAAATATGTTCTAGCATAGTGCTCATCACAAAATTTAGTTTCTTCGGTTTTTGTCAAGGACTCCTCAACATTTTCCAATTCCCAAAACTTTTGAATTTCTCGCTCTAAATTTCCCAAATTACTAACTAAACCGCAATACATTCTATCCGTATCGAAGCTATCATACATACTCCCACTCACAATATATCCGAAAACCGTATTTTGGAGAATCAATTTGGAGTTACAAAGACTTAATTGCCCAGACCTCAATAAACTCATAAAAACTTCCGATCCCAACAATAAATCAATTCTACTAGGTTTATTAAACTCAGGATCAGCCAGATCTAAGGTCTCGGGGATATTCAATTTAGAGATATCAATTAACTTCGCGGGAGTTGTGTGCGTAATTTTAGGCACAATAAGAAACTCTAGTTTTTGCTGGAAACTTCCAGTTTTATCACTAACAACGACCGATGTTTTGGACTTTACATTTAATGAGGCGCCTGACAAACAAGAAACAGCCACATTAATTTTCTCTTTTCGAATCTGTAAGCACTCAATTAGATCAGTTGTACAGAAATGACTCATTGAACCACTATCCAGTAAGCACCTGCAACTAATAAATCGTCCATCTTTACTTTGAACGTAAACAATCGCTGTGGAGAGCAAAACAGATTTACGAGTAGCCTGCATGCTTGATGCACCAACGAAAGTTTGATCTACTATGTTTGTTTCGAATGGAACTGCGTTGGCGTTTAGCCTATTAGCACTCGGAGTCTCAACAGCTGGAGCCGATTGATAATCCACTTCAGATCTATCTGGAGGGACGGGTTTTTTCTCATGCCAAAAATGCAAGTTATCATGGTGCTTCTTGTTACACTGCGAACAAGAAGTCGATGATTCACAATTCGAAACCGAATGATTAGCAGAGAGACAGTTGAAACAGAGTTTGTTTATTTTCACAATCTCAAGTCTCTCCTTCACCGATAGCCTCTTAAAACTATAACACTTATGTAAAGAATGAGTTCCCGATTTACAAAAATCACATTTTGCGGATTTGAAATCCGAAAGGAAAACCTTTGGAACATGTTTTGAAAACTTATCTGGATGTTTCGGAGGGAAGTACGACGTGCCTCGAGATGAGGAAAAAACGTCGCATTCCTTTCCTAACTCTTGTGGTTTCATCCAAGATTCACCTTGTCTAATACGGACATGTGTAGCTGTTTGCTTATCCAAAATTTCAAACATTTTATCAGAAACTGTAAGTTGTTTTAAGCTTTCAAAATCAGTTACATTTCTCAGTTTAAGATAGTAATCAAAATTAGTAGTTAATCTAGAAGCAAATTGCACGTACGTTTCGTTTGGTTGGCGATTAGCTAGTTTAAAGTTTTCCAAGCATTTTTGAGGTGTCGGCTCAAACTCTCTTAACACGATCGATTTAATTTTTTCATAATCACTTATTTCATCATCTTTTATGTACACAATAATATTCGAAGCCTTTTCTCCGAGTAAATTAAGTAAAATCTCAGCTTTGAATTGTTTCGGGACACCTTTTGTGTCAAATGCTCTTTCTAATGAATTGAAAAACATACCCCACGCTTCCGGTTTGCTCGGAACTTTAAGGGTCAACGTTCTGACACTTTTCAGAATTGAATCCAATGATTCCGAAACTAATAAACTCGAATCCCTATCCACTTTTATCTCAGATTTCGCTTTAGTAAGTTCAAGCTCAGCTTTTATTCTTTGCAACTTAATCTTTTCCAACTCAAGTACATAACTTTCGTCAGCTTTCCGTTCCGAAATTACGGATTCTAATAGATCCTTTACAAATTGGGGATCAGAAATATATTTAGGGTTAGTTTTAATCTTATCTTGGATTTCGGTTTTGGTCATTTCGTCTGTTATGACCTCACCTAGTTCTTCGGCCACACAAAAAAGGTCTATCTTATTTGCTCTAAACATTTTGCAAACTTATTTACAAAATAATACTCAAGGTAGGGAAAAAGGAGGTACTCACTCAGAGATCCCACTAATAAATCCACACTAATAAGCTCGGATATTCACTAAACCCAAAGCTCATAACAACCAACCACAAGCACTTATCAAATCAAGCTCATCACTTTGCACATGAAACAGCACACAAATTCTGCTCATGAAACAAATCCTATAAATCCATAGAACCTCCGGCTCGACGGACCATGTTCTCGCTAGCTCAGTAAAACACACGTGGACTGTAACACACTTTATTTTCAACTCTGAACTCTTTTAAAGCTTTGCCACGCAGGGCACATTTCCTCGTTGGCGATACGTCACTGTTCGCAACGCCACCTCGCGACAAGGGTCTGTACAATGGCTTCAGTAATTTCTTCAGAAACGGCTTCCAGTCGATCCAATTGTTTCACAGAGAGAAGAATGCGTGTCGGAGTGAGTTGAAAAGCGCAGTCTTTCTTTTGAAATAGTTGTTGGAAACATACACATTTCTCGTTTCCACGGGTTTCTTTGGAGAGTAAAAGGCTTCTTGAAACAATAATAACATCACCACCGTTCTTTGAGCGAAAGCTAGGAATTGCTTTATAGAAGGATTTCCAGACTTTAGGAAGTAAAGATACTCCCTCTCTTGAAGGCTGTAACATTCCGTGCTCATCACTGTAGTAATGACGAAAATGGACTCGGAGGATTCCCTTGAAGCACGAAACAACAGCAAATTTGCTATCACCCAAATGGAAATGATTGGGTCCTAGTTCATCCATTGATGAAACAGATACTTTCCCACATTCACGTTTTAATGTCAGAAACTTACAACTCAACTCTACTCGAAGTAGAAGTCAAACAACTCTACTGTCGAGTGACGTCATTCCACGTGTGTTTGATTTCACGTTTCAACACGTTCGAAAGACGTTATTCTCCCTCCCCACCACGTGTTTGATATCACGTTTCAACACGTTCGAATGATGTCATTCTCCAGCACATTCCCCTTTCTATGTCTGAAATACAGACAAAAACTTGAACCGAAACTCACAGTGGTATTATGCTTCAGCATCGTCTCTCTTAATTGCAAAGGATGATACTAGGTACTCCCGGCCGAACGGTTAAAAGCGTTTCAAAACGGGCAGCCGGGAATACTTTTACTGCGGGTTCGATTCCAAGTTGTAGAACTTTTTTTTTCTACACTTAAATAAAGAATAAATGCACATTTTCTGTAAAAATATCATTTACTTCTCAATCTCATCAGTGGATGACGCTATCAGTCATCATGTATGTTAAACGTCAACTCCATTGCTCCACCACCAAGTTGATGACGTCATGCTCCACCGCTTACATTCAAGTCTTTGTCAGTGTTGCCATTCCAAAAAAAAACTTAAAGTCTCGGTTAAAAACCTTTAAAAACATCAAAATCTTAGAAACCAAAACTAACAACTCAACTTCATTCAAAGCATACAGAATCCGAGAAACCCAAACTAACAACTTTGCTCCACCACCGATGTGATGACGTCATGCTCCACCACCCACATTCAAGTCTCTGTCAGTGTTGCCATTCCAAAAAAAAACTTAAAGTCTCGGTTAAAAACCTTTAAAAACATCAAAATCCGAGAAACCGAAACTAACACCTCAACTCCACTCAAAGCAGACAAAATATGAGAAACCAAAACTAACAACTCAACTCACTATGACGTCACTTCCGATAGCATAAGGAAAACAACTCAACTCTTCCGGCTACGACGTCACTTCCATCACCAGAAGGAACACTACTCAACCCAACTTCCGGTTATGACGTCACTTCAGGTACCAGGAGGGAAACAACTCAACTCAACTTCCGGTACGCCTAATCTCCGCTCGCTTTCTCCACCTTCTCCACCGCTGTTTTTGAACCCGTATTTTTCCTCTACTTAGACATGCATCCGTTTCACGTGCAGCGTGTCCAGACACAGCAACCGGAGGATTATGCACCTCGTATTGCTTTCGCACAGTGGTACCTTGGAAAATGTGCTACAAATCCCCTTTTTCCTGCTGAAGTGTTGTTTTCCGATGAGGCATCCTTCATAAGGGAAGGAATTTTCAACACGCATAACGACCATATCTGGGCGGTCGAGAACCCGCATGCAATACGACGTCGTGCAGCACAGATTCGATTTTCGGTCAATGTATGGACCGGTATTATGGGAGATCACCTCATCGGACCTTACCTGTTACCGTCTCGTCTAACCGGACCTAACTACTTGCTCTTTCTGCAGCAAGTATTGCCACAACTTTTGAGAGATGAACAGATATCTGCCTCGACGCAACAGACAATGTGGTTCCAACACGATGGAGCCCCTGCCCATTATAGCGGAGATGTTCGTAACTACCTGGATGTCACATTTGGTCAGCAGTGGATCGGACGTGGTGGTCCCGTGCGTTGGCCTGCTCGGTCACCCGACCTATCATGTCGTGATTTTTATTTCTGGGGTCATCTGAAATCGCTAGTTTATGACACCCCTGTTGACAATGTTGAGGAGCTGGTTGCAAGAATTGCAGTAGCTGCCGGATAAATTCGAGATATGCCTGGAGTATTCCAGAATGTTCGGATGTCCATGCGTCGGAGATATGAGGCGTGCATTGTAGCCCGTGGAAGAAACTTCGAACACTTACTTTAATCCATGTACCTTTTGCTTCTTTTCATGTATTATTAAAACGATTTCTCACTTACGGTCTCTTTTCTTTACGGTGCTTCTGTGTACAACACCGCTTCAGGAAAGCATTTCCGACCCCACATTGCTATATGATTTCGAGTTGTCAGGATGTACCCTACCCCTCTTAAAAGTTCTGAAACGGTTCACTGAAACACCCTGTATATATATATATACATCTATATATATACATCTATATATATACATATATATATATATATATAAATATTAATTCTTTAATCTCTCACACTCTCTCTCTCTCTCTCTCTCTCTCTATATATATATATATATATATATATATATATATATATATATATATATATATATAAATAGGTGAATGTACTATAAAAGAAAGACAACAAGGTAAAATGATAGAAAAAAAATTTTTTTATTTTGTTTTCAAACAATCTTAAACTTTTTCAGATAGCCAAAATTTTTTTTTCATGATATAAAGTAACACATAAATATTTCATTAGAATTAAAATATATGTACAAAAAATATATACATATATGTATATAAATATACATATATAAACACACATAACCCCATTTTTATCAGTTTTCTCAATAACCATATGGAAGTGTTGTCATATCGGGTTTCAATACTCTCTTTGTGTACACTGTTTTATATATTTTGGTTTCTTCCTTATTTACAATCCGTCGTCGTTTTACATCAAGGCATATCTTTGAAGGGTTGTGAATAGGAATACAGGCCTGAGAGGATCCATACTGCAAACTAGCTCCTGCACTGATTGAAAATTCAGAATTTGTGCATTTCTGAAGTTCAGAGTGAAACCCCTGATTTTGCAACATGTCTTTCCGGCTGTCGTCTCATATGCATAATTTTTTGGACCACCTGCAAAAAAAATAAATAATAATAAGTGATAAAATTCTGTGGACATAAGGTAAATAAACAAATTCATTTTGAAAGAAGTCGTAGAAAAAATAATAATTCAATCATTTACTTCATTTAAGTGTACTTTTTTTTCCTAAACAAAACAAAACAAAAAAAAATACTAACCAGACACAAATGTAGAGATTACGTCTCCATCTAATTCGTCAGTGAAATCACCTAGGAAGTTTCCAAGGGGAGGGTCATTGGTCCCGTCACTGGCGTATATGATGGAGTCTGTGTCGTGATACAAAACAGCTTTGTCCAGGTTTTCCATTTCGCTGTACAATTTCAATCTAGCCCATGCTGTAGTGAAGGCTGCCAGAAAAACGTTCGTTGCACTGTCTTGGGGGACAAACTCCTGAGTCATGTCAAAATGAATGGCTGCTGTTTCGTCAGTGCAGAAGTAAATGTCTTTAACCTGAATACAAAAAAATTAAATATTAGTAATATACTTTTTTTTTCGTTTTCATGTTTAATTGAATGGTTAAAGATGCGTACGTTTTTTCTTTTGGTCCGCTAGGATTTTGTTAAAATCAGACACTGTATTCACATAACACAATTGACTTTTGTTGATATTCATACCCCACTTGCAAATAACATATGACAGAATAATATATATATATATATATATATATATATATAGAGAGAGAGAGAGAGAGAGAGTGAGAGATTAAAGAATTAATATTTTTGTCTTTACAAGATCAGATCTTTACCTTCCCCAGAAACTGTTAAGGGCTAATTTTGCTACTTGTCTTCTGCCCGGGTTTCGATCAATTTTGGACGCATCCAACTTCACACCTTCCCTCTTTTCATATTGGTGTATGTATTCTGCACGTTTTTCTGGTGTATTACACTCCGTAGGCCATCCACTACTCTCTTGCTTAATCTTTAGGAAGAGATCTATATAAGATCGAAACAGAGAGTCTGAGGATTCCTTAAAATGGTACACCTCAAAAATCTATTAGGGGAAAAAAAGAAAAGAAAGAAGAGAAAAAATGTAAATTTCCTTTTCGCAAAAACTTTGCTAAGCTGAAAAAAAATATATATATTATATCTTACATTCGTGACTTGATACCCTTTCCGTACAGCCACCTTTATCTCTTCAGAGACCCATGTCCCAATAAGCGAACGTTCTTCCTCGAAGTGCATACAGGGGCTCTTCTGCATATTTTCGGTGCAGCAACGACAAAGCGGAAACATTAATTTTCCGTTGCACCGTAGGGGAAGGACTGGAAGGTATAAACCTCTAGGAGTCAAAACCCGACACTTTATTATACCAAAGTAGTTTTCAATATCATCAAAATCCTCAGTTATTATTTCAGGATGACCGAGAGGATAACGACAATATTTGTTCACCTAGCAAAGTAAAAAAAAAGAGCACTTGCAATGAAAATAAAAAAGTACAGCACGATAGAATATAAAAAAAAGTAATTTACAGAATCTTTTGTACTATAAAGAAAAAAGTGATAAGAATATATTTACCCAGGGATACAAGGATATAAAATCTACATACTTAGCCCGACCCTCATAGTATAATGTTAGAGCATTTGTTCTTCCTCCAAAAAATGCATCTCGTGGATCAAGCCGATCTTGTAGTGTATGTTGCGTTAAAAAGGCTATCAAAGAAGAGTCTTCTTTTTTTTGGAATCTAAACTCATGCTCCCACTTTTCAACAACCCGAAATCCCTTCTCTCGAAGAAAGGCTGTGGTCTTTTTGGTCTTTTCATACAAGCATCCCATTGTTGAACCATTTAAAGGATTCATAGTGTCGGAATCATAGCAAGAGAGACAGCCGTGATAAAAACATCCCTAAGAAGAAAAAAAATCGAAAAAAGAAAAATTATAAAATATGCAAAAATAAATTCTATTTTTAACTGTTAAATACAGAAGAAAATTATAACATTGTTTTCCAAAACATACATACATGAAACTGAAAGATGGTATTAGTATTTTCCTCATAACCATCTACAGAAATTCCATGGATTTTTTTCTCACCCAAGCCATTCAAAGCATGTTGAATGCTTATGCCCTCCGTCTCAGTAACAAAATCTAACCATCGAATTCCCTCACAACTATAGTTTGTATGATTGCTGTATCCATTTACAGGAACCATGGCAATGTTTCCTGCTTTAATGTGTTGTGATCTATAAATAGCCATACAGGTTGAGGCAATAGTGAGATAACTGAAAGATAAAAAAAATTTAAAAAAAAATGTGCATTTGGAATATATATGGTAAATGTCGATGACTTTTTAAAATAATTATTAAAATAAAATTCTATTTACCAGAAGGGGTCGACTCCAGTGATTTCCAAAGATTGTTCTCTAAATTCCAGGCTGCATCGTCTAAGAATATCAACGTCCGACCTTGAATAAAAAATAAAATATTAAAAAATCCAAATGATTGAATAACATACAGTCTTTAAAAACATACAATCAATAAAATATACCTGCAGTAGGATACCATTTCCTCCTGAAAGTCAAAAGTGTCCCTCTCATGCTCTTTATGCCACGTCAAGAATGCCGTAAAAGTGGGCAGCTGGTAATAGTCCTCTATAATTTTGATTTTCAGGCGTATTGAAAAGATGAGGAAAATATCCTTTTCTTAATTCTTCTAGTCCAAAGCATGCAGGCAATTTAGACAGCGACATAGGCAGAAAGTTGAAAGAATCGATAATTTTTATGTTCAGGGACTTATGCCTAATCATCATTACTTTTGATCCATTCGGAATCACATCTGGAGGCGTACCTTGCTCCAAAAGCCAGGCCATGATAAACTGACCATCAAAACTTTAAAAAAAAAATGTATGTTATATATTCAAATACGTTATCTTAAAATATTGTGATAAACTGACTTTCACATATTTTTTTTACTGTATGTTACATGTGTATGTTATACATTCACAGATAGGTTAACTTAAATTATTAGTATATTTAATTAACAATCAAGTTATGTAGTAGAACACCAGAATTTTTTTTTTTTTAGTCTTATAATAATAAAATTTTTTTTAGCCTTTCATATTGTGGGCAATGACAGTATACCCCTTGTGTTCATCTGTGAAAAGCCATGAACAAAACTCTCTGCATGCCGTGTATCCTCCAAAAATTCTTTCACCGACATCAGCATACTGCATAACCGCAAAGTTAACCAAATGTTCCCCCTTTGATTGATCTGTTTCAAAGTCAAAGAAAATGATCTTATCCGAGGATTTCTTGACCTCCACGATGGGCAGAAAACAGCGATGCTCCGTGCAGGCCCTGATTTACCATTAGGCCCGTGAGGCATGGGCCTAGGGCCACTATAATTTAGAGGGCCCCTAAGTTTCAAAAGTATTTAAAAAATTTTAAAAGTTTTTAAGTAGTTACATAAATTATTGGGTATTTACGTAAATATCCGTCGACCGTTTCCCCCACTATAACATTCTTGTAATTTCATTAATTATTTAACTATTATGTTTTTAATTTTCATCTGCTTTATTTTGTTTTGCCAAGAGTTATATAAGTAATGGCACGATTTTCTCAAACTTTTTGGTGACATCTGTGAAACGGTCAACAGTCAAATACGTAAGTACCAATTATTGTTATAAAATTAGTTTTTGTGGTGAACAAATAACATGGGGGGGGGCTTCCTGCGTGTTGTGCCTACTATACCAAATTTTCTAAATCGAGCCCTGGCTCCGTGGCTACTTCAAATTTTCCACAGGCCGGACATTTAACTGTACCGCAACGATGGTTTTCCATTGTGCAATGACGCCGTAGTATGACCCTACAGCAGTCCCTACATTGGTACATCTAAGTAGGAAAAATTAAATTTTAATACTATATAAAACTAGCTAATGACAACTAAAAAAATAATAATACAGTTTAGAAATAAACAATTACTCTATCACACAACGAAAGCTGTTGCCTTCCTGACTTTGCCTTGTGAGAGCGGTAACAGGCTTCCGATTGGCATAATCTATTACAATCGAAACACCTTACAGGTCCATCTTTCTCACAGCATTGTCTCAAGCAAACGTGACAAGCATTCGCACATCTGTGATCTTGAATGTTCCTGTATGGTTTTTTCACAGCGCTCACAGTAATAGCTGGAGCCGTAGAATCCCATCAAGCTCTTTATGACATCATAGTGGTCACCATGAAGCCATAATTTACTCTTCGGGGTTTATCGGGTCCCTTATAGGAAATCTAAAATAAAGAAATACACATTACGAAATCCAAAAATAGGCCTTGTAATAAAAAAAACTAATGATTATCCTGAAATACAAAAAAAAAACTTATAATATAAAATTAAATTATATATATATATATATATATATATATATATATATTTAAACAAAAAAAAATGCAACATTTGAATCTACTTTATTTAAACATTGAACTGAAATAACGGCCACTTGAATATCAAGGTGTTCTTCAAAAAGAGCTATTTCTTGAAATGTACAATGGGCCGAGGGGTACACCTGCGGTTTCATGGAACTCTCTAGCTTTTTTTAAAAGTACAGGCCTTCTTTTATCTTTCAATGAATTGATAAGGGCCTTATTTTCTTCCAGATGGGCCAAAGCATATACAATTGCCTTGGCACAACACAGTCCGTCGTCAGAAGGGATTGCCAATACTGACCTTTTCTGTAGTCTATCGATTTCAACGTTTACAATTTTCCTCGCACCACCACCGCCCAACTCTCTTCTCACAGTGATTACGTCGACATGGAATCCTGAATCCATGACAATTTCTTCCTTGGACTGCAAAACCTTTAATACGGACGCCAGAACCTTTTCCACAGTGAAGTTCGAAACTGGCATCAGCTCAGTGGAGATGGGTTTATCCAAACCAACTGCTTGAATGTATGCCCTAATCAGGTCATGACCTCTCAAATCTTCCGTCGCCCGTTGAATGATACGTTCAAATATCCGCCTGACAAGCTGCGCAGTTGCACGAAGAGGGTCTCAACTCAAGTGTTTTGGAATATTTTCCTGATTAACTCTAGCACGAAACGTCATCTCTTGTGAATCGTACTTCTTATTTTTACGGGTAGAAACCTTCTCAATAATTATGGCGTTCTCCAGCTGCAAAATAAAAACAAATTATTAGGCAAAATATGCATACATCAATGAAAACAAAATACTAACAAAAAAATGCATACTTACCAAATTTGAAGATGAATCATCACTTTGTTGAGACTTTGGGTAATCCATTTTAACACACGTTAGAAAATATCTGCTAAGAGCTAAGCTTTAACAAGACAACTATCGTTGATACATGCTTAAACATGTCCAGACATGTTCAGACATGATCAAACATGTTCAGGCAAGTAGTCTAACATCACACAGTTACCATTTTCCCAAAGAAAGATTTCATTCACATAATTAAATCTCTGTAGCTGAGCAGGTATTCGCGGCCGAACGGTTATAATCACTGAATTAACCCTCGGAAGCGAGTGCTTTTGTACTAAATTCAAACCCCACCAAAATATCGCCTAATTTTTAATTAATTCAATTTCTAACGATTGTTTGTGTTCTTTTCATTCAAGTAAAGGCCAATAGATGGCGCTACGAGCAACAAGAAAATCTCAACTTTGAAATCTCAGAAAAGAATCAAAGTCCAAATATAAACACTGCAATGACGTCACATTTTGTGTTGCCACTCATCAAGAAAAAACCTTCCATGTAATTAATAAATTCAAAAATAAAACAACTCAACTCCTGCATTTAAAATTGAAACCGAAATTAAGAACTTAATTCCACTCGACTCTAATGTTTTTATGCCGCAGCAGGACCCCTATACCTCAACGTTACGTACACAGTGAAATCTCAGATAAAAAACAGGCGCCTCAGCGTACAGCGTAAGTGTCCGACAAGTTGACTCTGATTGGCTGGTATGATCATGTGAACTCTGAGACGTAAAGGTGTTTCATTTGGCTATTTATCAACGTTTTGGCGCAGATCTGTTTGACTGATAGGAACGGTTTTCGAAAGGTTTTAACAGTCTGCTTTATTTTTACTGTGGATAGCGGTCGTTTTTCATACCGCAAAAAAAAAAAAAAAAAAAAACATATTTACTATGGCATTTATTTATGCATATTTAAAATAGTAATTCTGGTATGGCAACCCAATTTTAATGCCTGAATTTCTATTGTGGTATTAAAAAAATGTGTTTTTCAACACCAAGTCCCATCTTTCCTGGTTTTTACTTAGAACAATGGTATCAATTATGTATTTTAAGTGAAAACTACTTTATTAGTCATAATTTAAAACTTAAATAAAGGATTAAGTTTTCTGCTTTCTTCTTTCCTTTTCAGATCCATGGCTATGGGTGGGTAGAGGTGGGAGCCGAAAATTGTATCCTTTTATTATATAAGTTAATAATTATATAAGTTAGTGTTTTATGTATGCTTTTTGTTACATCAGAATGGTCCTAAGCCAGGGGCGGATACGACACCATCATCCTAAAGCAAAGGGGACGGCAGAGGGGCGGGAAAATATCAGCTGGTAGTGAGTTCAGGAGTGGTTCTTAGATTATTTATGTAAAATCAACTGAAGCTTGGAAAAATATAAAAAAGGTATTAAAAATTAGGAAAAGTAATTTAGACTCAAAAAGAATTAAATTGGAATTTTTTTTAAATAATTTGGAGGATCTAAAATTTTCCCCGCCACCTGGAATCGAACTCGTAAAGTCATCCTCCGTTGCCGACGCCAATCTGAAGGTTGGTAACTTTAGCCATCACGCCATCGTTGCTTCACGGGAAGAAGCTCTTTAAAAGTATAAGTACCCTTAGTATAAGTTGGCGAGAAATACTACTAACAACAACCATACAACATATATATGAGGAGCCAATCAGAGTCAACTTGTCAGACACTTACGCTGTACGCTGAGGCGCTAGTGATAAAAAACTTCTAAGTCCCAAACGTAAACATACCAAGTGTTGCTATTCCCAATTAAATAAACTACCCTGTTGCCATTCAACAGTAGATAAACTTTAAAAAATTGAAATCGAAACCAACATCTCAACTCCACTCGACTCTAATGTTTTTGTCCAGCAGCAGGACCTTTACTCCTCAACTCACAAGTCAATACGACACTTCCGGTTGTGATGACGTCACGCTGTGTTGTCACGTGGCCACGCCCCTTTTGATGACGTCACTTCCGCCTACTATGTGGGCCCGTATACTACTCACGTCATGTTTTAATGTGTACTCTGAAGTTGAAGACTGTTTAAGCAGTTGTTTGATACTTTGTGTAAACTCGTCTTTTGTTTGTGCATCTTTGATTTTTTGTGTGAGCTCATCGTGCTGTATTACCAAAACTGGGTAACGACTTAGGGCATCGACGTGACGCATTTGTTTAGCTGGCCTATGGAGTATTTCGTAGTCAAAATCTGCTAAGAAAAGGACCCATCTCGCTATTTTCGGTGGGATATCCTTTTTAGACATTGTTTTCTGAAACGCCTGACAATCAGTAAAAATTTGAAATTTTGTTCCTACTAAATAATGTTGGAACTTTTTAAGGGCTTCGACTATCGCTAACACTTCTAATTCGTAACTTGAATTTTTTTCCTCTTGAGGGGAAGTTTTACGACTCATATAGTGTATTGGATGAAAATTTTTATCTGAATCCATTTGTAAAAGTATAGCCCCAAAGCCTTTCGAGCTTGCATCGCAATGCAGTTGTAATGGTGCTCCTTATTCGTAAAGTTTAAGTATGGGCTCTGATGACAGGGCTTGCTTCAAAGCAAGGAAAGCCCGTTTCTGCTCGTGATCAAAGTGAAATGGCACTTTGTCCCGTAAAAGGTCACTAAGAGGTCTGGCTATTATTGCAAAATCTTTGATGCATTTTCGAAAATATGAACTTAGCCCTAAAAAGGATTGGACATGTTTAATTGTTTTGGGCTCAGGAAAATTCAGTACCGCTTTTGTTTTGGCTTCAGAGGGACGTATTGTACCTTTTTCTAGTATGTGTCCTAGGAAAGTTATTTTCCGTTGCAGGAAATTGCATTTTTTAAAATTAAATTCAAGTCCGTAGTCCGAAGCGACTTTGAAAACTTTTTTAAGTTTTGTAACCCCTTCAATTTCGTTTTTGGAAGGAATGATGATATCATCCATGTAAATAATTACTGTTCCATCAGCTAGAAGTTCCTTAAAAATAGACTGAATAAACTTTTGAAATACAGATGGAGAATTACATAATCCAAACGGAACTCTTTTAAACTCATATTGACCGTTATGCGTTACAAAACTGGTATATTAAGAACTTTCGGGGCTGATTGGAATGTGGAAATATCCATTCTTAAGATCTAAATTACTATATACTAAGGCTCCTTGTAATTTGTCAAAAATGTCCTCTATAAGGGGTAGTGGAAATCTTTCTTTTATGGTTTTAGTGTTAATCTTACGATAATCAACACAAATTCTAGTTGAATTATCCGCTTTTTTAACTAACACTATTGGCGATGAATATAATCTGAATTGTTCTCTGTAATTATTCCATCGTGTAACCATTTCGATATTTGTCTGTTAACTTCCTGCTTTTCAATTTCCGCTAACCGGCGTGGTCACTGCGCAGTAGGAATATCATCAGAAAGAATTATTGTCATTTCCAAATTGGTTTGTTTGGATTTATTCGGTGTATATGAATTTATCAAACTTTGGAGCTCATTCCTCAAATTCAAATCGCGTATGTGCAAAGTATCGACTTCCTGTAAAGACGCATCTAGTTCGATGTTGAATAAAAACAAATCATCACAGGCGTCGAGGGGTGTGTTTAGTCTACTGTTTTGTTGTTCTTTCGGCTGCGATTTATCGTTTTGCTTTTTTATACGTTCGTTGTCAGCTGTGCTTTTGTGGATTCGGTGGGGTTCTTTTTTTAGATTGTCGAATATGTTCGGGGGAATAATGAAGTCCTCACATAAATTTTTGCAAACCGCTACGGGAATTGTTATAGTGTTTGTAGGGTTGTTGGGTAATGTTAAAGAAAGATTTGTTATTTTTGCGTCTTGAGAATTACCGAACGCTCCTCGTAACGTAATGGAACTTTCGTATTTCGTTTCTGGGGAGAGGTGTGATTCTTTAATACAGCAAATTACGGTTCCATTATCGATGAGGGTTTTAAATTTTTCTCCGTTAACCAAAATGTTTTCGTATTGTAATGTACTGACGCATTCCTTTCGTTTCTGTGGTTTGTGGCTTCCGATTTCATTTACTGGGTTGTTGTGATTAAAGCTCGTATTATCTGGTCTAGGTGAGTTTAGGTTGTAAAATCCTCGCGTTAGATTGTTCGGTCTTCTAAACTGTTCGTGTGGTGTTTGTCTATAATGGTTTTCGAAAGTCGGTTGGCGTGTGTGTGTGTCACTGAGTGATTTGCGCTTTGAAGAGAAGTAAATGTCACATTCTTTTGCGAGTTGTGGTGGTCTAAACCAATTTTCGCCAGAGCGAATTGAAATATGTGATTGTGTATCCCTTTCTAAAGTACTATAAAGTTTGTCCGAAACCATTAGTTCACATACAGATTTAAAGTCATTGACATCTCGAAGTCTGCAATAATATTCGAATGCTCTAGTTAATCTTGCTGCAAATTGAGTATGTGTTTCATTAGGAAATCTTTGACATCTACGGAAATTAGCGATACATTCTTGTGGCGTTGGTTGGAATTCTTTTAGTACGGTAGCTTTGACCTGTTCGTAGTTTTTCAGTTCATTTTCTGGAACGTATATTAGGATAATGGCAGCTTTTTCTTGAAGAATGTTAATTAATATTTCGGATTTCTATTCTTGTGGCACGTTTTTTGTTTCAAAGGCACGTTCGAGCGAATGGAAAAATAGATTGTAATTTTCTGCCTTAGTTGGGACTGGCATACTTAGCGTTTTAACACTTTTTATATAACTTTCTATGTTCGGCGGTGATGTGTCGTTCATTCTAATATTGTTTCCGGTAGGAGATTCTGCATTGGTTTGCTCCTGCATTATTTCTTATAGTAGCTAATTCGAGCTCTCGTTCTATTTGTACTAACTTAAGTTTCTCGGTGTCGACTATATGTGCTAACTTAAGTTTTTCGATTTCTGCTAACTTAAGTTTCTCGGTGTCGACTTCTTTAGCCTTTCTTTCTTCGACGATTGAACTCATTAAATCTTTTATAAATTCTGGGTCTTGTTTGAACGTATCATTTTTCTCAATAATTTCTTTTAGTTTGATTATGGTGGCACCTTCCGGTACAATTTCATCAATTTCTTGAACAATGATGAGGATGAGGTCTTCTTTCTTCGTATTTTTATACATGCTTAAAATAAAGGTTTGGTCCTACCTTAGATTCTTGTTTGGCTTCTGTTTAGGCACCGTCGTCTGTTTGATCGTTGCACTGGTCACTTTCGTTGAGGCGGGGAGATAGTCCTTTTTCTTCCGTTTTGGCACGTCGGTGAGCTGCACTGGACTCGTTCGTTGAGGCGGAGTAATTGGCCTCTTGCTTCCGTTTTCTCTGCGTTGTTGTTTGCTTGACTGTTGACTGGACACGTTAGTTGAGGCGGGGGAATTGGCCTTCGCTTTTAGTTGCTTCACAGTTGCACTGGACTCGTTCGTTGAGGCGGGGTAATTGGCCTCTATAGCTTTGGTTTGGCTGTAGAATTTCGTTTCGATGCTGTTAGTCTAAGAGCTGTTCATTTCGTTTCGCAAAGTTCAGAACCGGTTGAGCCCCCATGTTCTGGTTCGGGTTGTCTAGGGTGTTGATGTATGAAGACAAGAACAAGTCAGGTTCTAACAATAACTATATATTCTCAAGTTTAGCATACAACTTTAGGCTCTTAAGCCTAACTAAAAGACACATTAAAACGGAAACATCGATGAGAGCTTCGCTGTTGGTCTTCACTACTCTGCCCTTCCCTCCGCACCTGCGCTCCGTGATATACTCTGTGGCGCTGGCGTCGCTACAAGTGTCGCCACTGTGCAGGTGGTTTGGCGGATGGGGTTTTGAGTAAGCAACATACAGGGTTATACATAGTCTCTTTACAGTTAAAAAAATTACTGCAAAGGCAATTGAAAAGAGGTAAGGGAAAATTACACTCAGGAACATTGAAAATAGCGCACAAAGAAGGGAGCATCAGATTAAAATGAAATTTAATACACATAATGATACAGATGAGATATTCACTTGATCCCAAAATCAAGACAATTAAACAAATACAGAGTGTACAATTAGACAAATACAGTGCAACTTCGACATCGCGTCGGACCACCTCCTGCTTCAATACATGACGCAACACGGCCCGGCATTGAGTTGATTAGACGTCTGATGTTGTCCTGAGGCAGATTCCAGAGGCCAAAATTCTTGAACAGCCACCTCCAAACCATGTACAGAATGACACGGCTGCATCAGGCGTTTCAGCTGGTTCCACACACATGCTCTATAGGGGACAAGTTCTGGGAGCGGGCCGGCCATGGAAGAGTCTGAACATGACGGAGGAAGTCTTGAGCAACTCGATCTGTATGCGGACGAGCATTATCTTGCTGGAAAATTTCCCCTGGAAGACCATTTAGGAAATGTTCCACGCGGTGTCGAAGAATGTCATCAACATAACGCTTACCTTTTAAAGTTCCATGTACCACAATCATAGGAGTAACTAGGGTTGTTGAATGGGGGGGGGGGTTGTCCTCCCAAAAAGTTTGGATTGTACCCCAGTAAAAAGGGGAAGATTAAATTAATTATATTAATATAATTAACACATATTGATTATTTATAATTAATTATATTAATATGGTTAATATCTATTAATTATTAAAAATTAATTAATTATATTGATGCATGTTCAGTAATTAACATTTGTTTTTTAAAAATCGCAATTTTTTTTATCGCTTTATACTTAAAAAAACGTTGCTACAGCCGCCGTCGCAGGGTTGAAGACTCGCTCTTTTTGCTCGATTCTTAGACAGTTATCCGAGAAAGTACGGATCAGAAGATTACGAAATTAACATGGTTTGTTCAAAATTGTACAGCGAACACGCAAAAGAAAATTTTTTTTCCGATGCGGCTATTAGTTTAGTATTTATTAAGTGTCTGAAAAAGCGAAATTTCAAACGCGAGTGAGCGAAAGACGTACAAATTTTCAGTCTTCAATCGTAATTTTTTAGAGTGCTTCTAAACGTGAATTTTTACAGCTCGTCGAGCTATTTTAGAAATTTCAATTTGGTTCCTGGTAATATTTTTTTGAAATTCGAGAAAAACCGGTACATTTTCGTTATTTTTTTGGTAAACTGTCATATCTATAGCTTATTACTATTAGTTTTTAAATCTAAAAATATCGCACAAAACCTTAGAATATACTCTTTTTTATGGTATAATTCTTTTTGAAATTGGTTAGTAAATAAATTCGATGCGATCAAAAGTTGGTCATACAAATTTTGGAATATTGGTAAATTTCCGTCAATTTTTATTAACTGTCATATCTATAGCTTATACTATTATTTTTAAATTTGAAAGCATCACTGAAAACCTTAGAATGTACTCTTTCGTATGGTACAATTATTTTGGAAATTTTTTAATAAATAAATTTTTGATGCGATTATATGTTGGTCATATAAAAATTTCGTGACTTTAGATCGTAAGTTCCGATACACAAAACTAAAACTGTCATATGTGTAGCTTAATACTATTAGTTTTAAAATTTTAAATTACCACGTGAAAGCTTAGAATACACTCTTTCTTACGGTAAAATTACTTTTAAAATTGGTTCATAAATAAATTCGATACAATCAAAAGTTGTCACACAAATTTTGTATTTTTTAGATCGCGGAGCGATAGCATTCATTCTCCTTCACGGAAATGAAAGTTACATTTTCTGATTAACTTGTATATTTGCCAGATATCAAATTTATCATAGCAAAGATTTTTTTTAAATTTGGCGAGGAAAAAGGCTCGCTTTTTTCACTTTATTCTCAGACGGCTTCCCGAGAAAGTACAGATAAGAAAATTGAGAGATTAACATGGTCTATTTAAAATTGTAGAGGGAACAAAATGGAGAAGGTTTTTACTGATGCGTTACTGATACATTAAGTGTTAAAATAAAGAAAAGAGAAATGACTTGCAAAAAGAATGTTGGTTTGCAAGGCAAATGAAAAAGGATTGCGTAGCAATTACCAGGGGATCGCGAGCAAGGGGTGGAGCCCCCTAGTTTATACATTATTTACCAGATGTTTTTATGGTGAATTTTAAAATTTACAATACATTTAAATTAGAAATTAAAACGTCGATTTTTTCTTAACTTCTTAGATTTAAACTTGATTTGCTTGAAGCACAACGGTAAAAATTCTCTCGATTCTGAATATGTCGTCTATGAGTGCTCACAATTTATTAATAAGTGTATTAATTATATACTTGCGAATAACTACATGCAACTGTAATATTTATGACGAGATTAAGATATGAAATCATTCATCAGTATTGGAAGAAACATCACTGTTGTAATGTCAACAAGAGGAAAAATAACTTATACTTTTCACATTAACATTGAATTTTTGTAGTAAAAAAGTCATATCCCAAAAGTATTATTTAAATTCTAACATAATTACATCAAATATGTCTTACCTTAAAACTGCAATAATGCTTTTGCACTGTTATTTTTTGTTATGTCTTGTTATAAAGGAAAAAGAGTGTACTTCCAAGTCCAACAAGATATTTAATAATTATAAAGGGATATCACAATAGACAAGGATAAGTACGAAACGAGCAGCGTAATGATTCAGAGGCAATTGGGTCAGTTACTGCGTATTATAAAAGATTACGTCAGTCTGTTGTAACTGATTCGAATACATATTTACTAGAAATAGTAATGGTTAACACATGGCATCATAAATCTAAAAGCCGGGAAGAGTAATGTATAAACATTCGTGATTAACAGCACTCATAATATAAACACAAAGGAAGTATGCAACATTTTTAATATTGAAACATTTTATAGCAGAAGTACATAAGATGTGCTGTGGATAAGGTTCGCCACAATATCTCTGTAAAGAGTTCAGTCCCGAGAAGTATGAACTGTATATACACCAATAAAAAGGTGAAGCATCTGGAGACCTCAGGGAAATTTTCGTATTTTTATGTTAAAAATCACACGATATATTGATACTTTTTTTCGTAGAACATTGATAAAATTATTAAAAATTTTGCGTCTAGCAAATGTTAGTCACTTTTATTTCAAATAAAGTCGTTTTAAACAATATTATTTTACAGTATCATACATGAGAAACACATTGTTTGGTTTAACAACAAATTATTGAAGGATATTCTTCAATTACACTATAACCTTGCTATAATTCAAACCTCCCGTTCTTCCGAGTTTGGTTAATCCGAACCATCTGTTTTTAAAATTTGTGAAACAAAATACATTAAATCAGTGACAACATATATTACAATTATTGAAATAAAAACAATCATTCGTAAGAATGCACATACATTCAAATTTTTAGATTATCATATAATTAGAAAGAATAGAAAAAAAAAATCACTAGAACTTCATGAACTATAAACATTTGGATAAAATTAATTAGTTTTTGCTGTGATAAATACATATAAACATTTTCCTAGTTGATTCTTCAAAAAACATATTCTATATAAATTAAACATTAAAAAAAAAAAAAAAATCCAGTGAATTAAAATTTCACTTTTGTCATGCATTTACGTATATCTCCGTGTATGAGCCGAAAATTTGTGGAACTTTTTCTAAAGCTAAAGTGTGTGTGGGGGAGGGGGGGGGGGAGGGGTCGGCTTATATACGGATCTGCTAATTTCGCAAAAAACCAAGGTACATTTCCGTTAGCCGGGCGCAAGCGATAAATCGCTAACTATCGACAAATGTAGCACACAAAATAATAATTGAATACCGTAATTAATTAGCACATAAAACTAACAATTGGAAAGGGAACATTTTTTTATACAGTTGTTTGATTCGGATATCCCTCCGGTGGCAGCAACTTCGAATTCTTTACGAGCGATTAGCGATTTTTATAGCAACTCCAACGGATATTGGGAAAGCAACCCTTTTTTTTCTTCGTGCCATCCGGACTCGGATCCGAATCCAACAGCTGATCCAATTTTTAAAGTATTTTAACTTACGTTTTGAATGCAGCCTTTAAGCAAAAAGAGAAAAATAAGTCATATAAATCCTTCAAATTCCGTGTCTGAATCCGAGTTTACGAATAGTTCGTAAAATTCGGCTTGACTCATTGGGATGTCCTGATGTGTATCATCATCAGTTCCAATGCCATTTCCGTACTCGAATTTATGTGTTCTTCATGTTTATCGCTGCCAAGGGTCAATGAGCCCGTTCCCCCTTTTGAAATTGTATGTACCGCACATGTTTTAGGCTGCACGGCGAAGATAAGTGGCACTGATAAAAAAAATTCCCAAGCCCCAGCCGCTCCCCTTGATCATTGTTGAACTTATTATCTGTCAATCACCCAGTCAGAGGTCCGGCATCAGGTGCGGGACACTTTTGGAAGATCATTAGCGATCACCTTTGGAAAGGGGGCGAATAGACAACCTCGCAGTGAAACCTTCTGCTTAAAGCTCAGAACGCTCATCATTGCACATCTTTACTGCCAAGTTAAATCGTGGCGAACAGTTGGAAAGTTCAATCTCATTTAGATCCTACCCGAGTTTCTTTTAAGAGCCATAATGAATCCCCTCCCCCTTTTGAATCCTAATGTCCAGAACATCATCACCTGTCAATCACACCGTCAGAGGTCTGATATCAGGAGCTGGACCGTCTGGACACTGGAAAATCATTAGCAGGTTAAAGCTATCATCGTTGGCAAGTAGCGTTTTACTTTACAACGATTTGATGTGAAAATATTCCACCCGTTTTACCTTCTTGGCGACATTACGCCCTCATGGCTTTAGAACGTATGGTTTGAACGTCACTCACAAATTTTTTATTTTTATTTCGGCTTATATACAAGTTTTGAATTTTGGGTAAATTTTGAAGAAAACAAGCACCCTTGGCTTATATACGGCATTTATATTATGAGTGTAAAAATAATTTTTATTTTTATATAATCTAGTTTAAGCAGCCATAAAGCTTAAAACTCCGATTGCTCTTCAGTAACAAATTTGACTATCTTTTATGACGAACTGAATGGGGGGTTGAACCCCCAACCCCCCTGGTTACGTATATTAATTAATATACCATTGTTTCATCGATTAAATTTATTTATTACACAAGAAAAACATTATTTAAAATTAAGTATGAATAGTTTGTGTAGTTATTAACAAGGGATTAATTTCTGAAAAACTCATTATATATATTTATAGACTAAATTAGACTATAGATTAAATTTATAGACTTCTGTGAAGTGTGGTTCCTGCCAAAATCAGTAGCCAGAGTAGCTGCCATTGTTGGAGATCACAGCTGCCACACGCCTCGGCATTGATTCAAAGAGACTTTGGATGTGTTCTTGGGGTACAGCAGACCAAGCAGCTTCCACACGTTGCCAAAGTTGATCTGGCGTGGCAGCTGGGGATGTAATCTGGATCAATCGTTGAGCAACCATGGACCACATGTTTTCTATCGGCGAAAGATCCGGAGAGCGAGCTGGCCAGGGAAGCAATTCAATCTGGCGATTGACGAAGAACCCTTGGACAATGCGTGCCACGTGTGGTCGCGTATTATCCTGTTGAAATATGGCTGTGGGCAAGCCCTGAAGGTAAGGAAGGACAACTGGCTCCAACACCTCGGAGATGTAGCGCTGGCTGTTTAAAGTACGGGCAATGCATACTAGAGGAGTGCGAGAGTGATACCCAATACCGCCCCATACCATAATATCCGGTGCAGGACCAGTGTGGCGGTGCATAACGCAGCTGTTCGGCATCCTCTCTCCACCGTGTCTCCAGACTCGAATCCGACCATCGTGGGGTTGCAGACAGAAGCGTGACTCGTCAGTAAAGACAATTCCATTTCATTCTGCCGTCCACATCCTTCTTTCATCGCACCATTGGCGGCGGAGACGTCTGTGGTTCTGCGTCTAGGGTAGACGAAACAATGGACGTCTGGCGGACAGACCACTCTGCTGTAAACGGCGTCGAATGGTATGCGCAGACACTGGATGATGCGTTACAGACTGAATGTGCTGTGCTATGGTTCGTGATGTGGCTGAGCGATCCGTCACTGCCTTACGCACAATATACCTGTCATCACGTGAAGTGGTGCACTGAGGTGGATGCGACCTCAGGAAGTACTGTCATCCAAGGAAATAAGTATTATATCATGCGAGCGGCATTCATCAACTAAAATTATGAAGTTGCTTTTGCGATCAGCTACAAATACACTTTTAAAAAACTCCAAAAATGACAAGGTGATCAAATTACCAAATAAAAGAAAACTCGAAACATTAACACAGGATAAAAGGTAAAATTGTGTTTAATCCAGGGTTGTATATTTTCAATTTTTTCTCCGGCTTTCCCTTTAGGATGTCTAAAGTAATTCACCCGAGTCTCTTCCTGGTTTTTTAATTGCCTAGTCAACTTCTTCACTAAGACCTTCGGGCACATTCATTCCTATTATTTATGCATCTTCGGTTCGTTCGTCATTTCCCTTATATAATGTACCATAAAAATGTTTTAATAAAAGTTAGAATTTTGTTAGATGCCTTGTCTATACAATAGTATTCATATTTAAACTAAGGCATCATTAAAAAAAATAAAAGCATCTTAATTTTTCTTTCTATTGTGTACATATTTATATACGTTTTCGTATTTTATTAACCATTAATTTGCTATTATATATATTGTTAGATTCCTCGTCTACAATAGCATTCATATTTAAACTTAGGCATCAGTAAAAAAAATGAAAGCATCTTAATTTTTCTTTCTTTTGTATTTTATTAACCAATAATTTGCTATTATATCTATTCAACAACTGTAATAGGCTTCAAGAATCTAATTATAGAATTGCCTCGAATGTAAAGCATAAAAAATTTGTTGTATGCTTTGTATGTACATTTTGTGTATGTAAATTTATGCTTTTTCTAAGTACCCAAATACTGAGTTTGTATCTCAATAAAAGTAATTTTCCATTAAAATGGATATTTCTTGGAGTATTTTTCTTAGTTTTAATAACCTTTAACAAGTGCTGTTTTTGTTTAGAACCCTTCAATTGTATACCCCAATACACACTGCTTTTTTTAGCAAACAATCTCATTTTCAAAGGTTTTCTGAATTTGCGATCGGGAAGACTTTTGCCCTTCTGCTGGTGACGTCATAAACTAGACCAGGCCTCGAAATAGATTTTTTAATACAGGTGCACCTTGTGCACCTAAGTTTTTAAATTAGGTGCACAGGTTATATTTTAGGTGCACATAAAAAAAAAACGTAATATAAGAGTTTTAATGTAATATAAACTACTTTATTAATTGGGTATGTTTTTATGGGATAGTAGTAGATAGTAAATAAAAATATTTAAACATCTAAATTCTCCCTTCTCCAGCGCACGGCAGTCGGGACAGTCGCTTCAACAGAGCCATTGGAAAATGTTCGATCATTGGAAAGTTCTGGTGGCAGTGACACATGTAAATCTCCATACTGTATAAACCCGTTACGGCAAAGCGATTTTGTTTTTGCATAGTGTGCATTTGGTAATTTTAATTACGTTCCTTCAGAGGGAGAGAGGTTGATACTTTTTTTTTCTTTATTCAAACATAATGTCAAGTTCTGCATATGGGTTACAGGAACAGTGGAGCCGAGTACTGTCTGCAGGGAGTAAAGGTAAAGGAGGGAGAAACAGTCAAGGATCTTGGGGTGATAATTCACAGGGATTTTAAAATGGGTCACCAATGTTCAGCTGCGGGTAAAAAGGCTAATAGGTTATTGGGGTATATTAAAAAGACTGTAACTTCAAGGGATAAGAATATAATCTTGCCGTTATATAAGGGTTTAGTAAGACCACATCTAGAATATGCTGTACAATTCTGGGCTCTATATATGAGAAAGGACATAGAATCAATTGAAAGGGTTCAGCACAGAGCTACAAAAATAATAAAGGGGCTAGCAAATTTCGACTATAATGAACGTTTAAGTAAGCTAAACATGTATACACTGGAAAGAAGAAGAAGGAGGGGGGATTTGATTCAGCTTTTCAAGTTTGTAAAACAAGGGGACACAGAGGGCTTAAATTTCAATAGGGATAACAGAACAAGGGGCCATGGGTATAAATTGAATAAGACACATTTTAATCGGGATTTAAGGAAAAACTACTACTTTAATAGGGTAATAGACAGTTGGAACGCGTTGCCTGAAAATATAGTTAATTCAATGGGAGTGTACGAATTTAAGACACAATTGGATAGTCAGTGGGAATTGGGGAATTCATAAACAGAGGACCAGCCTTGTTGGGCTTGAGCCTGTAGCTGGTCGTCAATATTTGTATAAAAAAAACATAAAACACGTTTCCCCTCTTTTTTAACGTTAGGTTCACTGCGTGCACCTATCGGGTAAAAATTAGGTGCACAATTTTATTTTCATGTGCACAGTGCACCCGGGTATTTCGAGCCCTGAACTAGACAGAGGGCTTTATTATCTAGGAGGTAGTGTCCAGACACGATACGCCGCACGTGGGTACCATCTCGTGTCCACTGCTACCAACATGTTCTGACGGCACACTCCGAACGATCGACCTGGCGAGCAAAACGGCGCGTCGAGCAGCCTGCGGTTTTCATACCGGTGATTAGGCCCCTCTCAAACTCGCTTAACTGTGAGAAATGTCTTCTCACGCGTCTACCTGGCATTATTCGCTTACTAAAGTCCTAGAGTCGGAATGTGATCGTCACGTTCATGAATCTTCCACTAAGCGCCGATCCCACTTCCTGATTGCTGCGCCACTGGAAGGTGTGCGGTCATGCGCATTGGCACCAAACTTGGATCATTTGCATATCGGATCTCACTGTACTTATTTGCATAGTTTCGCGATTGTAGCTTACTTCCTTCCTGGTGCGCTATTTTCAATGTTACTGAGTGTATTACAATATGAGACGTATATGCACAAGACGGTACATGATTTCTAGCCATGTTTGCTGTAGCATGCCCTCATCAATGGCATCAGATTCTCTGCTTTAGATTAGTGATGTCCGTACCTTTCTTCTATACACCACCACATTGAGGATTGCATGTTCGTGGGTTTCTAAATTAAACATTTCCAGACAGGTGGCCTATAATTTGCTGGCCACGTCGTATATCACTCCCCTCGACCTCTTTCTATGCGGTTATTTTATATATCGTGTATGCCATTGCCACCATTGATGAGGGTATGCTACAGCGAACATGGCAAGAAATCGAGTACCGTCTTGATGTGCTTCGTGCGACTGATGATGCAGAGGTGATTTAAATGAAACAAAGAAACCTTAAATATATACGTCTCATTTTGTAATAATTTCCACTAATGTCTTTTCATGTGCCTTCGCGATAAATTTTTGAAATTATTAAGACTGGACACTTTGTATATTATTGGATTATGTAGATAATATTTGACTGTTTGCATGATATTCAGTTGATCAATTTGGAGAAATCAAATAATTTAAGATTTTGGAGGTATCAAAAAGTAACTAAGAGTCTTAGTGCAGCCAACTTATCACTCGGGTGCTAGCATGTCTGAACCGTGACGTCCCCAATGAATTTGACTTCCTGTGTAAGGCAAGAAGCATTTCTAGTATCACCCTAGCAGATGGACTTGTCAAATTGACATTTAGGGGCTGTTTAAATACATATTCTATTTTTTTTAATTTTATTTTTTTGCCAATTCCTTTTGTTTTGATGTGAAAAGTTATTTTTTATCTAGAAGCAGAGGGCAGAACATAACTGAGTTGGTGTGAAACTCAGTGATCAAGAAAAAACAGTGGGCTCAATATAAAGCCTGGTGTTAGTATAGAATTCTACCTCTTGGTATTCTGATTTGTAGGAGACCAGTATTTCATGATAAAAAAAATCATGACTGCAATTACTCTTGTAAAAATTTACAGCAATGACAGCTTATAGAAATTTGTGAACAGCAATTTTGTAAATGGGTGGACTTTGAAATATATACACATGAATAAATCAATTTTATACTATATTTTATTTGAACATAGACTTCCAAACTGAAATTTAACAATTATTCATAAATAAAATTGAAACACTACAGTTAAAACATCAGTATTAGGACACAAGAGTAGAATTAACAAAACATGAAATCTGAAACAATTGTTTGTCTTCTAGAATCAGTTTTCCTTTCACAAAGATAAGCATTAAAAAAAGCAGACACTTGGCAAATTATGTGTGCAAATAACAATAAAATAAAAGCCCAAAAATTGAAAATATATTTTTTAAATTATAAAAATATTACTTTTAAAACAAGCACACAAATGCAATAAGCTTATGTAAACAATACAAGTAGTTAGTAAAACACGAAACTTTCAAAACTAACACTTTAAATTTAATATAAAAAGTAGATAAACATACAATAAAAATAACTGATAAAATTTATATTGTTATCAAATTATTTTGAGACAAATGCTGCCAGCTGAGTAAACAATATCAATCTTAGCTTAAAGAAATGAATACATTTTAAAAACCGAATGTCCGTAGATATTAAATGAATGTCCGTGAATAAAAAAGTGTACAATAATATAAATAAAGTCAGATTTTTTTTACTAAAATAATTAATACAAATTGCAAAGAAAATAAATGGTTATACCATTTGACTAGAAATGAAGTCTAAAGCAGTTTAAAGGTATAAAATTATGTTGGAAATCAAAGCAAAAGCAACTACGATTAAACTTTCATGACTTCGAAACCTATTTAAGAGAAATGGAAATTTAAGCAAATGCAAAATAAGATGAAAATTAGCAATGAATTATAGCATTCGTAGTTATCTAATCCTGACTCAATATATTATGATTCTTAAAAAAAAAAGTATCAATAAAGCACTTTTAAGTTACTTAACACATCAAATGTTTTACTCATTGTATGTCAGTACTTGAAAAATTTAAAAATACTGTCATGAAACTAGAAATTTAAGCAATAAAGGATTTTGATGGTGATAAATAGCTTGTGTAGATTTTATTCTACATATCACAAACTCATAAAATTTATGTAGAAAAATCGTAATTTCTATAACTTTACAAATTCCAAAATTAAAATTTTGTATTGTTAAAATGAGATCAAAAGCAAAATATTTCCCGTCGCCTAGTAACAACAAACAAATTTTAGTATGCTATACCTAAGTTTAAATTATACATTTTAAAGTATGTGGACTTGCTTATAATTCTTGACTGTTGGAACTAAAATCAGATGATATTTTAAACTTATTTTCTAAAATGTCATAACTAAGTTAATACGGGGAATCAGAATAAATATTGTGATTTGCAGAAATAGAACCTACCACAATAATTTTAATTATTCAAGTTTTATTGTGCTTAGAAATATCGAAGTATATTGATAATTTATGTTAAATATATTCATTCACATATCAGGTTTTTCCTTCCTTTGATTACAGCATAGTGATACAAGGAAGAGGTCGAATATAACTGCACAATTTACGTATATAAAAACATAGGATATTAGTTACTAAAAAATGCGTATAATATAGGCACTGACTTAGTTTATTTTGTCAAAAAAAAAATGTCCTACACTAACAAAAATTTAGAAACCTTTGTCTTCAAAACGCAAACAAACATTTTTTTTTAAATTGAAAGTCTACAAAATGTGATCAATATTAAATTATTTACTTAATATGATTTAACATGGAAATAAAAATTAAATAGTCGATTCAACAATACATAGTGTTTATAACTTTATTGAACAAAATCAATATAGCAAGTATGATTTTGCACACTCATTGTTTTTTTTAACCCAATTCTTACCAAACAAAATTTTCTTGTCTACCAAAAGCGATTCGTGAATTACCAATGGGTTCAGTTATTAAACGATAAAACTACACATCTATCATTGAGATGATTTATCTGCCATTTGATTCCGGAAGATCCTTTAGCTGACATAAACTGAAAGAAGTCGAGCTCAAAACTTTGGGGGAAGATGCGGAATTTAAAATAGAATCCTAGCCACATACTCAATGGCCTTTGAAACGCTACTTTAAATTTACGGACCATATAATGAAAATGCACCCATTACATCTCTTTAAAAGCAAGCTGTTCCCATCTTTGGAGGAACAAAATGCGATAGGAGAGAAAACAGAATACATCTGGTGCTGGTAATGAAAAATACTTATGTAACTGCTTTTTTTGGTATGAGGTCTCTTCTATAAGAATAGAATCACCTAGGCCATGGTTTTCAAAAGTGGGCGCTGAAGTCTTGGGGGTAATGCAGAACCCAAGTGAAATAGGATAGCATTGAGGAACAAGATTAAACAATAAGATGCTCGAAAATTTGACACCTAAAGATGTTTCAATCGAATCCTTAATCCACTTGACCAGGCACACTATAGTGGTGCATTGTCATTGATTTTATTGACTAAAAAGGAAGAACTGAAAGAATTGGCTACAAGTAGTTGACTGGATACTTGAGGATGCTGACGAAAATAGAGCCTCATACAGACAAATACGTAGCATACCAGTTCATCCTTATCAGTGAGCAAGTGACTATAATTAATTCCAATTTATAATTCATTTCATTTTTATAAATAGCTTTATAATTTCAGTTTCAAGTTCTTTTATTTTAAAACTAGCTTTCTGAAATTCTAAAATTACATACAACTACATAAATATATTGATGAAATTCAAAAATATCGACAGATACATTTGCAATTTATTATTCGTTGATCTGTTTTCCAAAGGGGGCACTGAAAGAATTGTCTTTGAAAACGTGTAGTTGAGCAAATTAAGTTTGGGAAACTAATGACCAAGGCATGTCCAGCAGACTATCCAACATTCGATGCAAATGATGGTTTTCCAGCCACTAGTGTCCCCCAGTGAAAATTAGCAATAAAAGCGAAAAATCTAATGTGAAGGAAAATGAATAATTCCTTTTATTTTGCACAGAATGAAAAGCAGACTATAAGAATTTATCAAGTCATGCTTTTTGGAAACCTGGTTTTAACAAGCAAATGTGTTGGTCCCTTTGTGCTCACTGTAGGAGGGTCCACAAAATGTAATGTCAGATAATTATCCTGCACCTCTCAAATGATTAATTTCTAGATATCTTTTATAACATAAGAATAAAATATCCTTTCCAATAAACTTTATTGGATTTTAAATAACTTCTGATTGGAGGTGTCTCATAATTTTTATTATCTGAATATTTCCTTAGACAAGAACCTGCTTATACTACTAAAGTCAGAACCTGTGAAAAAGATTACTCAGTAAAACAAAAATGTAAGGTTGTACGCTCTCTCTTATATTCCAATAATAGAATAAATGTGCGCCTAAAACTGATAGTGGTAGATATACCATCAGTCACAAATCTTACAGTCAATTGAGCAAAAGGATGAAACATGACAAAGTTTTATAAAGAATCGCTTTCTTTTACAAGCTAATCAAACAATGATTATTAGACAAAAAAAAATTCCTCATAAAAATAATCTGGTTTCAATTGAAGATAAAGGTACACATTAATAGAAAATAGTTGAAAACCTCACAGAAGACAAAGTATGGATATGGAAGACAGGAAATATAAGTACCTCCCAAAATTTTCTTAGTCTAAATTATGTCAAAATTTTTGTGCAAGATTGGTTTTAATAGCAACCAATGGTTTTGTAGCAATTTTATTTTAATCACAGGAGTTCACATAGAATATTCAATAGATATATATACTTGACAAAGATGTATATAGTTAGAAAATTAAATTTTCATATTTTAAAAATGAAATGAAATTAGAACATTTTTCAGGTGTTTAAATAAAGTTACAACAAAAGAGAAATCCAATTATGATATTAATAATTTTGACAACTATTGTAGTGTCAATTGCTTTTAACTATTCAATGCCTTAATTATAACAGCTTGAGAATATAAAACTAGACAGGAAACGGATAACCTAGTTAGATAATTCTTTAAAAGCTACATTTTCTTTTCAAAGAGAAATTCATTTCATACAAATATTTGTATTTTATTCAAATTCTACAAGTTACAAGCCTGGAAAAGATTTTGAATATTAATTAGATAAAGGTTGGTTATTTGCAATGAGCACAAGGAAATATGATTTTGTGAAGAGAATCTCTACAATGAGAATGCAATAAAAATAAGAATTTCATAGTGCACATTTGAAGATGAGATTTTCATAATTAAGGCTGATTTAAATTTACAGCATTACCTTCATATAAAAAAGAAAACCTGTTTGACTTTCAGATGGTTTCATAACACTTGCTATTCATATGAAAAATTTACTTCTCACATCTTTTATAAACTAGTTATAAAAAATTATAATTAGTCATACCTTTCCAATTATCATAACCTAAAAACCCATAATTTAAAAGAATATAAAAAGTATTCTTCATAATAAAGCGATTTCTGTACATAATACTAATTGAAGCTATTCAAAGAAAAAAGTTTTACCATTACATCAATTACACTGGTTTGCACATTGAATTAGTTAATACTCTACTGGGATTTGCAGTATTAATGGAATTGAAAAGGGAGCTTCTAAAATGGATAGATTACGAAATTGAAAACATATGTAAACTATACCAAAGCTTTTTAAATTAACAATATAACTTCAAAAAAGAATCAGTAATAAGTTATTTAGCATATGTACACAAGGACAACAATTATGAGCATCGAAACAATAGCCACTTATTTAAGTATACACCACAACATGATAAATGTATTACATACAACTGTTTATACACACTTATGCCCTAGCCTGCATTGCACATTGATGTAACAGAAGCTAAAACGAAACACTCAAAGACATTAAACGATCTTCGGAGAATAACAATGATATGTAAGCAGCAACATGAATAAAATTAGACATGATAATGGGACTAAATAAAAAATAATTAGAAAATCATTTTGATTTACGCATTCTACATGTAATGCTACACATGTTCCAATATAAATAGAATACAAAATTATTATAAAAAAATATTATTAAAAATATCACATACATAAAATTAGTAAAAATATAAAGAAACACTTCACAGGGCAGTCATTCAGTCTTCCTAAATTTAAAATACACATTCTCCACTAAAAAACGGAAAACATGCAGATTTAGGAGGAGCATGACTTACAAAATGGAATTATAAGCAGAATGCTCTAGAGCTAGCAGAGTTAGCTACAATAATTAAAAGCTTTTGCCCCTCTTAAAAACATACTAATTATATAAAATCTAACAAAAATATTTAAAAATTTCAATAACTGTATAGATTTAAAAAAATTAAACAAAATATATTACAAAAAAAACCTTAATACATATTTTTCTAAAAAAAAAAAAAAAAAATCAATAACTGGAAATTCAAAGCATATGAGGTATTTAGAAAGATACTTTTTTTACCAGTCAATTCCTTTGAATAAGTTTAAAATAAACTATATTTTTAAAACTTTAGTATAAAATAAAATGCAATATACATACAAAAAGATAACAAATAAGAGTAGACAAAACAAAGGAATAAACTAGAGTATAATCAAACCATTGAATACGATTCCCCAGAAAATCATACATTGTGGAGAATGCATGTAAAATAAAAACTTTCTCAATCTTTTCTTAATAAAAATCAACAGAAAATAAACAGCCAAAAACTTGCATAAAAATCATTACAAAAAATTCGCCATTGCTCCATTCACGTTATCACAAAGTGGATTAGGGAAGAAAACAACTAAGACATATACTTTCTTAAAAAATCCCTATACTCTATGTTAAAAAGGTAATACAGTTTTCTTAATTTTTAGCTATATTAAAAAGATCTGAAATGTGATAACAAGACATAGCCCATTTGAATATTATATAAGAAAATGGGCTTATTTTTTACATGTTTTTGGCTTTTATGCATAACAGTAACATTAAGCAAAATTGCATGTATAAATTGGAAAGACTCGTTTTTGTTCCTTTTTATGTAACATGAAGAAATAAACAAAAGATGTTTAATGGAGTGATGATCAACATCTTCATCTCTTGAATAGAAAATTCATTTGTTCAACTACATAGTCCTTAGCTGGTTCATAGTATTCTCGGCGAAGGATGATCATTTCGGGTAGCTTCCGGATATCACTGAAAAGGGATGAATCCGACTCCATGACAACGATTAAAAGGCACGAGAGAAGAAGTAAAACAAACAAGCAGGCTAACACAATGCCACGCATCACGTTCACATGCAGGGGAAGAGCGGTCGATGGTGCCATCGGAACTTTCCTCTTCGGAATTTTAACGTCTAGTGGTGGTACTACGTCTTCAGTCTGTCTGTATACTGAAGTCTGATATGAATTCTGCATCTCGGAAGATTCTGGAATCTCTTCAGCCGTATCAGAATCATCTTGATTATCGTCATCTGGTCTCATCAGTGAGTTATTACATGAAGCCTGATTGCTGCTGAACGAAGGTGACTCGGAAAGGATAGTACTTGTTGGGTTGTATGAATCACATTCTTCCTCTAATATATCTAAGCCCTCTGATGGGGAATTTGGCAGAGATGGAGATGTTACGCTGTGATTCATTTGCATAGTTTCCTGCTCAGTAACAGAAGCATGGATATTGTTGACAGTATGGTTTGAATAGACTAAGTTGTTGTAATCTGGAATCAAAAGCATGCTTGTTATTAACAAGGTATTATATTTTTTAGCACATTAAAAAATATATTTATTTTGTTGCTAATAGTATGCAGACTTTATTAATGGCAAAGATAAAAATATTAGCCACAGAAAACTTTCATCAAAAATAACACAAAATTTCAATTTAGAAAATGTTGGCAAAATCCTCATCTGCTCTTTGATGAGTTACAAGCCCTGGAGGCACATCATTCAGATTGCTATACTGTTAAAAGTGGCTGCTAACAAAGTGCTTTGATAAGAATTTAGTGTAAAGTTTTACATGAGTTATTTCTTAATGAAAGAAATATTTGTTAACAAAAAAAATACATATAATTATATACACACACACACACAATGGAATATGCTTTGTTATAGTTCTATCCAAGAGTTTTCTTTAGCATACAGATTTATAGTACACTCTTCGAATAAATCAGGAATCTTCTTCAGAAAATCTAATATTTTTTTAATCAAATAGGGTCATTCTATACCAAACGAGCAAAATGTGGCTGACATATCATCAATTTTAATGAAAAGTAGTTTTTAAATAGGTCATCTGTAGAAAGATGCAATTACAAAATATTAGCAGTGCTAGAAAAGAAAAGTGTCTGGTCCCAAATGTCAGTGTATACAAAAATATAGTGGTCCTCTGCCATCATAGCTCTGGTCTGCTCCACAAATAATAAATTAATTTAGTTCACAGCGTGTTGATTCAGGGCACAAAATTTCCACTCGCCATTAGCGAGCAAAATTTTTCTGTCTAACGAAAATTCTGCTGAATTGTAGATAGATTATTATTATCATGAAGTCCCTAAGGAATTCTAATTGCTCCACTCTCAGATATTGTATACGCCGGCCATCGCAAAAGAACAGTGTGATATACTACGTAGTCAAGTAAGCGCCCCCTACCGCCAATAGCGATAATGAGACTGGAAATACTTCACAGCACACTCTCTTAGGACCTGGTGATCATCAGCGGCCAATGATTAGATCAGCGTTAACAGTTGTGATTGCAATTTGGCGGCAGAAACTAGAAACAAATCCAGTATACGCTGATACAAACTCCCTAATTCTCGATCACGTAACCAAAATAAATTTTGACAGCTTGCCAAAAATAAGGTTTGGGAGTTTGAAACTTATTTTAAAAGAAAACATGTGTACACTCACTTTCTCATTATAGCTACTGGTCCAGCGGACCACCCATATTTTTAATCTCCTGGTCCGATTGTACTTTTAGTGGTCTCAGACCAGCGGACCACCTATGATTTCGAATGCTGATTAGGTTTCAGAAATGTGTTATTTATTGACATTAAAAGTTGAGGGCCAAGCATGTAGATTTTCTTAGTGCTTAAAGTGGTCTGATTGTATCTCTAAATATTTAGAGAACAATGGAGATTTGTCTCCAGTCTGATCAGGGGAGGGGATGAAGTTTGGTACATAGATGGTTAAAAAACATCTTGTGGCACTGGTTTAGGTGCTTTTTGTCCTAATCGAAAAATAAAGCTATCTTTCTCTCTGGGTAAGTTAAGTTGGCCACTGTATATCAAGCTGAGGTTCTAGCGATCTCTGCTTGCACTTATAACTGCTGCAAAGGGGGAGGGGTTGTAAGAGAGTTATACAAATACTCTCTGACAGCCCAGCCCTAAAGGCCTTACGGAGTCACTGCTTTTCTTCCAAAACATTGTGGGAATGTCACAATGCACTTGTGAATCTGGCTAAAAGAAACAAAGTGCCTCTTATCTGGGTCCCTGGTCATTGTGGGTAATGAAATGGCAGACCAATTAGCAAAACATGGATCTAAAAAGCCATTTATTTCACCAGAGCCTGTTTTGGGTCTACCTCACAATGTAGTTAGGGCTTACTCCCTGACGAGTCCTACCATACACGGCTTCAATCTAATGATCAATCAACAGAACTACCTGGGAAAAATTGAGGGAAATGCTGAAATTGAGCAGGAAAGAAATTAGGGTAGCTATTAGCCTTCTAACTGGCCAGTGTACCCTAAATAGACACCTCAACCTTATGGATGTTATTGATGACCCCTTATCTAGAGGTTGTCGGTTGATGGAGGAGAGTCCTGTACATGTCTTATGTGATTGTGATTACTACTCTGCCCAATGATTCGAATATCTAGGATACCATTGTATCAAATCCTGGGAACTATCAACATTCCCATCAGGTATATGCTGAAATTTATTTTTGCAATCGGTCTTTAGTGGATCAGCAGGGGTCACAGTACAACAAACTATTAGTCGCAGTGCTGGCATTCTTTGGAGTCACCCCAACAATAAGTCATCCCTTTATTTCAATAAGTTACTAACCCAAATAAAAAAATTTCATTTCGTCACTTTAGAAAAAGTTTTATAAGTAATACACTTTTATAGCCACAAGGCTGCCACAGTCAAAGCACTTGTGAAATAGTAGCATAAATTCTTAAAAATAGCTGCAAAAGACTCCACATAAACCCTATTTTAATAGCTCAGATACAAAATGAATTGCCTAAGACACAAAATGTGCTTAAGTATGAAACAGGCGTTGATGATCACGCCAAGAAATTTAAATTTTAAAATTAAAAAACTAAATATTTTCTTAATAAGGTTTCCTTGACAATCTAGCAACCAGATTGTGATGTTTTTCTTCATCAATACCATGGCATGGTGCAAACTTCAAAATTGTTATCCCTTAGAAAATTAACAAAACGAAAAATAAAAAAAAATATCTTCCCTCTCTGCTATTAGTTGGGAAAAGATATTGTTTTCGTTGACTTTGGTGAATTTCCAAAACAATCTCCTCTATTTTGAAATTGCAGTAAAGTCCAAAATCCGGAATCCTCTGAACATCGGCCATTACAGAATATTAGCATTTTTTGTCAAAAAAAAACATAATTTAACCCCCCTACGTGAATTTTGCATTTGCAATAGTAAAATAGCAGATATATAAATAGGAATAATAATCTTAATTTTTAAAAGAAAGGAAGAAACACTTTTTAATACAATGCACAAAAGATTACTTGCAAATCTGGGAAATTCTGAATCTTTTTACATGCAAAAGAGATATTAGCATTCCTATAAATTAGTTTTAAGAAACAGAACTGCAATATTATGCATTGCATTGTGTTCTTCAAAGGTAAAAATCCTTTAAATGCCTGAAACTACCAAAATATTTAATTTTCAATCAGAACATTTGGGATACCATTATGCATACACTGAGCACTTGAAACAAATTTTAGAAAATTCCGCCACCATGTGACCAGTTTTATTCTTATTTCATTTCACATGATATGACACAAAGGTTACAATGGTTATTCAAAAGTGTTTCAAGTATATTGATTAGGTAGATTTTAATGAAATTTAAGTCTAATTTCAACAAGTTTTACAATATCAGCAGTTCTTCAATGGTCAAATATAAAGTTTAAATCTTTATTCTTAACTATTGAAGTCTGAGAAAGATTTATAAAACAATACAGCTTTCTATTGCTGTATAGATGAATGATGCTAATACAAACTAATGATGTAAATAGAATGAGCAGATATTAAATATATATTTAAAAATGGATCAATTCAATCCTTTAAAAGTCAATCAATGAGAAACAATGGTACTTATAGGTGGACAAAGGTCTGCCAAATTTTGGAAACTTAATTTCGTGACTTTTTCATAACCTGGTACTAACAAATTTCATGACATCAACTTTTAAATACCCACATTTTTCTAAGAATTCAAAACATTTGTAATAATTATTTATAAACCTAATATTTATCAAAACATTATTTTTCGAATAGTTGGCCTTTTACTGACAAATATTCGTTGCTTGCATATCTCCAAAACTATGCATTTAGTTCACCATTTAAACACATACAATAAAATTTAAATATCATGTGCTTAGTAAGGGAAATGTATAGACTACTACATATACAAACCACACACAACATTAATCTATGCACTTTTTCTATATTTTAATAAAACCAAACCTGTCCTACATACTGCTACAGATCTGATCTAATGACCCCCCCCCCCCCTCAATCACACACACAATAAAAAAACACTACCTGAATAACACAATAGCCTGTGTTGATTCCAGTCAAAAAGTTTTAGTTTTTCTTTAACACTTGGATTTTTACAAATCGTGGAGATGGTTTTTTGATACATCTGCTTCGATGCAAGTAATATGATTTTATGCAGCGAGCTCCAATGCCAACGTAATACAATTACATTTAATGGCATTTCCTAGTACTATTGAAGAAGACAATCATGACACTCCCTTGACAATACGATTATGCAATGGTAATTTGTTTAGAATTTTTTAATATAAGGTAAGTAGAAATTTCTTACTATCAGAGCGAAAAGCAAATACAAGGGATTCTTTTGCACCTTTGCAGATTGCTGCAAAACCAAAACCAACATTTACTGCCCTAACATCAAGTTGATGTGTGTTTCTGTTATCTCCAGTGCAATTAGCTGACTAGCATTTTTGAAAGTTTTCATAACATCTTTTAATATGAAACAACTAGCTATACACTGCATCATTGCATAGCATTCTGCATAGAAAAAAGGTAAAGGTGGTTGATCACTCTGAAATGTTCTTAAAAAAGGTTCTACATCTAAGGCAACTAACTGATTGTAAGAACATCAATTTTGCAAGTAAAAGTTCATCTTTCAAAAATTTTTTTCAGACTTAAAAATTACTTGAAGCAGGTGGCTTTGATTTAAATGCTTCAACATACTTTTTAACATATGGAATTACTTTTATATGCTCTTTCAATAACTATAATTTTCTATCCTCCTTATTGAGCATAACTTTTGGGAGAAGAAAGTTGAACAAGAGTGAAACGTAAAATCTGTTCTTCGAAAAGGAAAATCTTTGAACGTAATATACAGGCAACGTAAATAAGTACACAAGTCCAATCCAGCTTTTCCCCGGGCAGTCTTGTATGCTCCATGGAAATATGTAAACATGTGGGAGATTCTCAAAATGTGGGAACACTAAATGTTAACTACGAGTAATTTTTTAAATTTTGAAATTCAACAGCAATACTTTTTTAGTGTGTTGTTTATAGGGCTAGAATACAATATACAATCATTCAAAGACAGGAACTGTTCTCCAAAATTACTAATTAAAATATTTAATTTCAAGATCCATAGGTTACATATTTTTGACATTGCTTTCCTGTAGGTTACAGATTTTGGACATAGCTGGTCTGTATGTTACACAACTTTGGCATTTCCCAAGTCTAATGACTTTTGGACATTGTGTTATTGATTTTTGAATCATTTATGTAAAGAGACTAAGAATATGATAAATTGCTATTATATTGCGAAAGTTATACATGTTTTTTATCCTTTATATGTATACAGTACAAAGTCCAAAATATGGAAACCTCTGGACATCAGTCATTCCAGATTTCGGATTAATGGGTGAATAATAGAGGATTAATAGAGTAAATTAACTGGATTAATAGAGCAAAATTAAAAGCAGGTGTATTCAACCAGAAATTGAAAGTTAGAGCTAACCATGCAAGTGAGCTGAAAGCTGCAGACATTTTCAATAAATTCCTTTTGGTTTTTATTTTTTGAATTTCCTCTTGTTTTAGAAATTATCATATATATATATTATATGCATATAGAGTATATATTTATCTGTCAGAGATTGTTGCAGCTTATGCACACTCCTCTGTTAGTATTGTTATTTTTAATCTGTTTTTTCTATAAAATTCACTTTTCACCAATAAATCCTTCAAGAAAAGTAATAAAGAAAGAACAATGGGATTTATTATTATCAACAAGTATGCAATCGATGACTAATTCTATTTTGTAATTTCCTCCGAGTCATTGGCGTTGCCGTTTTGTCGAAGAAGTGGGGTGGGTAGCAGCATTTGATGCTTCTTCTGGCTTTGTGTTGTCGGTCTACTGACTGCTGTAGCTGGTTTGATTTAAATGTCTTATTTTAATGTTTTGTTTTGTATATTTGCTTTTAATGGTGTTTGTGGGAGTATGTGAGCAATTTCTTAGTGTTTTGCAACTCATATATATGTAGAAAACACCATATTGTGTTGTATGGGTCAGGCTCCTCCCTGATCCACCAACACTTTCCTTTTCAATAAATTCCTTTAGGTTTTTATTTTTAGAATTTAGTTTTGCTTTAGAAATATTATATTGCTTGCCATGCTATGTCTGCAGCTTTCAGCGCGCTTGCATGGTTAGTTTTCACTTTAGTTTTCTGGTTGAATTCCCTTGCTTTTTATTTTGTTCTTTTGTTAATTAAATTTGCATATTTGAATGATATATATATATATATATATATATACACACATATATATATATTTTAATGTCTACTAATAGGTATAAAAATATGACACCAGTCATTAGTTATAAATTGTCAATGCTTTAAAATTAGGTAGATTTGAATATTTTAAAATTAGAATTTTGTTATTCCATATTTTCAAATCATAGATTTGTTTAATTTTGTAAAATTTTATTACTAATTAAAAAAAAATTTGGGTTTGGTTGATTTTTGTGATTTTTTAAATAATATATATTTACACACCATACAAAAAAGAACATAAAATAAAAATAACTTCATCCTTGAAAACTCCTGGAAAAGTTATAATTCTTATAAAAGTAACCAGGAAAAAAATAAACGTTCTAAAACTCTAAGTTTCTACTTAAAAAATTTATTCAAAGGATCATTACAACTTTTAAGCTGAAAATAAAAGTGAAAAAAAATATTGTTAAAGGGGGGAAAAACAAACCGAAATTTTTAACAATCTTATTGAGATTGTTCGTACATCACGGTCCAAAATTAAGTAACGATTGACGCCTTCGCCATTTGATATCGATCGTACATGTTAGCTGGACATGTGCCTAGTAATGGTATTGATATTTATTGTATCTGCTAAATTCACTTTATTTTCGATAAAAAACTATTCATCTGATGAAAAGAGATTGTAATTAATGGTGGTTTTTTTTTATGTTTTGGGACATAGACATCTTTGTAACATAAATTAAATCGGCAATTCGATCGTTACGTGATTTTGACAATGCATTTTTAAAAAGAAGAAAAGTATGTTTTCGGCAAAGAAAACGCACAAAAACACATAAAAATGCTTTAAAACGTTTAAAAAGTTTTTTCAAAGACAAATAAATACAGTTTGAAGTACTTAACATACATATTTTGCTTATTGAGCTATATCGATTGTTACTTTTTGACATTGCGAAACATGCTAAATGGCTTAATATTATTTCTCTGCTAATTCTTCAAAATTTTAAACTAACGATGCCATCTACTGCACAAAATAGTAAACAAAATATCGTTATACTCTATTCATTTATTACTTTTTTCTGTGATTCTAGAAGACACATTAGAATTTATTTTCTTGGTGATGTACTGTATCAGTTAACATTACGGATGTCAAAAATCGGACATTTGTAACTAAAGAGTTTAATTTTAAGGAAATTTACACCAAACTTGTAATAAATCATACTAATTCTTGTCTTTGAACAAAACTAAAAACCCAATAAGGAATTTTTTTTTTAAGAATTAAATTTACCTGCTGTCAAAGCTTAAAGTTATGAAATTTATCTTGTTCCCCCAATGCATCAACAATGATCAATTTTTCCTCGTAAGAATCTTCCTCGGACTTCATATTAAAGACTGAAAATCATTCAAGTTTTCTTTACAGATAAACCCAATCCAGACATAGTATGGTAGATTAGCATACGAAAGCATAGCGTCTTTAGTCGAAGCAACATTTCTGGTGAATGAGTGTGCCATACACTTTTGCTTAAAAATAGTAAATTGTAAGATTCCTTGCTCAATAGAGAGCAGCACAATCACATGAACATGATATTGTTGACCCTACTCATTAAGAACAGAGCAGTTGAAATTCGCAACTGAATGTGTGCTCAGAATTATCAGATACCTAGGGTATTTGATAATTCTGGATACATGTAAATATGTGTGTTGTGTCCATATTAATCTGTCTGGTAAAGTATTAAAGTAAAAAGTATGAGTGTCAAGAGTCTGTCGGTTGTTTGTAAGCTTAAGAAAGGATTTTATGCATATAATTACAAAATGAAATTTTTACCATTCATTATGTGCTCTCCTTTTGGAGATGTCGACGGGGAGCTAGAGTATCCATCAATGTATTTACGAAACGATGGTGGTCGAGTGAAGGAACGCTGAAACTGTGGCTGCTCTCTGCTGATGTTTTTAGTGTCTTCAACAATTTCCTTTTCAACCCGTCCACTGTAAATAGAAAAAAACCAATGACACCTAATGAACGAAAACGTGTTAATGTTTCAACTAAACCGAAATGTGAAGTTTAAATCTTTCTTATAAAATGGGTTACTGTTCAGTGATTTACAATTAGGACCAAAGCAAAACTAATCTGCTTGAAGGAAAAGTCATTTCATTATAATGAAGTTACATTTTACTTTTGTGCATGAATCGTTCGAATTGGCTATTTTAATTTTTTCATTTTGTTTTAAGTTGTTTTTACCGATCCATTAACTAAAATGGTTTGAGACAGGAGGCACAACTGCAGGCCAGATTTGGCTAATGAGCTGCTTTTTCCAGTTTTACATCTATTAACACTGAATATGACTAGAATATTAAAATTTTATTCATAAAAAAAAACTTAGTGGGCTAAATATTTAAAAAACAGGTATAATGCTCATGAAATAAGAAGGAAAACGGTATAAGCTGAGTCCACAAAAATGCATATTGGGTATTTCATTATATTCCTAGGAGTCAGGACAAGTATAAAGATCTGTAACTAGAAATAAATTGTCTTGTATAATAAATAATATTCAATAATATCAAATCAAAATGTAAAAAATTTTGCTTTTTTTATTTTAACATGACTAGAAGAGGATAAACTTAAATTTTTTAAACAAAAGCCCTAAAAATGTAAAGCGTCTTTGGAAACACAACATTGTAAAAGCAAACATTCTCAATTTTGAGCTAAAATAAGTGTATATTGTAAACTAATTAAAATACTCTGTGATATCTTGAGCATACCATGGGATTTACTACCAACTTGTAAGTTGAATTCAAATAGGAAGAGCAAGGTGTAAAGTGGCATGTGCAAACCAATCAAAGCATTTTCATTTCTTGTCTTGGTTGCCTCTGACTGGTCTGTCACTTTGAACATTGCATTTCTTATTTAAACTCAGCTCAAGTTAAAAAAACAAAAAAAAAAACATGGCACATAGAGGTTCCCTCCAAAAACGAATTACTGTTGTCTGTTCTTTCCTCAAACAACTCCTTTCCCTCTTCAAACTAATACAGGTGGCACGCTTTATTCATAACAGGCACTCATGAAGTTATGCAACCACTGGGTTAGAGTTATAGTAATAAAAACAGCTTGCGAATGAATGCGAAAAATATTGCTCTATGGGCATTCATAGTACAGTAGAACTCCAGTTATCTGAATTGCCAATAATCCAGATTCCTCTGAGAATAAAAAGAAATCAAAGTCTCTTATTGAGGAATGATAAAAATAGTGTGCTAGTGTAGCGATACAGATGTTGAGTCACCAGTCTTGCCACTTTCATTTGTGAAAAGACAAAGCTTTTTGCAGAGAAAATCTCTTCTTTTAAGGTGAGTAATAGTTGGAAATGGAATTTTAAGTCAAGGCACTGTATATGTGATAAAGATGTAAGTGGTGAGAAGCTATCAACTGACTCTAAAACAGCTGAAAACTTATTTGAAAAATTCAAAATGAAAACAAACTTTTATGATGTCAAATTTTTATGACGCTGATGAGACTGACCTTTATTTGGAAGTCTTTGTCTAAAACTTCAGCTTCTAAAAGGGAATCTAGTGCTCCTTGTCATAAGGTTAGTAAAGTTCATGTAACCCTAAAAAAATTGTGCTAACTGTATGGGAAACCACAAAACACCCATTTTGTTAATAGGCAAACCGAAAAAAAAATACGGGTTTTCAAAACTGTGAAAAACTTTCTATCTTTTACAATAACTAGTCGAAGGCCTGGATGACTGCTACTCTATTTACCAAATGGTACGATAACGTTTTCATATCAGAAGTAACAAAGCATCAAAAGGCCTTAGGAAAAGAAGGCAGTACAGTGTTGACAAGGCACCCATCCCACAGAACACCTTTTTGAAAGAGAGAATGGTTTCAAGAAAACGTTTTCAAACACTCTTCTTGTCGGCAAACGTAACAGGTTTGTTGAAGCTTATGGACCAATCAGTTATCGAATCTATGAAGCGTAATTACAGACCACAACTGTTAAGGAAACTTTTGATAGAAAATAAAGAAGGCATTGTGGTTCACCTAAAAAAGAACAATTTAAAAGACAATTATTACATGGTGGTGGAAGCATGGAGTTTGGTAAAGTCAACCACATTACGAGCATGGAAGAAATTGAAAGGCATTTCAACCAAGGAGGAGGTACAGAAAGGGCTATGAAAAGCAGGAGAAAGAAGAGGACAAAGTGTCAGTTGAGGACAAAATAAATGCCATAACGAAAATCCCTGAATGTTCTGAGTGCAGTGCAGAGGACATAGGCAAGTGGCTGGTGTGTGATTCTTCAAACCCTGGATTCCGAATTTTCATGAGCTCATTCAAAGTGTGAGAGAAGATGACCCAGAACATGATGATGACATTGCTACTCAACCAGACGCTGGACTGTCAGATAGTAAGGCGTTTGAGTGCCTTGACACAGCACTAAAATGCATGGAGCGGCAGCCTGAGTACGACCATCTGCAGCTACTCACCATCAAGGGCATGCAACATTTGGCTGCCCGGAAACGAGTAAAGACAGCGAAACAACTGGCTTTGAACGATATGTTCAAGCAATGATACATTTCAATGCAGTATGCAAGTACAAAATGTAAACAAAATTGTTTTCATAGTAATTAAATTACTTTACACACTATAGCAAAATTCATTTTTTACTAGAAATAACCTTTTTTGTAATTATTCAGATAGGGTCTGGTCCCAATTGTTCTGGATAGTTGCAGTTCTACTGTACTATTATTTGCATAACCATGAGATTAGTTATGTCAGTTTCATATTGTGTGATTTGTGTTTGATTGCTAATTTTAGTGAACTTAGCATAGCATTATATTTTCAAACAGGAATAATTAATTCTATTCCTTTGGTAAAATATATCCGAAGAGACTATACTTGCTGAAAAATGGATAGTATAAATTTCTGTTCCGTAAAAATATATCATTTTAGTTTGAAAGTGGTCTACTTTCTAGATTTCTGTCTTTGCAGAAATATAAAATTTTACATAAAACAAAAGACCATATAAATTAACTGATAACATATATATACCTTTATTTTAAAGAGATTTAATTTAATATTCTGATTAAATACCTGTATCTAAACTTGCAACCTCTTGAAAATATACCTCCACTTGTAGTTATTTGTGGTACTTCACTTGATGACTCCATGCTAAAGTAATAATTATATATCAAAATTGCATACATAATGCATACTTTGAAAACAAGTGCATGACTAGAAAAATGCATGTTGTTTTACCAAAAAATTTCAATTGTTTTGACAGATGAATGAAGCTACAAGTGTTACCACAAATATAAAATATACAAGAAAAATTCTATGTAAAAAATTTATTTCCAAAAATATAAAGACTGAACATTTTCTATTTCCTCCAAAGCTAAAAATTACTGGCATAAAAAAATAATCTACATACAGAGGAAATAACAGCAATTAAAATTATTTTTAGACATGCTCTTTATATAAATGGTTGGTTTTGAGGACTTCTATGGCGCAAGGGTCATAGGTAAGTCATAGTCGGTAAAGCTGTGCCAAACAAATAGACATATACACACAAGGACAGTTTTACTGACACCAATGAGAGAAATCAAATCAAAGGTTGTTAGTGCAGTGGGCAAACCTACTAACTCACAGTGACATGTCTCTTTGTTTAAACCTCTTCGCTAATAACCTAACTTTATTTAACCTCTTTGCTAATAACATAACTTTGTTTAACCTCTTCACTAATAACCTAACTTTGTTTAACCACTTCGCTGCTTCGTTCATAATATTCATAACTTGGTTTGCGAAGCAAACCAACTATACTGTTACCAATAGCAATCACCGGGGGTTAGCAAGCAGTGGTTATACGTGACCTCATGAAAAGAAATGTAATGGGCAATGCCGTGCAGGCCAAGCAGTGGCTAGTTTAATAATATTTATCAGAAAAAAAAACTAATTTTTAAACAATTTTTATACGGTTGGTAGTGACAAGGATAGAATATATATTCAACACAAACAATAGCACAGTAATAAAGCTATTTTTTGTGATTGTAAAACAAATAATGAGCTAAAAATATTACTAGATTCACACATTCATTCAATGTCAACAGTAAACGAAAGATGAATACATAATCTATAAGTTAGTATTTATAAACAATTACAACTGTTTCCAAATACAGAATCATACTTACGTAAAAAAATATCTTTGTTCAACTGCACACTTCCATAAATGATGGCAAGCCCCCTGAGATGGACATTTGAATCCAACCAAATGCTTTTTCTAAAACATACAGTAGCAAGTAAGAACTAACAAAATGTTCAATAACATCTATAGTGGAAAATTAAGTCTTAACTTTTTATTGTTAGTATGAAAGAACAGTTACACCAGCGATTACAAATGATACAAGCTGAATAGAGTTGTTAAAAGAGAATTTTCTTCAAGTATTAAAATTTGGAGAACATTCAAGAATTTGAAAAACTATACATGTCGTTTAGAGTTGTTTACAGAGAATATTCTCCAAACAATAAAATGTAATTATTCAAGAAAAATTATACATGTTGATTAGAGTTGTTAGCAGAGTATATTAAACATTAAAATTGAGATAATATGGAAATGAACCTGAAGCTTATTTTATGTATTATTCACAGAATATATAAGCACTGTTTTACAAAAATTATTAGTTCCTATTGAAAACTATGCTACATTTTCCTTAAATTACTGATAATGCTGCTGCCACGGTTAACCACTACACCCCCTATATTTCTGTATAGTTGTGCAGTGTACAAACTTATTAGTTGAATAGTTGAGGATGTATTGAAAATGAACTCTTTGAGTGAACTAAACAAACTACAATCATGTTATCAAAGTAAATAATACGCATTTTGAGGAAAATTATTGAAAAGAGCAGAATAAAAAATTAACTGAAATGTTTATGACTTGTTGAAGGGGTGACTCTGAAGAGTGCTAGCACTGCGCCTGATAGTCTACGAGACCCCTGCTGATCTACTGAAGACCGATTGCCCAAATAAATTTTAGTAAATACCTGATTGGAATATTTGACTGTTCCCAGGGTTCTATACAGTGGTATCCCAGATATTCAAATCGTTGTGCAGAGTAATGATCACATTCACATAGAACATGTACAGAACTCTCCTCTAAAATCCGACAACCTCTACATAATGGGTCATCTATAACACCCATAATGTTGACGTGTCTATTCAGAGTACAGTGGCCATTTAGGAGGCCAATAGCTATCCTGATTTCTTTCCTACCCAGATTCAGCAGTACCCTTGATCTGTCCCAAAGAGATTGCTGAGCGAGTTCTTTGGTTTGTCTATTATCATAAGATTGAAACCATGTATGGTAGGATTCGGCAAGGAGCAAACCCCTTGTAGTCCCTCTAACCACATTTTGAGGCATACCCAAAACAGGCTCTAGTCCAATAAATGGTGTTTCATATCGGTGTTTTTCTGATTGGTCCACCGTTTCAAACCGATGACTTTGTTATTACACAGTAAGGAAGAACTGTACAAATTTAGAGAATTTTCACTTTTATTGTACTTTGATAATTTGAACGAGTTGTTAAAACTTCTCATGTCTTGATGCAGATTTCTACAGGCATATTTTGGCAGTAATATGAAATAAATATGAATACATATGTATAAAATAATTATCAGTTTTTCAATGTAGAGTGTGCAACACGCCCTGTCATTTCAAAATTAAACAAAAAGGAGCATACCCCTTATAGTCCCTCTAACCACATTGAAAGGCAGACCCAAAAGAGGCTCTGGTCCAATAAATGGTGTTTCAGATCCATGTTATGCTAATTGCAATTTGATCCGCCGTTTCATTACCCTCAATGCCACAGTGACCCAGACAAGAGAGACTATTTCTCACATTCAGGTCATCAAGTGCATTGTGACATTCCTTCACTGCTTTTGAGGAGAAGCAGTGACTTTGCAAAGAACTGAAATGTTTACTTCTTTATTTCGAATGTTAGACTTAAAAGTACATAATTTTTAAACTTAGATTTATTATTATTTTTTTTAATTTATGCATTTAATTAAAAAAATAACATGGCACTTACAATATTATTCACTAAAAGATTATTACTGAGAAATTTACAATTCTACTGTTGATCAAGTTGTCACACAACTACAGGTTTGAGATTGAAAACAATGGCTTGGTAATGCAGGTTTTAAGAACGTAAAATATTTAAAGTAATTTAAATACAATAGAACTCCAATTATCCGGATCGCTATGAGGAAAAAAAAAATCAGCAAACTCCACATTTTAAAAGTTTCGTGTCTGTGAATGACGAAAACGACAAAGTGTCCACTGAGGACATAAGAAACACTCCTGGATGTTCCGAGTGCAGTGCAGAGGACGTAGGCGAGTGGCTGGTGTGTGATTCATCAAACCCAGGATTCCAAATTCTCAATTACGATGAACTCATTCATAAGACGAGATAATTCATTGATGACCCAGAATATGACAACGATATTGCTACTCAAACCAGACACTGGACCGCCAACTAGAAAGGCGTTTGAGTGCATTAACACAGCCCTAAAATGGATGGAGCGACAGCCTGAGTGCGACGATATACAGCTACTCACTGCAATTTAATGTGAGACTTGGTTGCACGAAAATGAGTGAAGATAGCGAAACAACTAACTTTGACCGATATGCTCAAGCAATGATACATTTTAATAAAGAATTTAAGTACAACATGTAAACAAAACTGTTTTTAGTCATTAAATTACATACTAAAGCACAATTCGTTTCTTTACTAAGAAATAAACTTTTTTCATGAATTATCCAATTATCCGAACATTCGATAACCCTGATGGGGTCTGGTTCCAATTGATTTGGATAATTGGACTTCTAGTGTATATAAAAAAAATGCAATTTTAAAACAAACATATAAACAAAAAACACAACTGACAAAATATTTTAAAAGAGTAGAACACCTAAACTATTTAATTCAGCTTAACTAATCACAAGCTTATGCTCCCACCAAGTAAGCATGATTAATCAGTTTTTGCCATGCGAGGAGTAATTACACCAGAACCTACAGTTTGAAGTGAACTCTGAACCCACTATGGACATTCATGTCCCGATCATGATTCAAACTCTCAGGACTTGTTGAATTAAGGGGCAGTGCTAACCATTCAACTACCAAGATGAATAGAAATTTTGAGATTTCTAATTTCACATAATGTTTTTAATAGGATATTTTAGAATTTTAACAGAGGATAACTTGAAATACATATTTTGTAGTCTCAGCATCAGTCAAAAAGATGGCTTTTCAAGGATATTAAAATTCAGTTTATTCAGATACTAAAGAAAAAAAAAACACCGCAGAGATAATTCAGTGCAGATCTTGAACAAATAGATAAGATTGAAAGTGGCTGAAGGAAATAAAATACAGAAGAGCAATTAAAACTACTCAAATAAATAAATCGTAAACATGAGTATGCATATGTTCCATTCCTACACATCACACTAGACAGTGAAAATATATGCCTTTCAAGTTTCAAATACTTTAGATGCAGTTTGATCAATAGAGCTTCATTTTTGAAAGATTAACTTAGAATATAACAATAATTTTTCTCATTCATACCTTCGTCCGTGCATCCTAAAAAAAAAAGAAGAAAAAATGTAATCAAGAAAAATTCTTTGCCCAAAAAATTAAAATTCATGACTCAGAAATTTATATAAAAATAAATATTTAAAAAAAAAGTATAATATGCTTATTTAAAATTGTTTAATGCATTTAGTTATTAAAACAAACCACTAATCTAAAAGTATTAATGAGTTTCTTTTAAAATAAGTTAGTCTTCTTTAATGATATAAAATTACATGAGCAGCACTTGGATGCGATAAAAAGACAATAGTTGGTTTTCTATTATAATCATACAGCATACCAGAAATTAAGTATCAAAATATTATAAAAGAAGTAATTGCCAATTGAATATTCCTCATAAGGTTTTAAAAAAATAATTTCCAAATTATTTGAAAAAATTTCTTCATATTCTTTAAAAACCATAAATTTGTAAAACTGTTACATTAAAAAAGGGAAGTTTTTACTGATTTAATCAGTTAAATAAAGTTGAAAATTTAAATTTAAAAAAAAAAGGTTCACAACTAGCAATTTTAAAATTAGGTAGATTTTGAAAACAAAATAGTACAACATGTTTTAGTAATATTTAAAAGATAAATAAAAGTTATTTAAAAATTATTCTTACCTCATTAAAAAGAAGGTGAACGATAAACATCTTTCCTTCATAATTAATTTTTTGAATATCAGACCTATATATAAAATTTAAAAGAACAAATAATCAACAAAACAGTATAAAAGGCACAGTATTATATATTATCAATCTAAATAAAGAGTATAGCTCAAAGCTTTCTCTGAGGACTATTGAATATAATAAGGTTTCAATTGAAAATTAAAAACTTTCAATAGAAACTTGAATCAAAAATTCAACAAAATGAAAAAGTTCAATATATGCAGCTTCTAGGTCTAATTTCTGAATGATAAAAATGCAAGTATAGAAACTATTTTGCTATCATGGGAACAGCATGATTCAGACATGATCAGAGCCATAGTATTGAATTTTTTTACAGTTTTAGTAAGTCATCAACTATACTTTGTAATGAATGCAGATTTGTAGGATGTGATGCTTTTTACACACCCAAAGATGTGCCCCTCAAGGTCTTGAAGATCCAGGAGTCACTTACATAGGAAACAGCTTATTGGTCTTAAAACCTTTCACACTGCTTGAATCAGGAGTCTTACTTCAATGTTTCCAAATCATTGATTCGGCAAGACATAATTTACATCAAGCAAAACAAGTGTTCCGATATTGAAATTTCTAATGTGCATTTTGCTACAGAAGATTCTTTAATTTTTATGCATGACATTCTGATCCATATTTCATAAGCAAAAGGAAGAAAACATAAGTGTTCTATTAGCTCAGTTGGTTGGTTTTGGAACAAATGCAAAGCACCAAGCTGTGCAAAAAACATGGCAAAAAGAACTACACAACAAAGGAAGAAAAAATGTGAAAGTAGGAGGGTAGGTGCATCTAAAATGGAAGGGAGGAAAGATTGCTGGATACCTTGGTGATGTGATGACATATGTTGGCAGTATTTACTTCAAGAAAGCAAACTCCCGAGGTTTTAACCTTTATGCTGCGGCAGGTAAACAATTGTAACCACTAAAAATTCGTTTACACCAGCAGCATGGTATAGAACTGTGTACTGCAGATGTTATCCCTATTTAAGTGACAGCTGGCATCAATCACCTTTTATGAGCTGTCAGCGACTGACCTTCTAGAGGGTCCCTCCTTTTGTTCGGTGCATCCTACCCTGCTGACCGTGAGGTGTGAACGCTTTGGGAAAAGCAGAAAGTCGCTCTGGTGATATCTCCTCACGCCACACAATACTATGAAAGGAAAGTGTCAGTTGTAAATGCCACTCGCAGCACTATCGCTCAAGTTTGGTAATTATGTAAGGGGGCTCGGAGAGTCAGGCCAAAGAGTCGTTCTATGAGACGATTGAAAAAATATAAGTGACGCAGTGTAAAGGTTAATTGCAAAAGTAATTGACTGTGAAGGTCAATTTGTGAGTGTCTAAGCAGTGAATTAAAATAAACCATCACATTCTATTATGCTGATACGAACTTAAGTTAACAGACATACACATGACAAAGTTTTAAAAATTTAAACTAGAATTTATTCAAAAGATAACAAATAAATTTCAAGTTAAAATTAAAAGATTACAGTCTATAGATAGTTACTAACATTTTAAGAAACTCTGATAGCGAGAATATTGGTACAACAGATTGCAACTGCTTTTCTAATCGTATGAAAGGTCAAGTGACAAGTTTTGCATAGCCCTGATAAGATTTATATAGCAATAATTCAATTATTACAACTCTATAAAAGTAAAATCTTTAATAATACTAAATTAGCAGATAACATCATTAAAGATAAATTATTATAAAGAACGTTAATTTTAGTTCTTTCACCAATATATTGGTTAAAAACTGAAATGAATTACTCTTTTGTTTTGGTGGGCAATTCAAAAGCTGCGAAGTACGAATTACCAAATATGCTGGCTAAGTAAAATTCAGAAAAGAAAGGGTAAGGTTTTCCCTAACAAAAAGGTATGAAGATATCAGTTTAATTCAGATTTATTTGGATTCTCTTCATGCAAGGGAATTCAATTCAATCATGTGAAGGGAGAATTAATGATGAATTGGAAATTTATAAATGAGTTTCATTGTTCACCAGGTTTGATGTTATTTTTACATGTTGGTGCTAAGGCTATAGTACCAATAAACTACCCGTTCCAACACCTACACTTGTCCAAAAAAAAATGAAGGCGTTCATCAGGTCCACTCACGGTCACTAATTTAGGAAACGTTATGTAAGAAAATTAATAAAAAATGTTTTATTTAGAAGTTGTTCCAAAACAAAATAGCATCCTATATAAGAAAACATCCAGTGCAAAACAGGTGAAACAGAAACAGCAAAAAGGAGAATCTAGACTGTAAAAAGAACAGTTAGTACAAACAAAATGCTCAACAGAAGTTGATTAAATATGTTTCCCATCTGTTAGAGAAGATATAAAGTGCATTGTTAATCAGCACCATCTTGGTGATTGATAAAATACTATTAAGTGTAAGAAATCTACATTATTGCAAAGTACAAGTTAGTTAGTTATGTATTAATATTAACTTAGTTGATTAATATTAGCAAATATTTACATTTTTTTAATCTGAGAAAACCATTTATTTTCAAACTTTTGCAACTGAAAATAAATTAGAACATATAAAGAATCTTCAAGTCAAGCTGGAATACATTTTCGACACTTAAGAAAACCTAAGATACTATCTATCCCCCCCCCAAAAAAAAAAGATTTTTTTTTTCTTTCATAAAGAAAAAAAATATGAGACAAAAAAATGTATTGTTCAGTTTTTAAATAAAAAAGAATTCGGACACAGAAAAAAGAAACTTCAGATATAATATAAATTCTAAAAGGGAAGATATTTAACATTACCATTTCAAATGATGAGTTTTTCGGCTTCCTTGAAATGTTAGAATACCAGCATAATTTATCCCTAAATATAATTGTGTTCCTTTATGGTCCTTGAAAAATAAAAATTCGAATATAAAGGACAAATCCTTAATATGTAATAAATATTATACTATAATTTGTGCAATTTCAAAATTAAACTTTAAATTTCTTACTTTAACCGGATGTGGGTCAACTCCATACGTATCAAGCAAACAGGCTTTGCGCAAGAAGTTCATCTCTGCAACAGCAGGTACTTGCCCCCTATTAAATAGTAGAGAATATAAGACCCATTGAAATAAGAATATAACAAGAGTTAGAAATCAATTTTGCTATTATAAATATAATATTAATTCAAAAATACATCTCAGTGTCAGCAATAATCTATTAAAAACTCAGTTGGGTAATTGAATTGACATCACACTGAAGCAACAGGCTATTGGTGATGGTACGGGATCTATCCCAAAAGTTTAAATGCCATGTTACAAAAACTTAGAATTGAATTAAATTCACAACTAAAACCAACATCTCAATTAATGATTATAGCAGAACTATAAAATTAAACATACTACTATTGTTGCCATATATAAAAAAAAACAGTTTATAAATATATATATATATAATATTAATTTAATTATACTATATTATAAGCATTTAGTTTCAGAATAAATATCTAGATGATGACTTAATATTTATATACTGTGTGCAAGTAGTTTCTCATGAAAGTACTTAAATAGAACTTTAGTCAATGAAAGTGAGAATAACTAACTATAACTTTATGATAGTGATGATAATTCAACTATAAATTTAACTAATGATAGAGTATAAAAATTGATACACGTATGTCATGGGAAAAGTTTCTCCTTTTATATATTGTGATTAAAAACCAAATTTAGAAAATTTGATTCACTTATAATTGAATTTAAACTTCAGATTAGTTTACATATTCTGCTTTCAAGAATCTGAGCATGAGCATAACCAGTTATTCTTCTGAGTGTTAGCATTTGTGTCCCAAAGACTTAGCAAAAAGTGATTGACAAGAGTGGCGGCCACAAGTGCTAATGTCTATGGGACAGTATGTTTATTGGCTGATTCCAGTTTGAATTTGTAGTCACCAAGAACATGTGTAATTTAATAGATAAAATTTAACTAAATTAAATTTTTTAAAGAATTAAAGTGATTATTTGTCCTAGTAAGCTAATTCTTAACCTACTATGGCTGGTACAGAAGTTGTACCTTGATCAAGCCAAGAAAGAATTCAGACTATGGTCAGAAGAGCAAATGTACCTTGAAAGTTATAAAAAGCGCGCCAGTTATATCTATAGCCGCAGTTAAAAGGTTAATTTAATGAATTACAAACCTTAATTGTGTTTGATGAATTTCTGCAATTTTCTCTTCTAATCTCTGAGTTTGTTTCAAAAGAAGCTTAAATTCAGACACATAAGTAGGAGGATGTTCATCAACATCATAATCACCAAGTTCAGCTGCAAAAAAACACAGTATAATGATTGCTAATAAATCAATTGTTCTCTGCTTCTTTCAACTTTCAGATTTTTTTAAAGAAATTGAAATGATTTGAAAATAATATATATTTTTTAAATAATACAGTGGATTTGCGTTTTTACAAACTTGTGGGAACCGAATAAAAAGTTTGTAAAATCGAAATTTTGTAAACGGGAATTTAAAAAACATAAAATGCAACTTGCACTAATCTTTATTCATTATTGACAACGAAAATAATCCAAAAAAAATAAGCTATTGTGGTTAGCTTCATGATAGTATTACGGTAAACATGCAGTCCTGACAGCCATCCTGTGGCTTCTTTGATAGTTGGCCTTGGCATGACCTCTACGCATTCTTCTTCATTGGCATTCCTGTTCAACACCTGATTGATTATTTCATCATTTGACATCTCCTCTGTGCATGCATGAACATTCTCGTCCACAATAAAAAAATCTTGAAATGTAAGGTTTTCAGGAACTTGAGGATTCTTTCGATGAAGTTCCTGGATCAAGGCTTCATCTGCAGTGAGATCAGAATCCAGGGACTTTTCAGTCCCCCTTACCAACTTGGGAGGACCGAAGTCTAACCAGTCTGAAAAAATTTCACCCTTTCACATCAAATTTTCCTGTTTAAAGGAAAATAATGAAAAAAAAAAATTGTTAAAAACTGAGTTTGTAAAAAAGAGAGAGAATGTGTAATTTCGGTTTGTAAATCGGAGGGGAAATTAACATTATTTCCATGGGATACTGTTTGGGACAAAGGTAGTAGTTCAGAAAACACGCAGTTCGTAAAAACGCGAGTCCACTGTATATTCAAAGAATTCTCTGAGAAAAATTATGTAGGAATGTGTCTTGATTAGATTTGACTTTATTTAACTTCTCAACAGACCTACTAAAAATTATTTTAAGGCAATTTCCTTTTGCCATACGGTTGACTTATACGAGAAATTAGGATTGTAATCAATTGTTATTTTGAGATCATTAAGCAAGATAACCATTTCACACTAAACAAGAGCACTTAGTATTACTTTGTATTTATATTTGTACCTTTTAGTATTACTTTGTTGTGACAAAGAAATGAATTGATAAACATCTTACTTCTTCTAAACCCCATTTACTGGTTAGTGTTTAACCAGTAGACTAGGTATACAAAAATATCTGTATATACTAGTAAAATAAAGATTGTGTCGGAAAATGATTCTGAACAACTTACACTGGATTATATACGATGCCAGCATTGCACCATCACTTTGAGAACAATACAAACGACCATGAAGAAGATCACGTCTCAATTGTAAAAAGATTTGATATCTAAAAAAATAAAGCATGTGTAAGTTAAAAATAGCTATAATTTAGCATGTTTTACACACTATATGAATCTCTTTATTTTGCTTCAACAATAAAAACCAAATAAAATACAATCAATGTGATTTTGTAACTTTTCTGTTTCAATTCTAATTAACCCCTTCCGGTAAGATTTAATTAACCTTTCGACTAATATAACTGATATGATTCGTTCTTGGCGTGGTTCGTATAACTTTCCAAGTACAACTGCTGTAAATTCTTTCTTGGCGCAATTCTCATAACATTTAAGGTAAAACTGATGTACTGGCTGTTGTCTAAATTCTTTCTTGGTGGGATTCTTATAACTTCCAAGATACAACCGGCTACTAGTCATTACAGTAACTTTAGTCACATGACGAGCTGTGCGGTATGGCATGAAAAACAAATGACCGGCTAGACTCGTCATTTTACCGGAAGGGGTTAAAGAATGCAAGTAGAAAAATCTATTTCAATAATTTTCATATGAAATATGACAGTTACAATAATAACAAAGGAACTAAACTCAATGCCAGATAGGAATTACCTGAAATCAATTACAATTAAATAAAATATTGCTAAAATTACAATTTTTTTAATTTATATATAACAGTAAGGTATATAATTTTATACTCTATGTACTCTCTCTTCTTCCACTTCACTTATTTAAAGGTAGAGCAGTAGTTTATTGAATAGTTGCAGAGCTTCCATTTAGACTGGTCAAGACAGTTTATGTAAGCACATTGAACTCTTAACTATTTATATGCAGTTCTCATCCAAATAAAATACAGAAATAGATCTCTAATAGCATTAACATTTAAAAGGTTTTTACTGTGTAAACAGCATGATAAATTATAACCTCACTGAACAGATTTCTGAGATCCCTTTAATGATTATCAAGTAGTTTTGACAATATATATAATTTCAAGAACGAAAAGAAAATTTGAAATAAATATAAAAACCAAAAATTTTAAAAAGTTGCAAACTATAAAGATATTTTTGAAAATGAGTGTATTAGTTGCCTTTCAATTCTATAGTACTGAATTAAAATTTTATTTTTTAAATTGGGATTGGAGACTATCACAAATTTTTTATTCAACTTTCTTAAAATAGAAATCGGTACACTATTGGTTCTAGATTACTAAATATGAATATCTTTTTCTGTATATGAACACTACCATTTTTATTTTTGAAGTTTCAATGTAACAAGTTTAACTGTCATTAATGTTAGGTTGGTTGGACGAAATAGAGATAGTGACATTTGATGGTTATCTTCGGGCTTAGTATCAACGGTCTCCAGTTGCTGCTGTGGGTTTGATTTTGTTTTCTTGATAATGTGAGCAATTTTTAGCATATTGCTGCTCATACGTAGAAAACACCATTTTGTCACCATTTGGGTCAGGCTCCTCCCTGATCCACGAACACTTTCATTTTCAAATATATCTTTACAATTTTTTTACTACTTTTCAAAATTTTCTTTTTTGTTTTTACATTTATTTTAAATTTCCTTTTGTTCTTGAAATTATATTGCTTACTATTTTATGTTTGCAGCTTTAACACGCTTGTAGGGTTAGTTTTGACTTTCGTTTTTTGGTTGATTGCATCCAGGCAGTTTGGTTCTTTGCTTTTTATGTTTTGTGTTATAGTATATGTTGCATACTCGAAACCCCATACACCAAACCACCTGCACAGTGGCGACACTCGTAGCGACGCCAGCGCCACAGAGCGCAGGTGCATAGGAGAGCAGAGTAGTGAAGAGCGAAGTCGCCAACAGCGAAGCTCTCATCGATGTTTCCGTTTTAATGTGTCTTTAGTTAGGCTTAAGAGCCTAAAGTTGTATGCTAAACCTGAGAATATATAGTTATTGTTAGAACCTGACTTGTTCTTGTCTTCATACATCAACACCCTAGACAACCCGAACCAGAACATGGGGGTTCGAACGATTCTGAACTTTGAAAAACGAAGTGAACAGCTCTTGGACTGACAGCAACGAAACGAAATTCTACAGCCAAACCAAAGCAAGAGGCCAATTCCCCTGCCTCAACGAACGAATCCAGTGCAACTGTGAAGCAACTAAAAGCGCAGGCCAATTCCCCCGCCTCAACTAACGTGTCCAGTCAACAGTCAAGCAAACAACAACGCAGAGAAAACGGAAGCAAGAGGCCAATTACCCCGCCTCAACGAACGAGTCCAGTGCAACTGTGAAGCAACTAAAAGCGCAGGCCATATTCCCTGCCTCAACGAAAGTGTCCAGTGCAGCTCACCGATGTGCCAAAACGGAAGCAATAGGCCAATTTCCCCGCCTCAACGAAAGTGTCCAGTGCAACTCACCGACGTGCAAAACGGAAGCAATACGCCAAATTCCCCGCCTCAACGAAAGTGTCCAGTGCTGTCACCGACGTGCAAAACAGAAGCAAAACGCCAAACTCCCCGCCTCAACGAAAATATCCAGTGCAACTCACCGACGTGCCAAAACGGCCAATCTCCCCGCCACAACGAAAGTGACCAGTGCAACGGTCAAATCGACGACGGTGCCAAAACAGAAGCCAAACAAGAATCTAAGGTAGGACCAAACCTTTATTTTAAGCATGTATAAAAATACGAAGAAAGAAGACCTCATAAAGGTTGTTCAAGAAATTGATGAAATTGTACCGGAAGGTGCCACTATAATCAAACTAAGAAACTATGGAGAAAAATGATACGTTCAAACACGACCCAGAATTTATAAAAGATTTAATGAGTTCAATCATCGAAGAAAGAAAGGCTAAAGAAGTCGACACCGAGAAACTTAAGTTAACACAAATACTCGAAAACCGTGACACCGAGAAACTTAAGTTAGTACAAATTGAACGAGAACTCGAATTAGCTACTATAAGAAATAATGCAGGAGCAAACCAATCTCCTACTGGAAACAATACTAGAATGAACGACACATCACCGCCGAACATAGAAAGTTATATAAAAAGTGTTAAAACGCTAAGTATGCCAGTCCCAACTAAGGCAGAAAATTAATCTATTTTTCCATTCGCTCGAACGTGCCTTTGAAACAAAAAACGTGCCACAAGAATATAAATCCAAAATATTAATTAACATTCTTCAAGAAAAAGCTGCCAATATCCTCATATACGTTCCATAAAATGAACTGAAAAACTACGAACAGGTCAAAGCTACCGTACTAAAAGAATTCCAACCAACGCCACAAGAATGTCTCGCTAATTTCTGTAGATGTCAAAGATTTCCTAATGAAACACATACTCAGTTTGCAGCAAGATTAACTAGAGCATTCGAATATTACTGCAGACTTTGAGATGTCAATGACTTTAAATCTGTATGTGAACTAATGGTTTCGGACAAACTTTATAGTACTTTAGAAAGGGATATTTCAATCACATATTTCTTACAATCACATATTTCAATTCGCTCTGGCGAAAATTGGTCTAGACCACCACAACTCGCAAAAGAATGTGACATTTACTTCGCTTCAAAGCGCAAATCACTCAGTGACACACACACACACGCCAGCCGACATTCAAAAACAATTATAGACAAACGCCGCACGAACAGTTTCAAAGACAAAACAACCCTACGCGAGGATTTTACAACCGAAACTCACCTAGACCAAATAATCCCAGATTTAATCAAAACAAGCCTGTAAATTAAATCGGAAGTCAGAAATCGGAACAAACCACAGAAACGAAAGGAATGCGTCAATACATCAAAATACGACAACATTTTGGTTAACGGGAAAAAATTTAAATCACTCAGTGACGCACACACACGCCAGCCAACATTCGAAAACCGTTATAGACAAACACCACACGAACAATTTCGAAGACAAAACAACCCAACGCGAGGATTTTACAATCACCGAAACTCACCCAGACCAAATAATATTCAGAGATATAATCAAAACAAACCCGTATGTGAAATTGAAATCAACAAAAGCACACCTGACAACGAATCTATAAAAAAGCAAAACGAGAAATCGCTGCGGAAAGAACAAAACAGTAGACTAAACAAATCCCTCGACGCCGGCGATCATTTGTTTTTATGTAATATCGAGCTTGATGCGTCTTTACAGGAAGTTGATACTTCGCACATCTGCGATTTGAATTTGCGGGATGAGCTAACACAAAAAATTAAAGATCAACAACGTCAAACGGCAACGACATCAAGCAAATACACCCCTTTTGAACTTTTGACTGGAATTAAAATGCAAAACAAGGATGACATTAAAATTAAGGAAGCACTTCAAGATGAATACATACAGATATCGCTACAAAATGTCCAACAACTACGTGAGGAAGCTAAGGCTAACATTTTTAAAGTGCAGCAGCAAAGTAAACAACAATACGACAAGCGACGAAAACCAGCACAAACATATTGTGTAGGCGACAAAGTTGCTATCAAGCGAACCCAATTTGGAGTCGGACTAAAGCTTCGACCACGGTTCTTCGGACCATACCAAGTGGTGAAAGTTAGACCTAATGACAGGTATGATGTGGAAAAAGTGGGAATCCATGAAGGTCCACATGTTACTTCAACCAGTGCAGATTTTATGAAACCTTGGGAGAAGACTAAGTTTTTTTTCCCCCCTCTTTCTCTCATTTCATGTGAAGATTTCCTGAATGAACAATTTCAGAAAGCGTTTTGTGTCTGCAAGATAGATTTTGTAAATATTTGTTTTCCCTTTTCCTGTCTTTTTCTTTTGATTATTTTTCAGATCCTCAATTCACAGCAAAGGCCAGTCAGGATGGACGAGTGTTGCATATTCAAAACCCCATCCACCAAACCACCTGCACAGTGGCGACACTCGTAGCGACGCCAGCGCCACGGAGCGCAGGTGCATAGGAGAGCAGAGTAGTGAAGAGCGAAGTCGCCAACAGCGAAGCTCTCATCGATGTTTCCGTTTTAATGTGTCTTTAGTTAGGCTTAAGAGCCTAAAGTTGTACGCTAAACCTGAGAATATATAGTTATTGTTGGAACCTGACTTGTTCTTGTCTTCATACATCAACACCCTAGACAACCCGAACCAGAACATATATATATAATTCCCCTTTCAAAAATTAAAGAATTTATAGATGCAATTATATAAAGAGGAACAAAAATTGCAATAAATATTAAATTCGAAAGGACTTAAAACATACCTTGTTATTTCTTCTTTTAAACGATACGGGTCTTGTGGATAAAATTTTACTCGAAAGCAGAAAACTATTGGGCTCATCCCTGTTGAGTAATAAATGAAATTAGACCCAAGATAACATCTTTATACACATTTTAACATCTAAAACAAATGCTAAAATCTAAAATGAAGACTCAACAAATTATAAACAAAAATGGATATGCTTAAACCTTACCTTTTACTTGCTTCAAGATAGATTTAGTCAAATCTAACCAGTGCTGTAAATTAGAAGAAAACAAGTATTAGCCAACTTCTACATTATAGGTGGTTAATATATTAGTTATTTAACTACTCATTAATTTAATTAACATAAGGATCATTCCACAGAAACAATTATTTCACTTGACTATTTCAAAGCAAAAATAAGAAAAATTGATGAAATTATATCTGGTAATATTTTATGTAGCTTATTGCATGGCTCTCAACACAAGAATTGCTGTTAAGGTCATTTCAACACCAGAGTGCATTTGTTACTCTCTCTCTCTTCTGCATTTTGACAATTTCTTGTGATTTTTAATAATTTTACTAGATAAGTAAAAAAATATTCATACACCGGAGTAGCTTTATTTTCTGATACTTTTAAGTTTTGCATAAGTAAGGGTTGATTTTTCTAAACTATTCTGTAAATGTTTTCTTGGTAAATTTGCTAAAAGGGCCAAAGCAAACCATAAGACCACTGTTAAGAGTTATGAATATATTTTAAGGTGAGTGTGTGTTTCAAAGTTCTACCACAGATTTCCTTTGTAAGATATAGCATTTATTTAGGCCAGTACTGAACTGGATTTAGAGTGAAAGTTTGCTAAGTCCTGGCAAGTGTAGCATAGATGGTGAGGTAAAGCACCATGTGGAGACTCCTATATTGTAACGGATGCAAGTCATTTTATGGAGCTGCCCCCCCCCCCTCACCAAAAAAAATCCATTTTGCAGGACTATTTTTCAGTAATGTAGAGAAAATTAAATGCAAGTTTTAAAAATAATGTGTGTATGAATATCCTTATTTGAATCATTATTTCTCAATTCTTTCTTGCTTTATCATTGCTTACAAGGTTTTTTTATGTAAACTATTTTAAAATACAAAATTACTAACTTTACTTTTATTCTTCTTGTATCGAAAATGTCCTATACCAACACATGGTATGTCCTGATCCATCTAGCATTTATTTGATTATAATAAAAGCAGTTTTTCAACTAATGATATTCTATCTGTGGATTTATTTAGTTAATACATTCATGTATTATTTGAAGAAAAACTAGATTTTTCATTAGAAATCTCCTGCATTTGTTTCGTTCTGTGACATGGAATGACCCCCACTCTTTCAAACTAACAAGCTATACCAACACATTAAAATATTAACAATTTTCAAAACTATAAACTAACTTTTAAATGCAAGTAAATTTTACATAATAGGCATAAGTTAAATGCATGCTACTAGAGATGTAAATTTCTTAGTTATAATCTTTTGGAGAAAAATCAAGAATTTTCTTCTAAAGGCATACATTTTTTTTAATGTCATGCAATGCTTTTAAAGTGTTGAATGAATATATAAACAAGCTATACATTTAAAACATTAGGGGAAAAACAATTATGTAATTTTTGTATTCTGCGCTTTACAACCATTTATTAGAAGTGTGGAATATTTAATTTTTGGACAGTATGTAGTCATTTTCGGGATCACTAAAAGAGTTAGTTTTTAATATTACCCCAACCAATAAGTTTGAGGAATGCGCTGCACAACTATATGCAGAAATATGGGAGTATGTGTAGTGTATCTTACCTCTAGACTTCACAGCAATATTAATATATGAAAAATTTATCATGATTTTCAATAAAAACTAAGAATTATAAATAATGTTTAATAAAACAGTGCATGCATATTGTAACTGATACATAAAATAAGCATCCATGTTCATTTCTACAGTTAAATTGCAATTTTTTTAAATGACATTTTAAATAGAAAATTTGCGAATATTCTTCAAATTTAAATGCTAGGAGAATATTTTTTCAATCATTACGCTAACTCTATAAGCTACATTATGTTTTATTGAGACAAAGAAAACTTTTCTTACTCTTTGTTTGTGAGAATCAACATATCTCAAACCAAAATAATCCTTTTCCAGGAGGTTCAATGCATTACATGAAGAATCCAGAAGATACTGGCCTTTATGTTCACTCTAAAATGACAAATAGCTTACATAAATATTAGATAAAAAAAAAATTAAAATTTTCAATTTTTTATGCTGCAACTTATTAATTTTTTGACAGTGAAACCTTGATATTGTCACTCAAGGAATCAAAATAATTTAATACCTTCAGAGAACTATCTACAGAATTTTCTCAATAAGTACAATGTATGTGTGTATGAATCAAGCATAATTTAAATTTAGCATAGTATTTATAACAATAATAATTAATGGAAATACTAAAAAGTACATAAATGATAGATAACAAAACCTCTTTTGAGCTTTATTTGAGAATATTATTTAAGCTTTAATACTTATTTAGAAATGTATTATATATTTACTTATATGTGCCAAGTACATTTCTAATTTTTACTGAAATGAACACAAGAATAGAACATACTGCAACACTGTTATCTATCAAGTCATTTATGTCAGGAATAGAACATTCATTTTCATTTACGATTTGAAATAAATTCACTATGTAATCAGGATCAGAGTCCTCATTTTGTATGCAATCATACACAAACCTTGACTTTTAAAGTGACAAGTTATTGAGGGTGGATTAGAATTTGCAATTAGTAAATGAGGACTTATTTACATTGCTGTCTATTAGAGCAAGGAAAGAATGAAGAAAAATGATGACTCATTCAAAGTGATAGTTTATCCAAGTGATAACTTACGGAGATGAACTATTTTCAAATTATTAATTCTGCCTTTTATTTGAGAATTTTTTACCACAGTACATGTTTGACACGTGATAAGTTCTAAACACTGAGAACATAGATTCTGCAGATTTTTCTGGGCAAAAATCTTGGTTTGAAACTGACACTTTTTCAGCTTCATAATAAGACCTTTAGAAATAAACTAATTCTTCCAAAAATTGAACACTGCATATAAAATTTTCATAAAAGTGTACTTAAAACTCCAAGCCACAGCTGAACCATTGCTCTATGCATACACATCTGAATTTTAGGTCTGTCTAGTGGTTCTTAACCCTTGAAACTGGGCCAGTAAATTAGATTTTTTACAAGACGACGACCTATATAGTCTCCACAAACCTAATCAAAAATACCTTTTCAATTATTTAAAAAAAAAGTTCATACAATAAACTAATATAAGTATTATTTATGGCATAATCAGAAAATTAGTATGTTTATGCATATTGTGTAGCATGTGGAAAAGTATATTATATTTAAATTTGCTATCAATAACTGAAAAAATGATATGTAGCATAATGTAGTTTCTTCAGGGCAACACCATTAAATTAATTTGAGCTGTTTTCTATTGGCATACCTCATTTGATCACCAAAAATTAATATTTATTGCAATACAAACTTCAGTATGAGATTTCTTAGCAACAAAATTAAATAAAGTCTGTCACATATTTATAACAAAATCTGTAGGCTTATTACTTTTAACTCTCTGACACCTGTATGCACCTCAAGACCATGTCGTTCAAAAACCAAAACGGCCAAGTATCATTAATAATCATCCACTATTTCTTTTTCCTCCTTTACAATTAATTTTACAACTCATCAAGAGACTCTATACCATGTCCGAAAACACTGCTTGTTTTGAAAGGGGTACTCTTTTCAACTTAAAAGTTGAATTTGAAATTAGACATGATCATGTTGGTTGATGTTTGGTATCTAATACATAAATTTTTTTTAAACTGTTATGGAAAACATGAATCAAAAGAAATTGTGGTTAGAAAAATAATCTTATTTATACATGTAAACAGCACATTCTTTTGATGAAGTATAGCACAGTAAAACTATGAAAGAATTGATAATAGAACTAGAAAATATTTTTCAATTTTCAATAAAAAACATTATTCTAATAAGTTTTGAATAAATATTTTAAAAGAGCAATTTCATTTCTCTTCAATGTCTTATTTTAAAGCTTTTGCTACAGAAATATAATGGGTTCTGTGCTATTGGCAATTTGTAATAATTTACTTCATTTTTAAAGCAATGTTTAAAATATTCGTGATACTGTTTGGAAGTAAAAATATATCTTACTTTGAAATTGATGATGAATCGAAAAGAAAATCAGAAAAGTAATGTGATGATATTAATGGTCATTTTCAAATCTATTAAATTTTTCCCAAATGGCAAAATCAAAGCAGCATAAATTTTTTGGTATTGGTTTTCTTTTCCAATTGTAGATCCTAAGCATCTATGTACATCAATGAATTTTCATTAGAATCACAGCCTGACTGTTGTGACTTGTGGGCACTTTTCAATACCTTTATGTAAAGACACTAAGATAGGCATACTTTTGAGTGTGAAAAGTGCAATACTATGCTGTATTGCACTTTGGAGACATAAAGACATGGGAGAAAAACTTGGTTATTAGAAATATACCTAATTATATTACTATCCTCTGTCATTAGTTTTTCTAAATTGTAATTCAATTTTGGAGCTATCTTTTTCAGTAGTATTATACCTGTGTAGACAAAAATTACAAAATTCAATATCATATGAATAGACAAGCAAACCATGTGCTACAGTCAAATTCTGTGTTGAAAGAAGTCATGTGTGTGTGTAATACAAAATGTAGTGTCTGATAGTTCTTCCATTGCTATAAATTCGTGAGAACTCCCCTTCTGAAATATCAAGGGGTCTGGAAATGATTTTAAATGTTTGAGGACTGATCACCTGTATCACCATCATCGACATATCAGCTGTAATTTTTTTCAATCCATTTGAGTTCAAGTATAAGGACACAAAAAGGTGCGGTATACTTCCTATCTTTAGTTAGAAATCTGTGAATTCTCATTCTATAAAAGACCAATGAGGGCTGAGACTATTTTTACCATGAGGGAAAGTGTAAAAGCTAGCTATTAACAAGGACATCCCATTCTTTTGGTATACATTCTAAGAATTTTGTTATTTGGAGTATTGGGTTAGGGCACACCCTATGTGATCACTCCTGGGCTAATATTCTCACTATTTCTCAGATTATTTTTGACTACTGGTTGAAGGATGTGGTTTCATATAGGTACAAGAACTGACTTATGGAACAAACTCAACTGTTCACTCCATAATCTGTCTTCGATTTCCTGTAAACTGTAATTCAAACAAACACTGGGACGTTTGTATATTTTACTTCAAGTAGAAAATCTCACATGAGGTTATCCAATCAGCAGGCAGACAGAACTAGCAGTTGTACAAAGTTACAAATCAATCCCTAATATATGATAATTTAAAGGTGCTTCAGATGACAAGATGCTCGAGAAGCTTTTGTAGAGTGGGGATGAATATTACCCTCCCCACTGATAGAGGGGAAGAATACCAGACTAGTTTTTCAGTTGTCTTAGCTGGGATTGTGTCTAGATATACAGATGTTTTATCGGTCGTGGAAGCCAGAGGGTTAAAGAATCATGCCACTCGGGTTTTGAAATGAGAACCTGCACACTAATGTGAGCTGAAGACAATATTGAGAAAAACAACTTGAGAATCGGATACAGGTGAGGGAGACTCTTAATCTTCAAATTCAGTGGAAAATGTTTATTCTTCTATCCTTGCTGACATTTGCTACAATGATGTGTAGGTGTTCTGAATCTGAGCTTTTTGATACATTAAAATATTGGCAATCCTCAGAATATATCAATTAAAAATATTTTTTGATTAAAATGCTTGGAGAGAATACCTAAATGCTAAAACACAAAAAGGACGAATCCAGGCGCAACTCTCGCGGCCCATTACAATTGATGTTGGGGTTTGGTGCCGTACCGCAGCCCTACGGTTGAGAAACACTAGTTTGAAACACAAAAGCTACTGATTGAAATTGTATCAGAATGAGTACTCGTCAGTTGATATGTATACAGTAAAGCATGTGATGATATTTATAGTAATATTTTCACAGGAAAGTATAGACACATTCTATACTTTCCATTATTGAGACAGACAATTTTTGCTTAACTTCACACAGTTGTTTCCATTTGGCAGAAGATAGATCCTCATCCTGCCAGCTATGTGTATTAGTATTTGGTTTGAAAGACCAAAACTGTACCATACATTTGTGTTGGAAAAAAGTATTTTGAGAAGCATTTTATGTTATGATTTTCATAGCATAAATGATAAAATATGTTTTTTCATAACTATATTAATATACTATTATAGAAAAAGGAATCTATCGATCAGGGTGCTAGCTTCAGGATTGTGGTTTGAATCAGGGATAATGCATGAATGTTTGACCATCTGAAGTGGATACCTGGCCTCTTTAAACTGGTTGTGCCTAGGGAATGTAAGGTGTAATGTGAAACCTTTCTAGTGGTGTACCAACGTAATGGTTCAAAATTCTACCATGTAGTATCATGATAAATAATGTTCAATTGTCTGGGCATAGGAAAAAAGACAAATGAATGCAATTTTTACACTGGGTATCTAGATGATTCATATGAGAAATTACTTTCAAACAAGTCAACATAAAAGCATGTTTCTTATTTTTTTGCAAAAAACATTAACAAATGACAAACAGTTCATATGTATCAAATGATAATTTATACAAAAGAAATGGGTTATGGGTTTTATACAAGTCTTTGCAACTCATGACACAGCTCGAATGTATACAGTAAATAATATATCTTTAATTATTTCGATGTACAAGGAATAATATAATAAGTACTCTCAAATATATTCAATAAAAGTTATTTCAAACCAAATATTTACAAGTGGTTATCCGAATTTAAATCAGTGCATTCAGATTATCAAAATGTTAACTTTATAATATGCATTACAAGAAGCATAATATAGAAAAAAAAGGGACGTTCAACGAATGCAAAGAAGAAAATTACGAAAAAAACTTTTAAAGCCACACAAAAATTTCCTTGTACCTGAAAGTCACATTGTAAAACTTCCGTGTCATCAAGTAGTCTAATAGTGCACTTGTAGTCGGTATTAATATCTTTCTTGCTCCCGAATTTAAACATTTTCAAAAAAATGAATTTTGAAAAAAGTAGACCAGTGAACTGGTTAAACAACACAAATCTGTGCTCATGAAATTCGCAAAAGTGATCACAATAATAAGAAATAATAAGAGGTAAACAATTTAAATAGCAGCAATCTAAACAATCAACATGGCAGTTTAAATTGACAGTTCTAAGTTGAGTTGTTCTAATTCTGCTCTGTCGGAAAACAGTTGTGCGACATGTCTTGTTCTTTTGATATTAATAGTTCTTAAAATGATCATTTAACTATAGGAAAGCCTTTTGTATGGCAGAACGCTGGTGAATGTGAAATTCATTACTCTAAATAATTGCTAAAAACGTTTAGAAATTGTAAAAATCAACTTGAATAAAATAATTATCGTCATACTTCGCCGAATATTCACGGATTTGTGGCGTCTGTTATTCTTGTACTGAAAGCTTTCTTAAATATTCATATCGGAAAACGAAACCTGTCCAATTATTTTATTCATGCAGTTTTACTTTCCTTTGTAAGTAAGATATAACATCAAATGTTTCAATTTTTTTCTGTGCAATTAAGTACTTAATTTTTTTGTTTTGTATTAATTGGAATGTTTCAGCTTTTCTGTGTTTGAAACATCTTGATCCATACCGGTATCAAGTGATTTTTGAAATTGTAGCCACTGTAAAACTTTTCATGATTACTGAATTAATTCTTGGAATGATATGCTACGAATATTATTTTTTTTGCAGCGTAATCTTCTAAGTTAATGAGAAAATGGGGTGATCGCCAATATCAAAATATCTGAAATGGTAATTGGAACTAGCGATATCATTCATATCTATGATAAAGGTGAGTAAATAAGAGTGTGAATGCCTTGTATTTTAACTTTATCTTATATTAGAATTCAAAATATGTTTGTTTTAAAGTGAAGAGTGGTTTTGATTATTTAATTAATCTTAAGACTCGTGTAATGACCGTCAAAATTCTATAAAAATAACAAACTCACTGGAGCTTTTTTGTTTATGTTATCATCAGATCGTGTCCTAAAATTCTTTGTTAAGTTCGCAACCTCTGAATATTTAAAAGTAGTACTTGTTTTTTCAAAGAAAGTTCGTTCATGAAAAAGTTATAATTTATATTTGCTTGGAGCTTGATTTTTCAGTTACCCTCATTCCTCAAAAAAACTTTGCAAACTAATTAGGAAGAATTTCCCTTCATTTGAAATTCTTATGAGAACATGAAATTTTTGCTCAGTCTTGAAAACGAATTTAAATGTTAAAAAATTCGCTTGTGATCAAATAATAGTGGTTTGGGAGTTTCTAAGATAAACCTGTAAATTGTACACACATAGGTGCATTTTCTTTCTTAATGTTTTATCATGATCTAAAACAGTCCGAGGGATAGCTGTCAACATACTATCTTGCATCATATGTTCACTGTATCTATTTATCCATTCATTTATTTCTATTGCTTTGATTTTATTGTCTCTTAACAATAAAAGTGTTATGGATTTTTGTAATGTAGTCATGTGTGGACTAGAAAGTAATAATTTTATAAGACAAAATCACTACTTGATGCATTATACAACATGCAATTAGTGTTTGAAACAGTCTCATTGATTCATCTCTTTTTTCAGATATTGAAAGATTGTTAGTTTCATTAGATGAAATATGCCAAAGAGTAGATGGTAGACAAGCAGATGTCATATTTCTGAGAGAACTGCTCCAAAATCATTCACTACAAGCTCTTGTTCTTGTAAGTAGGATTTTGAAAAAATATGAAAAAATTCATATGCTCTTAAACTTGCAACTGTCAAGTTTGATACGATTGTATTTGAAAGTCGAATCTTCCTATTCTTCTTTTTTATTAATCCATACATTTCATATTCATTTCCAATATTTTATAACAAGTGCTGAATAATTTACTTAAAATCATGAAAACAAGGGCTCACAAAATTTCATTCTGGTCGCCTACATATTGTAAGCTGTTTCTTTTTTAGGGTCTTGGTTGAAATAATTATAACTAAGATTTTTAAGTTATCCTATAGCACTTTATTTTGTATTAATTTCTCAACATCATAATTGATTGCAATTGATAATAAATTCTACACATTTATGTTTAATATTTTTTCAATTAAACTTTTTACAGTGAATTTATTTAAAATTTTTATTTTTTAAACTCCTATTAGGAAATCACACAAGATTATCTATTTTAGACCACAAAAATTTATTTCAATTTAATGTCCAGCATTAATTACATTTTCATCAAGAATATTACAAACAAAACAAAATGTTCTTCCAAGCTGCATAAATTTTCACACAAATTAACTTTTTAACTGGAAAGTAACGGTTTTGTAATGGATAGATGAGGTTTTTTGCTGTGGTTTTAGTTAAAAGTTTTATAATACCTCCTGTAAAAGTAGATATTACAAATTCAGAATCGAAGACTTGGCATGTTGTCTAGTGGTGTGGTCGTCTTGCATGACAACGCACAGCCTTATGCAGCTGCGAAAACACAACAGTTGATCAACAAGTTTCATTGGGAAGTTCTTGATCCCTTCCCCATGCCCGAACTTGGCCCCCAGTGACTTTTATTTATTCGCAAAACTTAGTTTCTAGATGAGAAACATTTTGCGAATGACGAGATTAAAGATGTTACTGTTTATCTGAATGGAAATGGTGGCAGAGGGGTGAGTATGACACGCTGGTATTCAAAAGCTTGTCACAAGATACAACAAATGTTTAAATTTGAAAAGGGGACCAAGTGGAGAAATAATATAAGGTATAAAAATGTTAAATAAAAAGTGTGGTTGAAAATTTTAATTGCTCCGTATTTTATTTAAAAATGGGTATTACTTTTTGAACAACCCTTGTATATGTAAAGTATAAAAAATGTCTAAATTTTGCAAAATTTCTCCAGGTTCACAATCGTGTTTCAACTTACAATGGTCGTCAAATACTTCCGGCTGTTTTCCATAGTGCAAGTCTCTCTGAAGAGGTACTTTTTATATATTTTTTACTAATATTTTTACTTTAGAAATGAATCTGCTCTCTGAAAAGTACTTATTTCGTAGCTAGGTATGCCAATTTCAATTTTGCTTCAAGTATGTTTGATTTTAAAAAAAAATTCTATTTTTTCTTTATTAAACTCTGTGCATATGTAGCATATCTTACTAAAAATTGTCATTCCTTACATTTTGTTTTCTATTCATATTTGCTTGTAATATGTTCCAGCAATGATTGTCATTCAATTTTATGACTATGAGTGTAGTATTAGAATAAATAATATAAATATTGTTTCTTTTACTTTATGATTTAATTTGGCTACTTGGATATATTTTACAGATCGTTTATAGCAAATCTTTTTTTTTTTTTTTGGAGAAAAAAAAATTATGCACCAAAGGAACTTACTATGTTATTAAATCTCTTCGTAAAATTACAGCACATATATTGTGTACACATTGAGAAAAAGTTGAAAATTGTTTTCTTAGATTAATTTTAATTTTGGAATAGTATAAATTAATGTGTTTAGCACTTGTCTTTACAGTTTGATCTAAAGTTTTCTTTGTTTTACAGGTTATCTCCTTATTACAAGACAGTTCATTACCTGAATCGAAAGAATTAATTTCACTTTTATGCAAACCAATCGTAAAGGTATATTGTCTCCATCACATGAAATATTTATTTACCTTTTTGTGTTTTCAGGAGCAGGCTCCTAACCAGTTTCCTCTTGTTCAATTGTGGAATTTAGCATTTCTTGGGATAAAATATGATATAAATCATAAGACACAGTTTTTATTATTCAAACTAATTTTTTTAAATTTATAGCAATTCCTTTTTTATTGAAATATTTTAATACTTATTTTACAACCCTGATTATAAATTAAATTCAAGAAGCATGTGTAATTTATATTTTTTACTCTATTATGCTAGTTTTTACAAATGATAAAAATCATCTTTTTTTCTAGGCCTTATTGTTAACCCATGATCTAGTTGCTAAAAAAGATTTTGATCCTGATCTTCCCGATATCATACATGATGGGGATGACGATGAAGAAACTGTAAAAATTGTACAACTTGTCAAGAGTAATGAGCCATTGGTACATATGTTTTTAGTTTTTATATATTCCATAGTTTATTAGAAGCTTGGTTTATGATTGTTATTTTAATATCATGGTATACATTATATCCCTTATTACAAATTATTGTACAGTATATTGTAGTAATAATTTACAAGTTAAGTTAATTCTAAAAAAAGTATGAATACTAAGCCATTAGTGAATTTTATAGGGTGCAACAATTAAATATGATGAAAGAACTGGATCCATAATTATTGCCAGAGTTCTTCATGGAGGTGCAGCTGATCGCAGTGGTAAGAGGTTGACTTTCCCACTTTATAGCTTTTTACTTTAGGTTATTTGAATCAATGAGCCCCAAAACATGTCTTGTGGCATGATTTTTGGTCTCTTTTTCCCTATGTTTGGGTTATTTTGATACCTCTTAGAGTGAAAAATGTCATCTCCCATTTCATACAGGAAAACAAACACTTAATAATTCTTCCTTAATATTGAAAATATGTGATGTACAGCAGATGACATGCATGTGAACAAAAATTGACCAAACTGCCAACAGATTGCAGTCCTACATTTTGGCTTAGCAGAAATATCAGCTTAGCTGCATTTACAAATGGCAATGAATGATCTATTTATCATCAGTTTAGCATGAACCACTAATTAGACAATTTAGCTCTCTAACTGTTTAAATTGCCCAAACAAATGTATAAATTACTATTTCTTGTGATGTTTTAGAAAAGAGCACAATTGAATGTGTTCTGAGAATTGCTTCTACCTTTTGAGAAAAATTTATTTGGTATACAAAGAGAGAAACCTGTATTGGAAAAGAGGTGCCCCAATAGAGGCCTTAAGTCCCTCTGTTCAAAAACATTTTAAATTTTTTGATTGATTGATCTTAGTAAAAATCGTGTATGATAAAGGTTTTTGAAATTTTTTTGCTTCTATCAAAACAACTATTCATTCACTTTTTTTTTCAACAAATATTTTACTTGTAATTGTTTCATATTTTATTTAGTCTATACAGGGGTTGGACAAAATAATAAAAATGCTTTAAAAATACTTTATATTGTTTGTTAATAAGGAGTTATACCACCTTTTCTGTCAAAAAGATCTTCCATTTGTTTTATAATTATGGCAAAACTGTCTCAAGTAGCTACTCTAAAACTGCTTAAGATACTATAGACACTATATGGACAAAAGTATTTGGACACTGCATGTTTTTCAGAAAAAGTGCTTTATTGTTCTATTTAGTAACTGGTAGCTCCTCCTTTTGCTTGTATTACAGTTGCAACAATCAAGGCATACTTTCCACAAGTTCTCTGTAAGTATAGGCAGGAATATCTCGCCATGCCTCTTGCAAGGCTGTGAGAAGAGATTGTTGTAAAGATGAGCATGCGTGGCGGTGTCGTACTCGTCGCTCCAGTTTGTCCCACAAGTGCTCGATCGGATTGAGAATCAGGCTCTGAACTGGCCAGTCAAGCAAATTCACCTCATTTTCAGGAAACCAGTCTGGCACGCGTTTTACAGTATGACACAGAGCTCGATCCTGTTGGAAGAAACAACCATCATCGTCATAGTATTACCATAGTTTAGGAAAGGTCAAATTATCGAGAACGTCGAGGTGCACGTCAGCGTTCATAGTACTAGGTACATAAAGCAATGGGCAGAGCCCAGGAAAAATAACCCCACACTTAGATAGATCCTCCACCGAATTTCTGCAGTGTCCAAATACTTTAGTCCATATAGGGTATGTGACATGCTTTTTTAGTTTTAAGATTCATGATCCCCATATTTATGGTTCAGTTAGCTTTATGTTTTAATCTTTTGAAATTATTACCCCTAAAATATTGAGATTACATTATTAATGTAACCCCTTTGGATAGACATCCTGGTTACACTGGTTGGAAAACACTTGTGTAGTCACATGCATTAAATACTACTCTATTGATATGAAATTCCAGCATAACTTTAAAAATCTTGTGTATTGATTAATTTTTTGACTGATCTCTACAACAATTTCTCTAGATACCACAATGAATAAAATTGGTCATTACCTTATTTCAGCATTCTATCAGGAGGTACATATTGCTTTGAAAAAAACTTTTAGAAGTTGGGAAATGATCTTCGTAAAATCTTTATTTCTCATTGTTGACTTTAATGTCCTAATGTTAACTGTCTCTAACTTTAATTTGTAGGTTTAATTCATGCCGGTGATGAGGTACATGAAGTAAATGGAATCAATATTAAAGGAAAATCTCCTCATGATGTTGTGAACATTCTTGTAAGTAACCTCTATGCTTTCTGATTAGTCTTGCATATAACTTGTTCATAGATGCCAACTACGATGGATAATGGACCGGACAGCAAGATGTGATGGTATAAGGGAAAGAATACATGCTTTAATAGGGAGATGGTTCCCTGCGTGCAGCAATTACACTAACAACCCTTCTGGGCTTACTTCCAAGAAGGTTTTGATACACAGCTATGTGTATTTGTGTCCATTATTGCTGCAAGAATGTCGCCAGCTCAGCTGTCGATTTTGGACGTGGTTCCCTGGTCCGTAAGCGTCACTCTAACTCGTGCCACAAATGTTCTATGTGGCTTAGGTCAGGACTCTGAGCAGGCCAGGGAAGAGGTTTAAATCCATATCTTGATACCACGGCTTGACAGGCTGCAACATGACTTGGAGCATTGTTGTCCTGGAAGTAACATTCGTCCATTCTATAAAATTGCCAGAGCGTAGGAAGAACCTGATTGCCAAAGTATTCATGTAGGCAGTGTCATTGAATTGACAAGGAACAACATGCTAAGGTCCCAGACCATACCACGAAAAACATCATAAGCAAGTAGTCAGATTTTATGCAAATCCGCTGGTGTCCGTTCCATTATTGTTTGGTAGTGTATTTTTGGTAAACGGGAGAGTGCTTAAATTTAATTATTAAATGTTTTTTATTTATAATTCTTTCAGACACGATTATTGGTTCTATATATGTGTTTTCATGTATGATATACCTTACTGATTATAAATAATATGTGTTGCATATATGTTTCACATTTATAATTAAATATTTGAATTAATGATATTTTGCGTCTTTTTAAAACCAATTCATAAAACTACAGATTTTTTCTTTTGGTACTACTGAAAACTTCCATCACAGATAATGCTTGCTTTCAAAATGTCTTCATATAAAGAATTTTAAAATGATTGTAACATGCATTTTTTTGTAATGAAATAGTTTGGTTTCATTAAAACTCAGTGATATAGCTGGGGAGCACAACAAAAGTGGCAGTCAGAATGCCTGCGTCTAAATGGATGAAATTCAAGAAATAGAAGCAATTTTCTTGAAAAATGTTATAAATTTAAGTAATGTTATGAATTTAATCCTACTTAAGAATTTTCCCATTACTTGCATGTGATGCGAATGCTTTTATGCACTCCATCTTTCAAATACAATGCTTAACATTTATTATTTTCATGTACCACATGTTATCGTATTGCAATTTAGAAAAGAGTCAAGAAACAAAGTATTAAATTTACTCTTCTCACAAACATGGAGAGTACAAACAAGACATTGGATGCGTTTTCTCTGTCCAGGAGACTCATTAACAAAGCTCAGACTTTTGCTCTTTTACATGCACTGTCAATAATAAACTGCAATAAAAAGATAATATTAGGAATCTCTAATATTATAAAAGGATGTGTTTGTCTGTTTGGGGCCGAAAAATCCTGATGATTCTATGGCACTTACATCAATGAGATTTGGCACACAAATAGTCCGAATTTGCAATTTTTAGGTCGCAGCGAATTTTAAAATTCAATCTAGAAGATTTTTAAATGAATTTAATAGTTTTATTTTCCATCGCTTTTTCAAACGCGGATAACCTTTTCTGCCCGTGTGACCTTACAGTTAGGGTTTGGAAACATGCCAAGTTTTTTTCATCCGCAGAACGCGGAGAATATTATTTTTTTCATTTCCGCTTTGATTTTGTGCGGACGAATAAATTTCCAGCCAGACAATAAATCTTTTAACTGAAGTCAGTTCTTTTTTTCTATCTTCTAGACCGTTAAACATGGAGTAAAAATTTCAACGGATTTGAAATCTACGAAAAATTTTACATCAGATTAATATCTTGCATTACGGCGTTGCCGGGCTAGCCACGCAGTGGCTAGTGTTAATATATTGACATAATTAATCTGGCATGGATTTGTATATTTTATCCTATTTTCTTCCTTTTAAATGTGTAAATTTGGTTTCGGACAAGGAAGCATGAAACTCATTTGCCCCAGGCCCTCTAAAATCGAACTTCACTTTTGTTAGAACCTAAAACATCAAAAGTCATTGTCTGATTTTTTCCTTCTTCCAGCAATGTAGAGAAGGTCCAATAACATTCAAGCTTGTACCACGTGAAGAATGTGCTCCATCCCGAGAAAGTCGCTTAAGAGTGAAAGCTCATTTTTGTTATGACCCAAGTGTGGATAATCTCATTCCTTGCAAGGAGGCTGGTCTTCCTTTCATCAAAGGAGATATTCTCCACATTGTGAATCAGGAAGACCTAAATTGGTGGCAAGCTAGAAAACATGGAGAAAAAAACTCGAGAGCAGGGCTTATTCCAAGTCGGCAATTGCAGGAAAGGTTAGTAGAATACTTTCCCTTTTCAGAGATGATTTTGTTTGCCTCCCCTTTGATAAACTGTCTACTAATAAAATACAAATGTAGTTGTACATACAGTGTTTGAAGTGATTTAAGTCTTCTCATCTATTGTATAATAAACTTGACAAAATATGGCAGATTCCCACCTGTGTGCTGAACTTCCAAGTATCTGACTAAGTCAGAACTGCATGCAAACACTTGTGCTAACATTCTTTTCTTACGTACTGTTGTCTTGTTTCAGACCGATTTGTTGAAACTTGTATTTCACAACATATAATGTTTGCGACAATGCATCACTGTAGTGAGTCTGTCACTGTGGTCAAATTAATAAGTGTTTCTTAAACCATTTCTATGCAACAGTTTTCATACAATCTTATTGCTCTATTTTTACTCCTCAATCTTCCCTGTGGCAAGCATTGCCTCTAAGATTGTATTGTGATCCCATATTGTTTTTCTGAATCAAATTCCAAAAGGTTTCTTATTCACCATGAGATGGCACCACCTGACTGTCAACAGATGGTGCCACCTGATAAGACTGGTTTGAATTTCTCCCTCTGATTGAATTTCAGCCACCCCAACTGTCGGTCATTGAAATGCTACAATTAAGATATGTACATGCAACCTGAGATGTCTGAAATAAATGTTTTTTTTTTTTAAATCTTGTTCTATCTTCGATTCAGGCAACATCCAACATTGAACAATTCCTTCCACACCCACACATACCCTCTTTAGGAACCTATGGTGGTCTAGTAGAGATATTTTCCTCTTCATTATGTAATACACATTTGGGATCCAATCATCTCCCTCAGTCTTTATTTATGTATCCTTCACATATTTTGTTGGCTTAGTGAAGGGTTTTGTTTTTTTCCAACTTTATCAATTGTTTCACAATACAGGGATCCTAAGTTCTGTGGTGATACATTTTATAATTTAAAAATAACAATTTTTTTATTTATTTTACAGTATATTTCACTGTGAGAATCATGTACATATTAACTGTAGAAGAAACATTGTATTTAATAAGTATTTTTTAAAGATTTATAAATTGTGTAAATCATTTTTAGGAGATTTGCTGAAATGCGAGATCTTTCATCATTAATCAAGGATGATTTTACCGCTGGTTGTAAAATTCCTGTACGCAAAGAACACAGACCACGAAAAATTAAAAAAATTATGTATGATGCAGCTGAAAATGATGGTGAGGAAGCTTACTTTTCCTACAAATTAAACAATATTAAATGTCTAAAAGCTATCCAATATGAGGTGTAAAAGTCATTTGATAAAGATTATTTTTATCTTTGATAAACAAAATGTAATGCTCTTTTAAAAATCCTATTGAAAATTCTAATTGTTTCTGTTCTGAATTTTTTGATATTTTGCAGTATTTATTTAGTCAAGTATTAAATTTCTTTCCTCGTTTGAAGTATCAAGATATGTATTTATAAAACTAGGGGGCTCCACCCCTGCTACGCAGTCCTATTTGGTTTGCTTCCCAAACCAACACCCCTTTCGCAGAGTCAATCTCCTGCAACGGCGAAACCTCTGCCCCCTGCTGGCCTACGCGTCACAGCTTTCATTGTCGTGATCCTCGGTTTCATGAAGGCTGTTTGATGTTGGATCTGTGAGAGGAAGAATTTGTACACTATCGTGAAGTTATACTTTTTATCACATTGAATTTATTTCTGAACCAATTTCAAAAATAATTGCACCGTATGAAAGAGTACATTCTAAGGTTTGCTGCGATGTTTTGAACTTTAAAAACTAATTGTAATAAGATATAGATATGACAGTTTTAGAAAAAATGACAAAAATGTCCCAATTTTTCCCGAATTAAAAAATTATATAATATTAGGAACCAAATTTAAATTTCTAATAAAACTTGTTGTCGTGCAAAGATTCACTTTTAGAGGTACTTTTAAAAAAATCACGGTTAAAGACTGAAAATTTGTACGTTTTTTGCTCACTCACGTTAGAAATTTCACTCTTTTAACTTTGACACTTAATAAACCCTAAACTAACAGCTGCATCGGAAAAAATTCTTCCCTGTCTTGTTCCCTGTAGAATTTGAACAAACTATGTTAATTTTGTAATTTTCTGATCCGTACTTTCTCGGGAAACCATCTATGAATCGAGCAACAAAAAGCGAGTTCTCAATCCTGCAACAGCAACTTTTTTTTAATATAAAGAGAAAATATTTCTTCATTATTTCTTTAAAATAGCAACAATATTAGTAATCTTGGTGATTTTATTCATTTCATTTGGTCTGTTGCAGATTTTGACAGAGAAGAGCTTGCAACCTATGAAGAAGTTGCAAAACTATATCCACGTGCTGGATTACATCGTCCTATTATATTGATAGGTTTGTTTATCCTCTAATTTTTCAACTTGAAAAGTAAAATAAATACTGTGTTTTATTGTTTTCTCTCCTTTTATCACTTTCATTTTTAAGCATATTTTACTAATGTAATTATGTGTAATTTAAAAAGGTAAGCACCCTTTTCCCAACCCATGGAAAATTCATTTATTTTCGATGCTAACACTATCATATTTATTTTGCCATTTATTTTTTCCATAAAAATCACTCCTTCACATAAAGTAATGTGTAGACAATCCTTGAGTTCCCTATCAGATGGTATCACAATCCTTAGGTACCCGAGTTATCTTTCCTTTTCATTTTTTACCATAGCATACTCTTCTGCTTTTTTCTTTTTCTTTCTCCCTCATTTTGTTGCATGTCTTGTGTTGGGTGTAGCTTGGCCACACATGCCCAATGTTTGAAATCATTGGTGGTCCGCCTAAAAGTATGATCGGACCAGGAGATTAAAAATCTGGGTGGTCCGTGAAACCCATAGCTATAATGAGAAAACAAGGGTGCATGCGTTTTCTTTTAAAATAAATTTCAAACTCCCAAACCCTACTTTTGTCAAGCTGTCAAAATTTATTTCGTTCATGTGATCGAGAACTTCGAAGTTCGTATCATTGTATACTGGAGTCGTTTTTGGTTTTCTCCACATCGCAAACACAATAATCGGCGCCTGTGGAATCAGTGTCCGTTGATGATCGGCAGGTCCTAAAAGAAATTGCGTTGTGGAGCATTTCCGGTCTATTATTGGCCGGGGGGGGGATCACATGGTATATCACACTCTGTTCTTTTGTGATTGCTGGCACATCCAATTTCTGAGAGTGGGGCAACTGGAATTCCTTAGAGACTTGAAGCTAATATAAAATATATCTACAATTTGACAGAATTTTCATTTGTCAAAGAAAATATCTCGCTTGCCAATGGCGAGTGGAAATTTTTTGCCCTGAAATAACACGCTAGTAGCTAAATTAATTTATTATTTGAGGAGCAGACCAGTTATGATGGCAAGGGACCAGTATATTTCCGTATACACTGGTCCTTGGAACCAGTCACTTTTCTTTTTCTTTTTTAATGCTGCATATGCCCCTTCCACCATAAAACCTGAAAACAACCAACCTATCAGATGAATTTGGAAGACTTCATTTGTATAAGGACATACTCAGAATTGACAGGATTCCATTTTATCCATAAAGTTCACATACATTTAACAAAGCAGAAAATGCAGTAGTCATGAAAAATGTTACTGCTTTAGAAGTCCTTTCAAACTTGAAGAAAATGCTAATTTTTCTTATCAAAAGAATGTTCCAGACATTTTTTAACGTGACGAGAATTTTTAATGGATTTCCTCAAATATACTCAAGATGAGTCATTATCTTCAGCTATGAATTCTCTTCAAATAAAAGTGACAGATTTTTTGTAATAAAAATAAATAAATATTTGTCTATAATTTTTACAATACATGCTTTTAATTTTTCGAAATGACATAAATCTGATACTGCTTTGTTATCTGAACTCCATTATAAGTCTGCCATGATTATAAATTTGTTAAAATCTGTAAAATATCTACATTTTAATCATAAACCATTTTTATTTCTTCAATTATGTATCATTGTCATTATGTACAATTTCAATCTATTTTTTTTATTGTGCTTCTAATTTACTACAATCATGTTAGTGCTAAGGACTGAACTAAAAACCAATACTACTGCTTATTGTGTGATTGAAAACTTTTGGTCATTTGATTGCTGTAGGCTCATTTTAATTATCACCTTCAAGTAAGAAAATAATTATGCAAGTATCAAGATTAGACCAAAGCTGGTCAAAATCTAATGATTCTGTTTAGGCTTTAGTTCATAATATTATTTTGTTTCAGAGCAATTTTATACATAATAACATTAAGCTGAGCTTAGGAAACATAAATTGATATTTTACTGAATTATTAAATTGATTTGACACAGGTCCACCTGGAGTAGGAAGAAATGAATTGAAAAGAAGATTGATTGCATCTGATCCTGATCTTTTCAGACAAACTATTCCTCGTGAGTTGCTACATTTAAATATGATTTTTTTCACATGATCTATTTATGAATGTGATTTTAAACATTTAAAAAGTATTATCCCACATTAAAACTTGTTAACTTGTACAAGATGAAAATATTAAATGGAACTCTTTTGAGTAGATTTAACCTTTAGACTACATCCGGTACAGCAGTTGTACCGTGATTGCGGCAAGAAAGAATTTAGACTACGGCCAGTACAGTAGTTGTACCTTGAAGGTTATAAGAATCACGGCAAAAAATAATCGCACTTGTTATGTCTATAGCCGTAGTCAAAAGGTTAAGCATACTGTTTTTCATCTTTTTATCTGGTGAATTATATTTCATTTTTCTATCTTCCCATTTTTCTAGTTTTCGTTTCCAAATAATATATTACAAGGAAATGTTTCATAGACAGTCTGGAAATGCAATACATCATCAGTGATTTGAGCCTTTCAGTATGCAATATATGTCGGTCAATTTAGTCCTTAATTGTCAGTGTGTAATTGTTTAGTTTCAGATTGTTCTAATTTTAAATGCTGCTTGATTTTTACCAATGAGTATTGCTTTCAGTTGGAGGTTTAAAGTGAAATTCCACAATCAAAATAAAAGAGGAAAGATGCAAAAGTTTTCTTATCCTCTCCAGCAGTAACTTATCAAAGTCAGTTTATATTTTTAATTCAGTTTAATTTTTAAAAATTGAGATAAATAGATGATTTTGTCATTGAACTGTAGCTTAGCACTAACTTATTTGTGATTGATTTGAGTTTTGTGGTCCAAGGTCCAGTAATGAACATGCTGCTCCAAATGCAAGTCCAAATAAAATTTAAAATATTTTTAAAGATACACATCAGATAAACAAATAAGCATTAAAAATAGATTGATGACATTTGGTTGTTTAACATTTATTTAGAAATAATTTATTTATAAAAGTATAGAACCGTAGAACACATAATTTCTTATTTCTATTCACTCAAACCTGAACAGAAGGAGAAAGTCAACCTGTATCGCCATTTACACTAAGAACCACTACTCTGTTCAAGACATTCGGGTATTTCCAAATTGTGAGACAGATATTGTTTATCTCAAGAAAAAAATCTTGATTTCTTGTGCTCTATCCTAAGCCAAACTTGACCACTGAAAAATCTTGTATGCTGTAGAAGACAACATAAGTCGAGAGTGAAAAGTACAAAACAATTCTAGTAAGATTTCAATTTAAATATGGTCACGCGAGACGACAAAATTTAGTGAAATGCACAGCTGTCTTTTGCCTGGAGCTTAAGACTAATCATGATATTGGACAGTTAGAAGCAAATCCTAGACTGATGCAGTCTTCTAGATGTACAATCTTCTAAGTCTACAAAGCACATTCAACTACCATATCCCACTGTATGCCAGACTGATACCAAAGAATCCACGAATCAATTAAAAACATGACTCCCAAGTGTAACCTGATTATGAGTTTAAAATTATTGTTTCATTATTTTATATTTTTGCACAAAGAAGTACAGATCAAACAAAATTTGATGTTTTAAAATTGTTTTTGTAATCCAATTGCTTGTCTATTGGCATATTTGTTTATTAATACTCATAAAATATTTGTTACTTTTGATAAATTTTATTTTTATTCCTGATAGCGTTAATGAAACAAAATGCATACATTAAAAAATATTTATAACTGTCATGTATGTAATTTGCTTTCATGCTAAATATTTTAGATACTAGTCGTCCAAAATTTCCATGGGAAGTAGATGGAAAGGAGTATTTCTTTTGCTCTAGGGAAAGTATACAAGAAGAGATCAAAATGGGCTGGTTTGTTGAATATGGCCAGTATAAAGGGAACTGGTATGGAACTAGTTTAGAAACTGTGAAGTCCATCATAAATGCTGGCTATGTTTGTTTGATGACTCCACATCCTCAGGTAGCAATTATATAAAATATAATTTTTTTTTTAAATATAGAGATACATTCATTTTTTGCATTAGAATATACTATTACATTGGTTTTAATACATACCCTTTATAATTATTTATACTTAGTTTTTTTGCATATTATAGGCTTTAAAAGTATTAAGAACACCTGAAATTAAGCCCTATCTCATTTTTATAAAACCACCACCTATGGATGTTCTGAAGGAAACAAGAATTAGGTCAAATGCAAGATCAACGTTTGATCAATTTTGTTCCAGAGGATTTACAGTGAGTAAATATATTAATGAACTAATTTATTAATCAACCTATTATTTATTGGTACTTTGAATGCATAGATATGTCTTACAACAAAGTTTTTTATAATCTTAAGGTGTTGCAAAATAAAAATTAAATAAAAGCATATGTTGAAGAAGCTGAAAGTTCCAAGGTCCTTTTTTTTTCAGAGATGGTGACATTGAAATTTAGGGTTAATAATTTTCCTGAGCAGATTAGAGAACAATTACATTAAACTCCAGATTATCTTCTGGTGGATTATCCGCTGTCACTGTGACAAAATGTTGTTGAAAAGGCTTCAATCTCGTATAAAAAAGGACTGTTTTAACACAAAAACTATTAACTGATTTTTTTGTGAATAAGAAAATTGATCTCCTTTTTATTATCAGAAAAAAGTCCATTTATGGATGGAAAAAAAAAATTAAGGTGAAAACAAAAGGTGGCTGCAGCTGAAGTTCAAATGAAGAAAAGAAAATTGCAAATGATGCTAACTGCATATGATAAAATTGAACCTATTAGACAAAGAAATTATGCGCAAACTTAAAAGAAAATGAAAAGGGTGTAACTCCCTCAATCCAACCACATTTGGAGACAGGTTTTTTAAATACACAAATTAATGTATATATATGTATATAATTTTTTTTTACCAACTTCATTTGATGCATGAAGTATAAAAATTAAAAAATTACATTACAAAATGTTTTTAAAGTAATTGTTGATTTTTTTCTTCAATTTTTATAAAAATTTCAAGTATTTGGAAAACAAAAATAATGAATCTCTCTATATTAAAAAAGCCCCTAGTCTCTCTATATTAAAAAAAAGTTGCTGAAGCTGCCGCCACAGGATTGAAAACTGTGTTGTTTAGCTCGATTGTTAGACGGTTTCCCGAGAAAGTACTGATCGGAAAAACAAAACAAAATTAACATGGTTTGTTCTTCATCGTATTCCCTGGACAATTATTAAGATTTTTTTCTGATGCGGCTGTTAGCTTAGAGTTTATTAAGTGTCAAAATTGAAGAAGCGAAATTTCTTCCGCGAGTGAGCAAAACACATACAAATTTTCAGTCTTCAGCCGTGAGGTTTTTTTTAAAGAGTACCTCTCAACGTAAATTTTTGCAGCTCGTCGAGTTTTTTTTTGACATTTCAATTTAGTTCTTGATAATATTTTTTTGAAATTCGGGAAAAATAGGGACATTTTTGTTACTTTTTTTAAAACTGCCGTATCTATATCTTATTACTATTAGTTTTTAATTTTTAAAATATCGCAGTGTACCTCAGAATGTACTCTTTCTTACGGTACTATTATTTTTGTAATCGGTTAATAATTAACGTGGATGCGATCAAAAGTGGGTCATACAAAATTCGGAATCTTTGGATATTTTCGCTACTTTTTGTTAAAACCGTTTATTTACAGCAAAAACCATTTTTTTTTAAATTTGAGAACATCACTGAATACATTACATTACACTCTTTCTTATGGTACAATTATTTTTCAAATTGGTTAATAAATAAAATCGATGCAATTAAAAGTTGGTCATACAATTTTTGGAACTTTCAGATCGTAATTTCCGATACAAAACTAAAACTGTCATATCTATATCGTATTACTATTAGTTTTTAAGTTTTAAAATATCGCAGTATACCTCAGAATGTACTCTTTCTTACGGTACAATTATTTTAAAAATTGGTTCATAAATAAATTTGATGCAATCAAAAGTTGATGACACAAATTTCGTATTTTTTATTTCGCGGAGCAAATTTGCGGAGCACAAGAGGGTTGTATTTTTGACTATCGGATTTGCCAGATATCAAATTTATCGTAGCAACAATTGCCATAAAAACGATTTGTTTTTATTTGGCAAGGAAAAAGGCTCGCTTTTTTCCCTCTGTTCTCAGACGGTTTACCAAGAAAGTACAAAGTACAGATCGTAAAATTTGGAGATTAACACGGTTTACTTAAAATTGTACAGGGAACAAGATGCAGAAGATTTTTTACTGATGCGGCTATTAGTTTAGGGTGCATTAAGTGTTAAAGTAAAATAAAGTCATCACTTGCGAAAGAGGTATTGATTAGCGAAGCAAACCAAACAGGATTGCGTAGCAATCTCCGGGGGTCGGAGAGCGTAAGCGAGCAGGGGGCAAAGCCCTTGCTGTGACGTCATGGACCGGAAAGTGAAATCAGGATAATACGAATTTTTCAGATAGTTTCACTCTGCGAAAGTAATGTTGGTTTGCAAAGCTAACCAAATGGCACACGTAAAGGAGTGTTGGTTTAGGGTGCATTAAGTCTTAAAGTAAAATAAAGTGAAATCACTTGCGAAAGAGGTATTGCGTAGCAATCCCTGGGGGTCGGCGTGCGTAAGCGAGCAGGGGGCGAAGCCCTCTCTGTGACGTCGTGGACCGGAAAGTGAAAGCAGGATAATACGAATCATCAGATAGTTTCACTCTGCGAAAGGAATGTTGGTTTGCCAACTCTCAGGCTTTTTGGTCAAATCTCAGGTCTCAGGCTTTCAGAGTCTTTTCTCAGGCTTTTTCGTCAAACTGAAGAAATAGTTTCTACCCTGTGTTCTGATGACCAGAAAATATTTTATTTAACTGTCAGAAATTATTTTGTCAAAGTTTGCAACTATATGTTTCTTAAATTTCCTTTTAAAAATGATATTTTGATTAATGCTGAAGTTAGTAACTTAGATAATATTGCCCGTGCTTCTTTTTCTAGCATTAAGTTTCTTGCTGAAAGGTACCCTGCTTTGGTCAAAGTTTTGGGTGATAATGATAAGGACTTGTATCTTAATACTCTACAGTCTCAGTTCTGTGGTCTACAGTGTGAGGATATTTCTGAATTACTAGTATCAAAAGAAAGAATTGATTCCAAATGGTTTGAAATTGGAAAAATTAATAATTCTGCTTACAAAAAATTAGCAGATTTTATGCTTGCAATTTTGACTTTACCTCATAGCAATGCAAGTTGTGAAAGGGTATTTAGTTTTTGTACAAAAACACAAACCCAATTCAGAGCATGTCTTAATATACAGAATTTGGAGAATTTAGTTATTGTTAAGGCCAATCAAAAACATGTTTGTTATGAAAGAAATTTTGATTCCACTTTTTTGAAAAATGCTTAGTCAGCAACTGTTGCAACTCTTAATAAATAAAATATTTAATACAAAATTTGAGTATTTCTTTTTAGTATGTGTATTTCTTAGTAAATTGTAAATCCCTTACCCTTTTTATAGTGTGATCATACATAAGTTATCATAGGTAAAATAGGCTGTGATGTCGATAAAAGTCTCAGGCTTTTTGAAATTGCCATGTTGGCAGGTCTGGGATTGCGTAGCAATCCCCCGGGGTTGGCGAGCAGTGGGCGGAGCCCCCTTGTATAATATAGAGTATTTGTTTAATGTTAATAAACTGTTTTAGAAAACAGCTTATTAAAACTGAAATTTGATACTAGAGTCCCCCTTTCTCCATATTAGACTGAAAGCAATAAAAAAAGTGTGATTTTAAAGTATAATTGCATCTAACTGACCCACATGATCATGTAAAATCAGATCATGTATTTATTTTAGAAAATCCCTAAAAGGTCCTGAAAAAGTCCCTAAATGAACCTACAGAAATTTAGTAGACGCCCTGTACTGGATGAGTGGAAATTACTCCAAAGAATGAAGCCTATTGGGACCAGTTCTTCAGACAGCAAGTTATTAGTGGTGTGGGTCCTAAATACCCTGTTGTGTCAAAGCTAGTGAAGGCTGCTCTCTCACTTTCTCATGGTAGTGCTGACATTGAACGTGGCTTCTCAGCCTCAGAAAGACCTTTGACAAGAGACAGAGCATCAATGTCAGAACGCACACTCAATGCATTGATGACAGTCAAAAGAAGTTTGACAATCAACCTTATTTGGTGCCGATCACATCAAAGCTAATGGATATGGGAAGGGTTGCATATAAAGCCTACAATGCCTATTTAATAGATATAAAACAGAAAGCACAAGAAAAATTATATATAGAGAAGGACAATTCTTCCAAATTTGGCAGTTATCTTGGTAATCGGACACATCACAGTACCCCACAGCGATTTAAAAAAATCAGGAGGGGTTTTGGGGTTATAGTCTTACATATGGGTCACGTAATGCTAAGTCCCGTAGACGACGTCTAAAAATCACGTTTTTTTAAGCGATATACCCAAACCCCTCCGGCGAATTGGACAAAAAAGGAACAGGAAAAAAAAAGAAAGACTGGAAGCAGAGAAAAAAATTAAAGCAGCTGGCAAAGAAAAGAAAGGTAATAGAAGAAGAAAAACTTAAAATTATGCATAATGAAGAGGATGAGGCATGGGACAGTGCTTCAAAATTGTTAAAGGAAGCCAATGATAGGCTCAAGAAGGTGATAAATAAAGATTTTAAGAAGCAGTATTTGCTCAGGCAATGATTAAAGGGCCGGCAAAAGTCTCGGAGGATGCTGGTCAGCAAAGACAGGCTTTAAAAAATGCACTTTCTCTGAGAAGAAAAAGACAAAATTAATTTCAGACTTCTACAAAAAAAAAAATCAGATGATCTTTCAAAGAAATGGAAGAAATTTTTCAAGCGTGTCAAAAATGAACAGCATATTTAAATCATGATTACATTTTTTTTGTTGTTAATATCGTTTCGAAATAATATGCTTTTTAAATGAAGATAATAAATATCGGAAATATCTGCTGTCATAACGTTCATATTGCAAGCTAGATAATCCTCAAAATCTCTATCTGAGGTAGTGAAGAACTCTTCCCATTCATTAGAATCTTCATTTTCTCTCCTTGCTTTCAAATTTATCATGTCTGACCTCCAGAAAACCGCCTTTTGCAAAAGAACTTGAGATACATTTCCTCTCTACTCTCTCTCATGCTCGACCTTCTGTCTCCAGATTCAATATTCAGAAGACATTTTTCTGCCTGCTGGTTTCGATAGTTAACTTTAAATGATCGCATGATCACCAAATCACACAAGGTTGAACTTTTCTTGTACAATTGGCAGGGAAAAATTCCAATTGCACTTTTTAAAACTTTAAATACACAATATGGGCTGTGCATTGATCCACCAACAAAAGAATCTTGCATTTCTCTAAACACATTTGCGTCCAACTTTTGAAGAAAATTTTCAAAAATTTTTCTTGTCATTCAAGATTTTTTTTTGTTTAAGTTGTATACTGTAGGAAAGCTTTTGACATTCTTGAAACACCTCGTTTTTTCGATTTTCCAATAATTAATGGTGTTAATTTTTCAGTCCCGTCTGAGTTAGTACAAAGTCAATCTCTGTTTCAATAGAGTGACCCACCATGACAGTTCTCACCCTTTACTGTAAAATTCCTGTCTGGAAGTAGATTGTAAAAAATACCATTCTTATCAGCATTAAAACGTTTTCAGGAGCATATTATTTCATTGAAGAAACTGCAATGTTTCTTACGTCCATTCTTGAACAGTCTCATCAACTCCATCAGACTCGCCACAAATGTACTTGGACCATAAATTGTGCCTCTTCTTAAAGAGGTCTATCCAACCGTTAAAAGATAGAAAACCTCTTATAGACCTTTTTTGTGTTCAAAATGAATATTTTTGTCAAATGTGGCCGAATTCGTATTGCGAAAAGTTACAGTTGAAAAATTATTTTTTTTACAGAAAAGCACATTTAAGATATAAAAAAGCCGCAACGCCAGTCAAAACTTTGGATTTGTTTTGTTTCTTAAACAAAATAAATCACGACAGCCGTCTGTTATAGTGGCAGTGGACAAGAGCAAAACGGAGATTGTGTCGTGTGTAGATCGAACCATGTGCAAACTCCCATACTCTTTTTTCGTGCTTCCAAAGAATTTATTGCACGACCGAAATCGATATGTGTGCAAGTAGTCTGATAGTTAGCATTGAGACGAGAAGTCCGCTTTAAAAAAAATCACAGGTTCTGTGATAGAAGAAAATCCAAATTATAACCAAAATTGATGATAACCTGTCTTCTTTATTTTTTTATTGCTTTTTTTTGACTGTCAGTATAAAAAATGGAGTAAAAATAAAATTGCCGTTTTCTTTATATCTTTCACATTTTTCTTTTTAATGGACAACTTTTGTACAGCCTTGTTTTTGGTCGCTATAAAAAATTTCAGGTCCTTGAAAAAAAGATTTTTGTTTTTGAAAAGTCCTTGAAATTTTTTTGGACAAAGGTATGGGAACCATGATATCATTACATTCCGACCTATGGGGTTCCCAAATGGGAATCATTTTTTCAAGTTTTTCTGTTGTTACTTAAAGTACTCTAAATAGTTAGTAAACTAATTATTTGAGAAGATAGTTTTTCTTAGGTCAGGGAGAATAATTGGAGTTCATTGATTTTGTTCAGCTAGTTTTTGTAAGAGCTTCATGGTATTGGTAATTACAGACTTGGATTGATCACCATTTCAAAAATTTGTTTTATTAGAATTAAAATGTTAAATAAAACCTTTTTTTATTCTTTTACAGGACAATGAATTTCATGAAATAGTCTATGGTGGTCATAAGCTAGAATTTTTGTATGGACACATGTTTGATGCTGTGATTGTGAACGATGACCTGTTACGGGCATTTCAAGAGTTATTGCATGTCATTAAGTTAGTAGAAACAGTGCCTCAATGGGTTCCTGCCAGTTGGGTTGCATCCAGCTAAAATTAGATAAGTACAAACTAATTGTGAAGCTAGATCTTATTTTCAAGAGAATATCCTTTGTCTCAGCAGCTTGGATACTGCTATTTTATGTGATCAGAGTTTTTAAAATTGTAACTTTTATATATAAATGAATATATATATATATTAATACAACATAGCATATGTACATAAATATAGAATAAATTATCATTTTTGAGTTATAGAAATGATGGTGTATTTTTAATCGTTGTTTGAGTCATCCAATTGATCATGAACCCATTTCAATTACAGAAATCCTAAGTCTATGGGATAAGCAGTCATACAGGGTTCCCACGAGTTTTAGAAAGTGCTTATTTTGACTTTCCATTCCTAAAAGCCCTTGGAAGTACTTATTTTTTGTCATTAGTCCTTTTGTTTTCAAAGGAAAATTGCTTATTTTCTTTTGAAAACAAAATTCATTTTTTCAAATCCCGATATTTTTTCACAATATTTCTGACTTTTCTTTACAGCGATAAAACTGCTTACGAGAAGAAGACAGATGCCTTATTGCTTCAATTTAAAGAATTTTTAGAAACAATCTCAAAATACACAGCATTGTTCAAAAACTTTGATCTAAAATATGAGACTAGATCGTTTTTAAGTAATTTTTTACTTAAAGATGCAGCAAATGAAAAATTAGGGAGTAATGAAAATTCTTATACTTTTATCAAGCTACAGTAGAACGTAGGTTCAGTGTAAATAAATCATTAGAGGTTTAAAACGTAAAGGAATAATCTTACATTGCTCAGAGGCTCATTTAGAGCTTTTCTTAAGCAGATCTGGAAAATTCAGCAGAACTGTCTAATAAGGCAATCTTTTAAAAGTATTTCCCTTTTCATAATAGCAAATGCACTGCAAAGAGATTTAAAAAAAAACACATCCAAAATTAAGAAAACAATCAGATTGTTCTCTATATTAAAAAAAGTTACCGCTGTCGCAGGATTGAAAACTGTTTTTTTTCGCTCGATTTTTAGACGGTTTCATTATGGTTGCCACTCAGGCAGGGCCGCCCATAAATTTCCCAGGCCCCCCGACAAAATTTTCGCGCGGGCCCCTATGTTTTTTCCTTTTGTAGAAAGTTTTTATTTTCTCAAGTATCCATATATTTACAAATACCCAACTTCAGAAATGTACAAGCAAACCCACAGTAAATTAATAATGAACTGGTAAGTAACTATGGAATTAAATATGTATATGTGTTATTCGCCTAAAGCCCGAAGTGTGGCCACTTTGTGATCGCTTTGCTTAATCTATAGATATCATTTAAAGAGAGAGTGGAAGACCTTTATTTTCTAACTTAGTGATAGTAAATGTGAAAATTAGTGAAAAATTAATATTACGTAGATTAAAAATGTGAAAAAGTAGCTTTGCGAATGGTCTTGAACATCTGAATTTCATTGATGAGATTGGGGCTTAAATCATCTGGATAGCTTTCAATTAAATTTTTAAGTGCATTGTTGTTGTTGTCTTTAGAATTATAATTTATTTTTAATATGGCTTCGAATGTATTGCATATGTTTTTTCATTTGCTCATACCTTGATTCTAACTGAGAAACTATTTTATTTATTACTATATCACAAAAACTGAACTTTTAATTTTTTGTTTCTTTGGTTTCTAATACTTCTCTTTCCACCTCAGAAGCTTCCATTTTCAAAAAAAAAAAATTCCTTTTCTGTCCTCTTTTTTTGGAAAATTTTGCATCTATACCCATAATAGAAGTTGTCTCTTTCGCTCTATTTATACAGGCCATTGTTTTCTTAAATCTCTATCTATTGTTTCAGTTAACGCTTTAATGTTATTCATTTCGATATCAAGGGGGATATATTATGATTGAAGGATTAAATTTCTTGTATCAATTTGCTCTAGTATGTTCTTCCAAATATTTAACTGAATCAAAAAGTTTCAAATTTTGAAAAATAATTGAGGAATCCATTTACTCTCCCGCTGTTTCCTCTTACGATAAACTACTGATTTTTTACATCTTGAAGAGCCTTTAAAACGTCAGGTAGTTTTTCAGAAATAGGTTTCACTGCCTCAATTCTTGCACTCCATCCTGTCTCACAAAGACCGTGTAGAGACCTCCCATCAGTGTGTTTAAGAAGCAGTTCCCATCGCCGTGGGCTCGCACAAAAAAAATTGTAAAGCTGGTTTATTAAAGTTGAACGTGCTAACTATTTCATTACTCCTTGTGGCATGTAAACCAACTAGTCGATGTCGAAGACTGGTGAAAAAGTGAGACCACCTTGACGGGGCCGTTTTAAGGACTTGAAAAGAATATTTTATGTTCGATATATTTTTGTCAAATTCGGAAAACACTCTAAAATGAGGCAGATAATTTCTTGAACAAACCTTGTGTCCCCCCCCCGACATTTGTCGAGTTTGTCCCCCCTTATAAGCAACCCTGCACACAGGTAGTCTAAAAAATTAATGTTGACAAGGAAACACTTTCTGCAGGGAAATGTTGCAGTGATATTTAAGCATTACTAAATTTCATAAATCATTATCGTTTTTAGCAATATTTTTCTGTCTTTTTCGAATTGCTCTATTTCAGCTCAGGAAGTCAAAATTCGACACTTTGCACATCTTTCGTTTTTCAGAATTCTGCATTTTTTTATCGGAATTTCGTTTCTGTTTGTATGTCTTAGTCTTTTGCGTATTGCAATATATTATTCAGGAATTAAATGTATTTGCATCAGAAGTAAATTGTAAAAGCTATGAAAATGTGAAAACCAAAATTAAAAAGTATTTTCCGTACAACTTAAATGATTGCATTTTTCTATGTAAGAAAAGTGATTATTCTAATTCACTTTTCAATCAACATTTAACTATTGCAACCCGAGCAACGTTGGGTTATTAGCTAGTATGGAATCAAAGTTTGCATTTTTCTTAGTCCTTACTTAAATTCTATTGTATTTGTCCACTGGTGTTGCATACTAAAACAAAAATTAAAACTAAGCATTTATCTTGTGCAAATTTCAGACTTTACAACTGTAATCAATTATTGCTACCATCAGTTCTGACCCCATTAGTTCTAAGCTGCTTCGATTTCTCAGATCAATTAATTTATTGCCTCACAAGTAAAAAAAACCTTTGTTTAGCCAATCAATTTGTATTTTAAATCACTTAAAATATTGAACCAACTTTGTTATATACATCCAGTTTACAATCTAGAAAATAAGTATTACACTATTGATTAATATATGATCAACTTTTGATTATATTGGATATTTTTTCCATATTTATAGAAAGTACCTCTAAATCTAAACTGTTGATGATGATGGCTGATACTAATTGATTTAATAAGGTCTTTTGTTTAAGGCACATCCCAGGCTCTAATACCCTAGTTTCACTGATGAATAAGAAATAAACTAATCCGAGAAACCAAAGTAGCTTGAACCAAGTTAGCTAATAGTACCATTTACTTGACTAGTTAAGAGTTTTTGAAATTTGCACTGGAAAAAAGCTGTCCTGCAGCATTAGTAGACATACACTGACGTGCCAAAATTCATGGGATAGCAATATGCAAATTTACAAGTGGCACTCGCATCGCATTAAAAGGGTAATCAGATCAGTGATGTCTGTTGGAGCCATGCATGTCTTGTAAAACATTTAATAATGTGATAAAGGTCAGCCGACAAGAATTAACCAAGTTGGGAATGTGGAATGATTGTTGGAGCTTGAAGCACAGGGCATAATATTTCAGAAGTTGATACTTTCAAGATTTCTTGCTCCACAGTATCAAAAATGTATCGAGATTACCTCACAGAAGACATTACCTTTCACAAGGGACAGAGCAGTGGCCAGCCATGTCTGCCGAATGATCGATACCAGTGATGTCTGAGCAGAAGCACGCATGCTAACAGAAAAACAACACTGTGTGAACTGACTGCAGCATTTGATGAGGCGTGTCTGGAGCCTACTGCAAAATTTGGCATTGATGGGATAAAGCAGCAGAAGACCGACTCGAAGCTCATCACCTGCTTCAACTTACAAACATACCTTGGACCCAGTGGTCTAGACCCTGGATGACTGGAAAGTAGCGTGATCCACGTTTCCATTTGGTACTAACTGATGGTAAAGTTCAGGTGTGGCACAAATCTCAAGGCTATGAACCCAACCTGGCAACAAGACAGTGCAAACTGGTGGTTCCGTAATGGTGAAGAAAGTTTACTTGCCATGAATTGTGTCGTCTAGTCAAATAAAACCGGTCATTGACAGGAAATCGCTACGTTCTGCTGCTTGACCATTTGCAGCCCTTATCGGGAGGTTTTATCACTAAAAGCTTTTGTCACTGAGGCAATTTTAGGGGCATCAAAAAGTTAAAAACATGGCAAACCCGAGGAATGTTGAAATTTTTGGAAGATGCTTGGAAGTATGTTATATAAAATATACTGCATTCATGATGTAGAACCTGATTAAAGCATCAAAACATATTTATTTTAACTCGAAGAAAATTTCCTGTTTATAGATTAAGAAACCAAGCTCCAAGCTGTTACTTTCAAGTGATTTTTATTAAACATGAACAAATTTGTATGTACAGAGCAATGAGTATTGCTTTCAAATGTTATAAATTAAAACACTACTACACACAATGCAACACAACATAAAAGAACTAAATGGACATGTTGACAAGACAGGAAATGACTTGGCTCCAGCATCTATTAAACTATTTCCTTACTAAATTAAGGGAATGTATAGGCAAATATTACAAAACAATAAATTTGTTTCTTAAAATTGTGCTGGGCCTTTCACCGGTTCTTTGACTAAAGTAAAAAATGCATGTTATTAATGAATGGAGAAATGTATTTTAGCATAACTTGATACGATCCAGATAAAGAAATCAATGAAATATTACAATAGCACAGCTATTTCCATAAAATTTATCTTGTTTGTAATCAGGAAATTTTCACGTTTAACAGTTATAAACTTTGTTTATAAATATTAAGATTCCATAAGTTTCATATAATCCTCAATATCCAAATTCAAACATTTCTACAACTTTTCTCCATTAGTTTCTTAACATTATGTTTTACTCTTTTTTTTTATACACATAACTGGCCTTTGAAACCAGCACATATGGGAAGAAAACAATGATTTTAAAAAGCATTTTTTTGTTACCACAATCAAAACATACAAACTCTCACAAAATACACATACTAACAATTATTGCTTTAAACACACTTAAGATATTTATATTATGTTAAGATGTTACAAACTGACAAGAAATTACATATATACAGCTTCACACAATTTTTAATACATTTTTATGTGAAATTGTGCGATGTTTTTAAATTCACTTTCATACTTTTGTAAAAATAGAAATTTCAAAAATTACCTTGAAATACTTTTGAAAACTATTGCATATTTTTCTCTCGAAACTTTTCTATGTAGAAATAGTATACTTTTAACGCATTGTTTTAACCAGTAATTAGTTATTTGTTTTGCTATTACCATAGTTCTCAACAACCAACATGTTGGCTTTTTTCAATTTCTATTAGTCGTCAGACTATTTAGATGATAATGTATTTCAATATTCAAACAAATTATAATCTAATAAAATAATTATCACAATATTGTCTTTCATCACAATTCAATGTGGATAGGAAAAGTAAACAAAATTACCTTTTAATTCATGAAATTGGTCATGATATATTGTTACAATTTTTTTTGGATATGCAAAGAAGTCATGGATACAAGATTTTTAACAATGAACAATTTTTACCAAAACAAATTAGAGAATTACATGTTAATAAGATGCTATCATCTTTGAGAAGTAGCTACCTAAGCCTTATATGAAAAATAGAAACTTATCAAAATTTTCACGAGCTTCAAATATAATGTCCTTTTTAAGTACAGTTATTATCTGTCTTAGTTTTGGAATGTATAATTAGTAAATATAAAAGGCATTTGATACTAAAAATAAAATTTGCCCAAACCAAATTTTTTTTTAATATAAAACCTATCTTAAGCAACAAGGTACAATTCAACCTGTATGGGAGTCAGCAAAATTTACAGATGAGAAGCACTATACACAATACACATATTTATAAGAGAAAATGTGCTATATATATACTACAAATTATGCAAATAAATATTTTAATACAGTTGGTGCTTTTCATGTGCAATTTTCTATGCAGTATTTTTTGTCACCTCAAAATTGTTATCAAAGGAAATTCAAGACTGAATAGGAATACATTTTAACCAAGGCACAATGTTCATGATGAAAAATATCATGTTTAGTCAAATGCTTGCAAATTTAATATTGTACATTAAAATGTTATTTTTAACCAGAACATAAAGTTATGGTTAAAAAGAAGTTCTAAATTGTTAGGCAGTGCTACACCTGAAAACTTCAATATATCTTCAAGCTTAAATTCTTTTATCATCTATTACATCCTTAAAGTCAAATGTTGAATCCTTTCCCCTCAATAAGAGTTATATTCACTATAGCACACTTAAACACCATTGATTTTTCTAATACTGACACTATCAGACAATGCAAATACTCAAATCATCAAGCATGTTCAATATTTACAGACCACATGCCAATACAATACTAGCATGTGGAGGCATTTCATAAACTTTGATGTTGCATCTTGAATCTTTCTTACACTCAAAATAATAGAATGGAGAAAAGAAAATTGGCTACAATTAATGTGTTCTATAAAACATACATAAACATTGTGTGCGTGACAGAATAGAAAGACAAGGGACATTGATTCCCAACGAACAAATGAAACACATAAATAAATAACACAAAGAAAACAGTAGTGCTTGTTTTATCTCAGCTGCTTCTGGTACACTTTGAACAGTACATTGCAAATACATACAAAGAGTTAGTTTGATCAACCTATAAGAAATTTAAATTAGACTATTGTTTAATATTGAAAACTTTTCAACCCCATAAAGGCATTTTGCTTCAAATATTAACTCTACCACTGAGTTAACTAAAATCAAATCAGTATTCTCATTCGTCTTTTAAAGATTACACTTTATTTCTTGCACATAATTAGTACCTCAAAAATGAAATTTTCAAAATGCAAGTTTATTTTTAAAACAAAATTTAAAAGTATTGGTTAAACCAAAAAAGGTTTTATAACTAATTATGTACTTAAAACCAACCGAAAGTTTTCTATATTCTTACATTAAAACTGTTCAGTGTTGTCATAAATTGGAGCTTGGGGTTAATGATCGTAAATTAAACTGTTCAAAGAATAACAACTTGGGATGGATCTTAGCCTAGACAATTGTTTTTAATAAAAATTGTAGATAAAAACACAAGATATTTGTTTCTTAAATCCGTGCTTCTTGGTAAAATCAGTTTAGAAAGAACTCTTAACACCTGTTTAAAAAAACCTTGATACATTTCAAATTGGTACAAATTTTTATCTTTAATTTTCACAGTAAATTCAGAAATAGCTATTTTGACACATGTATGGCAACTTTTGGTTTTTATTGTTTAATGATGCTTCAACATTTCTGTTCAAAGGGGCCCAATGGAATTTAGAACTATCAATAACTACTACTCACACAATTTGTAAAGTTTTTGAATAAAACCAAGCAAGTAGGCTATAACTCCAATCTTCATTTACATGCAAGCAATCAGTTTAAATTGTAGGGGATTACAATGTCTTCAATTTTAAGCTCTTTCCTGGCAAGTTTTGATGCAAGATAAAACTTGCAAACTAAGAACTGTATTCTGGATAAATGGCAGAATGGTGACTATTTTCTTTAATCTGTTGGCATTGACATTTAGAAAATAATTATCAGAAAGAAAATATATAAAGGGTGTCCATTTACCCCACAAGATTAATCTGACTCATAATAGCATGTCTTCAAATACTTTAGTTTACTACATTTTTAAGTGGCAAATATTATGATAGAAAAACAGAAATAATCTATTAGCATTAACAGATTTTTAGGAAAATAATAGTGTTGTTTACTTTAGTTTTTTTTAGAAAAAAATTACCTGCCAACCTCTAAGAAAAACTCCATGCAATTTTCACATAAAATCCCAATGCACAACTGACTTAAATGAAAAGTTTAAAAATAAAAAATAATTAAGAGTAGAGTAAATGAGAATTGAGCCGAATTGGGACAAAAAACAAATTAAAAACACCGTCTGGAAGACAAGAAAGTAATTATTCCGGAAGAATTCTGGAAAATCCGGAAGTGTTGGCAGGCATATAATATTTGACTCATGTAATATTTGAACTTAAAAATAATTTCATAACACCTTATTCAGAAACTTGATCATCAGAAAGCAATGCATTTTAACAAAAGCAACACAATAAAATTTTACATGAAAACTGATGATGTTAAGCCACAAACAAAATTTTACTGTTTGGAAAAGACATAATACACATGGCACTCACTACATTTTTACAGCACATGGTCGGAATTCATAAACATCTTACAATTTAAATTTATATAAATGAATTAAAGCTTAGGTAATCTATATTTTGTTACCTAACCCCAAGTTATTCACGCAATTAGTGAAGGTATCAAAGATAATGAAGCACATATTTTGATACCTTTTCTTGGTTCTTTAAATATACTAGTGGTTATGAAAATGGTCAATTCATTTAGAAATTTTTATAAATAAAAAAACAAAATTTTCTTTACAATATAATAAAATACATGTTCTTATAATGTAAAATTAAAAAAACAATTATTATAGTTGATAACAATTTTGGTAGTTGCTATATAAATTATGCAATAAACTAAATATTTTGAAAATTTTCATTTAGACGACTTTCATAATCATCGGCACATATGTCCTACACATAACCACTCTTGTGTAACATCTGACTAGAATTCAGTTAATTGTACATCAGAAATTGCAACGAGAAAAATGTTTCATTTCTTTTTCTGTAAATGTTTAAATTGGAACATAAATCATAAGACTAAAATACCACCGAAAACTTTCAGGTACTGTGTTTCACATGCAAAATCTCAGTGAAATATTTCAACTATAATCCTTCTACTGTACAGATAGTGTAACCAATTTGAAACCTTCAAATTGACAAGAATGCTTGAAATGCATTTACATAACAGTGCTCATGTGATATTCCACTGAAGATCAATGAGTTCGAGATACACCGGGAAAAATGTTTGTAAATCAGTATTTAAGAACAATGATCAGTCACCATTAACAGCATAAATATCCCTGACTCTGACTCTTTAATTGCCCATAGAGAAATAAATGCATTCAAGTTTTGAAAAAGAAGTTAAATGGCTAATTTTTAAGTCCCCAAAATCTGTTCAGCTTGAATGCTCCCGAAACACAATATTCTGATTTTCAATAAACTTATTGAAAAGGATTTGACAATTAGGCCAGTAGTATAAAGGCCTTTCATGAAAAATATCCACTGAGCTCAATAAATTAAAATCATTTTATAGTTTAAAATATGATTTACATATAAATGAAAAACATTACATAATTATACCTTTATAACTTTAGATAGCAGTCAACACTCATTTTTTACGAACCCCTCAGCATGGTTAGTTTTGCAAGGTCAGATTTAGTCCATCTGCACTAAAATTTTATAAGCAAATAAGCATACACACAAGGAAAGTATTACTGACACATAAGAGAAAATACACCCAGGGTGGAATCAAACCTGCACTGACTACAACTTGCAGTGAGCAAACCCATTGAGCCACACAAAGGCTCAGGACTGTAGAAAAATTAAAACCATAGAAAATTTGTTCAAGGGTTTGGTTTAGAAGCAGTTAGTGTTGTTTTGATAACTCTATCATGGACTGTATTTTAATTAACATGATTCGTTGTAACGAAAACAATATTTAATGACAACAAACTTAACAAGGTAGTGAATGGACCACTCTCATTAAAGCTAAGGAAGACTGGTTCTCGTTATGGCTAAGGAAGCCTGGTTCTCGTTAGGGCTAAGGAAGCCTCATTTTCATCAGGTCTAAGAGAGCAGCTCTCTCCTGTGACTCAAGCCTGAATGCCACCAATGCGCCCACACAGCACCCTCTGGAATATGTGGGTGGCTTAAGATTCTCCATGCTCACACGCCTTTTACAGCCATGAGATTTAACAGTTAGTATGAACCAAAATTTTATTTAATAAGTGCATAAAATGCAGCCCCATATTTATATATTCGAATGTTCAGAACACCTATTTTGCTTTAAGAAACAACGGTAAAAACTTTTCAATCTAACTTTTATAAGTTATGCAGTAAGAGGCTTAGTATAGTATATTGTGGCTTGAAGCTTAGTATATCAAGTTACAACTATTTTGCATTCTGAGAATACTTTTGACCAGATGTTTAGCAAGACGTGAAAGACAGTTGCAAATTTGTTGACTATAATTTTGTAGTTATCTAAGTTTGCCAAATGCAACTCCTCTCTAAGTTATGTTTTTTTTTTATCTCACTAGGACATAATACCTCAAATAGATTAATAACTTGTTTTGGACATGACAAAGCTACCTCTTTATATTTATATACCTTTACATTAAATAGAAAGTATTGATTTCTAAAAATGCAAATTTTTTATCCTTCCACTTTATGTATTCAAAAATATTATGACCTGTTTGGAAAAAGAATTGATAATTAACTTAAATTCTATGACATCTGGGCAGGATTTGATGAAAGTATGTAAAATCAGAGTTCTCCAAAAAGAGTTCGTTAAAACGAGTGCAGACTGTATCTAATGCACTCCATCAAAGAGAATATTTTAACTTCCAATAAATTTAAAGTATTGCTTAAATCTGCATCCCATTAAAAATGTTTGAAAATCACTGAAACAACGTTCAGACTCGGTCATGATCACAATAAAATCAGCAATTAGAAATAACAGAAGAAAGCATGATTTGTTAGGATTAAGAAACTGGTTCCAGGTGTATTAGTTTTGCATATTTAATAGTAATTGAATTAAAAAATGCAAGATATAAATCAAACAGAACTAGTAAAATCAGTGACTAGTACACTGTTTCCAATTTGTTACGATTTACTATTTTTTTATTTCAACTGACCAAAGCCAATCAAGATTTATAAAACAGATTTGATATTGACCCACTTGAATAGTTATCCATATATAAACTAAATTTGAAAAATACCACTTTTCAAGAATCTGAGATTAAAATTACAAGTGTACCTTAAAAACCAACTTCATACAATGAACTATCAATTTTTTAAAAATAACTAGATTAGATTATTCTATTTAAAAAAAGGATATGTGATGTAATAATTTTAGATGAAATCTTTGCTTAAAGCACATTTGATGAAGAATGTTTAAAAGGTTTATAAATTGCATGAAACTTCCAACTTGATTGCATTACAGTAGTTGTCTAAGGTAGTTAAACTATATTACTTTCATAAAAATAAATTCAAATAAAACTTTAAATAATTCAATTCTTCCTCAAATATAACAGGTTCTGGAAGCATTAACCTTTACACAGCGGCAAGTAGACAATTGTTACCACTAAAATTTCATTTATACCAGCGGCATAGTATAGATCTGTGTACTGTGGATGTAGTCCCCTTTTAAGGGACTGCTGGCACTGATCACTACTTACAAGCTGTCAGTGACTGACCTTCTAGAGGGTCGCTCCTTTTGTTCGGTACCCCTACCCTGCCGATCGTGAGGTGTGAACGCTTTGGGAAAAGCAGAAAGTCGCTCTGGTGATATCTCCTCACGCCACACAATACTATGAAAGGTAAGCGTCAGCCGTAAATGCCACTCACAGCACTATTGCTCAAGTTTGGTAATTAGGTAAGGGGGCTCGGAGAGTCAGGCCAAAGAGCCGTTCTGTGAGACGATTGAAAAAAATCTAAGCGTAAAGGTTAAGGTAAGACAATGTTCATTTTAACGAACTCCCATTTGAAAAGACAACATGATGTTGTGAACCTTTATCAAGTTCTAACCACACAGCGCAGAACAGATTTTCTTTTCTTTATAACGAACGTCCCATTTTTATGATCATTTTCCACAGTCGCTTGGGGTTCGTAAAAAAAAAGAGCACTAACTGTACTACAATGTCCATCTGAAGAATATATGTCCAAAGTTACTGAACTGGAGTTGTGAAGAATTTGAAGTCTTTAAAATTAATCACACCAATGGTTTGCGTTTTTAAAGTCACTTGTTAAAAATAAGCCCTTTAAAAATAATTAGTTAAAATGTTCAAATAAAAAAATCCATGTTTACTTAAAATACATTAAAATCCTTAGGAATTTTTTAGGAACATTCATAAATTTAAACATTCTAAGTTTAACTACAAGTTCCTTTTTTGGCAGTGTACAAATGATTGACAGTTCAGATTTGTTAATTTAACTTTTACCTTCCAAATAACATCATTTCAGCCATAAAGATGCATTTTTATTTTATCTTTTGATTTGCATATTCTTTGAGATGCTTAATACAGTAATCATTTAAGTGTTCAATTATTCAAGATAAATGAACAAAACTTTGAGCCTGGAAATGCAACTTATTATACAAAGTAGTAAAATATTATTCAGGAAGGTATTTTAAGCATTAGCAATTTTAGTAATTGTTTTAAACATAAAACATTTCTGAATTCACTATTAAATTGCTATCAGAGGATCCTCATTAATATAATGTTGAACAGGAATGAAATATTTTTTTAATGCTAGATAAAATCTTGTTGCATAACAAGTTATAGCATTATTGAAAAAAAAACATTGAACAGTTAAATTAATATATATTACTAATTATATTGCACAATGAGTGTAATATACTAAAAATATGAAATCAATCCTAAATATGTAGCATATAAATGCATAAGAAAACCAAGACAAACCTTTAGGAATAAAATTTTTCTTTACACTGTTACCACTTTTTAAAGAGAATTTTAAATTTCACATAATTTTCTTTTTAAATTTACTTCAGAAAAGAATATCCACCATTTTAATTTGGATATAGTGAAATATTCTGACCCTTATGAATACAATGTCATTGTCTTAGGTATGCAATGCAGCAAAAGGAGCACCATAAATGATAAGCAAGGTTCACTCCACTTTACTCAATGAATAAGAATTTTTGAAACTCAAAATTCATTAACATAACACAGAAATTCTAAGTTCCATAAAAGTAAAATATGACTATCACATAACTTGAGATCCTTTGAAGTACCATCCACATAAGAGGATTATGCAAGTAGACTTCGATGATCTGCAGAAAAACGGACGTCTTCTGGCTGTGCATGCATCATTGATCAATACGATATGCACTTATGCTCGCATGGAAGACTCAGGATTTGATTTGAGCCTCTTGCGCCTCCCATCCTTAGATCCATCGCTTTCTGAGCTGACTTCAGAGTCAGAATCAGCTTCATAAGACGATAGTACTGATGCCTTGCAGCTGCTCATGTTTTCCAAGAGAGCTGCCGCATCTATGTAGTTTCCCGTTTGTTTTGCATTTTCCAGCCTTCGAACTGAAATGTAAAATATAGAAGGTTTCAATAACTAGATGGCATGACATATGAACTATGATCACTTTGAAACTGGATTGGTATGAGACAATCTTAACCCTCTGAATGCCAAACCGTCCAAAGCGGCTTTACATCCAGACACCTGCTCGCAGGCCTCCAATTTTTTTAATTTTTAAATCCTATGCCCAGCTCAAGGCCTTTCGGCCATACGCTGTTTTGCTGTCCAATAAAGCGAAGAAAGTCCTTGGGGAGAAGTATCTCTGGTGTCAATGTCCTGTAAACTAGAGCACTCCGCAAGGTGTTGTCTGTTCATAAGACCATCGCAACAAAGCGGACAGATCGGGGAGGTAGCCACACCAATCCTATGTAGGTGCTGTTGGAGATAGTCGTGTCTGGTTAACAAACGGAAACAGGCCACTCCCATCCCTCTTGGTAGATCAGTAGGGATTCTTCCCTTATTACTCAATAGTCAATCCCAACTCCTTCTCTGTATATCCCTCTGATACTGCAGTTTTCTTTGTTTCTTGAACTGAGATTTTATGTAAGTCCTGCAGTTCTGCAAAGGGAGAGGTGAAGAAGGTTGGGGCAGAGAGAGGGCTGCGGCTCAAAACTCAACAGCATATCCTTCTCTCTACCGGTGAGGAGGGTAATCAACACCACTTTACAAAGGTACCTCAAGCGATCATCAGGTGTCAGGGGGTCCATTTCTAACTATGCAGATAAGCTTCTTCAGTCTGTCTGCAAATGGGATAAACTACTGTGAGAGTTTTTGCTTTTAAAATGCCTGGGTATAAAAGAACTTTGAACCACACACGGGGTTAACTCTGGACCTCTAAAGAAAGGTGAAAAAAACCCAAATGAACTATGTGAGGCAGCTCTTCTAAGTATTCACTGCTTGAGGATAACGCATGCTTTTGCTACAAAGAGAAACATTGACTAACTTCTTCCGAATAGAATACTGCGGAGTTTGGACAGAAGAGTTCCAGTTATTCTTTTTGTCCATTGTCCTTTTCAATATTATGCTTCATATAAAAGAAAACAGTGTTGCTGTTTGTGTACAGGTGACAGGAAATTGAAGCCTGGGGACTGAGGGATATTCTTGTGTGAATAATTGACATTGCGTCGATATAAGTCAGCTTCTCTTGTATACAAAACCATTTGTCTCGATCGTTAACCAGAAATAATTTAAGAAATTTTGAAAACGTTAGCCCAGAAGTAATGATTGACAGTATGTTCTAACCCAATAATTAAAAGAATAAAATTCTAAAAATGCATAGCATAAGAATGAGATGACATTATTAGTAGTTGAATTTTATGTTTTCCCTCATCTGACCAGGTTTTGGTCTGCAAAATTTCACTGAAGTACTTAATCGCTTATATTTTTATGCAAAATTTAATTCCAAGACATGTTTTGTACCTATGCATATAAAATAGTAACTGAAAAAGAAAAAATTTGTCTAGAATGAAATTGAATTACTAGCCAGAAATGCTACTTTTTTTTATTTATTAGTGAGAGTTTGGTGATGGCAGTAATGTGTGAAATTTATTTCCAATAAGCAAAAGTTTTCACACATATCTTTAAAAGTTCTCACAAACCAGTAAAACTTCCATTTCAAGGACATCATTTTGACGTAATTCTAGTAATACTTCAGTGATGTATCAAGATACTTTTGGTCTACAATTTTAAAAGAAACCATTATCAAAAATTCACTTTGCTTTGAGATCCTATTTATAAGGAAGAATCATTGAAAAATAACTACTTTTATCACTTTTTCCGAAAACCTTTTTCAAAGTAACTTTCAATTACTTCAAAAATATCATGAATTTTTTATATGTTGTTTTAAGGTAAAGAAAAAAAATAAGGTAAAAAATTGCAAATAATTGCCGAGAGATAGCACAACAGAAAAAGTATAACTTATATATTCCAGTTGCAAGAGATTTGAAATAAAAGATATAAGAGGGAAATAAGAGGAAAATATACAAAAATTGCTGTTTTTAAAACAATTAATAAACAAATATGTATTTGAAATTATACATAGAGCATAAAGTGTTTGTTTTAAAATTGGAAATATTTTCATTGTTTAATTATAAGTAATTTTCGTCATTACTTTACATTTCCGCTATATTTCACCAAAATAAAAGTATTCTTATGAATACTATATATGTTCTTTGTAACAATTTCGCAATTTTTGATCCTTCTTTTCTTTGCGAGATTAAAAGATGTTGTGTAATGGTCGCTGAATGTCAGCAAACACCATGTCGAATTCTAAGATCGACTTATAAGTTGAAAAGAGCACTTTCGGTATGACCCCCTCATCTAAACAAACGGGGGTTTCGGATCTGGTGTACGGTCTTCTGACGATGAGAAAAAGGGGGAAAGAACTAGTTAACTATAATACTACTGATACTCGGGCGTTTTGGGTTTCTGAGGACGTGATCTTCAGACCTGTATGGCTGTTAGAGGGTTAAACATAGGATAGCTCAGGCCTCGAAATATAATTTTAATACAGGTGCACCTAAGTTTTTAAATTAGGTGCACAGGTGCACCTAGCGGGAAAAAATTAGGTGGAAAATTTTATTTTTATGTGCACTGTGCACCTGGGTATTTTGAGCCCTGGGATAGCTAATATATTCTCTTATTCAACACTCATTTGTCTTGACCCTCTTCTCATTGTAACTATGATCAATACTTCACAGTAATATATTGTGTCAATAGCCCATTGTGTTGCTCTAGTATGATGTTAATTAAAAATTACCAATTTAAATTTTCCTCAGATTTCAAATTAGTTGAAATTTTTAATAAAAACTTGTAGAATTTCTGTTGAATGTTGTATGAATCTTTTACACATTTTACTGCAATGCCAAACAATTCTATTTTCTAAAAATTAAAAGAGTTTAAGTTTTTGAAAAAAGCAGTTGAGAAAATTGAATGGTGAGAGGAAAAAGAAAACATGCTTTTTTACTTAAAACATAGAAAAAATGAGACACATATTTTAAAAATTTTACAACTTAAAAATGGGTACTTAATTTTTAACAAAAACAGTGAAATGTGTTGGTTTGGCAAAATAATATGTTTTAACCCCAAATTACTCAGATAATAGAAAGATAGAAAAATTAGAAATATTTTTAAAAGTTGAGGTCATTTTAAATGAAAGATTGTCTATCCCATGTGCGAAAGGAAAATAAATTTTAAAATGAGTATTTTGTGCTCGATTATTTTTCTCTGAGATAGTTTTCATCTACACTTATTAAAATAACCATATCTGGCAAGAAATTTAAGTTATATCTATTTATAAAAAGTAAAAAGGTATCCAATCTCTCGTACACCCCCACACCATATAGTTGACCGTGGGAGAAACACAGTTTAATGAGACAGAATCCTACGACTTTCAGCGATTGTGCTTTGTTGATGCTTACAGTGAAATGTAAACGAACCAGGAACTGGAGTTTTTCAATTGGAATAGGATATCAGAAAGGATGATTGCTATTCTAGGAATGAATATGTTTTTGCCTGCAGCATGTCCAGTCATGATGGTGGCTTCAATAATATCTGGCATGAGTTTCTTGACAGAGTCTTGTGCCATTGCAGAGTGAAGGTGGATTCAGATTTGTGAGAAGCATAATTGGTGCTCCAATATGTGCGAGAGTATTCCAGATGGTTCCACTGTGTTAAAAAACTCTGTTGTGTATTTTAAGGCCTCATCTGTGACACGCGTAATGTCGATAGATTTGTAAATTTGAACACTGCCAGGCAATTCTCGCAAGAGTTGCTTTTTGATGACGGCGACATCTTAATTTCTTAGGTAAAGAATCGCCCTTTGGCACAGCCATGCATGATCAGTGCTTTGCTACAACAGCAATATATCAATCGAGAAATGACGGAATGAACGCCAAAAAAAAAAAGAGTAACATCAGTGATTAATTGGCTTTCTTCAAGGCGTCCCACAGAACGCCAGCGCTAACTATTTGCTACTCGTTTTCTGGAAGCCACAGAAACACGTCTGTCTTGAAAACTAATCATACGAAATTTCTAAACACTTTTCACAGCACTTACATGCAACTCCTCTAACCCTTCATAATGCTGGCTTCATATACGACTGCCTTTTTTTCATATTTCTCAACACGAAACCATGATTGGCTGTTACATAACACATTTGCATAGTTCCATCTAACTCTGCAGCAAATTGCAGCCTCTCAAATTTAGATTGGCTTCTGGAAATTAACATTTTCCTCTCTGTGCTAAACTTTTGGCCAGCGAGTCTTGACTATTATAAAACGAAGTTTGTGTGTTGTCTGTTCAGCGTGTCCTGACGAATCTATGGCACTTACAATAATGAAATTTAGCACACAGGTAGTGTGAATATATTGAAATTTTATAGTCCACCCCGAATTTTAAAATTTAATCTAGAACATTTTAAAATTAATTTAATGAGATATTTAATTGTTATCGTTTTCCTCCAAATGGCAACAGTTTTCAATTGGTATTGACTAAATCCGTATTTACTGTGCGTGAGTAGCCGCCCGATTACTGGATATCCTTAGCGTTAACTTTTTTAGTTAAAGTTTATGCTTTTGCAAATTTATACGTTGTGTGAGATCGTAGCAGCAGGAAAAAGAAAAGTTTCCTCGAGAAAGGAGCCGACAGCCACAGGTGTGGAAATAACTCAAGGTCGGCGTCCGTTTTTTGTGCACCCCGATTTCCACCTGACAACTGGTAGTTGTGAAGGACCGCTGGCTGCCTGTTTTTCGCACATGTGGGGGATCTGACATCCCTTGAGTGTGGGAGGTGATTTTGAAACAAAAGCGCCGCGGGCGAGGAAAAGGTTGATGCCCCGAGAAAGAAGAAAAAAGGGGAACTCCAGCGAGAGAAGCCACAGAGGAAGGTGGTGAACGAGGTAGCTCTGGACAGTTACACGTGGAAGTTAAACCCCGTGGAAAACAGAAGACAAACTATGAGAAGTAAAACTTACTGTTGTTTCAAGAACATTAGTTCATTAATTATGTTGTGTACATAGGGGTGTAAATAGTTCCAGTTGTAAATTCAAACCTTATAAGCGTAATAAAAAAAACCTTATACAGGTATTAGTCCAACTCAATTTCTATTACTGTGGCATTCCAAAACGCCACAGTTGCATAAATTATGAAAATTAAATATTGCTATGCTTTCCAAAAGACAACCAAACACAGAAACAAACAAATAATTGCATAAAAGAACAACAAAATTATGGCATTTTGCTATAACCAGGGGTGAAAACAGTCAAAATGTAAAAAAGAGGAAAATATAGTGTTATTTTGAACTACAAAAATAGCTTGAAAATACTATATTTGAGTACTAATGTGTGTACAGAACAGTGGTGCAGCCAGAAATTGGGGGGAGGAGAAAAATTACTAGTCCGATAAAACCCCATAAAGTCCACTAAAAGCAATAAAATTTGTCTTTGGATGTAGGGAGGTTAACACATAACCTCCCATGGCTGCGCCACTAGTACAGAATATGTGTTTATGATAAGCATGTATTTTTGCCAATTATTTAGCTTTATAAGCTCTACAAAGTCCACTATAAACAATGAAATTTATCTTTGGAAAAGGGGGAGGGAGGCACCTTACGCATAAACTCAAATTTTGCAAAAAGGAAAGAATTATCTTGTCAACTTTGTAAACAGTATAAATAAGTTGCACGAAGTTGAAAATATTATTTTTCTGAATATTTTTGAACATCTCAAAAATGGTGAGAATTTGTTTAACAGTTGCAATTTTGCAATCACTTGAAACAGTTGCAAAGATGAAATTAACAGGAAATTAAAAATGCTATGTTCAAAAGAATAAATCAAATAAATACTAATTTTATTAAATAACACAAATGTATGAAAAAAATAAATAGACACTAAAAATAAAAATGGTACAGCTTCAGTCTGCATTTATAGAAGTGACAACGGAGTTGGCGCTATTTTTGGCGCACTTCTACTAGCGAGTAATGACAGGTTAAGGTAAGCTATCTGCATTACTGTTATTGCGGATTTTAATACAACCTGGGCAAGTGGAAAGTTCAAAATTTTCATTTTGAATGTTATGTTCTTTCAAATTCCGTTAAACTGTCGTTTGATTTCATTGGTTCATTTGAAATAATTCTTCCCTTGGCGACTTAAGTGCGCCAAGGGCAGGCCGTTGCCACCGCTATAAACGTAGACTGAAGCTGTACCCTTGTGGTAAATAACATAGAACCTAATTCAATTTAAATTTACAACCTATTTCCGAATATAAAATACCTTTTTTTCAAAATCTCTATATATTTTTCCGTAAATATTCTTATTTTCTAATTAAATCAACTTTTAATCAAATAAAACTTTAATTTAATAACTTGTCAAAACAATCATAATATTGCCCTTAAAAGAAGCATCATTTGGAAAAATTCGGTTGCATAAAATGTACTGCAGTCTATGTTTAAAACGGTGGCCACCGCCTCGGCACACTTCTAAAGTCGCCAAAGAAAGAAGTTTTAACGGATTTTGAAAGTACTTTCTAGAATAATCAAAATGAAAATTTAAACTTTCCTCTTGCCGAGGTTACCATAAAAGATGAAATAACTGAGTTTATTTTCTAGTTGAAAGAAAAATCACTTTAAAAGCTAATCAACAAAATATTTCATTTGTACCTTTTCCGCCGCATCATGAAGTTTCACGGCCGCTAGATAACAGCGCCGCTGTTTTAGGAAACCGTAGCTTTACTTACGAAATATACAACAACGTACTCTAACTAGTTCAAAATCTAAGTTAACCAGGTTTGCCATTAAACTTAAAAGCTTCTCACAAAAAAGGATTCTTTTTCAAAAAGGAATTTGCAAAACTTATCAGCTTGCCAAATTTAGGACTGCAAAGTTGGCGATACCTCATTTGGCGCATTTTACATTCATAAAAGATAAAAAAGGGCAAAAATCGGAATTTTCCTTAAAAAATGATAACAATTTAAGAAAAGTCGGAAATACCTACAAAAGTTGAAAGAATCTCATCCCTGTAGTTAAGACATATGCACATGTTCCTTAACTTTTTTTTTTACATTTATTCTTTGGCTGTAATTCCAAAATATAATTTATTCTAAAAAAAAATGTAGAAAAAGCGGAAATTCTCGTAAGGAAAAAAAAGCGGAAATCCGCGTAAACGCGGAAGATTTTCACCCCTGTATAACAGCCTTTTTTAATTTGCGGAAAACAATGTTTCGTAATATGGCCAAGAAAAAAAATGCTGTTATGCTTCTGTTTAGTTTCAGCTTCTTCCTTTAGACGGCACTGCTACATTTTGATTCACGAAAATATGAGGAACGTTTGCAAAACATTGTCATCATTTTACTGCATTGTCGCTTTAGTGTAGTTAGACCAACACCGACTTTATACAAAGTCCACGTCACAACTCAAAGTCCCATCACAAGGCTACTTCTACGCACTACGATACAAACTGCAGTCAGTTCAGACTATTGGGTGTAGTTAAACATAAGTAACTTTTCATATTTGACTTAGAATACACACGCTACGAAAAGTTAAGCACGGAGAGGAAAATATTAATTTCCAGAAGCCAATCTGAATTTGAGAGGCTGCAATTTGCTGCACAGGAAGATGGAAGATGCAAATGTGTTATGTAACAGCCAATCACGGTTTCTTTTTGAGAAATATGCAAAACAGGCAGTCTTCGATTCAAACATCATTTTGTTAATTACACAAATGCTCAAACCCTGCATAATGCTGGTTTCTTATACAACTGCCTTTTTTGCATATTGGGGCTGTAAATTAAAAAAAGACCGATAATGCAAAATGTTGTAATTTTGTTGATCTTTTATGCATTTTTTTTGTTTGTTTCTGTGTTTGGGTGTCTTTTGGAAAGCATAGCAATATTTAATTTTGATAATTTAAGTAACATATAAATTTACAAAGCATAAACTTTAACTTTTGGTTTAGATATCTTTTTGGAAGTTTAGCGACTTCTGTGTACTTCAGTTTTTGTAAAGCAACATTTCCATCGTTCATCAACGCATCTCTCAAATATGCATACTGTTCTCTCTCTCTCTGAGTCCTATTCCTCTCTCTCTGAGTCCTATATACAACTGAGTCCTTTGATTCAGTCGTATGTACAACACCCTTTCTGATTCAATCTTGGTATACATGTCGACAATAAATTGATGGAACAAGTCTTTGCTTCTCAGTAAAATATTGAAATTCGAAGAGCACATCAGCATCCAGTGAGTGTAAAACTACATAGAAGAAATGTTCTTAGTTTGCATAAATGATCCAAATCCAAGATTGGCGGGAGTGCAGTAAAGACCATTTGAAGACTGTTGACATTTTTAGGAATAATACAAAAAGTATAATAATAAATTAATTATAAAATGTTCTACATTAAATTTAAAATTGGGATTAAATATTGCTTTTCTTTCCATAAGACATCCAAACCAAAATGATAAAAATTAACTATATGAAAACCGAAGTGCTCTACAGAAACAAACAAAAGATTGCATAAAAGATCAAAATTATTCGCTAAACTGTGAATAAGATATCCAAATAATCCAAACTAAAAGTTAATGCTTTAAAAATGATAATACGAACTATCGTACTTTAATAAAGAAACAATAACAAAGTATTGCACAACTGTGATCCAGTTCCAAGAATGGAGAGTACACGGTAAATTAATGATACTTGTATCATAGATTATGATAATCCAAACTAAAAGTTAATATGCTTTTAAAAAATCTTAATCAAAACTATCGTACTCTAAAAAAGAAACAATAACAAATAACATATTGCACAACTGTTATCCAGTTCCAAAAATGGAGGAAGCACAATAAAAAGATTAGATTATAGATTAAAAGTTAACGCGAACTAAAAGTTAATATACTTTTAAAAAGGCAATAAAATTTTAAAAAGGACATCCAGTAATCGGGTGGCTACACACGCACAGTAAATACGGATTCATTCATAAATACGGATACCGATTGAATGGCTGTTGCCATTCGGAGAAAAACAATAATAATTAAATATCGCATAAAATTAATTTTAAAATGTTCAAGATTTGATTTTAAAATTCGGGCTGGACTTATATAATTGCAAAAAAAATCGGACTACCCGTTTGCCAAATTTTATTATTGTAAGTGCCATAGATTCGTCGGGACACAGCGAACACACAGAAACTTTATTTTATAATAGTAGAGATTTAAAATAGTTTCATTTCAATTATACGGTAGTAAAATAAAAGTAAATGATGCCACAAAAATTATAACACATCCATTTATAATTTGAGAAATAATTTATTTTCATTAATCCTTTTTTCAAAAGAGAATCATTTAGAAAGCCATAGAACAGTTAAATTTTAAAAGCTATCTATTGCAAATACTGTCCTTTTCATATAAGTTTCAGTAGAGTTTTAGCAAAATCAACTCTGCTTTTTATCACTTGGCTCGATTAATCGCTTAAATAAAAAAGAAAATCACTTAGTTGAATGGAGGTTATCCATAACAATGGTTTGTTTTTATTGTTAGTTGGATTTGGTCGTACAGCACAATGGACATATTTGGCCAGGTTTTATATAAAATTAATATTACATTTGTGAAATTGAAAAATTCATGTTTTAATACTAGGTAAGTTCTACATATGAAATCAGCATTAAAATATTTGCTCTAAAACTATCTTAAATACTTTAGGAGACCTACAATTTTTAATTAGATGATATGCACTTAGAAAAAATAAATGTAATAGCCTCCCTTTCAAGGGTGGAAATGGGTCAGTCACAGTTGCATGTTTAAGTCTAAGTGAGTGCAAAATCCTTAGAAACTATTATTCCAATAGCATTATTCATTTTGACTTTTTTTTATTTATTGGACACAAGATCAATAACTCAGAGAATAGCGTCTGTAAAAACTGGAAATCTGGTGAGAACTATTTTATCATGAATCTGATGGCAAACTATCATGTTTCAAATCAACTACACATAAAGAATCTAGATCAAATGAAAATAAAGCAGCCAGATAGAAGTTCCACAGATGCTGCTGAGAATCTATAGAATTATGCTGTGGATATATGCTAAGAATCCCTAGAATAATTTGGACTCAGGATTGTACAGAATGTATATAATACATATTGTGTAGTTAGTAGTAGTATATTCCAAGGCCCTCAAAGATATTATTTTCAGTTAAAAGAGGTCCATTTTTGGGAGAATGCAAAGCTTATAAAATAAAATGACATGCCCATTCTGTGTTAGTTTTTAGTTTAAAAAAAAATCAATTGAAATAAAACAAGTCAATTTAAATGAGCATATCCTGGTGCTAAATAAATTTAACATTAACTTAAGAATTTTATTAAGCAACCAGAATTATGATAACTGAATTAGAAATATATATATATATATACTTTGATCTTCCAGTATTTTATTCTGTTTCTTCAAATCATCTATGTCTTGTTGGTGAGATGAGTTTTTTCTACGCATCGACTGAATATAATCAGCAGCTTTCTTTAAAATTTGGGCCCTTGATGCCTATAAAACAAAACATTACTATTAGTACGAGCATACAAATGTAATATAAAATTTTACCAGCTATATAAAATTCACCTACCCACAAAAAAATTTTTTGCAACTGAACTAGGAAATACCAGATTCTTAACTGTTATTTAAGTATGAAATCATTTAAAACTTTTGTTTTTAAAAACAAAACAGCCAGAGCTCCAAATTGATACATTAAGTGTTTGTTAAAAGAAAGCCAAAATGATACAATTTTGAGCAATTGAATTAAAGGATGAACAGAATTTATTTGAACAATATTTTTCCAGACTAGGTTAAAAATAGATTAAAAGTTGCTTTTAATGTTCAAAAATTCATTTGTAATTTTACAAATATTTTCTTCCTTCTAGTCCAGGGGTTCCCAAACTGTGTGCAGCAGCACCCCGGGATGCCATATAGACATGAAGAGTGCTACCAAGCGCCCTTGATCTCTCATCTATTGCTAAGCAAAAGAAAAAAGTGTCCAAGTCACTCATCAAAAACCAGTTCACTCCCCAACTGTCAGAGGACGCCAGCCCTCCAGCTTACAAATACGAAGTCTCACTTCAATAACAAAAGGACCAATAACGAAAAGGAGTGGTACCGTTCCTTCTCCTCTTTCCCCCCAACTGTTCAGAATGTTTGATTATTCGTGCAGGTAGTCACGTCAGTTATATTGCTAGTGGTCGCTGCATAGATGTCAGTCGTGAAAGCTGTATCTACTCAATTTTTATAAAAATGGATTGATTTTTAGTGAAAAAAATGATAGCACAAGTACTAATAAACATGCACTGACAAGTGGCATGGAAAGAAGCGGAAATGTTAAAAAGAAGCCAAAATGATACAATTTTGAGCAATTAAATTAAAGGATGAACAGAATTTATTTTTATAAAAATGCTGGAATAATAATACTGGAAAAGGAGTGGTACCGTTCCTTCTCCTCTTTCCCCCCAACTGCTCAGAACGTTTGATTATTCGTGCAGGTAGTCATGTCAGTTATATTGCTAGTGGTCGCTGCATAGATGTCAGTCGTGAAAGCTGTATCTACTCAATTTTCATAAAAATGGATTGATTTTTAGTGAAAAAAACGATAGCACAAGTACTAATAAACATGCACCGACAAGTGGCATGGAAAGAAGCGGAAATGCCACAAATACGAAGACAGCTATTTGGATATTGGCTTCCCTTCAATAGACTCTGCTCTTAAGTTCTATCATACGAGAACATAAACCCAAGTAAGTTGAGGCGGCACCTTGAAAAAACGCATCCCAACATGGTCGACAAACCATGTGAATATTTTAGCAGTAAAATGAAAGATTTGCACCAACAAAATAATGTTTTCACTAAGCAATCATCAGTGCCAAGTAATGCCCTGCTGGCGTCATTCAAGGTGGCATATAGAGTAGCAAAGTGTAAAAAGGCCCACACTATTGCTGAGGAACTAATTCTAACGGCTGAGGTGAGCATGGCTAATATAATGATAGGAGAAAATGCGGGCAAACTCCTATCGACGATTCCTTTGTCGAATAACACGATCAATCAAAGAAATAAAAGGAAATGAACTTGGACTGCAACTAGATGAGGAACAATCAGTCGAAAAATCAATCACATGGCTCAGGATCTCAACAATTTATTGATAGAAAAAATTAAAAGGAAATTAATTTGGACTGCAATTAGATGAGGCCACAGACAGCAACAAGGATGCACATTTCTTCATCAGCTATGTATGTTCCATTGATCTATCTACTATCGGTACTATCGTTGAGGATCTTCTGTTTTGTAAAAGCATTACAAGAAGTGCAACGGCTGAAGATATGTTCCGTATCCTTGATAAGTTTGAGGGAAAATAATTTGGACTGGACAAAGTGTGCACTGATGGTGCTCAATCAATGTCTGGTCATTACGTAGGCCTACAGGCGCTGATTCGTTGCATAGCCCCGGGGTGTCAATGAACCCACAGCATTGTTCACCGAAAAGCACTTGCATCGAAATCGACAAGCCATCCACTGAATCTTGTCGTAGAATGTGTAAAAAAGGTGGTAAACTATATAAACACTAGGCTACTTAAAGCCAGATTTTAGTAAAGCTATGCCAGGATTTGGGAGGCCAGCACACGTCTCTTATATACTACTGCAGCTCATGTTGGCTCTCCAGTGGCAATGTACTACTATCTCCAACATTTGAACTGTGAGAAGAAATTTACGATGTCCCAAAAGAAAATGATCATGAGAATGTCAACAATTTTGCAGATCCAGACCTTCAGCTGAAACTGCCATACTTGTATGACATATTTGAAAACCTGAATGCAATGAATGTTTCTCTACAGGGCCATAGCATGCATGTATTGAAGCTTGTAGATAAGATTTGAGCATTCAGGAAAAAACTACGGATGTGGAAAAAAAAAAGGAGGGATAACAGAGGCAAAGATTCCTTTCCTGTATTGTAGCCGTACATGGTCTGTACTCGAGATAAGGATTCACATAATTTGCTAACACTTTTCCCAGAGCACATATCACGACTAATTAATTGGGTGGGTCCAAGATCCATTCCATGCTGAGGCTCTATAAGAATTTACTTCGAAGGAAGAAAATCTAATTGAGCTATCAAGCAACATCAGCCTGAGAGCAAAATTCACTTGTTCCAATTTTACAAAGTTTTGGATATCTGTAAAAAATGGGCATCCCATTTTAAGTGCAAAAGGTATACCCTTCTCATTCTCTTTGTGACATTATATCTGTGCAAGTTGGGATTTTCAACAGTTGTTATTAAGAGCAAATATAGTTCCAAAGTTAATGTTGAAAAAGAAATGCGAGTAGTCGTATCAAGCTTAAGCAAATAGGAAATATATGCAGTACAAAGTCCCAAATCCAGACGTTTTGCTAACCAGCGTTTTTTCTCACTTTTTTTACATCTTTCTGACAATTTTTAAAGAACAAGGAGTTAAACCTAGACCTAATTGATGAAACAACGTAAAATAATGGACATGTTCAGAGTAAATACAACAACAAAATTTTTTAAATAATTTAACAGATTTGCAAGTAAAATATGTTGCATTGTATTAAAAAGGTATTTTTTCCTCTTTAAAAAAAATATTCCTATTTATATATCTGTTATTTTATTATTGCAAAAGCAAAATTTATGTGGAGGGAAGAGGGGGTATTAAGGGGTTTTTTTTTGACAAAAAATGCATAGAATCCGAAATGGCTGAGATCCGGAGGATTCTAGATTTTGGACTGTACAGGCCTGGGCGTTGTTCAGAATTTTACATCATGATATATCGGCATTCTAACATCAGGATACCGCGATGTTAACCATGCATTTTATACATAGTAAAAGCAAAACCTTGCTCCCCCCTACAACACTATATATAATATATATCTATTATTATAAAAAAAAGTGTTTGTTTTCTGCCCGCAAAGTCCTGAGAAATCAATGGCACTTACAGTAATGGGATTTAACACACAGATGGTCCAAATTTTTTGTAATTTTTCGGTTGCGGCGAATTTAAAATTCAATCTAGAACATTTTAAAATGAATTTAAATATTAATTAATTATTATTGTTTGGCAGCATAAAGGATTGCAGATTCTAAATTAATTTTTTTTCTGTGCTTCTGATTGATTTTGCAAAGGATAAAAAAAAAAAAAAAAAAAAAAATTGCCAATTGCCCAGTGATTTGTAGCAATCACTGGGGGTTAGCAAGAAGTGGTCACACCTGATCTCACGAAAAGAATTGTCACAGGCAACACTGTGCTTGGCTATGCAGTGTGGCGAGTCTAATTTTATAAACTAGCCACTGCGTGGCTAGCCCAGCATTGACTGTGCTTTTGTGGGGTTATTGGTTTGCTTTGAAACCAAATGGGAATTCATAGCCTACTGGATAACAGCCATAGTGGCATTGCCCATGGAGTTGGTTTGCTTTGCAAACCAAATGGGAATTTGTAGCCTATTGGATAACAGCCATCACAGATTCTCATATGGTTTGCGAATTTGTAACCTACTGGATAACAGCCGTAACGGAGTTGCCCGTGGTGTTGGTTTGCTTCACAAACCAAAAGATATAAATATTTAATTGATAAATTATTTATTAAACGAAAATCAAACGCATAAGGTACCTATCTGGTGTAAAATTTTCTGCAGATTTCAAATCCGTTAAAATTTTTGTTCTATCTTTAATAACAATCACCAAGATAGAAAAAAGCACTGAAGAACACCAGTGACAACTTTAATAATTTCTTTTGTTTCACTCGAATGTGTTTCTTAAGAAATCAAAATGAATTAATCTTGAATGAAACGAAGGTCATTCGAATCGGTTCACTCCCATTCCAGACGGAAGGGGAAAAAAACTTGGCATGGTTCTAAAGGCTGACTTCAATAGTGACTAGAGGGAGAAAAGCCTTAATTTTGATGCTTCTTCATTTCTTGAAAGAAGAAAGAATTGTGAAAAAAACTATTATATTCATTTTAAAATGTTCTAGATTGAATTTTAAAATTCACTGCAGCCCAAAAATTGCAAAAAATTTGGACTAACTATGTGCCAAATCCCATTACTATAAGTGCCATAGATTTGAGGGCAAGGAACAAACAGACACACTTCCTTCTCTACTATTATAAAAGGAAGTGTTTCACTTCCTTTTATAATAGTAAAGAAGGAAGTGTTCGGATTTAAATAAATTCCTTTTGATTTGAATAAATTATAATTATTTACTGGAAAATATCATTAAAATATTACTTTGCCTTTAAATAATCATGTCCAAACAAAATTTAAAAATCTACCAGTGATGCGAAAAATTATTGTATTATACAAATTAACAATTTATAGCATTAGAAATTATAAAAATTGTTTTCTACTAAAACAAATTTCAAAATTGTTAGATGCAACTTAGTATTTTTATTTGAACTCTAGTTTAAGTTATTATTTTATCTTAAGTTTATTTCTTTATGTGAAAATCTTACCCGTACTTTGTCACCCTGGAAAGAGGGCAAGGAATCTCTGAGGCTTGAGAAGCTATCTTTAATATGGTCCCTACGTTTCCTTTCCAAGGCATTGTGATGAGCTCTTTTATCAGCCTGTAAAAATATTACAATTATTATAACAGGTGAACTGCAAGATTAAATTTAAAAACTGAACTTTAATGCAGGGTTTATACATTTCAAGGTAAAACAAATCCTTGAAAGTTTCAAAGAATTTCAAGTTACTTTAAAATTTTCAGAAGGATGGAATTTTTTTTTGTAATTTAATAGAAATCAAATCTGCAGGATATCTGAAAAACCACAAATTCATCTAAATTAGCTCAGAAAAACAGGTACCAACTTTCCTATTTCTCAGCAATTCATTAAATAAACTGGAGACTGAGCAAGAAATTAAAAATTAAGGGAAAAGCGACTGTATTTACTAATTTTCCCTCCTCACTTGTTCTAGCAACATCTAGTCTGCACATTCTTTCTACAGACAAACCCTATAAACTATGTAGTGGAAAAGTATTAATTTCCACAATACTCACTTTTGTCAAGATTTATTCAACAAATAAGGAAATTACACATGTCACCAGTATTTTTACTTTACATATATCTTATTACATAAAATGCTAGATTTGGCTGTTTCCGTGGCTCTTAAAGTTTCGATTGGTTGTGTGATGTCACGAGTAGGCAGTTTCAAATGGTTTTGATTGGTGATGTGATGATACGAGCGAAACATTCTAAATCATTACATTCTAAATCAATATAGAAATAACATTGAGTATAAAACGATTGACATACGCAGCTCACTTTGTTTTGTTTTAACAGAGCTGATAAAAATTAAGCTTTCCAATAACATTGTTTTACCAGTATAGCTCAAAAAACAAGGCAAGTTGACAGATAAAGGTGGGAAAAGGTTTATAGATAGCCAGTGATCAATTAAAGTTGACAGATGGTGAAAAAAGGTTCATACATGGCCAGTAATCACGAACCGTCAGGTTAAAAAAATATATAAATGAAGTTTGATTAAAGAAATAAATTTTGTTATGCACCAGTCCTATGGTGGGCCATTTATCCTAGTATATAAAGGGGAGGGGAGGCTATGAGGCTAAGAGGTACATTTTAAACTGGTTTTATTTCCTTTTCAGTCCGCTTTTTTTTAAATAGATTTTAAATCCAAAAATTTTTGGAATCTGAAGAACATTTTTCTTGCATTTAATGTTTTATCAACATTTTTCTGTCACAATGTTGTAAAGCATTTCAAAGACAACAGCAACTAGTTCACTAAAAAGTACTTGAGGGTTGAAATCTGCTGCAAAATTTTATATGAAGTTGTATATGGTAATTTCAGTAGCAAAAGGGAAGTTTACGATTGCTGAATACAATAGACAGCTAGGGCTTAATTTTGAATGAGCGTTTGCGTGATAGATGATTCTCTCCAATTAACATTTTTGTTGCCTTTAGCAGCTTGAATGAGTTAGGACCCTAAACTATGAAGTGAAAGAGGTGCTACGAAAAAAAGGAACCTGCGATAGTATGCCATCATTTGGCACCTGGCAGTTAGAAGTTGAATGTTACATTAGCAATTCTCAACAATGCATCATGGGTCATAAAGAGCCTCAAAATGTATCATGAGGCAAATGTGCCCCCAAAAAAACAAATGTGATGAGTAAACTCTGAAGCTCCACTTAGCAGATTTTTAGCAACACAAAGGGTATGTCTGCTAATAAGCAATGTAAGACTAGAAAACAGAACTTCAGTTTACCAAAAGATTGGTTGGTTTTTGGTTTTATGGTGTGAAACAGTAATACCTGGTCTTTGCCAATTACTTGCCACAGTCCGTCTTCTGTCAAACAAGAAAGATAATTTTTAGCAAGACATGTCAAGCAATTGTGAAAAGAAAGGATGGAGAAAAGTAGAAAGATTGTTTGGGCATCATGGGGTCACAACCCCCATTGGAAAAAAGAATGTCATGGGCCCTTCGGTTTTGTGAAGCCAATTTTTCAAGCAAAGCCGATACAAGTAAATTTTAAAACTCTTTTGGATAGCATAATCTGCACCTAGCTTGTACAGTACGAAGTCCCAAATCCAGAATTGTGCAAAATCTGGACGTTTTGCTAACCTTAGCGTTTATTTCTTCTTTTTTCCTCTCACTTTTTTACATCTTTCAGACAATTTTTAACGAACAAGGTGTTAAACCTGGACCTAGTTGATGAAACAAAGAAAAATAATTGATATGTTCAGAATAAATACCACAAAAATATTAAATCTGCAAGTGAAATTTGTTGCATCCTTTTTTTTAAATTATTCTTATTAATAAATCTTCTATTTTTCTATTGCAAACGCATAATTTGCATGGGGGGGGGGGTTAGATTAACGTTTTTTAACAAAAAATGTAAGTGATCCGAAATGGCCGAGGTCAGGAGGATTCCGGATTTTGGACTCTGTACTGCACCAGGTTACTCCCAATTAATTAAACTTATGAAAGCTTAATCATTGATTTAAATCATGATGAAATCAAGCCAATTTAAATTGACACACCTTGTAATCTAACAAAAAGTTTCATACATTTCTGAAACATTTTCCTTGATCCAATTTAGCACTTTTTATTTCCTGGACTACTTCCAATACCAAAGGATTCATGAAAAAAAGCGAACTCGAATTTAAATTCCTAATAATGGTTTGAATGAGATAAATAATGTGAACCCTTGGAAGATTATTGAATATGAAGAACTAGTTTAAATTCAATATATGACAAATACATTTTTATTTCAATGGCAGGCACAGGACACTATCCTTGGTCACTACAAGGCCAGAAGTGATGGTCATTACTCAGGGGTTTATCCAGGATTCATAAACTGGGGGGTGTTGATTAAAGATAATTACATATTTAACCGGTGTATCGATTAATTCATTTTTATATTGTTATTTTCATTATGTTGTTGTTTGTAATTTCTGACGCAAGGACTGCTATAGGTCATGCTGCCCAAATTAGGTTAATTTCATTATCTTCAGAGGGGGAATATCTTCTGGGGGGCTGATTGGACATTGGTGTTAAACATTTGTGTGGGATATTTTAACCTGAACTGCAAAAAACACTACAGTTACTGATCATGAAATTCAACATATTTATTTTAGACATTTCGTCTCCTCTTCTGAAGCCACTGCACATTGGCTTCATCAATGCATACAGATAAATGTTTAATTTCCTTTTGCATTCCGTTCTATACATCTGGGATTTTAGGCTATTCAATTGATATTTTCATCAGAGCATCCACATGCGCTGGAATAAGATGACATCTCTCTGATGTTAAAATTTGATTCATAGTTGAAAATGTCCTTTCGACACATGCTGTACCAATAGGTAGCAACAGTAGACGTGAAATTACAGACGACAGTGTGAGAAACATTTCCTTTCTCTTTGCTCCTCACGCAAGCATCAGGAGACTACTCTGTCTCAATGTTTCCCAGATATCTTCTGTATATTTTATACTCACTTTGTATGTCGTCTTTGTTGTTTCCCGTCCACTTAGCAATTTTTGAGAAGTATGGGTTTTCTATTTTGTTCTGGAGAATTTTGTAAAAGTGCGCAAGTTGCAAAAATTGGTCCGAAAACATGCTTTATGTTTTTTACAATTTCATTTTAGTAGTCATCAGCTAGTTTTAACAAGGCTTTTTCTGGAGAATCAGATTGTGTGTTCCATTCTTACATTTTGGTCCAATGCTTGTTGACATAACTCCTTAGATTTCACTTGTAATTTTTCAAAATCCAAATCTACTGTGTTTGTGTGTTACATTGATTAAAAGGGTAGCCTCGGATAAGTTTCGTTTGGATGATTGGAGTGATTTGCTTAACCGAGGTAGAGACTTCAGCAGTTCATAAAGAACCACAAGGATAAATACCTTTGATCTCTTTCTCATTAGCAACAAAAGTTCAGCTTACGTTTTCATTCATCTGCACAATATTTGTGTTTCCTCTTCTCTTTTCAACTTCTTCAACCACTTATCCCTTTCCTTTAGAACGCAATTAACAAGGAACACTAGTGCTATTTAGATTCCCCACCATGAGAGTAAAGCTGACAGAGATAAGGATACTTTCTTCTATGAGGCTCACTGCTTATGGTGACAACAGATATAACTAACATATCTACCTTGCAAAGGCCCTTCTTTTACAGGGTTGCCAGATGGTAGAATTAAAAAGCTGAAAACGCACCTATTTCGGAAAAAAGAGCGCAAGAAGCACCAAAATTGTTGTTGTCCACAATTCAGCTTTTTTTTTACTGACAAATAGCGTTATTTACAACTATATTTTGTAAGATTGATTTGAGAACAACTACTATTCATTGGAATTTCCCGTTTTGTTCTGAAAAATTAACTGTGCCTTGCAAGACGACAGTCATAATGATCTTTTTCCTACTTCATCAATTCAACGGGGGGTGTTGTTCAGATTTCATTAAGGTGGTGGTGGGGTGTATAAATCCCTGTCACTCTTTTCCAATGGCAGGCACTAAGGACATGTCCTTGGCCACTACAAGGGCGGAAGTGATTGTCATTTGTGAAGGGGCACCCAGTGGGTGGACCATCATTGCCCCTAACAAAGGACAGCACAATTTACATCTATGCCCTGTTCCCGGATTTGAACCAGGAACCTTCCAATCGAGAGGCCAACACCTTGACCACTAGACCAGTTGGTTGGTTTGACAAATACTAATAAGTTGTTTTCCCAGTTGCTTTGCCTTATGTTTAACATAACTCACAACATTTCAAAATTCATTTTTCCCCTGGTCAGATAAAAATTTATTTGATGTAACAAGCACTGGGGTCAAACTCATTTACTTCAAGCTTTTAATTCATTTCTATCAACTCAAATGCTGGAATTTATTTATCGAGGTAATTTGATTACTCCAAATCAGATAGAAACACTACAGCAGGTATATTTCAACTTTGTTACTATCATACATTTCCACAATATTTGAAGACAAATAAAGGTGTTTTTGATTCTGCATTCATTGAAAATTTAATTCATCATTGAAAATTTTTGTTCCTAATATTTTACTAGAGTTTCAAATTTTCTATTTTATGCAGCCAGACAAATCGTGTATTGTTTTGTGCTTTATTCCTTCACAAGTAATTTTTTCATGTCAAAATTATTTCATTCAATTTATAAAATTTAAAAAAAATCGTGTCACTGCCACAATTTTTTTTGAATTACGTTTAAAAATATTAGTTATACAAAGTGAAACTAATAAGTGAAAAGAAAATACTCATCACATGAAAATGAAGATTCAGTACAATTTAATGGAAATTTATACTTGGATAGAATATTTATGCGGATTTAACTGCGAGGAATGATTGTAAAATTAAATTTTTATCCAAAACTTCATAGTTCGTCGTACAGAAAAAGTAATCGCAAATTCTTATCTGCAATAGGTGAATTCAATTTCATCCTATTTCAGACACAAGATTTATGAAAATAGGAATTGAATAAGAACTAGATTTGTTTTTGAATGTTTTCCCACAAAAAGAATTATAGTTGTTGCCCAAAAATTTAAAACCGTGAGTTCGAAACACTTAAGAATATCAACTTTTTTTAAAACTATTTTTTCATGGATGTAATTAACGTATTTTTAACTGATCCAATGGAAAATATAATTTTTAAACGCAACAAGGATCGTTGAAATTTAATAAAAACTTTATAAAAAAGAAAGGACAAAAAAAATGAATGTTTACTGTGTATCGAATTAATCCCATTTCTTGTCAACTTCCTCATTAAATCTTGATTGCGAGTTTTTACCGCCATTATTTTCGTTTAGAGATATAAAATTTTGAAATAAAGAACATTAATGCATCATAAAATTAATAATGTTGAATTATTTTTGATCACAATTTATCAAAATGTGGGTGGATAAAATATTTTAATAACCTCACTGAGTGAAAGTGGGATATATCTAAAATTAAAAATAAATAAATAAGCACCACGTACATCACTTTCATTGTCTATGTATCTCTCATCATCGCTCATTTCTAACTTGCAAATTATTTTGGAGAAATATTCTTAATTATAAGCATGTAGCTTCAGATATCATTTGTAAACAATGTCATTTGGAAAGGTGAGACACATGACAGGAAACGAGAAATGGCGTCCACCACAACAACAGCCACGCGGTCATCACGTTCACCACGTGCGTCAGAAGTTGCTATATTTGTATTCTTCTTCTATGTTTCGAATACAAACCATAAAAGTCTGTACCATGCATACGAAAAAAAAAAGAGTTGGGAAATGCATACACGAAGTTTTACGTTACTATTTTTAGAAATTAAAACGCTTTTGTTCGTAAATGATTTTTGTTTAAAGCTTTAAAATGATGGAATCTGTGCTCTTATCGATCACAAGCGGATTTATTTGATAGTAAAATTAATATACTAACTCACATTTGCCAACTTGGGAAAATTATTGGAGGGGAACAATTATGATCACAGTTGCTTTGTTTCTATTTTTACACAAGCCAAATAGAGCTCTTGCACCATGTAAATTTAACTAACCAAACTTCAGACCCCAGCTATAACAATATTGGGGGCCCAAGGGCATGGGTCCCTTAAAAAATCTTTTATTTGTAAAAATATTCAACAAATTTTCTCAAAAATGTTCTGCACTCAGCCACTGCCTTCTTGATAACAACTAGGGGCAGTGACTTAGCACGCTAGTCTAATGATGAACTACGCTTTTTAAAAGCACACGCTTCACATAGAAGAAACAGTAGCTTTGTTGGAGGTTTTAAAAGATGTTCATGCCGTTTCGGAAAATCGACGATCCATTTTACGAAGTAAATAGGGTATTTGGTATTCTTCATTAACGTCACACGTTAGCAACGCAATGCAATAAAAAGGGAGAAACCCCATTCGGCGAATTGATATAATACGAATGCAAAGCAGAGGTTGTTTGTAAAATATTGAAAAGCATTAATTTCAATGGTCTATGCAAGTGTCCGTTTCTATTTCAAAACGACTTCTAACAAAAACTCTCCCACAAAAGATTTTTCTTTGCGATTGATCCTGGACAGTCGCCAATATCGTTGTTCCTATGTGACGTGAATTCAGCTAGTCTCTTAGAATGCTTTTGAGAGAAATATTCATGTCATCCCTTTGTTTTGTTTGTTGTTTTATGGTCATTTGAAGTTACTGGAAGACTAAAATTGGACCGGATTGATAGCTGAAATGCATTCAGAGTAACTATAAACGCCATACCCAGAGCGGGAATCGAACCTCAAACTTGCTGAGCCGGGCTTGAGGCACTGTGCCGACAGTCTAGTATTGAACCTTTTTGTAAGATTTTTGAAATATTCGTCGAAGTTCAAAAACAGCTGATGACTGCATGCACTTTAATCTCTGTATTTAGCAGTAAGAAAATTAAGAATTTGTTTGAAAGCATAAAATACGGAAAATGACACAAAATTAAAAATATAGATCAAGTTCAGATAATTTGATCTGAATTATCAAAAGATGTTTTTATTTCTGTTATTAGTCATTCTCATACCTTTTAGTTGGAAAATACAGTGAAGGAAATTTTAATTTTAATGACAATTATGAGTAGTGTATGGGGAATTTTAAATTTGCATTGACATTGATATGCATCATCTTTTTTTTTTATTTTTTATCTCAGACTGTAATTATCACTAAATTAAGCTTCAATGATTGTGTCGAAGTTAACGTTTCGAGCTTTTACCTAAACCAATAAACATAACGAATTGACATTTAAAAAAAAAAAATTTAATTTCAGTGCTAACAATGTTAGATTTTTCTGAAATATCATAAAATTTTTAGTTGGCTTCTGAAGTAGACTGAGTAATAAATATATGAACATGGCAGGAAACATTTGTGGACAGTGAATTTACGTCACAGCAGACAGCAGGCTATTAGCGGCACTCCCGGAAGGGAAAGACTCGTCATTTTGAGCCACAGTCTGACAAGGTCAACACCTGAGCTGGCACCCTTTTCAAATTTCCACACACCACCATGACATTTAATGAAAAACAGCTTCCCCATACGCAATGGTCTTTCGTTGGATCAAGTCTCAAACTCGCAATCTCCCGGTTGACAATCTGGGACTCTTCCGTATGATCGGCAGCCCACTTTCGATATTTTCTGAATCCAAGAATTCATAATTTGTTTTTAATTGCACACAACTCAAAATTTCAATGCATTTGAATGAATAGAAAAAGTTTAACGTACTTAACAAGTAGAAAGTAAGACTGCAGGATATGAAAAGTCCTAATTTAATGTCATTTAAACATTTTAAATTCAATTGATTATTTAAAAAAAATATTTCCAAGGTTTAAAACAAGCTTTTTAAAAAGCCAAACACAAGGGAAAGTTGCAGACAGATCTCAGAGGTCGCAGTAGACTAGGGTGTTTCACACAATATATTTTCTGTACACTACTGTAATACATTTATTTTCTAAATGAAAGTAAATGTCTCCATTGTATATACAAAGTTATATAGCATGCAAAGAAAAACAAACATTAAATATTGACTACTTAGCATTCTTTTTTGGTATTTCAGGTGGAATCTTTATTAGTACAGGGTCCAGATGTGGGAGGTAGGTTGGTTTCATGGCACAATGATCATATTTGTTCAAGCTACACCAAATAGAAGGCAATGTCAAGCAAACGAACACAAAATGAAAGTTTTAACGACACTGAAGAGAAATACTCAGAGATGAATCAAGCCTGTGCTACCCATAACTCACAGGTTGCTAGTGCAGTGGGCAAACCCACTGAGCCATCAAGTCATGGGAGGTTTGAGGCAAGATATACATTGAGCTGACGGACATGTTTTTTGTACTTGTAGAATATGTGTGCACCAGTTGAACATTTCAAGAGGCATGCTTATCTCACGGTTATGTGGTGTCATTATTTTATTTTCTTAGTAGACATCAATTACTAAAATATCCTCAAGCCATTCAAAATTCAATTATTGACCATGCCAGTTAAAAAACTTACACGAGTTAATAAAATTTGTACTATTATTTGATATTTGTCATGTGGGGATTAAGTGATTTCATTCTCAAACAATTACTAATCTAGGAAATAAATTATATAAAACCACAACACTATATCAATAATTCATTCAGAATAAGTGTATGGTTTTAAGTAATCAATTTTATTGATCATTAAAAGAAGTCTAAGGAATAAAAGCTTTTTCTAAGGTTGGTAAACCATGAGTGTTGCTCATAACGGAAATCTTGGAAAAGCAATTTTAAATGTTAAAAACTAGAGAATTTTCAGGGAAAAAAGTGATTTGATGGATTTTCAGATTTGTTTTATACTTTTTGAACTAAAGTTCAAATCTGACTTTGAAGGCAATCATAATATGGCATTGGAGAAAAATGTGCTTGAATATCCACGTCGTCTTGAACCATATTCGTTCCTCCACCACTAACAGCAAAAACACCTCGATACATATTCTTCAATCGCTACAAATTTTGAACAACCAATCTGATCAACTGTCAAATTTTTAAAGGTTGGCTTTAAGTGGAATTGGTTTAAAATTGAAGGATCTAAGGAAGAAGGGATACTTATATTGCATCCAGCTCATCAATCACTGACACACAAATTGTTAAATGTTACTTCAGACACATCTAGAAAGTTAATTCTTACTCAGAGTAAATATATTCAAAATCGTTAGAGCTTAATTGAGTAATAAAGCTGAGAAAATATTTCATAAGAAACAATAAAAAATTGTTTCAATCAAGTTCAGAAATCAAGCGTGGTGTAAAATACGTTTAATAACAGCACAATGATTGTGGATATAGAATTTCTAGTTAGTGCACATTGGTCTTCTGGGCAAATGCTCTGTGTTATAATTATGAATAACTGTTAGAGTATTATGGAAAAAATAGAAAAGACAAAATACTATAAAAATACATTTATTGAAAATTCACATCACAACTTTAATTGGAAAATACACAATAAAATTCATTAGAAAAGTGAATATGAAATAGTATCCATTATTACAATATTACATATATCAAATTGGAATGGACATTACTTGGTCGAGTTTTAAACAGACCCGTAAGTAGCGATATCTTTAAGAAATCAGTTGTACATCCTATAATCTCGTTTCTTAAGATACCTTTATCACAAATCAGAATTTAAAAAAAATTTAAGTAAATATATTTGTAATAGATTTTTTTCTTGATTACTTTAGAAACTTAACTTCTTGCAACTGTCAAAATATATGAACTGGAAATGATTAGACTATAAAAAGAACCTGTAGGATGAAGCAGAGCTTTTCAATACAAGAAATAATAAATGAATGTAGGTAATCACTTTCTTATAACCAAAGTATTTATAATGTAATATATAACAGCTTTTTTTTATTTTATAAAAACACACGTAGCATTTTGAAATCGGAATAAATTCAAAATAATTCTTTCAACAATATATCTGGATATAAGAAAAATGATTAAGTAGAATTTCAAATTTTTTGAGTTCAGCCACCACCAACATTTTTCAAGTTACATTTTATAATTTTAATCTTCCTATGAAGTGATTTCTCCAAGAACCCAGGTACAAGTATCCGTTGTGTTCCAATACTTCAGATATGTGTGAAACTTTCCCAGTAGGAGAATGCAAACTTTGCAGAATCTTCCCGGAATCATTGATTTCAACAATCATACCGTAACTTGGAATAACATCTACAATTATGCGGCAAAATTCCAGCTGAAAAAAATAAACTTTTTTTATAACAATGCAATATTACTAACAAATTATACAATATACATTAGAATGCAATTCTGCAACTTTAAAAACAAATCAAAGAACCTGAGTAATTTTTTTGAGCCCTAAAACTGAGAACTTTTCTCTCCATATTTAAAAAAAAAAAAAAAAAAAACACCACAGGATTGAAAACAGTGTTGTTTACCTTGATTTTTAGACGGTTTCCTGAGAAAGTACGGATCAGAAAATTACGAAATTATCATGGTTTGTTCAAAATTGTCCAGTCATTGTGATGAAGATGGATTTTTTCCGAAGCGGGTATTAGTTTAAAATTCATTAGGTGTCAAAGTTGAAAGAGCGAAATTTCTACCGCGAGTGAGCAAAACACAAATAAATTTTCTATCTTCAGCAGTGAGTTTTTTTAAAGAGTACCTCTAAACGTGAATTTTTGCAGATCGTCGAGTTTTTTTAGAAGTTGGCGAGTGTAAGTGGCCAGGGGGCGAAGCCCTAGCTGTGACGTCATGAACAGGAAAGTCAAATCAGGGTTATACGAATTATTAAGATAGTATCGCTGTCGCAGGAGATTAACTCTACAAAAGGAGTGAAACCAAATGTGATTGCATAGCAATCCCTAGTATTATTATAAATGCTAAGACAAGTTTATTGCTTCATTGTTTGCTACATAAGGGCTAACTCGATTGGCCCATACTGGTATATATTCGAATCTTGTGGTAAAGAGGTTATTAATTTCTTGCAACGTTTGTACATTTTATGGTAAAGCTAACCAGCAGTATTTTAAAATTTTGTGGGAAATACCATATTATTTAATTGAATTGCAAAAATTTGCCCATCTATATATATAATTCTCTTACGTGGCACGCAAAAAAGACGTTATTTGTTATCGAGTTTTGGCAACATTGTACGATTGTTTGTTTATCACAAAGCCTCGCGCTTCAATTAAATTTATAGCGTTTTCGGATGAAATTTTATTGAAAAAAAAAAAAGAATTTTAGTTGAGCTGTTGTAGTTACTAATAGAAATCAAAGAAAGCGGATGATTTCTTCAGGGCCATTTTAAAAAAGGTCCTTTTCAAGGCCAAGAATTATAGTTCAACAAGACGCTTGAGTTACAACTTTCGACAACAAACTCAATGAAAAAGCGTGGGTAGCTCGAGTGCAGGGTAAATGTACACACAAACAACATGCTGGGTATTCAATTTCCAAATCAGTGCTCACATTTCGAGTCAAAATTTGCTCAAAGTTTTCATTTGAATTCTGATTCCATAGGTACTAAATATATCTTTCCTGAAAAACAGCAAAAAAATTTAGACTTGAAAAATATTTTTTTTTGGAATATCATATTTTGTAAACAATACCTTCTGCTAGGACACATGTCTTCATTGATGCGAGCGAAGCGAGCAAAAGTTCGCACAGTGAACCAATGAGGATTGCAAAGCAATCCTCCTGGGGTTGGCGAGCGTTAGCGAGCAGGGGGCGGGTCCCTTAGTTTATTATAATACATTTTACAATTAATCAAGCCAAGTTAAAATATTAATTTTTATCACTGAAATTTCCTTGCTATAATAGCTCGTAAACATCCCCCTCCCCCATAACTACTGAAGTGATTGTCTCAGTAAAATAGTGACAGCATAAAAAAAACCTTAAATCATTTATAAGAAAATCTCTAAAAAATAGGCAGTGCCTTCCTGCTTCTGAAACAATAATTAAATACACAGAGGTGAAAACTAAAGAAATAAAAGATTAAGAAGAAAAATGTGTGTGTGTGTGTGATTAATTCACGATTTCTTTACATTTGCTATACAGCTAGTGCAACAAATTGACACCAGTCTTTCTGCTTCAGGCCAGAGATATGCTTTCTGTAGAAGTTGGCAGGTATCCTATTCTATTCTCCAATATAAAAATGTATGAACAATCTGAAGTTTCACAAGAATGGCAGCTATTTTTGGAAAACATTTCTTTGTGGCACTGTCTATTGGAGGTACATTTTAATTCTTTTCCTCTTTTAAATCTCAGGAACAGTCACAGGGGAACTTGTTAACATGTTCCTTGCATTACAAGTAGACGAAAACTGATATAAGTGGCAAGGCGCAGGTCTTGGGTTTTTTCCGATTTATTTATGAACAGAAGATAATAAATTAATTTTTATGCTGCAAAGAACTTTAGGGGCATGGAACTGTCCAGGACTTTTTGACGCAATAATGTCGTATTTGAATACAGTAAAATTATTATAGGATCGATATGTCGGTTTTTGTACTAACAGAGCAACATCTATGCTGGGATCAGTCAAGGGATTTGTGACTTCGAAAACAATTAATCCTAGCATACTGTTTCTTGCAGAAGTACTTGTGAAAGACAATGTCTAAGAAACAAGTATTGGATCAAGTAGTTTCCATGGTTAATTGATTAAGATTGTGACGTTTAGAGAGATTTTCAGCGAAAGAGGAAAAGAAAAAATAAAACATTTTGGCTGGCATTGTTTAGTTATTTTTTCGTAAATTTGGAATAGTTGAAGATAGATTAAAAATTTCAAATGATTTGAAATTTGACACCAGATAGATATGTTTACCTTATACGTTTGATTTTCTTTTAATAAATCATTTTTCAACTAAATATTTATATTGTCACAAGACATTATGACGTCACGCCGAGTTCCCATTTGAATTGCGATGCAAACCAACAAACACCACGCACAACTCCGTTATGGCTGTTATCCAATTTGCGAAGGAAATCATAGTTCACAATATTCATAATTTGGTTTGTGAGCAAACCAAATGGAAATTCATTCCAATAGGCTACGATTTTCAATTTGGTTTGCGAAGCAAACCAACACTACGGGCAACGCCATGATGGCTGTTATCCAATAGGTTACGAATTCTCATTTCGCTTGCTTCTCAGACCGTATTCGTAGAAAACACCGGGGTTAGTGAGCAGCACCTAATTAGTTTGCACCTGACCCCACGAAAAGAACTGTCACGCAGTGGCTAGTAGTCCTTAAAGTTCTATCAAAATTCGTTGAACTGTCGGTTGATTTCATTGGTTCATTTGAAATAATTCCTTCCTTGGCGAATTTAGAAGTGCGCCAAAAAAGCGCCAAGGCCGTTACACCGCTATAAACGTAGACTGAAGCTTTACCAAAAAAATTCTACAAAAATGTAATTGCAAGCAAAACAAAACTTCATTAGTTACACAAATTTAAAATTGTATACCATAAGTTGTATCGCTGGCCTTACGGCGACGAGACGCTCAAGCAGAGAAAACCACGGGGGCGGTTTTCGCTGGGTTCGAAATATACGGCGCCAGTGTTCTTTATTTGAATTACAATTTCGGCGAAAACGATTTATTCGACTCTCAAAAGTACTAGTAATCGAGCATCTCTTCATAGGCCACAAACGACAATAGTTGTCGTTTTCAAAAAAATTAAAAAAATTCCGTTTTTTTGTGAAATTTGGAAATTTTCCCTGAGAATTCCCTGATTTCCTGGTTCTGTTACCACCCTGGGGGAGCTTCGAACGCTTAAAATGTGCGAGGTTGATGATCTATTCCCTTAAAAACTTTGCCGAAGACACCTTTGAGTGTAAACTATCATACATATTGAAGATTCCACCGTCCTTTCAGAGTTTGCCCTGACGTATCTATACCTTCTGGACATAATCAGACCCACAATAGAAACTGCAGCATGTGATAACAAAGGTACTAAACGCATTACCTCTCCTCCTGGGTTAACGTTGAGTTAATATCAGCTTGATCCGTCCGGTCTCTTGACCTCTCCATTCTCGGCTTATTCCAGTATCCGAAAATTGAATGGGTCTGTTGAGACCGCCCTCAGATCGAGCTGTCAGCGTCTGACTTCCTAGAGGGTTCCTCCTTTTGTTCGACCCTGTCGAGGGGGTCGGACATGCAGATGACCCTGCTTCCCTTAAACTTCGCCGCTTCGTTTTACTAACAGCCTTTTCCCGAGGGAAAATTTCCAGAACTTGCTGCTAATACACTGCTGGCAACGTGAAGTATCCTTTTACAATTGAAACAGTATGTTTTTAATCCATTCTTGCGGTGTGGAACGTAGCGCGTAATTTCAAAATTGAATTCGTACAAACCCTGTTTTTTTTAATAGAAAAAATGAATTTTTTTGAATTGCGCACCAAAAATTTTTCTTCAAATATTTTAAGAACCTAAAACCCCTGAAAAGGTGACAAAATGTCAAAAAGGTGACAAAAAGTGAGGTGTTAGGAGCCCTGCGATAGCCTTTTCCCATGGGAAAATTTCCAGAACTAGGGGGTAGGCCTGGGCGATGTATCGATACATCATAGAAAACCGGTTTGAGGTCGACATCGTCATTTCGGTTTTGCGATTTTCCCGATGACGATGTATCGTGATATATCGGTTTTTCCCGATGTCACATAGACAATCCCAGAGCACTATCACGATTTCGATATTTCCAAAGCGCATGCGCGATATCGCGGTTTCATCCAATGTCACGCAGCCAATCCCAGAGCAGCATCATGGTTTTCAGGTGTCACGATTTTCGATGGTTCGACGTTTTCACAGCGCACGTGCGATTCATCGTGAAAAACTGACGTTGACATCGGTTTCGCGATTTTCACATTGAGTTGCCAAACCAGTATTTCATGGTTTTCCGGTATCACGATTTTCGATGCATCAATGTTTTCATAGCGCATGCACGATTCATTGTGAAAAACCGATGTCGACATTGCCACATCGGTTTCACGTTGAGTTGCCTAATCAGTATCTCATGATTTTCCGGTGTGAAATTTTGTGTTATTTTCGCGTTGATGATAGCGTGTTATTTTAGCATCATTGGGGGAAATTTGGGTTTAGATCGACACAACGATTCCAGTGTTTATTTATGTGCATGTGCGATTTTCCACCACAGTAATTAGATTTTCGATGCCGCGATAAAAGGGTAACTAATGAGAATTTTTTTGATAATTGATTTTGCGATTTCTACGCTGATTTTTTTTGTAGGGAATAGGCGACACATAAAGATTGAAATTTAAAAGTTTCAAACTGTGAGAGAGCGAATAATTCTACTTGTTTGCTGAATTTATCTAGGTAAGCTTTATATTACGTTTTTTAATTAGTTAATGTTTTTTTTCTTCTTAAAAATACTTTAAAACAAAATAATTTTGCAAAATCTGCGAATTTTAAAGATGTTTTCATTTTTTTTTAATTAATGAGGAATTTTTTTAAATAATTTGTGTCCTGATGATGACTTTTGTTTCCAGAATTTTTTTTGTGTGAAATTGAAATTCAGTACAATTTAAAAATTTTAAACAAAAATGATTTTGCACATTTCAAGTTGAATTCCGAAAACCCTCTCGTTTCTTGATGTTACAATCAATCCGTTTGCATCCCTTTTTGTTGTGAATTTTTTTTTTTTTAAATTACGGCGGGCACTCGATTGCTAATCATAGGCCACTGCAAGGCAGGGCAGCGATGGTCATTTGTGAAGGGGCACCCAATGGGCGACCATCACTACCCCTAACTAAGGACAGCACAATTACATCCATGCCCTGACCCGTGTTCGAACCAGTAACCTTACGATCCAGAGGCCAACACCTTAACCACTAGACCGGTTGGTCGGCCTGTGAACTTCTGTGGAAATATAGGTTATATATGTCGTCATCATTACTAAGAGGAATCAAATGCCCCTTTATTTCTATTTATGTAGAAGTTTTTCTCTTTCTAAATAAGCTAATTTTGAATCTACTTGATCATATATGGTGTGTGGAGCACACACACATATATATATATGCAAAATCTTGTTTTAAATCATGCATGTTTCTTAAACATACAATGCAGATCTTTATTTGTTATTTATTTCCTACCACGATTTTATATAGCAAAGAAAAGAAAGAACTTAAAATTTTTTTTTATGCATATATGTAGGAATACTAAACAACGGTAGTTGTCTACTAGTCTGGAAAGAACTCATTATAAGAGCAACGAGACTGGTAGGAGTCAGTTGCATTGTAGTAGGAATGCAAGGCAAGACTGTCAGAAGCCATTCACATTCCGGTATTCAGTTACGAGAAAATTAATAGAACAGACACTTTTTCCCCTGGACGCCATTGAGAGCTGACGTATTTTTTCCGAGCAGAGACGACTGCTGCCGATAATGACGGAACTTTTTTGAAATATAACTCAACTGTACATAATAATTGTATATATTTATTCATTAAATGTCAATGTGCTGTAAGATTCGAAGTCTTTAATATAGACCTTACCAAACAGAACAACACGAATCTTACAAAAAATGAGGGTTCGACCGCGATGTGAAAAACCGTTGACGACCGCGACGATTCTCCTCCTTCGTACGAGGGCTTGAACGACGGATTAGCAGACCCCGAAAGCAGTGACGATTGAACCGGCCGGCGGAATGTTTTGACTCCCTATGCAAACCTGGACTTGTGTTTTAATCATCTGCAAGAACAGTTTCATGACTTCTCCTGACGTGGTGCTGATGATAGACTGAAACGACAAAAAAGAAAACGCGTAGACGAAAAAGACGGATAAAAGGAACTTTCGAAACTGTGAGTACAGAATTTTGTTTTACTTGATGACATGGCATATTTAACTAAGGCCCGAAAAGCAGATTTGCTAACATTGATTGACGAATTAGGCCTGATAGTGCCAGCGAATCCCAAAGTAGCGCAGTGCTCGAAACTTATAATAGATTCTGAAAATTATGACGAGGAGATAACAAAAAATCTGTTGAGCGTTATTAGAACTGAACGCGCAGAGAAAATTGAAGCCGAAAAACGCGCAGAGAAAATTGAAGCCGAAAAACAAGCCCGCGAATTCGAATTAAGGAAACTCGAAATCGAAACTGCTAACGGACAAGGCAACAGTTATGGTAAAACTACCAGCCTATACAATAACGATTTATTGAAATTGATTAATCATTACGAGACGAATAAGGATATTAGCTGTTATTTAACTTTATTTGAAAGACAGATTAGTCGTATCGAAATACCAAAAACGGAATGGGTTACACATTTGTTGGGTTTACTCCCATTGGATTTGGCTAATCTTATCACGCGTGAGCCTGACGAAAAGGTTAATGACTATGAAAATGTCAAGAGATTATTGTTGAAACGTTTTAAATTAAATCCGGAACAATTTAGGCAAAATTTCCTTTCGCATAGAAAAGAAGCGTCTTCTACTTGGAATGACTTTGCTCATGATCTGAAAAATTTCTTTGAAGAATGGACGAGTGGGTTGGAAGTATCAAATTACCAAGACCTTAAAGAACTGATGATTACCGATCAACTAAAACGAAAAATACCCAATGACGTTCGAGACCATTTTATAGACGAGCTACCGAAAATAACGAAAATAGACCAACTCGTCAATAAATTAGTCGAATATGAAGCGGCTCGATGTCATTTAAAACCCAATAGAGATTCGAAAACATCAGACGATAAATATAAGAAGCGTTTCAATAGGGATTTTGACAAATTAAAGCCTCGATCTTTCGTGCGCCATGAACAAACTAACACCAATCATATAAAATGTTACAACTGCAATGAATATGGACATAGGTCGATAAATTGTGAAAAGAAAACTGAGGGTGTGAGATGCTTTAAATGTAAAAATTATGGGCACAAGGCCGACGTGTGTCCCAAAAGAGATGTAAATAGAACTTTAATTAATAGCCCTTTTAATTATCGTACTAAGCTAAGAAAATATGTTGAAATGTGCGGGAAAAGATCTAATGCGCTAATCGACACAGGAAGTGATGTGTCAATGATAAAATATGAATTTTATGTTGAAATTGGATCCCCAAAATTGAGTTTTGATAATGTGACTTTAATGGGTATAGGAGGAGAACACATTTCTCCTCTAGGTTTCTTTTCTACTGAAATTATTATTGATGACTGCATTATTGTTACTGATGTTTATGTTTTAAAAAATTTACCTGATCATATTGTTCTTGGGTTCGATTGCATAAATAAGTTAAATCTTACTTTATCAGAGAGCGGAATTCATGTTTTGAGCAGACGCGATAATTTTCGAGTGAATTACGCAAGAATTGTTAATTTAGCGAACACTTCAGATTCAACTAAAATTCAAACCGAAACTCATCTCGAAGTAACTAATCGTCTGGAACCAAACACTAAGTTGGAGACAAAACGAACCATAGCAGAGGATAACAAATTTCTAAATCCAATTCCTAAAGAGGACGTTCCATTATACACTTATCACATTGATTTCATAGGTCCGTTACCTTCAACATCTAAGAACTATCAGTATATCTTCACGGTAGTAGACGCATTCACAAAATTCACTTGGTTATATCCTACCAAATCTACGACATCAGGTGACGCAATAAATAAACTCAAACAACAACAAAACAGTTTTGGAAATCCTGCGAGGATAATCTCGGATAGAGGATCCGCTTTTACATCTAAAGAATTTACAGATTTTTGTTGCGAAAACGGGATTGAACACCTAAAAATCACAACAGGAATCCCAAGAGGCAATGGACAAGTAGAAAGAATGCACAAAACCCTGATTCTAGTGTTATCCAAACTTTCAATTGAAGAACCGATCAAATGGTTCAAACACGTTGACGCCGTACAAAGAATACTCAATAGTACAACCTCCAGAAGCACAAGATGGACACCCTTCGAACTTTTGACAGGTGTGAAAATGCGAAACAAAGAAGATCTCAAGATAGTCCAGCTTTTAGAAGAATATACTGAAGTTTTTCTAGAGAAGAGGAAGAAATTAAGAGACGATGCCAAAGAGAATATCCTAAAAATTCAGGAAGAGAATAAAAGAACGTATGATAAGAAGAGGAAGAAACCTCATCAATACAAAGAGGGCGATCTTATTGCTATTCAGCGGACTCAATTTGGTGTCGGAATGAAATTACGACCGAAATTCTTAGGACCATATCGAGTGAAGAAAGTGAAACCCCATGATCGCTATGACGTTGAGAAAGTTGGAAACCATGAAGGACCGAACTTGACGTCGACAGCAGCTGACCATATGAAGTCGTGGTTCAATAACTAATACTGAATCAATGTATTCCCAGATACTGTTTTGTGTTTTTTTTTTAGGTTTGTCGTGTTCCTTTCGAGGACGAAAGATCATCAGGATGGCCGATTGTAGGAATACTAAACAACGGTAGTTGTCTACTAGTCTGGAAAGAACTCATTATAAGAGCAACGAGACTGGTAGGAATCAGTTGCATTGTAGTAGGAATGCAAGGCAAGACTGTCACGAGCCATTCACATTCCGGTATTCAGTTACGAGAAAATTAATAGAACAGACACTTTTTCCCCTGGACGCCATTGAGAGCTGACGTATTTTTTCCGAGCAGAGACGACTGCTGCCGATAATGACGGAACTTTTTTGAAATATAACTCAACTGTACATAATAATTGTATATATTTATTCATTAAATGTCAATGTGCTGTAAGATTCGAAGTCTTTAATATAGACCTTACCAAACAGAACAACACGAATCTTACATATATATATATAGTGATGTAGGAACAAGGTTTTGCTTTTACTATGCATAAAATGCATGGTTAACATCACGATGTATCGTGATGTTAGAATGCTGATGTATTGCGATGTAAAAATTTGAACGCCCAGGCCTACTAGGGGGCTCTGCTCCCTGCTCGCTTAAGCTTGCCAACTTCCGAGGATTGCTACACAGTCATTTCGGAGGATTGCTACACACCCATTTGGTTTGCTCTGCAAACCAACATTCCTTTCGCAGAGTGAATCTCTTGGACAGCGAAACTATCTGAATAATTCGTAGTCCTAATAAACAATAAACTAACAGCCACATCAGAAAAAAAAATCTTAACAATTGTCCAGGGAATACAATGAAGAACAAACCAAGTTCATTTTTTTTCTTTTTCTGATCAGTACTTTCTCGGGAAACTGTCTAAGAATCGAGCTAAACAACACAGTTTCCAATACTGCGGCGTCTGCAGTAACTTTTTTTAATATAGAGACTTGACGCTAATACACCGCGGGCAACGTGAAGTATCCTTTTACAACTAAAACGGTATGTTTTTGAATTCATTCTTACAGTGGAACGTAGCGAGCATTTCGAAATTGAATTCGTGCAAACCCTGTTTCTTTTTTAGAGAAAATATGATTTTTTTAAAAATTGCGCACCAAAATTTTTTCTTTGCTAAATAGAATTTAAGAACTTAAAACCCCTGAAAAGGTGAAAAATCTCAAAAAAGTGAGAAATAACAAAAAGGCGACGTGTTAGAAGCCCTACAAAAATGAAATTACCAGGAAATAAAAATGCCATGTTACAAAGGAATAAATAAAATAAATACTACTTTTATTAAATACCATAAATTTTACAAGGAAAAAAATAAGTAGACACCAAAAATAAAAATGGTACAGCTTTAGTCTGTCTACGTTTACAGCAGTCGCAATGGACTTGGTGCTTTTTTGGCGCACTTCTAGTAGCGAGTAATGACAGGTTAAGGTATCCCATCTGCATAGCGGTTTTTAATACAACCAGGGCAGGTGGAAAGTTCATTCCGAATATTTCCAGAAAGTTCTTTCAAATTCCGTTAAACTGTTTTATTTCATTGGTTCATTTGAAATAATTTTTTCCTTGTGGATTTAAGTACGCCAAGGGCAGGCTGTTGCCACTGCTATAAACATAGACTAAAGCAGAACCCCCCCCCCTTGTGGTAAAAAAAAAACCACCTTAATTCAGTTTAAATTTACAACCTATTTTCGAATATAAAATAACTTTTTTTCTTTTTCAAAATCTCTAATTTCTATATATTTTTCCATAAATATTCTTATTTTCTAATTAAATCAAATAAAACTTAAAATGAATAACTCGTATTATCCAAGAAACAATTTAACCTATTTAAACTTTCCGCTTGCAGAGGTGGAAGACAAAATAACCAAGCATCTTATTTTCTAGTTGAAAGAAAAATCACATTAAAAGCTGATCAACTTAAAATATTTGATTTATATTTTTTCCGACGCATTTATAACCAGGGTGTCTACCAAATTTAAAAAACTTAATTTCATGACCTGGTACTAACAAATTTCATGACCTTAACTTTTAAATATTTCTAAGAAATGGGGATAATTTAAACTAATCATTTATGAACCTAATATTTATCAAAAAATTCGTTTTCTCTCTACCTTGCGGTCAGGGTTTGGAACCATGCCAAGTTTTTTTCATCCGACAGAACGCGTAGAAATTTTTTTTTCGTTTCCGCTTTGATTTTGCGCGAGGAATGAATTTTCAGCCAGACGATAAATTTTAACTGGAGGCACAGTAATTTTTTTATCTCCTAGACCGTTACAGATGGATTAAAAAATTCAATAGATTTGAAATCTGCGGAAAATTTCAGTTTAGATTGTTACCTAAAAATATGATTTTCTTTAAATAAATAAGTTTATAATTGACTACATCTTCAATGGATTTGAAATCTGCGGAAAATTTTACAACAGATTAATACCTTACACCACGGGCAACACCGGGCTAGCCACGCAATGGCTAGTAATCTTATAACACCAGGGTTCCCACTCTTTTTTTCTAACGAAAAATAAAGACTTTGTAAGCACTTCCTAGGACAAAATAAGGACTTGCATAAAACATTATAGAAACCGTACTATACAATGTAATACCTGACTTTCGACCAAATGGGGACGCTCTTACAGATTAGTTAATCTTATAAGAACAGTAGTATGTAAAAAATTTAATATTCAAGTCTATTTTCTAAACATTATACACAAAAATGAGATACTTCAAAATAAGAAGTCTGATTTTTACAAAATTCAGCAGTTAATATGTGGGCATTTACGTGTACATGTATCTCTACTATTATAAAAGGAAGTGTTTGTCTGTCTGTTTGTTTTTTGCCCACGAAGTCCTGACGAATCTATGGCACTTACAGTAAAGAGATTTGGCAAACAGGTAGTCCAAATTTTTTACAATTTAAGGGTTGAGGCGAAATTTAAAATTCAATCTAGAACATTTTAAAATAAATTTAATAGTTTTTTTTCACCATTCTTCATTCTACTGCTGTAAATCAGATGAATAAAGAAACATCAATAATTAGACTTTTCGCTCTCACGTGTCCCCTTTACGTCAGCCTTTGGAACCATGCCAGTTTTTATTTCCGAGGAGAGAACAAATTCGAATGACCTTCGTTTCTTTCGAGATTCATTCATTTGGATTTCCTGCGAAATGGATTCCAGTAAAGCAAAAGATTGCTAAAGTTACCACTGGCGTTCTTCAGTGCTTTTTTTCTTCTTCTTTCTAATCCCACAGATCTGGATCAGATCAGGTCCATGAGTCCCTCCGCCCTCAATCTCCCTAGAACCACACCAGGGCTACGCAGTAGGTCCTCCCGCGATAACGCAATGCATCCTAGCAAATGCTCGGCAGTGGCCTCACTTGTGTTGCACTTTGTACAAGTGGGGAAGATTTTGTTTCCCCGGGAGAACCTTAGAGTCCTAAGGTGTCCAGTTTTGAACCTAGATAAAGCTGTCTGGTCCCGCCTTTCACCACCAAAGCTCAAAGCACCACCAGGGCCAGGGCTACAGTACCAAGGATGGGGCAGCGAAAGTTTCCAAAATGAGTTGACAAGAGCCTTACTTCTGGAGTATATTTCATGGAAAGTCAGAGGCTCAGCAGGACACAGGGGCAGTGATTATCCCTTCTTAGCCGGTTCTATGGCAAGGTCGGTATATTTAAGGTCTATATGAGGAGGAATCCATTGAAAATTCCATTTTATATCAGCGATTGTAAAAGGTTGAATAAAAATTTTAACGGATTTGAAATTTGCGGAAAATTTAACACCAGATAACAACCAAACATCAATGTGTTGCCCGTGGTGTTACACGGGCACGAACAATGCCGGGCTAGCCACGCAGTGGCTAGTAGTTAGTATATGTGTAAGTACATATACAAACTATAGAATGGAGACCGCAAAAAAAACACCTTTGGATGTTGTTCTTTTATCTCTTTGCAGTGCATTTGCTTTTATAAAAAGGGAAAGAAAAAGTTAAGTTTTACAAGGACAGGACATGGTGTTGTCGATCTCAAAGCTGCTGTGGACTTTTAGCCACGACAGATTTACAGTGCACCAGCCGCTTCTACACGATATGCTTACAAACATCATTTTAATGAAACAAAATTAATTTGAAAATAATCATCTTAGCTGACAATGGAAACAGATTGCGCATGGCATAACAAAAGAAAGTGAAATTAAAGCACAGTCGGCAATTGAGTATTTGTTACCCGGATACAAAGAGAAAAAAATTATAAAGCATAGAAAAATTACTTTCGTTTTCAATCAGCAGCCAAATACGAAAAGAGTACGAAATTTCCAGTTTTCAAATGACTTTTCCCGATTATTCTCGGTTCTCCAGTACTGTGGTTTACTATTTTGCGATCTTTTCCTCCAATGTTTTTTTAAGCGAGCGGGTTATTTTTCTTTTGGAACTGATAACCGATTGCTTCAAATTTTCAAAACAGAATCACTTCCGAAAATCTTCAAAATAAGTTTTTTTTTCTGGGATAGTAGTTACAAAGAATTAAAAGCATAAAAAAAAAGCTAGATTAAAAAAAAAAAATTGCGACACATTGGGTTATACTCAGATAACAGTATTAATTATAATAAATTATTTTTATATTGTTTTCGATTCACCTACAAACTTAAAAATACACTTCCCCATAGTTATAATAAATTTTTAAAACATTGCACTCGCGGGTAACTGAATAAAACAAAATTAATTAACATTTGATGATTGTATTTTAGTTTCCTCTATCAGGGCAACTATTTTGTGCATTGCGAGAGCCACTCACAAGTCGAAAACAGACCGATTTTTATGGGTTTTCAAGTTTTTGAAGTGTATTATGAGCTTATCAAGAAATGATCGAGGATTTGTATATCGCGTATCAAGGGTTGCCATTCAAGCAAGCCAGTTCCCGAATCATCACCAAAACCGTACTTGTAAGCAGTTTTATCGCCGATCAGCCGCTAAAAAGAGGTTGGAAATATTGAAAAAAAATTTGTCATTTGAAAACTGAATTTTGTTTTCAAAGAAAAATAAGCACTTTCTAAGGACTATTGATGCAAAATAAGCACTTCTAAGAGCCCTTAGAAATGGAAGGTCAAAATAAGCACTTTGTAAGCACCCGTGGGAACCCTGAACACAGTAGTATGTAAAAAATTTAATATTCAAGCCTATTTTCTAAAAATTATACACAAATAATGCCACAAAAAATGAGATTTTGAAAAAAAAAAGAAGCCCATTTTGATTTTTACAAAATTCAGCCATTAATATATGGGTATTTATATAGACACATATTAGTGACATGGAAGTACATAAACAAAATATAGAATGGAGGCCGCATCTTTTTTCTTTTATCTCTTCACAGTGCATTTCATTTTATAAAAAGGGATAGAAAAAGTTGAGTTTTATGACAGTGAATTGACACCAAGCCCGAAGATTGCGAACAGATGGACTTGATGACGCCAGTCTCCCAGCTGCAGTTGAGAGTTTGATTTCATTTTCTTATTCTTTTCATATTGTTTTGTGTTAGCTTTTTAATGGTCTTTGGGGGAGTGTATGAGCAATTTTCTAGCATATTGCTGCTCATATGTAGGAAACACCACTTTTTGTTGTCTGCGTCAGGCTCCTTCCTGATGACTAATCCACCAACACTTTCATTTAAAAAATTTCCCAATTTTTTTAATTTTAAATATATATATTTTTTGTTTTGCAATTTTATTGCCTTTTTTGTTATGTCTGCAGCTTCAGCCCACTTATGAAATTTAAATTACCCCGGTAATTATTTTATAGATACGCTTTCATAAATTCATAATAAAAATAAGAAGTAAATTCATTTGTTGGCACATCAGAGGTTTCACTGAAATAAAATTGATGGCAATCTATTCATTTACTAAAAGGATGGAAAAGGATTGCATGTTGCATATGCCACAGTCAAATTGGACTGGATCGGAGACTGCACAAGTTTCGAAGAAAACATTTTCTAGTGAACTAAAACGGATCATACTATGCAAAAACTATATGATAAATTTATAAATTTTTTGATAAGGTTAAAAAAATTAAATGCAATTTTATTGAATGGATATAGAGTATTTTAATAAAACAAAATTAATTTGAAAATAATCATTTAAGTTGACGATGGAAACGGACTGTGCATGGCATAACAAAATCAAAGTATGTCACCCGGATACAAAGAGACAAAAATTATAAAGCATCGAAAAAAATTATTCCTTTTCCATCAGCTAGGTACTCTGGTTTATGTTTTTGCGACCTTTTCTACCGATTCTTTTTCGGTTGATCAGGTTGTTGTTTTTTCATATTTAATGCCGTACTTGTAAGCAGTTTTATCGCCGACCGGCCGCTAAAAAGAGGTCAGAAATATTGTGAAAAAATATCGTCATTTGAAAACTGTATTTTTGCTTTCAAAGGAAAATAAGCACTTTCTAAGGACTATTGATGGAAACTAAGTACTTTTAGAAATAGAATGTCAAAATAAGCACTTTCTTGTAAATACAGATAAATGAAAATACTGAAATGACCTGTAAACGGAAATTCTCTGAAGAAAAAAAAAGTAGAAATATGCGTAAACGCCAAAGGTTTTTACCCCTGTATCCAATAGTCTACGAAAATTCATAGCAATTACTGGGAGTTAGCGAGCAGTGGTCACACCCGACTCCACGAAAAGAACTGTCATGGGGAACTCTGTGTCTAGTTCCGTTATAAAAGTAACACTTTGAAGCAGGGGTGGCCAACCTTTCGCCCGTGACCTGCGATTCTGTGCTTTTCCCTCTTCAATAATGGCGTTATTTTTTTTAGCAATGTCCTTATTTTACTGAGCCCTTGATTTCAAAAAGGTTGCACACCTGCTTTAAAGCTTATGTTGTATTGTAAGTGTTTGGCAAAAAAAAAGTCAGAGTTTGGTGTTCCTGACTTCAAAAAAATAGAGAACCACTTCCCTAGAGAATGTTTTAGTTTTTAAGAACGCTTGAAAAATACATTTCCCGTTTTATAGAGAAAATAGAGGGATTTTTAGGAGGAATACAAACATTGTTTTCACCACTTCTCAATACTCTGGGCTAGAGCCCACTAACTACGTTAAACAAACAACTTCTATTTATAGCTACATCAGTTCTATTCAGATTTTTGTAGAACACACAAATTAACATCTTACCGACAAAATTACAAGCATACCCTTAGTACAGGGCTCAAAATACCCGGGTGCACATGAAAATAAAATTTTGCACCTAATTTTTTCTTGCTAGGTACACGCAGTCCACTTAACGTTAAAAAAAGAGGCCGGGAACGTGTTTTATGTTATTTTGATTTTTGAACAAAATATTAGAATCGACCTCTATTGCACTAAAGGAACGTAATTAAAATTCCTAAATACACACTATGCGAAGACAAAATTGCTGGGCCGTGACGAGTTTATACAGGAGAAAGGTTTACTTGTGCCACTGCCACCAGAACTTTCCCAGGATCAAAACATTTTCCAGATGGCTCTGTTGAAGCGACTTTTGCGACAGCCGTGCGCCAAAGAAGGGAGAATTTAGATGTTTAAATATTTTTATTTACTATCTACTACTAACCTACAAAAACATACACAACTAATAAAATAGTTTTTTGCCAGTAATACTCTTATATTAGGTTTTTTTAAAATATGCACCAAAAATATAACATGTGCACCTAATTTAAAAACTTAGGTGCACCTGTATTAAAAAATCTATTTCGAGGCCTGCCTTAGTACAGTTAACATAGAGAAAATGTGCTGGCGAATGCAGTGAAAAATAAAATTCCAAGTCTACTGGAAGTTTAATATTCTGTCATACTTTTTCATTGTCAGCTATGTAGTGTGAACGTGTTAGGCAAACACACACAAAAAAAACTATGAGGGATTTTGAGCATGTATTACGCAAGCCCACATTTTTCTATATGATTAAAAATGAAATATTTTTATAGTGGCTGTTAAGCCATAGTAGTCATCCTCACAGTATACAACTGAATGAAACTATCACAACCGAGATTAAATTCTAGTTACAATTGGAAAGATAGAATAAACTACCAATAAAGAAAAACATAGCTATTATTTCATTTAAAGTATCATTCAAAAGAAAAATGGTCGCACCTCTTTTTTTGACACCTTGAAAAATAAATTAAATAACAAATTGATGTTTACCTCAAATGCCATTTCTTTAACTTGTTTGTACGGCATTACACTCATAATTGCGCAAATAGGACCGGTAGATAACTTATGTAAATGCAGAACCAATTGTCTCCAAAATGGTTTGTCACAAAACCTGTCATGTAAAGCAGGAGACTCCTGTGTACGAGCAGAGTTAATACCAACCCAATAGTTTCCTCGTCTATTGGGAGTTATATTATCTGGTTCACCAGGTAACACAAGAGGAAGTTCCTGGTTCAGGCCTTGCTTTTCACCTTTAATGTGATATCTGAAAAGAAAACTTTAAAGGTTAGAATAATCAAAGAAAAATTTACTAGGAAAATGTCCTTATTTCCACTCTAAAATAATTGGAGCCCCAAATGAAAGATATCTTTCATACATTATCTCTAATTATCACCAGTTTAAATAATAAAATCAAGTAACTACGTAAAATCACGATTTTCAACATTCAGCAAGCAAATTAAAAATGATACAAAAAACTTAAGGGAGAAAAAATTCAATAACTCAGAATTGAGTCAAATAACAGTTTATTTCCTATTTAATGCAGTACCAAACATAAGTAACTACATGAAATCATATATTTTCAGAAGCATTATGCTATTTTTACTAATCTAATAATTTGGTACCAGGAAAAATGTATGGCCAAAGATGATTATTCATTGAAAGCTCAAATAATACTCTATTATAATGTCTTAAAAATAAATAGAAAATATACTATCTAAAAAATTACTTAAATATCTTGTTATTGTTTCCTTCAGCAACAAGTAATGCTGTTCCATCATGAGTTAAAGTAATACCATTAGGAAATGGCAGATCTTTAAGAATCACAGTGACTGCTTTAGTCTTCAGATCGTACTTAAGTAACCTAGAGAGAAAACACCAAGATTAGACCAAAGGAAAAAGGTAGAGAAATTTTTAAGTAACACACAAAAGACAAGTTACGATACTAGTTTGGAGAAATTCTTTTAATAACATTACTTATTAACGGTTACATGAAATAGGTCTAGATAAAGGTTTCAGATTTGTTTCTTTAGTGATATATTGAAGGTGTCTATTGTTTTCCATCTCTTCATACAGTTTTTATACTGATGGTGAGCTAGAATACCAGGTAAAACAAATTCCTGAATCATCTGTCACCACCTTTTCACTTTCCTTCCATTTCACGTGAGTCATTATAACATTAAGCAAAAAGCTAGGCTTCTTTTAATTAAATCTTTAGTTTATACATTTATCATTTTCAAATAGCAAATATACATTTTACATTTAAAATTAAAAAAAAAAAAAAAAAATTTAGTTTGAAGGTTTTTGAGGTTCTAAAGATTTAATTATTTATAATGTTTCTATGTATGATTAAAAAAAATCCGTAAAATAGAAAATTAGCCCTACGTGAAATGTAGAACCCAGTAGACTATCTAAGCCATTTAATTTAATATAGAAAAAATACAAATTGTAAATCTCATACAAGATTAGAAAAAATCAAAAGCAGATAAGCTAATTCAGGTAATTTTATAACAGCACTAGCAGCATCCATACCGATTTGCTTGTGACAGCATTCGTGTCATGTACTTACTGGTACTGAAAACATCAAAAAGAAAAAACAATAATTTTAAGAATGAGTCCCACCTTCACCTGACATGACAAGGGCATGTCGTCTCATTCCTTGCACCTCACTGATCCACAAAATTGCATAAATGAAAAGCTAAACCTCACTGATTCCGACAAACAACGAAAATGAATGACAGTATCATATTAATCAAAACCAAATTAAACAGTAGTAAACAAAAAGTCTTAACGCTAAATCTCACTGATTACGACAGTGTAAATGAATGACAATGTCAGCAAAATCAAAACCAAATGTAACAAACTTTAAAGGAAAATTTTGTTTCAACTGAAAGTGATAAGTTTTAACGAAATGGATTAAGCCTGGAACCACGACACAGAAGTTCATTGGAGTGGTGCACTTTTCACACGACAATTCGGATTTAAGCAACCCCGATTCCTTAAGGAAATCCATCAGAAGTTGCTTATCAAGACATAAACGAACACAAAATTAACCATTAGGCACTCCCTAAAGTTTGTCTACCAGCAGAAAAACCAAGCTGTGAAAAACTGTTAGTAATAAAAATATCCTGAAACTTATCAACACTAAAAAATTCAGAAGGAAAGAAAAGCAAGTAACACAACCTGATGCGACTGCACTGGATCGTGACTTAAATCAAACAGAATGTTAATTCTTCCAGTGAAATCACTATTTGTCCTAGTTCCACTCCCTAGTTCAAACTTGGCGCATGTCTAATTCAAATTCATGTCCAATTCGCTCCTTCCCTTACCATTGGACAACCATCAAACACCATGGCAAAGAACAATGTGAGAAAAAAAAATTAATTAATTAATTCAAAAATGTTCTTAAATTAAATTTTAAAATTCAAGCTTCAAGGTGCATTCAACCACCTTTAAGACTACCTGTGTGCCAAATTTCATGCTGTAAAGGTGAAAATTAACGGTCACCACTCGCCATGTGGCGATGGAATGTTTGAAAGTGGAGACTGAAAAATTTTGCTAGTCGCCACTGTCTTAAAAAATTAGTTTATATATGGTAAAACCTTCAATTTAAAAATTTTTTTACAATTAAAAAAAAAAAATAAAGTTTGGACACATATATATATAACATGTATATGTATGTATTTTAGAAAAATATATGAACGCTCATATGTGGCCCCCGTATGAAACAAGTTCAGTGGCCTTTGGCCACTTACAAAATGTCTAAATTTTCACCTTCATATTGCTGCTTGTTCATGCTTGACACCGTAATATATAGATTATTCTGGACAGATACACACACAAACACTTCATTTTATAACAGTAGAGATGAGATGCCAGTTTTGTTTAAGCACTTAAATTTGTGTAATTTCCTGCATCAAGAGCTGACGGTAAATAATTTATATTAGCAATCCTAAAATTAATCTTAAAAGAGAAATGTTTCAATGCAATTTGTGTACAACTATTATGATAATTTAATTCCAAATTATTGAAACTAAACATACACTTCAACTAGTCGCAACTAGTAATATATAATCACAAATCTAACTCCCTTACATGTGATGGGAAATATATATAAAAAAAAACCACTGCAAATCAGATATTCTCATTAATCTTAAAATAAAATGTGAGGAAAAGAGAATATTCATACCTGCCAGAAGTGTCATGCTCAATCAGGCTGATCAGTACCATGCTAATATTCCAGCGAGTACTTGACTGAGTTAAATAAATAACTTCTTCCTTTTCATCCAGGACTAATGCATTCAAGAATGTTAACGGCAAGTCATCAATTAGAGTATTTGCAGGTAAGATATTATTTTTCTTGCCTAGAACAAAAACACAAATCTAAAATTATTGCTTAACCTTTGAACATGATCCAAAAATATTTCAGTTGCACATTATCAATAAATCACGCAATTACAAAATTCTATATGAAAGGAATGAAAACCCTTCAGACATCTGATTTAATTTTATGGTTCCCACACCTTTATACAAAAAAAATTTAAGGACTTTTCAAAATTGAAAAAATATTTTTCAAGGACCTAAAATTTTTTATAACGACCTAAAGAAAGGCATACACAAAAGTTGTCAATTAAAAAGAAAAATATATATATAAATAAAAAACATTTTTTTTAATACTACTGATAGTCAAAAAAAGAAAGGTTATCATCAATTTCGGTTACAATTTAAATTTTCTTTTCTCACAGAACCTGTGATTTTTTTTTGTAATGTGGGCTTCTTGTCTCAATGCTAACTATCAGGCTACTTGCACACATATCGATTTCGGTCGTGCGATAAAATATAAAAAATATATGTAAATAACAAATATTGGAGTCTATAATTATAATAGGCACCAATATTTTTTATTTACAGGAAATAAAAAATAAGTTTGTTGTGTTCCCCTTCCCAATAAGTTGATAACAAAGTAACTCTCCCCCGCCACCGGGAAACATTAATGTTTGAGGTTGCTAAACCAGTTTTAAGAAATGGAGAAAAAAGTTTAAATACACTGATGTTTTTTGGGCGATGTATTATCAACATCGATGTTTTGCGGCCGATGTCGCGTCCTTAGTCTGGACAGGTTCCAATGCAAGACGAAACTACACAATTATGTATTAGTTAAAAAAATCAAGTACTTTTCACCAAGTTCCATAATTTTCAAGGACTTTCAAGGGCCCATAGTTAGGGGGGGAAAAAAAATCAAGGACTTTTAAGGATTGTGGGAACCCTGAATTTAGAAGAGTTTAATACCATCCTCCATTGCTATCAACGTTAAAATGAGTAATGTCTTTTTTTTCCCTTCAAAATCTTATTATTATACGCGCTACAATGTTTTTTTTATTAGTCATTGGATAGTTGAAGATATTTTAACCAGCTACTTTGAAGTTAATCTTTTTCTGCCAATATTAATTAAAATGATACAATGCCAAATGTTGGATAAAACAGACTTTTCAGAGTACAAAAAAAATTTAATATCTATATTTAAATACCAAAACAACTAGTTAAAATATGTATGAGTCCTAAAATTACTTAATAAAAATTTCAAGTGTTTAACTTTCTGTTTAATTGAAAAGCCGGGTTCATACAGAATTTAGAATATAAAAACTAAAGAGTATTTAAGGAGTGCTTTCGAAATTTTTAAGGAGTCATAGAAGGTTTATACACACATTTTCAAGTGCAAAAAATAAACATGTTTTAACACTTAAGAACTTAGTTCCACATCTATATATATAATTCTCTTATGTCGCACGCAAAAAAGACGTTATTTGTTATCGCTTTTTGGCAACAATGTACGATTGTTTGTTTACCACGAAGCCTCGCGCCTCAATTGAAATTATAAATATAACGCCATAATGAAATTTTATTGAAAAAATAAAAATTTTAGTCGAACTGTTGCAGTTTATAATTAGAAATCAAAGAAAGCAGAGGATCTTTTCAGGGCCAACAATTATAGTTCAACAAGACGCTTGCACTACAACTTTCGACAACTCAATGAAAAGGTGTGGGTAGCTCAAGTGCTGTGGAAATGTACACACAAATAACATACTGGGTATTCAATTTCCAGAACAGCCAGCGCTCACATTTCGAGTCAAAATTTGCTCAAAGTTTTCATTTTAATTCTGATTCCAGAGGTGCTGTATATATCTTTTATGCAAATTTAGATTTGAAAAATATTTTTTTTTGGAATATCATATTTTGTAAACAGTCCTTTCTTATAGGTCCCTTAGTAATACTATATTACTAATAACTAAAAAAAAAATATTATACTTTGATATTTCAACTCAACACAAGTTTATTTCCCCCCTGCTAGCTGGAATTGTTTTATCTAGGGTTCTAGTGTAAACAGTTCTCATACAGTGAAATCTCAGTATAACATTTCTCATTTTAAAGTACATATTTCTTTCAAATCCCAGCTAAAACTCACAATAATAGAAATCCAAGCATATTTGTTTTCAATATAAAGTTTTTCAAAATAAAATATCAATTAAATATTTTTAGGATGTAAGTTATACAGTACAAAGTCCCAAGTTTGGACGTCCAAAATCTGGACGTTTTGCTAACATGCGTTTTTTTTTGTTTTGTTTTCACCCACTTTTTTACATTGTTCTGACAATTTGTAACGAACAAGAAGTTAAACCTGGACCTAATTGATGAAACAACGCAAAATAACGGATATGTTCAGAAAAAATACCACACAAAAAAAATTAGATTTTCAAGTAAAATTTGTTGTATTGTACTAAAAAGGTTTTTTTCTTTAAAAAAAGTATTCCTATTTATATATCTGCCATTTTATTATTGCAAATGCAATATTCGCACAGGGGGTTAGATTAAGTTTTTTTTGACAAGAAATGCAAATAATCCAAAATCTGGAAAAGTCAGAAATGGTCGAGGTCTGGAGGATTCCGGATTTTGTACTGTACTGAGATTTCATTGTACTCAGAAAGTAAATACAAATGACAGATTTCAGACAGACAGAAATATGAATGAAATCCGCAATCAGGGATCATACAGAATATTGAATACAAAAATTAAGGAGTATCTAAGGAGTCATAGAATATAAAAATTAAGGAGTATTTAACGAGTTCTTTCGAAATTTCTGGACAAGTTCTGGGTAGTCTGGACAAGTTCCAATGCAAGACAAAATTACACTATTACATACTAGTTTAAAAAAATCAAGTACTTTTCACCAAGTTCCATAATTTTCAAGGGCCCCTAGTAAGGAAAAAAAATTCAAGGACTTTTAAGGACAGTGGGAACCCTGTTAATTATGGCAGTATTATATTCACCTATCAGAATGTAGCGCTCATAAACAAATAATTAAACTTTTGAGAACATTTTTATAATTCATTCGCAAACTAAAAACTACAATAAGTAATAAGCAATATTTTTTTGTGAAATTTATTAATTTACCTAACTAATCTAAGTACAGTACGCATATGTACGTGCATCCATATTCAATGCACTTATCTCTACTATTATAAAAGGAAGTGTTTTTTTTCTTGTTTTTCGTTATCACAGTACCAACGAATCTACGGCACTTTCAATAATGGGATTTGGCACACAGGTAGTCCGAATTTTTTGCAATTTTTGGCTTTTAGAGAATTTTAAAATTCAATCAAGAACATTTAAAAATGAATTTAATTATTATTTTTTCTTTGGAACGGCAACAGCAGAAAAGATAGCAGATTCTAAATTAATTTTGCGCAGAGGAACAATTTGCCAGCACCGACTAAAAAACAAATATAATTTTTTAAACATAAATTAACGTTTTTATTTGACACGTATGATCCAAATGAAACAGCATTCTCCTTTACTCTTTTCGATTCAATTTCAACATACTTTTCAAACAGGGAGAGATAACTTCAACCAATAAACAGACAGATGTCCACCTGTTGTGCTGGGGGGGGGGGGTAACACATACGATCATTTAACATAAAAGAGAAATAGGGGAAGTAAAGGCGTAAATCCAGGTCATCTCCGGGGTCGCAAAGACTTTTTTCTTCTGGTCATTCCCTGTGTTGCTCCCACCTTAAGAAATGTTACAATTACTATTTAAAAAAAAACAAAAAACGATAATCTCATTGAAAAGATGAAAAAATGCAACCTTATAACCGATAACCAGAAAAATAAAATGACTATACAAGCAGTGCGTTTTAACACGTTCCCTATTAAGTTAGACGGGACTTCAGAAAACTGACCATATAAGCGGGGTGACAATATAGCCGGTACTGACTGTACTTCACTAACAGCTACGAAGAAAAATAATGTGCAACATTCTATCTAATATAAGACAATAGTTATACAAAAATAAACAAAGAAACTTTTCAAAAATTAATTAAGGCTTCTAAAACAGAAACTGGCTAAATATTTCTTCATTAGTTGGATGTTAACGACTCTTTTCGATCTTTTGCTTTATACAGTTTGAAAAAATATACTTATTCCTGCTGGAAATCTTTGACATTTGGTAGACAAGTAGGATTTGGTGCATGTGTTTTAATATAAGCACTGTGTCATAGCAATTAGTTGTAACTGATATTTTTTGATAAACATGCAGGATTTTTCTATTTTTATCATCATGAAATTAACTATTACAACATTATAGTACTCATTTATCACGCCTAACATTTGTTGTTTTACTTATATATAATAATTCTTCTTTATGAACTAAGTTACTAATATTACATAACAATAATACATAACATAACAATAGCTATATTCACAAGTCCGAGTTAACTCGAGGATCAACTATAATCCCCGAGTTATAGGAAAAACTGTATTCACAAGTCCTGTTAAGTGGTTTAAACTGCCGTTTCGGCGTTACATTTTGATACTCCCAAATCGGCGAGTTAACTCGCAAGTCACATTTAACGCATGCACAGTACTATCTTTTTGCGAAAAACAAAATGGACGACACATTTCATTCTATGCTCAATTACAGTATTCTTGCGACAACTGGACTGGATCTGTCATTACAGAACACCTGCTGCATAGCAGCTCATCTCATCATAATATTGGAAAAATTTAAGACAATTTTACTGAAATTCAAAAGAAAAGTGAAAATAAAGATAGCTGTGAAAACGTTTGGTGAAAAGATAGATGGCGGCACTTTCGTCCGGTAAGAGCGAAAGGTAGAATATGACCATGGTAGATGCAAATTCGTCGTAGAATAAAAATTATTCTGTTAATTTATTATGAACGTAAGAAAATTGACGATGAAAGTTACTTTTCATACCACCAACACACACCCATACCGACAAATACAAAGATAATCAAATTACATTCATTTGTCAAGACATTGTGTACAAATCTTTCTTGCAAAATTTAGGTTTCCATAAAAATCCAATTTAAAATAAAATACCTTTTCATTTCTTTTCCCAAACCCAAATTAAAATTCTGCATGCGTTCTATTTAATCACAATTTGGAATCAATTCTACGGTGAAGTGCGAGCTTGATCAGTATGAATGCAGATTCGGGCGTCATAACAAATATAAACAATATCACGTGATCGTGAGGAGACGGTAGTAGCCAATCACAGCGAGCGTCTCATTCTAATCCCCGGAACACTTACCCCGCTGTTTGAGAACATCGTTCTTAATAATCCTTGAGTTAACTCTTACCCGCGGATCAACTGATCCTCAAGTTAACTCGAGACTTGTGAATATGGCCATAATAGTATTAATTTTGATTAATGAATATTTTTAATTTTTTGGAGACATTTCATCTTGAGGAAAAGTATATTTAGTATTAGATTTTGTAACAGTTTATAAAGTTATTGCAAAAGTAAAAATCTAGCAGTTTTTTACTCATAAATGTTTTTTTTAAACAGTAAACATTAAATAAAATGCTAAAATTTAAAAATTTGGCGAAGAAAATCACAAATAATAATTTGCTTCTGCATTATATTTTATGAAAATCTGAAATCTAGTAGTTTTGGTTCTAAAAATATGTTTATTTTGGGGGACTTGTAGGTTCTTCCAGTATTCTGAGTTGGTAATACTGCCCCAATGCCTTGTTTCCCACCATTACAGTCCTCCATTTTCTGGATTCTTTTCACGCAGAAAAATGCTTAAATAGATAGTTAATTGAAAATAATGAAATACTACTGCATTTTTAAATTATGATTTTTTCATCTAATGTATTTATCCTCAGATTAAAAAAAATATCTGCCTTGTTTTATTTTTTATGCATTTAGAAAAGAAAATTTTGATTTATGTTCCTGCTGGAGAATATTCTCCAAAAGATTATTACCAAAAATTTTACACCACTAGTTCTACTTATGTGCTTCCTTTACCTTTAGTCATTTTAAATATTTCAGATTTGAAACAATTATAATTCATTTTATTTAAGTTTTAAATCAAATAGACCTGCAAACCGAAGAAATAACTTTTTATGGTCAACAATTCTCAGTTAATATTACTGAAGTTATATTTTGTTTACTTACTGTAAAACTTGACAGCAATTAGTGTTTGTGTAAAACCTACAGCTTATTTAGCCGAACAGATATTAATAAATTATATAGGCACGTTTTGTCATTCAGTGATCAAAGAATACTTTCTTCTAGCAAATTCACAAGGTTTTCATTAAAAATATTAGTGCAACTTCTTTATAGTTACCTATTTTTAAGAACAGTACGCATGAAAAATATGTATCGACAAAGATGATTTGTTTACTTTTCTTCACATCTTTAGATATATCGCAAACCGGCAAAAAAAGTGACAGATCAAAAAGTAAAAAATTTGATGTTATGTCATTGAAAAAAAAAAATGCATGATGTGCTCCAGCATGTTATATTACTATTCTATAGATTATAATAGAAGTTACCAACATAAATACTTACCTAAAATTTAAAAGAAGCTTATACAATTTCAATACAAGTTTTATTGTAACCTTTAAATTGACATTTTTAAATGTCACTTTGCTTGCCGGGGTGCGATATATGCATAAGGAAATTTTACTTTCTGAATTTCATTTGTAAAATTGAGTACATAAAATATTTTACACAAACTAAATGTTAAAAAGGTTAGATTAAAAATATTATCCGAACTATAAAGTACACGATTGCAAAGTATTGTGCTTAGAATCATCTATGAAAACTATACCTGTTTTTACATCAATAGTAAAAAGACCATGATAAGCATCAATAACATAGAGTTGACCAGCTTTGTTAAAGGTCATACCCAAAGGACGGCCACAAATATGTTCTTCATGTTGCCCATCTAAAACACAAAAATAAATAAAATTTTAATCAGTTATATTTATTATACTATTAGCATAAAATTTTCAGATATATTAAAAAAAATTGCCATTTGGTTAATAAGTTGTCTTAATATCTAGCAAATATTACTTTACAAGTTGGAATAAATCAGTAAAAGAACAAAATTTTAAAGTTTTCTTTCTGAAGTTCATTAAAAAAACAAATTCTGTTAACTGATAGATTTCAATTAACAGCAATGGACTAAAGTTTTATTATAAACTTTAATGGAGAAAAAGGCACTTTCAGGAAAATCAAACTGAATATTCAGGATGTTAGCTTCTATATATGGGCAAGTTATTTCTCTTCTCCAAAAAGTTAAAATTATCCGTAAATACTTGGCCTAAAAAAGTTGATCGATTGAGCAGATTTTTAGTTAGTTCTTACTAAACCTTATGATAAATATGATCTAAAATGAAGTTTCATCTAAATTTAAAAAGAGTGATAGATTTAACAGTTTATCTGTTCATACAAAAATCAAATATATTACTTGTGTGCATGGATATAAACATTAATCGGTTTCCAATTAAGTATGAATTTTTTAAGATAGCTACCCTGATTATCTTAGTTCAACAATACAATACATCAAAAGAAAATTAAATTTACTAACCACATTTTTTACCGGTACGAGCAATTTCAATAATTTTCTTATCTGTGACATGGACAATTCTTCCATCTCCAAGTCCAGTATATATTTTATCTAATACAAAGAGAATCATAGATTAAAAGATGAATCGTTTTTTATTGTTTAGAAATACAGGCTTTTGTTATACTTAAATGTTAATTATTTTTTCCTAAATGAACATAATATAAAAAGTTTAAAAATGGATATTATCTCAAATTTGAAATACAGTGACCATTTCAATAATCATATACAACTAGAGATCTAGAAATTATTTGATTCAAAGTCGAATTTAAACATAACTGTTTGCATACAACAAATTTAAAACCAAGTTTAATTATAATTGATTTTTCTTAACTGACAGTTTTAATTATCAAGAAAAATATCTTTAGATTTATTAAAAACTTAATTCAATGCACAAAAGTATTAACCCAAGCAAAATCAGAGCCTTTTTAATATGAATTTTAAAGGACCAATTATTTTGATTTCTGAAAATTCAAGACCCTTCAAATAAATACTTATGAGATGAAAGTAATCAAGAATTGTTCTTATCTTGTCTATTTGCCAGAAAAGGTTAATATACTAAATTCAAGATTAAGCTAATAAAATATAATCATTCTCATACTGATAAATATTATCATTTTTACCTTTGTGAACAGCAAATGCTTCCGGCCAGTGTAGAGCATTTTCATGCAGAAGTTCAGCTTTCTCTAATACATCATTTACTGCAAGAGGCCCCTCAAACTTTTTCGGCAAGGAGACACTGAAAGCAAAAGTTCCTAACTTTTTAAAAGTAATACAATTTCAACTCAGATAAAAAAAAATTGTTTGTGAATTCAAGCATCAACAGATTCAATATTAACAGCACTAGGCAACAGATCAACAATGTGCTGTCTTTAAAATAATTTCTGGATACTGGAATTAATTCAAAATTTGCGGCTTAGTAGGGCATCATTCAGTTGTTAGATTAAATATCAATCAATGTTAGATTTCTATCCTAACATCGATGTTCAAAATGTACAATATTGAAAAGAGATGCAGACTTCATTACACAGATAGCTGCAGTAATAAGAATTAATTTGTGAATTAAAAAACGCCAATCATGCGAGCCTTATGCTAGATGGATCGACAAATAACAAAGGTACTGAAGAGCTAATTTTGATGATGTGCAATATGAATGAACCATAAGTGAAAAATTTCGATCCCACAAAGGCTGTGGACAAGTGGAATCTCAATTCTAAAGCAACAAGACAAGTTCATGGCCACATAAAAGGTCAAAAATGAAGTAAAATAAAAATGTAGATAGTAAAAATGTTATTTCTTATTGCCTCAGTTACACTATAAATAGCATATTAGTTACTACTCTTGTGTGTGTGTGTGAATTCTGTGATATACTCAGAATTTAAAAATATTAGTATGACATGTATTGCACGGGTCCTGGTTCCTAATTTTTTTTTCATCCCTTGAATTAATAGTATATTAAATTACTCATTTGTTAGGAAAAATTAAAGAATAAATAGACTAAATGCTTTCTTTTTTTTTGGAATATCTAATTGAAGCTTGCAAAATGACAAAAAAGTACTATGAATTTTGAGAAGACTTGAATATTTATGATGTAGAGTGCTCAACGAAACAAAAAACCATGTTCTTGAACAATGTGTAGTAATATTTGTTGATTATTTAATTGGAATTAATTTTACATTTTTAATGTTGATTTATGTTTAGTTGTGGCAACTATGTGAGATAACAAGAGTAAAAAAAAAAATCAAATTAATATTGTTAGAACAATTATTTTCAACTGACTTCTCTTTAATTTGGTTTCACTGTTTCCTGTGGTTATAAATTTAATAAAAAAAATTTTTTTTTCAATAAATTGTAATTCCTATTCATCAAATGCAATAACTTCAGTACTTGGATGAAGGCAGATATATCACATCAACTCTTATGTACTCATGTAATCTTTCTTTAATCCAGTGATATAAGGTAGAAAAATACGATCTTTAAAAGGGCCACATTTATTATGCATAAAAACTCTGCTCAGAACTAGAGACCTACTTTGAAATGAAATCCTGGATATGCTACTGACATATGCACAGTTAAATGGACAAGCTCAAAATTATGTAATTTTTTCTGCCCACAAGAAGGGACAGAAGACTGCTGATTACGTTGATGGAAGTAAAAAGTATATGTAACAGATTAAATAGATGAGCTAACATTAGCAAGTATATATTTGCATTGAGAGATAAATATGAAAAAAAAAAATAGGGTACACTGATTTAAATTACTCTTATTTTCTATTTTTTTTCTTAAGTTTAATATTGAAAATGAAATAACTTGAAACAAAATAGAACAATAAAAACCAGTTTAATAGTTTGCTTCTACTGAGTAACACTCCAGACTGATGATTTACAAATGTTTATCAGTAGATGCCGAGTTTTATAGTTCATACATTGTACGAAATGTTTTCGAGTAATTTTGATATACTCTTCCCATGGAAACGTAGCTTAAACTTAAGCCCTTTCAAGAAATAATTTATTATTTTTGATAAAGGAATCTGGAATTTCAAAACCCTTAGACATGTTTAACATACATCAATATTGTCTACTAACTACACTGTAATTTGAATTAAAAAACATTTTTTTTTTAAATAATCAAGATTTTTCAAATAAAGAATATTTTAAAATTAACTATTGTGTTTACCCTTTAACTAAGTTGGGTGATGAAAAGGCCAGAAAATTATAATTTTATCTTTTCAAACAAAATAATTACATTTTAAATATCATGGATTTATATCATGAAATTTAATTCAAATTAAATAAACACAACATCCAAGAATGATTTTTATTGTTTCAATTAATATATAACAATACTATCTAGATCCTATACTATGATTTGCATCAATTAAAATAATAAAAAATCCAATTTAATTAAAAAAATTCTGACTTTTAACAACTTTTAATTGACATGACTTTTTCACACATTGTGAAAAAATCTGCATTGAGCATAAGATTGACTTTCCAGACAAAAAATTAATATTTACATTTATCTTTAAAAGGACACAAATTCTCACATTTTCAATCTGCATCAAATTAACTAAACCTGAGCAATATATAGCAAGTCTGATACTAATATATCTCTGACAATAAGGGACACACCAACTTTTACCCCTGCAAGCTGAAACAATGAAAATAAATTACTGAATTTGAACACTACTTGTTAATATAGATAATTTGGTAATGGTAATTTTAGTTAACGTCGTACTAGAGCAACACAACGGGCCATTGACGACGGTCCGGAATCAGTCCCATAAGGGAAAGATTTGTGGACAACACCTCGTAATTTTGAACCACGGTCAGATGACGAAGCAACACCTGAGCTGGCACCCCACTCTCCAAACTTCCACGCCAACCCAACGTGAGGACTTTCGGCCACGACAGATTTAAGGTGCACCAGCCGCCTCTACACCATACGTTTACAAACATCCATGCCCGGACCTGGATTCGAACCAGGAACCTTCCGATCTAGAGGCTAACACCTTAACCACTTGTTAATATAGAATAAAAATTTGGTAACTGGTTGAATCACAATTAAGAAACTCTAAAAGTAGTATGAAGTGTTTCAAAAAGGAAAATTAATATACTACAATGTAAAAAGTCAAAGAAAATATTTTGGTGTTTTAAATAGAAAAACTTCATTTTAACTTCTGAAAATTTCAAACAAAGCATGCAGATAATAAATTGAAATACTTACACAAAAACAGAAAAAATGCAATTAAAAAAAATTCTTATATCAATATTTTTCAAATATACACTTTGAAAAAACATAATAAGAAAAATATCCTTTAACATACAAATAAAAGTGAAAAAGTTTACTTGTTCTAGAATGCAAAACCTACAAATAAAGAGATTATAATTCAGTCCACTTAAAAAAACAAGCTTTTAATTGAGGAATGGTGAAATGTTCTACATATTAACAAATGATTTGCAAAAGTTACCTATAAACAACAGGATTAACTTTTTTGAAAAATGGTGATAAATAACAGTAGAGCAACACCCCTAACAGCACAATCGTGAGGTTCCACATCTTAACTCTGAAACAAAAGAGAAAATAAACTTCTTGAACACAAAAACCTATCTTAATGATGAGTTCTAAGCAATTTTTTAAAATTGTTCTTATGAGGAAAAAATTTATAATATATATTATATATATGTTTATTTGAATATACAAATTTTAAAACTTTAAATGGTACACCAGAGCCGGAGAAAATACGATCTTGATATCCAAACAATTCAAGTCGACCACAACAGCACTGATTATATATAATTAAAGAAACCCGCTGACGAGGAAAGATTTCATAGATACCAGAAGTAAGGAAGAGATTACAAAGACTCACGCCGGCCTGTCTCAAGACAGAAAAAAAAATTACAAATTGCACAAGTTGTTCCCTTATGGTTTTATAAACAAATTCGGACTTCAAATGAAAAACAAAAATTGTGAACAAGACACAAATATAATTACTTTTGATTAAAATATATTTTCTTTCAAAATTTAAGCATACTTACGTCACAGAGAGATTTTGAAACTTTTCAGTGACAGCTACAGTGAGAGTGAATTGATTATTATGTGATTTGAAATTCTTTGTTTTAATTTTGTGCGTGAAACAACCTGTCGTGGCATCAAATGTCCTCACGTTGGCTTAGTGTGGAAGTTTGTTGTATAGGGTGTCAGCTCATTTGGTGATATAATGATCTGGCTGTGGTTCAAAATTACGTGTTGTCTTCGGACCTTTCCCTAACGAGCTTAATTTCGGACTGCTGCTAACAGTCCATTATAATTCTCCAGTGCGTACCTATCATTTTGTATCTGGCAATGTACTGGACTGGACTGAGCTCCGCTCCTGCTCCTCATTTCAGCTCCGAGTGTATAAATGTTCAATTTTTCTTTCCTAAACATTTAAAGAAAGTTCTAAGCTATCTCTTCAAAAATTTGACCTGTGGTATTGATTTTTTAATTTGTTTAAAAGATCCTTTCATTAAAATTCGAATGAGAAAGTTGAAGATGATATAATTATTCGTTTTTATGTTTAAATGTAAAGCGTGAGATACGAAGTTTCACTTTTAAATACTTCTCAACTGTCCATGTTTTGTTGATTTCTTTTTCCCAAATCGTTTTCTGTTTTATTTGAACTCATTAAATTTTTAGTTCCAATGTCATGGACATCCAAATTTGATGTTTCAAGTTTACAGATTAATTTCTCCTATATTTTGAAAGTTTGAATTTTTTCTGTGCTAATTAAGGGAGACTGGGAGATTTGATCTCTTTTTGCAGTTTTTAATTTTTATCTAAAAAACAAAATTGCTGTTTTTTAAATGTTTTGAATCACTATAAATTGCACAACTGTATTCTTTGATATAACATTTATTTTATTTTCATAAATGAATTCTTAAATTTTATACATATTTTTTGCAACAATGGGAGAAAAAAAATGCATTATCTCAATTTTGTTGACACTTGATCCTCTACAAGGAGATCCTTGACACAAACACATTTAAACGATTCAAAGCAAACAAAAATAGAATTTGCATTTTCATGTCAAATGAAACATTTTAAAAAGTACTACATTTACTACAAATAAAAAAGCCTAGGTTATTTGTATTGAAAAAACTAGTGAATATTTTCAAAACGTGAAAAGTCAAAACTGTTGCAGTTCGGAGGGTTCCACCTAACATAGTAGGTTTTGCCAACTTTTTAACACAATCCTCTTTATTAGCAATGCTTTTGTCAGCCTTTTCAAGATATATAAAGTAATCCTTTTTTCACAAAAAGTTCATTTCAAATTCGAAAACAAATTTTTTTTCTCGATTTTTTTCCAACAGTGATTTAATTTTTTCCCCCTTGAAATTTCACAATTACAAAATCATTCTCATTGAAAAATACATCTTGGGTCTTCATTTTCATCCAAAAATTTATAAAGTGATTCTTCTTCTGTTGAATCGTGAACATTGTAATTGCTCACTTTCCGATGAATCGTCAACATATTCTCCCCCTTGTTAGCAACTACTTTTGGTGGCTTATGCAGTAGTGAAACCAATTTCATCAATGTTCCATATTGTTTGTGGGTCTAGCTTTTCTTTAGTAGATATCAGTTCCAGATTAAAAAAAACATTAATGTTGTATTTGTTGAAACTAATGGCACGATTAAGGCTGGTTACCTCTGGTTTTTAAAGAGACAATGACTTATTACAATTCATAAACCCTGTGAACCATTCATACCCCGCACGTCCCTCTTTTTTCCATGATTTAGGGATTTTTTTCATTTTGTACAGCATACTGGAATGCTAACTTCCTTAAATGCATAGGAGTAAGTCCATAATGTAATTTACTTGATATTTTCAAATATTCACACAAAACATCTTCTTTAACAGAAAACACATGAATGTGTTTGTAGTTATATTCATAAATAATGTCACCAACCTGCAATTTTTGTTTTCTCACACAGCATTTTAATGTCATTACATAAATGCCCTTTATACTACCACCATCTAATACAACCTTTACTGCTGCCTGCATATCTTTCACATTGATATTTTTCTTGGGCTTAACACCATCTTTACATTTATAAAAACATGGCATGACTTCAACAACAAAAAGTAAGCAAAGAAAAAAATATATGTGTGTGACATTGGGGATACTTGATCCCGGAATCATCTCTCCCTATATGATGGGGATCATGTATCCCCAATGCGCATGCAGCATGAAAATATTGTTGGAAAAAAAAGATAAATAAACTGTATTACACACACACATAAAGAGTATTTTTTATAAGTTAAGAAAATGCAGTATGAAATATCATTATATGTAACTACTTTAATTATAATTAGTTAAAAATAAAAAAACTTAAACCACTAACCATAAAAAAAATTCAAATTCAGGAAATCAAACAATTTTTTCTTATTAAAAAAAAAAACCTGTCTGAAAGAAATTCTGTTGCCGGATTTGTTAACTAAGAATAACTGTACCAGTGTTGCTAATTTACAAGACTTAACTCTTTATTATTGTTATTTTTAACACTAGGGATCAAGTGTCCCCAGTCTCCCCTACTATGATCAATATAAATTACTGTCAAGTGTTTCTCAAAAGTTATGTATATTCATGCTGCTTTATGTATATTTCAAATTACATTATTATTTTTAAGATTAAAGTATGGCAGCTGAATTTTATCACAAAACTGCTGCTTTGTTTGAAGAATTCAAAAAGAGGTACATAGCTATATTTTTCAACAAAAGTGTAAACTTGTAAACAAAAATATAAAGTTCGTTTTTTTATTTGCATTCAATAATTTGCTGCAGTGTTTTAAAACATTATAAAACTTTATTTGACTGAACAATTAACTGACTAAAAATGTATGGGAAATTATCTTTCTTTTTATTTAGAGAACTGCGGTACTTACATAGTGACAAGGGGATGAAAAACAATCTAAGCTGGAAAAAGTAAGAATTAATAATTCATTATAGTGATAAGATACTGTCACCTATCTTAATAATAATGGATTGTCCAAAATTCTCCAAGCAGCATGGAAACACAGCTTGGAAAATTCAGTTTCATTTTCCAACATTTCTGTACACCAAGTGTGAGGTCCAAAGTATTTGGACATCTCTCCCGGATCTTAGAATATCATTCCTCAAAATATTTCAGGTGTGCTGCCTGCTGCACAATACCCTCTGAATTGTACTCAGGCTTGACTGTTTACTATACTACTCAAATTCCAGAAGTGTATGAAATATTTTTGTTAATTTAATCTTTCAACAAATTAACAAGTCAGAAGTGAAATGAAAAGAACTGGATATTAAATGTTGATATCAAATTGTTATGGTTTTTGACATGTGTTCTGGGCTAGTGGCAATGTTACACATTGTGTACAATTGCTAACTGATTTTTTATGGAAAAATTAAAAAGTCATGAAAGTATTGATAAATGTTAAACATTAATATATGTGAGGGTTTCAGAAATCTAGAGGAACAAATGTCTGAAAAATTAAAGCAATTAAAATTATTATTGGACCTTGTTGCTTTTATTCTTTCATTTGAATTCTAAATTGTGATACAAATTGATAATACTTAAATTTTTAAATTAAAAATAAACTTCTAATTAAGAGAAATAAAATAAAAATTTTAAATCATAATTAAATTAATTGTAATTTTTCAACTTTTTTTGACACCCAACTTGTTTTACATGCAAAAAACTGTAAATTAATTGTTTTGTTGAAAATGTTTTTTTTTTTTTTTTTTTTGCTTTTGTACAGAAATAAGTGATGGTAATATGGTTTTCTTGTTTTTTAAATGAATTACACCCATTCCAAAGGAGTTATATGAATTACAATGACAGAAAATCAAAAACCATATTTTTGTCTAATTTACAGGCATACTACCAGATGAATATTTTGCTTTTTTTGAATAGTAAGTTCTTTTATTTAAACTCCATGCCACAGCTTCCCCCAATTAATACTATTATCACAAATGCTTTGAAAGTAAGGGAGCCAGTTATTTTCAGTTGAAAACTGGGTCTTCTGGTTGTACTGCTACAGAGTGAAAGCAAATTTTTATGTGTAAAATAACATGTTTTTCTACCAGTTTGATTTAAATCATGATTTTTCTAGGAAAAATTGCTTTATTTAAATTGTTATATAATCAGCATGCCTTACTGTCAACTTTTTTAGATTCCAGTAAACCACTCTTCCTCCAGTTTTCTGTTTGAAACTAAAATCTACCTGATTTTCCTTTTCAATGTGAATAATTTTTGAATATCACCAAATTTGGTATTTTGTACCACTGCATGGCAATACTTAAAAGAACAATATTGGCATCGGTTAGCAAGTTTACAGAGGACTTTGTTTTTGCCAAATTGAGTTTTGAAAATCAGGATTTTAGCATATTGTGAAAGAAAGGCTAGTAGGGACTATTTTATTTTCAAATCCAATGGACCAGCATTTCAATAAGTTTGTGGGTAACTTGGAAAATTTGCTTTGAACAAGTTGACTTTGGGAAGTTGGACTTTCATGCATATCGTGAAAGACGTTTTGAATTATTAATAATACCTATTATAATTTTAATTTGCTGTTTCCATTTTAAACTTCAGCAGTGGTTTTTGCTGCTAAAAATCTTCCATATTTTTCTTGAAATTTGAAAGTTATGGTATTGTAATTATAAAAATTATAGAAATTAATTACATGTTAAGGGCTTATAATGATTAGCAAAATTGAATTACTCCTGAAAGGAAGTGACTTTTTGAAAGTACTGCAGTGTGTTCTAAAGCATAATATTAACATATTTGACATTTGGTATTGTGCTTATTTCTGCCTTTAAAATTATGTGCTTACCATTTTCATTAAGTGTGAAGTTATGAAATGCAGTATTACTTTTACTGGTTTCCTTACTGTTTCAAAAAAATTATTGTCCTGTTTTGTATACTTTCATATAGTGACTTCGATATGTCAACGCAAGATTATCTCCAAAAGATTAACAAGCGGGAAAGAGAAACTGAACAAACATACAGAGAATTAATGAAACATATGGAAGCTTTAGACAAGCAAACAGATCAGATGTCTCTGAAACTTGAAAAACTTCATGCCCTGAGAGTAAGCTTTATTATTTTCTTTTATTCTACTAATGTTTTCACTTTTGAAGTTTATGGCTTGTTTTGATCAAATGAAAATGCTAGACACTTTAGTCATATGTAAATAAATTAGCATATTACAGTACTTTTATCCATTCAAAATGCTTTGTAATATAAAATTATTTTTATTAAATTAAATTATCTAAATGCTTGCAATTTATATAATTAGTTACTGTATCTACTACGAGTACTGTTCTAGATACCCAAGATGTTTCCTATTTATATTTCTCAATGACGAATTCAAAATATATTTGTTATAATTTTTACTTTTTGCCAATTATTTCTGTACTTGTAAACTACCTGGCAGCATTAACAAAAATCAAAATAACAATTATCCACCCAGTCACCCATACTTGAAATGAACAAGCCCTATTCCTAACAACAACCACAAGCCAGACTTACTTACAGAAGTAGCTCTCATAGTAAGCTGACAGTACATGATTCAGAGTGTTAGTTCCAAGTTCAGCACTTATTAAAATCACAATCTTGGTGATTTAAAAGTCATTGGATGTGATGGAATTCAAAACATAGTTGGATCAGATGTTAGAAAGTGATATAAATTGTTCCCTCAAGCAGATAATGTAACTATGAACTTGGCAAACAGGATTGTGTATTAAAATGTTTGCTTTCACCGTCTTAACATTTCAGATGAGGGAATTGCATTCTTCTGACATCTTATGAAAATGAGAACATTGCATGTTTTTACTTTACCTCTCATGTGTATTTTTATATCTGGCATTTTTTTTTTCTCCAGAAAGCCAACATTTTACATGATCTTCTTTTTACATGTTCTTATAACTGGTAGTAATTTCCACTTTAACTTGAAATCAATATATCTGGTGATTACTTTCAAGGTCATTTGTCGGAGAAATTCTGTTGTAAAATGCATTACTAGAAATCATTTCTTAGAAAATTGTCTGTTCAAAGGGGTTAAAACTACAGCATTTATATACAAAGAAATAACTTTGATTTTTTAACTTTCTGAATTGTTAGTGTCTCATGGATGCTTTTTTTTTTTAATTGCAGATTACTCTTTGACAGAAACTTTTAGTCTTAATTGTATTAGCAAGCCACTGTTTCACTATTTTTAACATCTACTAATTTGTACAAACATTTACAATGCTCATCTACATATCCATATTGATTAACTCAAACTGTAAGAGCTGCACATTTAATTTTCATTCTGTTTACTTTGCTAAATTATAACTTGATATAAATTTAAAAATATTTATTCCAATCATACCTTGTTGAAAATATTACTGTCTTGTTAATTTAAAAATGTGACCACTGCTTTCAAATTTTATGACAAGTTTTAAGAAATTGTAATAAATTGAGATATTTGAATGCAAATAATTCAATACGTAGTTCATACAATTTGTTTTTAAGATTTTTAAGTTTTGATGATTTTGTTAAAAATTATAATAAATTTTCCTCTTGTTAAATTAAGATTAAAAGAAATATTTTATCATAACTAATTAGATCATTAAGCGATTTATTTTTCATGTATGGTATTTAATCACAGCTTTATTCTTTCCAGAACATTGCCATTAGTTCTAACAATTCTGCTTGGCCATCTGTTGATGATACTTTTGATAGACCTCTCCAATCTTACAACAGAACTCTTATACACAATACTCCTATTATGCATTCAATTCCCACCTCCAATGCATTACATTCAATATCTGGTGATTTTACTCTCCCAAAATTTAATTATTGTGATGAGTCAACCCAAACTGATGGTGTGATTTGTGCACAGTGCCATTTCCCATTAACTATGTATCCGAATCATATATCATATGATTCAAAGACAGTAACAAATACCAATGAAAGTGCAGTTTTGTTACATAAATTGAACGAAACACTTCAAAACCCTAAGGAAAGAGGAGTGCAATTTATACCTTCAACACCAACAGATAATATTAAAGAATCATACACTGCTGTCGATCATAATATTATTGAAAAGCTTAGCTATGAAAGCTTTAAACAAAACTTAAATGCTAGTGCAGAGATTCCTTCTCAAATGGAATTTTCCAAAAAAGAGAATGTTTCAGCTGAAGTACCAACATTGAAATTTGCAAATGATGGAGAGGTTCATAGAGAAACTGAAGTGCATTGGTCAAAATCAAATGATCACAAAATAGATACTAATGAAAAAGAATCTGCAGATGAAAATATTGTGGGAAGTACAGGAACTATAGAACACACTGTTTCAAAAAGTGATGATGAGAGTATGAACCATGAATTTGACTTTTTGGAGTCTGATAAAAGAAATAGCATCAAAAGTGACGATACTCAATTATATATAATCGATCCAAATTTTAACAATCAAAGCAATCTTGTGACAGAAAATTTTAACTTGGAAGGTAGCTATGATGCTACTTTTCAAGAAAATTCTAAAAGTTCTATGAAAATAAATTCTGTGTCTGAAGACGTATCTGATTTTAAACAAACTAAACAAGTTTCTGAAATGCCTTATGTGTTTGATGCTGAAAACATGGAAAGAATCAAAATCAGTGAAGATTTAAAACTTGATTCTTCTGTCAGTGGAGGTAATGGTACTGCTTTTTTCTCAAATTTTACTTTCTATATATCTCGCACACGTACTTAGTTGCGTATTAAGTGCACTTTGCATACTTTTAATTTTCTTAAGATCTATATTCTTTGGAGTTTTTTAACTTTGTTATATTCTAGTTAAGATCTTGAGATTGTAAAAAATTAATTTTATTGAAAAATATTACAAACCAGGGAAATTGTTTTTACTTATTATTATGCAGAGTTTTCTGTCAGTGGAGGTAATGGTACTGCTTTTTTCTCAAATTTTACTTTCTATATCTCGCACACGTACTTAGTTGCGTATTAAGTGCACTTTGCATACTTTTAATTTTCTTAAGATCTATATTCTTTGGAGTTTTTTAACTTTGTTATATTCTAGTTAAGATCTTGAGATTGTAAAAAATTAATTTTATTGAAAAATATTACAAACCAGGGAAATTGTTTTTACTTATTATTATGCAGAGTTTTCTGTCAGTGGAGGTAATGGTACTGCTTTTTTCTCAAATTTTACTTTCTATATCTCGCACACGTACTTAGTTGCGTATTAAGTGCACTTTGCATACTTTTAATTTTCTTAAGATCTATATTCTTTGGAGTTTTTTAACTTTGTTATATTCTAGTTAAGATCTTGAGATTGTAAAAAATTAATTTTATTGAAAAATATTACAAACCAGGGAAATTGTTTTTACTTATTATTATGCAGAGTTTTCTGTCAGTGGAGGTAATGGTACTGCTTTTTTCTCAAATTTTACTTTCTATATCTCGCACACGTACTTAGTTGCGTATTAAGTGCACTTTGCATACTTTTAATTTACTTAAGATCTATATTCTTTGGAGTTTTTTAACTTTGTTATATTCTAGTTAAGATCTTGAGATTGTAAAAAATTAATTTTATTGAAAAATATTACAAACCAGGGAAATTGTTTTTACTTATTATTATGCAGAGTTTTCTGTCAGTGGAGGTAATGGTACTGCTTTTTTCTCAAATTTTACTTTCTATATCTCGCACACGTACTTAGTTGCGTATTAAGTGCACTTTGCATACTTTTAATTTTCTTAAGATCTATATTCTTTGGAGTTTTTTAACTTCGTTATATTCTAGTTAAGATCTTGAGATTGTAAAAAATTAATTTTATTGAAAAATATTACAAACCAGGGAAATTGTTTTTACTTATTATTATGCAGAGTTTTGTTTAGCTAAGATGGGATCTTTACAAAACTTTCTAATTCTTGAACTTTTCTGTTAGTGCTATTGAATGCTTTAAAATGCTAGGAGCACCAAAATAAATATCTATGCATTTTAAAATCGGTCCTTTATTTATTAATCATTAAAACACATAGGATTTGACCATTTGTTGAATTCTGTCTGCAACAAAAGTATGAAGCTATATATTATTTCAAAGGTTGTTTCATTATTGTGTGTTGGGATTTCAATCATATAAACAGTTCATAATTAGTCAGGTTAAGGGACCATACAATACATTATGTTTACATAGTCCAATCAGGTACTTATCTTAACTGCTTTTCGAATCATCCTAAAGTTTTGAAGCACATATTTAAACTATTGTAACTCAATGAATAAAATCTGAAAAGAATATTTCTCTTTTGTTGATTTTCGTCCAATTTATTCTTTAAAACTTTTTATGATTTTCTAAAAATATATCTGTTTTAGTAAGTTAGTGTAGAGTATTTGTATTTTTTGAAATCCTTGTTCCATGTTAAAGATTGATTTGAAAAAGTGTTATTGAATTGCTTTCATCACAATATCAATTTTAATTTAATTTCAATAATTAAAATATTATCTGCTTTTAACAGGTCATCCCACTCCTCCTTTCCATTCTGAAAATGCATCACTTGCCTCTGAATCAGACAGTTTCTCTGAAAAAGAAACTCCTTTAACTAGTAAGTTTAACTATATTCAATATTTCAAAATTTTTTACACCAAATGAGTAAATAATTTAGGCACAGGCAGTTAGCAATATTGCCTGTATGATTACTTTTACTAAAACATTACTTTTAAGAATACAAAACAACCTCACTAAAACATATTAGTTTAATCACCTCATTTTCTCTGAATCAGAAATGATCAATTCAGGAAAATTTACTTAGTTTAAAACGGAGAATCTGTTGGATTTTTTTAAGGCAATGCAATATTATCTCACAAGTTTCACACTTTGTTTCACAATGTAAAACTTACTTCTATATTCTACACCTTTTAAAAATTTCTTTCACTCTTTAAATCGCAACTGTTTTAGAATTTCGACATCAAAATAAAGTATAGTATTCTCAGTAACAAAAATGATTCTTTGATTACTTTTGAAAAAACGTTTTATGGTATAATTTTTCTACATATTCCTTACATACATTTCTAGGATATTTACTTTTTTGTAAAGTTAAATATGTTTTAAGATTACTCTCTCTCTCTCTCTCTCTCTCTCTTTCTTAAGCTCACTGTTTTGTCAAATTAAAAATATCATGTTTGGGAAATTCTGAGTTAGTATAATTAAAAAAGGTTTGACTTTAATAGAATTGGGGAAGAGAAAAATCTGTGTTTTTTTTAATAAAAATTACTTAAAAGTAAACATTTTAAAACAATTTTTATTACTCTTACATGAAATATAATTTAGATAATTTTTATCCAACACCTTGGATTTATGACTCTGTTCCAATTAAGCTTTTAAAGTATTGTAATTTTTTTAAATAATTAAAAAGTTTGTTATATTACCATTATTTAATATCTTTCAGCTACAGCTGCATACCAAGCATTATTAGGTAATGTTTCTGCTGCTAAAACTGCTCAAAAGAGGCAACCAATCTCTGATTCTGATTCTGAAGACGAAATAGAAAATGCATTGGCCACTGCTGTTAGGAAAAGTAGCAATGTGTAAGTTATTCTTTTTGAGCCAAATTCAATGATATAATAATCTTGCAAGTATGTTCACACATAATAAAATAATCTATCTAATAAGATATTTTATCCTTGCAATTTATATTTATCTTTTTTTAGTATTTTATATGTCTAAAAGTCAACACCAATCATTAAAACTATTACTTCTATGCATTTATTGCAATGAAGACTATAAGTTTATATCAATATCAGCAGCAAAAAATTATACACACATCCCACAAATATGCATAATTTTCTTAATTGTGATTAAAAAATATTTTTATACACTTTTCTGTTTTGGAGAAGGTTTGAGTGTATATAAAATACCAATTCATACATGCTATAAATACCAATCAAGCCTTTGTCTAAAAAATAAAGTGGAACTAATGTTTCATATCTCACAAAGGAGAAAGAATAGTGGTATGTCCCTTATTTGTAGTTTTTATTTTGCAGATTTGCAGTTTGATTATGATATATTCTTTCCTTGATATTGTTTGAATAATATACAGTGTGAATTATTCTGCATGCTTGCAAAACATTTTAAGACTAAACTATTTCATTGAATTATAATGGCAGTTTTTTTATTTACAATTTAAATGTGTAATCTATATACTTTATTGTATTTTTAAAGTTAAGTTTTTAACCATATCGTAGAACATTTGAAACACCAGGCCTAAGTCTAAAAACAGAAGGAAGAAAAGAAAGTGTTGCTGAAGCTAAGCTAAAAACTGAAACCAAGTATGAAATTTCAGTCATATCTTTGTTGATATGTTTCTTTGTATAGTAGAAATTTTATTTATATCCTTCGTTTTTTCTAGAGCATCAATTTCTTCTAACAAACCTCAAACTAAGTTATCAAAGAGCACTAGGAAAGGTAAATTTTTGTTTTTGTTTCTCTAGTCATTTTAAAATCAATGTTAGATAAGTTAAATATTTTTATTACAATTTCATACAATACAAATTATACTACATGGTAGTTGAATGAATTATTATGTAAATTCAGTGATTATAAATTCACTTTAAAAATAGCTTATGTATATCACAATGCCTTACATTTTCCCCTTTTTAATAATCTAAAATTCTTTGCATAGTGGGGTTGCTGTGGCTCAGTGGGTTTGCCCACTGCTCTAGTAACCTGCAAGTTATTGGAAGTGCTGGTTTATTTCACCTGGGTGTTTTTCTCTCTTCTGCATCAGTAAAACTTTCCTTGTATGCATGTCCATTACTTGATGTTATGTTGTATGTCTTGTGTTTGTCGCAGTTTACCAACTATGGCCCCTGCACCATAAAACCCCAAACTAACCTTTACATAACATGTATTTCTGTCATTCTTTCTTTTCTGGATGCTTGGATGGTAATCTCTTAATTTAAACAATGGCTGTTTTGGGGCCTTCTTCAATAGTTCATCCAGTGCCTTTCAATCACCATTCCATTCCCTAATAAAATAAACAGAATGCCAGAAAACACACATTTCATTTTTCTGAAGTGTCATTATTCTTAACCAATTATTTTCTAGAACCCTGTTTTAAATTATGTGAATGACTATGTTTCTTACTCAGGAAGGAACGTGTATTTGCTCTTACCATTGTAGTGTGAATAAGTTACTTTTTCATTGTTCTATCCAAATCTGATAGCTGAGTATTTGGTTCTCTATCCTTCAGTTCTCAAATCTCAGTTTGAGCATGTTTGTTCAGTGTGGTTTGGAATCCTCTTTATGTCAGAGATCCTGATCTGATTAACTTTCATGTAGCAAAAATGACCTCACCCAGTAGAGCATGAAACTAAATTAAAACCTTTGCTTCCATGGAACCCATGTGAATGGTATAAAATTATACTGTATTATTATTTTCATACCAAACAACTATAAATTGCTAAAATGAGCATTCATTAAATTTCCCCTTTCTGGATTATACTTTCAATATGTACACTCTATAAAAAAAAACACCAAGAAAGAGTTGTCCGATTGCAATAAGAATTGGTGGATGTGAAGAACATACATAGAAAAACAAACGATTAAAATTTCAGAACAATTGAATGATTTATTTCATAGTTCGACCATTACAAAGGGATGAAGTCAATATGGTGTTGGTCCACCTCTGGCCTGGATGCAAGCTGTCACCCAACGTGGCATAGACTGAAAAAGTTCCCTGATAGTGTCCTGCAGAATTTCTTGCCAAATTGTCTATGACTGTCGGGCTAAATGGTCAACATTCTGGGATGGTTGCAATCACCTTCCCATAATGTCCCAAATGTGTTCTATAGGAGAGAGATCAGGAGACCTAGCTGGCCAAGGAAGTATTGGGAAAGCTTGAAGACAATTTATAGTAATACGTGCAGTGTGCGGCCGGGTAATATCTTGTTGAAAAGTAAGTCCGGAGTGACGCAAAAGGAACGGTAACACTACCGATCGTTGAATGTCGTCTACGTACCGCTGTGCTGTACGTGTGCTAGAAATGACTACCAAAGGGGTCCGGCTATCAAGTGAGATGGGACCTCAGACCATAACGCCCTTTTGTGGGCATGTGGTGCGTGCGATAGTAAGTGCAGGATCCCCACGCTGCTCTGGGCGTCTCCAGACACGTCTGAGGTTGTCCTCAGGACACAGGTGGAAACGGGACTCGTCACTAAAGACTATATGTCCCAGTCAACGTCGTTCCATGGTGATCGAGCCAGGCACCAGTGTAATCAGACTTGATGGTGTACATGCGTGAGAGGTAAGTGGTGTAAAGGTCGGCCCGAGTGAAGATTCTGCTCTCAGTCGTCTGTAGAGGGTCATGTTAGACACATGTGTGGAGGTCACCCGTTGGATAGTTCCTAACGACGAATCTAGTGCTGTGACCGCTGCTCTTACAATCGCTCTGTTTTCCCATTCTGTTGTGGCCCTCGGTTAACCGCTGCCGTCCTGACATATGCCGTTCTTGACTCACTCTTGCCAGCATCGTCTAATCGCTGCATCGCTTCGACCTACGTGTCGAGCGATTCTTTGATTCATCCAAGCAGCCTCCTTTAATCTAATAGCATGACTTTCTTCAAACTCTGACATATGCTTGTAATTGGAATGAATGTTTTGGCCAGGCATTTTTGCAGTCGGAGCGTAAGATATCCGCAGGCGAAATGCAACAGAAATTTTGACCACAGATTGAGAATCACTCCAAAAAACACCTGCTGCATGCGCAGTTCCGATGCACTGGAACTCCCACTGTTCATTCACTGGACACCAAATTGTAATCATTTGCATGTTTGTTCAAAATTTCTTTGGATACGAAATTTCCTTACAATTGGACAATTCGTAGGTGCATCGTTTTTTTTTATTTATAGAGTGTATAACAATGTTTTTAGCTAAATTAATGAATATATTTCTGAACTTTTAACTCTAGTTTTTTTTTATTTATAGAGTGTATAACACTGTTTTTAGCTAAATTAATGAATATATTTCTGAACTTTTAACTCTAGGTTTTTTAAATTGATACAACTTACAGCTAAATAATAATGATTGGACATTTGATGTATTACTATAGAATTTTATTGCTCATTTATCTACTTTACTGGAAAGTTTAATGTCATTGTTACAAATATCTGTTATATATATTTTTATGAAAACCAATAAAAAAAAATGTTTAGTACCTCACATAAAAAACCTAGTCAAGTATAATTCTTAACTTTGAATGAGTTTGAAAAGTTAAAATTTTAATCTTATGTTCATTACAATAAGGTCCAAACAGAAATGTCCACGTACGAAACATGTGATTTCAGAAGTTTAGAAAAGTTGAAAGGAAAATGCTTATACTTTTTTGTACTATTAATTTGAATTTAGATAATTCAATCCATGGAGGGGTGTACCCACATAAATATGTTCTGCCACCTGTAGTCTTCCATGTATGACTTCTAACCTGTTTTTACCTTTTTGACGAATATAATGTTTTCTAGGATCCTTTTTACTAATTGATGTAATTCGTTAGAAATTATAATTTATTTTTATAGTATATTATTATGTATTATTAATATTACGTTTATTCATTAAATTTGATATGAGTTGAAAGCAATACTAGACTTCTCAGAAGTCTTGTAACCCTCTGAGGGTTAATTTGTAAATTTTTATTAATTTTAATTTATTTAGAAGACATGCATTAATTTTATAAGGAACTTAAAGTTTAAAAAGTCATGGATCATCATTGAGTAGACTTGTCTATATTTAATACTTAAAACATATCAAAGTCATTAAAAAAATCTGAATTCCATTTGGGTTACATTTTGCATTGAATTAATATTTTATCGATTCTCATTATGTAGTCGGTTTACAGGGTCTTAAGGTATTGAAAAATAAAAGTGCTTACTTGTCATGAATTGTTTATAAAATGAACACATATTTTTTGTTTTTGACTTTATATTTTTGGAATTTAGTTCTAGGTTTAGATACATCCTCTGGGTCTGAAGTAGAATTAGCTGTAAAAACAGACACCAACAAGAATGCTGAAGATAGTGATGAATTTGATTTTTATGATTGAACAGAATTCCCATAATCTAGTAACATGTATAAAAATAAATGCACATGTTATTATTCAATATCTGGTTTTTTTTATTGGTCTGAGACAGGTTTCCTGTGTGAACTATTGCCAATACAATATATTCCCTTAAGTTATTGTAAGAAAAATTTCCTCATTCTTACTCCTTTGTGTAACACCACCAAGGGAAAGCATTAGTTTCCGAATACTGTTGGAGTTGCCACGGCTCAGTAGGTTTGTCCACTATCTAGCAACCTGTGACATGTTGGCTGCAACAGCACGGGATTGATCACTCCATCCAAGGGAGTATATCTTTCTCTTGTCAGAAACTTTCATTGTGTGTGTGTTTGTCTATTACTTGACGTTATCTGTCTTGTGTTTGGTGCAGCTTGGCCAGATATGTCCCTAGTGCCACAAAATTCAATGTAACCAACCAATGCTAAATACTGCCCTCCTATGTTTCGAATTGCTTTCGCCACTATGTCTTAAAGTCTGTTGCTGTAGAAACGGGCTTTAAATTTGTGTAGAGGACGTTTGAAGAATTGCGTCCAAGATTGTCAAATTACCAACCTCAGTGATAAATGGAAAATCTATAATTCTCTTACGTGGGACGCAAAAAAGACGTTATTTGTAATCGCGTTTTGGCAACATTGTATGATTGTTTGTTTATCACGAAGCCTCGCGCTTCCATTGAATTTATAGCGCTATCGGATGAAATTTTATTGAAAACAAAAAAGGAAATTTTAATGACCTGTTGCAGTTAGTTTATAATAGAAATCAAAGAAAGCGTAGGATCTTTTCAGGGCCATTTAAAAAAAAAAAGGTCCTTTTCAGTACCACCAATTATAGTTCAACAAGACGCTTGCACTACAACTTTCGACAACAAACTCAATAAAAAGGCGTGGGTGGCTCGAGTGCAGGGGTAAATGTACACACAAACAACATGCTGGGTATTCAATTTCCAAATCAGCGCTCACAATTCGAGCCAAATTTGCTCAAAATATTCATTTGAATTCTGATTCCATAGGTACTGTATATATATTTTCTGAAAAACAGCAAAAAAATTTAGATTTGAAAAATATTTTTTTTTGGAATATCATATTTTGTAAACATTCTCTTATGCTAGGACACATGTCTTCATTGATGCGAGTGAAGCGAGCATATGTTCGCGCAGCGAACCAATGAGGATTGCGAAGCAATCCTCCGTGGGTTGGCGAGCGTTAGCGAACAGGGGGTGGGCCCCCTAGTATGTACTATTATTTTTACTTGTAACCAAGTAGATTCATACAAGTTGACTGTCTTTTTGATCAAGCCTGGCACCACTGTAATTCTGCACCTTCTTGGTGCGTCTGGTTTTTGTTATCTATATACACTGACGAGCCAAAACATTATGACCATCCCCACATTTTTCATTGAACTCGTCTGGATGACGTGGAGGGCACGTGATTAAGTGAGAATGGTATTTAACTGCTGCTGGAGAAGGTAAGTAATCATTCTTGCAATTACTTTTGCGTGTGATGGGAAAGGCTGCTGATCTAAGCGAATTTGATAGAGGGTAGATCGCAATGGCCCGAAGATTCGGAACGAGTATCACCGAAACTGCACGACTGGTAGGTTGTTCATGATCTGCCGTTGTTAATATTCATGCAAAGTGGATAAATGACGGTGACACCAGCAGTAGACGCCAAGGTGTTGGTCGTCCACGCGTCATCAAAAAAAGGACTGTCCCACTCATGCCCTGATTTACCATTAGGCCCGTGAGGCACGGGCCTAGGGCCCCCATAATTTATAGGGCCCCTAAATTTCAAAAGTATCTAAAAAATTTTAAAAGTTTTTAAGTAGTTACATAAATTATTGGGTATTTACGTAAATGTCCATCGACCGTTTCCCCCACTATCACATTCTTGTAATTACATTAATTATCTAATTATTATGTTTTTGATTTACATCTGCTTTATTTTGTTTTGCCAAGAGTTATAAGTGATGCCACGATTTTCTCAAACTTTTTGGTGACATCTGTGAAACGGTCAACAGTCAAATACGTAAGTACCAATTATTGTTATAAAATTAGTTTTTGTGATGAATAAATAACATGGGGGGGGGGACTTTCCTGCGTGTTGTGCCTATATAGCAAATTTTCTAAATCGGGCCCTGGTCCCACTTGGTAAAGCAAAATCGGCGCGAGACAGTGGCTCAGCTGACAGCCCAATACAATGCAGGTCCATGCGCAAGCGTTTCGGAATACACAGTTCAGCGGACACTGTTGGCTATGGGACTGTGCAGCTGACGTCACAATCGTGTACCTCTGTTGACCTAGCGTCATCGTCAATTACGCCGACAGTGGACCCGGGAACATCGAGACTGGACCATGGAAGAGAGTTGCCTGGTCAGATGAATCCTGATTTCTCATTCATCACGTCGATGGCCGTCTCAGGGTACGCCGTCTGCCAGGTGAACAGTTGCTCCTCTCTTGTACAGCAGGTCATACACAGGCTGGTTGGTGGTGGCAGTATTATGCTTTGGGGGACGTTTTCATGGGCGACTCTGGGACCCGTAGTTGTGGTAGAACAGACCATGAACGCTAGCACGAGTTGCAGCTGTTTCGAAGACCAAATTAGGCGCAACGCGGGTACAGCTACAGTCTACGTTTATGAGCGGTGGCAACGGGCTTGGCTATTTTTTTTTTTTTTTTGGCGCACTTCTAGTAGCGAGTTACGATAAATAAAGGTAAACCATCTATCGTTTTGGTTGTTGTTGTTTTCATGGCAACTTCAGCAAACGGAAATGTTCAGTTTTCATTTTGAATATTCTAGAAGGTTCTTCCAAAATCCGTTAAAGTCGTTTGATTTCATTGGTTCGTTTGAAATTTTTTCTTTCCTCTCATTCGTTATTTTGTTTTTAAAATATCCCTTGATTGGATTGGTCCTTTTAAATCGTTTTCTGTGATACCATTGGTCCATTTATTTGTATTTCGACAGTTGTGGAATTTTTATTTTATTGTAATAGTTTCCCGAAAGGATTAAGAGTTTCGTTTTTTGACCATTTTCGTTTTCATTATTTATTTTTTCACGCAAGAGTTCTGACGTTATCAGGTTGTATTATTTCTTGTAAAAATCTTTTTCTTTTTCAACATGCCTACTGTATCTATTGTTATTGATGTGTTTCAGGGTTTTCTTACCCAACAACTGCAGTTTAGTTTTTCTGCTGGTTCACAATTGTGTTTTGAAATGTGTTTAAGCTTATTACTTTGTGTGAAAGTTTTTAAAAAATATACTTTTCAAAACTTTCTCAAATGTGTTTTCAAGCTTTCATTTTCCTTTGTAAAAAGAAACATATTTTGGAATAAAAATATTTTTGAAAGAATTTTTTCCTTGGCAACATTAAAAGTGCTCCAAAAAAATATCGCCAAGTCCGTTGCCACCGCTCATAAACGTAGACTGTAGCTATACCGTAACTCGCTACTAGGAGTGCGCCAAAAAAAAAAAAAACACCAAGGTCGTTGTCACAGCTTATAAACGTAGAGTAAAGCTGTACCGCAATGCATTATTGAGTTGTTGTTGTTTCTTATGCCTACACTAGCAGACCGGAGGAGTGCCAGGCCCGTCGAATACGTCAAGAGGCGAGGGGTTTCGCCTTCCATGTTATTGAGCCCCTTTGGGAGGAAGTCCGTCTTTGCTCGACATACATGACACATCCGTTTTACAGGATGGTCCCTTTCATACATCCATTCACTCACACATATCGTAATTTAGATCCCAATCAGAGGCCGATAACCCCCTGATCAGGTACCCCCAGAGGTATTGATTTGGTATGGGAACATGGGGGACTTTGTGACCACGACTTATTTAACGTGCCCCAGTCACCATTAGTGAACACGACGGTCTTTAGCCAGGTCGAAGCGTCGATCTCGCAATCATCAGAATTGTAGGCTCCGCCGAGAACAGAACCCACAACCATTCTGATACGAGCCCGACGCTCTACTAACTGAGCAACCGCGGCTCGCGTTATTGAGTAGGTGGTCATAATGTTTTGGCTCTTCAGTGTATATAAAATTAAAATACCACTCACTGACTCACTCATCACTATCTCAAGAACTGCAAGACCTAGGAAGCTGTACTTTTGCAGTGCGATTTCTCTTATACCGTAGGGGTGCACAAAGAAAGGATTTTGAAACATTCAACTCGGAAGATGCCTAAGGCCTAAGCCATAAGCAATTCAAAATCGCCATAGAAATAACATTGAGCATAAAACGATTGCTATACGCATTTCAGATTGCTTTACCAGTGTTGATCGAAAAACAATTTTTTTAAACAAATTAAATTATAATATTCATGTTTGAACTGACTTTTTACTTCTTCCCATGATGAAAATAATATTTATAAATATTTGATAGGAGAAAGAATTTTTTAAGCATTTAATTTTACATAACATACATTTTGTAATGGAACCCGAAAGCTCAAAAGAAAAACTCATTGGTCATAAAAGCGTAATTTTGCTTTTCGGTATCTGGCAACGTCAGAATTAATGTTTAATTTATAATTTATTTTAGAATTCTTTGTTTGGGTATTTGAGGTGTCATATTTGAGGATATTCGTCTTTTGCCGAATTGTTCTATTCCAGAATTTCTTTAGGAAGTCGAAATTTTACACAGAACATAATATTTTTTCAGAATTCTGCATTTTTTTCAATGATTGGAATTTTGTTTCTGTTTGCATTTATGTGTTACGGTAAATAACCGATTGCAGAAATATTAACCAGGAGTTAGATTTTAATGATTTATTTTTATTTCCTGCAAAATATATCACTAGACATGGTTAATTCATTGGTGGTATATGTATATTTCGACCAACTTTCTTTAAATATCTTGTTTAATACGTAATGATGTGTAGATTGCTGTTTCATAAAATAAATAAATTATACACATCAAAATATTATTAAAGCATGCAATTTCTTACTTTAAAATAACAAGTAAATTAAAAAAATAACTTAAAGTTAGATGGTTACGTTAAATTACGTTATACTTCAAAATTTTGATATAACTTTTCACTGAAAGACGATTAAAATCAATTAAATTTCATTTGTTTTTCGTGTTTCATTGGGTGTTATTGAAAGCTGTACTTCATAGTCAAGTAAATACATCAATCATTTCAACTTTGTACGTGCTTTTCATTTGGAAACCGAATTTCTGTGATTTGAAAAAAAAAAATACCATAAGAGTTCAATTTAAAACTGTATGTCTGTTGGTAAAAAGGAATTTTAAATAAGACTTTGTTGATATTGGAATAATATCACAGTTAGTAATTTTGAAATTTTTTGTCCTAAGTTTGTCGAAGAGAAGCCGAAATGTTTAAAAAAGTCGAAGTTGATTACTCTACATATTGAAGCTGTTCTTACCCAACTTAGATACATGTGAATCATTCGTTGAATGCAGTGCTTTTCGTTTTGTAAAAGCGCTGTAAAATCAACCTTCTGTTCATTAAAAAATTGTTATCGATTGAGTTTAATTTGTCTACACTGATGACATTTATTTCTATCACAAGTTCCGTTATTGCACATGCAGCTTAATGTAATTTTCAGGAATAAATACGTTTGCTTCAAACTGAATAAGTCACGAATGCCGTAAACTTTTAGCCCCTTGGTCAAATATAACGCGTGTTAATATGTAGCCTATCATACTCACAGGGTTCTAAAATATAAGTACCAAATGTGGTATCGATTGGTCCAAAGGTGGCTTAGTATAGAGAACAAACAAACGTCAACTCTGCTTTATATATCTAACAGAAGTTCCGTTATTGTACCTGCCGCTGAACGGAATTTTCAAGAAAAATTACGTCCGCTTAATCTAAATTAGCCACGAATGCCTTAACAATTAAATTTACCATCCTCTCATATTGATGACGAAATTCGAAAATATCGCATTCTAGGTGCAAGAATGGCACAAGTAAAACATTCATAGGAAAATTAAGTGCAAGATTATCCGAAAAAAATCGTTATTTTTACTGAAAATGAATGCATGAGAATATTCGCAGTCACTCGAAAACTCAAAATAAACTTCTATAGTAGTCACTTTAGAAAAAAAAATTTCAGCAGAAGTGCGACGATTTTAATAAGGATTACATGGATGGATACAACTTGTTTGTATATTTGCGTCCGAATTAAATTATAGAAGCGATGGAGAAGTGCAAAGGGATATTAAATTATTTTCCCCGTACACTTAAATGATGTTAACATTCTTTTATGAAAAAGAATTGATGACATTTCAATCAAGGTATTAATTCACCCCGAGCAAAGCCGGGTATTTCTGCCAGTCGAGTATATATCGTCGGCTTTCAAAAAAGGCACACTAAGTCAAAAAACAGTTATGAGAAAACACTGGGAAAATGCTACTCAGTGTGCTACAGTGGCGCACTCAGAGGTTTTTTTTAGAGTTACCCCCCCCCCCCTAAGGAACGAAAAAAGTTAATTTAGAGATACTACTGAGGAAGTACAAACAAATAGCGTGGAGTAAGTTTGTCATCGTCCTTATCTTTTGCTATTGTGCAGTGATATACAAGGGGTGTTCAAATGAAAAGGTACGAAACGTCGTAGCAACGTAACCGTTAGCATATTTGACTATGCCGCATGGGAGAACGTAGCGAGACATCTAGGGATGCGATTGGAATCTCCGGCGTGGATCGGAGCATGCGCGAGCACCCGCATGCGCAGGAGAGAGCAGAGGCTCTTATAAGGAACGCCGTCCAATTGACGCGGCAGTGCATGTGAGAACGGGATGGCGTTCACATTGAGGAGCTGCGAGGCGTTATCCGATTTCTGACATCGGAAGGTGTTAAACCGGCCGTTATTCATCGCCGGATGGTGACCGCATACGGGGAAGACTGTGTGTCCGACAAGTCAGTGAGAAAATGGAGTGCCCGTTTTCGTGCAGGCCGTGAGAGTTTGGTTGATGACCGGAGACCAGGCCAGGCAAACACAGTCATCACGGCCGAACTCATCGACAAGGTGGACGATCAAGTGAGAAGTGATCGGCGTGTCACATTGCGAATGTTAGCGGTGAAGGTGGATGTCAGCGTTGGAACAGTGTGGACAATTGTTCACGACAGGTTGCGTTATTGGAAGGTGTGCGCGCAGTGGGTTCCGAAGCAGATCACTGACCAGCAAAAAGGAACTGCGTATGGGGCTTGCATTTCAACATCTGTTTCGGTATCATGAAGACCCCGCTTTCCTGGAGCGGATCGTCACAAGTGATGAGAGCTGGTGCCCATCACTACGAGCCAGAGACAAAGCGGGACAGCATGCAGTGGAAGCATGCGTCGTCACTTCCCCCTAAAAAGTTCAAAGACGGGGCGTCAGCAGGGAAGGTGTTGCTCACCGTCTTTTTCGACGTCCAAGGTTCGGTACTTGTTGAATTCTTCGAGCACAGAAGAACCATTAACTCCGATGTGTACTGTGAGACACTCCGAATCCTACACAGGTCCATCAAGAACAAAAGACCGGGGCTGCTCACGGAGGGTGTGGTTCTGCTCCATGATAACTCGCGTCCACACGTCTCCAGGGTCACACACGCGGAACTGGCCAAGTTCAAGTGGGAGCAGCTTGACTATCCGCCCTAAAGCCCAAACATGTCGCCCTGCGATTTCCATGTGTTTGGTCCCCTGAAAGAAACATCTGAAAGGGAAGTGCTTCAACTCGGACGACGAACTCAAGGACGCTGTGAAGGACTGGGTCTCGTCACGTCCACAGGAATTCTGGAAACAAGGAATCCTTCGGCTCGTTAATCAATGGGATCGTTGTGCTCAGCCCTATGGTGTATACTTTGAATAAAGTCTTCATTTATGCCCACAGTGTCGTTTCGTACCTTTTCATTTGAACAACCCTTGTAGTCGAGACCTGTCGCATCCTTGGGGGCCCCAGGAAACTTCGTTTTAGCTTATTGTCGATATGGGGGAGGAAGTATCAAGGAAATACGAAATGTCCGCCCTGTTTAGTTTTTCGACTCGTTTTGTCATGGCCGTCCTTAACTTTCAGCGTCTGTTCACCACCTGCACACAGCGATTACTTTTGGGTACCAATTTAGTCAGATATCGGGACGACAAAGTCTCGCCCTTCTTCTGTACCCGGGGGAAAATGGTAGTGCTGTCACTCGTAGTGTCCAGTCTGGTTCGGTCAGTGTCCACCAGCATCTTGCCCATGCCGCTTTCTTTGAGATTTCGAAGAAGGGTAAGCCGATCGCTTTGCGCAGTATGATCCATTGTAAAGGATTTATCTGTTTCCTGCCAAACGTTAAAGTCTTATTTTTTTTTTCGAATTTGAAATATGTCAACAACTTTAGGCAAAAAACGCTTACAAACCAATTTATTAAAATTTATATCCGTATCCGTTAGTGAAAAACAAAAAGTGAATGATGGGCTGCCCGCAGAAGACATGGTTAACAATGGAAGTCATTACTTCACTAAATCTCACTGTGATAATTCCATCGTGTCTCAGAATGATAACTCCATCGAGTCTCTTGTGATAACTCCATCGAGTCTCTTGTGATAACTCCATCGAGTCGCAGAGTGATAACTCCATAAGGACTCGAGATGAAAACTCCGAAAAATATGAAAATTTACAAATTTCTGCTGCAGGAGAGAAAAATCCTGTTTTCTTCCATCTGGACATTGGCTCATTTACTGAATCGCAACATCAGTTACGTGAATCAAATCAACGTCTGTTTATATACGAGGCGATGACCTCACATGTAGGCTGACCCAGTATTTCTGTGATAATCGAGTTTGAAGTACAAAAAGTTCGATATTTTTTTTTGTACCTCGCACACACACACACATTGTTACATTGTGCTCAAATTTACAATAATTATCTATAAATTAGCTACCATTCCAAAATATTTCATGAGTTCATCATCATTCAAAATATTCATTTAGAAAAATATGATTAAAAGAGGGGGGGGGATGTGGGCTTAGCTATTTGAAAATGAACGCTTTACTTCTTCCTTAAACTGTCTGTGTCAGTTAACTGTCTGTGTAACAGTTAACTTCCTTAAACTGTCTGTGTAACAGTTAACTTCCTTAAACTGTCTGTGTAACAGTTAATACAAACCTGATTATGCTATATTCGAGTAACCTGGGCGGAGGAGGAAAATGATAGCAATATGTGTATCACCTAAACTAATATGAAAATATAATTTTTCAACATATCCGTCTAATTGTTTTATAACATAATTTTTGGATATATGTTGCTAAGAAATAACTATTTTTATGGCTTGTTAATTATGTTTTCGTTTCATATTTACCAACACTTTTAACTCACCAAGTTAACTTGAAATTAGATTAAAAAAAAAAAACTCAATCTTTTAAGCAGGATGGCAGTTTATGTGTTTTAAAGAGGGTACACATTTTTGTGGGTAGAAAACTAAAAATGTATGCTTTTGTTTATTTTAATTTTTTAGCTTTAGATATACTTATATCGAAAACCAGGTACAGCCATTACCACAGTAGTCAAAATATCCTCTATCCATCAAAAGTAAAAAAAAAATCGAATTTTTGAAATTTTGTGATTCTTTTCAAAGCGTGACAGTGTTCTAACCCCTGTAAACATGCATTCTAAAACTAGGCTTCAAATTAGAAGTCTGTTATTAAGAAAAACATTTATTTTCGCAGCTAAAAGGTTCTTTTTGGCACAACTTCAAAATTTTCTGTACTGCAATAAAAATCCTCTGTACCACTGAAAATAAAAGTATACATGCCGTGACCAGGATTCGAACCTGGGTTATTGCGGCCACAACGCAATGTACTAACCACTATACGATCACGGCGATGTCGAAATTGGAAAGTATTTTGTTCTAACGAAAGGAAAGTGACAACAGATTGGTGAAAAGTGTTCGTAAGTAGAGCGTGAATTTTCTTTTAATGTTTGCACCAAATACACGCAGATGGCAGCACCATTTCTGAATCAATTCGTTGGTCAAGTACTATTCAACCATCGACCTATTCAAAATGCGTTACGCTGAAGCCTTATAGTTTCATTCGTAACGATTGACGATTATTAATACTTGCAATAACATTAAATATCAACAATTTTGTCATCAGGAACAACTAAAATTAACGATTGTCAACCGTATGAAAGTTACATTAGTGGTTGATTTCAACAGTCATAATCTGTTTATATTAGCTTTAAAGTGATTTTAAAATCTTTTGTACTTTCGACCTCTTATATTTTTTAACCAATTACTCTAAGAATTTTTTCAATTTCTTCACATCAATCCCAATAGTATTTATCGATAACTGTTAATATATTTTTGATAAGAGTTAGCACTGTCATTTTACTTTACGCGTTTATTTGAACTGCTATCGGGACAATAGAATGTTACTTTGTTAAATTATTTTTATTGTCCTCTGAATATATTTTTCATGAACACATCACCATCATCTTTGAACACACAGTGGCCAATGAATTAGAAATCTGGGTTCAATAATTTCTCGGATCTAATTTTTCACGTATAACAGCATGTATGCGTTTAGGAATAGATTCTAAATAGCTCCGAAATGCATTTAAATCCCGATAAATACACTACTCTACAAAAATGGACCGGACATCAGCGGATATGCATAAAACTTGCAAACTTATTTGGAAGTGTTTTTCGTGGTATGGCCTCGGACCTTTGCATGTTGTTCCTGGTCAATTGAACGCCGACGCCTATATGAACATTTTGGACAATCATGTTCTTCCTACGTTCTGATAATTTTATTGAATGGACTTCCAGGGCAACAACGCTCCATGTCATGTGGCAGCCTCTGTCAAGTAGTGGTATCAAGATATGGATGTAAAACGCGTCATCCCTGGCCTGCTCCTAGTCCCGACCTAAACCCCATAGAACATTTGTGAGACGAGTTAGAGCGACGCTTACGGACCAGGGACCCACGTTCGAAATCTACAGCTGAGCTGGCGATATTCCTGCAGCAGGAATGGACACAATTACCCATAGCTGTGTATTAAAACCTTGTTGAAAGTATGCCCAGAAGGATTGGTAGTGTAATTGCAGCACGTGGTGGACCATCCCCCTATTGAAGCATGTATTATTTCCCTTATATCATCACATCTTGCTGTCCGGCCTATTATTGTCGGGTAGTGTACCATGCATTGATAGACAGACCTTAAGATACTGTAAAGTGGATGGCAAAGGAGAAATGGCTGTCGGATGTGCCTTTTTTCACATGTCCAAGAGTGATTTTTAGGCCCGGTGCACACATCCGATTTTTCAACGTGCGGCGCCGCTGTGGCACCGAAGCCCAACTATGCACACATAACCGTGAAATGAAGCAAGTACTCATTTCGCGCCATTTGCGATAAATATTCTATCGAAGAAAATGTGTTTATTTCGTTTACTTTGTGTACAAAAAAGTATATTTTGAAATAAATAGACGTTACAGTATGCAACCATTTATTAATTTTTATTTATATTCCATTTATTTATGAAAACAAGGTACTTCAGAACGGAGACGCGTGTGCGGCGAGCAGCGGCGTCGTGGGGAACTGCGGTACAAACTGCACGCAAGTTGGACGTGTGTCGCCCCAGGGGCGCCGGAGGCATGTGTGCACTACTCCATTGGATCTAATGTATCTCGGAACGCACTTGCGTTGCCGCAGCGGGGCCGCACGTTGAAATACCGGATGTGTTTACCGGGCCTTAGAGTTAAGATCCCGGCTTTGCAGCGGCCAGGGAAGATGTTGAATGTCAGATTGATGTTCCGTGAACCACTGTCGAATTTCGATGTATGGTTTGATTACCTTGAGAGTAAATAAACTAGTTCTAAACGAGCAGATCAATCCCCACACCATGATACACTCTCTTGAAATGTGCGAACAAGGCAAGTTGTTCACCAAACTCAACGCCTTCCGTCTCGCGTCGGTGCAAAATAAAATGCAACGTTATTCGTCTGACCACATCACCTTTTTCCAATCCTAAGATGTCCTTTCTCGACACTACTGTAAAAGAACTCAAACGTTTCTCTCTGAAATTAGAGGTTTCCTCACCCACACGACTGCCTATATTATGATCGTCTGCAATTCTCTGCGCATTGTAAGCGTGTAGATCGTTTGGGTGCAAGCTTCCGTTGAAGGTTCCCATCAGTTGCAGCACAGTGGAGTTCTTTTTTCTGCCGTACAATCTATGTGAGACGCCAACGATCGCAGTTTCGATTAATTGTTTTAAACCCACAGTTACTTCTGTTGGACAAGAACTGTGGGTTCTGTTTCCAACTTTAGACACCTTCGAAATCGCATTGTTAAAGGAACCTAGTGAGTTCTATCTTGGCAATCATGACTAAACGGTCTCCAAACAATTAGTGCTTTTTCAAGCGGTGAAAGTATATCGTTCTCCAATTCTGCTTCGTTTCTTGGGAAATGAACATGCGCAGCCTAATTAAACCGTCAATTTGACAGGTTAAACGCAAACAATGCGTTCAAACAGCTGGAGTCTTTAGCGCGGATTTCGTCTAATTGCATTTCTCGTTCGATGCCGGTAGCGATAGCAGTGATGATTACGAGTAGGAGAAACAAATAATGATTTAGGCAATTGAAACACTGAAAATTGAAATGCCCCATTCAAATTAAATGTACTTATGACTACTCCACTTTAAGATTTAAACAATGTTCTTGAAGAAAATTACTCACTCTGGACATTACATGCTCTGGTTTTCTCTTCATATTGTTACTAGGGATGCGGCATCGATGTCGATGTTTTCAAAACATCGATGAATTGGAGTCGATATTTTTGTACATCGATGTATTGGAGTCGATATTTTTGTAACATCGATGTTCATACTTGTCGATGTTTTTACGTTGTCGATGTTTTATTTTTAAATGAAAAAAGTACCGTTTTAAAAAATTAAAAAATAACCGAGTTGCATAATTTTTATAATCAGCAAATTGAACATACTTTTAAACCAAAGTGGCCAAGGGTGAAATGTGAAAAGTAGGGATGCGACATCGATGTCGATGGTTTCAAACATTGATGTTGTATAAAAAACATCGATGTATTGGAGCTGATGTCGCATCACTAGTTGCTAAACCAGTTTTAAGAAATGTGGAAAAAATTTTAAATACACTGAATTTTAAAAACATCGATGGTTTGGGGGCGATGTATTATCAACATCGATGATTTAATTTTGAACATCGAAGTTTCAAAACATCGATGTTTTACAGTCGATGTAGCAGCATCACTAGTTGTTAAACCAGTTTTAAGAAATGAGGGGGGGGGAGTTTAAATACACTGAATTTTAAAAACATCGATGTTTTGCTGTCGATGCAACAGCACTAGTTTCTAAACCAGTTTTAAGAAGTGGGGGGAAAAAATTTTAATCGATGTTTAAAAATATCGATGTTTTGGGGGCGATGTATTATCAACATCGATGTTTTAATTTTGAACATCGATGTTTTGCGGTCGATGTCGCATCACTAATTGTTACTAATCTTTCGCCTTTGACTAAAAATTACACGCGACGCTCGTGCAACTTGCGTGCAATTTGTACCGCAGTTCCCCACGGCTCCACAGCTCGCCACACACGCGTCTCCGGTCTGGAGTACCTTGGTTTCATAAATAAATGGAATTTAAATAATAATTAATAAATAGTTGTATCCAGCAACGTCTATTTTGTTTCAAAATATACTTTTTTTACACCAAGTAAGCGAAATAAACACGTTTTCTTCGATAGAATATTTATCGCAAATGACACGGAATGAGTACTTGCTTCATTTCACGGTTTTGTGTGCACAGTCGGACTTCGGAACGTTTCATTTAGGGATCAAGCTAGATTTTTTAATGTTCCGGAATGTAGTTAAAATTAATAGGTGTAATTAAAAATGTAGTGTTTGCTAGTACATTGGATATTTTCGACACATTTCAAATGTGAGGTTACGAAAAAGTCCTGTTATATATTTTGAAAATAATCTTTTTTTTTTTAGGCAGAAGGTGTTTCTTTGCGCATCATCCGAAGTTTTCTGTACTACAGTAAAAATCATCAGTACCATTGAAAATAAAAATATTCTTGCCGTGACCAGGATTCGAACCTGGGTTATTGCGGCCACAACGCAATGTACTAACCACTATACGATCACGGCGATGTCGAAATTGGAAAGTATTTTGTTCAAACGAAAGGAAAGTGACAAGTGATTGAAAAGTGTTCGTTAGTAGAGCGTGAATTTTCTTTTAATGTTTGCACCAAATACACGCAGATGGCAGCACCATTTCTGAATCAGTCCGTTGGTCCAGTACTATTCAACCTGTGGTACGCTTACCCCGCGGAGATTCCTCAAACCATCCCAAGGGGTACGAGAAAAATATTTAATTTCTATTGTAAAAATTTGTTTAATTTATTTATTCATCGTTTCCGTTTATGAAAAAAATGCTTTTGATGTAAAACTTGAACACAATATATTAACGATTGGAACAGGGTTTGTACACTGCCTGTAAAAGTTGCAACCAGGGCTGCAGTGGAGGTATAACCTCTGCCTACGTAGTATACCCTCTGGTTTTTCCAGCAAATTCCGTATGCCCTCTTGCCTTTTCTAAAAAACTACGTACACGCTTTGCTTTTCCTAGAAAACATCGCGCGAACATCACGTGAAACACAGATAGCTGTAGGACTTCATGGAGAAAAGGTAGCTTCGATAACTGCTTGGATCAAGTGACCAACTGCCAATTTAAGGAACCAAAGACCATCGACTGAGAATTCCACTGCTTCCCTATCAACTGAAAATTCATCGAGGGAAAGGAAGAGAAAAAAAAAGAAATAAGTATACAAAATATAGAATACGTGACATATCGAAGCATTGCTGAGGCTGAACCTAAAAAGCAAAAGGGGGGATATCTAATGCTTAAAATAAAGCATTGTTCAGCTTAGAACATTCTCTATGCACTGTTAAAGCAAACTCTTGCAATATTTTCCTCTAGTGAGGGATCTTATTTTCAGGAATTCTTTGAATTGAAGTCACCCTACTGATGAATGTCCCTTGCATTGATTTACGTTTGCATGGAAGCAAACGCGACCTTGGATATGTTAATTACACTTTGAAAATTTCTACCTCTATTATAAGGAAAATGAAATTAATCGCTGTATAAATTCTTCGAACTAAACCGCGGGTGAAAAAGTGGGTGGGTCGAGGTCTACGAAAACCAACCGCAGACTAAATGATTAGGTAGAATAATTTAACATGTCCTTTGTAGACAGCAACAATTTTTCTCAGCATACTGGTCTCACACTTATAGCCATAGAAATAATCTATATATATAATTCTCTTACGTGGCACGCAAAAAAGACGTTATTTGTAATCGCGTTTTGGCAACATTGTACGATTGTTTGTTTATCACGAAGCCTCGCGCTTCAATTGAATTTTATAGCGTTATCGGATGAAATTTTATTGAAAAAAAAATTTTAGTCAAGCTGTTGCAGTTAATTATAGAAATCTAAGAAAGCGTAGGATTTTTCAGGGCCATTAAAAAAAAGTCCTTTTTAGTGCCAACAATTATAGTTCAACAAGACGCTTGCACTACAACTTTCGACAACAAACTCAATAAAAAAAAGCGACGGTGGCTCGAGTGCAGGGGTGAATGTACACACAAACAACATGCTGGGTATTCAATTTCCAAATCAGCGCTCACATTTCGAGCCAAATTTGCTCAAAGTATTCATTTGGATTCTGATTCCATAGGTACTGTATATATATTTTCTGAAAAACAGCAAAAAAATTTAGGTTTGAAAAATATTTTTTTGGAATATCATATTTTGTAAACATTCTCTTAGCTAGGACACATGTCTTCATTGATGCGAGCGAAGCGAGCATATGTTCGCGCAGCGAACCAATGAGGATTGCGAAGCAAATCTCCGGAGGTTGACGAGCGTTAGCGAGCAGGGGCCTGGGCCCCTAGTTTATAATATTTTCCTTTCCCGGGGGTTGTTTTTTCAGTGCCCATTGTTTAAACTTCCTCAGATGTAAACCTGCAGACAAGTTAAAGCTGATATTGGCCACTGAATTTAATCGTAGGGTCGGTATCCCATGATGGAGTTAAGTCAAGTATGGTAAGCAGGTATCAGTGAAGCATATCATTTCTCAACAGAAACAAAATAAAGAATTCGTACATTATAAAAAGTTTTATTAGAAATTCCCTCAAAATTCAAGAGTTTGTCAGAATATTTTTCTCAACAATACAAACTACTAAGAAAATCTTGTAATTTGTATATAAAAAATGACTGATAAAGATGAATTTTAAAATTGATTAAAATTCTCTATAGATATTTCGATGGATCGAAACACACATTAGGACAAAAAAAAATAGCTACACACAATTTCTATCATCTTGTTTTCATTTTTATTAGTCATTTTTCGAAGTTTTTAATTTATTTTTGGCTTTTAATTTGTTTAATGTTCGTTTACTTACCTTTTACTTCCTTTTTAACTGCATAATTTTATAATTAAAGATGCGTCTTTCGCAGATATTTGTATTTCTAATATAAGGCTCATACATCGCTTATTATATCTATTTTCCCCATAAGATTAATAGCCTGTCGAAATAATTTTAATGATTATTGAGATTTAAAAAATAAATTTACTTACCCCCATTATACAGTGCCATTAAATCAAAGTTCGCGAAAGTTTCAAAACAAACAAATTAATTAAAACACAATAATTCGAAAGTACTATACTAAATCTAGATTAAACTACCGACGCGTATAACGAATCAACAAGAAAGAAAAATATATAAATTTTACTAAAGCACTTAAGACTTTCTCTACAAGTTAACGTGAGGATATTTGATACTACAACACATTTAATGAAAACCAGTCCCCACGTACTCGCCGGTATTTAGTTGTATCGAGTTTTGAACTCACAATCCTCTAGTTGTTAATCTGCGATTCTAACAACTGGGCTTACGTGGTCCCCGTAATGTACATTTCCGAAAAAAAATTTCCATCATTAAGTAATATTATGAGATAAGTGGGATTTAGCTTCTACTAACTGAATAACCCGGCGTTGCTCGGATTTCAAATATGACCACGACAGCTAAAATATGACCGTGACATTTCACTGTGTTAACTCATACACAAACCCTGTAGAACGTGTTTCCTTGTCCATATCCATTAATTGCAGGAAAACAAACTTTAGATTTTAAAATTGGAGCTTCGAGGAGCACTTTCACTACCTGTGTGCCAATTTTCATGACTACAGATTGGTGTGAAGACAAGAAAGAAATCGACTATGTTTTATGCAGTGTTCTAAAGTATAAGTGTACCACATTTAGTGTGGTTTGGTCAAACGGTGTAGATTTGTATAGAGAGAATACACACACATCCTTTTATATATACTATATAGATTATGGTATTTTTTATCATGTAATTCAAAATTAAAAAAAGTATTATTTGTCTTGTATTTTATAAATTTTTTTCACATTTAAAATTAAAAATATTTTTTGATGGTTTGACTTCTATAGAAACCATTTATTGTCACTCTCTGTGAATTGTACCCAAAGTTCATGATCTATATTCCCTATCCTACACACCCCACTCATGTTAAAACTAGATTTTTAAAGCCCAACTTTGTGAATGATGATTGAATTGCATGAAAGGAAGCAACAAAATGTTAAAAAAAAAACACCTTGGAAAAACTAGATACTTTGTTTCAAACTAAGCACATTTGGATGTGGAAGAATTCTGTTAATCCTGCTTTTCATCCAACTTTATTTACGTCAATTGCGAATTTAATTTAGAAACCACAAGGTATCAACAGCAGAAACAGTTTGTGAATCTTTTTTTTCTCCTTCCCATGCGTACATCAGGTAAAGTCGCCGGTTGAACTAACTAGTTGACCTTGTGGAAGCAAAAGCTGGATCTACCTAGCTGCATTCAACTTTGCCTCTGCGGGGTTTCGATTTTGTTCTTAATGATCATGTGAAAATGTCCATTATGCTTAGAAGTATTGCAGCGTGTTTATAAGTTGAAGTGCCGGTTTGAAAAATGAAAAATTGTCTCTTTTGTACTTTCCAGGAAGAGCGTAATTATAATGTTTTACACAAAGCCGACTCAAGGGGCGCTACATTAAACAGGGAACCACATGACTACACATCCAGGGTCTCTTATAAGGTAATAATTACCATAAAGGTGCAATTGGTAAACGTGTGGTGCATATTTTAGAATAATCAAGAAACTTTCAGAAGAGCGAAAACTTATTTCCCTAAAGTGTACAAGATTTCTAAATATTTTCGTCAGATGAAGAAAAAAGCTAAAAAAACTTTCCTCGACAGGAAAGTTCCTTAGTTAGGTATGTGCTGAGCGTTCACTCGCACATAGTCAGAAATAAAACAGGTAGCTACAATTAAAAAGAAATACTTTATAGTGCAAAAATAATAGCTGATTGATACGGATAACTGTTTGGAAATAAAACGTGAACTAAACCAATCATGTCTCTCTTTATGCGTCGACGAATGTTCCCATTGACCTTCATGTGGAACATTAAATGCTTCTGAGCAAGGACGCTTATTGAGTTTTTCATGTGGGCGGAAAATACCTCAGGAATTGGGCTCCTCAAATAACCCACTGAAAAAAGCCTAACAACACCCAGAAGCCAGAGTCCAACAATGCTGGTCCTTTGTTTATGAATTCCCCAATTCCCACTGACTATCCAATTGTATCTTAAATTCGTACACTCCCATTGAATTAACTATATTTTCTAGCAGCGCGTTCCATTTGTCTATTACCCTATTAAAGTAGTAGTTTTTCCTTAAATCACGATTAAAATGTGTCTTATTCAATTTATACCCATGACCCCTTGTTCTGTTATCCCTATTGAAATTTAAGCCCTCTGTGTCCCCTTGTTTTACCAACTTGAAAAGTTGAATCAAATCCCCCTCCTTCTTCTTTCAAGTGTATACATGTTTAGCTTACTTAAACGTTCATTATAGTCGAGATTTGCTATTCCCTTTATTATTTTTGTAGCTCTGTGCTGAATCCTTTCAATTAATTCTATATCCTTTCTCATATATGGAGCCCAGAATTGTACAGCATATTCTAGATCTGTTTCTCCCTCCTTTACCTTTACTCCCTGCAGACAGTACTCGGCTCCACTGTTCCTGTAACCCATATGCAGAACTTGATCGCAACTGAAACAGCATCTGTAATACACAAATAGACACAAAGAATGATCTCATAAAATCTAGAGGATTTTATATTGTTGCAGAAATACATAATGTTATATATAAATCTGTGAGTTAAAAAAGACACCTCTGTAGATGATACATGCCAATTTATGAAGTCAAACGGATTTAATACTATCATGTGGTAAACTATGACAAGCCATTCTGCAGCTACTATTCCAGATTCCTTACGTTTCGGGGATGGTACAATTGACAAACTGCATATCCCAGACATGCTTAATGAATACGGATGTGAGGATCTCTCTGGCCAAGGAACGGTTTTAACACCACAGAAGCTCTCCTGGAAGAGAGGAGCCATGCATGGCCTGGTGTTATGCTGGTAAGTAGCCTTAAGCTGGTAAGTTTCGGGTAATTACGTCAAAACGGGGGTTACGTACGTTTTGCAGTCAAATTACGTTTCGGGGATGGTACAATTGACAAACTGCATATCCCAGACATGCTTAATGAATACGAATGTGAGAATCTCTCTGTCCAAGGAACGGTTTTAACACCACAGAAGCTCTCTGGAAAATTGGAGCCATACATGGCCTGGTGTTATACTGGTAAGTTGCCCCTTAGGCATGTGACACTTAGACAACATATGAGACATGTAAGACTGTAACATGCAACAAACTAACAGGTTGTAAGATCTGCTGGACACATCGCAGTCAAATTACCTCATACCACAACTTAAGGGGACCAGATGTGGCAAGTGATTGCCTCTACATCATTACAATAGGAGTTAAAGAAGTGTGCCGTTTAACAGTAAACTGAGAATGTCTAGGTCTTCATCCCTAAAGATAATACGCTGCTATTTCATGCCTGTCAACGATTCTTCCGATTAGGGATCGCAATCCGATCCGGTGGATCCGGCATCATTTGGATACCTACCGAATCCAGCAACATCTATCGGATCCGGTTCGGATCCGACAAACTCGAATTTTTTTTAATTAAATAATCGATTATTCAAACCCAACTTTAAAGTCTCAAAATCGTCTATTAAGCAATCGATTGTAAATTAATCGATTTTATATTTTTCAATCATCAGTTTGGAGAATTCTAGCAAAAATAATAAATTAAATTATCAATAACATTTTTTTAGCAAAGAGGAATTAGAAAAGCAAATTCTGCAAGAAAATAAAGACTAGTGCAAAAAGACAAACTTTAGAAAGAAACAGATTTTGAGATAATACTGAAGAAAGAAATGACTTCATATGAAATTGAGTCAAAGGAAAATATTTGTCTCTTATGTACGACTACTTAATGACGGTTAAACCAACTAGTGTCGAAGCTGAGAGGGCCTTCTCAGCCGCTGGTTATATTTGCAGTTCATTGAGAAGTAGGTTGGGGGATGACACAATTAATACGATTTGTTTCCTTAGATCGTTCTTTCAAACTCAAAAGTGATTTTCATAACTATATAACTTTGCTTTAAGCAATTAAGAAGAATTAAGAGTTCCCTTGTTTGTTATGTCGACCAAAAATTAGATTTTTATGTCAGTATGAGACAGGGTTAGGAATAATTTATGCCATTTGCTCAACGACATTAGAGATAGAGACTACTTAATTTTAGATAAATAGAAAAGTACTACGTATAAAACAAACTGATGTTTTTTGGTGTGGAAGCTAGTAAGACTGATCATCATCAATCGTTTAATACTTACTACTTGTAGTACTAGTAGTTACTATAATTTATTGTTGGTGATTGATTTCCTACCTATGGATAATTATTAAAAAGTTGATTTTCTAATGCTAAAATAAACGTTTTGTTCGTCAATTTGGAATAATATCCTTTTTACCTACTTTCATTCAGCCGATTTTGGAAAAATACATACTGGTAAGATCGACTTATTAACAAAGTACCAATCCGGCCGGATTGAAAATCGTTAATCGCACCTGATTGCAATCCCTACTTCCGATACGGCAACAATCCAGAAGCAGTAGATGTTCAGTAACTATTTTAGTTTACTGTTGAGCGAGCGGAACACCGTTGTTACTCCTACAGTAATTATGTGGGGAGTCATGACCTACCATATGACTTACTAACTTATTACCTTTCAGATATACTTCTACAATAATAAAGAGTCCCTTAGATTCAATGTTATGATAATTTCTTTATCTCATGATGCGTATCACACATGGTAAGCTTCATTCCGATCAAACACTTGTTTCGGGGTGTTTCGTAGCCAGTTGGAAGAGTCGCGAAGTTCAAAAGCAGATCAAACTAAAATCCGTAGGGGCTGGTGGACGCTAAATCTGTCTTGCCTCAAATACCGACACGTTGGCGAAGTATGGAAGTTTAGAGAGTGAGGTACTGTCAACTGTAGTTGAATTAGTAAGTAGTCATACTGGAGCAAAACAACAAGCAATTGGAGGTATTCCGGATTCAAACCGAAAGGGCAAGATTCGAGGACAACAACTCGTCATTTTGAGCCAAGGTCAGATGACGAGGTTACTCTGAGTAGACTCCAAATTTCCAAACCCCGCCAACGTGAGGACATTTGAGACCAGAGCTGATCTAAGGTGCACCAGCCCCCACCTACTCGACGGTCTTTGGTTGGATCAAGTTTGGAAATCGCAATCTTCAGGTTGATAATCCAGCACTCTTCCAACACGTATACCGCGACTTATTGACAGTAGTTCGAAATTACGAAAATTACTTTGCTGAAACATGCTTACCATATTAAATTCAGTGGTTGACATTAGATTTAACTTGTATTGCTCGCAAGCTTACATCTGAGGAAGTTAGAAAAGTGATTACTGGAAGAAAAAAAAATAGCACCCTGGAGTAGAAAAAAATATAAATTGATTCAATGGCGATATTTGTGACCAGTATGTAGAGAAATATTGATTACTATTTGTAAGGGAAATATCGAATTATGCTACCAAATCATTTAGTCTGCGGTTTAATTTCGTAGACCTCGACCCACCCATTTTTGTATCACGGTTTAGACCGAAGATTTCACACAATGATGAATTTCAGTTTTCTTATAATAGAGGAAAAAGCTTTCAATGTGCAATTAGCATATCCGAGGTCATGTTTGCTTGAATGCAAACGGAAATCAATGCAAGGCAGATTTATAATAGCATCATCAGAAGGGTGACTTTAATACCCTGCAAATTCAAAGAATTCCTCAAATTAAGATAATTTACTAAACGAAAATAATGCAAGAGTTTGTTTTAATAGTGAATAAAGAATTTTCTAAGCTGAACAATGCATTATTTTAACTGTCAGATATCCTCTTTTTTTTGCTTTCGTAGTTCAGCTTCAGCAATCACTCGATATATCGCCGATTCTATCTTTTTGCACTTTCTTTTTTCCCTTCCTTTCCCTCGATGAATTTTCGGTTTAGGGAAGCAGATAAATGCTCAGTTGGTATTATTTTTAGAATCTGCAGCTGGTCACTTGCTTCAAGCTTGCTGAAACCACCTTTTCCCACGGATTCTTCTCACTCGATGTGAAATCTCTCAGAGATATCTATCGACATTGTGAAATAAAGGAGATTGGTGCTGAGGTTCATCATCCGAAAGGAATGCAAGAAAATCGTATATTACTTCTACACAAAACAGATTTGAGGTTATCATAGCGGCTTAGTAAGTAGTTGAATTTAGGTCTCAGGCGAGCTACACAAAGGGTTATTGGCGACGGTTCGAGATCACTCCCGAAGGGAAGGATTCCTGGACATATCGTAATTTTGTTCCACGGTCAAATGATGAGGTCAACACAACCGGAGCATTCTCAACTCGAGACTCGATCCAGCCCAAAACCATCGTGTAAGCGGAGAGTGCTTCACATTAAATATATTATGGTCTCAAATGTGTGTGTCGCTGGTGTCGTGTGGAAGTTTGTAGAGGGGGTGCCATCTCAGGTGTTGATCTCGTCATCTGACCGTGATTTAAAAATTACGGGGAATTGTCCTGGGACATATACTTGAAATAATATAAGTAGATTGAACATTGCTGTTGAGAAGAGCTTCAAAAAGTGTTATTAACATGCAGACAAGTAGTCACGTGACTACTTGTCGGCATGTTGATGACTCTGAAAATTAACTTGGTTGGCCGATTTGGCATCTTATTGCCTCATTTGGCGATATAACATCTTTTGACAGGGTAGATGTGTGATTGTGCATTTCTATAAAAATGGGGAAAACGGTGAAATCGCCAAACTAAACTATGCCGCGTGGACCAATCAGATGATGAATTAATGGATGGGTGTTTTCTACCATCCTGTGGACCAATCATCTAATGAATGTTCGTTTCCACCCGCAGACGAAAGTATAGTCTAAGGGTCACGTTATTACTAGTTTTGTGGTCACACTGCTCACTCTACTTTCTTAGATTTGCCCTATGGTTGTCATCACAGTGGATAAACCCAATGAGCCACGATGAACATATGGGAAGCATTAAATTTGGAAAGGGGACACACAATACGGAGTGTCAATCACAATAATTGAATTGTAAGCATTTATTGTCTTTATTTTTCAATTTTGCCATACTTTTAGCATTCTATTAAAAGATTAGAAACCAAGTTCTAGAATTGAATAAGAACCAACGCACAAAGGAGAAGTTAATCAATTTCGGAAGATTCGAAACAAGGCTCATTATTTCAATTAAATGTCTCTGACAACCTTGTGGAGTGGAATAATTACTGTGCCGAAAGTAAAAGCACCGCTTTCTGACAGGTTATGATTGAACACTCTTTGTAATAGTCGTTACAACCGAGTTCTAAAATGGTGTCAATAACACCAATCCTGCACGGGTCCCAACCAAAATAAAATCCAACTTTTCCTTATACGTGGGATGAGGAACGAATGGCATCTTGCGATTTCCCTCAAAACTCCGGAAGTAAACGGGAACATTCTACGAATGATGAAAATGCACGTGATAAAATTCGGAGGGGGCGTGTGCACAGTGTAGGCACCTGTGATAATCCCTCCTCAAGCGGAGGTGCTACATGACAAGTGAGGTTGAAATGTTGACTCGCAGACGTAACTTCCTCATCCATCAAACCACGTGTTGGAGTTTATGTATCTGCAGCATAACGGCAGTTTCTTTTCTTGTTTCTGTTTTTATTGAGCTTGGGAAGTCCGGTTTTCTCCGCTCAGTTGGTTTTCGTTTCTTTTTATAATCGTGTTTCAGCCTTGGAGTTGGAAAGGCTCCTTATATATGTAGCTGAGCCATCAGCAGTGCATGTGGTTTGTTTATCACTTGTAACAGACAGAGGACTTTTCAGAGGTGTTGCTTTGTTATTTTATTTTCGTGTTCGGGTTTTTATTTTAGTCTTTGGAGGCTGTTGTTTACGTTTTGGATAATAACGGAAATTTGTTTTCGAAGAGTATTCCAACTTTAAACACTAGGTAAGAAACTTACGATTTGATTTATCATTTGCTAATTTCGAATTTCTTTCTTAACTCGGTTAATGAGAAATGCTCACAACCATTTCCCAAGCTGGTCCTCTCTTCGTGTACATTTTTTTGGCAGTTGAACTTTCTTTACATGTGTATGTTCACTTGTCGGAAAAAATTTCATTTGGTCAGATATTGCGTCATAAGTAATCAACATACCAATATGGTCCCTTTAAAATTATTTCCATGGCCATCCATAGCATTTTTGTGCTTTGAAATTTCTTTGAAAAAACTAATTCACTAGCATGCAATTTCATTAACATAAAAAATATTTTATCGTAAATATGTTACGGATGAATTTTATTCCTCAAGTAACAGTGCATATTTTGTTATATATATATTTGAAAGTAGTAAGTGTTTGGATAGAAAATATAACTATAATTTTAATTTTCTCAATAATTAGTTATGAAAGATTTTATGTTTAATTGTTGATAAATATCTTTACAATTATTAAATTTTCCACTGTTTGTATAAGGTTTTATGAAAATTGCGAGTAGATTTCGTATTTATTGATAGATTTCCTGTGCCTTCCAAGTTATGCCGGTATTTATGAACACAGGTATATTTAAGTCTGCATGTTTCTCATCAATTTTGCCTCATAATTTAAATTTAAAATAATGCTATAAATGTTCTCATGCGTTTAGATATATTGTGTTATAATAATTCCATATTGTTTATCCCGTCTGAATTTCAGTCTGCATAGGTCTCAAAAAATGTTCGCATTGTATTTTTACCCTTATTTTTAAATTAATATATTAATCAAATTTACTATCTGTATGCTTTGTGTGCATTCTACATAAGAAAACAGGAAAAACTGAAACTCACTATTCATCAAGGAAATACTTGCAAACAGTGCTCTGAGAGGTATACGATAGCGCTTGAGTTATTGCCCGTTTGTTTTTCACAACTGGCGATATTTGCCGTTTTACGTGATCTATATGTATGAAACTGTTGTGTTTGCTGTATTTCTGCGTTGTCCTTACACTTGCTTCAAAATCTGAGGCAAATTAAAATCGTATGCGGTACCTCGGCTGCTCTGTGCGAGACACAAAGGATACCTCAAGGACATTCCCAGTGGATAACTACCTTGAAGTACTTCGGCTTTCAATCGCTGATTGAGAATTCAAAAGCAGTAGTTTGTGGACCACCCGCTATTACATCTTAATTGCCTTTTGAGTAAAGGCCGTAAATGGAATCAAGAGGAATTTTCCGCCTGAGCGATGTTACAAATGTTTCTTTTTTATTAGGGATCCTAAAACGATAGCCCGCAAGCTAGATCCTTTGAAATAGGTTACTACTGCCTGCAAACATGTTGGCGGAATTAGTAAATAATGGAATAAAACTATTTTAATATTAAATTAAAAATAGATTATTGGGTTTCGTTATGTCATTTATTGAGACTGCAAGGCAGTAAACGGTAATTTGTCTCTTTGTTTAAGAAGTAATGTTTTGAATATTGTAGATGTTTTCCTCGCTATGGTTCAATGACTACCCACTGCTCTAGCAACCTGTGAGTCATAGACAGCTCAGGTATGATTCATCTCTGGATGTATTTGTCTCTACTTTGTCAGTAAAATTTTATTTGTGTTTGTCGATTACATGACGCCACTTGACTAGTGTTAAGAAATTTTAAGGTGCCTGCCCACCTTCGGAGTGGTTTTTTTTTAAATACTTTAAATTTTCACTCGATTTGTACTTTATACCATCAAATACTTTAAAAAACTATGTAGAATATATAAAATAGCTAAATATTAATTTTAGTTTTCTTATTTTGGCAAAAATTATGCATGAAAATTGCAAAATAATAGCTTTTACGCAAAACATCATAATTCAAATTTGAGTAAAGGAATTTTTGTTTTGTAAACTTTATTATTTTTACAAAAATATGTTTTAGGACATTCACTATATATATGCCTAAATCTAATTATTAAAAAAAGTTACAGTACTAAACGTAAAGAGAATTAAAAACTCGCCGAATTTTATTATAAGTTTCAAACTTTACTAATCATAAAATAAAATATATTACACCTAGAGCCAAAAAAATAGTGGAACTCCTTAATTATATCCTATAGAGTATTCTATCAAAGTTTCATATAAATACACTTATAATATTTTGAGTTATGATATTTTGCGAAGAAGGAAAATGTCAAAAATCTGATTCCGAGAAAAACGCAAAAGAATTAAAACATATGAACATACCATTTATAACACTATATTTAACTTCAAAATCCTCCTTTTTGGTAATGTTCACATTCTTTTTCATTCAAAGCAGTTATTTTTTTCTTTCTTAAGGCTTTTAAAATTTTTCTACGCTTCTGAGCAGTAGATGTACCGTGATTTTTAGAATCTCGAATCTGACACTGGTCTAATATTTCACATCCTTTCTTGGTGAAGTAACCAGGACTTAGGTTGTTGAGCCTTTTCAAAACATTTAAACACCCTTTGTACCCATCGTTGAACTGAATAACCGCATCATATGCCCCTAATTTAACAGTTTTCAGGCTAACGAAAACCTCTTAAAAACACCCATCAATAGTTCCAAGTCAATAACTCTGTTTCCATAACCAGCATCACTGATTTCGATGTTGGAAATGGACGACTGAAGTTTGGTTGAACTAGCAGTCTCCACAGATTCTAAAGAACATTCGTTCTTCTTCTTTCTGTTTGTAAAGCGGTTCCCTCTAAATCGTGACTTTCTCTTGCTAGCGATACTTTTTGGTATATTAGCAAGAGAAATTCAAATCAAAGGATTTATATAATCGCAATTGAAAGCTTTGATAAACAACAGAAATCTCACGTGAATTGTAAATGTAATCAAATTCAAAACACAACTCTTTTCATGTCAGTTATCTGTATAAAATATTGTTGCCAGATTTATTTTAAGCATATTAAGTATTTCAATGAACAATAATCTCACCTATTTTAAAAGAATTTAATACATATTAACAATTTAGAGTGCTTGAACTGACTTTTTACTCCACTTTTGTCAGCACAACATTAGTTTCGGTTTCAAAAACTGCCACCGCTTCATATTAAAATACCTGTAACTTGGGTTCTAGGTTAGATAAAAACAAAATTTAAACTGATTTGGAAAGCTAAAAATATGCTCTTCAATATACAATAAGAAAACGAAAATCGAATTTTTGACCCAAAACGACGTTTTAAAGGTAGGCAGGCACCTTAATGGGAACTTCACACATCATTCTGTCGGCTATAGAATAATATGTGTGTGAACTCAATATGTTTTATAATAAAACTTAATAATCGTACTTTTTCTTGAGTACACAATACATACATAAGTTCTTTTCCTTTTTTGCTATCCCAATGTTTCATTTTTGCTATCCCAATGTTCCGTTTTTGTCTCAAGTTAAGTAGATAGTTAATTAATATCGCACTCTCTTTGAAGCAACACGATGGGCTATTGTCGATTGTCAGGGATCAATACCTGTGGGAAAGATCCAAGGGCAACACTTCGTAATTTTGAACCTCTGTCATACGAAGAGAACAACGCTTGAGTTAGCACCACACTCTCAAAACCTACACACTATCCAAACGTAAGGCATTTGAGGCCACGACAGGTTTAACGTACACCAGACCAGTATACACGATGGTCTTTGGTTGAACCTAACTTCAAACTCGCAACCCTCCGGTTGCTAATCCGTTGCTTTTCCAACTGGGCTACCGCGGTGTCAACATAAATGTTTGTATGGGTACTGTCACTGTAGAATAATGGTGAGTTTAATATGTTTTTACAATAAAACTTCTAGTTGGTACAGTAAAACTTCTAGTTTTTGCAATAACATTTTATCATCCTACTTCTTTACGAGTACAGAATAATACATAACCCCTTTCGCGTGTTTGATAACCTATTCTGTTTTTGTCTCACATGATCGTCAGCTTTCTTCTGGGAGTTTTTTTTAGTCGATTTTCTAAACCTTTTAAATATCGATGTGCTTTCGATCAATTTTATGGTTTTGACATCTACCCTTCTGACTACGGACTAAAAAAATTATTTTTATTCATATACACACCTACAAAAATAGTGAAAACTTATAGAATTCATATATTTTTGACGAGATTTCTTAGCTACTCATTAGTCTAAGCTACACCGTTGAATTCCTAGAAAAAAGATAATTAACGCATTTCGAGTATCTAGTGTAGTATTGTATTCATTTTTTAATTTATAATTATATATGATGCTCAGTGCTTCAAACATTTATTGAAAAGGTACATAAACACTGATCAATACTTTTACTTTAAGTATCGATCAATACTGTGATAATCTTCTTTTAAATCTGTCTGGCATTCTAGGAAAATCGTATCAACCCAATGTTTTTAGCTATTCACAAGAAATCAATGTTTCATACCAGACAGATTTAAAAGAAGATTATCAAAATATTGATCGATACTTGAAGTAAAAGTATGGATCAGTGTTAATGTACCTTTTAAATAAATTTTTGAAGCATTGAGCATCATGTATAATTATAATTGAAATGGGTACAAAACTACACTAGATACTCGAAATGCGTTAATTAACTTTTTTCTAGAAATTCAACGGTGTAGCTTAGGCTATTGAGTAGCTAGGAAAACTCGTCAAAAATATATGAATTCTATAAGTTTTCACTATTTCTGTAGGTGTCTATATGAATAAAAATATTTTTCTTAAGTCCATAGTCAGAAGAGTAGATGTAAAACCATAAATTTTACCGAAAGTACATAGATATTTAAAAGATTTAGAAAATAGATAAAAAGAAATCAATGTTTCATCTGCATCATATCACGATTTTATTTTCTGGTATTTTGGTCTTGTATTACCTAAACGAAGTTTGACCTCTTGTTTATGCATATAATGTACTTTTATAACACTTTTCGGTCCAGTGTTGTTAAAAGTCAACTCATGCGTTAAGGAATTCCTAACCTAATATCCATAAAAGTGCAGAAAAAACATTCAACCATTCTAGAATTTTAATGTAAGACAATGTTTACATCATTTTATGGGCAGATTTACTCCTCATTTCCCATAAGCAGGTTAACCTAAAACCTTCAAGTTGTAGACAGCGTAGGTTAGATTCATTTGTCAGTAAAAGTTTCCTTCTCTGTGTACGTCAATTACTTCACGGTTTTTATCTTGTGTTTGTCACAGCCGGGCCAAATATGGGATTGTGTCACAAAACACAACCAACCCTATTACTAATTCAATCACATTAAACTTAAAAAGATAGGTAGGTAGGTATTTTAATTAACGTCGTACTGGAGCAACACAAAGGGCTATTGACGACGGTCCAGGATGAATTGCAACGACTAAAAAGGAGATTGTGTGATTTTCTGTAACGCAATTTTATGTTCAGAAAAATTATAAAATTGATTATCCTGGTAGTCTTTGTGTTTTTAGACTCTCAAGCAGTTTTTATCGCGTTGAAGAAGTAATTTAAATAATAATAGTTATAAATATTTATTTTCCCTTGAAAAACCTTTAGATTTGGTTGCCCTTAAATTTTCTGCCTCTAAGCTACTCAGAGTTTTAGTACGACTACACCATCTTTAGTTCTGTGCATTACTCGAGGAAATAGTACGAAAAAAAAGGTCGATGATAAAAAATAATAAAATAAAGCTTAACACCCCACGTGTAAACATCTTCATTCTACCAGTTTTTGTATTTATTAAATGCAACTTTTTAAATTTTTTTATATTTTTTTATAATTTTTTTATTGGAAAATGCAATTGATCAAAATGTTTACAACGAACTAATCCATCTAATGGGGTTGTTACCCTTTCAAGGGTAACCAATAACAAGAATTTATGACTCGAAAATATTTCACAGAGAGAAAAAATGAAACTAGATAAATCTCAGCTGTAGATTTTTATTTGATATAACTGAGAAAAAATGAGATAGTGTTGAACCTGAAGGAGCCTGCTGGTGTCATAAATCAAAAGAAGCTTCCGGAAAGGAGAACTTAAGAACTGCGACCTGTTCCTTCACTTCCAATTCAAAAGTCTACATGGTCAAAAGTTTTCATTAAGAATTTTTGACACTACTTTAGAGGGATAAATACTAGGAATGGTGGAAGAGAATTGAAAGTATTTTGGAAGTATCTTGATACACACACACATAAAAGTGTTTTCCATGGGCAAACAACCATGCAATTTTGAGGGGCAGTAACCTTAAAAATTTTTTGTCTAATGCCCGACCAATTGAGCATTAGTCATTACGACATTACAAGGGCAGTTTGTGAACCATTTGAACTACCCTGGTTCACTACTGGGTGGTTTCATGTTGTAACTCATACATACCACACATTCTAGACACACAACACGCGTAACCTTGAATATACTTCAGTGAAGTTTGTGTTTCAGTTTTAAAATTTATACATTAAAAATTCCCAAGACTTGTCTTTTCTTAGACTGATGAAGAAGGTTTACATTTTGTTAAAAATAAGAACATTTATTTTTAATCAATGAAATTCAAAACTGTTGTTGTCTTATATCAATGCAAGAAAATACTACCTTGATAGATGACTCCATCGTAGTAATTGTTTCCTCAGGTTCGTAATGTCAAATAGTCATAAACTTGAAAAATTATTAGGTGGAGTGGTCGTTCACGGTAAGACGTTTGTCGCCAACTAATTTTTGTCGCCAAATCAAGATGGCGGCCGAATTCCGTAACAGCAGATAGGGTTGCCATAACAAATACGGCAGATGTGAAGAAAATCCGCAAAAGGTGAAGGTTACCATATTTGGCGACAAATCGCCTTCTTACCGTGAACGACCACTCCACCAATTATTATTTTATTACTTTCAAAACTTCCAACAAGCGGATGGAAAATTTATTTAATAATGTATTCATAATTATGATGCTTATTGCCAAAGTTTATTTCTAAATTTGTTTAAAATTTCTTTGAGGCGAACACGCCAATGGGTTAAAAACAGTTGATTAAAAATTTAATCAAACAATCAGATTATTTTATACCACCTGATTAATTTGTTTAAATTAATCTTTTTGCTTCTTATATTATAGGAAAATGTTAAAAAGCATGATGATGAAATAGATGTGGTAAAAAGTGCTTTTCATTGAAAAAAGAGAGAATTACATTGAAATTTAAATGCAAAAACTGCGTTAATAGAATTTAAGACGATGATATTTTACAACCATTTTGAAAAAATGCCCTTTTCTATGATTAGTGCTTATTTGACTCAAATTTTATAAAACGGTCTACAAGAAAAGGATTTTCAGTGTAAACAAACAAACCAGACTGAAGAAGGCAATTTTATTTCATGTTACCCAAATGCTCTAGCATGATACATATCGGGGTTACCTTAAAATGTTGTTTATCAGATTTTTAACGTCGTTTGGCTTTTATTTTTCAAATTGGAGTTAACCAATTAGCTACGAAATATCCATTCAAAATTCATTCTGTAGAATTTCTGTTGGCGACTTGCTGAAATGGTATTCGGAATTCAAGCCAAGCGAAATCACGTTCAAAGTATTTACAGGTACCATGTTCTACAACAAAAACACTAATCACCTACATTTAGATTGGCAAAAAAAAGTAACTATTACTCTGGGTTCCACAGTTATGATTTGTCATATATTAGATACAAAATGCAATGAAACTATTATCTGAAAACGAAATATTTTCTTCTACAAGTATTTTAATGTAAAAAGCTATTTAAAAAAACATGAAAAGCCAATAAAAAGATTAATTGAATACATAAAAGTGTTAAATAGGGGCCTATTTAAATATGTCAGATATTGATTAAAATGAGGTAAGTAGTCGCATTAAATAAAATTATCATTTCGATTTTGTAAGTTTATTCAATAAAATTTACTTTTTTGAGTAGAAAATGTTGCCGATTTCGTTTTATTTTTTTACTATGACATAAAATTTAGAGTTTTAAAAATACTGAAAATTTTGTGTATAAAGTTGTTTTTATAACATAGCTAATATATCAGCTGTAAAGCACTTTTACAGATTCGTATAATTAATTTAACATATAACAATAATAACAATTCTAATTAGTATCAGTATTTGGCCTGCTATTATTCGAAAAATGCCAGTGTGCCATTAAAATTTTAGAAAAAGTAATTTTTCGATTCTTAGGTTGAATATGATTTGTAGGTTCGAGTCGATTTTTGAATAGAGTTCCTTAGACTAACGGTAGAAATTAAATATAAATAGATCTGAAAAAATTTATGAGGTCTAAAATTTTTTCACTTTTCTGTATTCATTTGCTTAAAATAGCTTCCAAGGCACAAAAAAATACTAACTGCTTTATTGATAAAACAAATCTAAAATTAATGTGACATAACTTTAAAATTAAATTTTTAAATACATCAAAATGAATCTAAAGCTTTTTTGTATATATAGATTTGGAAAAAAATCTTGGTTAAGAATAATGGATAATGGAATCTTAAAAATACTTGTCGACACGAGTTTAATAACTGTACTAAAGGTATCCGTTTTATTGTTTAGCCATTAAAACAAAACACTTGCTTTCGCTTTACTTAGTCAACTTATACTTATTTTGATTGCTGCATCACTGTCTTGATTACACTGAAGTACAAGAGTCTATCAACTGAGAACCCAGTATTTTTATTTCATGGTTTTGAATTATTGAGGAAAACTGATGGGTTTTAGGTTCTGTATTTTTTATTTAGGGTGCATTAAATAACTACTTAATTTATTTTAAAACGCTAACATTTAAAGAAAGGAACGTGACAAGAGTTCCGTTTATATTTGAATGTCTTTTATTAATTAATAAAACTGGTCGACTCTTTTAACTTCACATTTTTAAATAATGGTTATTCTTTTGAATTAAACACAGAACTTTTTGGGTTTTTGTAGTGTTCAGCTTTTCAGTCTAAGAGCCCTTATGCGGAACAACATTCCTAAGACGATACAAAATTAAAAATGAGGGAGTACAGACTTCTCTTCATTTATCTATTTTACAATCACATTGACCGAACTATCAAAATGTAGCGAATTAACTAATGTCACTTTAAACTAAACAAAAATATTTTACTTTTCTACTAACAACATAGGTATCAATACGCATAAAATAATCCAGGAAGCAATGGTGTATTATTTCAGAAAAATGCTTGAAACTCATTAGAAGTTATTTGGTTTCTAAGAAATTTCTTATTCTATATCAATCTTGCTTCTAATAAGTTAATTTTTTCTTTAAGTAACGACGTTGTAAAAAAAACTTTCTAGATGCTTTTTCTCTAGTTCGTAACAAGATCACTTGACTGATTTTAAAAATATCTTTCAACCGAAATAGGAGAAACAAAAACTTTTGCCTTGAAATGTTTTGCGATGCATGTTAACGCCAAAATTTTCGATTTTTATTAATCAAATAACTTTTATAGACCTTATTAAATATTTTAACTTGTGTAAGGACACAGATTTTCTAATATTCTCAACCCTTTTCATGGGATGCGATGATCAAAATGCTTGAGAGTTCATACATAATTTCATTTCTTTCGCGTGACATTTTTAATTGTACACTGTTCCTCCAAAAAAGAGAAACCGAAAGTGAATATTATAACTTGGAAATTTGGGAAGTTAATATCATAACAGTGTACACAAAAAAAAAAGAAATAGATCCTTAAGTGTTGTGGCGAACAGATTGGTTAATAGACAACCTTAAGAAGATATATTTAAAATTAACGAGATGTATTATGCAAAATAAGATGTTCTTCTTAAAATATCTGTTTAAATAAATTCATGTAAAGAAATAGAATACCTTAGCAATATTACTGTGACAGGGTTTGTAGTTGGCCTTGGTTATAGTATAACTCTCTTACGTACGTGATACAGAAACATTTTTGTTTATTGGTGAATGAAACAAGCGATATAATCAATATAAAATCAACCCCTATGAGACTCGAACACACATTCGTCAATTTTACCACTTTTTGCCATTTAAAAAAAAATGAGCTATGGAACTGCATAATACACTCATTGCCATAAAAATTTGCGCACCAAGAAAAAGTCGTCAAGATGAAACGAAATTTAACACATGTAAGTACTACTTTGATATAAGTAAGTGATTAGAAAATCAAAGAAAAAAGGATTATTTTTATTGCAGAAAAAAGTACAAATGAACGGAAGTTTTAGTACTCTGTTGGACCCCCTCTAGCGCGAATGCATGATGCGATACGAGCGGGCATTGAGGCATACAAGTTCCGTATGATGTCCTGAGACATCTCGTTCCACAGTTGCTGTAAACGCGCCTCTAGTTCGACCAAACTCGTAGGGTGTCCAACTTGCCGTCCCAAATGATCCCATATATGCTCTATTGGTGACAAATCTGGGGATCGAGCAGGCCAGGGAAGGGTTATAATGTGGCGGATGCAGTCTTGTGACATCCTTGCTGTGTGTGGCCGAGCATTGTCTTGTTGAAATATGGCTCCTGGGAGCCCTGCCATGAGTGGCATCGCATGTGGCTGAAGGATGTCATGGACGTAACGCTGGGCTGTCATTGTGCCATGGATCAATATTAGGGGTGACCGTGTATCGTAAGCAATGGCACCCCATACCATCACACCAGCTGTGTGAGCGGTGTGTCGCTGTAAAGCGAATGCAGGATTGAGGCGTTCACCACGGGGCCTCCATACATGAACACGATTGTCATCACTGCTCAAATTGAATCTAGATTCGTCGCTGAAGACGACCTGGTTCCATTCCGTTGCATTCCAATCTCGTTGTACGTGACACCACTCCAAACGGAGGCATTGGTGGGTGGGTGTCATTGGCAACACACGTAATGGGCGCCGCGATACCAGATGTCCTTCAGCCAGGCTCCTTGCGATGGTTCGGGAAGACACAGTGGCCGACTGGTCTGTCGAGGGTGTCCTGAGCCTGGTCGCCGTGTAAATGACGTCTCTTCTGTCCACTGGTCCCAACACCTCCTCACAGTAAAATCAGAATGGCCTACTTAACGAACTACTCGCCAAGTTGACCACCCAGCTTCCATCATCCCGATGATTCTTCCCCTCTCGAACTCTGACACAACTGCTCATATTGTTTTCGATGGCGGCGTAACGGCATGTCTACCTCAGCGTTTCCTTTGCAAAAGATTAAGTATACTCAAACAAGCTCTGCTTACCTGTTTTATACTCCAAGGAGAATGAAGTTCAAGCCCTCTAGTGGCATTACGTAATCACGCTGCATTTCTCATCATTTGCATATCTGGCCGACATGTACCTTCATGCCAAGTTTCGTTACGATCCCACAATTATTTCTTGGTGCGCAAATTTTTATGGCAATGAGTGTATTACTACACGGAAGAACTCTTAGTTTTAAAGACATTTTTCAGAACATTGACGAAAGGCAATGAAAAAACCGGTAATAGAAATGAGAAGCAGAAAAGAAAGTGACAGTTAATACAAAAATAGGTTTAGATATCGAAAATTAATTGCCTTTGACAAGTAAATAGGATGCAATGAAAGTGGACACACAGCCAGATAAATTATATGTGAAATAATATGCCTGAGGCGCGAGAACGTTTTGCTTTGACATTATAAATTGATTTACGTAAGATATAAAATGTGAGTTGCGACGCCGTCCAGTAGATATAAGCAAACAAAAGTAAAGCCCGGGTCTGTTAGTAATAAAATTTATAAAGTACATAAAAGGAGATTAAGTTTAGTTACACTCCAATTTCGAATCTTCATAGTATCAGCAACGCTTTCAGCTATTTGCTAATATGTTTCCTCCTATATGCAAAATTCGGTAATTGTCAGGTAACGAAGAAACTAGTTATTGAAAACGCGCAACTCATTTGCATCATTCAGAATGAGAGAGGGCTCAATATTTTTAAAGGTCACGTAACTTTCCGAGCGATGTGACATTGAACCGTCAAATTGCAATACGGTTAGAGCTTAGGCGTGGTTGCGTTTGTTGTAAATAAAAAGAAAGATTCACTATCTACATAGTATACAATAAGTACGTGATCTACAAATGCTGGAATTTTCCTTGTGAAACGATTCGTTTGATTTGATATTCTATCAATTGCAGAGCTACGGTCAACATAATAAGCCATTTTTAAAATCTTTCAGGCTAACAATTTTCAAGTTTAAAAAAATTCTAAAACTACAAAGGTTTATACACCATTCAAAAGGTCATGTTATTTTAAACGTTCAAGTATTGAGCGCTTATTCAAACATTCAGAATTTTTTTTGAACAATTGAATATTTTATATTGGATTGTTTTCATTACGGAATATTATTTATGGGGTTTGTCACGAAACTACCCGGAGCCCGTTAATTTACTTTGCTAACTGATAAAATTAAATTTGATGCATTTTCTAAATTGCTGTTAGAGCATTAGATGAAACATTTGCAACTAGAAATCTGTACATTAAATTATTAAGAAAATTATAGGATGGAACACCAATAAGTTATAAATATGCAATAATCTTATTTATATGTGCAGACCATGTGAGAGGGTTGTGAAAAATTCTGGGTTCCAAGGAAGCCCCGAAGTACGTTTACACTAATGTATTAAATGTATATCAAGTAAAAATCTGTTTTTAATCTGCCTATCATACTTGTATTAATTGCAATAGTAACAATATTGAAATAAATTCCTTAATTAAAATAAAACTAGCAGACCCGCGCATAGTATCTGTGTGCTCTACAGTTTCTTAATTGCTCATATATATCAATGGCAGTGTAGTTTTTTAAACTTACATTTCGTACTTTATTTAAATAGATTTACAATGAATACATTCGCGCATTTCGTACCTCCATCTACACACAAGAAAACTAGCTTACTGATCAGACCTATTCTTACAAAAATTAGCATACAGGCGTCCACTTCAATTGTATTCCGTCCATCAAGGCTATTCGGTATTTGGTGGATATGTCGTATCCGTGGCACCAGCGATTTATCGCTGAACACGGTAACCTCAATGTTTCGATCCAGCTTTAAGGCAACCCTATGCCAAGATAGAAAAGTTCGTTTCGGTGAGATGTAGTTCCCGAGGCAACGGCGATTTGTTACCAAACATGGTAACTTTGCTGATTTGATCCAGCTTTTAACCTATTCCGGGAAATTTCTCTTAGATTCAAACCATGACAATGAAATATCTTTCTGATTGGTTAAAATTTGATTCTTCATATTATTCTTTAATTTATTTTTTATTTGTGCATTCCTCCTTTTCACTTCCAATTAAAACAAATAAAATCGCCAAGATGGCCGCTATACTGGCTTCGATAGCCATCTTCATTGGGCAAAAAAATTGCTTGGCGACAAAACATGCTCCTGATGTCCTCTTTACCTTCTTTATACCTTCTTTATAAGCTGAATACTATCTTCGAACTTCAATAGCATCTTTTGCAATAAGACTTCTCGATAATTTCATTACAGCGCCGAGTTTTTCTGCGCAAAAATTTAACAATTTATTATGCAACACTTTAGCTCAAATCAAGCATATTTAAACTAAGCGGTAAATTTCTGTAGTAATTGTTTTTAAATTGTTTATATCTGTTTGTTTCCATTCGTAAGTATACGAATGGTGTCAATTTTACTGCCACGCAAGTTAGTGAAATATATAGTGATTAATTATATTAAGTGGTCAGTGAAAAAACAATAGCAATGAGCTGTAAAAAAAAATTATGTTAGAAAAATTATAATTAAAAAAACCCAACGAGTTCTAAATTATTGAATACGGACACATGTTTTTATACAATTCTTGAGCGTATAAGATTTCTGTTTGAAATTGAAAATTTTATCAATTAAAATTCATTTTTACAGAAAATGAGTCATGACAACCTTGAACACTTGGTGAAACGAATTTAAAGAATATAAATAAAATCTTATATCAATACTGAAGAGCAATAATTTTCATTTTTTATTTTAATTGCCTAAGCATAGACAATTAAAGATGACTTGTTTCTTTGATTTTTTATCCCTATTATGCACTTGATTTAATGTTTGTAAAATATTCTCGGGTACATTAGTTGGAAGTTCTGACGGTATTTTGTTAACAGAGGTCGTTGGATGTGAGAAGAGTTCTGAAACTTTGCAAGTGTCATTTTTCTTTTTAGAACCTAAAGGTTTGGGATGTTTCTTGCCTTTTGCAAAATCCTTCGATATATCTACATCGATTTGAAAAAATCGTCCTGCCCGATATGTTATCATTCTTCGCAGTGTTTTAAGTTGATTCTGGGAAGAGTTTTCAGTGACTGTTTTAACTTTTGTGGAACTTTCCACGTTAAATACATCGCCTTCCCATACAGCCCTTTTATAAGAGTATTGCCTTCTGCAGAAAAAGGCTTCTCGTACATCCTTCAGAGAAGACCTTTCACTGTTTCTTTTTGCTATATCATTTGTCGGTGGTTTGGTATAATCATAGCAGGATTCGACGGTATCATTAGAGCTACCGGTGTTACGTAACGAATGGTGTGCGTAACTTTTAATGGATTCCTTGCTATTTCCATTGCATTTTATTTCTCCATCAATCGCATTTTCCCCCTTACAGCCCAGTTTCTTGTGAAGTGTTACTTTATTACGTCCATGGTTTTCAATGATCGTGGATGGCATATATTCGTATTTCGAATTTCGATTTTGGTTTGTATTTTTGCATTTTTGTTCTTTCACCAATTCTTCTGCTTTCATATTTGTATGCATTTCTGGAGCATCTAATTCTTCTGTGTTTATGGAAGTACCATGACTTTTGATGGCATGATTTCTGTCGGTTGGAGGGAGTCCATATTTAGAGCAAGAAACGTTGTGTTTTATTTCTGGTGTCACTGGTGACATAATATTGCGTGGTATTTTACAGGTTTCCAGTGAATTACTGACGAAAGAGGAACTATCGCGTCTCTCTATGCAAGTTCTATTCTTCAATTTACATGTCTCATGATGGCTTGATTCTTGATTTATTTCACTGTTGAACAATAAGTTTCGCTTCCATAATAGTTCTGCATCGATAAATTCAAGGCGTCTCTTTATTGACAATATAAATGGAATTAGATCGAGAAAGTCGTTTTCACTTTTATGAGGACTTAAATCCACATCACTTCTATGTAAGAATTGAATCTGATTTTTAGTATTATTGCAGGTTGAATCTGGAGTAGGGTTGTCGTCACAAATGCTATAGTCAGACAAATATTTGCTTTCCTGAAGACACATGTTTTGATGCATATTTGAAGTGCTTAGTATTTTACAATTTTCGCCTTTTGAACTTATTTTATTCCTTACTTCAAATTCAACAAATTTAGCATTCGCAGCCTCTGCGCCCAGAGAGACATTATCATCAAAATTCAATCTGTTTTCCATATCCGTCCTAGTTGGTGTGGTCTTGATAGTTTTACTGTAATTTGAGGGATTAAAATATGGTTCTGTTGTACTAGTTTCAGGTACTTTGTTTTGAGACTTTTCGTCCTGGTGCTTTTCGATTTGCATCTTCGAACATGCTGGTAAACTAGAGTCAACGGAAGGAGAACAAATTTTTAACGAACGTACATCACTGGAATATTCTTTTTTACAAAAGAGGCCAATATCGTTTCTTTCAACGCTTTTTCTGTTTTTACCACAGGTATGAAAATAAGTTTCTGTTAAGGGATATTGAGATTCTGTCCCTTTTGTATCTTTTTCCGTTCTTGAAATCTCACTTTCGGTTGAAGATTGGTTTCCGGGATAGTTTCCTGTCAAAATTTTGGAAATACCTAAATTATCAAATGAATTTTTATCTGCAACTGGTCGATTACGATTCTCTTGGAAATGAACCCTGTTATCCCTTTCATAATTGAGAGATCGTTGTCGCAAAATTGGAAAAGATTTGTTCCTTTGTTGTTTAATTTCACATCGAGACGACTGTATGAACGATGACATGGCAGCAGATCTGGCTGAGCATCGGCATTTAGGATCATTGGAGAAAAACGAATACGCCAAGCTTTTAAAATCTTCCAGATCCTGCACTACCAAAGAGGATTCTGGGTTTGCCGTCTTGAGAACTCCTAAATCCAGATAGTTTACAATTTCTGATACGCGGTTCCAGTTGTAATCCACCAATGCCCAAGGAACCCTGTGTTGAAGAACAACTTTGAGAATCATGACTCCTAGGGCCCACAACTCGGCAGCTATAGGGTCAAAGTTTTCACTGTTTGTTAGAGCTAATTCCGGAGCACGATAGAATGGAGGGACTGCAAATGCTTGTTTGGTTGCTTTTCCAACCATCGTCATGCAACTGAAATCGCTAATTATAGCTCTGTTTGTTTTCTCGCATACCAACACTTTATAATCGCTAATATTCATGAGACATAATGAATTGATGTGTAAGTAGTCTAGTCCCCACAACACGTCTTCAATATAATTCTTCTTGCGGACGTAGCAGTTTGGATTCTTGTAGAATTTTTCTTCGCGAATAATTTCCCTTAAACTTTTCTCCATGTAAGCGGTTACGAAAATTGTGACTTTGGGATGAAGAGTTACAATGTCCAAAAGATGAGCCAGGTTTCTGTGATGAAGATGTAACCAATGACAGGCTTCTTCTGTTAACTTAGTTGTAGGTTTACCACATAATTTTCGATTGGTTTGAATGTCTTCTAAAATAATCTTAACGATGTGGTCCCCATTCTTGATGATTTGCTTGATGTTATACTTTTTGCGTTTTTGCTTGTTCCATAAGGATGCAAATTCTGATTCAGTGATCGAAGGGTTTCGGTGATCCATGTTTTTTTTTAAATCGATACACTTAATCTAAATTATCTAAAGTTCTAGCCATAACCTATACAATATTGTTTGAAATGTGTAAAAGACTGTAATAATATGAATTCAAGTATAAATATAGCTTACTTCTTAATGTTTTTATCAGCTCGAATGAAGATTTTACTTTTGAATATGTACATCTGTTATTGCTACATTAAACATAAATTGTTTCGTTTTAACTTCATTTGGACTGCAGATTTTGTCTCTAAATGTTGATGGCTATACATATCTTGTCACCAAGTAAGCAAATGTGTTAAAGAATATTGAAATTCTGACAGTGTTTAGGAAACTTGAGTTAAATGTATGATTTCAGTTGTCTTACTATGCTAATCATTACTTATAATTTAGAAAATAGTATTGATTGATTGAAAATTGTTCTGAATTTTTTAAACCAATGGCCAAATAGTTTTACGCATTGATTTTTTTGGAATGGTGAACGGAGCACTAGCTCATAAGTTTTTCTTCCAATTTTAGTTTATTTATCCATCCTCCAAGCACTAATTGGAGAAACCGTGGCACTCTGCGCTATGTTTTGTCACTATATGAGAGGCTGCTACATTGCAATTACTTGAAGCATGGAAAGAGGACCTGGAGGACATTAGGGAAGCTGTCCCGCACTGACTTGTTTAATCAGTTCTCGCGTAGTAAGAAATGACCGAAGAGCGACTTATCAAACCATTTGAATATTCAATGTCAATTTCAAATTAACATATACACGTGTTATGAAATTCCCTGAATCAAAATATTCAGTCGTTCCTTACAAAAAAAACCCCATTTTATTTAATCTGACTTATGGAGTCAGATATGTTATATACATTACTAGCTGAATTACCCGGCGTTTCTCGGTTTGAATTGGTTAAACCAGAGATTCCCAACCGGTGGTACGCGGCAACTTTTCAGGTGGTACGCAAGGATGATACGAGCGACCCAAATATTCTACGAAGGACTTAAGAGTGCAAAGTTAAGCTCCATTGCTCCTGATATTGACATTTTAATAAAAGACAAACAAGAAGTTTCGCACTAAAAATAGATTTTTGATTATGTTAATCTTTGTTTGCTTAGTTTGTAGTAACTATTTAAAATTAATTGTTTGGAAAAATTATTAGACCTGTGAGTAAAAAAATAAAACTGTAATTTTCAACAATCGTTGTATTTTGTTTCCTTATTAAAACATCATTAATACAAAATACAAGTGTATTAATTATAAAATATGAAGCTTTCTTAGTATTTTAATTAAAATAAAAACAAGCCATTGGGTACTTTTCTGACATTAGATATGTTTCTAAAAAAATATAAGACTGGTGGTACGCCAAAAATTTCTAAAATTTCAAGTGGTACGCAGTTACTAAAAGGTTGGGAACTCCTGGGTTAAACGTTGATTGAAGATGATTCGAAAAATAACTTTTCTCTATCAGAAAAATTCAAATATAGAAAATACAAATACTATATAAATAAGATACATCGCACTATAGTGTAATACAACTACAAAAGGTGATAATGAGATTATCATTACAGAAGTCGATTTTGAATATTGTAGTGGATCTCTTCTCTTTGTTTTAATGTCAACATGAAAAATGTTGTCAACAACAATTTTTACGTTTTTATATTTTACCCTCTCAGGAGTAACAAATCCTTTTCCCTAAGAAAAGTCTTAGTTAATTTGAACTTCGTAGAGGACCACTGCTCGTCATTCTGTTAAAACTATTGCGGAATCAATAATATAATCCTTAAATTTCCTTTGTCTTTCCTCAAGCAGCGTAGTGTCCCATTAACCAGCCAATTTTGTCCCCCCACACCCAGCCAATTTCGAGGCTCCATGTTTGTTGCACAAAAACCTTCAGGAACAGTAAAATTATTTCCTATTTAAAATTTTGAGTTTGTGAGTACATCGTCTTTAATTTTTCGAACTTCGATCTTATTTCCAAAATACCTGTTTTCTTTGAGCCAATATCTTCCATTATCTCGTTACACAGTCGTGTAAATGAAGTTAAATCTGGTTTGTTAGTGTTTAGAAGGTGGCAAAATGTCGTAAGTCTTTTTTTTTTCAGTTTATGAGAAAACAAAGGTGGGAAAATTGTAACAAATCAAAAACTACAGAACCACATGTTGAATCTTGAATCTTAAAATTTCTGTCACAAAAAATGTAAAAAAAAAAAACCTATAACATTTTGCTATCCGAGCAAAGATTTTAAGCAGCTGTTTTTAAAATTTTTTATAACCTTTTTTTATTTATTTCGTATGTACATTTGAGGTTTAGGCTGCAGCACAGGTGCTGGCAAGAATCTTCTTTTTCAATAAATAGAATTATGTGACAACACATTCTTGTCCTTCTTGTAAAACCAAATTATGCAAAAATGTTACAGTAACTGAAATTAAAACGATAAATTAGCACTACTTTTATGTCACACAACACAGTTACTTTCTATACCTTCCTTTTAGCGAGACTTTTAGAGGAAATTGGTTCACATTTGTGTATTGGATTTAAAGGGACCAGGATAATACAAAGTAACGGTAGTTCTGACGCTATAACCACTAACTGCTGCTCCAATTAGCTAAGTATTTAATAGTGCTGGTCTTAACCATAGAGTAAATATAAAAAAAGAGTAAGCAACGGTAGCCTTTTCATGGGCTTAGAATCATGTGACCAAAAAGTTGCAGTAACGTGACCTTTAGAATACTTTCCTCAACTGGGTGGAACTTAACATTAATCATTTGATTGGTTCTTGCAAGAAAGAAGTAGACTCTTTGGCGATTATACTGTTTTTTAGTAGTTCATGGATCTACCCTGTCGTTGCTATATCACCACATAAAACGATAATATATTAATTGACCAAACAATGAATTTTTCACACAGCAGTCACATGATTACCAGTGGACATGTTGGCCACACTCTTTGAAGCTCTTCTCAATTGCAATTCTCAGTCAACAGAGAAAGCTCAGTCTAATATTTAGTTACTTATTCAGTTACTTATATTTTACATCTGTAGTCACATCCACTCGATAACTTTAAAATATGAGTTGTTTAAAATCGTTATCACAATCAGGAATGAAAATATCTATACCAAGAAAAAAACAGAACATAACATGAACGTTCATAAACGTAACACATCATGGGATTTGGTGACTATGAGATGACATTTCTTGTAAATTTAAATGTCGATTGCGCATTTGGATTTACGATAGCGATTTTGATGGTAGAACGTGCTTCAAGTCGTTGTACTTTCGGTCCGCATTGGGTAACCGAATGCAAAATCCTCGTCTTCCTATGGACTATTTGTTTTTACACTGAAAATACGTCTCGTAGCAGTAAACCAAAAGCACTATTTGTTTAAAAACGTGATAATATTGATTATAAAACCAACAATTGAATTAAAAAAAATATAACTGATAAAAAATTCGACTAAATAATTGTAGTCAGTTAGTTAACGTCGTACTGGTGAAACACAATGGGCTATTGGCAACAGTCCCAGATCAATTACGAAGGGAAAGATACGAAGAAAACACCTCGTAATTTTGAATGACGTTCAGATGACGTGGTCAACACCTAAGCTGGTACCCCACTCTCCAAGCTTTCACACCACGCCAACGTGAGGACATTTGAAGCCAGGATAGATTTAACGTGCACTAGCCCCGTACACGACAGTCTAATCCGTTACTCTTCCAGCTGGTTTACTGAGGCCCTCTATTAAATAGAGGATATTTCCCTCTAACTCTAATTATGATGAGAAGATAAGCTGATATGCAACGGATGCTTCGTAAGCTTCGTCCAGTTCAATATCTTTTTGTCTACCTTGGCAATATTAATTTCTTTACGTAATCCTATGAAGCATTAAAACATAATACATTATAATCGGGAATTCCACAATTTGGGGCTTGAAGTATTGTAGGTTTCATTCACGAATTTTATCCCTGGATCAGTAAGTGGTTTTTTATTGTTTTTCCTTCTGGATGGAGAGTATTCCCTCTATCAAAAACACACAAATTGTTAAGTATTCAATTTACCTATTACATTTACTGACATTATTTTCTATGATTCCTCTAGTTTGTTCCTTATATTCGTTGTGGAAGTTAATCTCCGTCTTTCATCTGTCTATTCATCTTTCAAGTCCACATGCTGCGCTACTGAAAAATGCCAGTTTTGTTAGACCAACTAGAAGTTGTATCGAAAGAAAAAGAATATTAACTTAGAAAAAATCTGTACATTCTTTTAGTGTCACCAAGACTATGCAGGTGGTTTTAGAGGTCAAGGTCGGCCATTAAAGACATTCCTCGGAATGACCGATATATCAAATGTCTCGATAGAATTTCGATGAATGTGATATCTTGCTGCAAGGTCAAAGCTACCTAAAAGATCTTTCAGTGCAACGATGCATGTCATAGCTGACACTAAAAAGTGCAACGATTTTCATCAAAATACATGATGGTATAGTTACAGTATTTTAGATTAATTTCATAATTAATACTACATAGCGAAAATTAACTTTAAAAAAGTCTGGAAACTCATTAAACAATAGTACTCTAAATATTTTCCATAATCATAATACAGAAACAGTTATACCAAATGACTTAGTACTTGGAATTCGATATTAAAGTTCGATGCAAATTCAAAAATTGGTGGCCAAATTGGATGCTATCATTATAAACTGTGAATTTTGTGCGAAATTTAATGCAGATTACCCTTTATTCAAATTTTATGTACGTGAATTTAAAGACCTATTGATACCTTTGAATTCGCTTTACTATGAACGATGTACGAATAGTGGTTCAATTTCTTTTTCACGGCTGCACATGATTACTCATAACAGGTTAAATTACTAATGCCTATATGTACTATAATACCATTACTGTTTCTTTCATTCCTTGGGTGACCCGTTGTAACTTGTCCTGTTTGCATTAAATCTTCTGTGTGTGTAAAACTGTTCTTTAGTGTTTCCATCACTTGAAGTGATCTTGTATTTTGCACAGCTTGGCGAAATATGACCCTTATAACGCAAAAACCCAAGTAACATTCTTTGCTACATATATAAATTTGAATCCCATATTGACTCGAAAGTTCTGGCAAGGCTCAGAAGCAATCCATGCAAGTGCAACCTTTGAATCAGACCAGGCGAATGATTTATTCACTGGCATCTCTAAAGTTCAGAGAACTGTTTATAATAAAGATGACAACAGTAGTGCTGAGCATAATTTAAGTTTTGGGAGATATTTAGGTTTAACTGGAGCAACTGTGGTTTTTTATGTTAAAAGTGATACATTAATTGAATGATCAGGATCAACTGTGCGAAAATAGACTACAGCACAGTATGCTCTCTCAGAAGTATCACAGAAGTCATGCAATTGAATATCTACAAGATGTGCAGAGAGAACGTACCTAGGAATTTTAAAATCTGCAAATAAGGGTAACTGGGACTGGAAATGTTTTCAGTGGGTTGCAATGGGTTCACGGATTTTATCATCCTATCATAAATTGCAGCTCCAAAATTCTTGTAGAAAATTTTTATCAAGGATGACAGTGGGTGAAATCCACCCTACGGGATCAAATCTGTGCTCAGATAGCACAATGTTATAAGTCACTTTTCCCAAATAATTGACTAAGTCCCATTCTGGAGTCTTTTTAGTTAATGTTTAGAAGGCGGTAAATTGTCGTAAGTCTTTCTTTCAGTTTATGAGAGAACACAAAGGTGGGAAAATTATAATAAATCAAAAACTACAGAACCAGATGTGAATCTTGAATATTAAAATTGCTGTCACGAAAAATTAAAAAAGTGACTTATAACATTTTGCCATCTGAGCACAGATATATTAAAATGGCAACAACAGTAAAAAAGAACTGAGGAAACATTGCTTATTATTTAATTTTACGAAATATGTAACAACTTGTCAAGATATTTGAAAAATATTACAATGTCTGTGTAGTACATAATAACTACTTGTGCAGATTTTGAAACGAGAAAGTATTTTTCGCTTGATGGAAGTAGTTTCGTTTTTCCCGCTTGATGGAAGCAGCAATTTAATTTTGTCATCTTCATAACTGACGTTGAAGGAGCAATGAGAATCACTCGCGGAGTTCCAAGACCCCGGAACACCGTTTGGGAATACGCTGGTATAAACTGTATAAGAAAGTATAGATATAGGAATCTTGTATGGGAAACTTTCCCACTACTACAATATACACTTAATGGTTGAATTCCATTGACCAGCAATGCAATACATATTGTACAGCATTGGATTTTTCCCATGGATATTTTCGTAGACTGAAGTTGGTTCTCTCAACTCGCTATGCTTCAAGATAAAAGTATGCCCTTGAAAACAATATTGAAGGTGGGAGTGGCATAATTTTGCCTTTGTCAGACCAGTAAACACGATTTTGTTTTTCCTTAAGGCTAAAAGATGACTGGAAATATCTTAGGGAATCTATTTCTATCAACAACTATAGATGGCATTATATGTTAGTCAAATTCTAAACGTTATAGTCATTATGAAATCACAGATTCAATCAAGTTAGAGTTCAGCATTTCAATTTCTGTGAGAAAAAAAAAGCAAATAATTTTACAATATCAAAAATTACCAATTTAGTCTACTTACATTTATAGACGGATTTTAAGAATAAAATGTTTCGATAATCACACAAAGGAGCATTAAGTCATCTGTAAACAAAGCAGATAGTAATAAGTAATTGTCTGTTAGCTAGGCTACATATAAATATTATGGTAATGGGGTTTCAGTTGCAATTTCTGAAAAAACAACACATAATTATTTTTTATAAAATCAAGGTCAAATTTGATATTTAAAGTGCTTTGATCTCAACAATAAAAACTTTGAAGTGCGAGCAAATGCATTTTATGTATCAAAAAAACAAGTGTTTCTTTTTAATTCATTGTTTTCAAACAACATCTAAACTACTTTTCATTTCACTGATTCTACATATAAGTATATGTATATTAAGATAAGCCTTTCAAAACAACTAACATCTTTAAACTAAGTTAGCATGCAATGAATAGAATTAGCAGCTATTGCAATCTTTCCACGCACATCAATAACGTTCCATACTTTGAATCAAGTTAAATAATTGACATTATTTGAGCAATAAACTACAAGTAACAGGATATATAAATGAGATATACCTATTATATAGCAATAGCTATTATCTATATTAGCAGTGGTTTATATTAATTTGTTACCCGTTCTGCCGTCATTACATGGTACACAGTAGTTTATATTGAATTCAGTTAGTTTTGATAAGGACGTTTTGAGAAGTCGTATGTTATTAGGCAAGCAAGTTGCAACAAACGTATTGACAGAATTTCGGTTCGGATAACTGATGCTATTTGTAAAATATTTTACAAATCGCAGCAGAGATGATCATAGGCTGATAAGGATTTTATGACTTCAAAAGTAGAACATGTGGATTATGAATCATAAATGTCTGATAGAACATAATAATGTAAAAACAAAAATATTGAAAGTTAAAAGACAAGAACACCCTGGTTACTCTATATAAACAGTGGTTTTCAAATTTTCAATCCCCATGAACACCTTCGAAAATTAAAAATTTTTAATTTTTTTTTTAATTAAAAAAAAAAATTTTTAATTTAAAAAAAAATCCCTTGAGATTGCATTGTGACCAGTAATATTTATTGTTTACCTTAATAGAGTGAGTAAAAAAAAAATTTTTATTTATGTCAAAAATATTATAAAACGTTAACACTTCAAATTAAGGATTAGCGATGTGAATTTTCTTGAAAGTGACTGTGATTTACTGAGGAAGTTTGAAAAATATAAGGGAATATGAAAGTTTTAAGCATTAAATGATTTTAAGTAAAATAATACACAAAATGCGCTAGTATCAATATTTTTTTATAGTTCATTCGTTTTTGATTTCAAAATGATGTATATTGTTTTACTTTTCAGACTTTGATACATTGGAAAAGGCGTGGAATTAATATAAATATCTGTGAAAAGTCTGTGATACATACGTAAGTATGAATGAATATTTTTTTATAAATAGAAGTATAATTTATTACAAGTTTTCAAAGCTATGATTATAGGTTTAAGAATCATGTAAACTCCAACCTTCTGTGCATCTTGAGTCTTAATCTGTAATCACTATTATGAATTTTCGAATTAAATGTTGAACCTGCAATCATTCAGAATTGAACAGTTTAGCTTGTTCTGGGTGGGAGGTAAGTTTCAAATGTGGTTGGAATTCAAGTCTATAAATATCATAGAAAAGATTTAATTGACTTTGATCTTATGCTAACAGATTTTATAACTATTTACCCTAAAATAATATTGTACATTGTAAATAGTTAATCTATACAGAAAGATAGTTTAAGGTATAAATACCATAGCTGATAATAAAGAAATAATGTTGGCTTTTTGATGTGCAATACAATAAAATTTTATTCTTATCTATATCAATAAAAATGGAGTGTCTATTTTTGTACATTGAATATTTTCAACCCATTTCAAGAGGTCTATCCATTTTGGGGTCTTCTGAAGCAAAATACGTCTCTTGCGCATTTGATGTCTGTCTGTCCATCTGTTTATATGTATGTGTCCAAACGGTTGAAAATATTTTCATGACACTTTACATAGTTTGAGTACTTACATTCATTTAGTAACTGAACTTGGTTGCGTTAGTCTGTCTGTACGTCTTAACGTTCTATGTCTGATTTTCTGTCTGTGTGTTTGTACAAGTATCACATAAATTAATTTGATTATAATGTCCTTTATTTTTACATCATATTTTAGTTTAGTGAATGCAATATTAATCTTTTCTTTGTTGAAATATTTAGATAAATTTCTAGCTTAAAAATCTGAGTAAGTATAGTTAAATCAACCGTAATTTCGTAGTTTTGTTAAATCTGGAACGAATGTTGAGTACTACGATTACTTGGATTGTTTTACCAGTAGTGTTAAAAAAGCAATTATTTTTACAAAAATTATTTTTTTTTTTCATGAAATTTCAACTTGATACTTTATTTACTGGAGTCTTATTTTTGATCTTTGTGAAATATAAACGATATTCGAATATTTGGGACAGACGATATTTTTCAACGAACGGGAAAACGGAAACACATGTTCATTAATCCCGTGCAGGTAATACTTCTGTTTCTTTCGCTCTGAATTAATTTCGCTTTTCTAAATTTTGTGCAATTTTTTGTTGGAAGCTTTGACAGCTGTGCGAGAATCACGAAAAATGAATCACGAATTAATATCTTTTGAACAGCTTTTTCCCGATAGCTTTTACTTTATTTTATTTCGCCGTTTCCATTATAGAATTTTTAATAATTTAATAAATTGATTTTTTTTTTATAACACGCAACACCACCATAAAGTATTATACTTAAAGTGTTTAGAACATAGCAAATTTTAGGTGTAGTTATTGCCGTTATTGAAATAACGTTAACCAATTAGAACTTTTGAAATATTAAGATATTCTTTTTCATAATGACAGGAGGTAAGGTGGGTTAATTTACGAATTGAAGCTATATTTAAGCAACTTATTATGTATTGAAAACAATTATTTACATTTTTAAAAACTGCCGCATTGATTTAACTTTTTTTAAATGGTAATAGGTTACCTTTGGGGAAGGTCTGTATTGAAGACATTCGATTTTAAAACATGTTCTTTTATTATTAGACCACAAAATGTAATTTTTAAGAAAAATGTATTCGACTCAAAAGCACCTAGTGATGGATAGCTTATCAAATTATTTTGTCATCCTTCCCCTAGAGAACGAAATTCGACAGTGTTGCATGCCTGATGCAAAAGTGCTACAAGTAAAAAATACTGTTTTGTTGACTATGAGTGCGAGAGAACTCGCCGTAAATTCGTCATTTTTATTAATTGAATTGAGCATGAAAATAACTTAAGAAAGGTAACTCCACTCTCCTCAAAATCCTCTTTTGTAGCAGTAACAGTGTGTCCTTTCGTCATTTTGTAACTTTCATACAGCAAGGATGCGATATGTGTTAAATGTATTACATGGATGGATATGCCATGTGTAGGATTTGCATCCAAAATAAGTCGTAGAAATTATAAAGACGTCTAAGTCATATAAATCCTAATAATTCCGTGTCTGAATCCGAGTTTCCGAATAGTTCGTAAAATTCGGCTTCACTTATTGGCATGTCCTGATGTGTATCATCATCAGTTCCAATGCCATTTCCGTACTAGAATTTATATGTTCTTCATACACATAGCTGCCAAGGGTGAATGAGCCCGCTCCCCCTTTTGAAACTTTATGTACCGCACATGTTTTAGGCTGCACGGCAAAGATAAGAGAGAGAGAGAGAGAGAGAGAGAGAGAGAGAGAGTGGCACTGATAAAAAAAAATTCAAAAACCCTAGCCGCTCCCCTTGACCATTGTTGAACTGATCATCTGTCAATCGCCCAGTCAGAGGTCCGGCATCAGGTGCGGGATTTTATATATGATTTGATTTATATGACGTATATATATATATACCCTTTACCTCAAACCCCTTAATGAGTGCTTTTGAAATAACTAATGTAAATTGAGAACAAAACATTCAGCTTCTAAAGAATGTATTGTATCACAATCGCAAAAATAATGTACAAAGATGAGAAGGTATAAGTTTAATAAACATCATATAAAACGTATTGCTCGGCATGTTGATCTGTGAAAATTGGAGGAATATTGCACCTGTCTTTCGATTGCCCCTATTTTCTACTTGCAAGTGCGCACCACTTGCAATTGCCCTATCTGTAATCTTCCATTCGAGATGAAGCTTGTGACCTAGCAATGTTGAATCCGACTTTCATGGGAAAGAAAAATGGATGAAAGGAGTTAATCCACTTTGTCAACGATGTCTTTCCATCTTGGCACTTATTGCCCCCACGCCTTTTCCTTAGCAAAACCCCCTACAACTTACTAGATATGTGACCTCAAAGTTAGAACGTAAAGAATCCGCGACCTTGCTACCTTTTTTCCTGATTTCTTTTAATTGCGGATCAAAGCAGTGGGTCACGTGTGTGACCCGTGTGCTAGACATAGAACCTGGGCAGTATTACAACAGAAAATAACTTTAAAAATAGAGGGAGAAAAGACAGTCGATGTTTCTTTTTAAGCCTGGGTTACCTTTTTTGGATCGACTCAGATCGACCCGAGTTGAATAGGTATTCTATGTAACAAACTACTTTTCCTCAATGTAGGTAATTCTCAATCTGTAGATCTTATGTGGAATTTCAACAAATGAAAATAATGCTGATTTAAGTTAAAACAACATTAAAGTGATGGTTGTCGAATAATTAATCTAAAATAATAAACTTTTGAACAATGATTAGTAATAATTAATTTAGCTTTTCAGTTTGCTAAATGCTGAAGAAGCCTGATAGAGAGAAAGGGCTGAAATGATAAGAGGGGAGGATTCTTGAATTATTTTATATGCAATCTACAGAACACCCCCCCCCCAATCAGATCGGGTACGCTCTGGCAATTTTATGAAATGGACGAATGTTACTTCCAGGACGACAACGCTACATGTCATGTTGCAGCACTGTCAAGCAGTGGTATCAAGATATGGATGCAAAACGTCTTCCTTGACCTGCTCAGAGTCCCGACTTAAACCCCATAGAACATTTGTGCGTTAGAGCGACGCTTACGGAACAGGGAACCACGTCCGAAATTTACATCTGAGCTAGCGACAATAGTCCCAACTGCTTGTTGAATTAGGATCTTGCTCATATTTCACATGTTTGAGTAAATGTTCAGGAATGATATTTGCGCAACCTTGCTTGTGTCCAACAATCCAATAAATGACTTTTGACCACAAAAGATAGTCACTTTGAGGGATTCACTAGGTCATTCAACATCTGGCTCTTGTCCGTATTGAATAGCTAGTTGATGAGGTCTTCGCTGAGGAAAAGTTCTCCTAGGGGGATTTCAGTCATGTAAACGTCGGCCACAGTAGATTAAAGGCTCTGTGTGCACAGGAGGCATCTAAAATCTCGGCCCCTTTGGAAATCTTTGCCGGAGTTGAAACCTCTCGTTTGGACGGGGAACGGGTACTGGGTCCATTCTGCTTGTTTGCTCTTGGTTGTCTGATTCATCATAGTGTAACTGGCTACGTAAATTACGGGCAAGTCTTAACCATTCCGTAATGGTAGATGATGAGTTCCTTTATGTTCCGAGGCAAACCATTTGTCAATCCTTGGAGTAGTATTTCCTCTGGAAGCTGTAGCCGTTGACCAATATCAAATTTCTTTTTGAAGTAAGTATCAATGTTTGCAGATTTGTTGCAGGTTGTAGAAAGAAGATATCAAAGGACATAAGACAGGTCCTCGAAAAATAATTTATAAGTCCTTGACGGACGTTCGCCCATTCAGTTTCGATGACGCAATGATTTTAGTAAAAGTTTAATGCTTCGCCCTTTAAGTATTCCGAATTAGTTCGATTCTTGAGTTGGGCTGTTTTTAATTCAAAATATTTGATCCATGCTTCCACGTCAAAATTTTCTTTTGGGTCAAACGGTATTACTTTTGAAAGTATTCCTTCCGAAAAATCTTTTGAAACCAAGTGGCTGGCAGTAGAATCATCTTCATTGGACATCATTGTGGTGTAGTTATGAGAGTCCGGACAATTTATTAAAACGTCCGAATTGAGTCCGCAAGGTGAGGTTCCCAAACCGCAGATTTCTGTTATGTCGGTTCTAAAATATGTCATAGTAACAGAAATTATAACCCTTCAGTCGTTACGGAGCAGAACGAGTGGTATTAGGCAACCGGATGAGGATGATTCTTTGGTGTGGAAAATAATGCTGGTTCCACAAATGCAGAGACAGAAAATCTGTAACCAATTCTTTATTACTTCAATAACAAACTAGTAACATCATAATGCGTGGAGGTTGTTGAGGGTGCGGTATTTGGAACGGATCTGAGAGCTTCGTATTACAAGGGGCTCATGAAAAAAGTGCATAGTTCACAATGAACTCGCCAGAGGGATAAGAATTAAAAGAAAGACTATTGGATCAGGGGATCTAGCAAGAAATTTCATTGGTAGAAGTCGGTTGTTAAATGAAGGAGTAATTTTATTTTAGACAGGCGATTTGAAAGGAAAAGTGTTCGTGGGAGGTCAAAATACTGAGAGGGCTTGAGTTCAAAGGTGAAAAGGAGTGGCAAGATATATTGACCTATTGGACAAAAGAGACAAAAGACTGAGAGGAACGTGGGATGTTTGGGGGACTGATCATTCCATATTTTACTAATATGATTACGTATTCTACACAAGTCTTAAGTGCTATGTATAGTACACACATAAGAAAATATAATTAAGAGAAAGAAAATACGAAATAATTATTTTAAAATTTTAAATAATAAAAATAATAAAAATGTATTAATAAAATGTTCCATAACATTTAAACAAAGACTTTTGGTATAATCTTTGAAATTTGGCGCAAAAGTTACTAAAGCCGTCCGCAGCAATTCTTCGAGGATGATTGGTGAACTCAACTTCTCGACTTCTGAAATTTTAATTGTGGAGTACAAAAATTCAAAACGGATTTAAATTTTCAATGGAAGCTGCACTTAGCTGAACGAAGAACCGTATTTGTCCTACCTTGAAATAGATGGATGATATCAAAGTTGCTGAAAATGAAATTAATAAAAAACTTCTTAAACACCTCCAAGTGATTTCGATGAAATATCTCGTTCATCAAAATCCAACCAATTTGGTAATGATCAAGATATGTTATCGGTTATGTTAATGACGAGATACCTCGTCAAAACAAACCACTAGGAATTTTAAGAATGTGTTTGATTTATTACCATTTTGACGATGTTAGGCATTAATCATGAATATAAACATGTTGAAATTGCATTGGAGATTATCATGCCAATTTATTCAAAGAATTCAGAAAGAGGTTACTAAAACACTAACGAGGTTACTAAACTACTAAAAGAATAATTACTTTTGTGGCAAGAACTAACTTGATTTATCGCCGTTTTTATTATGTTTGACTTTAGGTTTCATTCTATGAGCAGAATAAATAACACGAAAAGGAAGATTTTATTTCTATTTAACCCAATGCTCTCGCATGGTACATCGGGTTAACTTAAAAATGTAGTTTATAGTCTTTTTGTCGACGTTTGGTGTTTTATCTAATTGGCGTTTACCAATCAATATCAATTTGTAATTCGTTCTTTGGAACATTTATTCGGGACCTGCTAAGATTGTGTTCGAAAAAGGCCAAATGACTTCACGTCCGAAAAAGAAGGTATAGGAATCAAGTTCCTCTAAAAAGAATACCGAGACTTGAGTAAAATATCACAAGTTACTTGTGGAGTGAAACTAAAAATTTGTAAAACAACAAAAACACTATCAAAATAATAAGGGTTGTTAGTACAAGTTGAAACGGAACTTTTGTGGTTATATTAAGTCTATGTTGATTGTATAAAAATTCTCTTATAATATCGTTTAATACTATTTTTCAAAACACATAAACCGATTTATTCTATAGTGAATACGATTTTAATCCAAGGATTTATTCCAATTCATAAAAGAAAAGACACTGTTTCACATATCATCACCGAAATATGTATTTAGTCTTTATATTATGATATCGTATCAAAATTATAGTCATCCATCTCTTACAGCATGTTGATGTAAGAATTCTAAGTGTAATGGACTCTATGGATGTGTGAATATAGAATATACACGTATTTTTGTATCAAGAAAGCTTTAGAAATTTTAAAATTGGAATAATTAAACTTATTTTTGGACGTTTAATTAATTAAACCCTAGCCCCAACAAGTAATTAGTTCGTATTGTACATAAAATACTACTAAGATTTATTACTATCGACAAAGAATAATTATGATTCTCTGTCATATTTTTTACTACACAAGGTCTAATTAGACTTGGGACTTCGGCTCCAAAATGAATTCGGAATCTCTATGCCGTAGCCTGGTATTTAAACCCAGATCCCCAAACTAAGACAAGGACGCTAATACCAAGGGAGACTTAATGAGTGTGTAAAGTTTTGAATATAAAGAAATTCACTTCAATTTGAAAGAAATTATGCGTTTAGTTCCAAACATATGTATAAAAGTCCTTTAGTACAGTCAACATTACTCTTAAGAATATACCATTGTGGTATAATGGTTCCAAGTAAGAAAGAGAAAAGTAAATAGCTTCATTTTCTCGTTTCCATATTCGACATGATTTTGATTTGAGAACTAAAAGCAAAACATGAACATTATTATTTTTTCCTTTCAGTATATTTTTCTTATTACTATAAAGCAAAAAAAGGAGATAACATATTTTCTTCCTTTCATCTTGATTTAGTTATTACGGCCATGAAATGAAGTAAAGACATCCCTTTTGACATGTTTATGAAATGTAAAAACATTTTGAATGACTATTACAAGTGCATTTGTTTGAGCCAAAATAATTACGGATAGTAACCATGATCCCTGTGTAAAAGGGCTAAATTACAGAAATCTGAGGTATATTCATAAGTAAAAAAAAACCTAGAATTTTAGTTACTAAAATTAATAAAAATACTTCAATCTGGAAAAACTATTTATATACATAACTCCAAACATTGCATACGACATAATGAACATAACGTTTCCTTTTTCATTTCGGCAAGAAACTTAAAAACCTACTGTTGCACCTCTTGTTTGCTCCCCCACCGAAGATTACTAGGCAACCTTAGATCGCTTTGTTAGGTCACAATATATATATATATATATATATATAAGTAACTATAAATTTCCAAATTCTCTCCTATCAACTTAATAAAAGCTATTAAAACTATTTTAAACCATCCACAGTTATTTCATAAGAACTTATTAAATTAATTTCGCCCTGTTCTTTCACAGCTTTTCCCTGAGGAATCATTTGCTTGTTGATCATGCCTTCGTTTATTATCAATGATATACTTGACAATACAGCTTAAATTTATTTTTAAAATACGAATTTGTAATCTACACATTATATTTGTTATATTTTAAGTGCGATGAAACAGAATAGCCCGTTGTGTGTTGCCCCAGTATGACACAAAAATTCAACTAATTAACTAGCATTAAAACAATTTGTGAGTTTTTCATCGGCAAATTTTATACAAGAGTAGAATTATGAGATGTTTGATGCTGTAAATACAATACTAATGAGGCCTTTTTTTCGTGCATTTGAAAAAGAGATGCATTTTTAGAGAACCTATTAATCCCTTCAGATTAGAATTGTATACTCCTACACATCACTCTTTTTACAAAATGTCCGAAAATGCTGCATGACTTAAGCAAGTTATAACCGTGCTTAAAAACTTCCACGCAGTCAGTCTTTTACTAATTATTCATTCTTCATAGGTTTCAAACGAAAAATAACTCAAGAGATCGTTTAGAAACATTTTTTTTAAAGTTTAACTAATTAGTCTAAGTCCTAAATGATGGTTTCCAGAAATAGTATATAGTTTGATACCTTCGGAACTCATAAAATATTTCTGTTATTACTTTTAAAGTAAGTGGTAAAATGGTTTATTGCTTAACTTACAAGTGTATCATTTGGTGGTAGGAAAGGAAAACATATTTGTGATATTGTAAACATTCGAAATCAATTGTTGTTTTCGGAAAAAAGTAAAAACTATTAATTTCGAATGTGTTGTGTTATGCCTAGTATATCATGACTAACACTATTTCCCCGTTGTGGGTTTCTGCAAACTTCTCTTAAGAAGAATAATACTCATTGAAACTACAATGAAAACACAAAGAGTTAAATTCATAAGAATTACATTAAAACTACATCTCATTGATTTTAAATTTTCAAGGTGTAAGCCAAAATTTAAAGAATTTTAATTATTGATTTATGCAGTTGTTAGTCTCTTTGGCTGTATATTTATGAGGAGCAAACCTTTTAAATTATGAACCAAAATAAGAGTAAATTGCAGACTAACTTAAAAAATTAGAAATTGGGGATACCTTGAGTATTTCCATTTAAGGATTAAATTCAAATCTTCTTAATGATAGAAATGTAACCTGTCACATTTATGTATAATAATAATCCCCCAAAAGGATAACTGTTGGCAGTTCTTTCCTCATATACTTTTTCTCTTCCTCAAACTAATGCTTCGTTCACAATATTTCTCAATTCGGCCTACATCTCACATAAAGTTGATTACACCCATAAAAATTCTAAAGATCTAAACGATCATTCCCAGATCTAAACGTCTATATTCTTATTAGAGAATTTGAGTGCTTTATTTTTTAGTTCATTTATGAACACATGGGAGAGAGGGAGAAAAAGAGAGAGAGGGAGAGAGAGAGAGAAAGAGCGATAGCTTTATTTGGTGTTCCAGGTGATTGTTAATATTCTACAAAAATAATTTAGATAAATAAAACGCAATTGTTGTTTCTAAGAAAGATTTTTTCTTCTTAAATTCAGTTTAATTTCTTTAACTTATAAAGTGCAGAATATATTTATTCATTACACCAACTTCATTTACACCAACTGACAATACATTAGATATTTTTTATGAATCTAAATTTTTCAGAGGCAACAGATTCATAATTCGTATGTTTTCGAATCATATTCTTCTTCGTTGCAAATTTTTTTTTAACTTAGAAGCTGTTACACATTGAAACTATTCACACTGAATTATTATCCTGACTCTTATGATTAGAACTACTTTATTAGAGATTTGCTAAAATTGCGGCAATAGCAGTTTACTTTCCCCATTAGTAGTCTGGTACGGTTTCTAGAAAAATTTTAATTGTGTCAAGAAAGAAAGGGAAGATATTTTCAATTTTCATCCCGAAGATCAAGACTAGTTTGGAAAACTTAACCTTCAGAGGATTGATGCTTGATATGACCTTTATTACTCTTTGACATGACTAAAAAGACGTCATAGATAGTGATAAAATAAAGAGAAGTGTAATAGCTTGAAGTGTATTCGATGGGATTCCAATATTTCAGCTCTTCCTGCGTCATTTACAACCTTGAAAACGCGGTTATTGAATTGAATTTTGCAACAGAAATAACCCCAACATAAAAATTTAAAAAGATATGTACAGTTCACAATAAAATTTCTAGAAAGGACTCACAACACAAGTACGAATGCTTGTGGAGAACATTCGGAAATGCTTTGACCCAATGATGAAAAGATTTTCTAAATTTAAATTTTATACCAATCACTCAATCGCCTTAAGGAAACCGATCGTCCGATACTCCTATCGATTCAAATGGCCCTGCTATTCGTTCTATCTGGCCCTTTTCTCCATATTGGTTTATCTATTTTTCCATAATTTTCAAAACGATATAATATAATATTGCAAGGCACTATAAACACAAAAAGTGTTGTAAATATACACTGTTTTTCCAATCTACACACAAAAAAGTATCTAGAAAATGGATGGTCTCTCTCTACTTCTATTAATTATTTCTACTTTTCAATCTTTCTAGTCTTTTTTATTGATTCTTTCTTGCAAAAAGCTCGTTAAAACTAATGTTACTAGTTTAACTTTTCATTTCGTTAAATTAAAATCAATTAATAAAAATTGAAAACTTTGGAGACATAAGCATCACAATTAGTAAGGTTATTAAAAATAAGGCTTTCAAAATCGAATTTACTACTAAAATAGTAAATTATTAGTTATAATATTTATTGATAAAAAAATCGAAAATTATATACATTTTAAATTAGAAATTTATGTGAATTTTAAGATGTGTTCAAAAGTTTTCTACAGTAAATTTCGGAAGCCAGTCCCCTGACTCAAGACAAATAATTCCCCGACTGTGTAACAAATTTCCAAGTAGATAATATTTAAGCTATTTTGGAGATTTGGAGTCAAAATGGCTCACTCGCAATTCAAATCTATCTACAATTGACTTGCTTAGTATTGCAATACACGCAACACTCGGAATCTTAAGATTCTTCGTTCGATTCTAAAAGGATACACAGATTTCATAGATGTCTAAAAATTCTCTCTACATAAAGATATTCCCGTGTCATACAAGAAAGGACATTTCGGTAAAATATTCTTATAACAAATTGTGTTTTCTTCAAATTTTTAAGAATACAAAAGTATTCTGGTGGAGTGCTTCTATTCGCCAGAACATCCTTTCTGTCACTGCTTGATAGTGACTAGAAATTTTTTACACTGGTACTCATGCCAAATGACTAGTAAAATCAAGTCATGATTTTGAACAGGAATGCAATGGCTAAATTACAGGAATATTAGGTTTTATATTAGAATCTATCAAAAAAAATTAACTTGTATATAATATGTGCTACTATTCGTTAACGTATAATTTTATATTTTATAAAGTAACAGCTAAAAAACTTTTTGTACCCAAAAATTTGTTTCTGTTCTACTGAATGTTTACACAGTGTTTTAAAATATTTGATTTTGATTTGTTACTAAACGTTTTCTGTGCCAGGAAACAGTACATTGTATCCAAATACGCTGAGTAGCCTGTAGCTTAGAACTATGAATTTAGTTTGGTTGTTATAATATGGGATTTTTTTTAATTCCAAACTCCTCATAATTTTCAACTAATTTACATAATTCCGAATTACAACACTACACTAGGGCACACAATTATTTTTGAAGCAGAAAAAGGTATTAATCAACAATATTTTTGCAATAATATTTCCAAATAATCATACTGCAAACTGAGGGTGGCAGAATGTAAGGCTTAAAAATTATCGCCGTGAAAAATTTTTTTTTTAATTATCAACTTAAAACACATTTTACAAAACATAAAAATAAGAAATTATTTCTCAATAATGACACAGGAAAGACATTTTCAGTGTAACAAACCAGACAGAAGGCGATGATCTAGATTCCTGTTACCCTAATGTTATCGTATATTTATCGGAATTATTAAAATGTAATTTATGGCCATTTTGGCGTTTAATCAAATTGACTTTGATCAATTATATATGTTTTCAATTCGGGATGCATTCTTTGGAATTTCTGTTTGCGACGTGTGCTGAAATCATATCCGAAAAACAAGTCAAGTGACGCGACGTCAAAATACTTTTTATTCCTAAACACTACCGCGTCCTACATTTAGCTTGACAGGAAAAGCCTCTAATAAAAACAGACCTATTACAAACAGAATATCAGAAGATGAACTCGGATTGTGATCACAGGGGGATTAGGGGTGGCAAATATTAGTTTTGTCCATAAGCGATAGAAAGGTAAGCTCCCGACCATATCTCTACAAAGATGACCCTCCTTAGAGAGTTAGTGGGAACACACAAGAAACAAACTTCCAGCTGTAAAAGTGTAATATTTCGAAAGTTCGATCACCTTGTTGGATTAAAGTACGTATATATATGCAACAGTTCCCACCGTCGGCCCCTTGTTCCACATTTATGTCCTCTTGCCCTCCTTTTTCAGGACCTGTAAAATATAAATCATTCATCGGCCTAATTGTAGAAAGGAAAATATTCTTTGGGTGCGTCTACTTGAAGAGTACAACCAGTTCTTTTAAAACAATCGATTAATTTGTCCTTCTTGTTTCTTGGAACAATGAATTACTTTCGCTTTCGAACATTTGTTCAATGTTGGTGAGATGCGAGTGGTTTTATTTCATTTATTTTTTACTGTAGTTTGAAAAAAATAATTGTGTAAGATTGTTGTAAATTCTTTTTTCCATGGTTGTAACAATTATGTATGGTGCTGGGGAAAAATCGAATCATTCCTTTTTTCGCGAGTCGTCCATCTAGTAGTAGAAGTGTCCATAGTTCTCTATCAAAGGTGTCATTCTATTTGGAATAACGTATACCATACATTGATCAACATAAAATTTGCTTAAGAAACACACAGTTTTCCAATAGCAAATGTATCACTATTTTTAGCCTTTTTTGCTAAAAGAACTGACTAACTTCTACTTGATAGAAAGAGTTGACATTTTACAAAGTCATGTGAGAGGTCAGGAAAACAATTACCACCATAATTCATTGTTATTGAAGATTGTTTCTATATTTTTCAAATATTAATCTAGTAAGTAATATTGCTTTTATTATTGTGCGCACGGAATATTAGAAGTTAACGTTTCAAAGAGAAAAATTGCGTAGATGTTGCCTGGGTTTTACAAAAGCACCCTAAAAATTGTTTTTAACTTGATAGAAAAAATTTTCCTTTTAAGGTTCTGAGTCATTGTTTTTCACATCTTTCTTCTAAAAAATCTAATGTTAACCTGATTTTTAAATAATTTGCCTGAAATCTTGTTGATTAGTAGGATTTAATAAGCTAGGTGACATCATTAATGCACTTAAAAAGCTAGCTGTTTTTGATCCAAGCCTGTTGCTTCAATATTGGTCGTATTGTGATATTTCGCACCCCGGCATGAAAAGTGACACAGCTCAAAATTGCAGCATCTAAGAAAAATCAACTTAAATGATAGTATAAAACTTATATTAAAATAGTAACAGCTTCTTTTAATATTCAGGTAAGTATTTGTGTCTTTAAATTCTATTATATTCTATAGAATAGTAATATAACACGCTGGGGCACGTCATACATATTTTTCAATAACATAATCTCAAATTTTTTATATTTTGACTTATGTCACTTTTTTGCCGGGGTGCCGACATGACAAACTTATTTACCCCTTGGATACAGATATTTTTGAAAAAGTAGTTCGAATTATCGTTTGCACATTAGTTACTGTTATATTTTCGTATTATCGTCTGTACATTAATTACTGTTATATTTTCGTATTATCGTTTGCATATTTGTTACTGCTATATTTTCGTATAATTTCGTTTGATAAGAATGGAAACAGTATGAGACAGATCTCACAGATTATGATCTCCGTCTTCATTCCAAAAAAGAATGTCTGATAACGCAGCCGTGTAAATAATTCCATGTATGGTGTCAGATTAAATAAAGTGTATTTTTGTAGAGAACGATTGAATAGTTTGATTCAAGGAGAGTCTCATAACACCACTCACTCTTGCCATGAACAAGAATGTTCATGTTTGTAATTTTGTTCTAGTTTGAATGACGAATTAAACTCGTCATCCTTAACTTAGGCAAAACAAGTGCATGAGGAGTCTCAGTCGTCAAATTAACCAAGGGGTTAACATTACAGTCTCCAAAAATTTCGTGATCGTCATCCAGAAACGGCTGGACTAAATGAATTGAAGGGACGCGGTAGCCCAGTTTGAAAATTAGATCCAACCAAAGACCGTCTCGTACACGGGGACTGAAGCAGGGGTAAAATGGTCGTGATCTCAAATGTCCTCAGAAGGAAAGATTTAAGGTCAAAGCCTCGTAATTTTGAACCACGGTCAGATGACGAGAACAACACCAGAGCTGACACCCCATTCTCCAAATTTTCACACCACGCCAACGTGAGGCCACATGATGTTTAAGTCTAGACACACCACGTGACGTTTAAGTCTCGACAAATTTAATGTGCACCAGCCCCACGTGTACACGACTGTCTTTGTCTGCACCTAATTTCGAAGTTGCAGCCCTCAGTTTGGTAATCCGATACTATTCCAACTTAGATACCATGGCCCCAACTTTTATGTGATATCGGTTTCTTTCAGGATTTCTTCTAATGAATAGCATTCTGATAAATTAAACAGGTGCAAGCTCGATTTCTATGACTAACCCTGAGTTCATTTATCTCTTCTGTATCAGTAGAACTTTCCTCGTACATTTCATACTTGACGTTGACCAAATATGGCCTTTGCACCATAGAAGCTAACAAACTAATTTAGGTATGCCTAATTAGGTACTTTATAAGTTGATGACAAAAAATTCTGAGAGTTAATATGGCGTTAATAAAATATCTCACCTGAGTTATCAAAACAACCGTATACCTCATTTGAAATTCTCAGTAAATACTAGTTTCGATTTCAATAAGAATATATTATCAAACATTTACCGCAAACCTCCAAAATTTATTACTCTAGAAATTAGAACAAGAAAATAACTTATAGAATAATCGCAACTAATTGGAATATTCTTATCAGGACATCAACTTTTGTTTCTAGATGAATAATTTAGATGATACAACGATGAAAAGATTATGTTAATCCTGAAGTGACCTCTTCCATCCAATTTATTTTTATTTCATTTATTATTTCAGTTTGAATAATTGTAAGCTATTAATATCAGGGTGAAGGCAAATTGATGAAGTAATGAGGTTAAATGTTATGAATTGCATGGGTCATCCAACTTGTTTTAAATAATACTGCGATTGCTGATGGTTTTGATACGGAAACGGAAACTATTAATGTCTTAAATGCTAAATAATTTCTTTATTTTATATATATATATATATATATATATATATATATATATATATATATATATATATATATATATATATATATATATATATATATATATATATATATATATATATATTATACATATAAATATATTATATATATATATATATATATTTTATAACTTTCTTATTAGTTTTTAGCATTTACAATTTTATCTCTTTCTGAAACAGCTGTCTCTTTCTTTCGCTAATTATATATCAGTCCAATCTGTATGAGTGGAACAAAAATAAACGGTAAGATATTTAACTTTCACGATAGTTTTTTTATGAAATTGATAACAGAAGATGGGGTATTTTTTTTCTCTCAACAAATCTATAGAATTAACTTGGAAATGACTCTATCCTCTGTCATACGCGGAAGCCAAACGAACGTGACGTGATCGCCATAGTTGATTTATATCTCGCCAACTTTAGAATCGAACAAACTTGGTGCCAGGATCAGAACTAAAGAAGTCAATTGAGGAAGGAAATTTGTTTACGTTTCCCCCGATCCCCTAATTCAACAAATATACTCGTTCGATAGCACATGACCCAGCTGACTTCTCGTAGGAGCCTAACTACATATAAAACTGGGACTGATGAATTCGAAAAATATTTTAGTGAAACATACCCACCGCTACGTACTCACATAATTTTTAGTTCTACTGTAGATTCTTATTATAAAAATATATCGCGATGTAACGAAAAACCCATTATTGCGAAAATATGACAGGGCTCTTTTTATGCCTTTCGACAATGTATCAAAAATTAAAATTTTAAGTGAATGAGTTTTTTTCTAAATTTCGTTAAAACGAACAATTTTTTCGAGTTTCATCATTTTCAATTGCTTTAAATTACTTCTTTAAATAATGTTAAAAAGAGAAGCATCGATGTTAGTCTCTGATTCTAATTATATAGTTTCACAGTTCTGATTTTCCATTTTCGAATTTTACGGTCACTAGCTTTTTTTTCTTTCTAATTCACCTGGAATTTGAAGGAACACAAGTTCGATTCTTATAACTTACCCTGGTTTCTTGTGTCTGGCGCAACATGGTCAAATACGGCCCCATAAACCCCAACCAACTACAATCATATGAGAATTATCAGGTAAGAAATTTATTTCTAATTATGCTTACCACGAACATTTTACTTAATAATAGAAAAATTAGAAATGAGCAGAAATCTCTTTGCAATGAAATATTTTAGTTATTCCATGTAGCTTCTAACTGGAATCTACTATACTAGATTAAACTATGTTTTTTTTTATAAGCTATATATTATAGTTAGTTCAATTTCATTTTAAAAAATGAAAAGGTTTTAGTTATTAAGACATCTTTGTCCAGCAGTAAGGTTCTGTAGGTAGGTCCCAATTCCATAACTTTTCGAATTAGCTTCTTAAACTACTTTCGAATGATTGCAAGGTCACTAGCTATGCTCGTTCTTTAAGGTCGAAAGAAACAATCGTTGGTAATTTTGTTTCATACCGATGTTGAAAAATGTTCTCGGCACATGAACTTAAAAAATAATTTTTCATTTGTTTATAAGAGTTAATTTACATTAAAAAAATGTTGTAATGTGTTTATAATATCCACGATACGAACCAGCGATTATTCACAGATCACTCAGGATAACAATCTGGATTGTGGCGTTTTCGCACCACAATAATAAACTGAGGTCGGACTCGACTGGATACCTTTACAAGTTTATTACAACTTGAAAGGCCTCAATTAACAATAAGAAAACTATATAACCAATATGCACAGGGAATATTCAATAAACGAATGTTCATATAGAAACAACAAGCTTTTCTACAATGTTAGTTTTTTTCACCGGTGTTTGACTTCACCGTATAGCTATCTAACGAGAGCTCTTCTTCCGCCACTACGCACAATGGCTTCCTCGTCTCGTCTCTCTGTTTTAAAGATGATGTCATCCCCAAACTTAAAAATATCATGTTTTTTATTTGCGTATTTCGTGATCTTTATTTGGTAGCTCTAGTAGATTTGCCAGCATTTTATGCATTCTTCGTGATGATTGTCCATACACCAGTCTTTATCGGAGTGGCACTTCCAGCAACGGCCAGGCGACAAGGCGCTAGGATAAATTTCGGAACGAAAGGTCCACATGCTATCGTCTTTTTCCAGTCGTCACAGGATTGGGTGGAGTAGAAATATGAAATGCCTTAAACCTCGAGCCAAATGAAATATAAACGTGTGGGTCATAATTTCTAAATATAAATAACGCTTTGACCCTTGGTTCAACAGACTCTATTCAAATCCCGATCTTGGTATTCCTTGTCAAGATATATCCCTAGATCTGCTTGTCCTGATCACTTCATGTACATCACTTATGCTAAATTTCATTCTGATCGAATACTGTCATCGGGGGCTTTCGATTGTTTTGACACAGTGTATGTAAATGTATAAAGTGTGTATTATATATCGAAAATTAAAACTTTTTTTTTAATTATTCAAATACGTGGATATAGTTAATTTGCTGGTGTTTTTAGAACGATTAATTTTTAATCTTAAGTAGAGCATCACTTTTGTGAAAGACAGCGGCGGTGAATACTTGCTTTGTACAACTTCATTTCTTGCACACTTAAAATTTTACTTTATTTGTATTAAATTCTGAAGAAAATCAAAAGCTAGAACTCTTCATGAATGGCAAATTCTCTCTTTCATTCCTTTTCATATGAATTTCTCGATGACTTAAATTATGAGAAGTAATTCCTTTAAAAAACACTGAGAATCAAGTTTCATTAATATATAACGAATATTTCAGGAAAATGTGTGTTAATAAGAATTTTAATGATCCAGAGCATTTTGATACATATTTAAGTTACCAGTAGAATATTTTTGACGACGTAGAATACGTCTTATCTATTGAAATCGGAGACCTCGTTTAATTTGTAAGGGTCTCAATAAAGTAGAAGTGCAAAAAATTTAATAACTTAAAAAAATAAATAATACATAAATGAACGATATCGCGTTCAAAAGAGCATTAAACAATGTTATAAATGCTCATTGATCTTGCGCCGACGTCATCGTCTGATGCAATCGCAGCGAAAATTTGAGTCAAGAAAATGCGCGCTGCCGCTCATTAATTTAGTCTAGCTCCGTCCTCCTTTGTGCGAGCCAGACGTATGAGGTGCTATTTGTTTAGTCTCTTTGAGCTTTGTAAATTATAATATAAATAAAACTTAAATATTTTATATCTGTTTATATATTAGTTTTCAAAGTGCGTAAATTTCAAAAACATTTCAAACATATGCATAATAAACAGAAGAAAAATTATCGAAACATCAACAGAAAGAAAGATTGAGAGATGGGAATCCAAGAAGATTCGTACATCCAATGCTGAGCGAGTTAAGGTTCAGGAATTCCCAAATTTCTTCCCTGGTCTGTTCGATTTTGATAATATCAATGTCAATTGAATGCAAGAACTAAGTAACTCAATATTTTGTTTTCTGAGGTGAAGGGGAAACAGCTTCTATTCCAATGCAGTTTCGTATATTCTGGCATTTGCCCATAGGTAAAGCTTAAGTGGACAAAAAGTACTCGGACTTGCTAGTAATACCCATTTTTTGAGTTACTTATCTCTTGCATTCAGGTGACTATTCAGTCTCTGTTGAGTTGACATGAAAACCACGGGGTTTTGAACGTGTCTATTCGTTAGATAAGGGACAGATTGAGTACTGCAAAAACGAAGCATTCATATAATTGGTAGGGATCTACCCTGCTCTACCAACGTAAGAGTTGTAGACGAAGTAGTCTCGATTTCTTTCTGGCGTATTAGTCTTTATGTAAAAGTAAAACTTTCCTTGCGTGTGTATTTTTGCGGTGTACTTAAAAAAATTATTTAAAAAAAAAAAAAGAAGACTAGGCCTACAGCAAAACTAGTTACAATAATAGATAGAATAACTCAAAAAGATTTTTTCTACAGTGTGTTTCTGAATATAGATAGCGATGCACAACACGCAAACGATTATGAAAAAATTTAGTTATTCAAAATGGCATGATGGCAATGATGTTAGCATGCTGAAACATTCGTGGATTGAATTGGAATATCGTCTTGATATTCTTCGTGCTACGAAAGGATCTCATGTGAAAATTTACTAAGAAAGTAGAAACATTTTTTGAGTTATTCTATCTATTGTTAGGCCTATTCTTTTGTTTAAATACATTTTTGAAATTGTACTGATCTTTTTGGAACACCCTGTACATCTCTTGTGCCATAAAACGGAAAGTCAATAACCCACAACTGGCGCCTTCATCGTGGGTTCCATCGGTTTTTTCCTTAGGGGATTCATGACCGTCGTCAGTAGCCCGTTGTGTTGTTATAGTATGACGTTACTAATTACCATCTTATCATGGTTCAAAATTACCTGGTGTTATCCTCGGATCTGTCCCTTGAATATTGACCGCAGCCAAAGCCTATGTTGCCCCACTACGACTTTAATTAAAATACCCATACCCCCAAACGACGGAGTAAAAATTACCACTTAGCAATCATCGTGGGTTCCAAATTTATCGTTCGGTGCTAAAAGCGATAGTAGATACGAATTGGCTAAACGAATAACCTATGCTACCGCCATTCGTGATTTTGCATATGACAACTCCCGAATAAGTCGTGAGTCGCTCTGGAAAACTTGCTACCTGCTTAGGAATGGACTTACCTGCTTAGGATTATCTGCCTTCCCACTAGAGCATATCACTCTTTTTAATATGAAATATTAGATTGCGGGTAGAAATATTTTAGGAATCTTATTTGTTTCAGATAACTGCAAAAGTCCATCATGGTGTCCAACTTCGCAAGGAACATCTCGCTGTGGACATTCTTGATCTTCACTGTACTGTGCGTCTCCGAAGGAACGACATCAGCGCCCACGGATAACAAAGCGAAACTTTACCTGTGCCTCAACAGCTGTGCCTTGTGTGTGGAGCACTGGGAACCAGGACTGTACAACGGTCCAAGGTGCGCGAAGCAATGCCTGAAACACAAAGGACAGAAGATTGTCGATCCGGACTGCGTCAAGTTGAAGATGTTCAACTACGAACCGGAAGTCATGAAGCAACACCGGAAATACATTCGACAACAAAATGAAAATGAAGGTAATAACGAAAGTGCAGATGAGTAAGAAGTTCGAAGTCGAAATCGACTTGAAATTAGATTATTGCTGACCCTCTCGGAATTTGTTCCGAGTGGGGTATGCTGATGGATCGAAAGTTTGTTGCTGTTCTCATAAAGGAATGTGAATCGTATCATTTCTGGTGAAAGGTGAAATTCGTTATCTGGTTTATCATTGAGCGATCTTAGGTCCGGTGCTCACATCCGGTTTTTCAACGTGCGGCGCCACTGCAGCTTAGCTATGCACACATAACCGTGAAATGACGCACGAACTCATTTCGCGCCATTTGCGATAAATATTCTATCGAAGAAAAGTGTTTATTTCGCTTACTTGGTGTAAAAAAAGTATATATTGAAACAAAATAGACGTTTCTGGATACAACCGTTTATTAATTATTATTTATATTCCATTTGTTTATGAAAACAAGGTACTTCAGAACGGAGACTCATGTGCGGCGCCGTGGAGAACTGCGGTACAAATTGCACGCAAGTTGGACGTGCAGCGCTGGAGGCATGTGAGCACTGCTCCATTGAATCTAATGTATTTCAGACCGCACTTGCGTTGCGGCAGCGGCGCCGGACTTTAAAAAACCGGATGTGTGCACCGGGCCTTATAACGAATAAAAAATTGTATACAAAAATCGGTATGTTGAAGCTGAATTTAAGACAAGGAAGAATCATCCCGTAAAAGTTTGTGCTGTTCAACCATTTTCAGATAATTAATGTAGATAGTTTCCTAGAATGTGTGTTGAGTTGCACAAATTTTCAAAAAATATCGAATATTTGTGTTTTTCAGTCAGAGTAAAATTTGTCTTGTTAAGTTCAAATGATTTTTATAAGAGTTCCGATCTTCTGGATTTGAAAATAACATTATTGATCGAAACATAAGAGTTCCACGATTAAAAAGAATGAAAATTACGAGTAGCAAACATTACTTTAAAATTAATTTAACTTATTCTATTAGGTAATCATCAGACTTGCATCCAAGAATCATGCATATCCAAAAAACAAGAACTGACAACTGGATCAATATTAAATTACTGCTTAATACTTTACAAAGGTAAATATGTTACCAACCGTTCATACTAAGAATTACCTGTTAACTTTCACAAAGCGAAGAGCCGTTTCATACGGCTACTTCAAGCAAGTGGCGTTTTCTGATAGTCATTATATCCTCATTAGCTAATTATATACTCCCTTACATTCATAATTTAACTTGTCCTTTATCAAAGCAAAATGCTAGGTTTAAATGTTCCTAGTTTTTTATTCAAATCAAATTGTTATTCTTAACTACATGCATTTCTCATTCTACTTTAAGATTGATATACCATGATTCTTGACATAATTCAGTGTGGCAATGTTTAAAATCTGAATTATTTTATACCATTTTGAAATATTTTTTCAATGGAGATTATGAATGCAATTAGTTAGTGAGTTTTCAAAGTTTTATTTTAACTATAAGTTTTATAATTTTTCAAGACTATATTTTTTAGCTGCTCTTAACTTAATTTGACTCTTAACTCTACGACCATTTTTTCTTCGCGAGCTGTTAACTTGAAGATTCCAGATAGATTGCAAAAACATCATAATTTTTGTTTACTGTGCACATCTAGTTCACGAATATTCGGCTTTTTGCATAATTCTGATTTTCACTAATTTGATTTTTAAATAAAATGCATTAAACGATTTTTTTCTGCAAAAAGAAATATGAATTGATTTTAGAATTTGTTTCCCCATCCCATTACCTGCTGTGTTCAGGAGTAATGAAACAATGTAATATTATCTTTTGCTATTATTTTCAAGACGTGTATAAAAAAAAATCTTACTTTTACAATGTTGTACCAAGTGTTATATATACAAATATTTGTCTTTGTAATATACGATTTACTAAAGTGATATTTACACATCAGTATTTGTTGAAACACTACTATATTATTTATTACATTTGAGAGCTGTTGCATTTTGTTGGTTGTTACTTATTGTTCGAGAATGAATAGCAATTTTTTGCTTGTATATACTCAGTATTTTGTATATTTTCTTGAAATAAAATTTATTTTTACTTAGTGGTGATATAATATAATGCATTACAGAATATGTTTGACTTGTTTACAATTTAAGAGCAAATACAATCGAATTTTCAAAATCTGGCTTAAAATGGTCATATTGGCTTAAATTTATTGAATTTACTGAGAACTTTGAAGGATGTGTGATCTCATGGCCAAAGATCAAGTGCGTGGCGAAATCCTTCTACATGATCCCTCCATTTCCTTTAAACGAGCTTTTACAGCAATTACTCAATGTTTCCAGAGAAGTTTCTGTTCTTCTTTGAAAACAAACTGTTGGTTCGTTGATTAAATTTTAATGGCGCAAGGGCCAGATATTGGCCAAACACATGACAAAGAAACCAGCATTAAAAAAGTTTAAAATTGTAGTACATAGCAAAAGATCCCCTAATAAAATATGTAATAAGTGTACAATAAAAGATGCAATGAATAAAATCAAGTTAAATGGAATTAAAATATGAAGACTAAAATTGAAACACACAAATTCATAAGCTTAAGATGTGGAATCCCATCTTTGATTACAAAGCAATGACCGATAAAATAAATTTTGTAAAGTTCTAGTCGATAACTGTGCCGAGTTAAAAAATTTCATGTCAAAAAATTGTAAAGGAAACATGAACAGAAATGAAAGAAACTTATATAGTTGGAAAATGTTTTTTAAAGGAATCAAAAAAGCCAATTTACTAATGCCGAACGATGCAGATTGTATAAAGCGTAAACTCATAAGTATTGATTTGGAATGTGATAACAAAAGATTCAATCAAATTAAATGATTGTTGGTTTTTATGGTGCAGGGCAAGGTTCTATCAGAAAAATTGCACCCATTACGCTTACTGGTAATTCGAATGTCGATTTTACTCAGAACAAATCGCTTATATACTGTGCACCATAAGTTCAACTTGAAGTACATTTCTACATCATCCACTACTTTGGGCAACACTTGTATATAGATTTAACCTTTGTAAGAAACATCGATGTAAATACAATGCCAAATGTATCTGTTATGTAAATGGGCTAAAAATCTAGCAGAGGTGAGAAGTGCAGGATGCATAGTATATCACAGTTTAAAAATAGACAGCAACGGTGAGATTTAAAGTTTATTAAAAATGTAAGACTTTACAGATAAAATAGCAACTCATAAGAGAACATACAAATATCCAGTATTTGGATCCGAGAGAGCAGAACATAAACTGACTTCGTTTATATCTATAGCTCTGACTAAATTAAATGGGCGTTTCATATGCAAATCTAGCCTGATTTTCATATATTTAAACAGTTAAGAACAGGAGAATATCCTACAGTATCTTCCATCATCGGCTTTGCTAAATAGAATTATACTTCACTCATAATAAGACGTATTTAAATTTACAACTTACCTTTCCTACAAAATTGGATTCAAGCTTTAATGATTATGACTGTATCCACATAAACAAGCCAACCCATTTTTCTCAACATGTCCGGCCAATAGCTCCTTTTAAAATGTCATTTGCATATCCATAGACCACTCTTTATGATCACCTCCTCCCACTCACCAAAACTTTAATGTACAGCATACTTTAATGTCTGACATGTGCATTCTCTGGGATGACATACCACAAAGGACAATAATTGTTGGTAAGACCAATATATTCTTCATACTATGTATCTGCATTGAAACACCTTCTCCTGTCTTCAAATTTTCAACAGAAAGACACGCAACCTGAACACATGGAGTAAAGTATGTGTAGCTTAACTTAGGATAAACAATTCAAGGGTCCAGTTATTTTAAGAGGAGATCATAAAAAACAATAATTTATGTATCTCTATAAAAAATATAAAAAAGGACGTATGTGTATATTCTCTATACAAATCTACACCGTTTGACCAATCCACCAAATTTGGTACACTTATACTTTAGAACACTGCGGAAAACATAGCGTATTTCTTTCCTGTCTTTACAACCATGAAAATTGGCACACAGGTAGTCCTTTAAGTACCACTCGAAGGCCCAATTTTAAAATCTAAAGTTTGTTTTCCTGTAATAAATGGACATGAACAAGGAAACACGTTCTACAGGGTTTGTGTATTTGAGTTAACACAGGGAAATGTTGTGGTCATATTTGAAACCCGAGCAATGCCGGGTTATTCAGCTAATAATATTATAAAGGAAAATAAAACAATATTTTGTCTCTATCAACCTAAAATCAGATGTTTTCTTTAGAATGATTTTTTTGTGATAGCAGATATCTAGTATGCACTTGTGGTAGAGGCAAACGTATACAAAATTGAGGAACAAAGTTTTAAATCTAAAGAACATGGTGTTAAAAGGCACTTTCTAATTTGGCATAGCTTAATTTATGGGATTTTAGTAATTTTATCCATCAATACAAATTTCTCATGAAAATAGCTTAGAATGTTCCGGCTTAACAAAAGATAAATTTATAATTTAAATGTGTATAAAACATATCTGTATATTCTAAGAATAACAAAAATTTCGATTTTCTTATTTAAATAATTTATACAAGATTCATTTGTGTTTAATTCATGAAAAGACTTATCATAAAAGTTGACACATGTGATGAGCAATTAAAGTATAAATGATGAATTTGAAAAATGGGATAGAAAAGAAATACAAATATCTTTCATAGTAACAAATATGATTTATTGTCTTCTTTACTGCATACAAGAAAGTTCTTTTCTTAATGCCCCTGCAGCATTTTCGGAAAATATTATAATGTGTGATCTCAGATACAGATTAGGGTCAAGATACAAGTACTATCAATCATTTTATACAAAAAACAATGGCTATTTACAGTGAGGATATAAATAAAATGAACTTTATACATTCCAACAAGTACAGGTTTTTATTTTTCCCCCAAAAAAAATTATCCTGCATATTCTGTCTTGATTTGAGATTTTGATTTTAGCGAATCCTTAAGAGCTTGAATTCTTTTTTGTATGTCATCAACACTCCAGTTCTGTAAATAAAAAATGTAATAGATGTCATGGCAGTTATCCTTATAGCACTAAACATACAAAGACAAGGAACTACAAATTCATATTTTTGAAAAATGTCAAATGTTTAATCTAAATTTTATAAAAGTGAAACTTACTGAATAGACTTTTTCTTTTTCAAAAGCTTTCATTTTCTTTGGTGATGTATACTTTGGCCCCTAAAGAGTACTCCAGTATTAATCACAATCAAATTACAACTATAAAATGCAAGTGCATTGAATTCATTTGTAAAAATCCAGTAAAAAATTTGCATGTACACATCACAATATAAATAGGACTATTTAAATTTAGAAAATATTTGTACTTGACAAACTTACAAGCACACTTGTGTATTTCTTGTCTACACATTATGTTTATTTGATAAATTAACTGCTTGTATTTCTAGTCAATAGTACTTAAATATCTGAAGGACTTTGTTATTCTCTCTAGTGCAGTATTAATGGTTTGCAGTTCCAGTGCAAGATTCAAGCATATGATATTGCAATATTCAAGCATCAAGCATAACTTAAGAGGAAAACTGGAGAATGAATCATGTAACAATCTAGTTTATATTTTTTGTTGCCATTTACAAATACAAGAATGACATCAATGTCTGTGGCACACACATTAGTGAAATATATACAGAGATTATAGTTAATTTTTCAACATACTGCTTATATTTTTAAAGTTCACTCTCTCTTTTCAGATTATTTATAAAAAAATAATTTTACAGTATGAGTAGGTGTTGCGATCTAAATACAAAAATAATTAACTTACAGATGTAGTGAAATAATCGGGAGATATTCCTTCAAGATACAAAATTCTGTCTTCCAGTTGCTTCAGTCTCTGAAATATGCTAGATCGTACAGAAGTTTCTAAAAAGATGTAAAGAATACAAACTTTATTTAATTTTTCTTTTCAACATCAAAGTTTTCAATGCATTAGGTACAACTATTTCATAGAAAAAAATATTTTAATCCAATCTCAAATTGTGTTTCATATATAGATTAAATATACTAAAATACATTGAAATTAAGATAACTAAAGTTTTCTTTCATTGTCTGTCTTATTTTTATATATTAAGAAAGTGTAAACATTTGATATTTTGAGCTAGATAGTTCTTTTAAAAATTCATTTACAATCCCTTCTTAACTCTGGACATGGAAATTCAACTGAAATTTAATATTTCTCCTTGATAGAAGAAAAGTTTGGAGAGAATAATTGTTAAAACAAAGATGATTTTAATCTTGCAGCATATGTTTTTCTGTACCATTAGATACAAGTTAGTGAAATTATAAGCCAAAAATTAGTTCAAGAATGGCAAAGAGATGCTTATTTTTTTAATTCCATTTCAAGCGAAAATTTAAGAAATTAATACAATTAATCTAATTAATTTTGAATTGGACTAAATGCTTTAGCTTAAAAATTGTAAATTAGTGCTTTAAAAAAATAGCAAAAGTAATCAATAAGAATAATTTTTTGGTCTGAATAATATAGAAAAATAAAAAGATGTGATCCCTACAATGTGTTTACCAGAGGTTTATTTCTAGTTCTTCGGAAACAAGTGGTAACTACAACAGTGGGCCTTTGTTCCGAAAACGTTTGGTTTATGGCTCCAATGTCAACTTTTGCTCCACAAGGTGCTAGTTAGACCAAAAGAATGGAATTCACATCAAGGTTAATAAGACATTCAGTAACGTATGAAGTAGTCATTCCAAAGTATTTCTTGAACAATTTGAACTCTGTATACCGCATAAACTAAAAGGTCATACTGAAATGCGTTGTAGCAAAAAATAATTGTTTTGACTGACTTCTTAAAGATGTTAGTATGACATTCAGGTACATCTGTACTTAAGCTATTTATTTATTAGATCAATAATGTCTTTTTTTTTTTTTTTCATTTTCAAATTTATTCAAATATGTCTTGCTAACCAATTTGTCTAGTGGTCAGATTGATGGTTTCTGGATCAAAGTATTCCTTGTTTGAACCGTGGTTAGGACATGGATGATCAGAATGAATGTGTGGGCTCTCCTTAAATTGTATGAGCCTAGAATGTGATATGTATATAAGGGATGACGTGAATATACCCATAGTGCACCAAGATAAACAAATTGGTTCACAAATACGCCCTTGAAGTGTCATAATGAGTTAGGTTGACCTAGTAATAGGGAAAAAACAATTTATTTACTAATTTTAATTCATGTATCTTTAATTGTTATTAATTTTCATCTAGTTCTTGTTTTCACGTATTTTTGTAAGGATATATGTTTGCAGAATCTACTAGAGGTAAATCAAATTCATTTTGAGTACACTAATTCATAACATACTTGGCCTCTTGAATGTCGAGTTTTGACTGAATGCTAGATGAATTAAAGAATATGAAGATTCTTTTGAATAGCCACTAGCTATAAAAAAAATTTCAGATATGATTGAAGTATGAAGCTATAAAAAGCTTCATACTAGAAATTTTTTTTAATTAAAGGTCAATCCCTGAATGTGTGTGTCACCCATTCATAAACAGGAATATCAATGAGTTTATGGAAGATTACTAACTATCTTTAAAGAATATCTTTGCTTTTTTCGTTCACTACTATATGCGAAAACTTACCAGAATTTAAATTTAAATGAGATTCCATAAGTTGTATTCTTTCTTGTATTCCTTCAAAAGAAGTATTATTTTTCTTAGCACTTCCTTCTTCACCAGGTTCAATCTTTATTTTTTTAGCAGCAGGTTCATTGGCAAGTTGGGTTTGAGGACCCCATCTGTTTTCCACTTTGGAAACTATTAAAGGGTACAATACAGTAAGATATAAAGGACAGGAAACCAAATTATAAAACAGTGTTATAAACTCCTTTTCAATAAACAATGGTAATGGAATTTAAACTTCAAATATATTGCCTTATCTCAAGGAATTTAGAATATTTCTATTTTCTGAGAGAGATATCTATTTTATAAATAAACTAGATTTTCAAATTAAACCAAACCTTTCTTTTTTGGGATTATTGTCCTCTTGGAAGTAGCTATTTACTCAGTGTGCTTAAACAAAAAGTATTTTGTTTCTATAATACATAAAATAATGAATTCCATTTTGTGTTTCTAATTTTGAAATTTTGTTTCCTAAGGAGATTTCAAATGAGAACATATTTAAGAGAGACCTTAAATGTTATTTGGACATATTAAACAGTTATAATTTATGAGATTTTAACATAAATGTGTAAGAGAATGTTTGTTTTCTACCTTGAAAGATTTTTAAGAATGAAACAAAATTTAGTAAAAAAAAATATTATTCTATATCTAATCAAACAAATAAAAAATAGCATCACCTTTAACGTGACTTTTACTCCCAAATCTAGGTATGAAAACAGCATCAACTCTAGCACAGCTGTCAACCTGATCTGTGAAACAAATGAATTTGTCAGACTAATATTTTACACTTAAATACACACATAAAATGCTCCATAAATATAATTCAATAACAGTAAGTCCTGCTACAAACATAGAACAGAAACTAATAATTTGAGTCAAATACTAAAAGTATTTTCATAATTACAAACCATTTATCAAATTCATACACTGTTGTTTTAAACAAGGATGTACTTAATACAAGCAAAAAAAAAATTATTTAAAGAGGATTTAGAAAAAAGTTTGTATTATTCACATTCTTTTATATTACAATTCAAAGAATTATAAATTCATTAATGGTTGGTAGGTGTATTTGAAGACATTTTATTTCTTTTGTGGTTCCCTTTACATGGTTGGTTTGAAAGGAAATGAGCCCGAAGAACTTTTGGCAAAGAAGGGGTAGGTAGCTGAATCAACATTGCACTCGAGCAACAAAACAGACTATTGACGGCCTTGTAATTTTGAACCATGGTAAAGGAGTGGATTGTGATGTTTTAACATCTTATGGCAGACCTATGTGTGAATAAATTGCTTTTAAAGACTGTATGAACAAAATTCAGGACTCCTGACTGACTGGTAAAACCTGCAGTCTGCCCAGTGCCTCCCTCGATAAAGAGGGCTGAAGGGAGGACCATACTGCTCTCTCTAGGCTTTGCAATGGACCCTTAGTCAATGAAGATCAAATTGGGTTGCAAGCATTTTCCTGTGTTATAAATGTAATTTAGTTGTCCCTCAGTTCAGCTTGTTCATCTTCCTGAGCTAGTTCTTGAGGGCCTTATGTCTCATGGGCTAATAGATTTGGTGTAATTTATTTATCCCAGCGAGATAAATAACAAGTGTACATTATGGCAATGCACATTCCAACAAACTCTATACTTATGGAGTCTGTTGTTATCACCAAACCAAAATCATGAAAATGCATTCTTATATTTTTATAATGAAATGCCTTTTTTAGTCCATGCTTTAAACAAACCCAATGTTTTATCTATACCAAAAGTAAACATTTTGAGATTAACAGTCTAAATAACATCTACTTTTAATAACTTAATTTTACGCAAATTATCAAAGATTCCAATGTTTTTCTGAAAACAATGATTTTACATAGTCATGGTTTTAGTGGTAATGGTATTGACAATAAATGAATTTCTATTGTACATAAGAATCTACTAAAGCAGTATATGCTTTCAAAACTGTGAATGTAGCATTATGAATTTAATCAATATGCAAAACCTGTGCACGTCCAAACACAAAATAACCAATTTCAAAATCTACATAGTAACTGAAAATATAGAAAACTTATCAAGAGCATTAAAAATATTAAGTTCAAAGCTCATCTAAAATATTGTTAGTGTATAACAATTTAGGTATTTGGTTGTTCAGTCATGACTTTTTGTGCTCTTAATCTACTCAAATGAGGGGAAAGAAAATTGAAAGGAGAAGACTTGAAATTGCTTTAAGAAATCAGCTTAGAGCAGATTCAAATGTCTAATTTGTATAAAATTTAAAAAACTTAACACCAGATTTTATTTTGTTTATTATTTGAACATTATACTTTGTTTATTCTATTTACACAAACTACACACACATTAAAGATATTTTGCTTAGAAAATCTCTATAGTATTTAAAATAATCTTGCTAAAAAACATTTACAGAAACTAAACAAATGCCTCATTCTTGCTTTACATTGATATCTTTTGAAAATAAATTACATAATTTAATATAACAGCTGTACTACAAAATTTGCCATCGAAGGTCAATCAAATTTTCTTAATCAAATGCTGTAGTCAAATTGGTTAACAGACACTTATAAACTTTTATGCCACTATGATCAACCAATGAGAGCTAGAATAAATTTACTACAAATGAGAAAAATAATTTTTGGTTTTTAAACCTTTTGTTGGTTTATCTTTGCTTTGAAAACTACCCTGTAGTGGCCAGGATTTGATACAAAACCTGTTACTAATTGCTACCACTTTTGAGCAAGGGGCAAGTTGTTTTTTCTACTTGGATATTCATTTCCTTGGAGTTAACAAAGTACAGATAATAGTAAATTGCACTCATTTCATCCTTTATCCAGCTGCTTTGAAGTTCAGTGATGAGTCCTCTCCTCTCCATGTCTCAAGTTCAAAGAGAACAGCAGCTTAGGAATACTAGAGGTTTTCTTAGTTAAGTTATGAAAATTTACAACTGTTGATTCTTATTTCAAATCACTTGACAGATGCTTGCTGACAGCTGTTCAATTGGCTGAAAAATGTTTCTAGGGTCTTTTTTTAGAAACCCAAGAGATAACACATTATTTGTGTGCCTTATTTTGAAAGTTATTGTTGAAACATGCGAGAACTGCATTCAAGAATGTGAGGAGAGCTGTTTTTAAAGCAATTTGAAACAACTTTCATGCCTGCTCGAATGAAAGTCACCTGTCTTTCAACAGTTTCAGGAAAGGGCATCAAGATCAGGTCACTTGCCAAACTCATTATCTTTTTTGAAAAGGAGGTGAAACAACAGTCTCACAATGAAACTTGAAGGCTATCCTTCTGTGGGCTCGTCCTTAGCAAAATAGGGCAGTTTTTATCTCGACAAGGTACCTCATAATTAGCAAAAAGGGACAAATCGCATTGGACAAGGTATCTCACGGAAACCACTTGGAAGGTTAAGGTAGGTAGGTAGTTAATTAATATCACACAGGAGTAACACAATGAGCTATTGGCAACAGTCCAGAGTCAATCCCGAAGGGAAACATCCAAAGACGCCTCAAAATTTTGAATCATGGTCATATGATGATAACAACACTTGAGCATGCACCCAACTTCCACACCATGCCAACGTGAGGACATTTGAGGTCACAGCAAATTTAACTTGCACAAACCCACATGTACACAACAGTCTTTGGATGGACCAAGTTTCAATCTCACAGTCCTCCAGTTGCAAATACATTGTTATTCCAACTGTGCTACTGCGGGCCCCTTGGAAGGTTAAGTACGAAAGTTAGTGAAAAGTAAACTGTATTATTCAGGTAAAATAATTCCAATTTTTAATAGAATTCACAAACCCCAAATTGGATTCTGTTCATCAATGAATGGTCGACTGCAGAACTCTTGAACATTCCATTCCTCAACTTCCTTTCTTTTTCTGGACAGAAAGGCAGATATTCGTCTTTTAATCTGTTTAGAATATCAAAAATAAAGCATAAGATTAACTAAACATGATTTTAATAACTTGTGCAGCAATAATAAATAGTTGAAAATCCGAAACATGTTAAATTTATTTGTTCAGTGGCAAGTCTGAATAAATTTTAGTATTGATATGCAAAGCCTTTCTCCTACAAAAATTTAAGAGACTGTAACTTCAAGGGATAAGAATATAATCTTGTCGTTATATAAGGGTTTAGTAAAACCACATCTAGAATATGCTGTACCATTCTGGGCTCCATATATGAGAAAGGACATAGAATTAATTGAAAGGGTTCAGCACAGAGCTACAAAAATAATAAAAGGGCAGTAAATTTCGACTATAATGAACGTTTAAGTAAACTAAACATGTATACACTGGAAAGAAGAAGAAGGAGGGGGGATTTGATTCAGCTTTTCAAGTTGGTAAAACAAGGGGACACAGAGGGCTTAAATTTCAATAGGGATAACAGAACAAGGGGCCATGGGTATAAATTGAATAAGACACATTTTAATCGGGATTTAAGGAAAAACTACTAATTTAATAGGGTGATAGACAGTTGAAACGCGTTGCCAGAAAATATAGTTAATTCAAAGGGAGTGTACGAATTTAAGATACAATTGGATAGTCAGTGGGAATTGGGGAATTCATAAACAAAGGACCAGCCTTGTTGGGCTTGAGCCTGTAGCTGGTCGTCAATATTTGTATAAAGAATTATTTTCATTTCAAATGCAAAAATTTATGAAAATACATTTTCATCACATATTATTACATGTGTATTTTGTTGAAATAAAATAATAAGCTTATAATAAAGATTTTCACATGTTTTTTTTAAATTACTTCTATTGATTTTTTTAAATCCTGAATCTTTTATTCCAGATGTCTTTTTTCACACGAACTTATTTTACACGTAAAATAAATTTTTATTATTTATATTTTTGCATGTAAAATAGCTTCTATTCTGATGGGCATTGACTTAAAAGAACTTGTTTTTTTTTTTTTTTTTTAAAGAATCTTTTCACCAATTTCTCTCAAAATTGTATTTACATTGTTTTCTAAGTTTAAAAAGGACGACTCCCTCTCAGTTTTGCCAAATAATATCCAGTTGGCATTCCCTCAATTTTACTATTTTCCTGAAATAACTAATAAAAGTGATGATTTTTACTGATTAGTTAAATCAAGATGCAATTGAATATGATACTAAAGAGAAAAATTATTCCTTTATTATTACTTCTTTTTCATCAACTTGTAGCTGAACATTATTTTTCTTTAAATCAGGAATTGGGCTGTTTTCTTCATTAACATGAAGGTCTTGATTTATTTCAGATGTTTCAATACTTTCTTTATGAGAAGACTGAAAATAAAAACAAAAAATTATGAAGCAACTACTATTATTTTGTTGAAATTTCCAGGCAGTTAATATAAATTCATTTTACAACAATCAATTAATATACTAGAATTCAATTGGTGGTTTTCTATTTACTTTTAACTTACCAATGAATCATTCACCTCTTGCACAAACTTCTTAAACACGGACTCAAATACATGTAGAGTCTCATCCTTTATTTCTATATCATTTAAACTGTATTCTTTTAGAATTTCCATAGATTGAATCTGAAATAATTATTCAAAGATCAATATTGAAATAAAAATTATATAAATCTTCAATGACAGCAAATATCTAAGAAGTATGAATGGAAACAAATAATTTTCAAAATAAACAATTTTTTATGAGCATTTGAATAATCAGAAGTAAAATAGAAAAATAGTTTTGAAACTCAATCATTTGGATAAATCCGTAAAGAACAACATCACTGCAAATACACTTCAAATAATATGGTTCTGGCATATTGAGTTTTATGGTGTACTAGACACTGCATGGTTACGCTTTTGTGGGGTTATTGGTTTGATTTGCAAACCAAATAGGAATTCGTAGCCCATTGGATAACAGCCATAACGGAGTTCCCTGTGACAGTTTTTTTCGTGGGGGTTGTAGTGTTGATTTGCTTTGCAAACCAAAATATAAATATTTAATAAATATTTTTTAAGAAATTGATAAATTATTTAGTAAAAGAAAATCAAACATATAATGTATCTATCTGGTGTAAAATTTTCTGCAGATTTCAAATACGTTAAAATTTTTATTGTATCTTTAACAATTGCTGAGATAGAAAAAACACTGAAGAATGCCAGTGATAACTTTAATAATTTCTTTTGTTTCACTTAAATCTGTTTCTCAGGAAATCAAAATGAATGAATCTCGAATCATATCAAATGACTGAATGAATATCAAATGAAGGTCATTCGAATCTGTTCGCTCCCATTCAAGACAGAAGGTGAAAAAACTTGCCATGGTTCCTAAGACTGACATCAATAGTAACGTGAGGGAAATGTGAAAGAAGTCTAAAGAAGGAGAAAAGTCTAAATTTTGATGCTTCTTCATTTCCAAAATAATGAAAGGCGAAAAAAAAATTATTAAATAAATTTTAAAATGTTCTAGATTTAATTTTTAAATTCACAGCAACCCTAAAATTGCAAAATATTTGGACTTCCTGTCAGGGCTGTAGTGGAGGGTATACGGTGGTATACGCCGTATACCCTCTGGTTTTTCCAGCAAATTCCGTATACCCTCTGCTTTTTCTTAAAAATTATGTACACGCTTTGCTTTTTCTAGAAAACATCGCGGCGAAACACCACGGGAAACGCAGATAGCTGTAGAAACGAAAGAAAAGTTTCTATTTCAAGATATCACCTTGGTACATAATTCCAAAATAGTACCTATTAATAAAAGGCAATTCATTCAAAGTACTGTCATAGAATGAAATCCAGACGTTGTTCTGATGTTAATGAAGACAATTGTCAACTTCTGAAGGATATATCCATGCTTGACCCAGAAAATAAAAATACAGGGGATATTCGCCATTGAGAAAAGGAGGTAAAAAGGATCTGTCGACGTTTTGGTATAGATGAAATGAGCACTATTCAGGGTTTGAGTATACAATGAAAACGCCTAAGTTGTTCCAGAAAAATTAAAGCCTCTTTTAAGAACAATTGAAGTATTACTATGTTCCATGGCCGAGTGCGAGCGCGGGTTCAGATTAATGAATAACATAGTGTAACAGATTTGATATCCATCTTTATTGATTTCAAACATCTCCAATCTAATGTTTATTAATGCAAATAAACCACTTTCAACCGGAAAAAAATTGTAAATTCTTGGTTGGCCAACCATTACTCTTCAGTAGACAATAGATCAAGAGTATGCGCTACAAAAAGAGACACAGAGACGGATTTCTTTAGTCAAGCAGTTTGGATAATAATTCAATGAAAATTATAGATGGGCCTTAAAATTTATTTTTAAAAAATTACATCCTACTTTATATGTGATTAAATATTTTTCTCTTAATATTTCTTGTAATTATTTTACATCATAGTTAAATATTAATATTTTTAAATTTGTATATCACTCGATGCTAGTCTGCATATTTTGCTTTGCATAAATACAGTAAACTCCCAATAGCTCGAAACTTGTGAACACGAATTTCTGCTTAAGTCGAAGTTTCTTCAAAGTTCCACCACTTCCTTTCCTGTAATATAAAAATAATATAGGCTTTTTGTCTCTTGATGATTTGAGCTTCGATTAATTCGAACATATTACACGGTCCTTTAAGTATATCATGTGCACACGGAGGAGGAAGGCGGTCAACCCTCTGGTTTATGGATTTCCTATATATATATACATGTATGTGCATGTGTACATGTTTCTTTGCACCCCCTGGAAAGTGTATGTAGTAAGTACATGTTTCACCTCTCTATGGAAAACATTCTGCGTGCCCCCATGGTATACCCTCTGCTTTTTTTACGACTACAGCACTGCTTCCTGTGTGCCAAATCACATTACTGTAAGTGCCATAGATTCGTCAGCACTTTGCGTGCAGGAAACAAACACTTCCTTTTTTAATAATAGAGAAGACCCATATTTCACCCAGTTGTGCCAAACACAAGACAATATTAAATAATGGAAAAACACACACAATGAGTTTTACTGACACATAAGAGAAAAATACACCCAGAGATGAACCTGAGAGGAATCGCGCCTGCGTCATCTACAACTCCCAGGTTGCATGTGCAGTCGCGTAGTAAGTTAAATATTCCTAATATTGGCACGAGATAGTGGTTTTAATCAACAAACCATAGACACTAACTTGATGAAATTATTTGGAGAGTGCTGTATATATACTAATACATTGTATCGTTTATGGGAACAATTTATTCGTCATTGTCCGTATTATCTGTATTTTTTAATTTTTATCACACTTTTAAAGGATTGTATACCAAAGGTTTAATTTTTTCAAACATCCAAGTGAATTAAAATTAAAATAAATGAATCTTTTTTGTGTGAACTATATTGTTTATTGGTTTCCAAAAATGTGTTATTCTGTAACTCTTTAATAATTTCTTTCATGAAATCTCACCTGATTTAAAAATGATTGAATGACCGGTAACAAAATGGATGATTTTTCCATTTTATTGCTTCAGTTTCAAAAGAAAAATTGTTCTATGTAATGAAAATTTGGATTTTAAACTGCTTTTATAGTGTCAATCACAGAAGGAAGACAAAAGCAAAACAAATAAACAATATAATTATTTCACTTCAGTTGTTATTGTACTTTCTGAGAATTCCCAGAGTTCAATTCCAGAGCATAACAGAAAGGGTTAACTCTTGCAGCGCTCTCAATTATGGAGTCAGTCCCTAATTTCCACGAATTTTTCGATTTCACTCACAGAATTATCTTTTCTGATTTGAAAAATCATGAAATAATTTTGTGTTATGATGCGCAATACTGACATCTATCTTTTATTACATTGATTTTAGATTTACAATGATTTATATCTTGCGTTTGGAGCAGCTTGTCCACTATTGGACCTAGCGCCATAAAACCCCAAATTCTAATTCAATCCCCAGAATAATAACTATGTTTCTGTAAGGTTCATTCGTATTATTTACCAGACATAGAATTTCAATTAGAGACCTGCACCAGTATGTGCTTATATGCATGGGTGTTGATATTTCGCAGATATAACATTGTTGCATGCGGTAGTTCATATTGCTCTTCTTCCATTTGCTCTCTGCTAAAGTGTTGCTGTTCAACCCACAGAGAAGTAGTATACTACTTCTCTGTGGTTCAACCAGTAAATAACATATTTCCAATTTTGTTATACTTTGAGAGACATTGTCCTCTGGTGTATATTTAGCAGTTTACTTCAAACTGAATAACATCCTGATAATTTCTCTCACTTCGACCTCTCCAACTTTATTGAATTTTCTCATTGGACACCCCGCTTTTTTAATTTTTAATGTTTATCTTTTAGAACTTTTGTCTATTGCAAAAACGTTGAATAATCCGTTGATATCGCATTAATTTAAATATTGGTGTTATTCCAGAGAGCTGGAACCTCCTTAATAGGTATTTGTTCTTGGTATTCTCTTACCTTCGAACATTTGAATATCAACACTAAGTTGATTATCAGAGTAGGTGGTGAAGGTCTGTGATGACTGGCAGGGGATGCTGCAGTTTCTATCTATAATTTGGTCATTCCACCATCTGTCTCGAAACTTAATGAAAGAAGAGCTACGTCTACCATTAGTGCATCTGTCATTTTCCAACTAGTTCTTAGTCAAACCAAAACAGCTATTACAACAGCACTATATATCACTGTATCGTTAGTGTTGATGGACATACAAAGTTATTCGACTTTGAAGTAGTCTTTCAGCATGATTTAAATCTTATGAAACTGGGACGAGAACTACATCGTGTCGTGAATGCTGCGTTTGTCCATCCTCGTTGTAACAGCATTGACAAAACTCAAATCGCTACAAGCTTTACGAATCCTCTTTAGTTTATTTCAAGAGAACATCGATTCACAAATAACAAAGTGCACATGCTCAGCTTATTATGTGTTGACTGAAACCATTAATTGGAAAGTGCTCTTCTGTAGATATTTGTAGTTTTTGATTTAACCAAGAGAGAGCACATTCGGCTAAGTTCAATAAAGTTACGTTTGTGAACTGTCGGCTATCATTATAATACGATTATGAAACTTGCAAAATAATTTACAGGTAACCAAAAGCGAATGAATATACCGGCAATCAATAAATTTGAATCTCGACGAAATTATTATACAGTCTGATAATATTTAGCACGGGAAATTTGGCAATAAAAGATAGATTACATACGTACTTTAGTTGAAGATAAAACATATTCTTATTCTTAGCCAAATAATATTTTAAATTTCTTTACAATAGGGGGCTTCGCCCCCTGCTCGCTATCGCTCGTCTACCCCCGATGATTGCTGCACAATCATATTTCGCGAACTATACTTTTCAACAATGAGGGAGAAAGGATTTCTTCAACATCCATCCCCATTCAAAATATGGTCAAAGTCGTGATGGCCTCGTCATTGTCAAATGCGGCCAAATTCGATAACAGCCATTATGGCGTTGCCCGTAGAGTTGGTTTGCTTGGTAAACCAAATGGAAATTCGTAGCTTATTGGAATGAAGTCCCTAAGCATTCCAATTTGGTTAGCTTCACAAACCAAACTATGAATACTATGAAATATGGTTTGCCACGTACCAACACCAGGGGCAACGCCGTGATGGCCTCGTCATTGTCAAATTCGAATTGCGAAAAGACATCCAATCGGCGTGACGTCACGATCTCTTGCGAAAATATAAATATTTAATTGAAAAATTGTTTATTAAAAGAAAATTAAATGTAAGGTATATGTGTTGTGTAAAATTCTCCGCAGATTTCAAATCCGTTGAAATTTTTAATCTATCTTTAACCATCCCGATTTTACAAAAAAAACAACTTAACAATACCAGTTAAAATGTTCTCTGTGGAATCGTTTGAGCGCGGAGACTATGCATTCCCATTTAATTGCGAAGAGCGGAAGGTGAAAAAAATTTGGCATGGTTCCAAAAGCTGACGTCAATAGTGACGATTGTGACGTGACTTCAGAGTTGAAAATAGCAAAAATATTTCCTTTCTTCAATTATCTGAAAGGAAAGAAGATTTAAGGGTGAAAAAAACTAATAAATTAATTTAAAAAAATGTTCTAGATTGAATTTTAAAATTCGTGCGCGATAGAAAAATTACAAAAAATTTGGACTATCTGTGTGCCGAACCCCATTATTGAAGTGCCATAGATTCGTCAGGACAATCCCCCACCCCACGCAAACACTTCATTTTATAATATTAGAGATATGTAATTCTTTTTTTCTTTGATGATTTTAAACTAATTTCAATGTGCTTTTATCTTTATTTCGAATAAAGCATTGTAAATTTTTGAAATTATAAATTAAAATGAACGTTGTCTCAATTGTAAATTAAAAATAATTCATTTAATTTTCTCGTATATAATATTTTTATTACAACCAGGCATGTTACGGGGCCAACGAAAACTGTTTTCGGTTGTCACGAAATGCTCACACCACCAAAAAATTATTTTCTAATTTTGTATGGATTAGAAATTGTTAAAATATGTCACCTTTCTGATGATAACTGATAGGTCTTAAATCATTATTGAGAAGACGGTTTCATAGAACTTTATTTAGCTTTATAGTCCACAGTCGTTTTCTTTCTTCGCTAAGAACTCGTCGAACTTGCAGGTGCTGTTCGTAAGTTTATTTGGTACTAGCTACTGCGTGGCTAGCCCGTGCCCGTGTTGGTTTTCTCCGCAAACCAACGCCACGAGCAACACCATGATGTAAGGTACTAGTCTGGTGTACAATTTTCGGCAAATTTCAAATCCGTTGAAGATTTATTCAATTAAAAAATTATTTATTTAAAGAAAATCATAATTTTAGGTATCAGTATAAACTGAAATTTTCTGCAGATTTCAAATCCGTTGACATTTTTACTCTATCTTTAACGGTCTAGGAAATAGAAAAAAGAACCGACTTCAGTTAAAAGATTTATTGTCTGGCTGGAAATTTATTTGTCCGCGCAAAATCAAAGCGGAAATGAAAACAATAATTTTCTCCGCGTACTGCGGATGAAAAAAAACTTTGCATGATTCCAAACCCTGACTGCAAGGTCGCATGAGTAGAAAAAGTTCTCCGCGTTTGAAAAACCGATGGAGAATAAAACTATGAAATTCATTTTAAAATCTTCTAGATTGAATTTTAATATTCGCCGCGACACAAAAATTGTAAATAATTCTGACTACCTGTGTACCAAATCTTATTGCTGTAAGTGCCATAGAATCGTCATAATTTTGCAGCCCCAAACAAACAAACAAACAAACAAAAAGGATGGAAAAGCACGAAGAAAAAGATAAAGTATTAAATCTCGAAATAAGATTTTTAATTTAAATCCATCGAGAGTATCCACATATTTGCGTTATATGACTGATAGAAAAACTTTATCTGCAGTGAGCTTTAAATAAAAAATATTTACCAGTTCAAGGGGGCAGCTAGAAAATTTTGGATTCACATAATTAGTTTTATTTCTCTTCATCCAAATAATAGTTAGGAATGAAAATTACAACTATGAATATTTGTTGTAAATTAATGAATTGAATAAATAAAGCAGATTGTTTCACACACAGAGCACTTCTCTTACTTCTCTGTGGTTTCACATAAACTACTACAAATATACACTCTATAACAAAAAAAAAATCGACGCACCAAGAAGGAGCTGTCCGATTACGATAAAAATTGATGGATGAAAGAACATACATAGAAAAACAAACGATTAATATTTCAGAACAATTGAATCATTTATTTCAGTGTTTTTCCATTACAAAGGGAGAAGTCAATAAGAAGTTGGTTCACCTCTGGCCTGGATGCAAGCTGTCACACGGCGTGGCATAGACTGAAACAGTTCCCAGATGGTGTCTTGCGGAATTTTTGCCAAATTGTCTAACTGTCGTTCTAAAAGGTCAACATTCCGGGATGGTTGCAATCGCCTTCCCATAACGTCCCAAATTTACTCTATGGGAGAGAGATCAAGAGATTTGACTGACCAAGGAACTATTGAGAAAACTTGAAGACAATTCATGGCAACAAGTGCCGTGTGCGGCCAGGCATTATCTTATAGAAAAGTATGTCCGGGATGTCGCAAAGGGAACGATAACACAACCGGTCTTAGAATGTCGTGTACGTAACGCTGTACTGTAAGTGTGCAAGAAACGACTACCAAAGGGGTGTCCGGCTTTCAAAGCAGATGGCACCCCTGACCATAATGGTCTGTTGTGGGCATGTGTGGCTCGTGATAGCAAGGGCAGGATCCTCACGCTGCCCTGGACGTCTCCGGACTCGTCTGCGGTTGTCATCAGGACACAGTTGGGATCGAGACTCGTCACTAAAGACGATCGTCCCCAGTCAGCGCCGTTCCAAGTGGATCGAGCTCTGCACCAGTGTTGGACAACTCCTTCTTGGTGCGTCGAATTTTTTTGTTATAGAGTATATGTATGCACGAGGCAGCTGTGACTAACTCTCCCAAATCGGGGCTGCTGCTGAAACTGCTAAGAGAAAAAATTATCACGAACAAAATATTATTAACCATCTGAGCGTTCAAGATTTACGAGTAGAGTAGTAATACTTTTATAACACAACACATTTAATGACTAAATAACCACATCTATTTAAAGAATCCGTGGATTCTTTCAACTTAGAAGAGAGAGAGATTCAATCTCTTGGTCCTTTCCTTGGAATATAATTTTTTGTAAGATTATATTCCTCGTATCCTTTGTAAGATTCTATTCCTCATATCCTTTGTACGATTCTATTCCTCATATCCTTTGTAAGATTCTATTCCTCATATCCTTATAATAGAACCCTTTGGATGGAAAAAATTGGTGAAGTGGTTAGAAGTTAGGGAAGATAGCAGGTTGCAAGGTGGAATTATGCATTCCCTCAGAGGTTTAACAAGTTACTTTTCTTTATTTTAGAGACAGGATGGACTGTTGAAAGAAAAAAAGTCACATGAGCTGAACTCCCCCTCCTCGATATCAAAGCACAATTTTTTAAACACTTGATTATATGATCTCTACTAAAAGCAATTTTTAAATAATTTTTTTGGGAAAAATAACAATATAAGTTCGAAAAAAAGCACTTCCACCACTTATTTATTATATTCTGATAGGTATTGCCCAAGTAGTCCGTGAATTTTCTGCTTTATCTCCAGAATGAATCATTAATATTCGCGATGTTATCAACTAGTATGTTCACTCATAATCAAAAAATTTGACAGTTTAGAACGTATTTAAAAACCTTACATGTATCATGTGTAATTTGAAACCCGTTATTTTTAATTTAAGGGATAGTATATACTATCCAAGTACAAGGATTTCACTTCACGACCGGGTTCCAAGGAGTAAACTAGGAATATTATCGTCAGATCAACATTTCGACAGATTTTGCAACTTTCTAACTTTTTAAACAGTTGAATGTTTCTTGTTTACAAATTCAGTGATGGAAATTAGTATAAATTTTTATAGGAAGTTAATTCTTACTTCCAATAGTTAGAGCACAATCATACTGTAAAAGAAATATTAAAAACAACACACACAACGAAAATTACAACTGAAATATACGATTGATACGAAAGAAAGAAAAACGCACATCGAGAAACAATGAAAAGGCAAAGAAAAGGCCAAGTCATTGTACTAACAAGCTATTCTAATATTTAGACTCCTCATAAAGTTCGTGGAGGATTCTGCATAAAAGTAGGTGACTGCTGTGGTAACCTCCAGAATTACAGGAAGGTCAGTAAGGTTGTGAAGGGATAGGTAAATGCATAAATGATGCAAATGAACGTTAAAACAGCCATCTCCTATTATTAGGCAAAGAATCCTAACTACCTCCGTTACGGTTTGTTAGATACATTATTGTGTCATTCGAATTGTAAGAATTTTGCGTTTGTTCTATCTTGAAAATCTTGCAGGAATTTTGATGTCCTGGTGTGCTTTAAAAACAGTTTTATCTTCCAAAAGGAAGTGTAGTCATTTGGATGTTTTCATAGGAAGTAAATGGAATTTATTTTAAGCATATCTATTTTGTTAAATTTTGGAGAGTATATATAAAAAGACTATTACAATTATATGCTCAGATGGAGAACTGTTAAAGTCACTTTTTTTTTTAATTTTTCGTGACAGCAATTTTAAGATTCAAGATTCAACATGTGGTTCTGTGATTTTTGTTTTATTAAAATTTTCCCACCTTTGTTTTCTCATAAACAGAAAGAAAAAGATCTACGACATTTTGCCACCTTCTAAACATTAACAAACCAGATTCCAGGATGGGACTTACTCAATTTTTTGGGAAAAGTGACTGATAACATTTTGCCACCTGAGCACAGAATTAATATCTTTGCAAGTTAGGTAAATAAAAGTATACCCAACGGGCTTTTGATACCCAACGAGTAGACAAAAATACATGCTCTTAAATACGTGTGTGCATGTTTCGTGCATTTAAGTACAAGTGTAGTACGGATCTGTAAGGCCCACGTGAATGTTTAAATGTGTATTTAGGAATCCTTATTCAAAGACTATAGATCTTAAGGTACTGCCCGGGAGTAGAAAGTGCTTAAAACTGCGACATACGTCTTAGAACAAACAAAATCTTTGCAGAACAATTTTTCCTTAATTTTATCAAAATTTTGACCAATTTTTTTTAAAATCATGAGTTACGATGTTCTGCAGTGAAAAGCGCGCTCCTTGCCACGCCTTTCTTCTTTTCTAGCTACGGAACAACCTCCCTACATTGCCCAAATTACCATAAACACTTTATAAATAACACATCTTGGTAATGGTAATTTTAGTTAACGTCGTACTAGAGCAACACAACGGGCTATTGACGACGGTCCGGGATCAATCTCTTAAGGGAAAGATCCGAAGACAACACCTCGTAATTTTGAACCACGGTCAGATGACGAAGCAACACCTGAGCTGGCACCCCACTCTCCAAACTTCCACGCCAACCAAACGGACGACGACGGTCCGGGATCAATCTCTTAAAGGAAAGATCCGAGGACAACACCTCGTAATTTTGAACCACGGTCAGATGACGAAGCAACACCTGAGCTGGCACCCCACTCTCCAAACTTCCACGCCAACCAAACGGACGACGACGGTCCGGGATCAATCTCTTAAAGGAAAGATCCGAGGACAACACCTCGTAATTTTGAACTACGGTCAGATGACGAAGCAACACCTGAGCTAAACTTCCACACCAACACAACGTGAAGACTATCGACCACGACATATTTAAGGTGCACCAGCCGCCTCTACACCATACGCTTACTAACATCCATGCCCGGAACCGGATTCGAACCAGGAACCTTCCGATCTAGATGCTAACACCTTAACCACTATACCGGTTGGTCGGCATAACACATCTTCTATATCAATGACAAAATATTTAACTTCGAAAGTTATCAACAGAAACTCCAAATTCTAAAAGTATGCCTTGGTTTTAAATACAGTGACTTAATTCATTTTGATGTTTTATTATAAATATGTAATACATATTTAGCCGATAATTGTGTTTTACGTCTGTTTATCATTTTACTGCAGTTTTCAAAATTCGGACAAAATGCTTGCGGAACAACTGCAATTCCCTGGAGTTGTGTAGCAGAACCATGAATATAATTCTGCACCTGTGAGGTACGGATTCTTAAATGCACATGAACCCGAGCTGATTAGTTTAGTGGATGTTTGGAGAGTGGGGTGCCAGCTCAGGTGTTGTCTCATCATTTGACCTTGTTCAAAATTACGAGGCTTTACCCTTGAATCTTTCCCTACCGTCACCAATTGCCCGTTGTGTTGCTCCAGTGCGACGTTAATTAACTACTTACCTACCACCAAACAAAAGTGGGTTATAATTAGCATATTAAATTTTAACATGTAAACATTTGGTGTCTGAAAAAATGTCAGTCGCTGAATTCCTGAATTTGACATCTTTTGCAAAATCCTCCCATTGAAAACTAAATTATTTTTGAGCATGAAAAACAGGTACAGATATTCGGGTATTTTTAATTAAAGCACGGGAGCAACACAATTGGCTATTCATGAAAAACGCGATCATAAAATTAACTAGAAACGAAAAGTTTAAATGATTCTTTCTTCCGGTTTCTCTGTTTGTAGCTGGTATAAGGAAGGAGAAATTTTAAAAAACTGCACACGAATTTAGAACGCTTAAGCGAAACAAAACTGAAACGAATGTCTCAGAACGGTGTTTCCTGTCCTTGAACTTCAAGTTGCAAAGGGGCCATCTAGAAATGAAACCGGTTTGAAATTGGTTTGTGTATTTCGCAAAGAAACCTAACAGCTTTGGACACGAAACGTCAAGACAAAGTCTCTCAAATTTGTCGATTTAATTCTTACACCTTATTTAAGCTTGTGCAGAGTATTGCGCTCATATATCTAGAAGCTAACATATAATAAGTATAAAAAAAAAATTATTTTATCACACCATACGCATATAATTTAAAATTTACTAAATTTAAATTTTACTGTTAAAATAATCTTTATTTGTGATGTTAAGAATACGATTGTAGATGTTGAAGAATGAACATTATTCAACGTCTACAATTTTCGCATGTATCTATCAGCAGGCCGGATTTCTTCTAAAATCGAATGTTACAAAGAGAGTCAAAACACAGAGAAAACACAACCAACCTTTGATAATTTCTGAAAAAACTGTATGCATATTTTTTCTTAAAGTAATTTGTTTTCGTTACTAATAAAAAATAATAATTAAGAATTGTAAAATTTAGTTTTTCTTTTGTTCATAATGAAATAAAGGTACAAAATATGGGGGTACTTCCGGGAGGGATTAAATTAGTTTTTAATAATGTTAACAATAAAACGACCTATTTTGGACCTAATTTACGTTTGATGACATCTCTCAATCTATTTTATCTTGATTTTTAATAATTTTTTCTGATTATTGATTCTATTTTCTCTATTAAGAAAGGAATTATTCTCAAAATTAACTCTCCTTGAAAATTTTTAATTTGTTAATTCTATATTGCAAATACAGTAACATCCCGATTTACTCGAACTCGGAGTTACGCGGTTCTTGATTTTTTTCGTAAAATATTCAAGGTTTACTTCAAGAGGCGTTCGTTTGCAAATCTGAATGAAGCTATGAGGCAAAACAGTGCCGATATCTGTTTAAAACTTTTCGAAACAATTCAAAGTTTTAGATGCCGTAATAATCTGTAGAAAATCTTCGGATGAAATTTCCAAAAAAATATCGAATGGTGTCTGGAAGAAACTTTGTCAATTTAAAAAAAAAAAAAAACCGAGACCGAAACAACGCCAGAAACTGATCATGTCGCTCTTGTGGTTGAAAAAGTTGTTATTCTTGCAGAGCAATTAATATTTTGAAGTCAATGGTGATGATGTCAACGAGCTGTTGAATTCACATAGTCAGAAGCTGACAATTGATGAGCTCATAGAAATACGTGAGCAAAACGTCACTGAAGTATCCAGTTCCACCAGAAAAAAAGTACATGAGAATTGCAAGCTTAACAGAAAGTTTCAGCTCAATTGAAAAGGGCTTAAAATTTTTAGAAAATCTAGACTCCTTTGAAGAACGCGTTATAGCTAAAAAGTAAGGAATAAAAGAAATCATTAGCGTGCTACGAAGAAATTATGCGATTAAAAAAGAAGGCATGTGTCATTAGACGAATTTTTATGAAGCCATCGACATCGAAATAACTCTTTTACGTAACTCATTATTTTTAATATTTTGTATTAATGTGTACAAAGAACTGCAATTTTATTAAATCATCTATTTCATCTAAACTAGTGTTCTTGTTAGTCTTTGGTCCCAATTAAACAAAATGTAAATATGTGTATTTATATGTAAAAAATATGCAAAGTTGTACCCCGACTTACGCGAATTTGACTTAAGCGATTTTCGTCGGTCACATCTACAGCTCAACTTAGGGGTATTGCTGTAGTTTCAAATATTTTCAATTGGATTGAAGTCTGGATTTTTTACATGAGTCATGAGGACTTTAGACTGGTATAGGGGTATAATTATCCACTTATTATATAGGGAGATTATGCGTCGGGTCTTTATCCTAACAAAGTTTGGAATATTTTTGACGATATAATAATTCTTACTTTCTTTAAAATTTTCGTTCAGAATATTTAAATACACTAATTTCACCCTTTTACAGTCAAATAAATGTCAATTCTTGTATGAAAGCACTAATACAGCTCCGAACTATCCGCTGCCATTGCTATTGTGTTTCCATCAGGCACTTAAAGAATTATCTTTTCAATGTTAAATAGCCCTTTATAATTCATTTTATTTGAGTATGACTTTTTATCTAGATACTCAACCATAAAAGTTGATTATTCTTACAAAGTTAGCATTTTAGGGGACTTTTTATATTTTCGTCGGGTTTCAAAAGTCAGTTTATCGGCTGGTTTTAAGGATACAAGGAATATTCTTCACGATACTCCTCTCTTCACATTCACTGAAACACTTTGGACATGCAGTTCGTGGTTTGTTTAATTTGTCTTCTGATACTTAAAAATTATACTATGACTTACGTATGGAGTTGCTTGGATACAACATTACTCTGTATTTCTCAGATTGTCCACCATTCGAAGGAAAATAGTTTTCTAAGAAGCGAAAGAAATCTTCAATTTTTTTCGGACCCATACTTCCAAATTTGCTATGACTATCCTTGAAATTATCAATTTTTATTTAAATTTTCTTTTAAAGCATAGATTGTTAGATAGTTCTTAGAACATTGCCTATTTATTGCATTTTTTCCAGACTGTCCAATACAATTTTGACCACTACTTTCACATTGAATACAAAAAATGTTAATTTTTGGATTTGTTTATTATATTAAACTTTGTAAGCTTCGTAACACATTTAATAAAATTCTAGGAAACTGAATGAAAATTTTTTTTTAAACCTTTATAGTTTTGGTGTTAGATTTTCTGATTCATAATTAAAAGTCCTAATATGTATTGAGCCCTAATATTTTTTTTGAGTCACAGTACATTAATAATACTTTAAAACAAATAATTTCTTAATTACTACGTCTATAAATTTGAGTTATATGGTCGTTAAGTGCACGATTAGACTCCAGTGAACATAAAAATCTTAATTTTTATGTTGAATACGAGACTGGGATGAAAGAAATGATTGAACTTACCAAAAAGAAAATATCTATTGTTTTTAATATCTGTTCGTAACTCGATTAATATATATATATATATATATATATATATATATATATATATATACAATTATACATATATATATATATATATTTACAATATATATATTTACAATTATATATATATTCATAAAATAATATATATGAATATATATATAATTGTATAGTTGATATATATTTGAGAGAAATGTTGTATATGTAATGAATCACTTATTTCCAGATGTCCATCGCTGTATCAATTCAAAGCTATGTCTGTTTATTTAAAAAAAAAATACATTGGAAACAAAGATTTCAAAGGTGTTTATATATAGATCTAGCATTTTTTACGCCAAAATAATTGGTGATAGGCCCGTAAGAATAGCAATATTTATATGATACTATGGGAGGTCCTCCTACATTATACCTATCAGAACAATTTGTTTTAATTTGGATGAAGGTTCTCAGGGCAGCACTGAGGACACTTGCCAGTCACCAGGATTTAAAAATACACACTAAATTTACCGACCTTTTGTAAATACCTATTTTTTTTATCAAAACGGGTCAAATGACCCATTTTCTATTAGGATGCGGGTGACAATGGATTTAGTGCAAGAAGTACTAAACAAGTTATCTGTAAATAATAATTTAATAATCTTATTACATAAAATGTTAAAATCATCCGCGTTTCCATGGCTATTAAAGTTTTGATTGGTTATGTGACGTTGCGAGTAGGGGGAGTTTCTAATTGTATTAATTGGTTGTGTGATGTCAGGTGTAGTCGGTTTGGCTTTCATTGGGCGTGTATCAATATGACATTTATCAGACGAATAAATAGACGAATCAAAAATAATAAAACACTAATAAAAGAATAAAATAAGTGCATGCACACTTGCTTGAAGAGGCTTATTTTCTTTAAGTTCACAGTTAAATTATAAGTCAAGTAAGTTAATTTCTTAGCATTATATATTTTTTGTGAAATGGATCAAATCTGTGTGTGTGTGATTTTTGTTGAATCATTTAATAAATTTAAAAGTTTATAGATAGCCAGTGATCAACAAAAGTTGACAGATAGTGGTGAAAAAAAGTTTATATATAGCCAGTGAACACGCAGTGAACCGTCATATTAACAATATATATAAATGAAGTTTGACCAAAATAAATACGGGCTTTTATCCTAGTTGCAAATAAAACGACAAAAATTCAATTATCATAAATAAGATATTATTTTCACTTCGTATTCATTAGTTTCACTTCTTTTGAGTATTCGATTATAAAATCTCGATTCATAATTCTAGTGTATAAAATGTTTTGAATGGAACTCATTATTTGTTAACTCGAATTGATACCGTTACTTCAGTTCAGAAGAAAAATTACAACGTTGAGATGTTCTGCTATCATTTGGATGCAATGAAGCACGAATTGTTAGGATGTAATCGAGCATGGAACTCTTTACAGTGGCGTGTGTGCTAATTATTTTGAACAATAGTATATATGGATAGTTTTAAAGTTGACGATGTTGTAAAAACAGAGTATGAAACAAATAAATTCAAACGTATGCAGGGAGAGGTTAAGAGAACTAAAAAAAAACTAAATTAATTTTATAAACATTTCATAAAAATTCTTGAAGTCAATTGATGGAAAGCGACAAAACTTTAAAAGTAATTTTAAAAGTCAAACTTTTAAAACGGGTCAGGTATATTTCGTGTTAAAAATGCACTGAGCACGTTAGGTCGTTTCAGTGAGCAGCACACAGATTCGAACCTAGGACCTCTCGAACTTTGTACATACAGAACAATATGTCTTTCACATTTCCTCCAGACACAGAGAGCACATTTATGTGTTTAAATTTGTTTTTTTGTTTTTCTGGGTGGCTTTAAGAGACAATTCTGTTTTAAATTTATAATTTGTTGAATTTTTAGGAAATTATACTGATGTCATTTCACATTTTCTTAAAGCTCTGTTTTAATCACTTCCTAAGTTTTAAAGAGGTATAAAAATTTTATTTTTAATTCTTCATGGCCATTTGAGATTCTTAAAACACCAATACGCGCACTGATAAGCCATCCAATCACAAATGAGCCACGGTAGCCCAGTTTGTCGAGTCGCGGATTTGAAGGGCTACGAGTTCGAAATTCGATTCAACCCAAGACCGTTGTGTACGTGAGGGCTGGTGCACACTAGAAGGCTTGAGTGAGCGCGATTTGGATCGAACGTGGGACTTTCCCTCTGCTTCTGTGGAACAAGATATTCATTTCTCTCCCCCCCCTAGCCCTGGAGATATAGATCTTGTATCGCGTACTCGATGTGACGCTGTGATTTGATTTTGTGACAAAATGTCACAGAAATGGGATTTAGTTTTTTTCCGGCCCCATGGAAAATTGCTTGTTGGAAGAACCATTATCAGTTGTTTCGTCATTCGAATATTTGCTTACTTGGGTTTTGTTGATGGACAACATAGAAAATAACGTTTTCATAAATCTTTTTCAGCCATGATCATAAAAAGATATTCCTCCTATCGCATCGCTTTATAGTCCAAGGTATCGATCGTGTTTTTAAATAAAAAAAAGCCGTTTTGGTCCCGATCAAAATATTACGAAAAATTAATCATTTTTTATTTTTTCGATCATTTCTTGCAACATCTTATATTAATTCAAACTTAACCATTTAATCACATTTAAAATGCATTTGTGTGGCAACAACGGTACGCTACTTCATACGCGCACCAGCGGAAAATATTTCCCTTGCAACGACAAAACATCGTCCTATACATTTCAAAACTTGTTCCTGAAAAACCCTGTAAGTATTTTTGAAACCCTATAAGTATTTTGACGCGTGTTTTTAAATATAAAAAAAAAATGTTTTGGTCCTGATCAAAATATCACGAAAAATTAATCATTTCCGATTTTTTTCGACCATTGTCTGCAACGTCTTATATTAATTCAAGCTTAACCATTTAATCACATTTGAAATGCATTTGTGTGGCAACAACGGTACGGCACTTCATACGCGCACCAGCGGAAAATATTTTCCTGGCAAAGACAAAACATCGTCCTCTACATTTTAAAACATGTTCCTGAAAAACCCTATAAGTATTTCTGAAATGTGTCCTAAGCCGTCTCTAACTGCAAAACCCAGTCTTGAGCAAAAACCCTCCGATTTCAGTTTCTCGTTAGTCCAACTCATTTCCTTTCACAAACAAGTATACCGCCCCGCTCCGGTGTTTCAACTTCACGGTCTCTGCCCTAAAGCCGCGGGGCATGCCTGCCACGTCCACGTGATCAAAACAATTCTTCCCTCCTCAGAATGAGTATCCGAGGATCCGCCTGATGCCGTTCACCACACTCCTCAGCGTTCGTCCCACCTATTTCATTGTCATGTCCTACTACCTGTCACAGTTCATCAAGTATGCACAGTCCCCGAAGAAGGCGTTCGTGACCATCCTCATGTATTTCTACAGGTGGTTGACAGGCAGTTTGACGGACAAGGTGTTCCATGTGGTCAACGCTTTCGGCCGAAGACCGTGCGCTCTGCCACCCGTGCAGAATCCGCTGCTCCTGGATTCGGCCCTGAGTCTTGCCGCCAAAATAAGGAAGAAGCAGGTATGAGTCCAGTTAATTCAATATCTACATTAATGTTCAACCTATTAATGTAATTTTGTTTTCTGTGTTTATGACGAACGGGAAAAGTAAAGCACGGAATTGGGGAACTTATAGGAGCCCTCCCCCCCCTTAAGAAAGACCCAAGTTGCTTCATATACAAGTGTGTTTTAGGAATCCTTAGTGTACAATTGTACAGTATAAACAATAACCAGAGTCTTGCAGCCAAAATAAGGAAGAAGCAGGTAGGATTCCAGTTAATGTAATATCTACATTAATGTTCAACCGATTAATATAATTTTGTTTTCTGTGCATATGACGAATGGGAAAAGTAAAGCACCGAATTCGGGAACTTATAGGTGGGGCCCCCAAGAAAAATACAAGTTGCTTCATATACATGTGTGTTTTCCGAATACTTAGTGTACAATTGTACTGTATAAACAATAACCAGAGTCTTGCAGCCAAAATAAGGAAGAAGCAGGTAGGATTCCAGTTAATGTAATATCTACATTAATGTTCAACCGATTAATATAATTTTGTTTTCTGTGCATATGACGAATGGGAAAAGTAAAGCACCGAATTCGGGAACTTATAGGAGGGCCCCCCAAGAAAAATCCAAGTTGCTTCATATACATGTGTGTTTTCCGAATACTTAGTGTACAATTGTACTGTATAAACAATAACCAGAGTCTTGCAGCCAAAATAAGGAAGAAGCAGGTAGGATTCCAGTTAATGTAATATCTACATTAATGTTCAACCGATTAATATAATTAAATTTTCTGTGCATACGATGAACTGGAAAAGTAAAGCACCGAATTGGGGAACTTATTTGAGGACCCCAAGAAAAAGACCTATGTTGCTTCATATACATGTGTGTTTTTGGAATACTTTGGTTGTATACAGTACAATTGTACACTGAGTCTCGCAGCCAAATAAGGATGAAGCAGGTATGAGTCCAGTGTTAATGTAATATCTACATTAATGTTCAACTAATTAATGTAATTTTGTTTTCTATGTATATGATGATCGGGAAAAGTAAAGCACCGAATTGGGGAACTTATTGGAGGGCCTCAAGGAAAGACCCAAGTTGTTTCATATGCATGTGTGTTTTCGAAATACTTTGGTTATTGTTTATACTAGAGGTGCACAACCTGTGCGGCCCGCGAATCATCAATTTGCGGCCCGCTAACTAATTTTGACTAAACTTCCAAGGGGATTTAAGTTAAGAAGCAAATTGACTGACAAACATTTAGAATCAGTCTTAAGAGTTTCTACTAGCAGTATTGAATCTAACATACCTAAATTAGTAAAACTCAGTATCAGCCATCCCATTAGGAAGGTGTAACATAATTATCGTTTATGGTTTAGAAATTTTAATATTAAATATATTTGCTGTAATTTTTATTTCTAATTTTACTGATATCATTAAAATTTATGATACTCATCTTTATTGCTCATTGTACTACTACTACTGTTATTAAATTTATAACCTAAAATAATTTGCTGAAGTACATATGACGTTCTTGAGACAGATTCTTAAAAGTAATTCTGAATGATTGATCATTGCAAATGTTTGTAAACTTCATTTTTTAAACTATTCACAATACCATTCATTAAGCTCTGTAACGAGCTCCTAGATTTTTTGAGAAAAAATTTTTAAGTTTTATCTTAAAAAAATAAGTGATTATTTTTTACTATACATATTAAGTGTAATAACAGCTGTACATAATTGGGTAGTAACACTTTCATTGTGTCTGTGCTGTAACTTCATTTGCGGCCCCCATGTCTCAATCAACGGTGCGAGTGGCCCTTCTCCCAAAAAGGTTGTGCACCCCTAGTTTATACAATACAATTGTACACTGAGTCTTGCAGCCAAGTAATGAAGAAGCATGTATGAGTCTAGTTAATGTAATATCTACATTAATGTTGAACCGATTAATGTAATTTTGTTTTCTGCGTATATGATGAACGGGAAAAAGTAAAGCACCGAATAGTGGAACTTATTGGAGGGCCCCAAGAAAGTCCCAAGTTGCTTCATATACATGTGTGTTTTCGGAATACTTTGGTTATTGTTTATACAGCTCACTATTAATATTATTAGGTTTATTATTAACCTTCTGAGGGGTCCCCACTCATATATCCGTTCTGCAACCTTCATTCCCAGAGTGGTTTTTATCCAGTTTCGACCTTCTTTGACAATTTAATGGTAGAAGGTTAAGTGTCATTTGTTTACATTTTGGGATTATTGCAGTTTTGAAGTTTCCTCGGGGTGTGTTATGACTGTGCTGACAACTAGAGCAATCAATCGATTATTTTAGAGGATATTTACAGCAACACCGATCTCAAACTCCTTTCAACTCATGTAGTACGCTGACTTTGTGGCCACATATCTCGAAACTACAAAAATGTCACATAACCCTTTCTTCCACTCACCCCCTTCAATTGTTTTAGCCAATAGGCATGGTTATTTAGTCATTAACCCTCTGATAGTCACTAGATTTCCGAGTCTATATAGTATTGCCCCTCTCCCATTACACAGGTATATATTGACTAAAAAAAACCACATCAATTGCTTGAAAATATCCCGTGTAAGATTAAATCGGCAGAGAAAGTAAAAACTGGTCAGATGTCATGCAAGGAAGATTGCGGAGAAACTACTTGCAGAACGGATATATGCTTGGGAATCCCTCAGAGAGTTGAATGTGATATAGGAAGAAAACGATTCTACACTACTCAGAAACCTTGTGACATTCTGAGGGTTAAAATATGTTTCTTCTGTTGTTTTGGAGGAAGCATGGCCCCCACCCTAAAAGAAGTGTGAGGACTAAAGATTCGCTCACCCCTTGGACTTAAGCGTCCTTGTGTCCTGATATAAACGTGATGTTAGCCATCCAGTATATTTGACTACCCGTATTTTCTGTAAATTCGTCAAATTTAACATTATGAGGGATTTATATGCGTTTGTCTTTTCTACAACCTAACCATTTTGACCAATATTTCTTAGACATCTCTCTCTCTCTCTTCTCTCTTCATTCAACCAATGTGAATGTGGTTTTTTATCCATTAAGAGTGATATGGGATGCAAGCAGTTCTTTACTACTTGGTAATTCCTTGGCCTTCAGAAGGTTAAAATTCATTCCTCGTGTTTCTTTTTTTTAGGTAAGCGTGACCTCAAACATAAAAATAGGAGGCTAAAGGTTTGAATTATTTGGACTTGCCGTCCCTGTCTTCTGAAGGGGCCTTCACTCTAATAAGTAATGTTAACCACCTTACATATTTGACTGCCCTTATTACATGCATATTTGTTATACTTATCCTTTATGTTGGAAGGGTCCAACCAAAGAAGTAATGGAAGGAACCCAAACAGGGTAAGACCAATACTTCCTATAACTGGCTTCGTCTATGAGGTGTTGGTCAGGCACATAACGACAACACTATCTAATGAAAGAATTTGAGTTATCGTGCATATTTGAATACCATACTATCTGTATATTTTATAAAACTTATTCTCATATTAGGAACATCAGGTGTTGCCTCGTCATCTGGCCGTGGTTCAAAATTACGTGGTGTAGTCCTCGGATCTTTCCCTTAATGGATTGATCCCGGATCGTCAATAGCCCGTTGTGTTGCTCTAGTACGATGTAAACTAAAAATTACATAACCTTACCTTACCCATATTAGGGATGGGAGTGTCCCATATAAAAATATAGGGATGAATAGTCCAGTCAGTCAGTTGATCCCTCTGATATCAGGGACGTTGAAATTCACAAATTAGGTGAGGGCATTGAAGTAGTTTTATATTCATTTAAACAACTTAATTGCTAATCAAGGGTTATCAAAAAGAAACATTTAAAAATTGTTAATTTTTCAGATTAGTTATATATATTCACTAAAAAAATGAACCAGTCCCCACGTAATGGAATCGTCGCCACCATCGTACCAGAGTCCGAGGGCAGTAATGGGTCCTCGAATATGAAGATATTTTTACCTCTAACTTGCAGATTGTTTTCGAAGTCAGAAGACAGAAATATTTTATTATGTTTACAATTTAGCAGAACAAATCGGGCTTACAAAAAGATCAAGCCCTTTTGCCCCACAAAAAAAAATGTTCTCACGTTGGAGAGGTATGGAAGTTTAGAGAGTGAGGTAACAGCTCAGGTGTTTACCTCGTCAACTGTACTTGAATTTGTAAGTAGTCACACTGGAGCAAAAAAAAAACGAGCAAGACCTCGTAATTTTGAACCACGGTTAGATGACGAGTTCAACACCTGAGCTGGCACCTCACTCTCCAAACTTCTACACCACGCCAACATTAGGACATTTGAGGCCTCTACAGACAAAACATGAACCAGTCCCAGCATACACAACAGTTTCTGGTTGGACCTAGTTTCGAACTCGAAACCTTTCGGTTTCTAATCCCTTTCTCTGGGCTACCATGATACGTATTTATTGTCATATCATAAGAAACCTGGACTTGAATTACGTATCTTTTAAACTCTTGAAAACTTCCTTTTCGGTCTTCTGTTTAGCAGAACGTTCTTGTCTCTGGCTATAGTTTTCGTGATTTAAACTTTATTTAAAGTTTTAAAAAACTCGGGTATCGAATTAAGCTAAGATAACACAGACATTTGGTTAATCGGAGCTCGGCTAACCAAGGTTTTGTTCCACTTAAAACTTGTCCATTTTATGTCTTTTGGAGTGATATACTTAAACATGCAAAGCAGGTCTCGGGTGCATATCTGGAGTGTCGATCTTTAACGAACCTCAAATATCGTTACTTCTTTTCAGGTAAGTTGCGAAAGCGTGGTAAAGGCCTTTATTAGGCGTATTGAAGAAGTGAATCCGATCATCAATGCTGTCGTTGAGACCAGGTACACAGAAGCTCTTGCAGAAGCTCGCTGCGTCGACGAGCTTGTGGCTTCCGGGGGAAAAACGGAACAAGAGCTGGAGCTGGAGATGCCTTTACTTGGGGTTCCTCTCAGTGTCAAAGAAGCCATTAGTGTAGAAGGTGAGTATTCGAAATGTAAATGTGTTCTATTATGTTCCTGTTTTGAAATCAAAAGAGAATTGAGGTGACGAGGAGATGGAAAAATACACTATATGGACAAAAGTATTTGGACTCTGCATGATTTTCAAAAAAAGTGCTTTATTATTCTATTTAGTAACGAGTAGGCCCTTTTTTTTGCTTCTATTATAGCTGCAACACGTCTAGGCATTCTTTCCACAAATTCTTTGTATGTCTGGGGAGGAATAGCTCGCCATGGCCTCTTACAAGTCTGTGAGAAGATATTGTTGTGAAGATGGGCATGCGTGGCGATGTCGTACTCGTCGTTCCAGTTTGTCTCACAAGTGCTCGATCCGATTGAGATCGGGGCTCTGAACAGGCCACTCAAGCAAATTCACCTCATTTTCAGGAAGTCAGTTCAGCACACGTATTGCAGTATTACATGGAACTCGATCCTGTTGGAAGAAACAACCGTCATCACCGTAGTAAAGCCATAGTGTAGGCAATGCAGAATTACCAGACCGTCGAGGTACACTTCAACGTTCATGGTACCAGGTACATAAAGCCATAGGCCAAGTCTTAACCAGGAAAAACAACCCCACACTAAGATGGAACCTCCTCCAAATTTCTGCAGTGTCCAAATATTTTTGTCCATATAGTGTATATTATAATTGTAGATAGAAAATGGCAGTAGGCGTACCTTAACATTGATAACTGGGTATGCCAAGATTGGATAGAAAGCAAATACATTTAAGGCTTAGCTTTAGGCAACCTTATAATTCAACTAAATTCGACATTGTTTCTTTTCCTCAAAGACAATACAATTAATTAAAATTTAACCCTAAGTTACAAATAAGCCCAAAAAACGTTATTGCGCCTTTTAGTGCCAACATTGTGTGGTTAATCTCAGCATTATCTTAGAGCATGAGGATCTTTTACAAAGACAGGGAAATTGGCAGAAAATAATAGACTATGCGCAAGGACTAACTGTTTGCATTATCTAGACGGGTAGGAAGCTAGGGTTAGGGGAGAAGAGTGTGCTGAAGGTATCCATCGAGTAAGGCATATACCGTTACCAATTATAGTAAAAAACCATTTGAGACTGAAAGAAGGAAGCTTCAACAGTCCCTGGTTGGCATTTTGCGTTGAAAATCAAGGACGTTGATATACTAAAAACTGACGTTTCACTCAGTTATGTTTTTAAAAAAATCGTCGGTTTTGCTTTAAGTTCCATCAATTTTTATTTTTTCCACCGAAAATTAATTTTTTATTAGGTAGGTAGGTGTTTCATTTAACGTACCACTGGAGCAACACAACGGGCTATTGGTGACGATTCGAGATCAACCTGAAGAGAAAGTTCGGAGGATAACACCACGTAATTTTGAACCACGGTCAGGTGACGAATTTTTTATTGGGATTCACAGGGCTTTTGGGCTTTGATGGTCGTATGACACTGGAAGAGAAATTATGTATTGATTAGACAGAAGTTAGCAAGGGCAGTGGGCGAGTTGTTCTTTCTATTATCCTTAATGAGTGTACAGAAAAAGATGCTCTGGAAAGAAAGTGTTTTTAAAGTAACAATGAAGGAAATATTTCAGATAAAAACGCAAACACATGCAAAAGTGCATCAAATAGCTCCCAGATACATAGAAAAATAAAGTTATCTATTTCCTGAAATATTCATTGGTAGGTGCGTGTTTGTACGTCCTTATTCTTTGTTACGTGTGTCTTGATTATGTTAGATTCTGCACATTTCATGCCTTCAAGCCCTTGTAGTATATTCTTTAATAACTTTTATGATTTTGGTTATGGTCGTTTTACTAGATCATGCGTGTAGTCAAAATTCATTATTGCCTTTAATATAAGGGAAACACTTGCAATCAAAGAATTTTCACTGTCGTTTCACCAATTTATGACATCAGATGCTACTAAAACCGCTGTCAAAAGTTAAATTGGTCTTGGTGTCAGGGCAGAATAGTTTGAGTGTTGTTTGACGAATATTTGCTTTATTGTTTGTATTAGCTTCGTTGCACCATTATTAAAATTGCAGATATGCTCTTCACAACTGGTGCTGTCCATCGTCGTGGTGTAAGAGCGAAGGAGGACGCCGCTGTTATAACCTTCCTGAAAAGCGCTGGAGCAATACCTATAGCCATGACCAACACCAGTGAACAATGCTTCTGGATGGAAACATACAATAACCTCTATGGCAGAACGAATAATCCTCACAATCCTCAAAGAACAGCAGGTGGAAGCAGTGGTAAGTGTCTGTGCAGCTGGTATTAGGTTTTTCTTTTGACAGGATGATGACAGGTGGGTTTGGCATGACCAAAATGTTCATATCTAAACTTTAGAACATCTATTACACTTGGAGTAATATCATTTTTATACAATTAATTGATGAGCATTTTTATAATGTATTCTCTTTTTCACGTGTGAAACGCTCCAGGTCTTATAGGTCGAAAAAATCATCGAAAACTGAAAAGAGAAACACAATCTTTAAGCTTCGCTTCACACCAATAGAATCCGAATCAATCCACGCCAATTTGAATCCAGTAGAAACTGATTAAATTCTGCTGCATTGAAGGGGATGAGTCCGTAGTGTAACGGTTTAATTTTTGACGTACAATATTCGTATGGAAACGAATTTCATAAATCTTCGCCTATTTATTTCTACTGGATTCAGATTGACATGTATTGCTCGGATATACTGTTGGTGTGAAGGGTAGCCTAACGGTGCACCCCTTCATCACTTTTTCATTTCACATTTATCTGTTGCTAGTATACCTTCGTTGATTGGGGTAGATGAAAATAGACTACATTCATATTGAATTGCGCGTATTTATCAACTATAACGTCCTCTTCCACTTTAAATAAATGGATATGCGTCCTTAAAAACTCTCGTTTTAGTCTGTCACCAATAATCGTAACAGCAAACCAAAATAATTCAGCAAGTGATTCAAAATTTTATAATAACTTGCCACCTACATTTCATTGTCTGGTTAAGTTATTTTGTTCTGTGTTTTTTTTTAAATACATAGGGCGTTGCGTCTTAAGCAAATAATTATTGACAACTAATTATTTAAGAAACATATAGCATAATCAACAAGTAGGCGTATTGTAAAACGAATTAATTAAATTTAATGGCTATATTTTCTTATACAATTAGGTTTTTTTAGTTACTTTTAGGAACAAATAATTCCACAGAACATCTGATCAACTGCCGTAATTTGCTAATATATATTAATACCTTCGAATAAAAGTTCTATTAAAAGTTATTCATAATTCTTACCAAAAATCGTACACACATACGAAAATACTTGTATTCAGTTCAAAAGAACAAAATCTATATATATAATTCTCTTACGTGGCACGCAAAAAAGACGTTATTTGTTATCGCGTTTTGGCAATATTGTACGATTGTTTGTTTATCACGTAGCCTCGCGCTTCAATTGAATTTATAGCGTTTTCAAATGAAATTTTATTGAAAATAAATGAATTTTAGTTCAGCTGTTGCAGTTAATAATAGAAATCAAAGAAAGCGGAGGATCTTTTCAGGGCCATTAAAAAAAAAGGTCCTTTTCAAAGCCAACAATTATAGTTCAACAAGACGCTTGCACTACAACTTTCGACAACAAACTCAATGAGTCACTCAACGCTCGAGTGCAGGGGTAAATGTACACACAAACAACATGCTGGGTATTCAACTTCCAAATAAGCGATCACATTTCGAGTCAAAATTTGCTCAAAGTTTTCATTTGAATTCTGATTCTATAGGTACTGTATATATCTTTTCTGAAAAACAGAAGAAAAAAAATTTAGTTTTGAAAAATATTTTTGTGGAATATCATATTTTGTAAACAATTCCTTCTGCTAGGACACATGTCTTCATTGATGCGAGCGAAGCGAGCATAGGTTCGCGCAGCGAACCAATGAGGATTGTGAAGCAATCCTCTGGGGGTTGGCGAGCGTTAGCGAGCAGGGGGCGGGCCCCCTAGTATAATTCAAATTTTGAAAACCAAGGAAATATCTTTATTGAAACATTGCATTAAGGCGCTCTTATCAGTTTTGTATGTCTTACACAACGTCAACAAGAATCTTTTAAATAACTAGATGAATAACCCTGTGTTGCTCTGGTTTCAAATATGACCGCGGCAGCTAAAATATGACCACATTTCCCTGCGTTAACTCAAATATCAGAAACCCTGTAGAACGTGTTTCCTACCGCGACATTTCCTTGTGTTAACTAAAATACAGAAACCCTGTAGAACGTGTTTCCTTGTCCATGTCCATTTACTGCAGGAAAACAAACTTTAGATTTTTAAAATTGTGGCTTCGTGAAGCACTTTTAGGACTGCCTGTGTGCCAATTTTCATGGCTACAGATCGGTCTGGAGACAGGAAAGAAATAGCCTTCGTTTTTCGCAGTGTTCTAAAGTATAAGTGTACCAAATTTGGTGTGTATTGGTCAAACTATGTAGATTTGAATAGAAAATACACACACACACACTTCCTTTTTATGTATATAGATTTACTTTTAAAAGTCAATGCATATCGAATCTTAAGAATAAGCTACTTAATTTCATTTTGCATTGTTTAGGTGGAGAAGGAGCTCTACTGGCATCCGCTGGATCTGTGATTGGAATCGGCAATGACATCGGTGGAAGTATTCGCATACCGTCATTCTTTAATGGAGTCTTCGGTCATAAGCCATCCAGAGGTAGGACGGATTACACAAGCCACTTGTCTGTTCTATTGACAAAATATAGGTATAGCTAACGGAAAATTAGAGAGTGAGAATTTTAAATATAGTATAACGTTCTGGAAATATTCTGCGATTTTACTACACGTGATTTGGAAACACTAACAAAAGTTTCAAGTATATCTTCGAGTTAAGTGAAAATTTACTTAATCATTGATAAAAGTATATCTTAAAATATGTGAGATTGAATTACAGTCAAAAGCTAAATTATTCTAATGAGAGCGATTTGAAGTATAAACAAACATAAGTTAACCATAGTCAAAACGACGATACATCATATTAGTTCTAAAAGAGGAAAAGAAGGGTTCTTGAAGTATCTTTTACTTCTCTTAGGTGTTTGTTTATATTGTGCATCCTCTCCTAGAAAAGAAATTTTGTGCGGTTCGATATGCACTACATTAAAACAGACGTATCGAGACGTCCATTTAATAGGATCAGTTAAGATATCGTTTTTATTTTATTTCATCTGATAGGTATTATTCCAAATCGTGGACACTTCCCTGTAACTGAACCGGTGCTTCAACAATTCATAGGTACGGGACCGATGTGTAGATATGCAACGGACCTCAAGACAATGCTTCGAGTTATGGCTGACGCAAATGCTAACCTTTTACAGCTGGATAAGGAGGTAAACAAATTCTCAAGGTCACATATTCACTTACAGGGGCTTCGTTTGTATGAGTGTAACTATTAACAAATACGAACGGGCATTTTTGGTTTAAAATAATGATCTTTGGCCATTCAGCAAGTTCCAGATCACAATGTAATTATGATGATGCAATGCATGAATGTAATATGAAAGTAACTTTCCCTGAATTTAGAATCTCACTTTTATTGAGAAACATTTTGGTTCAGTATTTTTTAAATCTTATCTTCGAAATAGCAATAAAGAATTGTTTGTAATCCCAATTGCGTTCTTCAGAATTTTTAACCTTCTAATGCGTTAAATGGTTTCGATTTCTTTCGTTACGCATTGTGATTTCTTTAACTCTCGTGAATTATGACAGGAACCCAAAACTGGTTACAAAATATTTCATGCGTTTGTTTCAACGTGTAAAATGTCATGCACATATTTACTTCGTAAACTGAATGAATCGTTAAATATAATCTATTTCACATGCGTGAAATAGATTTTTAATAACTATCAGACCTACGCATAGCATATGTGCTAAACCTTTTTAATTGCTTACATCTATTGATGTCAAAGTGTCGTAACTCAATTTCATATATCTTGTTTCAATCTATCCATATTAATGAAAGGATTGAAATTATTAATATCCATACTAATAAAAGGTTTGTATGTTTCTATAGAAATGAAATAAAAACATGTAATAGTATTTTGTTTCCTCTTACTGGTGATAATTCGTATTTCTAATGAAATGCATGACAAAAATCACACCTCAGTCATGTTTTCACATCTAGATATGAAAATCTTCAAGTTAATCCCATTTTCTTGTTCAAAAGCGATTCGGCATTGTTTGTTGCTAAACCTATTTCGCTCATACTTTCCCATTTCTATCTTCGAGATTTATCATTGCTTTCTGTAATTAAACTTCTGAGGAATTTATTATTAGAGTGACAGGATCTTATCCGTGTAGTTTTAGCGAGAGTATGCACAATAGCTCAAAAGATATAGTTATTTAAAGTAAACGGCAAAATGGGCGTATTTGTACCCAAAGTTGCCATTCAACAATATAGAAATACAATTAATTTATGTGCCTCGTAGGTTGGTGAAATATCGTATAAATTATATAATTAGTGTTCTACTTTTTTTTTTAAGTTGTTAAAACTCTCTCTCTCTCTTTAGCTTGTAATTTTCTTAAGAAAATGTTTAATAATTACCTCAAAACATTATTTTTCATCAGGTATCGTTGAAGAGTCTGAAGGTATATTACATGGAAAATGATGGAGACGGGAATTTTACCCTTCCAGTAACACCGGGTGTGAAAGGTGCCCTTAAAAAGGTAAGCTTAGTATTCAACACACACACACACACACATATATATATATATATATATATATATATTGGAATGAATTCCCTACGAATTCCCATTTGATTTGCTTCGCAAACAAAATTATAAATAGTATGAACTTTATGAATATTATGAACCACGGTCAACGTCGTGGTGGCCTCGTCATTGTCGAATTCGGCCAAATTTCAATTGCGAAGAGATCCAATAGGTGTGACGACATAATCTCTTGTAAAAATAAAAATATTTAATTGGAAAATTATTTTTTTAAAGAAAATCAAACGCAAGTTATCGTTATGGTGTAAAAATTTCAGCAGATTTCAAATCCGTTGAAATTTTCATTCCATCTTCAACGATACCTATTTTACATAGAAGAACTAAACAATGCCAGTCAAAATGTTTTTTATTTGTTTTGCTCAGTACAGGAAATGAAATCTGTGATTTCTTGAATCAAATTAATGTCATTCTACGTAGCGGCCGTTCGTATTGGAAAAAATATAAAAATTTCAATTTAAAAAGGATTTGTTTAAAGAAAATTACAATTTTAAGTATCGATCTAAAAAGAACTCAGTTAAAACTTTATTTTTTTTTTTTAGTCTGCTGACAAATTGTTCCTCTGCAAAATCAAACGGAAGCGGAAAAAATAAATTTAGAATCAGCGATCTCCTATGCTGTTGTCATTCCAAAGAAAACAATAATAATTAAATTTCCATTAAATTCATTTTAAAATGCTCTAGATTGAATTTTAAATTTCTGCGCGACCCAAAAATTGCAAAAAATGTGTACTACCTGTGTGTGCCAAATCCCATTACTGTAAGTGCAAGATTCGTCAGGACTTTGATAACGAAAAACTTACAGACAGACAAACACTTCATTTTATAATAGTGATGAAACAAATAACGATTATAGTCGAGGCTCTCTCTCTCTCTGAATGGTTAAAAGAATCCTAGGTAAAACTTTATAAATCAAATCTAAAACTGGTTAGAAATCATGCAAGGAAATCTGAAATGAGTAGGGGAATAATGCGTGCATGACCAACATCTCCTGGAGCAAAGCAAAGGAGCAACGAACTGAGTGACGTCACGACCCTGAAATCTTCCTGTTGTAAGAATTTGAGGATAAGCATGTTGGCATGACCCTCAGAGGGTCATGCCAACATGCTTATCCTTATATCTAAGTACTTGGAATAAATGTTTGTATTTCTTGAGGGGCCTATCATCATACTGGGATCCAGAGTACCAATGTCGTGAGGCGGGTAGGGAGAGTTCAATTCTGTATTGTGGTGTGCAAGGTCGTTCCTATTGGTATACCTGACGTGTACTTGTACCTAATCGAAAAATACCTCCAACACAGGCGCACAGTATGCTTCCAAGTTTAAGTAAACACACCCACATACCGATATTAATTTCATACTTATTAGTTCTTCGTTTCTTTTTGCGATTGTAGTAAAGGATGTTTATGAGAATCATCATATTTTGTTCTTTATTTTAGAATATTCAAAACGCATTCATCAAGAACAGGGGTATAGATCCCACGGGGCTCGAATCCAAAATGATTTTGGAATTAAAAAGCTCAAAAAATACATACAGAAGCTAGATACTTGTATATTAGAGAAGCAACATCGTAAATCATGTAATTAAAATATACGTCTGAAAAGAGTCGAAAAAAATCATTCAACGGAATGCTTATTCAACATTACGGTACTTAGGGAATCGAAAGAAAGAAGATTAGGCAACCTCGAAATTATTTTCCGAATATTTGATTGATGAAAGACGTAAAATCAAATGATTTTTAGATGAGGAGGCGCTTGATGAGGTTTTTACATGGGTATCCCAACCTCAGCTTTGCACCTCAGGAACTTCTCTTGTGGTGCTATGCAAAACTGAAGTTAGAAACTAAATCTGCATTCATCAGTGAGGACACATGTCACTCGTACGTTTCAGAACCTTAAGGCCCGGTGCACACATCCGGTTTTTCAACGTGCGGCGCCGCTGCCGCAATGCAAGTGCGGTCTGAGATACATTAGATCCAATGGAGTAGTGCACACATGCCTCCAACTTGCGTGCAATTTGTACCGCAGTTGTTGTGTTGCAAACTCGTAAGTTTTTTTTTTTTTAGTATTTTAACTTTGGAGTTCTTCTTTTATAAAGGGTTTCATTACATCCCCTTTTGTATATTTATGTTGTAAATGTATTATACTTTTAAATATTTGGAAGTACCGAAGAGATGCTTGGCCTGTAAAACCTTTAAAATTTATTAAGTTATCATTTGAGTGTTATTTTACTGTGTGTTTACTATGGGATATGTTTTTAACCAGAGGCTTCCTCTGGTTCTTTCTTCAGCTCCATCATTCCAAGTGCATTTCGTATGAAGGTGTCCTGTATTCGGTCAGCCATTGTCCCTTTTCACAAAACGAAGCTTTTTTCGAGTGGTTCCTCCCAACACCCCTATGCAGCAAACCCATAAAACTATTCCCCCTCTCTGAAGGAATGCAGTAGAGGTAGGGTCAACGCTCAAGTTTATCGTCCGACATCGGTCTTCGCCCCACCCCAATCCCCAAGTTGCGGGTGGACCCCTGCCAGATGCTGAAACGGAGAATCTATCATCGTCCCGGAGCCAATCACAAAATTTGCTTGCCAAAATGGAATCCATCCCAAAACTTCTGGAAGGATGGTGGCAACAGGAGAGTGATGGTCTATAAAAAGGGGACACAACGAGAAAGTGGGGCTTTTTCTCTTTTGGACGTGCGATTTTGGATTTTCTCTTTTGCGGTCTGCAAAAGGGGTCTTTTGCTGGATGTGGGAACGCAGACGAGATGATTTCATACCCTTGGTAACTCAGCTCCCGGAGCCATTTTTTTTATCCCTTCTACCTCTTTCTTCAATCTCTTTCGTTCCTGTCTCCTCTTATAGGAACATTAAAATATAAAATTATAGTTTAAAGGTATATCCAATTATGTGTCGCGCTGTTGATTTTTGTCAGATGGTTATTTTCGTGATCATATAATTATTTTGAAGATCATTATAATCTTAAAATTCTTATGCATAAATAAATATTCCATTATTTTAGATTTTTAAATCTTTTGATTTTGGGCATTCCTCTTTTTACTCGTCAACACAGACAACAGCATGTATAAGGTTTACCTGATTATTGTTTTAGTTCCACAACGCAATATGTGACCTATATAGTGGTTGCATCTTGCTACACAGCACAGTTCCCCACGGCGCCGCACGTTCGCCGCTCCGTTCTGAAGTACCTTGTTTTCATAAACAAATGGAATATAAATAATAATTAATAAAAGGTTGTATCCAGTAACGTCTATTTTGTAACAAAATATACTTTTTTTTACACCAAGTAAGCGAAATAAACACGTTTCCTTCGATAGAATATTTATCGCAAATGGCGCGAAATGAGTTCGTGCGTCATTTCACAGTTATGTGAGCATAGTTGGGCTTCGGTGCCGCAGTGGCGCCGCACGTAGAAAAACCGGATGTGTGCACCGAGCCTATATTACACTGGTGTCCAAAGTTATCTTTACATGCAGAGAATTACGGATTTCTCAGACATAATGAATTATAATTTTATGAGTTTGTGTGGAATGAGACATAACATCATAACACCTAAATACAAAGGAAAAAAATTAAGAACACTGCATATATATAAAACTGTAGCATGAAACAATAAAAATGGCAATAATATGTGACAAAGAGATCAGAAGAAAAAAAATAAGGCTCTTGAATTTAATATGTACTTTTCCCACACTGAAATTCAGAGGACAATCCTTCGGTACAATAGTCCTTGAATAGGTTAAAAAATTAAATACTCATTAAATTTTTATATCAATAACCACTTATGTAATATTTTAGGTGATTTCTCATTTCCGGAAGATATGCGACGTGCCACCGCAGCGAGTTCACATCCGTGGCTTGAAGCACGGATTCAAAACCTGGGCACACGCTGTGTCCGCCAAAGTGGCCAACGTCGCAACCGTCGAGTCTCGTGTCTTCGGGGAAGACTGCAACACCAGCGTCTGGAAGGAATTCATCTTAGGTCTGCTCGGAAGGTAAAGGATGGCTGTAATCGTAATTTTACGATAACATTGTGGTTACTTCTAATTGTTGATAACAGATATAATAAAATACTAATATTAAGAGTTATTACAATGGTAGTTTTCAACTTACTAGTTGCCTCATTAAAAAAATAATAATTTTATTTCTTAATGTAATTATTAATTTATATTTTTATACACTGTTGTTTGTAAAAAATGCAACACCATGAAGGAATCATCCGAATGAAATGAAATTTGCAGCAAATGTCAATTATAGGATGTTATGCAAAGTAGTAAAGTTTCAGAGCCACCACTCATGCATGGTGTGAGCAGCGCCCTCTGAACTGACGCTAAAAGCGTATAAATAGAGGGCTGTAGCGGGACGTTGAAAATAGTGCATGGTTTTTTTTTTGTGGCGAACGTTTAGTGAGACCTAAGTATGCCTCCACGACGAAATAGGGTAAAATTTAAACAACTAACGGAGTTTGAACGTGGGAGAATCATCGGCCTTCGTGAAGGAGGATTTTCCTATCGCGTAATAGCAGCTCGTGTGCAGCGGAACGGTTCCACAATGATGAGAGTTTGGAAGTAGTGGAACGACGAGCACCGGACAACTCGAAAAACTGGGAGTGGACGACGGAAGATGACGTCAGCGCGTGATGATAGACACCTGGTCCACATGGCGGTGAATGACCGTACAGCTTTCTCCAGGCAGTTGGCAACACTTTGGTCTACTGCTACAGGTGTACTAATGTCGGCTTCGTCAATTTGCCGACATCTGCTGCAGCGTGGACTGCGTGCAAGTATTCCTTTATACTGGATCCCCTCACTCCAAACCATCGACGGCTGCGTCTGCAATGGGCTCCTGAGCACAGAGCCTGGCGGGATGATTGGCAACAAGTTGTCTTTTCTGACGAATCCCGCTTTAATTTGTGGAACTATGATGGCCGCGTTCGTGTTAGACGCTATGCCGGTGAACGCTGCCTTCCAGAGTGCGTTATCGAACGTCATAGTGGTCGAACACCCAGAGTTATGGTCTGGGGTGCGATTTCGTATCATGGACGATCTCAGCTGCTACGAATTGAGGGTAATCTGAATAGCAACAGGTAAGTCCGTGAAGTGCTAGAGCCCGAAGTCGTTCCCTTCCTTCAAGGCATCCCTGGAGCTATCTTTCAACAGGATAATGCACGCCCACATGTTACAAGGAATGTTCGAGACTTCTTTTCAACCCAACACATGAAACTTCTTCCTTGGCCTGCTTATTCGCTGGATATGTCGCCTATTGAGCAAGTGTGGGATTTGGTTAATCGGCGTCTCGCTCGTGATCCGCTTCCAACAATTTCAAAAGACGAACTTTGGGTGCGCATACAAACAACATGAAATTACCTTCCACAAGCAGACATTCAACATCTGTTTCACTCCATGCCACGTCGTATAGCAGCACTTATTGCAGCGCGTGGTGGCTAAACCAAATACTGATTTCGAACACTTAATATTGTTTTTTTGCTTTGAAAATTTATTCATTTATTTGTACTAATACAAGCCATTTGTGTATTAAATAGCATTTAATTCTGAGGACTCCTTCATGGTGTTGCATTTTTTACAAACAGCAGTATATATATGCAGGGTGATTCTACGGTTATGGGACAAACTTGGACGGGTGATACAGCATACTAAAACATACGTTTTTCGTATAGGAATGCATGGTCGGAAGTGACGCGTGGAGGCACGAACACAAAAAAATGAGACGTGAACAGAAAAACATTGTTTATTTACAACATCATTGCAAAATGCTTCTTTGTAGCGATGTTTACAATAAATGATCAAAATTGCTACCACCAACAGTAATACAAACTAGTCAGCTGTGATTGGCTAGCAATGCTGTGGGTATAGAGGGTAGTAACATGCATGGCCATCCGTGATCTGATGCACCTGCGGGAAAACGTCATTTGCAACTGTGCTGTCGACCGTGACGGGAGATTTTACAAATAGTGAAAAGGTGGACAATGCATATGATGTACAGGGCTGCTAATGGGAACGGCAGGGCAGCGCTACGGCTGAGTCAGGAAGTTTTCCGAACAGGCGTATGCCGAACCACAAAATGTTTGAGCGGTTGCATAGGTACCTTTGTGAAAATGGTTCATTCATCGCCTGCTCTAACGAAGACCTGGATCAAGAACTGTACGACATCCAAACATGGAAGAAACCATCTTGAACATTGTGAATGAAACACACAACACAAGAACAAGACCCATTTTACGTCGTGTACATGTGAGTCGACCCACTTTTTGGAGAGTCTTAAATGAAGAACGTTTACACACATTCCTTATTCAGAGAGTCCAAGCCTTGCGCGGCGCTTAGAATTCTGCCAATGGTTCTTGCAGCAGTGTGCGGTGCAGCCGGATTTCCCAGCGTCTGTGCTTTTCACAGATGAGGCGACTTTTACACAGGAAAGTGATTTCAATGTGCATAATACTCATGTGTGGGCAACAGAAAATCCACACGCCACATGTCCACACGCATTCCAAAAACGCTTCTCTGTGAATTTTTAAGCGGGTGTTGTGAACGATTTCCTCATAGGACCATATATCCTATCAACACGACTCAATGGCTCACTTTATCGTATTTTTCTAAAAAAAAAGGTTTTATCAGAATTGCTGCACGATGTTCCTACTGTCGTTCGTAACCACATGTGGTTTCAGCATGATGGTGCGCCAGCCCATTTCAACGTGGTTGTCCGCAATTACCTGGATGCCAGTTTTGCGGGGCGATGGATTAGGCGTGGTGACCAGTTCGATGGCTACCCCAATCGCCAGATTTATTTAGCATCGATTACTTCTTATGGGGGCATCTGAAGACCATCGTTTATGAGACTCCAGTTGACTCAATTGAGGACCTCGTTGCTCGACTATCCATTGCGGCTGCAAGCGTGCGTGAAATGCCTGGCATCTATGGAACTGTTCACCAATCACTCCTTCGACGCTACGAAGCACGTATTGAGCATTTATTGTAAACATTACCGCAAAGAAGCACTTTGCAAGGATATTCTAACTAAACAATTTTTTTCTGTTCATGTCTCATTTTTTGTGTTTGTGCCTCCACGCGTCACTTCCGACCATACATCCCACGAAAAATGTATGTTTTAGTAAGCTGTACCACCCCTCAAAGTTTGTCCCATACAGGGTAATTCAAACCTCAACGTACAAACTTTTAGAGGAGGTAGAAACACAAAAACAAAACAGAATCACATAGGAATATGTGACCGGAAACCCCAACCTGATCAGCTGGAGGATAAACGAAATGACAAGATAACAATGGGTGGATAAACTCTTTATTTAGCCACACTTTACACTAGGTCAGTACGTTTACACGTTAAGTTTCACAAGTGCTCAAAGTTCTTACCATATATATTTATGCACACTTGAGGGTGCTGTTATCCGCTGGAGGGTGATGTTCGCCAGCGCTGTTGTTGAAAAGCAGCGCTAGTCATGTATTCCGATTGCTTACGGAAAGCATACAACAATTTATGAAAATAGCGGACTTCCACCTTGTGTATGGTGCAGTTGACGGCAACGGAAGGGCTGCGGCACGGTTGTAGTCGAACGGTACCAAAACAGACGTGTAACGCACTACAGCGCTGTCGAACAGCGCCCTCCAGCGGATAACAGCGCCCCCTCAATCGTGCATAACTGTGAATGGTAAGCACTCGTTGTGAAACTCAACGTGTTCGTGTACACGTACTGTCCTAGTGTAAAGTCTCGCTAAATAAGGAGCTTTTCCACTCATTACTGGCTTGTCATTTCTGCATCTTCGTTTATCCTCCAGCTGATCAGATAGGGGTTTCTGGTCAAGCATTCCTGATTCTGCTTTGTTTTTGTCTTTTCTATCTTCCCCTAATAGTTTGTACGTTGAGTTTTGAATCACCATGTATATAAGTTGTCCCAATACAGTACAGGTTGTATGGATAACTATATTAATAGACAAGAAGGCCAATTCTTAGGGGCCGAACTTCTTTAGCACTCAATGCTTTTATGATAGGACTGTTCACCAAACATGACATGCGGAAAATAAAGATATTAAAAATTATTGCACCGACATTGTCATCAGTGAGGAGACACCACCTCCATGGCAAGTAGGAAGTTAATTAACTTCGCATTGGAGTTACACAACGGGCTATTGGCTACGGTCCAAGATTAATCCGAACGAAATATCCAAGGACAACACCTCGTAATTTTAAAGTACGTTCAGATGATGACAACAGCGCCTGAGCTGGCAGCCCACTCTCCAAACTTCCACACCATGCCAACGTGAGGACATTTGAGGTCATGACATATTTAATGTGCACCATCCCCTGTACACAACGGCCTTTGGCAGGACTTGGCTTCCAATTCGAAGCCCTCCAGTTGCTAATCCGTTGCACTTGTAAATGGACTACATCACCTCTATGATTTAGAACCTTAAAATTAATTTCATGAATTGGAATTATAAAAACCCTCCCACACAGAAATTCTGGTATCGTTTCGACTCTGATTTCGTTCCGAAATAGATTATAGATGTAGGAAGCAATTGGTACTTTACTTGCCCTCCTATAATTTCCTCGTTTACACTACTGACATAATATTTTCGATAACATGTTGCCTACCATCGATTAGTAATAACACTGGTATTCTAATTAATTGGTATAACAGCCCATATCCATTTGCAGGTCGCGGTACATCTTCCCAGTCGTAGCAGCTGTGATGGTGGAGAAGTACTTCGGTCCCAAGGAGAAATCCGTCGCAGAACCTTTCATCCGGATTCAGAGGCAGCTCGAGAAGGACTTCCAGAACCTGCTGCAGGACGACTGCGTCTTCATCATGCCCACGATGCCTGAAGCAGCAGCCTACCACTACGCAAATACCGTGCGGGCTCAGAACTGTGGTTATGTGGCGATATTCAACGTCCTGGGATTGCCAGCGACGCACTGTCCCGTGGAACTCGATGAAGGTTTACCAGTAGGGGTGCAAGTCGTTGGAGGGTTGAGAAACGACCACTTGAACCTGGCAGTGGCGAGAGAGATAGAGCGTGAATTTGGAGGTTGGATTTGTCCTGGTCCGATTGTCGGATAAACGTTACGAATAGGAGGACAAATTATATGTTTCTAAATGCTCAAAATTGTGAAATCTTGTCCTCCTAAAGACAGCTTTCAGCCGAGCAGTGGCGTATATAGGAGAAAAAATCACCCTTGCACTAAACCACAAGCTTGTGATTTTTATATCGTCTACCTGTCCTTTTAAGAATATGATTAGATCGAATAATTAATAGTTATGGCGTTCTTAAATTTTTGACAGTAGTTATATTCATTCTGGTATAAAAATTTTAGTTGGATGTAAGAATATAATTACAGTTTTGTTTTTGTTTACTAGTATTGGAGGAATTTTCAGTGTAAATAAACCAGACTAAAATTGGAGATTTTATTTTTTGTTACCGAAATGTTTCCTTGTGATACATGTAGGGGTAACCTAAAAATGTATTTTGTCACTACATTGGCAACATTTCGCTTTTAATCTGACAGTCGCTGATCCATTAACTATTATACAGGGTGTTCTAAAAGTTTCCGTACTCACGATTCGTGAATTTATTATACAAAAACAACAAACTTTAAAACAATTATTTTTATGCTAATGGTTAAAATCACTTTTAACGTAACGTAGAAAAATAATTTGATCTTACATTTATAATAAATGTTCAAAATGTCCGCCCTTTTCTTGGAGGCAAAGCCTGAAATCGTTTGCGCATATTTTTAGAAACGCGTTTCAAGATGTTGGGAGTGACTTCTTGTATCCTTTGAGTAATGGCAATTTTCAGATCATCAATTGTTTGAGGATTCATCTTCAAAAGTTTTAAATATCCCCACAGTAAAAAGGCAAGGATGCTCAGATCTGAGGAACGAAGTAGGTGATGAAAACCTTCTTGAGATGAGTCGATCGCCAAAAAAATCTTGAAACATGCCCATGGTTTCATAACTTGTATGACAGGATAAATTATCTTTTCCCTGACGCATTAGATAAGTGAATTGTTAAAAATGACTTCAATAATATAGTATTTCAATATTCGAAAATGTTCAAGACATTTCTTTGGCGGCTCGATAGATCTTTGGTGTGGTTTTTACTGTACATTCTTGTACGACTGTTCAAAAAAACATTTTTCTCTTTTGTTATCTGCGATTTTGTCCACTTTCAACAATAACCCTAAAAAAATCAATTGCCTCTTTTTCAAATTCTTCCCCGAAATTAATGATACAATTTTCTAATGACTTCAGTAGGATAGATCCTTTTAATATAGTTCGCATTCCACTGATTGTAGTGATTTATAAGTAGCATTTATTCTTTGTAAAATAGTATTTCAAATAACTCATTAGGGTGGTATCATATTTGTCCATTTTCTTCAGAAGTAAAGTCGCCTCCACTATGGTAACTTGTTTTCTTCTGTATTACGAATTTCAGTTAAAGCCTCTTTTATACAGCTGAGACCAAGTTTTATAGCTAACTAGCTGAATAATCCAGCGTTGCTCGGGTTTCAAATATGACCGCGACAGCTAAAATATGACCACGACATTTCCCAATGTTAACTCACATACACAAACCCTGCAGAACAAATTTAATTGTCCATGTTTATTTAGATTTTTAAAATTGTGGCTTCGAGGGGCACTCATATGTAGAAAACCCCATTTTATGTTATTGGCACAAAAGTAAAGAGAAAACCTCAAATGCATGACTAGTTTTTTCTGAAACGTGGATTATAATATTCAGAGATATTTACATAAAAATTGAAAAATCAGTAAATCCCGAAACACTATCAACATCCGCTGTTCAGGAGCAGAAAAAAAGAAGAAAAAACCTTACACAATTTAAACATAGGTTACTCATTAATTATTAAATTGATTATTCGTTTACATTTATTAATGCGTTCCTGATTAATTAAATACATTTATTCCCTTATATATTAGGCAGACTTAAAAATTTTGGAACATTTATTTCAAATTTGCCAGTAGCGTGAAAATTTAATTTGACTGTGAAAGTTGTAAAACCACATTTTAATCAGTAAACTTATTCAAACCTTGCGCTTGGGCCAGAAAAAATAAGTAAATGAAATTCGTAAAATTTCTAAAAATATGATTGCTACTGCAGTTATTAAAAAGTGAAAACAAGAGTTTTAAGTAACTTCAAAATAATGTGCTATTTTGTATTTCAAGCTTTGTATGTTGTATAAAAATAAATTGTACCGTGTAGTTGAAAGTATGACTTTATTTACAATTGAATGTCTGTCCCCTTTTGGGAAAATGTGTAATGTTTTGTTAAATTATTATGTTTTTTAAGAACCTCGCAGCAACTCTTAAGCGAGTAGAGTTGAGTAGTTACATTCCGACATTCTAACTCCCCCATTGCACACATGTGTTCACTATACCAGAGGTAGGCAAATGCGACTATCAGAGCCGCATGCGGCTCTTCGTAAGTGCGGCTCTCAGTAAAATTTAAATCCGTTTATATTATTATTTCCGATTTTTTTTCACGAATATTGTTAAATTGACTAAGTGAAGATTTGGCCAAAGGTCTTGTCTTCGTTAGATGTTATACTTTTTATTAATACATTTTTTATTATATTTTATTTTTATTATTAAATTTTGAAATAATTACTTTGTATTTTCTTTCTTTTAAATATATATTTTATATGGTAATTGGTAATTTTTAATTAACGTCGTACTAAAGCAACACAACGGGTTATTGACGACGGTCCGGGATCAATCCCCAACGGAAAAGAGCCGAGGACAACACCACGTAATTTTGAACCACGAACAAATGACGAGGCAACACCTGAGATGGTACCCCACTCTCCAAACGTCCACACAAACTAAAAGACATTATAGTGCCGTTTACATGACCAAACCATTCGACCCGGGTAATTCGAGGGTGAAAGGGATTTTCGAAGATTACCCGCGTTGCATTATGGGAAAGGAGGGTAATCTCAATGACACCGGACTTGACTAGGGTAGAGTGCCTATATAATAAAAGTGGCTACAAGAGACCAAATTTGGCCAAATGCGCATGCGCGGTAGCCATTTTTCTACCAGAATCGTCTCAAAGAAGATTGCTGGGCGAATTAATATATCATTTCAAAGAGAACAAAGAGCATATTATTGTTATACTATGGATACATTCGGTATAAATGAACCATATAAATGCTCAATTATATGCGTAATTGATGAGATGGATTTCACAACGCGCTAACTTAGATTGCGGGAAGCAACATGTTGTTAAAAAAAAGCTATTTACTTAAAAAGTCTTCAAATTTATACTAACAAAACACTAAAATATTAATAAATAAACATTCTAGAACACGAAATGGAACATGAATAAGCTATATCTTCTTTTTAATTTAATATACACACGTTTTTCTCGAACACACAAAAAGTTCCCATGTTAAGTCTACGGGAGCTTGGAAAAGACCGCCTCGGGCGGTAGAAAAGGTCTCTAAGCCAATCAGAAAGTGTTTCCCGTATGTCGCCACTCTTATTATATAGGCACTCTAGACTAGGGTTGAAATCAACCCGCGTATTTCCTCGCTTTTTCCCCACGTAGGGGAAGCGGAGTAGAAAAAAACGGTTTTACTCTCCTTTTACCCGGGTATTTGGCTCATGTAAACGCTACTTATGTCACGATAGATTTAAAGTGCACCAACCACCTCTACATCATACGCTTACAAACGTTCATGCCCTGACCCGGATTCGAACCACGAATTTTCCGATTTAGTGGCTACCACCTCAGCCACCAGACCAGTTGGTCGGCATTTTTGTTATGTATGTACTTTACATAGCACTTAAGACTTGTGTAGAATACGTAACCATATTAATAAAATTAAGTTAAATGTTTGTATTTGATACTATGTAAGTATGGCGTGGCTCTTTATAATATATGAAAAACTGAATAGCGGCTCTCATTGACCTCATGCGTGCCCCAACCTCTGCTATATACAATAAACAATTTTAACATAATAGATATTTCACAGTTGCACAAAAACACAACTACTATACAACATAGATACACAAATACAGTCAGTATCGGTTATATGGTCAGCTCAGCGGTCCAGAAAAATCAAACCATAAAAGCGGGGTGACCATATATGCGGAACAGTACTACCCTATTTAATTATGGCAGGATTATACTCGCCTATCAAAATATAGTGCTCACAAACAAATTATTAAACTTTTAAGAACATTTTAAAAATTAATTCGCAAAGTAAAAACTGCAGTAAAAAATATGCAATATATTTTTAGTGAAATTTATTAGCTTACCTTAAAAATTTATGTAAAGTACGCATACGTACGTGCATCCATATTCAATGCACTTATATCTACTATAATAAAAGGAAGTGTTTGTGTTTCTGTTTTTCGTTATCACAGTCCTGACGAATCTACGGCACTTGCAATAATGGGATTTGACACCCAGGAAGTCCAAATTTTTTGCAATTTTTGGGTCGCGGCGAATTTTAAAACTCAATATAGAACTATTTTATATGAATTTAATTATTATTGTTTTCTTAGGAAAGGCAACAGCATAAAAGATCGCAGATTCTAAATTTATTTTTTTCGTTTCCGTTTTTATTTTGCGCAGGGAAACAATTTGTCAGCAGACTAAAAAAACAAAACAAAATTTTAACATAAATGAACGTTCGGATTCGTCACGTATGATCCAATTGAAACAAAAAATTTCATTTGCTCTTTTCATCTCAATTTTAATGTATTTTTCATACAGGGGGAGATAACTTCAACCAATAAACAGACAGATTTACACCTGTTGTGCTTGGGGAGGAAGAGAATTGAGGGGGGTGGGTACCGTCAACGATGATTCAACGCAAAAGGGAAAGGAAGGGGAGGGACGTAAAGGCGTAAATTCATGTCCTCTCCGGTGTCGCAAAGACTTTTTTCTTCGTCATTCCCTTTGTTGCTCCCCGCCTCAAGAAATGTTGTAATTACAATTTTTTTTAAACCGGCATGGTGGTTATGATCCTCGGTTGTCGCCGAGTGGGCCAGGGTTCGAATCCCGGATAAGGCATGGATGTAAAATTGGGAAAAGAAGTCGGTCTTTCGCCTGGAATGGATTCCCGTCTCGAAAAGAAAGCAGCGCACCCCTTCTGTTCTTTGCTGGGATCATCGTTTGTAATAATAATAATAAATTATTCTGTACTTGTCTTGAATGTTTCTGTTCATCCCTTGCTTTCATACGTATCCCAGAAGAACATACGACAACAACAACAAAAAACCGATAACCTTATTGAAAAGATTAAAAAATTGATCTTATAACCGATAATCAGGAAAATAAAACGACTATATAATCGGTGTGCTTTGACACATGTTTCCTATTAACTTCTTCAGAAAATTGACCTCATAAGCCGGGTGACTATATAGCCGGTACTGACTGTATTGAAATATACATTTCAAAAGTTAGACATAGACATGTAAATATCTCGGTCTCCTACAAATGCGTCTTCTCTTATCGTCGTTACTTTTCATATATTTCACAAAGTATCACTACAGATTCTATGTCAACATTCATTAGTACTAGTTATATCGGAGGTACTATTAATTACAATTTGATTTGGTATATTACTTGCAATTTCATCAGGTGTGCGTTCAATATTAAAATTATTCCTGTATTCGATAAAATTACTTTTGGATTGTTTTTATAAGGTATTTTCTAATCCTTTTAAATATTCTTCCCTGTTAAATTTTGACTATGTAAGCGCGAGAGTTTGAATTTTGCGATATCCCTATGCCAGTTTCCCAAGTCTTTGTTTTCATGTTTTTCATTCGTACTCCCGGGCTTTGATTACCCAGAGATTTTGCAGAACGACCATAAAACTATTTTGGGGTTTGTTGACGCTTAGTCACAACAGCCCTCTGAAGTCATTTAATAATTCTGCATTAACCCTTCTTTGCATGATTTTTTCTTTATTGGTGAAATAAATCAAGGTGATATAATTCATGTTCAAAAGTAAAGGAAAAATGGTTAAAAAAATCTTAGTATATATTTATAGTATAAATTTAGCAAAAAACAATAGGATGGTATCATGTGGTATTTTTTAAATTAAAAGCAAACTTTTTCAGAAATTGCTCTAAAAATAACAGAAACACATGTTACAAACCTTTCTTCCACTCATTTTCACTTTTTTAACAATAGAAACGCAAATATAATAAAACAAAATTAAAAACGAAATCATGCGCTTATTGCAACTACAACAAACAGCGGAATGACAATTTCAAGCTCGTTTTACTGATAGTGACACTTGCTTATATTTGACAGCTATGTTTTTTTTATGCAATGGACATTAAAAAGGTATCCAGACACGATCAACTTAAAGTGAACTTGTTCTTTTATATAATTTTTGGGCATTCAATGTTATGATGGAAATTTCCACCACTATGCAAAGAAGGGTTAAGCAGCTTATTTGTTATAGGAGTTTAGTTCGCAGTCTTCGACTAAACATTAATTGAGTCGAGGAAAGGTGAAGTCCTGTTATAGGTGTGTTCCTATATTCCATTAGGCAAACAGTGATGTTTGTTTTCTTCCTTAGTATTTTTAATTACGGATTTAGCTATACCCACCCACCCACTCACCCCTTTCAGCTTGACCATAACTTTGTGGGAAATATTGGACTGGTAAAAATGTACTCCAAGTCCCCAAGTGTTAGCAGAGTCTATGTACAAATAACTATTAAATGGTATATTATCAGAGATAACACTATTCGGAATTCCGTATCTCCCTCTCGTGAAATTACATCCTTAATAATATTAATTACTTCAAAAGCTGTTTTATTACGTAGCTGTGAAACTTCAATCCATTTAGAGTAATAATCCATAATTACAAGATAACTTAGATTCTCAAATTACATAATATCCACCCCTATCTTTTCAAATAGTCTATCAGGAACAGAAGTAAAGGCTCTGATATAATGGATCGCCTATACGTTTCACTTATTTCACAATGTGACACTACAGATTCTACGTCAGCATTCATGCCCGGCCCATCACTTCTCTGGCTCTTCGTTTGCACCTTTAAATAACAAAGTGGCTTTCATGGATCGACATTAATATTTGTTGTCTGAATGTCTTAGGGACTACAATATTATGACTTAAAAATTTTAGCCTTCATTAGCATGAAGATTACCCTGTGATTTAAAGAATAATTTTAAATTGTGTGACACATTTTTGGTTACCTTAGACCAGTGGTCGGCAAACCGCGGCTCTTTAGCCACTTGAGTGCGGCTCAGCCACGAATCGATTTCGACTAAATGTTGTAAAATGTAAATATCCCGCCGGTAATGTGAGGAAGAAAGCAGTTGAGGAACTTCAGAAGAGTCGTGAAAAATCAAGTTCTGTATTTAATTATTGTGTGAAATCTTCTATCAATGTTAGTATTAAAAGCTTTATTGTTAGTGCAAACTAATTATTTATTGAGAGGCAAACTAAGATAGTTAAACAATACACAGACGGTGAATACATTAAAAGTTGTTTTATAAATGCATCCGAAGAGCTATTCCGGAATTTCAAGATCAAGGCAGAAATTCTTAAAACTATTAAAGAGTTACCACTGTTTGCTAAATCAGTAAAAGACAGAACAGTCAAAATGTCTTCGAATGTAACCAATCAGCCAATTGAAGATCTTAAATTGGCTTCAGCTTTATCAATAGCTGTTGAATCATGTGACATAAATGACACAGCACACGTTGAACTTTTGGTTCGATTTATTTCGTCTTGGGGTTCTAACGAAGAACTTTTAGGATTATTGACACTAAAAAGTAAAACACGTGGCGAGTATATTGCAAATGCTGTCATTGAATGCATGGAGAAACATATCCCACTAGATAAAATTGTTTCAATTTCAACAAATGGGGCCGAAAGTATAACGAAGTGAAAAAAGGTTTTGTTTCTGTTTTGAAGGAAAAAATTAATCACGATATACAAGGGCTGTTCAATAACGATTGATCATAATTTTTTTAAAGGTGATTAAAAAATCAAGAAAAGTAAAAATCATATTGAATGTACAGCGGGATACGTGGTAAATAGATAGCGCAAGTTTCACGGTCATGACGTCATTGCTGACGCCTTGTTAGCCGGTCAAGAACGCTTAGTTTTACTTTCGCCTAAGGCAAAAATGTATATATACACCGCATACACTAAAAAACGGCAATACACTGCATTGAAATTTTGTTTTCGCTTTAAAAAATCGTCAGCTGAAGTCTATGTGATGCAAAAGGAAGATTATGGGGAGAGTCATGTGTGTTCCCCATCCTCCATTAAGTCTTGATTTACCAACATGCGATTTTTTTCTTTTCCCGAATTTGAAGAAATGCTTCCGGGAAAAGCGGTTTTCATCATCACAGGCAGTAGTAAAAGTTACGTAGGCGATTTTGAAGGACCTGTCAAAAAATGGCTTCCAGCATGTGTTTGAAGACTGGAAAACAGGTGGGATAAGTGCATTGCATGTAATGGGGAGTATTTTGAGAAATACCATAAAAATTTGGAGGATTAATACAGAAAATTATTTTTTATTAATTTATGATCATTCTTTATTGAACAGCCCTCGTACTTGTTTACCATTGCATCAATTCGTCAAGAAGCGCTTTGTGCGCAAACATATACAGAATAATACAGAATAAATTTCCAATGCTATGGAATTGGTGATCCAGATAGTCAACACAATTGTAGCTAAAGCTCTTTGTCATCGCCAATTTAAATAATTTTTACTTGAAATGGAGAGTGAATAGGCACAGATCTTCTGCTGATTAATAAGGTACATTGATTTTCAAGAGGAAACGTTTAAAAACATTTTGTTTCTTTATTACTTGAAATTAAAGCATTTCTCCCTGAGAAGAGTGTTGACTATCATGAACGGATGATCAGTGAATCCAAAAATTTTGTTTCATGGTAGACGTTACGTCTTATCAAAATAATCTTAATCGTAAACTACAGAGGAAAGGAAACCCAATTTTTTCGATGGAAGAAGTCATTTCATTCAAAAAAAAATATTCCTTTTTGCTCAAGATTTTGAAAGAGAAAAATTAATTCATTTTCTAAGCCTGCTGAAACATCGCCAAGAAAATAACTAGGTAATTGACATTTACTATTTCAGAACAACAATTTTAAATATAAGGGAAGCTTTCCTACGGAGGTTTCAGGAATTCAGAAATAGCCTTTCGACGTTAGCCTTAAAAACCTCTCAGTACTGACGTAACAGAATTGAATTTTTTTTTCCTTTAAGACATTGGCGCTTTTGAAATGCAATTACTGGAGTTAAAAAAAAAATTATGGAGCTGACGTTTCCCATCGAAAATGACACATAGGTCCAAGTAACCTACACCGGGGGCAACTTGAACCCAAATTTCAATAAATTATAAAATATATAAAAATGAAAATTTTAGAACAAAAAAACGCTAAACCTTTAAAAAAGGACACAAAATAGTAAAGCATAAGATGTCAGCACATTTTATGTTTATGCAGCTGCTTATTGGTATAAAACTGACAAAAATGTTGAATTTTTGGGTCAAAGTAATCCCAAGTTACGGTAGCTAGTTTAAGCCGACCCTTAAAAATATTGTTCTTGAAAAGAAATTTGGCTCTCAAAAGAAATCTTAATCGTTGTACTGCTGATTTTTGGCTCTTTTGACTAATTAGTTTGACGACCTCTGCCTTAGACTAACCCTCTAAAATAAACTTAATAAAACTTTGCAATTCACCGTTCTCATCTGTCTCATTCTTGAATCATATTAACATAGCTTTGCTCATAGGTAGATATTTGGCTATACTATGTACAAATTTTTCCATCTCATGGTCATAGTTGAGCCGAATATCACCATTAAATTCACGTGATAAGTATACTTTGTTTCCAGGAACATGTTACACTTCATTATCATTCTTTAAAAGTTTTAATAGCATTCGCTATAGCCTAGATTAAATTTTAGGCATCGGTTTATTTACTATAGATGTAAAATGCTTATGGTCACACATTGTATAACTCTGTGTCGTTCGTCTCCATACACAAAGTTGTGGCACTTTTCAAAAGAAAATACTATAGTCAACAGTTCTTTTTCCTATCTGTGCAGTTTTTCTCACATTCACTGAGGCTTCTAGACATAAAAAAGGGAAGAATATCACTGGATAGTGATACAATCAGAACTATTAAAAACTTTTAGTACTGGGGCTCTGATGAGTACTTCCTTAATTTTATTAAATGCTGTAATATGCTCAAATTCTCATATAAACTCCGTATTTTATTAACTCTCTTAAAGGCTCTGTAATTTAGGACAAATTTGGTATGAATTTAGATAAGTAATCTAATATCACATTAATACTGTCCAATAGTCTTCATATCTTTCCTTCAGAACTTGGAAAACTGGCATATCCATTATACATTTAATGTGTGAAGGATCAGGCTTTATACCTTTATCTGAGTTTATCTGTCCCTCCTCCCCACATGTATTTTACCGCAGACATTCTAAATTGTAATTTATTAGCATTAAATTTTTCATTAAGAGCTTTGGCTCCCTTCAAAACTTCAAGTAAAGCTATATCATGAGAGTTTTTATCCACACCAGTTACAGTTACACTGCTGGCCACCGTAAATGCAACACCCTGAAGGAAGCATGCAAATAATATGAAATTTACAACATGCATAAGCGGAGCTGAGCTATGCAAATGATTAGAATTTCAGCGCAGACGCACATCACGCGCGCCTGTGGCGCCACTTCAAAGCGCTATTTAAGGCTTGGAGATTTCGACGATTTCAAGTACGGCAGTTGTGTTTTTCTTGTGGTTTTTTCAAAAAAACGATCAATTATGCCTCGTAGAAAACAGCGATCATCTTTTGATCAAGTATCCGAGTTCGACAGAGGAATGATAGTGGCCTACCGAGATTGTTGATTATCTTTCAGGGAAATCGGTAGTCGTGTTAGACGAAACCAAACAACTGTAATGCGGATATATGATCGTTGGATGCAGGAGGGTACGACGGACCGACGTGTTCGATCGCATCCACCTCAATGCACCACTTCACGTGATGACAGGCATATTGTGCGTATGACAGTGACGGATCGCTCAGCCACATCACGAACCATAGCACAGCACATTCAGTCTGTAACGCATTATCCAGTGTCTGCGCGTAACATTCGACGCCGTTTTCAGCAGAGTGGTCTGTCCGCAAGACGTCCATTGCTTCGTCTATCCTTGACGCAGAACCACACACGTCTCCGCCGCCAATGGTGCGATGAAAGAAGGATGTGGACGTCAGAATGGAATGAAATTGTCTTTACTGACGAGTCACGCTTCTGTCTGTAACACCACGATGGTCGGATTCGAGTCTGAAGACACCGTGGATAGAGGATACTGAACAGCTGCGTTATGCACCGCCACACTGGTCCTGCACCGGGTATTAAGGTATGGGGCGGTATTCTCAACAATTTAAAAAATTTGAACCCTGTCAGTAAGATTTCCAATCTATCTAGAGTGTCTTATAAGCGCTTTTGCAATGGTTATGGAACCCTTTCTAGGTGGGTGTATTACTGGGTAACTCAGTGAAAGGCATTATCCCAGTCATTCTGGAAGACTCACCATCTCTCAATTTTTAAGAGAAAACATTTTTTTTTGTACTATTCCTAGGGCTCATAGTATTTTTCGAAGGTCTTAACATTGTAAGGTAAATATTTCATGGAAAATCCGGTTCTTGAGTATTGTCATTATTCTTCTGACAATTGATTATTATCATGAAAATTTGGAGGGAAATAAAATAAACAACGAATTTATTAACAGTTTTCAATAACATTTCTGTTATAATACGTTTTGAAATACAAATTGATAAAGCACCAGAGAAACAATCGTGCTATCTACATTCAGCTTAGAAAATAGTATAAGGAAAATACGAGTAGAAGTCAGAAAAAATATTACTTTACTAGCCACTGCGTGGCCAGCACGGCGTTGCTCGAGACAGTTCTTTGCGTGGGGTCAGGTGTGACCACTGCTCGCTAACCCCCAGTGATTGGAAAGCAGCTATCATGGTGTTGCACGTGGTGCTTGTTTGCTTCGCAAACCAAATGGAAATTCAAAGCCTATTGGATTACATCCATCATGGTGTTTACCGTGGTGTTGGTTTGCTTCGCAAACCAAATGGGAATTCGTATTATATTGGATAACAGCCATCATGGCGTTGCCATTGTCAAATGCGGCCAAATTCAAACTGTGAAGAGATCCAATTGGCGTGACGTCACAATCTCTTGCGAAAGCCGTGACGTCACAAGCTCTTGCGAAAACTGTCGACAGCTTTGCCAAGTAGATGATGCGGGGTAAAACTTCCTTCGGGGCCGGTAGAAAGGAACTCGTTTAACGTTCCGCTCGGCAACCCTCGTGTACTTTCAATTAAGGGGTGTTGGTGTCTAAGACTCAAATATGAAAAAAAGTCCAATTTTTTTCATTATCTTAAAAAATAATATAGATATTTCTGAATTAAATAACACTTAAATTTTTTTCTACCATTAGTAGAAACGGAAATATTTAACTTTTTATGAACACGACAGCTACAAATCAATGAGCCTTCATAATTTTTAAACGCTCTTTTTCTCCTTTTGCTACAACATTATTTAAAAAATTATTTACATCATTATTGTTGTCATGCGGGCCATATATGGCTGAATTGGGGAGCCATTGCTCCGGAGGGTTGGACTTCTACATGCAGATTCTGGTTCATGCAGATTGACATGCAGATTGTCAGGTTGAGCTTGTTGTTTGACAGCTCTTCATTTGATTTGCTGGAATTCATCTAGTTCAGCATTTGAACGTAAAGCGCAGTGTAGCTCATTTCTTTCTCGATTAGGTCACTGTGTGCTTTCAAGTCATCATAAGACAGGTCGGATTGCAGATATTCCAATTTTTTGGGTAATTGGTAATTGGTAATTTTTTAGTTAACGTCGTACTGGAGTGTAAGGTTCGCCATCTCGCATCTTACAAGAAGTGAAACGCCAAGTTGGCAACCCTACATAGAAAACGCCAAGCTGGCAACCTAAGAACAAAGCTTTTTCAATTAAAAGAAACGTCCACAAGATTTCAAGCCGAGGAAGTGCGGCAAAAGCCAATTAAAAAAGTCAGAGCAATAAATAGTTATAGTTACCAAGACAACTAAAAGATAAAATCCATCTTTAGAACAGAGGAGATCAAGAAAAGATTTTATACAGCGGTGGGAGGAAAGTTACAATTTTGAATGCCTATCCAAATGTAATTGCTACTTTATTCTACATGTAACTTACGTGACGATCGATTAAATTTAGTAAAATATACTCCAAATACAGAATTTTGACTCTGTGTCTTTTGAGTTTTTTTTTACTAAACTTTCACGACGGAGTTCATCAACAACCATCGGCCTCGGACCACTACTGGCGCAGTCGGTAGGATCGTCGAACCCTGGAAACGAAGGTGAGAGCTCATCCTGAGTTTTAATTTTTTTTAATTCATGCAACTCCCACACAATTACGGAGCGAAAGTAGACTTTGTTGAAATCTAATGCTATTCATTTTGTTTAGAACACTTACGTGTTATGTGCACCACAGTGCAAATTTTATTTAGCACACCATGTGTTAATTAGATTAATGGTTAATTGTGAAACAGTTCATCAGAACTAGATACTTTTTGTGTTATTGGGTTAGAGAATAACTATTTCGTTTTGGAAAACGGGGATTTCTGGGAATGCTTGTCGCTAAGGCGTAAAGTTAATATAAATCATAATTTTAGACTATTTAGAGTGAGGTTGCCAACCTTTTTATTTTTTTTATTTCTGCATTCTGTGGCGTAAATTTAATTCCTGAGTTAAATTTGTTTGGGATGGCGTATCTCGCGAAAGCAAGGAAGGAGGATTTGAAGGTGTTGGCAGATGAATTGGGGTTAGATGTGTTGCCGCAACACAAAATCATCGATTTAAAGAACTCAATATTGAACAGCGAAGAATATGAACAGGAGTTTACCGAAAATCTTTTAAACAGTATCATAACAGATCGGAAAAATGCCGAGGAAAGGCGTTTCTTGGCTGAAAGTGAGGAAAAGCGCATAGCTGCTGAGTCTGAAGAAAGACGTTTTGTGATGGAACTCGAGAAACGTTCTGCTTTCGAGTTAGAAAAGCTAAGGCTCGAAATGGAAGGCCGTCACAATACAGAAACATCAAATGAAGGGAATTCGAGCAACTCTAAGCACATCTACGATTTACAAAGAGTGATGCAGAAGTTCGATCCTAAAGAAGGAGACATCAGTCTATATCTGGTTCTTTTCGAGAGGCAGGCAGAACATGCTCACATAAAAAGGGAGGACTGGGTGTCACAGCTTTTGGGTTTATTACCCTATGACATTACTCAGTTAATTGCTAGAGAAGAAGCGGCTGTCGCATATGACTACAGCCACGTGAAAGGGTTATTGCTAAAAAGGTTTAAACTAAGCCCAGAAACCTTCCGATTGAAATTTGTCCAGCTCAAGCGGACTGAAGATAAATCGTGGAAGGATTTTGCCTTTGAATTGACAAATTATTTTGAAGAGTGGATTCAAGGTCTTGAGGTTGCGGATTTCGAAACGTTAAAGCATCTGGTAATTACGGATCAATTCAAACGTAAGGTACCTCCGGAAATGCGAGAGCATTTTGTCGATGAGTGGAGCACAATAAAATCTCCTACTACTCTAGCGGAACTCCTTGACAAATACGAAAGTGTTCGAGGGTTCAAGAAGAAATTCCATTCACCTGAAAATATTGTAAATAAGGAAAGAAATTCACATTTTCAAGAAAGAAGACGTTTTCAAGAAAGGAACTCCGATTTTCCTGCTAGATATGGACAGTTTCACGAGAGGAGTACTCATCAACGTAATACGAGTCCGAAAAATGAAGCGGGAAGGAAGAAGAAGATTCAGTGTTATTCTTGCGGATCATTTCAGCATCTTAGAAACGCATGTCCTAAGCTAGGAAGAAGACAAACTTCAGCAGTTGTGAGCAATATTGGAGCCCAAGACGCTACAACATCATGTGCAAGGGAAGACATGGTGGAGCCTCCATCGATGTTGACGGCAAAAGTGACCGTTCCAGTCACAAAGCCTGTAGAATACCAAAGAGGTATTGATGAACTCAAGATAGTGAGTTTAAAAAGCGGTAATAATATCTTCGACGGTATTATCGACTCTGGAGCGCAGATTTCAGTCATCCGGGCTGATCTGATTGAGGATTCTCAAAATGAAGGGGAAGGAAAAATTAAAATTGTATCCGCATTTGGTGAGACAGAAATGGCACCTCTCAAGATAATCCATGTGAAAATCAATGACGGACGACACGGAGAAATCCCAGTGACATGTGCAGTGTCTGAAAAATTAGTAAGCGACATGCTCGTAAGCGTTTCAACGTATGACGCTTTAAACTCGAAGGTGGAACTTTATGGCAATATTATTAGCCAAGAAGGGGTTTCTCGAGTTGGAGAAATTTATTCAGTTTCGTCCTTAAACGAACTTACCTTGGCCCGTAGTGACACCGCAAATCACCCTGGGGTTAATGAGAAACGGAACGAGTTCGTGCAATTTCAATTGGAAGATGAAAGTTTAAAGGATATTTGGGAATTAGCAAGAAATAGAAGAAATGCATTCGAAGTGCAAGATGGGTTATTGGTACACTCAGAAATCGTAGGAGGAGAGAAAATTCAGCAGGTAGTTTTGCCTAAATTTAAAAGGCCCTATGTCCTAAAAATGGCACACGAAATTCCATTGGCCGGTCATTTAGGAGAACAGAAAACCAAACAACGGATAAAGTATTCCTTTTACTGGCCGAATATCAAGATTGATGTCAAGCATTTTTGTGAAAGCTGCAAGGTCTGCCAGCTACGTAGAGGTACCACTTACAATGACAGAATTCCTATCCAACCTATTGTGAGACCTGAAAATCCTTTTGAAGTGTGGAGTGTAGATTGTATTGGTCCCCTAGAGCCACCATCCTCAAGAGGGCACAAGTTTATCGTTTGTGCTGTGGATTTGTGCACGAGATGGGCGGAAGCTATACCAGTCAAGAACATTACTGCGAAAACAACTTGCGACGTCCTGATGAAGATTTTCTCCCAGACGGGGTTTCCTAAAACTATCTGTACCGATCAAGGGACAAATTTCACAGCACAGCTCACCAAGGGCTTCATGCAAGTCATCGGGGTGTCACCAAGATTTTCAACTCCGGGGCATCCAGAAAGCATGGGAGCCGTGGAGAGATGGAACAAAACCCTGAAGGATATGCTCAGTAAGAACATACAAGAAAATGGTCGACAATGGGATATTCATCTCCCTTTCTTACTATTCGCATACAGAGAAGTACCTCACAGTACCACGGGAGTATCGCCATTTCAGTTGGTATATGGAAGGTTACCTCCAGGTCCATTAAAATTAATTAAGGAGAGTTGGTTAGGAGAAACCGAAATTCCAACAGGAGCATCTCCTTCTGTTGAAAAATACTTAGAAGACCTTCGTCAAAGGATGAAAACGGCACACGAGATTGCCGCAGGGAATGCCGAAAAGGCACAAGGCTATTACACATCTAAATATAATCTGAGAGCGAGAGAAAAGACTTTCAAGGTTGGTGATAAGGTACTGATCCTTATTCCATCTTCTAGTCACAAACTTCTGAAGAACTGGTCAGGACCTGCAACTATTATCCAGTTAACTCGACCTCATTCTGCGTTGGTCGAGATGGAGGATAAAAGCCGAAAAGAGCTGCATTTCAACAAACTACGACCTTATATAGCCCGAGTTGAACAGGTGGGGTTGATTTTCGAACAAGATCAGGACTTTGGGGAAATCTTTTATGCCCCTACTCGAAATAAGAGTCAATCTGCCGACGATATTAAGGGTCATGTGTTCCAGACTACAGAGGCGTTGTGCGAAGAACAGCGACACCAATTAGTTCAGACCTTGGAAGGGTTTCGAGAAATTTTCAGTGCACGACCTGGCCGAGCCAGAGTTGATGGACATTCAATCAAACTAACTAAAGATTGTGTGCCAAAGAAAATGCATCCCTATCGGGTTCCCATCGCCTTACAAACCGAGGTGGATCGCCAAATCCAAGAGTTACTTGAACAAGGACTGATTGAAGAGAGTGACAGTGAGTGGGCACACCCAGTCGTCTGTGTGGCCAAAAAGGACGGAAGTATAAGACTGCGTCGACTTTCGAGTTTTGAACAGTTTTACTGTCCCGGATGCTTATCCAATGCAACAGGCCACCGAGTTACTATTTGAAATTGGTAGTGCTCCTTTCATCAGCGTTCTAGATTTGACAAAGGGTTATTGGCAAATCCCTTTAGAAGAAGAAGCTAAACCTTATTCGGCATTTGTGACACATTCTGGTCATTTTCAATGGAACGTTTTACCATTTGGACTTAAAAATGCTGGAAGTACGTTCCAAAAGTCCATAGACAAAGTACTTAAGACACACAGAAAGTACTGCCGTGCGTATATCGACGATCTGGCCATTTTTTCCAGCTCGTGGGAGAATCACTTGCGTCACATCAGAGACGTGCTGAGAACTCTACAGACCGTTGGATTAACAGTCAATCTTAAAAAGTGCGAGTTCGGTAAAAAACAAGTGAGGTTCCTGGGACACATTGTAGGTTCCGGAAGACATGCACCAGATCCCCAGAAAATCGAAGCCATGCAGAACTTAGCACGTCCAACTACTAAGAAAGAGTTAAGAGGCATAATTGGTCTGGCAAGCTACTATCGGGAGTACATTCAGGATTTCTCGTCCTTGGTTTTACCCTTGACAAACTTAACAAAGAAAAGGGTGCCCAACAAAATACCTTGGAGTGATGAAGAGGAAGCAAGCTTCCAACAATTGAAGCAAAGGCTGACGGAAATTCCATTCTTATATACTCCAGTGTTAGATCAGCCATACCAGTTGTACACCGATGCTTCTGCAACAGCGATTGGAGCGTGTCTAGCTCAGCAAGACGAAGACGGAAAAGAACGTCCTATCGCCTTTTACAGTAGAAAACTCACCCCATGCCAAACTCGTTGGGCTACTATCGAACGGGAGGCGTATGCTGTTCTAAGTGCGTTGAAAAAATTTGACACTTGGATATTTGGAGCACAAGTCCAAATTGTCTCCGATCATAACCCCCTTACTTATTTGACCCAGGGAATGCCACAGGGTGCAAAACTTGCACGTTGGGCTTTGGCATTGCAAAGATATAACATGAATATATTGTACAGAAAGGGTAGTAAGCATGGCAATGCAGATGCCTTAGCGCGCATCAAAATTGATGAACCCTAGTTTTTATTCAGTTCATAAATATGTATATATTTTTTTTTCTTCTCAAAACTGTAATCTGATTTAGATAATTTTGATAACGTTCTTGTGTCTTGTATTATGTATTTTATGTGGGAGTTCATGAATGTTAGTGTAGATATTTTTTTTTGAGCTCTCACGCTTCTCTCGAAGGACTGGATATCGTAATGAAGACCAGCTAATTAATTATGACTTTTAGTTATGATTCTAGATGGCGATTGGCAGCAGCATCATCACTTATGACTTAAGTGATGGATGTGCTTCCCCGGAGGGACATGTAAGGTTCGCCATCTCGCATCTTACAAGAAGTGAAACGCCAAGTTGGCAACCCTACATAGAAAACGCCAAGCTGGCAACCTAAGAACAAAGCTTTTTCAATTAAAAGAAACGTCCACAAGATTTCAAGCCGAGGAAGTGCGGCAAAAGCCAATTAAAAAAGTCAGAGCAATAAATAGTTATAGTTACCAAGACAACTAAAAGATAAAATCCATCTTTAGAACAGAGGAGATCAAGAAAAGATTTTATACAGCGGTGGGAGAGGAAAGTTACAATTTTGAATGCCTATCCAAATGTAATTGCTACTTTATTCTACATGTAACTTACGTGACGATCGATTAAATTTAGTAAAATATACTCCAAATACAGAATTTTGACTCTGTGTCTTTTGAGTTTTTTTTTACTAAACTTTCACGACGGAGTTCATCAACAACCATCGGCCTCGGACCACTACTTGGAGCAACACAACGGGCTATTGACGACTGTCCGGGATCAGTCCCTTAAGGGAAAGATCCGAGGACAACACCTCGTAATTTTGAACCACGGTCAGATGACGAAGCAACACTTGAGCAATGAGTGCAAGAGAAAGCACTGAAAAGGGATGTTGTAGACGTCTAACTTGCAGTACAATCTTGCGAGTAAGTAAAACACGTCTTTACCCTCCGGAATCGGAAACCGGAATGGGGTAAGCATTTAACTAACATCATACTGGAGCAATACAATGGATTATTAACGATGGTCCTGGATCTATCCCCCAAGGGAAAGATCCAAGTAACACGAGGACAACACCACGTAATTTTGAATCACAATCAGATGACGAGGCAACACCCGAGCTAACAGGAAATGGGTACTGTGTCTTCCTCTAAATAAACGAGCAGACCAAACGGTATAGTGGTTAAGGTGTTAGCCTCTAGATCGGAAGGTTCCTGGTTCGAATCCGGGTCCGGGCATGGATTTTTGTAAGCGTATGGTGTAGAGGCGACTGGGCACCTTAAATCTGTCATGGCCGAAAGTCCTCACTTTGGGTTGGTGTGGAAGCTTGGAGAGTGGGGTGCCAGCTCAGGTGTTGCTTCGTCATCTGACCGTGGTTCAAAATTACGAGGTGTTGTCTTCGGATCTATCCCTTAAGGGACCGTCGTCAATAGCCCGTTGTATTGCTCTAGTACGACGTTAATTAAAATTACCAATTTACCATTACACATATACAAAAAAAATCTTTGATAAACTGAACTGAAGGGAAGACAATTTTTATGTTTATTTATTTACTTTATCGGCATGGTGTGTGAAGGGTATTTGTAATTTGTTAAATTTGAGCATAACTCATTAAAACTTGCTTAAATTCACTCTTTTTTAAATTTTTTTAGTTGAAATTTGGCAAAATGTCACGATCAGTCTTACCCATTAACTTTCTTATTAAAAGGAATAAATTCCTTCGCAATTACAAACCTTCACCTTACGTTGTGTCACAAGAGAGGTATTAATTTTTAAATATTTTGGCTAGTAAACATTTGTGGACACCCTAAACAAGTAGAATTTAGCAAGTGTCTCACATAAGTTATGAATTTTGTTCTTCTGTTAAAATTACAAAAATGTGGTATTGGTGTATTGCCACTACATCTAGTCTTTTCCATTATTCCTTTCACATTTTTTGTTGGATTTTGATAATTTCTTATAACTTAAACCTTTTATTTGAAAAGCAGAAATTTTTTTGTGTAGCTCAATTTAGAAACATTCTTTAGTTAAATTTACCTAGAACTACTACTGGTGGCCTTTCGATACCAAGCACATTTTCTGGTCTAAATACTTTTCATTCAGCAAAAATTGATAGTATAATAGCAAATCAAGCATATTTCTAAACACTATTAAGTTAATAATTATTTTGTTATTTATTTGGCAAATATATTAGTATCCCTTTCAAAGGCAGATATGAGTCACTCTTGTTTGTCTATGTTTAAGTTTGCGCACTGTGAACATTTATCATTTCTATCACAATGTTATACACAGGTTATTTTTTGTATTAATGTATAATATACTGTAAAAATTGCACTATTGCAAATAAAAAATAAGTTCAAAGAGTTGACCCAAATGAAAAATAGTAAGGTTATAAAGGTATTAGCACACTATTTTATATAATTTATGTACCTACTGGTGTCGAAATAACATGGGTGGATGTTTTAGGGTAACAGGAGTATACCTGTCGACTTGTACATTTTAGCTGTACAATGAACAGATTTGGGCTAAATTGTAAGCTTATGCAGGCAAATGGTTAAACCATAAAATTTTTGGCAAAATTTAAATATGATCTCAAATTTATTTAAAAAAAAAATATCCAATGCATGTTCACAGGAACTCCAACTTCTGTGTTTTCTCAGTAGTTCCTATGAGAGAATTCCATTCTCATTGTTTGTTTTACCTCTAATTATTTTCTGTAATTACAAAATCAACTTCAAGCAAATAGCTTGCACATTTTCAGTCAAAAGTCTCCAATAATTCATGAAATTAGAAAAAGGTCATGGATGTCAAGTTAGAATTGAAAAATAATAGTTGATGTTCATGGTTCCCAATTCTTTCCTCAAAAAGTTAGCTGAAAAACTTTACTTTTGAAAGCTAAATCAGCCATTATAAACACTTTAATCATAGTAAAAATATAGAATATTTTGGATTTATATTTGTATTTGGGTTCTTTAAAAATGTATGGACATTTGGTGTATGCCCGTTCAAATCTTAAGATTTCGAAAAATGATGTTTTGGCAGATGTAATAACACTGAATGAAAAATTGTTTTGAATTTCATTTGGCAATGCAAATATGAATTTAGTATTTTAAAAGAATTTATTTTCAAAACTTAAACCATCATATTTTTATTTGCACACAAAATTTCAGTATTTGGTTACTTTATGTATGTACAAAGAAAACTTCCTTTCCTTACAATTTTACATTTCTGAAACAAAAGAATTAAAGAGGTGACTTTTAATCTAGCTTTATTTTGAAGATTCATTGTAAAACTGCAATTTAGTTGATTTCATGTATCAAATTTATACCAAATATGAAATATTTTTAAAAATTACAAAATGACTGGTAAATTAAGCAGTTATTAATTAATGTAATTGTTTCCTTGTGATTTTAAGAGCTGCAGAACGTATAACTTTCTAGATTATTATATTTACTTTATACTAATTGTCTTGTTCATTACTTTTAAACAATTGTTTCAAAAAAGAATCATTAATGTTCTAATTCTTGATTTCCAGATACTTCAGTACAAATAATGATGAAAATGATGGGGATCAAAAACCAAAAGGTCTTCCTGAAATGGTACATAATTTATATATTTCATTGCTGTACTATAGAATAAGGAATAAACTTTAAAATATAGTTTTGTGTATTGAATCATTTAAAAAAATTAACTAAGCAACATCAAAATTACATGGTATTATCTGCCTATAACTATGGAGTCAACTCAAAATGGTGCAATTATTTTCCCTATTTTCTTGAGAAGAGGAAGTTAGAAGCTTACCTACGTGTGGTGTTTTCTGTCTGAAATTTGTGTCTTTAGATATATTGTGACAATTAAACAAAGTTATTCTATGGAATTTGGAATTAATTCAGAGATCATTTGTATTGCTGTTATGTGTAAGTAACTGCAACGTAGGAAAATAAATTCTTAATCTTAGTAAAATCTTAATAGATTTTGGATTAATTTGTTTCTTTAAAGAAACTAAATCCTCAGAATGCAAGGCATACATTTTCGAGTTGGTTTGTCGGAGGGTTGCAAGGATGAGCAATTGCTGTTTTGGGTGAGGTCTTGTTGATAAACAAAAAAGGTTGCTTTATATCTGTACCGATCCTTTTTCAGGGATATGTTGGAAATAATTAATGTTTTTTTTTTGAGTAGAATAGTAGCCACTCTTAAGTAGCCACTCTTAATTTCCTAGTACTCCATTGGAAATGCATTCACAACTTTGATCAAGGCGTTAAGGATCAAGAGTTATATGACCTCTACTCTTAAAGCAAGAGGTCTGACCAGCTTATGGATTTAATGTGCACATACCCAGCATATATATGAGGGCCAATGGTGTGCAAAGTCGCAGGTTCATCATGCATCCAAGTAAAGGTGAAAATTAACGGTCGCCATGTGTTGACTAAATGTTTGAAAGTGGAGATTGAAAAATTTTGCTACAGGCAACCACACTTTCTTAGAAACAGTCTATATGGTGGAATCTCCAATTTTACCTTTTTTTTTCTGGACCATAATTTTTTTAATTAAAAGAAAATAAAGGATAAAAACACATAAACATAGAAAATAGTATTAGAAATCTAGGGATAAAATGCAGATGCTTGATGAAGGAATACACAAAGCAATCTAGGCTAAGAAGACTGAATATTAGTACTTTCGTGTGGATGTGACCTGTGGTATTTCCGTAGTGGTGGTATTTCGCGGGGTGAGAAAATCTATTTTTGATTTTTATATTTTACAAAACATGTAAATGCTTGTTTGTGGCCTCTGAATGAAACAAGTTCAGTGGCCACTTACAAAATTTCTTAATTTACATCTTGGCTTCCAAGTATTGAGGTCTAATTTCTGTGATCTCATGTTACCATGTAGAGAACTTATCAATAATAAGGTTGCATAGAATTTTATTAAATGTAACGATTAGGTTTCGTGCATTTGCTCAAGATGTAGAGGTTAAAAATATCTTCCAGACTCAGCAAATATTTAAAATTATAAAGGATTTTAGTTAATATAGTCAGTGAGAAAGCTGTGAAATAATCGTATTCGTGTAATTAATTGTTGTTTTTTATTTTTCGAAAATGTGCATTTTTTTTTAAATGTGAAAAGTTATCTGTTTGAAAAATACCAAATTTTTTCAGAAAACATCAAATACAAGTGTTCCAGGAGCCACTGATTCAAGGTATTTATTTTATTTTTTATACCCTCAATTGATTGTAAGTAACATGATTGTTAATTTTACATGTAGCTGTGAATTGAAAGAAAAAATTGTAAATGGGAACATAATTTATATCAAACAAATTTATTTCATTGTTTATTTAATTCTCTTTTAAATTAAGGTGTTAGGCTGACCTCATTTTCTGAAAGGCTTAAAGTAACTGGATTGTCAAAAAATGCCATTGTCTCTGGATCTTATGGTTGCAATAATTTTTGTGCCTATTTTTGGTTTCTCTCTTTAAGCATTTTTAAACTTAGGTTTGGTTAAGTAATATCCAAGAGTACTGAATGGAGAAATGCTAATTTACTCAAACTTAAGTAAAAAATATATATACAGCTACTTTTTTTATTCTTTTCCATTCACACTAATTTTTAGTGTTTGATTTATTCTATTAGCCCAAGTTCGAAAATGGTAGCAAAAGAAGATGGTTCTGATAAAAAAGCTGCTGCAAAAAAGAAATTATTCTCTCTTCTCTCAGAATTTAAAGTGAGTGCAAATGTAATATCTCAAATAATTGAATATTAGTTTTAATTTTAACTCTGCAATGTCTTGTTAGAGAGAGAGAGAGAAATAACACTGCTACCAATGTACAATAGTTGTCTAGGCTTCACATGTTCATGACTTCTTTTGCAAAGGCATATTTCTTGGAAAACATTTAAAACCAAAATGTATTTTACTTCACAAATACAATTTTTAATGACCAATGAAACTATCTTAAAATGAAGACTATAAGAATCTTAAGAGATTGCATTTGCTTTAAGAGGAAAACTAGTTTGAAATTTCCCATCAAAAGAGATAAAAGGTAACTGAAAACTGTTGCAGTTGAAGTGGCTTTAGTTAACTTTATAAATTTTCATTTTATATGGGATGTTTTTGATGGAATTGACCACACAAGAATATTTGAAATGAGTTAGAGTAGGAAAACATATGAATGAGTAAATCAGATAAATAATAAACTTAGCAGATTACTAGAATGCTAAAAGCATCTTGCACATGCACAAATAAACATCAAAACACAAACCATCTTTTAGATTAAGAAAGAAATGAAATGCAATAATTTTAGGTTTTTGTTTTAAAAAAAACTCTTTGTTTTCCTTTTAAACCAAAAGTGCCTTTATAAACCAATTTTTATATTTATTTTAAAAGTAACAGATAGTGAAAAACCTTGATAGCAATTATGTGTGAAAAATAATTATTGTGAAGATTATTTTTCCTTTTGTATGTGTTTGTAGAACTAACTACATAAATTCAGGGATCAACAATTTTCTTCATGTTTGTTTTTCTGATAAGCTGTTTAAAATAAAGAAGGCCTCATATTTATTATATATTCTTATATATTTTATTTCCCAGAACTTTTATTTTAATATTTACTGCTTTCTAACAAAATATTTTGTGCTCATGCAGGTTGAACCATCAAACAGGATAGCACCAAACTTGAACTTGGCTAAAGCAGTTATACGTCCCAGCAAAGCAGAGCGTTTTAAGGATTTGAAAGATAAGAAATTGTACTTAATGTTTGATTACCTCAGTTTTCTTAATTTATATTAGCTGTTTTTTAAAAGTTTTGATATCAGTGTGTACTCTTTTAAGACTTTGTCCCATACTCTTCAGATCTCCAAGTGAAGAATTGCAGGTAGCTGTAAAAAATGTTGCAGAAAATGTCAGTGGAGACCCTGATCTGACCAAGCAAGAGTTGAATCAAAAATTGAGCTCTCTCAATTTGACAGATTCTCCAATAGATGAGGAAGCAGTTGCTCAAGAAGATATTTCTGAGTAAGTATTCTATGGAAAATTGATCATTACACTACTACACATCCCAGTGCATAATCTCCATTGGAATTTTATATGTTTGAATATTTGTGACCAAAACGGCATACTCAATTTTGTTTGAAGTTCACTTATTCTTCCGTCACATGCCACCTACAGTTCAGCTATCGATTTCACAGGGAATATATCTGACTTCCGATTAGCTTGGAAAAATGACCAATAGACTTGGACTATTTTAACAAGCTACAATCTTTCAATAGGCTGTGTGTAAAACAGTGAATTACAAATTAAAAGTGGAAAAAAAAATTTTATTCACTCATTATTTATCTGAGTTTGCTTTTCATTAGAAACTGTCTTAGTTCGTTTTAAAAACAAAGAAAATTTCAAAATTCTGACATATTTAGAAGAAAAAAAATTTTGGCAATCAAAAAGATGCCTTATTTCCTCGTTTTTGTTTGAACTATTATTTTCAAGAAATATAGTTCTCTTTGTGTGCTTGTGTCTGGATAGTAAAACAAATGATAAGCTTAAAATTGCAGTTCAGATTTCTGGTTTTGTAAGTCTTAACACCCTAAAGATTGGTAAAAAGTCGAGTACAAATGTGCTGTTCTGATTTGATGAGAGGGAAATCACACTATATATATATGTCAGATTTAATTTGTTGAAAGTGTTTTTTTATAACCTGGCCAGTCATGAAAACAAACTTAAAAATCAAAACATTAAAGCATATAATTTCACAGCAAATACTCCGTAATTTCAATTTGTATTCAAATTTTATTCACGTTTTGTTTATTCTAAAATAAATATGTAGTGTTTCAAGAACTGTATTTTGATGGCAGAAGAATCCACTTTGTTGTACAAATACATACAATTAAGTTACGTTGACCTGAAGTTTCGATTTTCCACAAACAATTATGTGTCACTTTGTATCTAGGCCTTAAGTTGGGCAGTAGCAGCATGTGACATATGGATACCAGAACCTTTGTATTTTTCTAGAGAAGAGCATATCCACTGAATCACCACAGTATTGATTTTAAGTTATCTGAGAATGTCTCTAATGGATCTTGAAGTTCATGCTGACTGTTATTCAAAAATATTTCTTTGTTTAGCATGTATATAACCAAGGACAGGCTCAATTGCCTCATAGAGTCAATACACCTAGAACTGAAAGAAACTCAGTTCAATATTTCAGACAAATTATTGTTTTTAGTTAAAAACTGAGGAAATGTAAACTTGGAAAATAATTATGTTGAACTGTCCAAAGTTTTCCGTTTTTTATTTATTTAGCTTTCTGACATCTCTTTTGTTAAATTTAGTATTTCCATAATAAAAAAAGTTTATATAAAACCGTATTAAAATAGAATAAAATATTTTACTCGATACATTTCAGTTATTGAAACTGAAATGAGTTTTCTGCCTCAAAAGTAACTTTTTTAATCCAACATTTCTAATGGAAACTGCAAATGCATTTCATCTTTTGATAGCTTTGAACGTAAGAATTATCTTTAAATGGCAGAATATTCTTTAAATGGCAAAAGAATATTTTTCTGCAGAATGGAATGACGGTACAAAATAAAGTACAGTGATCTCTCACTTATGCGCGGGCGTTGGGGACAGTGAAAAAAACGCGCATAAGTGAAAAACGCGCATAAGTGAAAAACCACAAAAGGGAGCTTAAAAGTGAAAACCACAAAAGGGAGCTTAAAAGTGCAAAATCAATACAGTGTACACAGTATATTGTTAATTAATACTATGTATAAATAACTACAGAAAAAATGGAAATAAGGTTACATAGTTTCAAAATACAAATACAAGTTACATGTATAGCTTCCGTTTACTATTTTTTAAGAACATAAAGAAAATGGAAATGCTTACATACCCAACTTTCGTTTTGCTCCTATTACTTTCTCACAAAATAATTTACAATCGATGATTGTTTTTGTTTTCGTGAATTTTCAAAAAGAGTCTTTTCAAGTTCGTCAAGACGTGAAAAAGTTCCTTCACTTCCGGAATTGAACTGAAAATAGTCACGCAAAGTTTCTAAAGCTTCAAACGCTACTGTGTGAGTTGGGGGAACTTTTGCCACATCTTCATCATCGTCGTCGTCTTCATTTTCGTCATCACCATTTATTTCGGCTGCAATATCTCCAATTTCCCGCAATTGAGATGTGATTAAATTTTCATCTGCATCAACGAAATCATTGAAAGTAGTGCACGTAGCGTGTCCAACAGTTGCAATATGCCAATCTTCTTCGTTTATGTCATTTCCACTTTCATTTTCAGGCTCCTCACATTCATTTTCTGTTGGAAACGAAAATCCTGCTTTCTTAAAGCAGCTTTTAATGCACTTGTCAGTAACATTTCTCCATGATGAACACAACATATGAATTGCATCAAGGACGGTAATTTGCTTCAATTCATCTTTCGTTGCATGTTTTGTTTCCGAAGCAGCCAGAAGTCGACGGATTAAAGTTTTTCTATAGTGCACTTTCACGCAACGAATGACACTCAGATCCAAAGGTTGAATCTTGCTCGTACAATTTGCGGGAAAAAATACAACTTTCGTGTTATTGAAAGTTGGAAGATCTTGTGGACACTGATCCATGAATAACAGAACTTTACGTTTTTCTTTTTCCATTTTCCTGTCGAATTTATGAAGGAAATCCAAGAAAATGCGCGATGTCATCCACGCTGTTTTGTTGCTAGTGTAGTCGCAAGGAAGCTTCTTCACGTTCTTAAAACAGCGAGGTTTTTTAGATCTGCCAATGACCAATGGCGGGAATTTTTCTGAACCATCGGCGTTGCAACACAGCAGGGCAGTTAGTCTTTCTTTACTTTTTTTCCCACCATGGCATGGTTCACCCTTGAATGTTAAAGTTCTGTCGGGCATCAGTTTATAAAACAGTCCAGTTTCGTCACAATTGAAGATGTTTTTCGGTTCGTATCCGTTTACTAAAGTAGCCAAGCCTTCTTTCCATTGTTCTACGGTTCCTTCATTGACACTCGCACTTTCCCCAGAAAGGACACGAGTTGCCAAGCCATGCCTATTTTTGAATTTTTCAATCCATCCATGTGATGCAGAAAAGTTTTCCATTTCAAAACTCTTTGACAATTGAACGGCCTTCTCCCTTAGAAGCTCAATGTTAACAGGAATGTTCGAGGCACGAGCTTCTTTAAACCATAGCAACAAAACTTTCTCAAATTCTTCGAACTTTCCACCTTTAATTCTGCTTCTTTTCTTCGAATGAATTCCACATTCTCGATGAGCGACTGTAATCGCCTCCCGATTTTTTAAAATCCCTCTCAATGTTGATTCTGGGACATTAAAGTGCTCCGCTAAAGCTTTTTTCGAACAAGGATTTTCTTCGAATTTTTTAATGACACCCATTTTAAACGAAAGCGACAATTTTGTTCGTTTTGCCATTTTAAAACGCAACCATCTAACCCAAACTCCAAAGAAGGTTCTTTCGTTAGCGATCAATGCCACGTGGTACGTACCGTACTAACCACTCTAATTGGCTGCTATATAAATGCGACTTTTACTGACGTCAGTCACAAGACCCCTCCGGTACACCCGTGTATACGGTAAAGGAATGTTTTTCGGGTACCCGAACGATAGGCGAATAGCGAGGGAATACATTCCTAGAAGCAGAACAAAAAAGGAAAAATTCTTGGACAAGCAACACATGACTTGAGGAACCTACTTTTTGAACTGAAAATTTTTTGGCGACGCGCATAAGTGAGAGGTGTTTTTTTACTGTAGCGTATAAATGAATAAGAGTTATCATTGTTTTCCTATATTCATGGCCGGGACCGCGAAAAAAACGCGTATAACTGAAAAACGCGCATAAAAGAGAGCGTGTATAAGTGAGAGATCACTGTATTTCAAATTACCTGTTCCATTTTGTATGTATTCCTTTTGAGAATGCATGTTTTATGTTTTTTAAATGCCATATGCAAGCAAAGCAAATAAACTGTTTGAAAGCATCTCCCTTTTTGACTATTTTTTAATTCAACAACCAATTCAGCTTTTCTAGTTTATTATCAAAGATTCTTTACTTATTCACCAATTTTTTAAATAGCTTGACTACTATTTCTGTCTCTAAAATTAACTATGTCTGACTCCGTTGGTATTACCAATTGGAAAGAAAAATCTATTATTTGTTTTTCATTTTAGAGTCGATGAAGAAATGAAGGAGAATATAATGTCGTCAGTGAAAGAAGTTGCTGAAACAATTACTGACAGCAAAGCTACTTTTGCTGTAAAATCCAAACTAACCCAGAGGCTCTTGAGACTTTCAATTGATGATAAATCAGATGTACATCCCAAGAAATCCATTGAGTACTTACATCCATTTTAAATTTCTATTATAACTTTTTATCTTGTGGAATGCAATTAACTATTAAAATGTAGTAACTGTCATTAACCTGTACTGTAAAATGAGCTAAAAAAAACATGCTTAGATGGCTAACAATGAATTGAATGTTTCAAAAATAAGTTCTCAATTAGTTTTTGGGATCAGAAATTAAATCAGGACACACTGCTGTAACTTCTAATGTAATGGTGTGAGGAACACAATGTTTAGGCAGGTACATCTCATCTCCGAGAAGTGCCTTTGTGATATTGAAACCCTTCCTTGGCCAGAGAAATTGTGAGATTTGTCTCCCTTTGAGTATGATAGGGATATATCTGGCCATTGATCACAACATTCCTGGAACATACGGAATCTGGAGCAGCAGATGTTGAATGCTTTGCCATAATTTGCCATAGGATAGCATTAGGGTTTTGTTTGACTCCATGTTATGTCATAAATTCGCATGTATGACTGCCATAGTAGGAATTTACAACTTGATAATTTATGACTTTTCAGATGTAGTTCTACTATAATAAAGAGTCCTCGAGATTTGATACTGTGATCGCATTTGTTTCTCTTCATGTGCAAGGTTCATTTTGATTTAACACTAGCTTGAGGTTTAGATGTTTATTTTGGTACAGACATTATCAAAAAATTGTCTTTATTTTTCTGCAGAATAGAATAAATGTATAAAATGAAGTATTTTGAATTATCTGTTCCATTTTTGTATGTATTCCTTTTTTAGAATGCATATTATTTAATTGCCCAAGTTGCTGTCTGTCTACCATGAGAACTGTTGTCTGGTATATGTAAAAAATAAAATTAAGTCATTTACCAGTCGCCATTACTGAAAATGTACGATTACTGTTTCTGTAGCAACCGCCCAGACTTTACGGCGACAAGAGTACTCATAATAGACATACCAATTGAAAGATAGTACTGCCCCAAAATGGTGGTGATCCCAAGCTGAACTCAATGAGTTATTCATATTTCAGACTATTAATTATCAAAATTTTAAAATTTTGTGTAATTGATAAAATTTGAAAGCATAATTTAATACCTTGTTAATTATTATTAAAATGTATTATTTGTGTTAAAAAATATTAATTTACTTTTTTTTTCCAAATATTATTGCAATTTCTCAATCTAACCTATCTTTATTCCTTTAGATCAGCTGATCATGCATATACCCTTTTGAAAGGGGCAACACTGTTTTATATTTCCCATTCATCCTGTGATTTTAAAAAAATGTCAATTTTAATTCACAATATTAAAGTATATGTATGTATCGTTTTGTTAAAAACCATAAATTTATGTTAATATTGGTCAATCATAAATTATTACTTTAATTGTATATCAATATCCCCAGGTATATCAGTAATTTGTATAACCGTGGAATGATATAATCCAATGCTATGTATCCATATTTGCAATAATTTATTTAGAGTAAATGCTAAAGTTTTAAGTCTTGTTTTTAAAACTTGAAGATGAAAGATGAAACTGCAGTTTTAATGATCTCCAGAAATAATTTATGGTCTAACTTTTTAATTTATTCAGAATGTTACATAACCATGTCTCTTTTGCCATCCCTGTGCCCTGTTTTTGTCAGCCTACTTAGACTATGTGTGTCCCTAGATGATCAATATTATTGCCAATGTGATTGATGTCAATGTCAAGGATGCGCATCGAAGCAACCAATTGATTGTGTAGGAGGCGATTTATGTGATTGTCAATCGATTGATGAACATTGATAGAAATTTTGATTGATTGTTTAAAATACGCAATTGTCAATTGTTCTGGCAGTAGGACTTTGTTATTCTCTAATTATAGACCTGGGATGGTGAACCTACGACCCGTGGGTCACACAATGACCCATGCAGACTTTTTAAATGACTCATGCATTGATTGTTATAAACTTATCATCATCATTTCATCATATACATAAAGAATTTTAATTATTTTTCAAACCTCTCTTAAAGAAATATGAAGAAAATACAGGTGTTAATAAAAAACTTAAAAATGAAAAATAAATGCATAAATGATTTTTTTTAAATGTTTTAGATTTATTGTTTATACAAAATGCTGTTTTAAGATTTCTATGAAGGCCGGTTGTGTAGAATATGTTAATTTATAAAATACCGCTTGAGAGAATGAACATAGATGTCGTAAATACTAATTATAAATACATATTTACTAAGGTCCCGTTCACATGAGGCACGTAAAACGCGCACTTGGCGAGGCTAACGAGATCCCGCTCTTCAAGGTCGCAAAGATAGTAACTTGAATTAGAGGAAGACTTGAATTAGGAAGTAACTTGAATTAGGAAACACAATAAACGACGATTTGCACATTTATTAGAGGAAGTTGAGTGCCAGTATTCAGGGATTTTGACATACAACAATATTTGATGGCTCAGTTGCAGTCAAGTTCTTAATCGGTTTGCCATTTTATAGAAGAAGTTGCGCTCTTTTGAATGAAAAAAAAAACAATAATTTTGACGAATTTTCAAACATAGAGTGGTTAAATGATTTTATGTTTTTATGCGACATCACTCAGCATTTTAATGATCTGAATAAAAAACTTCAAGGAAATGGACAAATTATTTTAATGATGTTTGAGAATATTAGGATATTTATAACGAAACTTGACATCTTTACTAGGGATTTGGAAATGAAAATCATGAAATATTTTCCTCAATTACAAAAACATTTTCAAAACACAATAACAATGGGAAATACACTTGACGTTCAAGAAAATTCAATCAAAAAATATTTAATGATTATACAGGAAATAAAATAAGCCTTTGAGGAGATATTTAATCAATTTAAAAGTATGGAAAATACATTTTACTTTATTTTATATCCATACAAAACCAAATTCGAACTTTTATAATTTTGCAATACGAATGCTAGTCGGTGTAACACTTTGAGATCTGCAGAAAATTTTACACCAGATAGTTACCTTAAATGTAAATTTCTGTCCATAAATAATTTTTTAATTTAAACTTTTATATTTTTGCAATACGAATGCTAGTTGGGGTAACACTTTGCATACAAATATATATACATTTTATTTAATTACTAATAAAAACACTAGTTTAGATTAAAAATATTTAAAATTGCAGTTCTCTTTATACATATTAATACAAAGTATTAAAAAAATTAATGAGTTACTTAAAAAGTTATTTTGATGTTGGTGGCTTCATAGAATGTAACAAGTTCGTTTGACGACACAATGCCTTCTTTTATTCATGCAGAATTTCTTCATAGCAAGCTAATAATTTTTTTATTCCTTCCTTTGCATCTATGACCCATTTTTTGTTGGAATCTTATGATTTCTAAGAAATTTAAGACCCTTTCAACTAAGCTGAGACCTTACGTGCCCGGGCCGCGCAGATGGTCTTCGACACCGTCTTCCCTGAAAAATCTGACAACATAAAGGGATGAGAGTTCAAGCTGAGCAGAGGTGTTTGTTTTGTGGTAATTGTTTATAGGACCACGGTGGTTGAATTTTTCCTTGTTTTGCAGCGCTCATGACATACAGATTCAAATTTCTATTGTAACCTAGTGTATATACTTTTATTTTTGTAAAATAAGCACAAGTTATTTGTAAAAGAGACTGTTTGGTTGTGTTGACAAGAGCTACACTCTGCCCACTGCGTAAAATACGCAATTGTCAATCGTTCGGCAGTTTTGCTCAAGACAGCAGATATGACGGATGCATCGAGCATCATGAGAAGCGATTCTGTCTGAGAATAGGAGTTAGTGACACTTTTAATTGCTTTGTATAGTGATTATCCTTAGTTGTGGCGCCGACCAACCGGTGTAGTGGTTAAGGTGTTAGCCTCTAGATCGGAAGGTTCCTGGTTCGAATCCGGGTCCGGGCATGGATGTTTGTAAACGTATGGTGTAGAGGCAGCTGGTGCACCTTAAATCTGTCGTGGCCGAAAGTCCTCACGTTGGGTTGGCGTGGAAGTTTGGAGAGTGGGGTGCCAGCTCAGGTGTTGCTTCGTCATCTGACCGTGTTTCAAAATTACGAGGTGTTGTCCTCGAATCTTTCCCTTAAGGGACTGATTCCGGACCGTCGTCAATAGCCCGTTGTGTTGCTCTAGTACGACGTTAATTAAAAATTACCAAATTACCTTAGTTGTGGAAGTCAAGTGAATGTTTAAACAAAAACTAAAGAAGTAATTGCTTTGCAAAAAATGGTTAATCTGTTAAAACAATACAAATCAGACAAAACTGAGGAAAACTTAAAACAGAAAATTAATGTTCTGCATACGATTCAGTATCTCGCAGAAAGTTTAGTAAATATTAGTGAGTAAAGTGGCTTTTCAGTTTATATCACTCTTTGGATCAACGTATTTTCCTCTTCTTTCTTCCGATTGCAGACAGCCAAAGTCAAAGCAAGAAGACCCAAATCTAAATTTGGAACTCAAAAATGAAACATGTTGTGTCCTTTCGAAAAATATTAACCGAATGAGATTGACGGGTTGATTGAAGCTATATTGAAACATGTATCAATCGAAACCATTAATCACACTGACAATAACACTGATCGTCTAGAGAGTCCTTAATATACTGAATTTTTAGTTTTATATCATCTACCATTTATAAAGCTTGTTCAGGGCAGCTTGGCTAAACATGGCCCTTGCACCATCAAGCCCATCCATCCATTTATAAAACATGAAATAAAGATTCTTATTTTTATGAATTTGTGTTAATGAAATCCTGTGAAATTTTACAGCAGCCTACTCAAAGGTATGAAAATTGAAAAAAGAGATGGTCAAAATGAAAGAGAGAGGACAAGAATCACTGATCAAGTTCAGAGAACTATGCGAAGGTTTGTAATTGAAATCATTAAAACACTTAAAAAGAAACCTATTTATTTATTGGTACAATTTTTTTATGTTACATTTGCTATTTCCAACTCATTATATTTGTGTACATCTATCTTTTGGTGTATTAAAATCAGCTGCTTAGCATTAATTCAGATATACATATTCAAAAGTTTAGTTCCTAACAGTATTTTTTTTTAATTACACCACCCCTATGAATGATATGTACAAATAAGTTTTTGCAATAAATTGTTCCTGCTCTAAAATAATTTTATATCTAATTTTTGTTTATAGGACAAGAACTACAATAAATATTTTTCAGTCACCTCCTCTTGACATCTTTTCAAGTGATGAATCAAAAATTGGTAAGGAGTTATTTAAAATTTGTGCTGTAGATTGTGTATAAAATGTACAATGTTGCTATATATTTTATAGTAAATAATGTTCTATAAGATTCAAAAAGTTTTCTGTTAAGAATTATAAATTTGATAATCTGTAATTTAATAATGTACTCGCATTCAATAGAATGATTTTGAAACCTGTGTCCTCTCACTAATTTTAAATAATCTAAATTGCTCTGTGGTCTAAACGTTTTTATTTTTTAATGACATGAATGTATGAAGTATTTTAATGATTTTAAAAGGAGTAAAATTCTTCAAAATATATTTGATCACATGCAAAACATTTAATGCTTTTAAGATATAACTTTGATTCATAGTGAGCTTCTGTATAAAATAAAATTACTGCAGTATCAAAAATAAGAACCTTCAATTTGTAAAATTCAAATTTTTATTTGTTGTGATGGTTATGTTTTATAATTTTTTTATTTATTAATTTTAATGTATCAAATAAAATTAAACTAGAATCACCATTTCTAGAATTCAAAAAATCAATCGTAAATTTCTTAATAAAGTTTAATCAAAAACTTGGAAATTTAAGAAGATCTTAAAAGTAATTACGAAAATGCTTCTATTGTATTTTCGTAATGCTTTATGGCATTATAGAATCCACACACATATTCCTCCTACTTTTTAACAATTCGAATGTATTCTGTTGTTTAAGATCAGTCTAAATAATGAGAAACAGGTACCAATTAGCTTAAGTAGTAGTTCTACTATAAATTCCTGTGAAAATTTAACTGTAAACAATTGCTAATCTCTATGCTTTTATTTTACGTTCAGTTATATTATTCAGTTCTAGTTTCATTTCTAGTCATAAAAAGTTAGTTAAATAAGTTTTTTTAATCCAATTGAAAGGATTATTTATAGCTATTCATATTTTTAATTTATTTAGACTCAAAGGAAACAGTATGGAAAAGTTTGGAAGAAAAAAATCTGAAACTTTTAGTTCAGTTTGCACCTATCAATGGTTTTGAAGAAATGATTCTGTGGACAGAACAGGGAAAACATTGGAAATTTCCCATTGATAATGAGATTGGTAAGATTTACAATATATACAAATTCCTAAATTATTCAACTGAGGTTTTTCCTGCCAGCTTCACTAATCAGGAAACAAATTTTTAAATTATAGTAATGATATGGAAATGTTATATACATATTAAATTTTTATGAAATACAAGAAACTTAGTACTCTGCTCAACAGAAATATAAAAACAAAACTCATTCTGTTTTAATTATTTACATTTTTCATGGCATTATAAATGCCAACTTTTATGGAAAGTCCCTTGGAAGACAAGATATTTTCCAAATTTTTCTTTAGGGAGAAGTTTTTAATTCATGCCAATTTAGAAGCGCCAACCATTAAAAAAACCCATCAGAATCAATGGTTGGCTAGACTGTTGTAAAAGCCTCCTTTGAGGGGGCACTGATTTTCAACAAATATAACTCTTGAACCCTGGAGAAAAAGTTTAATTTTTTTTTAGTTAATTCAAAGTTGCTCATTTTTGTGTATATTTGGTGCTTTTTCGTGTAAAATATTGCCAAATTGGTTTCCCCAAATTCCAACTGTGGCTAAGCATAACATAACACAGGGTGGCAACGAAATCCTCGAAAAAAAGTTCCCTGATAGTGTCACAAAAATTTCCATGATTTTACAATTTTTTTAACAAGTGTCGTGATCCCTTATTGGTATCGACATACAGTATCCACACAACAATATTTTTTGAATATTTAGTGTCAGATGGGGTAAAAGGATCCTTTTCCACAAATATTTTGTATTTTTTCTCTTAAAATATTTTAACTGTTACTATAAGGGATGGAACCCTTTATATAACTCTTTCAATAGCAACTGAAAAAACTTAGGAAAAAAATAAAAAATATATTAATTATGAACTTTTTACACATGACCCTACATTTTCCTACTAAACATAAAAATCAAATGCAATTATACATAACAAATTGGTATGTCTTCAGTCTACGTTTATAGCGGTGGCAACAGTCTTGACGCTTTTCTTTTGACTCACTTCTAGCAGCGAGTTATGGCAGGTTAAGGCAAACCATCTGTATTACGGTTATTGCGGTTTTTATGGCAAACTCAGCAAGCGAAAAGTTTAAATTTGTATCTCTACTATTATAAACGGAAGTGTTTGCAAAGTCCTGACGAATCTATAGCACTTACAGTAATGGAATTTGGCTCACAGGTAGTAAAAAAATTTTTTAATGTTTGTTTTGCGGCGAATTTTAAAATTTAATCTAGAACATTTCAAAATGAATTCAATAGAATTTAATAATTATTGCTTTCTTTGGAATGGCGACAGCATAAAAGATCGCTGATTCTAAATTTATATTTTCCGTGCTTCCATTTGATTTTGAAAAAACACAATTTGTCAGTAGAGTAAGAAAAAATTTTTTAACTGGAGTAGTTTTGTAGTTTGTTTTCTATAACCTAGATCGTTAAAGACGGAGCAAAAATTTCAACGGTTTTGAAATCTGCGGAAAATTTCACAATAAATCGATACCTAAATATATGATTCTCATAAAATAAATCATTTTTAAATGGAAATTTTTATATTTTTTCCAATACAAACACCGCTATGCAGAATGACCTTCGTTTGATTCGAGATTCCAGAAATCACAGATTCTGTTTCCTGCGTTCAGCAATCGAATCTTTCCCTTAAGGGACTGATTCCGGACCGTCGTCAATAGCCCGTTGTGTTGCTCTAGTACGACGTTAACTAAAAATTACCAATTACCTGCGTTCAGCAAAACAAATAAAAAACATTTTGACTGGTACGGTTTAGTTCTTTTTTGTAATATCTAGATTGTTAAAAATAGAAAATTTCAACGAATTTCAAATCTATGGAAAATTTTAAATCAGATCAATACCTTGCATGTAAATTTATTTTATTAAATAATTTTTCAATTAAATATTTATATTTTCGCAAGAGATTGTGATGTCACGCCAATTATATCTCTTCGCAAATGGAATTTGACAATGACAAGGCTATCACAGCGTTGCTGTGCTGTTGGTTTGTGAAGCAAACCATAGTTCATAATATTCACAATTTTGTTTGCGAAGCAATCCAGTTTTGAATTTGCAGGGAATTCATTCCAATAGGCTATGAATTTCCATTTATGTTTCGAAGCAAACCAACACCACGGGCAACGTCATGATGGGAATTCGTAGCAATCACCAGGGGTTTGCGAGCAGCAGTCACACCTGACCTCACGAAAAGAACTGCCACGGGCAATGACGTGCTGGCAACGCAATGGCTAGTTTTGAATATTCTAGAAAGTTCATTCAAATCCGTTAAACTGGTGTCTGATTTCATTGGTTCATTTGAAAAAATTCTTTCCTTGGCGACTTAAAAAGTGCGCAAAAAAACCCCTGTTAAGGCCGTTAACCACCGCTATAAACACCGACTGAAGATGTACCAAAAATTTTTTCAAAAAGGTAATTGCAAGCAAAAAATATTAATTTAATGCACAAAAAAACACACATTATTATTTACACAAATTTAAAATTGTATATAAGTTGTATCGTCTCTCCAGCCGCAAAAACTATGGCGGCGGTTTTCGCAGTGTTCGAAAATTACGGCACAAGTTCTCTTTATTCTAATTACAATTTCAGCGAATATGATTTATTTGATTCTGAAAAGTACTCGTAATCGCGCATCTCTAAACAGTACAAACGATAATAGTTGCCATTTAAAGTATCAAAATTATAAAAGTTCCCTGATTTTTTGTGAAATTTGGAAATTTTCCATGAGATTTCCCTCATATTTCCAGAATTAAAAAGTTCCTTTAAAATTCCCGGTTCTGTAACCACCCTGTAACAGAAAGCAGGTTACGTTTTCTGTTTTAGATTGTATCATTAAGGCCAATTTGGCAAAATTTTAAGAATTATTTTAAGGTATTTTTCTTTTCTGACAGTTGTGCATTGAATTTATTTAGTAAAAAGATTCCAGATTATTCTTGGAATGTTCAGTAATGTAGCATTTTAATCATTGGTGTGATTTCAGGAAGTTAGACACCCGTTTAAAACTTTGAAGACCTTTTAAAAAACTAATGCAAAATCTATAAATGACACTCTTGATATTACTCAACAGTGTTCAGTTGAATAAAATTTGGAGATGATCTAGTCAAATTTTATTTGGAACAAAAATAGTTTTACGTAGTCACACGCACAATGAAATTGTAACAATTCATTAAGTTTCAACGTCCTGTTTTTGAAAAAAAAATTACTTTTTTCCCTGTCATACATTTGTTTTCTACCTTAAAAGTTCTCATGACAAGAGTCCATTTTCCTCATTAATCTTTAGACTATGGCCGTTATAGCAATTGTACCATGATTGCGCCAAGAAAGAATTTAGACATTGAAATAGATCAGTCGTAGCTTGAAAGTTATAAGAATCGTGCTTGTTATATCTATTGCCGTAGTTAAAAGGTTAGACAGTGGTTCGCAAAGTGTGGTTTGTGACGAGGCTTCAGGGGTCAGCGGTAAACATGCAATGTTTCACTAATCAAAATAGAAAACTCCCAAGAAAAATTAAATCCATTGTTTTTCCCAATTCTCTTATGTTCTAAAATCTTAATTTTAGGATCTAAAACAATTAGGAGTTTTTAGTATTGATTTGAGAGATTTGGAAGTTGAGAATGACTTAATATTGAAATTATATCAGACATTAAACCAACATTTCTGTGCTAACTGCTAAAGAGTAGCTTCATTGTTTGCAGTAAGATTAAAGTATATATTTTGATGTTTATATTACAATTTTACAAGTTAAAAAATCCTTTTTATTTTAGTTGAAAAATAAGTTTCTATAATTTTAAAACTTTATTTTATTTCAGTTTTTCTGTTACAGAACTTTAAAATGTCATCACTAATCCTTAATATGGAGTTTTAACATTTTATAATCTATTTAACATAGATCTAAATATTTTACTTCCAATGTTAGGGTGAAAAATAAGAACTATGATCTTATGCAGATCTCGTATGCCATATTTTACTTTATAATCTCCATAGGTTTGAGCAAGCCTTTGAACTGAAAAGTTAGGAACCCCTGCTCTAAGATAACAATTCAATTCCTAACATGCTAAAGATATTTTTTTTTGCAGTATATGGATAATTCTTCATTTAAACATGCTTTGAATTATTTGGCTGGCATGTAAAATTGATCAAATATTTCAAAATTAATTTTTATTAACAAATATACAGGTTTTAAAAATGATGTATGTTACCTCACTTTTCTAAGAACAAAAAAGTGCTGTCCTGTTATGTAATCTAAGCTTTTTTAAAGATATAGTGGTATAAAACTCTACCAAAAGTCTAAGCATATGGAGTTTTGGGGTCAGTCATGGAAAAACAGCCGAATTTCTACAAACATTTCATTTATATTTCAGGTTATTTAAAAATGTTAATAATACTTTGTTTACAGATATGGGTGATGAAGAAAATGTTGGTTTTAATGAGCATGTTTTCCTGGAACACCATCTTCATGGTTTTCCAACCAAAGGTCCAGTTCGACAATTCATGGAACTTGTGACTGTGGGGTTATCAAAAAATCCTTACATTACTGTAGAGAGGAAGATAGAAAATATAGATTGGTTTAGAAATTACTTTAAAGAGAAAGAAGAAATTCTCAAGCATTATGGAGCCCTTGGCTAATATTTGAATTTGACTTGTATATAGATAAAAATAAATGATTTAAATTTAATTTGTTTTTCCATTTCTAATTATGAATTTCTTTGGAAGTTGATTTATGCTGATACTTAATGGAGACTCTTGCTTTCTTAAGAATTTGCATTTTGGAGCAAATATTGAAAAGTCTCAGATTTTATGATAAAAATAATGTTTAAAGCTTTGACAAAAATTTGCAATTGCTATATATTTTACAATGTTCAGTATTTTTTGTATAGATGAATTCATAAAAGCTTAAATATGACCTGTAGTTATTCAATTCATTGGCTTAAATCAACTAATATTATTTTAAGGAACTGTTAATGAATTATTTTATCAACTTACAATGGTCTACTTTTACTATTGATTAATAAAATAAAATTATTTCTAACATAAAAGTTAGCTTCCACAAGTATACTATTCAATGTATAATCAATTTTAGAAAGTATTCACTTTAAAATACCTCTCAGTATGCATCCATTATGCTTCACTTTTTAATGTCGCAAGATGTGAATATAAATAAAAAAATCTTCTTACTAAAAACATTTGCATACAATAAAATTTATTAACTTTTCAACTATTTGTTTTCTTCTTATCTAAATTTGAGATATTCTTCATAGATATTTGTCCTGATCCTCTTTTGGCTGCTTTTTTCTGAAATTAAAATACATTGAAGAAAGATTAAGCTCTGTCAGAAAATTGTTTTTCAAATTTGATATAATACAATGTGCAACTTGTATAAAATATCAGAACTTACTTGTGATTCATGCGGTTTCCATCCAATCAAATACAGCATTTGAAAAGTGGCAGGAATACTTTTATCTTCATTACCATACATTTCTGTAATGTAATAAGTTTAATTTTACTGTCAAGATAAATTACAAGTGTTTAAATTGATCACCAGGAAAAAACAGGTAGTATAATATATTTCAGAAGTTCCTTACTCTACAGATAAAAGAAAATCAAGTACATATACTGCTTACTCAAAAATTATTCACATTTAATACACTGTCATTCCCCTCTTATCATTGAAATTAATAATGTATATCTCTGAATTACTCTGGAATTTGACAACCTAAGAACTCTTCAAAGACAAAACCTAAGTATTTTACACTCTATAACAAAAAAATCGACGCACCAAGAAGGAGTTGTTCGATGGAGACAAAAATTGGTGGATAGAAAAATTATGTACAAAATAGAAAATGATTAAAATTTCGTAACTCGTTTTTAGAAATTTTCAGCTTGTTACGAGCTTAGTAAGGTGTTGACCCGCCTCTGGCCTGGATGCAAGCTGCCACACGGCGTGGCATAGACCGATAAAGCTCCCGGATGGTCTCCTGCGGTAGTTCTTGCCAAATTTGCTCCAATTGTAGGACTACGTCATCAACATTCCCTACCGGATGCAGTCGCCTTCCCATCATATCCCAGATATGCTCGATGGGAGAGAGATCTGGTGATCTGGCTGGCCAAGGAAGTGTTTGACAAGCTTGAAGACGGTTCATAGCAACACATGCCGTATGTGGTCTGGCATTGCCTTGCTGAAAAATAAGCCCAGGGTACTGCGAAAGGAACGGTAGCAAAACAGGTCTCAGAATGTCGTCAACGTACCACTGTGCAGTAAGCGTACCTCTAATGACGACCAAGGGGGTCCAGCTATCAAGGGAAATGGCACCCCAGACCATAACTCCTTGTTGAGGGCCCGTGTGGTATGCAATAGTGAAAGCAGGATCGGCACGCTGCCTTGGGCGTCTCCAGACATGTCTTCGATGATCGTCAGGACACAGTTGGAAGCGGGATTCGTCGCTAAAGACTATACGTCCCCAGTCAGTATCATTCTAGCCTGGTCGAGCCAAGCACCACTGTAATCTGGCTTGACAGTGTGCAGGCGTGAGTGGCAGGTGGCGTAACGGTTGGTATGAGCGTAGATATTTCGCTCTCTCAGCCGTCTGTGAATGGTCATGGTGGACACTCGTGTGTGGGTCGCACGACTGATGGTTGATAGCGATGAATCAGGCGCTATGACAGCTGATCTGACAATCACTCTGTCCTCGAGATCTGTTGTGGCCCCTACGTTGACTGCTACCATCATGACGCTGAAATCTGCCACTGTCCACCCACTCTTGCCAGCATCTTCTAATCGCCACATCGCTTCGATTCACATGACAAGTGATTCTCCGATTTGCCCAACCTACCTCTTTCAATCCAATGATACGACGTCTTTCAAACTCTGAAAGTTGCTCGTAATGAGCTCGAATCCTGCGGCAAGGCATTTTTTCAGTCGTTTAAAGGTATCCTAAATCGCAATGCAGCAGAAATTTTTAACAACAGTTCAAGAACAACTCCTTATATACATCTGCTGGATGCGCTGGAGATCGCACTATTCATTCATTGGACACCAAATTTTAATAATTTGCATATTTGGTCAAAACATTTTTGCATACGAAATTTCAAAGCAATCATATGATTCCTTCTTGGTGCGTTTTGATTTTTTTGATTAGAGTGTATCTAATGTGATAATTTTAGATCAATTTCAAACTTAATTTTTCAAAGCATTGCTTTATGTTCAATCTTTTTATATTAAAAAAAAAAATCTCTAATCAGTAAATTTTAATGGCTTGCAAAAAACTTTTTATAGAAAGTATTACATTTCAATGAAGACATTGAAAATTATCTTTCTGGTGTGATCAAAGTTCAAATTTATACAACTATTTATGTTCTTTTCAGAAGTAAATTCTGCTTTCCTATGTTTTAAATATTTATTTTATAGAAAATTCTTATAAATGCATTACCTGAATAAATAGCAGCAGCAGCAAGTAGTGTATCACGCTTAATACAAACTTTACGATTCCACGCTACATTGCTCTCAGCCATTCCTAAAAGAGCATATTAACAAATAATTTATTAAAGTTTAAATTACAGTAAGTTCACTAAATTTTTAAAAATACAAAATAAATACCTCTTAAGTCATCTAGAAGCTCAAACATACTAGGATAATTTACTGTAATTTCATCAGTGTCCTTTAAAATAATAACAGAAAATTTAATTATATTGAACAGTACAAATATGCAATTTGCAACACCTGATAAATGAGAAAACATTCTTAATGTCAAATGGATTCTCTTGGGTTTTTCTTGCTGAAAAGTAAGCATTTTAAACAGGGTTCCCACAGGTCAGGAAAATTAGGAATTGTCAGAAAAATCGGGGGAAATTACGTATTTTCGTCCAAAACCTGTAAATCTGCCTCAATGACCTGGAAAATGATTGATCATGTCTTCTTGGATGTTTTGAAGAAAAGTAACGAATATGATTCGTAGTTTTGTATGGTAATAATGAAAATAATTATTCAGTCAATTTTAAAAGAAACAGCTAATATTTAACAAGTTGACAACTTGTTTTGTCCACTGGCTTAAACTGAAGAATTTCATGCTTATGACACATTAAATCACAAATTTAAGTCAAATATGTAGGATTATTTGAATAAGTTTTTACAATGCAAAATTACTCGTGCTTGTGTATTAATTTTTACTGTGTATAATTCTTATATTGGTTTTTATTATTGGCTATTGAATGGCTAAAATTCTTTCTTTGTTTTTCACCTTAATAATGTTGTGAATTGCTTCAGTATGACCTGGAATTTTGTAAAAATTTGTCTGGAAAAGTCAGAATTCTATTTCTGAAATAGAGTGAGAACCCTGTGAAAAATAAACATTTTAAAAGCAGTGGTTTTCGAAATTTTTACTTCCAAGGCATCTTTTAAATCCTCAAATATAGTCAAGCCCCTTAAAGCTTTTCATGGATGAAAAATACAATTTTACATGTACAAGGCTAATGGTCAGGGTGCTGGCTTCTAGACCCAAAGGTTCTTGTTTTAAATACATGATGAGACATGGATGTTTTTCTGGAGTAACTGTGTGGCCTCTATAAATAGGCTGTGAATTGAATGCATGTGAAGAACATGAACCCCCTCCCCTGTGGTGCACCAGAGTAATGCTAAGAGGTTCACAATTCAGCCTTTGTAGTGCCATGATGCATAAAGCACTTCCCATAACAAGCTCAAAGTAGCCTGACATTGGTAAAAACACATTTACGAGAAAACTAATTACTGATTTGACTTTTGAATATAAAAGTAAAGGCGAAAAGCAGGCTGGAAATATTAAACTATTTTACTTTTATTCATGCTTCTCAACGTCAAACAGTCATCAAATGAAATGTAAAAGCATTAATGAAGGAATAACTTCTAAGACCTGTTTCTAGAATCTGGATGCTAAATTAGAAACCAGCAACCTGCAGTGTTTAGATTATGTTCAGTCATTTGGTTTCCAGGGCAGCCAGAGCTGAAAATCCAGATAGTTAAGTTTCACTAGCAATAGTCACAAATGGAAATAGGATTTCTAGCGCCATCATCTGAAGTTGGATAATCTTGTTGTGCCCAAGTCAGTTTCCTGAATTTATTTTATGAGAAATCTGGTCAATAATTTTTTCTTTAGAATTAGCATTTCAAAAGTCGGGATATTCATAATTTGAGTAAATTTCTTAAAATCACAAAAATATATTTTTCATGAAATGTCTTCAAGTTTAAGGCACTACATTAATAAAATATATTCTGCTCGGTATCACTTTCTTTGCCATTTAATTTCTTCCTTTTAAGGCACCATGTCACTAGTAAAATTCATAAATGGAGTAATACGAATTTTGCACGTATAAATTATCTACCAAGCAGCATTTTAACAGAGGATACGTTTTGTTTTCCGCCTCAAAAACATACTAAAGTAGAAAACAACAAAATCAGTAGTTTTTATAACATGCACAAAGATCAGGTTTCCTTTATGTAAAATAATGTTTCTTAAAAGGACAGATGCCTGGTTACCGGTGGTGATCAAATGAGAATGTTCATTTTTTTCAAATGATAATTCTATAAATTCATTGTATTGAGTTTATACATCTTTCTTCAAAGGCAGTTATTTCTCTAGAGTACTACAACTAATTTTGGATATTAAAACGTTAATTGTCATACTCCCAAATTTGAATGGGTTTCTTACAGTTTGAGTATCGCTATTCTAAAGTCTTACTATTGTCAGCATAGTATAGCCTGCTGCCGACATCAGATCTCCGATATCTCGAACTCTTGCAAATGGTGATATGTGAGGTGAAAATCCCTGTAATTTTAGTTAAAATATGATTACCATCACATATAATCTGTATTTCTTCATAATGGCATTATAATTATAAAAAAAATGAAACATTTTCACATTGATAAAAATATATTGCAAGTATTTTTAATATACATTAAGCAATGCTTCACAAATATATACAGTATAGACCTTATTTCAAAGTTTTTACTGATCATACAGCTAATTACGTATTATTTTACAATGTATAATTCCTGATTTAAATTGAAAGATTAACTTAAATTAATGAACTCTTGTTTGAATATGGTACTATGAAACAGGAGATAATCTATATTAAATTACCCCTTTGTTAAAGCCTCTGCTTGAAATTTCAGCGTGGCTTTGAAACTTCCCATTTTAGGAGACCATATATGTTCTTAAACTTTCAGAAAAACTGATTGATGATATATTGTCGATTTACAAATGAAACACACTTAGTCAAAATCAGTTCTGAGAAAACGAATGGGGAAATTTCTACTCCTTAAGTGTTATAACTTACTGTGCATGTGTTTCACCAGTCTAAACATCACATTCATGTAAAAAAAAGCTAAATATTGATATCTTTAAAATTTTGACTCTGGTGTTTTACTTGAAAGTCAGCAATATATTGGATTCATTTGCACAAGAAAAAAAAGTATTAAAAACTTTTCATATCTAAAAAGTTCCTTAACAGGGAAATCATTGTTTGAAAGGTTCAAATTTTATCAACAACCATGCAATAGCAGTCCGTTTTATGGATATAATGATTCTTCATAAAGAGTAAAACTTCTCATAATGACCTTCATCCGCAACCACAATTCAATCCTCATGCATTCTTAAATTATAACAAAAAGATTTCTGCTTGATCAACTCAGATAAGACTGAATACCCATTTGGCAGTATCTATAGGCTCTGTACACACATCCGATTTTCCAACGTTCGGCACTGCTGCTGCACTGAAGCCCAACTATGCACACATAACCATGAAATGACGCAAGTACTCATTTCGTGCCATTTCCAATGGATATCTATCGAAGAAAACGTGTTTATTTCGCTTACTTGGTGTACAAAAATATATTTTGAAACAAAATAGACGTTATTACTGGATACATCCATTTATTAATTCTTACTTATATTCCATTTATTATGAGACCAAAGAAGCGTGTGCAAGGAGCTGTGGCGGCGTGGGGTACTGCGGTACAAATTGCATGCAAGTTGGACCTGCGTTGCTGCAGCCACGCCATAGGTATGTCAACACTAAATTGGATCTAATGTATCTTAGACTGCACTTGCCTTGCCATACGTTAAAAAATCAGAAGTGTGCATTAGGCTTTATGGTTGGTTGAGGTTTAAGGTATAAGGGCCATAATTGGCCAAGTTGCTCTGCTATTCATGAAGTTAATGTACTCTCTGAAATGAGAAGTATTCTGTTCTCAACTTTTCTGACATGGACTGTTTATGGTCATTTTAAATATCATGCCTTGAAAAATAAAAAATTCAGCAGTAATGAAAATGAACAGAAGAGAGAGACCACTCCACAGAAAATTACAAGCTACTCAGTTTTCATGACTTTTGCAATTAAAATTTTGACTAAAAAATTAGGATTTGCATAGTAAATTTTTTTGCCAACCAACCGGTCTAGTGGTCAAGGTGTTGGCCTCTGGATTGGAAGGTTCCTGGTTCGAATCCGGGTCAGGGCATGGATGTAAATTGTGCTGTCCTTTATTAGGGACAATGATGGTCCACCCATTGGGTGCCCCTTCACAAGTGACTATCAGTTCTGGCCTTGAATAAGGCTACAATGACTTCGGTCAATTCTGTACTGTATTGTATTTCTGTATTGTATTATGTATTGTATTTGTCTTTGCAATCTGTACCCAGCCTTGCCATTAGAAATTAAAAAATAAAATAAAAAGTAAATTTTTAACAGTTTTCTCAAACATGAGTACTAAAATAAGAATAAAATGACGAATTACGGATATGATGCTGCAAATTAACGTTTTGACAACGTGTCTGCTTTCCTTACTTTTTTGTGTCGGCAGTTTGTTTTGATATGGACATTTTTCTCATACTATGTATCATGTAAAACATATCAATGTATTTCCCCTACTTCTAAAATATTTTCTACGTCACCATTCCACTGCAGACTAAACCATGTCATGTTGCTATCAAAGATAGAAAATAAATTAATAAGAATTTTTATGTTAATTTATTCAAATGTGGAAGACGGTTACTTTTCATATTATATAGCATCCCTTTTTTATCCCTTCTTTTTTGCTACAGGATACAAAAGATTCTTGTTAAACCTAGAAAGAAAATTTGATAATCTCCAGAAATGGTTGTCCTTTTTATATGTTTGATAAATATTAAATGTGTTAGTCAGGTCTATTTAATAAACTACTTGGTATATTCTTCTAAAAGAGTAACCTAATGATGACTTATCTTGTTGTTGTTGTTGTTTTTCATGCCTACACTGGCAGACCAGAGGAGTGCCAAGCCCGTCGAAGACGGCAAGAGGCGAGGGGGGTGCGCCTTCCATGTAAGTGAGCCTCATTGGGAGGAAGTCCGACTTTGCTCGACATACATGACACATCCGTTTTACTGGAAGGTCCCTTTCATACATCCATTCACTCACACATATCGTAATTTAGATCCCAATCAGAGGCTGATAACCCCCTGATCAGGTACCTCCAGAGGTATTGGTTTGGTATGGGAACATGGGGGACTTTGTGACCACGACCTATTTAACGTGCCCCAGCCACCATTAGTGAACACGACGGTCTTTAGCCAGGTCGAAGCACCGATCCCGCAATCATCAGAATTGCAGGTTCTGCCGAGGACAGAACCCACAACCCTTCTGATGCGAGACCGACGCTCTACTGACTGAGCTACCGCAGCTCTGACTTATCTTTCATGACCTTAACCAAGGATGTGTATAATTAGGTCAAAACGTATCATAACTCAAAGGTGTAAAAAGGTTGTATGTTTAAACGCTGTTTTTTCAAGAGAGCAAAAAAAAAAAAAAAAAAACGAAATTTTACCTAATGATTTTATTATTATATACTTTGGGTTTTGTTCGTAGTTTATTGGATCAGATGATGGCATAAGAGATTTTGCATCCAGGTGGAAATCACAAAATGCCACTTATAGCAATAATTAAAGAAAAAATGGAATTTTTGACATACGACCTTTTTGCACTTTAAGTGACGGTGTGCAATTAAGATTTTGTAAAATATTCCAATGTATCTGCAGTTGAAAATGTGTAACAAAATGAAGAATTGTAAAATTTATTCTACATTAAAGGACGGACACATGAAATAAATTATTAATTAATTTTCTTTACCCCTTCCCTTTCTGTTTCAGCTAACTGTAGAGATGATCTGAGTTGAAACAGAGTATCTCCTCCAAACATAGATGCAATAAGTACACCATCAGGTTTCAGAGAATTATGAATCTAAAAGATGAAACTAATAGTAAATGTTACGGTTAGAAAAAGATAAATAGGTACTTATAAATGTCATACTCACTTGCTGAAATACGCTAGGTAGGTTGTTAATCCAATGAAAACTAAACATAAAGAAATATGTTATTACCAGATAGAGGAAGAAGACCATGAATTCATAGCAATAAAACAGGAATTTATCTGTCAATGCATCAAACAAATTTAAAGGGATTAAAAAATCACAATCCAATAAAGTCCCTTTGTTTAAAATGTGAAGTATTTAAGTAGATCATAAAGTACAGGCTGGCCATAATTTAACTTTCACTCTTTGCATATATGAGCTAAATCGAATAAACGGAAGGGAACCAAATTTGGTATTGAGACTTTCAAATGCATATATTCTATAAAAAAATTAGTACCAAAAGTCGTCAGATGGAGTAAATTTGGCGATGTTGGAGTCGAAAACTCCCAACAGAATCTTTTCATTAAATGCAGATAAAATGGATTCAGCAAAGTTTCAACTGCGTAAGCAACAATTATACCACTAATCTCAGCTGTATATGTAGGGCAGAGCAATTAAAATAATCTGGTAACAGATTGACAAATTAATATCGACTAAACTCACAGGAAACAATTTTAATCACCAGAATCAGGTTCCCTTGACCACATAGACTAATTGTGCACAACAAGTTGCATCAGGTATGCAGCATTGCTCTACAATCATGTGTAATGAGTCGGGTTGGATGTTTATAGTAGCTTGTTATGTTCTAAATTATTAAATGTTGGAGTAGAAGGTGCTGTACTGAACTGTGAATGCGTGGCAGGAATCCATTCTGTATGAAAATTATCAAAAGGCATCTAATTTCCTCCAATCGGCAACTTTAGCTACTAAAATTTTTTTTGCTAAAAACTTCTCACCATGTATTTAAAAGTCTGAATGCCAAGTTTGGTTCTATTCAATTTATTCTATTTAGTTACAGATGCCTTCAAAAAGTGAGTTATTTTATGGCCATCATGTACAATAAAGGCAATAATAGAAAGTAGACAATGTGAAAAGAAATTTGTTTATCTCAAACTAATAAGTCTAACTTACTATATGGTTCGGAAAAGTGTTGATTCTTACCTTAAACTGCTAATGAAAAGATCCACAGAGTTTTCAGAAAATGGTAGATATTCTTCATCCACCATCAATTTGTAAGTAGGGATCACCTCAGAAGTTTTTGTAACTTCCTTTAAGAAAAAAAACCCATCAAGCTTCATAAACTAAAAGTAAATTAAGTAACAGTTGACAACATTTCAAAACGATTTTTTTTCAGTATCTCAAAACTCAAAAGTTAATTTTTAAATAATTATCATTAAAGTTTAAACTAAAATGATGAATGGGTCTAAAATCTTAGTCATCAAATCAAAACTTAAAGGTACAAAATAAGATCATTAATTTCAAACTCTGAATATATTTTAAGATTAATATTGCCATTTAAATTAACTGGAAATATGACGTACTGATATTATTACTGGTTGTGACAATAGAATTTCCCTTATGGTTACTTATTGTGCAATGATGTTAAATTTAAGTAATGTAGTCCTCTCTCCAATATGAACTATTTAAAATTAAAAGTACAAATTAGTATCTATAACCTAGAATAATTTATTCTGTTAATATTTGAAAACTTTTTAAACAGTAATGATTTTTCTAACCCATTACAATCTATTACAAGGTCAGCTACTATTTGCACAAATCAAATCGCAAATCATGCAGTTACACAAATTAAATAAATGAATAAAAGGAGACAAAACAGATTACTTGCACATCAGCACAATACTATTAAATAATAGATGCAAATTGTAAAAACAAATCTAAGCAATAGTTAAAAATTAAATTAAATCTAAAAATAAAATGTATAGAAAAAGAAGTGTAATTACAAGCATTTTTTTAGAAGTATCACACTGGAAAACCACACCAACATTTTCCTGCGAAAAGAAAGAATAAGTTTTATTTTATTTTGCTATTATATACATAACACATCGAAAATGAGAATATGACGTTCAGAATGTTTAACCCTCTAACAGCTATACGGGTCTGAAGATCACGTCCTCAGAAACCCAAAACGCCTGAGTATCAGTAGTATTATAGCCACACAACTATTTCTTTCCCCCTTTTACTCAGCCTCAGAAGACCGTAAACCAGATCCATAAACCCCCTGCTTGTTTTGATGAGTGAGTCGTATGGAAAGTGCTCTTTTCAACTTATAAGTCTATCTTAGAATTGGACAGGGTGTTTGCTGACGTTCAGCGACCATTACACATCTTTTAATCTCGCAAAGAAAAAAAAGGATCAAAAATTGCGAAATTGTTAGAAATAACATACTTATGTATTCATAAGAATACTTTTCTTTTGGTGAAATATAGCGGAAATGTAAAGCAATGAAGCAAATTACTTATAATAAAACAATGAAAATATTTTTCCATTTTAAAACAAACACATTATGCTCTAAGTATAATTTTAAATACATATTTGTTCATTAATTGTTTTAAAACAGCAATTTAGGTATATATTTCCTCTTATTTCCCTCTTATCTCTTTTATTTCAAACCTCTTGAAACTGGAATATACACAGTCCAGTCATATTAATGTGACCACCTGTCAAAAGCCAGAATAACCACCTTTGGCAGAGCTGACCGCTGCAAGACATGCAGGAAGAGAGTCAATTAGGTTTCTGAAGGCGTTCACTGGGATGTTGAGCCATGCCGACTCCAGTGTCGTGGCCAGCTGCGCTAGATTACCTCCCTCCTCCAACCTGGATCCTTCCGGCAATTGTTGCAGGGTGTTTGCTTTCAGATGCTTCACGCCGTATGAGCCAACGTCCATTTGTCTGATGAAGCATAAAACGTGATTCATCGGAAAAAGCCACCTGTCGCCACTCTGTGGACGTCCAGTTGCGGTACTGGCGTGCAAATTTCAGCCTTCGTCAGCGATGAACAGCAGTCAGCATAGGTGCATTAACCAGGCGTCTGTTGCGGAGGCCCATGCGCAGCAACATTTGCTAAACCGTTGTTGAGGATACACTCTTGGTAGTCCCTTGGTTCATCTGGGCGGTCAGTTGCTCAACAGTTGCACGTCTATTCGCCCGAACGCATCTCCGTAGCCTTCGTTCGCCTCTGTCATTTATAGCCCGTGGTGCACCACATGTGCTATGCCGCTGATTTTGGATAGTGCCATTTTGCCATGCACAGGATACTTTTACCACGGCAGCATGCGAACAGTTCACAAAATTAGCCATTTCCGAAATGCTTCCACCCTTGGCCCGAAAGCCAATAATCATGCCCTTTTGAACGTCGGATAAATCGCTACGTTTCTGCATTACGCCAACGATTGAAATGCTTTCCGATGCCCTAGGACATCCTTTATATACACTCCACTGCAATGTGCCGCCATCTGCCTTTTGTGATTGGTTATTTCACGTTGACGTCGAAAGTAGGTGGTGGTCACATTAATGTGACTGGACTGTGTATTAAGTTATACTTTTTATGTTGTGTTATCAATTTTTTAACTTATTTTTAAAGCAACATATCAAAAATTTTTGATAATTTTAAAGCAATAATATAACTTCCATTTTGAAATTGATGTTTAAATAGGTTTTCGGAAATCTAATACAAAGTGATATAAGTAGTTATTTTCAATTATTCCTTTAACTAGGATCTCAAAGCAACGTGAATTTTTGATAATGGTTTCTTTTAAAACTGTAGACCAAAACCATATATCTTGATACATCACTGAAGTATTATTAGAATAAGCCGAAATTATATCCTTGAAATGGAAGTTTTACTAGTTTGTGAAAACTATTAAAAATATGCAGATTTTCTTAAAAACACTAAGATAGGCAAACTTTTAAGTGTGAAAACATTTAATAATTAGAAATAAATGTCATACATTACTGTTATCACCAAACTCTCAGTAATAAATCGAAAAAGTAGCATTTCTAGCAAGTAACTCAATTTCAGTCTTTACAGATTTTTTCTTTTTCAGTTACTAGTATATATATGTAGGTACAAAACATGTCTGGGAATTAAATTTCATATAAAAATATAAGCGATTAAGTATTTCAGAGAAATTTTGCGTTGAAAGCGATGTTCAAGTGTGTGTCACTCAAAATGAAAAGTGTAGTAGTTTCTTCAATTATTATAAATTTGTGACAACTTCTATTCTAAAAGACCAAAACCTGGTCAGATGAGGGAAAACACAAAACTCGACTACTAATAATGTCATCTCATTCTTATGCTATGCATTCTTGGAATTTTATTCTTTTGGTTATGTGGTTAGAACATCCCCAACCATTACTTCTGGGGCTAACGTTTTCAAAATTTCTTAAAATATTTCTGTTTATCGATCGAGAAAAATGGTTTTATAAACAAAAGAAGCTGACTTATATCGATGCGAAGACCAATTGTTCACCCAAGACTCTCCCTTAGTCTCTAGGCTTCAAGTTCTCGTCACCTGTACACAAACAGCAACACTGTTTCTTTTATATGAAGCATAATATTGAAAAGTACAATGGACAAAAAGGATAACTGGAACCCTTCTGTCCAAACTCTGCACTATTCTATTCAGAACAAGTTACAGTCGTTCGCATTTCTCTTTGTAGCAAAAGCATATGTTATTCTCAAGCAGTGAATACTAAGAAGAGCCGCCTCGAATAGTTCATTTATGATTTTTTCACCTTTCTTTAGAGGTCCAGTTAACACCTTGGGTGGGTCAAAGTTCTTCTATACCCAGGCATTTTAAAAGCAAAAAATCACACAGGAGTTATCTGATCTGCAGACAGACTGAAGAAGCTGAAGCACGCAAGGGGCCCATTTCTAAAGTTAGAAATGGACGCCCTGACACCTGATGATTGCTTAAGGTGACAGGTAGATGTTCAAGTAGCCTTTGCTAAGTGAGGTTGACTGATTACCCTCCTCACCAGTAGAGGGGAAGATACGCTGATGAATTTTGGGCCGGCATCTGGATGTAATGCTGTTTTGGCATTCAGAGGGATAATGCAAGACACAAATTAAGGCTAGTTCACTATATGATCACATAACAAAAGCATATAAATCAAAAACATTGTTGCTAAAAAGAATTTTTTTTTATTATAAAATTCTGTTGGTTTTGAATAGTAGTTTTTTTTTTAAGTTTCACATGAAGTCACTAACAGATTAAGTGTTCATTTTCATTAATGGATTCATAGCAACTAAAATTTATAGTTTCTTGATGACCAACATAAATGTACACACAAAATATTCTATATAAACTGGCTTTAGTTTATAAGACTACTCATCTTTGTCAACATAAATCCCACTTAAAACAAATTTTTAAATAGTATCAACTTTTCCCTGTGAGTACAGTAAGACTTCCCAAGGAGAGCTAATATTTTTACCTTATGACACATTTAATAACTGAATCGTCATATATATATTGGTTGAAAAAATCTGAAAAAATATGATTGGTCAAGAAGGCTGCATCTTAGAAAACAGATGATGAGATAACTACAGCTTGCAAAGTGGAAAACTGCCATACAGTTCAGATGGTTAATAAATCTTTAACAGAATAATGTGATGGATAATTTTTATTAGAAAAGTTTCATTTTCAAGCCCAAAAACATAAAATAAGAACTATTGATCTCCTACTATCCTTATTAATTTACAAAGATTGTGAGAATTCCAGTTCACCTTTCTAGCTTTTGGAGGTGATGAACAATGGTTAATATTGAGGTTTAAGTTCATGCAGCTAATAAAGTACAAGTGCAAATAAAATTTGTATATTAATATTACTTAAAAACAAATTTTCTTGTTAAAGAGTCGTAAAACGTTTTACGAGCCTCTTACAGAACTGTGGAGGTTACAAGATCCATTGTAAGGGAGCTGCAAGCAGTTAGTAAATCTTAAGACAATTACACAGAATCTGCATTAGAACGCATCTGATTCGACAGCAATTCATGTTAGTACTATCATTTTATAAAACAGTTATATATCACCTCTTATTAAAAAAATTTATAAAGTTTTCACTTCTTCAAATTGAATAAAGAATTGCTTAAAGGAGTCTTACTTCAGTCAAATGCTTTGTAATATGGCCTTTTCCACATCCTAACTCAACACAAACCGAAAATTTCCTAAAAAATTGAAATAGTTTGACACATGATTACAAAAATTATAGATCTAATTACTTTTTGTGAATTTCTAGATAAATATAAGTTATAGTTCTGACAATATTATCTTGTGCCACAGCATCTAAAGCTTGTGCTACAAAACTAAATTGATCTACAATACAGGGTGAATCAGAATATAAATATTAGTGATATTTTTTTAATTTTTTGAAATTTCTGTTTAAACTATTAGCAGAGATATAGTCAAACCTATATCTTAAGCAGTTTGTGGAAACTAATTATTTTTTTAACATTGTTCTATTTTATGAATTTTTCTTTTAAATGAAATACATATACATACATTTTCAGCATTGTAAGTTATAAATATACCCCTATTATTCACTATATCTCAACATAAAAAGATAACATTTTAGATAATGTATGAATGAAAAAGGCATGAACTGATTTTTAGACATTAAAACTCATTGATAGTTCTCTATAGGAATTAGGGGACAATTTTACACTTCAAACTTACCTAGTTATGTCAAATACTCTATCAGCAACTCTATCTCCAATCTGAAAAAGAAAATAAGATTTGAGAAAAAGAAAGCTAAGTATTGTACATATTTTAAAACAAGATTAAATTAGATAGTTTCATAAATGAATTCTGCTTCCATAGTTTGTTCCACCTCAAATTGTACAGTTGATTGTCACAGTAGATATAAGTCAGTTGCGTTTTATATGCAAGAATATATAAATGTGATTTTTAAACTACATAATCTAACAAGTATCAAATTATTTCATATTATCACAGCTATTGTCTAGTAGAATTCTTTAAGGAATTGTACCACACAGTACTATCAAGAATTAATGAATAGAAATTATTGCGAGGTCAAGACCCCATGAATGTTTAGGGAATACTTTATTTTCTTTTTAGCAACCATAGTATCAATTTATTAAAAATATTTTTCTATCATGAAAGACAGGCTCCATCACAGAAGTATTAGCTGAGGGGGCAGACTAAAGACCAGTGGTTCTCAACCGTAGCAAGACAGTACAGTAAATTCTCATTTAAAGGATGAGGGCTCAGCTCTCACAAATTTACTTGTAAATACCTCTTAAACGTTTTAAGTTCATACATTATACTAACACAAGAAAAATTATAACATGATCAAAAAGAGTACTAATACATTTATGTACAGTGTTGACAAATAAAAATAAATTGGTTTTCAATGACTGAACTAATGAAATCTTATAGCATATTGTAGTTTCCTCAGATCAACATCAAATCGAATTGTGCTGATTTTTACCGACATACTTTATTTGGATCACCAAAAATGCATATTTTATTGCATTACACAAACCTTTAATGCAAGATTTCTTAACATCAAAATTATACTCACTGTGCCTCTTATTTATTTTAAAATTTAAATCTGTAGCCATAACTTTTAAAAAAAAACATGTCACTCAGGTTTCAAAAGAAAATGCTTAAATGCAAACAAGGTGCAGAAACAATATTCAGAAAAAATGTTTTAGAACTGGGAAAAGGTGGACTGCGTGCCTCGAGCTTAAATTTCAGTGTAGAAAATTTCTTTATTTGCTGAGGTATTTAGGCTTTCTGGGATGAATTTTTTCCACCCATTTGAATTTTATCTCCTCAAAAACATTTATTCATAAAAATGGTTTAAAAAATGACTAATCTCAGGAGGCCAGGTACAATAGACACCAAGACCTTAGCCAGTCCTGCAGTTGAGAAACTCTGCTTTAAACCAGTTTTTCAAAGTAGACACTATTGTATCCCCCCTCCTGGGTCAATGTCCAAAAATTGTCAACATCATGTTTATCCATATTTTGCAAACGAAGCACAGGACTCAAATGGCTTCGTCTAGATGGCACCTTGGATGTATGAAATTCCTTTGAAAGGTCAAAAATATTTTCTAGTGATTGTAAGTGCAAGGAGAACAAGCCTCAAGTAATCATTGTTTCCTGTCTTGAAAAGAGTCCTTGAGACTTATTCCAGAAACTTGATATAATTATGAATTATTTATTGTACTTGGTCTAGCAAGTGGTTAGACCAGGCAGAATAAGTAACACACAATTTAGTCCTCAGGTTTTTTGGGAACTAGGCTCTCATCATAAAATTACCAGGGGTTGGGCCTTTGTGAATTGATCCCTTCACCCTTGTGTATATATTATAAATTCAACAAATCACCAACAATGCTTATAGCAGAAATCTATAATTCACCTAATTCCCTTTAGCAATATGAAGCTAAATTATCAAATTCAAACTCATTAACCACATAGTTAGCATGACATTGTCACAAAGACAAAGTTTTCGTAACATTGCGAAGAGAAAACTTGATTGGTAGAAATGTATATTTTGGTGCAAGGGCGATACTTTGACAAGCTGCACAAAGCAACATCAAGTAAAGGACACATACACAAGGAAAACTTTATTGACACCAAAGAGACCAACAGGCCCAGGAAGGAATTGTGCCTGTGCTGCCCATAGATCTGAAAGAGAATTTTCTTACAAAACTTTCATTAGAGTAAAATAACAGAAGAATCAGATCAGTGATGGAATGTCAAGGACTACCTACAGTAATCAGTTGTTACCTAGGAAAATCATGTCATCAGAAACAATTGAAAACATAATTTTAAGTTCTTTATCAATGAAGCATTCCTTTGAATTTTGGTGATTTTTCATTAAACATTGATAATTTTGTTTCAAATTGAGTCTTTAGATCCAATGATTATTTATTAAAAGTGAATACTGACAATAATTTTTATCTTAAATATATATTGCAGTACATCATTGTAATATAGTATCCAGTATATCTGACAACTAGCAACTTTATATAAGAAATAGTGAAGGATTGTGGGATAAAGCATTGATCATATTCAAAATAATTTAACCTGGAGAGTTCAAATTTGTTCTTTTTATAATTTATTAAATTGAATTTGAGTTAAACGATCAACACAGCACACTTAATAAACTTACTTCATCTTTAAGATAATCATACACATTGCTATCTTGCAAAGTAGCAGACCAGTCTCTGTGTATGCATTTAGCTTTTCGATCAAAGACATCTAATACTGATGTATCAGAATAAGCCCTAATAGCTACTAAATTTTGGACACATTTCAGCCTTTTCGATGTAGGTTTTAAAAGATTTGTACTATAAAGAAAAAGTTCCGATTGAACTTTCCTATTATAAGTTCTTAGTAACGTTTTGTTGAGATACATTAGCATTTTATATTTAAATAAGTGTCTACAATGTTCAGAAACGGTAATTTTGTTTATTCAATCGGTTTTGAAGTACCGAGAAAAAATTTATTTCATTTAATGATCACAAAATAAACTGTTTCTTCATTTTTATGGCAATTTGAAATGTTGTTAGGATCCAATAAATAGCTAGAAATCATAGGTTCTAAAGTCGAATGACTGTTGACAATCAAAATTTGAGTTAGCTGCATATAATTAATCTGTCATTTGAAATTTCGGCTTCTGCAAATTAGATATGAAATTATTGTGCTCTTTGCAAAAGAAACAAGAAAGGTACAACTACACGAGGAGCAGGGACGAAGCAAAACAATAACAAAGCAGACGAGTTTAGTTTTCTTCACTTCATCGGTTGTACTTTTTCTCATTTCATCTGACTTCAATGAGAAAAAAAATTCAGATCTCTTTGTTCACTTCCAGAAATTCGCTTACGTATTATTTTTCACCTTTCCAAAAATTTTAGTTCATTAGATTCTATTGTTCATTGTTTCCCCAAAAAAAACTTAAGTAAATTTATATAGTTTACAGGTGCCGTAACAAATGTCATCTCACTATCAGCAGACCTGTACATCACAACACATCGGTACAAGCAAAAATCTTTCATGTAAACATGGCCGTACAGAAAAAACCTCGTGTTCGTGTAAGTAAAAATCGAAAAAAATCTTGGAATAAACACTGTGACATAACAGAAGTTGAAGATTATCTCGAAGAGAAAAGATTTAACGAAAGAATTGGGTATGTAAATTTATTATGTGCTTTCTTCAACCTAAATTGTAATCCACATCATATGATGACTGATTAATGTCTAATCGCAAGTTCTGTTTGATTTTATTTTGAATTGAACCTATTTCCCGATATTTCATTATGTGGGAAAATCAGTTTACAATACAAATTAAGTTTAGAACTGTTATGAAAAATAATTTTTAGGCCTCGGTTTCATTGCACTGCTGTAACCATCAAACGTGCCAATAGCGTTGCCTCCAAACAAGACATAGAATGCAGCTGTACCGAAAGTTCTTGCCAACTATGTTGATTCTTGGCCTTGGGATGACCTTTACTACCCGGTCCCCCTAGATTTTTTGCCAAATCTGATAACCAGGCTACACGAATTAGTTTTTTGTCAAACCTTAATTTAGTGTCAATTTTGATCGTCAATTATGCGAATATTGCCAATTGTATTGGATTTTGGCTATCTTTTATTAATGGCAACCCTAACCCATTCCCTTCAACCCGGTTTTTTCAAATGCCACCCATTCCTTTTCGACCTTCTTTCAAATACCATTCCTTTTGAACTGCTCCCTTCGTTAGCATGTGCATTTTTTGGATCGATAAATGATTTCCGTTACCATCGCTTTTAAACGCTCCTTTAAAATCGCTTTTCAATGCTCCTTTCCTTTCTATTTTATTGCTGTAGGAATTTCACCATCGTTAAATAAGTATGTCTGAAAATGTAAGTATATCAGGCCGAATATAGGTGGCGAAAAATTACAAAATTATGAAAATCCATTTATGCCCTTCGTGGATGCAATAATCCATGTTTACCCACCCTTAACATTAGATGAGGTGAAGGGAGCAAATAATGATCATGACAACCGAAACAGCTTAGAAATGGTATGGAGCTAAGTGCAAGTTTGTTTTCTATACATTTTGTTGTATATTTGAGCATTCCTCATTTTTCATTTCCATGTATGCAAAGGTTCACAGTGTGGATTTTGCTTTTACAGAATCAAGAAATTGGATGAAAAAAATTTTGTTCCTCTCTGTATGTTGTTGATGATGTCATCAATGCGATCTTAAATTTGGAGATTTCTTGGAAAAGTCGCCACGATTAAATTCTCTGTTTACATTAATTATGCTTTTTTTAGATTTATCAAATAATTTTAACTTTCTAATGAATGATAAAATTCAGGTATATATAATACTACCTTTATGACTTTTCAATTTTTGCTTACATCTAATCTACTTGTCATCTGACCATGGTACAAAATTGCTAGGTTTTGTTCTTGAATCTTCTCCTTGGGAATTAATCCTGGACCATCACCAAAAGTCTGTTGTGTACTTTAATGTGACATTAATTCAACTACCTACATAGAACCTAATCTGCAAAAGAAATTAAGGTGTCTATTAATACATTTGACGGAACAGAATCATCAAAATATAAAGCTTGAAAAAATATTGAATTTGATTTTTACCTACACACAGCTTATGCAATTTATTCATTGGAAAATATTTTTTTTGGAACACAGAAGAAATTATTCTACTTCGGTTCCACCAATAAACAATTACAATTGAAAGATTTTTGGTACATCTTTATATTTTAAAGACTTGTGTATCTTAATCTTTTATCTCACCTATACTTTATATCTTAAAAGATTTTTCTGCGCAATTTCTTTGACTAAATTGCGTAGAAAAATCCATACAACTGATTATTCTTTTTTAAGTTAACTAGAACCAGGCTATTAGCATGAATTGTTAAAAATAACATTAATTTTAGAAAACTTAAAATTGCTAATGATTTTTAAAAATTCAAATAATTGTAAGGTTCTCATTACAATAAAACAAGGTTGCCTTTACCTGCCACAAACTTGTTGCAACAAGCACATAAAACCACCACAAAAAGAAAAAAAAGATGTATTGATTTCCTATGTAATGTTGCTCTTATGTGAAGGCAGATGATCTTGGAGTCCCATTTGAAAAAGTATTATATGTCAAAAACTGATTACTGTGGATGACTTTTCTCCCTGCCAACTCTTAATCAGTTAATAATTTCTTGTTTTAAAATTGAACTTTAAAGACATTGATTGAAGTGCTTTGTTTGCGTTTTCAACCTACCATCTAATTTAAAAAAGTTTACTCGTTCAAAATCAAATGTAACTTGAATGTGTCAACTTATCAGCAGAATTATGGTGTATAAAATAACACATAAATAAGTATTGCTTTCAAACACAATTTGAGTTAAAAGTTTACAAAAGTTGTTTTTTAATAAAATTAAAATGCAAAATAATTATAGAATTTATCATCTTTCAGAGGTGCTGTTTCAGAGAAAAGTGATGCTGATTTATTTTTCATACAGACAGAAGCTGAAGAAAAGGGTAAGCAATACTAAATAGTCTTTCAAACCAGTAATCTTGTTACCAGCTTAGGTTATGACTGAAATTAAATGTTATTATGGAGTGATTTGTGCAATCCAGATAATTTTTTTTAATGCAGTATATGTATTTATTTCAGTTAGATAACAATCTTCTTATGTGATCAATCTTTCGTTTTCGAATCTCATTCTATAGATCTCTACTATTATTAAAGGAAGTGTCCAATTTCTGTTATCATAGTCCTGATGAATCTATGACACTTACAGTAATGGGATTTGGCACACTGGTAGTCAGAATTTTTTGCAATTTTTGGGTCACAGCAAATTTTAAAATTCAATCTAGAACATTTTTAAATGAATTTAATAATAAGTTTTTTTCATCGTTCTTTGTTTTCCCGGAAATTAAGAATCACTTGCATATTGACTTTTTCTCCCTCTGTGACGTGTCACTATTGACGTCAGCCTTTGGAACCATGCCAAATTTTTTCACTTTTTGTGTAATCGCAATAAATGAGAATGGTAGCAAACAGATTCTAATTACCTTCGTTTGATTCAAGATTAATTCATTTTGATTTCCTGAGAAACGGATTCGAGTGAAGCAAAAGAAAAATTATTATTTATTACTGGCGTTCTTCAATGCTTTTTTCTATATCAGCGATCGTTAAAGATAGAATGAAAATTTTGACACCATATTGCTACCTTATACGTTGGATTTTCTTTTAATAAATAATTTTTCAATTAAAAATTTATATATTGAGAAGCAAACCAATATCAATGGGCAATGTGACCCCCATGAAAAGAACATCCATTTGATTTGTGAAGCAAAACAACGCCACGTGCAACCCCATTATGTCTGTTATCCAATAGGCTACGAATTCTCATATCGTTTGTGGAGCAAACCAATAACCCCATGAAAGCAACTGCAGTAGGCTAGCCACACTGTGGCTAGTATTTGTATAAATCTAAAAACTTATTACTAGTTGAATTCTTCTTTTTGTAAGTTCTGACATCTTTAGTTTGCCCTGATTCAATACTTTTATGGAAACTAGCGAGCATATTACTCTATACTTATATCAATTTTTATTTATTTGAGGAACATGTTGATAGGGCTGAAAAAATTGAAATAATTTTTGTCATACTTTCACAAAACTAGTTGTGATTTTAGCTTTGTTGAATCAATGTTTGACAAAATTATATTCAGTGGATTGAATAGAAATGTTAATGGCCCCTTATTATTATTATTTCTTTTCATGTCTGAAATCAGACTATGATAATACAATTTAATTGCTTAGATGTAAATTTGTGAATTAAACTTATTTTAGAATTTGTTCAATTGTTTAAAATCAGTGGTGAATTTAATGATTTGCTTAAAGTTTACTTTTTGTGTATATATATATATATATATATATATATATATATATATATATTCACTTTGGAGGACTAAGCCATCATCACAGAAATGAACTTATAGTATCATTGTACATGTATAGCAATTCAACCATACTCAACTATGAAGTACTTTGTGCTAGACTGAAGTTGGTGACCCAGTTGTGAATATGAACATGCACAGTTTTACACAAGAGAGCTTGCACTTCTGATATTTTAGATACTGCTCAAAACAATGTGTGTGTTGTGTGGTCCACAATGAACAGTTAAACTTCCAATGCAATGCACGTCACTTTTAACAACTGTTTGAGGCTTTGTTTTACAAGGCTGCTTTTACTACTATCAAATACTACTACATTTTTCGTTGCTACTAAACCTCTTTTAAAATTGGGGCTACTTGCAATCATGGTTAACCTTTTGACTACAGCTATAGATATAACAAGCATGATTCTTTCTTGGCTCTATTCTTATAACTTTCAAGGTACAACTGGCTGTAAGGGTCGTATTGTAGTGGTTACCAATAACATGGTACATTCATAGAATCTTAATCATCCATTGCTGAAGCATGGACCAACCCTCCTGATTTCCACAAAATTCTTCCGATTTTTACGATTTCTTCTGCTTTTTTCCTTATTTTTCGATATTTTGAAAAAACCTCCGGAACTAACCAACTGGAAATGTAAACGGATCTTTCAAATTCTGTTTTTCTCAACTGTGATTGGTCTTTTCATATTACGTCACGTCGTGCATCATCTCGTGGTCTCGGTACAATACTATCTTTGACCAATGAGCCTAAAGAACTGTTCGTAATTCAGTGTATTGGAGATTCTTAGCTGATACCCTAATGCTTGGGGTGGGTTATCGTATTGACTGTATCTGTACCATGATATGTTGTTGTGGTTTGGATTTTCCTCATGGTGTGGTTATCGCATGTTATTTGCATCATGATTATTTAAATAATGCATAAATAAAATGATTATTTAAATTCCTCTAAAAAGATTAAATATTCATCTTTTCAAACGCACTTTACTGATGTTCCGTATATTACTTCATCATCGAAAGTAAGTTCTTTTGCGAGATCTACGACAGGCTCATCGGACTTCATCGTTTCTCATTGTAGGAAATCGGATGTCCTATAACATGTTGCTACACAAAATCATGCTGAGAGCGTAAAATGTGTTAAACAGAATCAACAACTATCTTTCTCTAATGATAATGGCAATCAACCTGTTATTAGTGCAGTGTTTATTTTCGGCATTTTTATTTTAACAGAATTTGCCCATTAGTGCATGGTATCATGCTGCAGAAAATGTTCCTGGACAGTAAAATTGCCATGAAATATGGATGTGCAAGAACCAAGACAACTTCTACTGTCAAACAAATAGCCAATCATGGTCAAAATAGGGTTTTGTTTATCCTAAGGTTTAACACCGTTTGCTACGGAGGGAAGTAACCTCTTGTTATTACATTCTTTGATTCAGTTTCTACACAAGTAGAACATAAGTTGTTCTCCATGCTTGTTCTACAATCCGATTCAACTGGAGTTACATTACTCAACTAATTGTTTAGCAAATTCCAAGAATATAAAATTTCTATGAGCAATTGTTTAGCTCTAAGTGTTGATAATACTGCAGTTATGGTTGGAGTAAAAAATGGTGTTTATGCAAATTTAAAAAAGAAATACCAAATTTGTATGTTATCGGCTGCTATTGCCATTTAATAAATATAGCAGCTGAAAAAGGTGCTGCCAGTTTACCATTTGTTATCAATGAGTGCCTCATAGATATATTTTACTGTCTAGAAAAGAGCTGCAAAAGGAAAGAAAAATTAAAAAGATTTCTGGAATTACACAACACAGAAACAAAGAAAATCTTAAAACATGTATGTACTCGGTTGCTGTTACTAGAAAAATGTGTCAAAAGCCATTGATCAGTGGAATCCTCTATTGGCATTTTTCAAGGAAGAAATTGATTTGAACAAAGTTAAAATTAATGGCCCATTTGAAAGCTACAGCATTCACAAAGTACTAAGTGCTGTTGAAAATAAGAAAACTGGATGCTCTAAATAAAAAAGGGCAGCTAAAGTTGCATGTTTCGAAATTTCAAGAGGCATCCTCTTCAGATTTGAAATTTTTTTTTAAGGAGATTTCCATCTGTCATTGAATTAGTGTTTGGAGAAGTAGATTTATTATAATCACAGTTTTGTTCTCTACTATTAGAAAATTTAGAAGATGTGAAAAAATGTAAGAATTGACACTCAGTGGTGTTCAATAAGAAGAATGAAGAATCTGGATGAAACATGGAAGTTTAAAGAGTTGTCAAAGGTTATGTTGGCTATTCTAACTATTCCCCGCAGCAATGCTGAGTGTGAAAGAATTTTTAGTATAGTTAATAAAACTAGAAACAAGTTCCGTTCAAATATGAATAATGATACATCAGAAAAAGTCTTAATTACTAAAGTTAGTCTTCAGGGTTGTTGCCATAAGCTAAAGTTTGAGTCTTTTTTTTTTAAAGCAAAATCTGCTATTAGAGTAGAGGGTTTTGCAACAAGTTCTTGGAAAAATTTTGTTAATTTGAAGTGGAAAGTATGAGGGTATGTTACATTCATTTTTTACTGCTTTGCATTTAAACATGAATAGATTTAGATTATTAGTCTTAATTGTTAATTATGTTTATCATATTCATTCTTACACAACTATTTAAAATTAAAAAATTTTATTACTAAAACATCTATATTTGTTTTGTTGGTTTGGTGGTAATGGAAATGTACAAGTTTTTCTTTATAAATGGGGGTGAAATGTCATTAAAATTTCTCCTGATTTCCTGTGGAAATCTCCCGATTTTTGTTTTTAGAAGGTTGGCAACTCTGATGGACATGAAAATCCATCTGTGATCTCAATACAGCTCTCATGCTATTGGCAATCACTAAACAAGTGGTATCATCTGTTGAATTCAGCTGATGCTAAATTCTATAGAACTGGGAGAACAGCCATGACCACAAAAACATTAAGTTACAGCATATTGTTGTAAATGTATATATAGCAGTGCAACTTTAATCTCATCCATGGAGTACTTTTTGTTTGCCTGAAGTTTCTATTTTTACACATGTTGCTACATTACAATTCTCAGTATATTGAGTGTTATTTCTGTATATTGAGTATTGTTTCTTTAATCATTCCACTCAGATGTGATTCCATTTACATAACACATGACTGAATACCTTGTGTACTGTATTTGTAAAAGAGGGCCTTCACATAGCCTCTATAAGCAAAAGAAACTACATTCTTATTCAAATATTACATTAGTTATGGATGAGTGTTGTGTTTTATAGCCGTATTCTTATAGAATGACATTTTTTCTTTAGGTAAATCATCAACAAACCAAAAGCAACTAAAATGCTTCCAGAACATTGGGTCATACTCTAAAGTACCTCCTCCCTGTAACAGGTGTGAAGTGTTTGAAATTTTACATACATTTTTTCATATATGAATCATTATTTGTTAAATTATGCCTGATCTGTTGCTAGAGAAGGTCCTAAAACTTTAAAGTTATTCTACTACTGATTGTTGTGCTACTGTGGAATCTGATTAAACATGGCTTTTGATAAGAGATGTAAAATTATTAACATCTATGCTGTTTCTGGTTGTTATTTAATTCATATAAAAGTTTTTCCTTGAGTTCTGTGATTATGTTAAATTTTATTAACTTCTGGCCAGTTATATTTTACATTCAAGTTACGCATTTAATTGTTAATTCACGAGCTTTTGACTAGTGTTGCTAAGTGCACACACAATGTTGTCTGAAGTATTTTAATTATTAATGTAGCATTATGTGTGTGTTTATTTCTTTTTTTAGAACCATTACACCATACAGTAAAAAAATTAAGAATGTCCTGACTCGTGCAGATGAAAGGAGAACAAAGAAAACTAAAAATTATGCTCCAAAAGAAAATAAGGACGATGGGAAAAACCTGCAACTTGGAGATATGTTTTGCGCAGAACTTAAAGATTTGTGGGGTTTGTTATATTTTATTTTTATTAAAGGTGTTTAATTTTTTTTCTTGAAATTTTTAATTATTAAAACTTAATAAATTAAATTTTGAAATGCAAATTTAGTTTATGCAGTGTTTGCAAAGATATATTATACATGTTTCACAAATAAATTTCTGGGCTCATGTAACCAATAGTGGATTCAACACATTATTACTGGTGTAACTTTCAACACAGAATATCCTTTTCTACCTTCGTGTTACGGAAAAGACCAAAAGAACCAGCAAACTGAAAAATGGCCGAACCAGCCTCTCCTCCTGGGGGCAAGCCGTCCTCAGGAGGAGAGGCCAGTTCAGAAGGTTTTTTTTTTTTTTTTGCATTTAGTACCTTTGGCATTACATGTTGTCGTTTCTACATTGGGGCCAAATAGCAGAAAAATGACATTTTTGTAAAATATCGACTTTTGCATTTTACAATAAAAACTGGTGGTCAGTTTTTTTCTGCTAATTGGCCCCGATGTGGAGGTAGAAGATATGTACTGATCTAAACAATATTTTTACCATTAATATTGAATGTATTAGCTTAGTTTTGCACACTATTAAAATGTAATTTAAAACATTTACATTTTTTATTAAAAATACCCGAATTTTGATCTTTTTGGAGAGTTTAAACCCATTGGGAAGGCAAAAGATATCAATAAATCGGGATGAAATTTTTTACACATTAGTTTTACTGCATGAACCAACTTTTCCGCACTATTAGAATGTGACAGCGAAGAAAAAAAACCTTTTTCGGCCCACCTTAATACGCATGGAAGTCAAAGGTGATTGTGTCTCACAGGCAGGCATGGGTCGTGTGTTATACACTGTGACTTATCTACAAAAAAATTCCTCCTGGTTAAATGGTTTATACGCTGTGACTTAGCTTCAAAAAATTCCTCCCAGTTTTGTGGTTTATACACATTGAAACCTTGTGCATTATGCGCTTTGACTTTTTTCAAAAATACTCCTCCTGGTCCTGTGGTTACAAAAAAAAAGTCATCCTTTTATATTCCATATCTTCATTTCTGACCAAAAATATCCCCATCGAGTTGCCCACATAATGCTTAGTAAATTGCTAGAAGAATTCTAAAATAAAATTCCATCTCAATTATAGATAGAACAAACCTCGATTGATTTTTCTCACATTAAAAAATATTTGGTGGATTATCAGGATCCCAGAAAAGAACCGACTTATCTACAAAAAAAATCCTTCTTTTTAATTCGATATAGAGTACACAATCCCAAATTCGGGATTGTTGAAAATTCGGACGTTTCGCTAACCAGCGTTCTTTTACTTCGATTTTTTTTTAAAAATAAGTTTAACCTGGACTTATTTGAGTAAAAAATGCAAAATAACGGACATGTTCAGAGTAAATAACTACACAGAAAAAATTAGAAGATTTGTAAGTAAAATTTGTGCATTTTTTTAAAAAGGTTTTTCTTTTTTTTTAATTATTTCTATTTACTTAATGTATGCAAAGGTTCACAGTGTGGATTTTGCTATATGGTGCCCATCTTCTTTGGCGAAAACCATCGCTTTGGCGACTAACGTAACGTATGCTACCACTCCACCGATAGATTGAATCTCAAAGTTGTAAAAATGTTGCGAATTCATGAATGTTCAATTTACAAATCTATTTTTGGTTGTTGAGTAGTCAAGAAGCATGTAATAAAATTTGAGTTGCGATAGCAACCCAGATTCTTGAAATAGAATTCACTATTCGTTCGTATCCATTTGCATTTCAAGTCAAGAAGCATATAACTTTAACAGCCATGCAGGTAAAACAGCAGGTTTATGTCCAATATTGCATGCTTAACGCTCAGGAAGTACAGTGGCATTTGCAAATAAAAAGACATAGGAAGGGTTCAATTCACTTTTCGAAGTCCCCATTTTCTGTGATCCTAATGGATGGATCACAATAAAGCATAGAAAAGCTTTTTAACAGGAAGAGCTTTTCTAGTGTAGGCACCAGAAAAGATCCTTTTGTTAACCATTGAAGAATTAACAAATCTAAGGTTGAAATTTTATCTGGTACTACGTTAATAAGTTTTTGTGCATTTGCTATGTTAAGACTTAAATGAATTAAACTATTGAGTTTCTGTAAAATTATGTGTGTTGCATTATCAAAACAATAGTAATAATTCATTAAAAAATTTATAGAAACAAAAATAATTTCTTTTATAGTTGAAGAAGAGAAGGTGGATCCTGAAATTGAACACTTGATTAAGTTTCGTGATGAAGTTACACGAAAAAGAACACCAAAAGTATGTTTTAAATAATTTCTTTTCAGAAATTTAGCAGATTCGTACTATTTTTTTCATGTAAAATTAAAAGATGATAGGGTGTTAAGTAGAATGTATTCCTTTGCCATAAAATAGTTCTCACATTTCATTTGAAAGTGACTGGGTGTATAAAGGATTAAAATTTTTATAGCCCTTTGTTGTAGCCACATCTGGGTTGTGTAACACCCATACTGGATGTAGAAAGATGAACTTCTTGCCTACTGTTGTGCATAAAGGTTTTTTTTTTCTATACATGAAGTTAAATCCCTTACTCTTACATACTATAAAATTGTATGTTTGTAAACTTCATGGTATTGTTTAGGTCTTGTACTTTGTATTTAAAAAGCTTGCTGTTTATTTAGATTCCAGCCCATAGGTTTCAGAAGCCATCACTTTTGCCCTCAGTTGAAATTCCACATTCAGGAGCTTCATACAATCCTTCATATGATGAACACCAGGTGAATATATTTTTATTTCAGACTAAAGGATGTTTAAATGTGTGTTTATCTCTATATTAAAAAATGTTAACGCATGCTAAGGATTTTTTTTTTTTTTTAATTTTTATTTCAGTTTGGTTCTTGATAACATTTTTTTTTTTAATTAGGAAAAAGTCTAGACATTTTTGAAACTGTCGTGTCTATATCTTATTACTGTTAGTGTTTTAATTTGGAAACACCACAGGGAACCTTAGAATGTCCTCTTTCTTATGGTAGAATTATTTTTGAAATTGGTTTATAAATAAATTCCATGCAATCAAAAGTTGGTCATACAAATTTCGGAACTTATAGATCGTAATTTCCGACAAAAATTTCTCTTTCTTATGGTATGATTATTTTAAAAATTGGTTCATAAATAAAATCAATGTGAGGAAAAGTAAAATTTAGCAAAAGTGTACAAATTGCTGATAGCGTGCAGCAGGGGTGCAGGAAATGTTTCAGGGCCCAATATTTCCCCAGTACACAGTTTATTTTGTACGAAATTTCCGTGAAAATGTGCCCGTATTTTCATTCTAGTTTAAGCGACTATTAAGAGTACAATGTTGATGGTTAAGAACTCTCCTTAAGACTTACTTACAAAAATAATATATATATATATATTCCAGTAAAAAAATAATTTTAAATTGATGGATTATATTAGTTGTTACCAAGAAATGGTGGCCTTCCTGTCTCTTTGTAAAGGTTGTCAATCACCTTTGACTTTATATACACCTTGAGACGAGATGCTGAAGAAAACCGTGTGATATTGTATCTTCCACCATGGAAATGCCTGTCCAAGGATTCCATGAAATGAAGACTTTATTGAAAAATGTGTTGAACTGGATGTTTCGATTGTGTAGATGGTTGCCAATTACAGATCCAACTGATTCAGAGACAGCTTCACTGCAGATTTTTAAACAATTTTCGAATTTGGCCCAATTGATAATGATGGGGCCATCATTTCATTGCCCGTGGTGTTGGTTTGCTAAGCAAAACACAGTTCATAATATTCATTATTTGGTTTGCGAAACAAACAAAATTGGAATTTGCAGTGAATTCATTCCAATAGGCTACGAATTTCCATTTGGTGTGCGAAGCAAACCAACACCACGGGCAATGCCATGATGGCTGTTATCCAATAGGCAGTGGTCACACCTAACCCCACAAAAAGAACTGTCGTATGCTACGCCGTGCTGGCCTTCCGCATAGTGGGAGATAAAAGAAACTGTCGTTTTCAATGTGCATGCTTTTTTTGCCAATTTCAGTAAAACAGTAAGATGAAACAATTTGAAAATTTGCTTCACTGCAAAGAAAAAAGGGGTGGGGGTGTATATGTAATCGCTAGTCAAAATATTTGTTTGTCATTAATAAATTGCATTTGTAGAGGTTTTTTTTTTTTTAACTTGGGCAAAATTTCACCACAGTTGCCTGAATTTTCCCCGAACCTCGTTTCTGCGTTTGGACATATTCTGCACCCCTGGCGCACAAAAGGATTGCTGAAACAAAAGGTTGCATTTTAACTAACAGGCTTGCCAGACATCAAATTTATGGTAGCTACAATCACCATAGCACCAATTTTTTTTTTCCGATGAAATTCGCTGTTGTGTCTGGCCTGGAGTCCAAAAGGCTGAAGTCGATTTTTTCCCTTGATTCTCGTATGGTTTCGTGAAAAAGTACACTCCAAAATTTTCGAGATTAACATGTTTTATTGAAAATAGTACAGGGAACAAGATCACAAAGGTTTTTTACTGATTCGGCTAATAGTTTAGGCTGCATTATGTGCTAAAGTTTAAAAAAAGCAAAATCACTTGTGAAGCCCTCGCTGTGACGTCATGGACCGGAAAGTCAAATCAGGATTATATGAATTATTAAGATAGTTTCGCCATTGCAGGAGATTGATTCTGCAAAAGTAGTTTTGGTTTCCAAAGCAAACCAAATTGAATCTGCAAAAACAGTGTTGGTTTGAGAAGCAAACCAAATGGGATTGCGTGCGTACATGAGCAGGGAGCTGAGGTTTTGTAGGTGCAGGAGGTTGTCTCTGCAAAATGAGTGTTAGTTTTCAAAGCAAACCAAATGGGATTGGGTACTTTATAAAATAGCTCGTACAATTGTTAAAAGTGAGTTTTGTTTAAAAAAGGCATTAAAAAGACCATAACATCTGCATTATCTCTACTATTACAGGGCTCCTAACACGTCACCTTTTTATTTTTTGTCACCTTTTTGACATTATGTCACCTTTTCAGGGGTTTTAAGTTCTTAAATTTTATTTAGAGAAGAAAAAAATGTTTGGTGCACAGTAAAAAAAATTAATTTTCTCTATTAAAAAAAAACAGGGTTTGTACGAATTCAATTTCGAAATGCGCGCTACATTCCACCGCAAGAATGGATCCAAAAGCGAACCGTTTCAATTGTAAAAGTATGCTTCACATTGCCCGCGGTGTATTAGCAGCAAGTTCTGGAAATTTCCCCACAAGAAAAGGCTATCAGTAAAACGAAGTGGCGAAGTTTAAGGGAAGCAGGGCCATCTGCATGTCCGACCCCTCTTACCTAACTTGAGTGGCATTTACGACTAACGTTTTCCTTTCATAGTATTGTGATGTATCATTTGGCGCAAGATAGATATCACCGGTCTACAGGGTCGAACAAAAGGAGGAACCCTCTAGGAGGTCAGATGGTGACAGCTCGTAAATGGTGATCGATGCCAGTGGTCACTTAAAAGGGGGGGGATAACATCCTCCATACACAAATCTGAGGGCGGTCTCAACAGACCCGTTTTATTTTCGGATTCTGGAATAAGACGAGAATGGAGAGGTCAAGAGACCGGACGGATCAAGCTGATATTAACTCAACGTTAACCCAGGAGGAGAGGTAATGCGTTTAGTACCTTTGTCATCACACAAGTTGCAGTTTCTATTGTGGGTCTAATTATGTCTAGAAGGTGTAGATACGTCATGGTAAACACTGAAATGATGGCGGAATCTTCAATATGTATGATAATTCACACTCGAAGGTATCTTCAGCAAAGTTTTTAAGGGGATTGATCATCAACCTCTCACACATTCTGAGCGTTCGAAGCTCCCCATCGAGAACCCTGACATTCCTGTGTAGTCCATTTAAAAATAAAACATAGACAACGTAAAAATATCGACAAGTATAAACATCGATGTTACAAAGACATCGACTCCAATACATCGATGTAAGAAACATTGATGTTTCGAAAACATTGATGTTGCATCCCTAATCTATATCATATTACTATTAGTTTTTAATTTTGAAAATATCGCACTTTAACTCAGGATGTACTCTTTCTTACTGTACAATTATTTTAAAAATTGGTTCATAAATAAATTTGCTGCAATCAAAAGTTGGTCACACAAATTTCATATTTTTTAGTTCGCATAGCAGGTTTTACACGCAGTTGTGGGTTGTATTTTTGACTATCGGGTTTGCCAGATATTAAATTTATCGTAGCAACAATTGCCATAAAAATTATTTCTTTTTATTTGGCGAGGAAAAGGGCTCGCTTTTTTCACTTTGTTCTCAGACGGTTTACGGAGAAAGTATGAAGTACAGAACGTAAAGTAAGGAGATTAAGACGGATTACTTAAAATTGTACAGGGAACAAGATGCAGAAGGTTTTTACTGATGTGGCTATTAGTTCAGGGTGCATTAAATGTTGGAGTAAAAAAGAGTGAAATCACTTGCGAAGGGATTATGCGGCAATCCCTGGGGGTCTGCGAGCGAGCAGAGGGCGAAGCCCTTGCTATGACGTCATGGACCGGAAAGTCAAATCAGGATTATACGAATTATTCAGATAATTTCGCTGTCCAGGAGATGCACTCTGCGAAAGTAATGTTGGTTTTGGGAAGCAAACCAAATGGGATTGCGTAGCAATCCCAGGGAGTTGGCGAGCAGTGGGCAGAGCCGTCTAGTAAGATAGAAAACATGAGGCACAAGAAAAATTAGAGAAGGAGAGTAAAGAAAAAGGTAGACTTTAAGCAGAGAAAAAAAAATTTTAAGCAGCTGGCAAATAACAGAAAGGTGATAGAAGACGAACGAAAACTTAAAATTATGCGTAAGGAAGAGAATGAGATATTGGACAGTGCTTCAAAATTATTAAAGGTAGCCAATGATAGACTCAAAAAGGTGGTAAAAAATAATTGCTTAATCAATGATTGAAGGAGTGGCAAAAGTCTGGGATGATGCTGGTCAGCAAAGACAGACTTTAAAAAATGCACATTTTTCTATTGAGAAGAAAAAGACAAAAATAATTTCAGACTTTTTCAACAAAAAAAAATGAGACAATCTTTTAAAGAATAGGAAGAAATTCTTGCAGCCGTGTCAAAAATGAACAAATTAAAAAATTATCATTACAATTTTTTTATTTTTATGTTAATATTTTAAAATGATGTACTTTTTAAATGAAGAAAATAAAAATATCCTTCCAAAGAAAGGATAGGGGAGGTTCTTTTTATTTTCTATCTTTGTACTTTTTTTGCTTGATTAGTCACTTTTTGTCACCTTTTTCTGCTTAATTAGTCACTTTTTGTCACCTTTTTGGTTAAATTAGTCACTTTTGTCACCTTTTTAGACCTTTAAACCTGTTATGAGCCCTGCTATTATAAAAGGAAGTGTTTGCCCTGTGTCCAGCCTGAATTTTAAAATTCAATCCAGAACATTTAAAAATGAATTTAATTATTATTGTTTTCTTTGGAAAGGTCAACAGCATAAAGAGATGGCATATTCTAAATTTATTTCCTGAATTTTATCCTGAATTTTAAAATTCAATCCAGAACATTTAAAAATGAATTTAATTATTATTGTTTTCTTTGGAAAGGTCAACAGCATAAAGAGATGGCATATTCTAAATTTATTTTTTTCCTCTTCCGTTTTACGGAGGAACTATTTGTCAGCAGACTAAAAAAACAAATGGAGTTCTAACTTTAGTTATGTAGTTCTTTTTTCTATCTCCTAGATCATTAAAGATAGAGTAAAAATTTTAACGGATTTGAAATCTGTGGTAAATTTCACATTAGATCAATACCTCAAAATATTATTTTCTTTAAGTAAATAATTTTTTAATTAAAACATTTATATTTTTTCCAATACGAACGTGTCTGCGAAGAATTACCTTCGTTTGATTCGAGAAATCAGATTTTTTATTTCCTGAGCTCAGCAAAGCAAATAAACATTTTGACTGTCATTGTTTAGTTCTTTTTTTGTAAAATCGGGATCGTTAAAGATAGATTGAAAATTTCAACGGATTGAAAATCTGCGGAAAATTTTACACCAGATAGTTACTTTACATTTGATTTTCTTTTAATAAATAAGTTTTCAATTAAATATTTATATTTTTGCAAGAGATTGTGACGTCACACCCATTGGATCTCTGCACAATTCGAATGGGGCCGAATTTGACAATGACGAGGCCATCATGGCGTTGCCCATGGTATTGGAAAGCAAACCATAGTTCATAATATTCATCATTTGGTTTACTAAGCAAATCAAATTGGAATTCGAAGGGAATTCATTCCAATAGGCTAGGAATTTTCATTTGGTTTGCGAAGAACAGGCAACACTATGATGGCTGTTATCCAATAGGCTACAAATTTCCATTTGGTTTACGAAGCTAATGGGAATTCGTATCAATCACCGAAGGTTAGCGAGCAGTGGTCACGCCTGACCCCACGAAAAGAACTGTCATGGGCAAGGCCCTGCTGGCCTCACATTAGCTAGTATACAATAAAAAGTAAACTAATTTTTATCAATAGTGTTTAAATACATAGTTTTAGGGATTGTGGATTTCGTTCATACAATAAACTTTTATATATATAAGGGTATAATTTGATCATTTAAATTTATTGCTTTCATTTACAATTTAAAATAAACATGCTAAGTTGAGTTTTGTTTTTAATGTAACATATTTTGCATGACTACAGATAGTTTAAATTTGTATTCATATTAAAATAATAATTTAGGGCATAAATTGGCTGGGTCTTTCTGTTAGTATTCAATTTATTGTGTGTGTGGTTCGTGTTCATGCAAATAAAACTATCTTTAAATTATTTGACAATGAAATTTGTTTAGTCTAGTTTCAATGAAAGTCATTTTTAAATTAAAAGTTAATGCAATTAAAATAGTATGTTCAAGGGGGCAGATAAACCTGTCTCCTCTATTTTAAATTGATTTTATAAGGTCGCATTAGTGTGATACTAAAATGCCTAATATTTAATTTACAGGATCTTCTATATGAAGCTTTAGTTATAGAAGAAGCCAAAGAAAAAGAGGAATTACATTTAAAAAGAGTTTTAACTGATATGTTCCCCACCAAAGCTGAAGCTCCGACTCAAGTAAGTTTTAAAATACTTATTTCTCAAATGTTGAAGTCAGATCTAGGTTGCCTTTAAAGTGATGAAAAATGTCTCTGATGGATCTGGTTCATTTTGCGATGAAGCTGTGTACATGAAAGTCAATCTGCCTCTTGGATTTCCTTCAGATGAAAATTAAGATTGAATATGGTATAAAAAGTATTAATATTTCTTAATTTTTTTTCATCACTGTAAAGACAACCTAAATCTTACCTCAAAATTTAAATGAAATGGGATTATATCGTATTAGATTTTGACAGTTAGTAATGTAAATGGTTATTAACTAAACAGTACCTTAAATGTGAATACTTGAAAAAATTCCATTAGAATTTTTTTAAATAAATTGTTTTTCATTTTGTGCAACGTTTTCTTGAGAGAACACTTATTTTGATATTCAGAGGGGAAAAAAAGGTTTTTCATGGTACAACACAACGGTAACTAACATTAGCAAATTCTTGAATCGAATTAAGAGATATGTTACCTGGCATACCTAATTACAGAGTGTCTACTAAATTTCTGTAGGTCCATATAGGGACTTTTTTTGCACAAAATGCATGATCTGATATTACATGATTATGTGGGTCAGTTAGATGCAATTATGCTTTAAAATCATACTTTTTTTTATTGCTTACAGTCTAATCTCGAGAAGAGAGGACTAGTATAAGTTTCAGCTTTAATAAGCTGTTTTCTAAATAAAATTCTAAAAATAAGACAAACCATGAATCATATCAAAGTAGATGAAAATTAAACAAATACTCTATATTATATTCCTTATTTTTTTTCTGAATACTTGAAATTTTACGAAAAATTTCGTAATGTAATTTTTTTATGCATCAAATGAAATTAGTAAAAAAATTATATATCATTTTGTGTATTTAAAAATAACTGTCTCTGATTATGGTTGGATTGGAGGAGTTACACCATTTTCATTTCAGTTTGCATAATTTCTTTGTTTAATCGTTCAGTTTCATCATTTGCAGTTTTTAATTACTTTTTTCATTTGTTAAAAGTTCAGCTGCAACCACCTTCTGCCTAAATTCTTCAGAATTCTGCTTCAATCTTTTTTGTTTTAAGGCCTCGGTTCTTTTTCCGGAAGCATTGTGAATAGCTGTAATCATTCTAGGTTCCCATGGTCCTTGAAAGTCCTTGAATTTTTTTTCACGAACTAGGGGCCCTTGAAAATTATGGAACTTGGTAAAAAGTACTTTTTTTTTGACTAGTACAAAATTGTGTATTTTCGAATTGCGTTGAAACATGTTCATACTACTTTCCTTCACGGCAGGTGCGCCATTTGAGCATAATTCTGAATAAAGCCGGTGTTACGCACTTTGCACCACGTGGTATATTTCAAACGAACCACAGTTGAAGGCATGGGTAAAGGAAATGGAGTAAAAAAAATTGTCATTTTTTTTCCCCACATTTTTCTTTTTTACTTGACAACTTTTGCACTTTCCTTGTTTTATCTGTAGGTTGTTATAAAAAGTTTCAAATAAGTCCTTGAATTTTTTGTGGAAAAAGGTGTGGGAACCATGTCCTTCCTGTGGTTATATCAATATTTTCTATGCCACCTTAGTGTAGATCAGCAGAATGAACTGAACGTTGAGCTACCAATGAATTTTCTTCTAAATTTTCAACAAGACAATTTTTGTTAACTGAAAAACTTCGCTCAACAGCAGTATTACCATGAAAAATTGTCATACCTTTTTAGTAAATATTACTAAGGGTTTTATTATTATTACCACATTTTTATTATTTAATATTACCACAGTTTTTAAAAGATCCATCAGAAACTCATCTAGTCTGTCTTTTTCATACTGTATGCTTCTAGTTTCGTTTTTGCTATAGGATCTTCACAAAGTTTTAAATATGTGCTTTTGGCACCATCAGTTTGAATTAGTGTTATTTGCTTTTTTGTGTAACAAATTCCTTCAGTGCAATACCCACTCGATTTGGTCTGATTGATTCGTATGTTAAACGTCGTCTGATGATATGTATGACCAGTTTTTTATGCAAGGGAAACTTAATTTTCAGTTTATTTAAAAGATTAATTAGAAAATCCCTGCATTCTCTTTAAAACACTATTTTGTTGGTTTCTGTCACCTTTGACAAAGCAGTAGAAGCACCAAACCTGGGTACATGAAGTTCCTTGTTGTTGATGTCGGTAAGCATAATGTCACCTAGATTTTTGACTGCATCCTTTTTAAGGAAACATGAGGCCATAGCAAAATGGCAAAGTTCATTCCTCATATAGATGTGGTAATAGGGGCTTATCAGCTTGACAGTAAATCAAGAAGGTCTCCAATTCCCCGAGGTAACATATTATAAAAGTACAGCTTAGTAAGAAGGTCATCTTTAAGGAACTTAGGCAAAGTCTCACAGTTTTTTGTGGCTGGAGGATGAACTTTAACATATAACTTTAGATAGGGAAATATTGTAATTGCCCTTTCAATTACGTTGGAATTTTCAACCCATCTGATTGCGCATAATTTTAATGGAAATAACAATGAGCCAGAAAATTGATAATTTGCTCCTCTTGAAGGAAAGTCCTTGAACAGATAATAAAGCAGTACACAAGAAATCATTCATATCCCATTTTGATTTCATCAGTGCTGTCTTATAGCATCCATGTAGCACATGAAGAGAACAAGTTCCAACATCTAAAGTATTGTTTGTATGAGCCAAATACCCAGGTAAAAGGAGAGTTAAACAGGTTTTTAATACTCCGTTTCCACTACGTGCGGAAAAAGCAAGGAATCCTAGTCAAGTCCAGTGTTTTGGGATTTACCCTCCTTTCCCATAATGCAACGTGGGTAATCTTCGAAAATCCCTTTCATCCTTGAATTACCCGGGACTATTGATGTGGTCATGTAAACGGCGCTTAAGAGTGCATTACCTTGTTCGTTTTAAACGTGCTCATCAAAATCCTTCAAAAGTTTTTAATTTAACAACTGGGCCATATAGTATCTATTTGCAGGATTTTTGCTAATGGCAAACCAAAATCTCCCAAGACAAGTGGTAAAGGCATGCAGTAAATCCGTAGCCTTAGAATGACCTGACAACATGGAAGATAAGTACCTTGTAGTAACAAAGTTTTGGGAATCACTCCAATAACGGACAAGAATATCCATTTGACCTTTTTGGGCTACCCTATTAAGGCTTTCATCTATACAAAGGCAAAAATGGGGACACTTTCTAAGGTCATTTACTAGTTGATCCTGGAAATAGGGTCCCAAGCCACATGTAATGACATATGATAGTTTTATCTCTCGACTATGACACTATCTGGGAACATTAGCTTAAATAGGTCAGATACAACTCCACCACTTCGGCTTAATTTGTGAGTAAGCTAGTGAGGGCCCATACAATTTCTGATAATAAAGAAGAGATAAATTTTTGGGACAAAATTTATTATTTCTGGACCAGTTTTCGGCATACTTTCAGGACAAGTAGATACCCGGAATTAGTATACAGTATTTTAGTGACAATTTAAATGACTACTGATTTTTGAAGGCTCATAAAACATTTATGAAAAGTTTTATAATTTTGGAATTGGCATTTTATCTCCTTTAAGGCACATGCAATACTAAACATGACCAAATATGATGATATCAATTGAAGACCTTGGAATTATGTTTAATAGTTGAAAGCAAGTCGCCTAAACATTAATTTAGTGTTACTCTTTAAAACTTATTTTTCTTAATAGTAACATAACATGCACTTTGCGTTTTCAAAATTTTTATAGCACAATGCTCTCATATTTCTTAATAATTAATGTTTTAAAATGTGTCCAGGAATCTGTCTTGAAAGAGATGTCTCAAGGCTTGTTTGATGAAGATGATTCAGAAGAGAATGAAATAGAAAACAGCCTTTTCCTTAGAAATCCTCCTGTTTCTTCAGAAGACCGCATTTGTAAGTCTCGTAAAAGGAAGAAGAAAGAAAGGAAAGAGCAAGTAAGTCATTCCTTTCCTCTCATGAGATTTGAGAAGCATTATGTTTTGAATTTTAATGGCATCTAAACCATTTATAAAATTTTCTTAGCTTAGTGCAATTTAGTCTTTCAATTATCATTGAATCATGAAAGTACTGTGTAATCTTGCCTTCTTTGAATTTAAATCGCTTTTAAAAAATAATCTCATTTGGTGCTGCATTTGTTACAGGAAAGGCTGAAGCGTCTGGAAAAAATTAAGAAAAAGGAACTTAATGAAATTTACAGGTATGGAAACATCTTAATGTCAAAATTATACAATTATTTTGGACTAGATTTTAAAATATCTAGCTTTAAAAACAATTATGAATCAAATTTGTAAAAGTACATTTTATGTGTATCTGACCAATGGGTCTAGAGACCAGGGGGTTAACTTTGTTCAAAAGGTTCCTGGCATGAATCCAGGGCATGGATGTTTGACTGTCTGAAATGAATGTTTGACCTCTTTATGTGCCTAGAATGTATGTTACCCCCACTGTGGTGTAATATGGTAACAATGTTTGATTGGCCCAGCATTGGGGGGGGGGGGACATTTTGTTTGCAAAATAATTTACATGGTTTGATTCTTAAGGCAATGGTTGCCTGTTTTAAACAATCTGATTACACATGAACTAACATACTCTCAACGAGCACTATTCACTATTGAAAGATATTAAAATCTTTACAGAAGGTTTAAATTCAGTTATATTATGTTACAATTATTGTACTTACAAATCAATTCGCTGTGTAATAAATTTCATTACTAAGAATTGTTATCTGTATAAAACAGGGTGTAAAAAAATCATGATTTTTTTTAAATCAATTAATCGGATTTATTTGATTTAAATCGGATTATTTTGATTTAAATCGGATTATATTTGATTTAAATAAGATTTCTCTATTTAAATTTCAGCAGGCCCTAAACACTGTTTATATAATAAATATATATAAATTTGTTAAATAAAAAATTGAGTTTGTGACATGACATGTAAACTAATATTTATTTTAAGTAAACAATCAGAATTTTTGACATGGTAAATCAATATTTACTTTACATTTATTTAACTTTAAAACACAAGTTGACATCCTACATAGTTTTTCTTGAGAAAATTACATCCTCATGTTAACAATTTATCAGCAAGTGTAAGTGCCAGACCTAAACTATAGTCTGAGAAGTAGAATAGAACACAGAAATAATCAGACTATAGTAAATTCTGATAAAAAAAAACTGCCCAGCAGCAATAATAATTGGATTTTCACTTAGTTTTAATTCATATTGGATCTTTCTTATTTCCTGCTGACATTTTAATGGCTGTGTGTGAAAATGTATATTTCTACTCTTTTAATCTCTATTGCTAACTACAAGAATAAGCAAACACAGAGGTTCCCAAACTTATCCAAGTGGTGACACCCTTAAGAGAATTATAATTTTCTCACAGCACCCTCATCATCATGTAATATTTATCTGTGGTATATTACATATATATACACATTTCATATTTGTAGCACTTTGAAAAGAAATTGGAGAATTAAGAACATAAACATAATTAATACAACTAGTATTTAAAATTCACACACAAACACTTTAATTTTACTTGATAAGAAAACATAGGTTGGTGAAAATATAAATAAAACAAATAAAATTACCTACATCATGCTCTTGGTTGGGGAGTGAACTGATTTTTTATAAGTGACCTTAACTTTTTTTTCTTCTGTTGCTTAAAAATAGCTTAGATTGGAGGTTAGGGGCGCTTCGCAGCACCCCTCATCTCTCTGCGGCACCCCAGGGTGGTGTGGCACACACTTTGGGAGCTAACTAACAAATGCCTCAAAAACTTTACTTCCCACTTGTGTTTCTTTAGCTAATAAAATCAGTCACCTCTTTCGTTTATAATTTTTAATCAAACTGTTGTATACTTCCTTTAAGTGTTTATATTATGAGTGCTGTTAATCAGAAATGTTTATACATTACTCTTCCTGGCATTTAGATTTATGTCATGTGTGTTTACATTACTGTTTCCAGTATATAGTATATTCTAATAAGTTACAACTGGCTGTTGCAATCTTTTATCATATGCAGTAATTGACCCAGTTCCCTCTGAGCTGTGTGTAACCATTAGTGCTGAATCCCCATGAGTGCAGAAAAATTAAAGCATTTGACCACTTCTGTCATTTTCCTATGGTGTATTTACTTAGTTATAAAAATGTAAGATTAGTTGTGTGATTTAAATCTTGACCCTGGTATAAAATGTAACATTTTTATCCCCTCAAGTTTACTTAAGATATTGTGAATCAATGATTTTATTTATGGTGATATTGAAAGTAGCGACGAATGATGTAAAATGCCCTGGCATTTATAAATTGGGGCAAATGACACAAATCCAAAAATGCCTGGGCATTTCTGAGAATTATCGTCAAACAAACACTTATTGATGATACTTATTGATCAAATCTGATACATAATCTTTGTATATTCTGTCTAAATGACTAAGTTCTAATACAATATTTGTTTTGAACAAAAATTCAAATGATTTAACTTTTTTCTTTTACTTTATTATGGTTGGTGTAGGAATTATTTGACAATTAACACTAATAAATGTTAACATATATAATAGCTTTATTTCGGCATTCCATTACAAATAACGTATTAAGCCAGGCTCAGACCTCCTAACAAATAAAATTAAATTAGTTTTTGAAGAAGGAAAAAAAATAATCTTTTTCCACAGCTTCATTCACTTTCATTGTTGTCCTCAGAGGAGTAAAGTGGCTCAGATTCGTCTGACTCCGAGTTTTCCGCTTCATTTGCAACAGGTTTTTCTTCACCTTTCTCTTGGTCATTCTGTTGTATTATTTTATGAGACTTGGGAGTTCTGTGCATCAATTTCCAATTATAAGCCAGATAAGCTGGTTTTTCTAACCCTATCACATGTCAGCCAATTTCTTTTTTTATTGTAGATCCAGGAAAAAGTGCTAAACGTTCGGTCAGTGGCAGCAGATGTCACAGGTACCCCAAGAATTTTTATAACTTCTGCTAGTTCAGAGGTTCCTCTTAATCCTTGCCACCACAGTTACGGATTTACAGGATTGTTACCCACACAAATTGTCTTGACCAAATCCCTTGTTTGTCCCTGAAATTAGCTAGGTTTTCTCTCACTTGAATTTCATATAACCCTGTTTACTTTTCTGTTTTGCATTAAGCATCTCAATAGGCTTTAGTTTACAACCTTGTGCTGCTGGATCAAGAAGATTAGCTGCTAGGTGAATCGGTGCCAAACCAAATTCCTTTCTACTTTTGAATTTGCCATTTGGTTGTTTATAAACTTTAAAACAATATTTACAACGTACTCCCTTCCCTTTCAAAGTAAAAAAATTCCAAACAGGTTCTGTTTTCTTAACCATTTTGCAGGAATGCTAATAGCATTAAAATTAATTCAAACCAACACTTGACTGGCACAAATATACTTCACACCTCACTCTAGCAGCAAACCTAGCCTAAACAGAACTAGTCACAAAATAAAATGGCTGCCAATTATGTCTGTGTATGCTAGAATCTAGAAGTGATGCCAGTTATAAATTAAAAATTGAATTACTGAAAAATGGCTTCTACTTTTCTTTACATACATTATTGTATTTCATTTTTGTTTCACAAAAAATTTATTGTATACAATAATTGTAATGGTATTTATAAGCTCTAATATTTATAAAAAAAGTGGTCTCAAAGTCAGTGTAAAAAAAAATTTCCTTTTTAATTTCATAAATGCCCAGATTTTGGGCGCTAAAAAATGCTTTGAGCAAATGCCCATTAATAAATGTCCAGCCCACTGGGCATTTGCCCGGCCCACATCACTAGTAGCGCCTCTTAATTTATAATTTGTTTTGAGGTGCTAATAACATGAAACACTCCTTAAAGAACTCAAGATGTAGATGATAATACACAACATTTATTAACAGTAATAAAACTGACATTTAACAATAAGTATATATAAATGCGACACACAAGACAAAAATTGAAGGAAAACCTATCGCTTGGTTATCTGAATCTCTACTCATACTTCAGTCATGACTTTTCTTCTGCAGTGCATTTCATGTGGCATGCTTCAGATACTTTTAATAGCAGAAATGAAGTATTTTGATCTAACTGAAAATTAATACCATGACTTAGAAAATTAAAATGGCCATTTGGTTTCTGATTGCTGTTTGCATGTCTTTTTCCTGGCAAAATGTTGTATTTAAAACACAATGTAGTAAAGATGTGGTGAAAGAGCAAAACTATTTCTTATAAACTTAATTGTAAGTTATACAACATAATCTAACTAAGCAAAAATTGAAGGTATAATGTTTTAGAAACTAGTTTTTTTACGACAAATACTAAAGTTTCTTTTTGAAGAACATTGCCTAAAATATTTTACTATCTATTAAGTTGAGTCCATTTTTTTATTATTATTATTATTATTTTTTTTTTCAGCTCCATGTGCTAACTGGTTTTAAACCTAGATGTAAAAATTTTCGAATCTAAAGTATTAGAATGGTTTTGCCAGAAAAAGGTGGACTATTTTCATTTTGAAAACATACTTTGGAAAAGAAACCAATGTCTGTTACGTCCAAAACTTTTTGCAACATATCAGGAAGACACATTAAAATTCTATCTTAATATGCTGTAAATTTATTTGGTTTTTATATAAAGGATTTCGTAAATCACTAAAACCTGGATAACTTTGAAATGTGTACATATTTTTATTAAATGGCTCACATTGTGAATTGCAGAGAAAAGACCCAGATTAATCAGCTAATTGTAAGCACATAAATTTCATTTGGAAACTATTAATTTTTAAATGTAATAAGTTTTTCCTTTTATTTGAGAATTTTGAAAAAATTTCCCTATTATAGTTCCAAACACTTGGGTACTAGTTACATTGAGCTTGGTAATTTTTAATGTTGGTGTCTGTTTAAAATTTCATAAATTGAACATTCAGGATTTTCTTGGAAAATTATTGGATAGTCAAACAAATTTGACAGCTTACCATTGCTGATAAAGTTAATACTTTCCCTAGTATTTTTTCTCCAGAAATTAACTTCATTTTTAGATTATAATGAAATGATGGAATACAAATATTTTGAACATGCTATTTTAATTTCAGGTTACGAAGCATCAAAAATGAAATTAAACTGCAAAATGAAATTACCCAAGATAGAATTGAGAATCGTCTACAGAAGAGAATTGATAAAATGTATAAACCAAAAACTTTGGGCAAATATAAATATGAAGCTCCAGAAGTGGAAATTAAACTTTCTGAAGAACTTTCTAGTTCATTAAGAACATTGAAGGTAATAACTCTTATTTAAATAACTGCATTTTCTTAAGGTCATAATGCTTTTACAATATATTTGAAACATGCAGTATAATTTGTTTTCCAGTATATGAAGTAACTGAATTATAGTAATTCTTTCATTGTAATGCAATGGTAATGTGTATTGCTTTACTGACAAATATTTTCACTATTTTCAAAATCCAACTTTAGTCTGAAGGAAATCTTCTTGAAGATAGATATAAAAGTTTGCAGAGACGAAACCTAATTGAGCCTAGAATAAGACAGAAGTAAGTTTGAATTAAAGGAGCATATTTCATTCCAAAAAAAAAATATTTATATTCTTTAATTTAATAATTTATTTTAATTTTGCAGGCGAAAGAGGAGATATAGACTCAAGGTTCAAGTAAAGAGAAGCCACAGAGATTTCAAATAATTTTGTAAATTATTTCAAAAATAAATTTTTTTTTATCTGTTATGGTATATGAGTGTATTCTGTCATTTTAGTAAATTATTTCTGAAAGCTAATTTTAAAATTTGTATACATACAGTAATTTTTTACTAAGCATATGTGAACCTCTCAATATGCAAGTTTTTTATTTTGAGACAAACTTTATTCATTTAAATGACTGTAAAATTTTGAACAACTATCAACTTAAAATAAGTGAATCTGTTAAGTCATTTGGCTGTAGTAGATATTCATTATTTAAATACCAAATGAAGTTATGACATAGAAACTTTTACCCTACTGTACTTGTTTTGAAGTAGTGTTGCAGCAAAACAAGTTACATTTTTCTCATTAGAACTTTATGCTTCAATTTTTTAATTTGAAGGTCAATTTAAAAAATAACTCTGATTTTATAGGGTTACGAGACAACATTTAAAAGTTCTAGTTTTTATGAAAGGAAGCCTTTTCTTAAGCAATATATTTGTAAAGTACATTTTTCATACAAAATTTTCAACAATATCACTTCAGGTTGACAACTTAATGCACTTCTACAGCCATTGTATAAGCACCAACGAAGCTTAGAAATATGTACACTTTTATTGATTACATGCATTTCCCTGATATAAAATCAAAGAAAGCGTTCTAAATGTCAAACGCACTTTGTAAGAACCGTAACATTTTAACGAGCTACTTCGTTTTGGGAGTCGTCACTTTTTCCTGAGTTTTCACCAAAGCACGATTTAGAATCGTGATTCCCTTTAGATAACATCTGAGAAAAAAGAGCTGTCTTCCACTCTTCTTCTGGCACAACAGAAGCCCACTGTGGTACGTTAGATGTGGGCAAAGTGATGCTCTTCATGACAAATTTAATGGTTTCAATTTTATCTGCAAAAGAAAAAAATATACCAATTTGTATGCTTCCAATTTAGACACTGATTTTATACATAATATAGGTGTACTATCCGTCTACCTACCACAAGAAATGCTGCAGGCAAAGCTAACCATTGTCTGTTGCCAAAGAAAAGCATTAAAGTGTGTCACACTTGATGCCTAGTTGGAAATATATTAGTTGAGATTTTTACTGACGAGATCTATACTAGGAAACTACCTCTTTCTGCTTTTGACATTCACGAAGAACAAAATAAATTTATGAAACCCTATTCAAAATGCCCTGCTTTTATAGCGACAGACGTGATGTTGGGAGCAGGTATGGTAGATACGACAGCAAAACAAAATCCTAATACAGAAAGAAAACTTCTGGAAGTGTGTTTCAAGGTTACGACCTTGCTCTTATTAGTTGGCATTCGAGTCATGTCGGCTTGACTAAACATTTGATAAATTAGAGCACAGATTAAATGTAATGCGTACTCAGTGTCATAAGCGTAGTTTCTGGTTCCGAGTTTATCCTTCGATGCCAGAAGCGATAGCAAGAATTGCAACTTGATAAAACAAACCACAATGTTTGCCATAAATGATTTTACATGTGGCAACCATTTCCCCAGACAAGTTTCTACAAATGGACTTTGCATAGGTTATTTGCCCTTTCACTATAGCAGAAATGTTAATTTAAAGTTTCAAAAATCTCTGGGTTCTCTATTTAATTGAAAACAAGTGGAAAGTACTTTTCAAGAATATATGAGAATTTTTAATTTGTAAATGACAGGTACTCCTTTCCAAAGGTTTATGTTTTTAATTATCGTCACTGGAGCAACACAAGCTAGTCATTTTAGGACTAAATAAAAATTGAAATATGAGACTAAGAAATTGAATTTTAATTCAAAATCTTTTACAAATATAAAATCTATTGCATTAGCAAAAACCAGGAATTAATGTCCAGGGTTAGTTATGTTTAAAAGGTAAAAAGACACTCGAACCGAAACTTTGATATATTACAAATGTAATTTGGGTTGTGTAACTTGTAAGACAGTCATTAAAACAATAAATTGCAAGGATAAAACTGCTAGTTTAGAACACACAACTGTGAAATAGTTGATTAGATTGCCATTTCCATGATTTTCTAACTACAAACATCATTTCAAATGCATAGGAATCTTAATTTTGATACAGTACAGCATATAAATCACTTGTAAACTTAAACACAGAATCTATAGTGCATTGCAATGTTAACTCTTGCGTTAAGTAACAAATTTTTTCTGTTTTATCCTCTTGCTATGTAATAATTCAGTACTTTATAAATCTTTAATACGAACAGCATTTCAAATATTTTACCAAAATTTTGTTAGCTTCAGAATGTTTGAGCAATTTTTCACAGGGAAAATTGTGTAGGTAAAACAAAACAAATTATGAAGTGCTATTCTCTGATTTAAATCTACATCTGCATGAATTCGATATTTTATCTTTCTAATCATCTATGCAATGACAAATATGTATAATCAAGCATCAACAATAAATATGTATTAACTGGAAATATCTGGATAAGCTGATTCAGAAATTTTCTTATACAATCCATCGAATCTTAAGGACTTGAGCAGAATTTTTTTTTAACTTAAGTGATTTTATCAACTTTTAACAAGACCATAACAGTTTTCACAAGTACTAAAAGATGAAAAATTAGTGAAATGCTAAGTTATTACAAATTAATTTCATTGCGTCAAATCAATAAACAATGACGCTATAAATCAGATTGTAGCTGAATAGATTATCAACAACAACAAAAAATTTCAATACCATCATCCATTTTTAAAACTTCTTTGGGAACTTTTTGCTGGTCTACTGCAAATGATTCTGAAGGGGGTGCCTTCAAAAGAAAAATGTGTTGTTATATACAGCATTAACAAAATAGCATGAAGTTCATCAGTGTTGACTATAGCATGAATAGGTACATTGTCAACTTCTGTTTTTACCAGGGTGTAAAAAAATCATGATTTTTTTAAAAAAATCAATTAATCGGATTATTTTGATTTAAATCATATTATTTTGATTTAAATAAGATTTTTCTATTTAAATTTCTGCAGGTCCTAAACACTGTTTATATAATAAATATATATAAATTTGTTAAATAAAAAATTGAGTTTGTGACATGTATTATTTATTTTAAGTAAACAATCAGAATTTGTGACATGGTAAATCAATATTTACCTAACTTTAAAACACAAGTTGACATCCTACACAGTTGTTCTTGAGAAAATTACATCATCATGTTAACAAATTTATCAGCAAGTGTAAGTGACAGACCTAAACTATAGTCTGAGAAGTAGAATAGAACTCAGAAAAAATCAGACTATAGTAAATTCTGATTTTAAAAAAAACTGTCAAGCTGCAATAATAATTGGATTTTACTTAGTTTTAATTCATATTGGATCTTTCTTTTTTCCTGCTGACATTTTAATGGCTGTGTGTGAAAATGTATATTTCTACTCTTTTAATCTCTATTGCTAAATACAAGAATAAGCAAACACAGAGGTTCCCAAATTTATACAAGTGGTGGCACCCTTTAAGAGAATTCTAATTTTCTCACAGCACCCTCATCATCATGTAATATTTATCTGTGGTATATTATTACAAATATATATTTCATATTTGTAACACTTTGAAAAAGAAATTAAAGAATTAAGAACATAAACATAATTAATACAACTAGCATTTAAAATTCACACACAAACACTTAAATTTTACTTAATAAGAAAACATAGATTGGTGAAAATATAAATAAAACAAATAAAATTACCTTCATCATGCTCTTGGCTGAGGAGTGAACCGATTTTTGATAAGTGACCTTAACCCTTTTTTCTGTTGCTTAGAAATAGCTTAGACTGGAGGTTACGGGTGCTTCGCAGCACCTCTCATCTCTCTATGGGGCGCCGCGGCACACACTTTGGGAGCTAACTAACAAATGCCTCAAAAACTTTACTTCCCACTTGTGGTTTTTTAGCTAATAAAATCAGTCACCTTTTTCGTTTATAATTTTGAATCAAACTGTTGTATACTTCCTTTAAGTGTTTATATTATGAGTGCTGTTAATCAGAAATGTTTATACGTTACTCTTCCTGGTATTTAGATTTATGTCATGTGTGTTTACATTACTGTTTCCAGTATATAGTATATTCTAATAAGTTACAACAATCTTTTATCATGTGCAGTAATTGAGCCAGTTCCCTCTGAGCTGGGTGTAACCATTAGTGTTGATAACCATTACTTTTGCAAAGGAAACGCTGAGGTCGACATGCCGTTACGCCGCCATCGAAGACAATATGAGCAGCTGTCTCAGTTCGAGAGGGGAAGAATCATCGGGATGATGGAAGCTGGGTGGTCAGCTTGGCGAGTAGCTCGTCAAGTAGGCCGTTCTGATTTTACTGTGAGATGTTGGGACCAGTGGACAGAAGAGACGTCATTTACACGACGACCAGGCTCAGGACGCCCTCGACAGACCAGTCATTGAGAAGACCGTCACATCATACGAAAGGCACGCGTAGAGCTAACTGCCTCATTGTCCGCTATCCAGACACAGGCAGAACCTTCACTACGGACTCCAGTGTCTTCCTGAAACATCGCAAGGTGCCTGGCTGAAGGACATCTGGTATTGCGGCGCCCATTACGTGTGCTGCCAATGACACCCACCCACCGATGCCTCCGTTTTGAGCGGCGTCGCGCACAATGAGATTGGATTGCAATGGAATGGAACCAGGTCGTCTTCAGCAACAAATCTAGATTCAATTTGAGCAGTGATGACAATCGTGTTCATGTGTGGAGGCCCCGTGGTGAACACCTCAATCATGCTTTCACTTTACAGCGACACACCGCTCCCACAGCTGGTGTGATGGTATGGGGTGCCACTGTTTACTATACACGGTCACCCCTAATATTGATCCATGGCACAATGACAGCCCAGCGGTACATCCATGACATCCTTCAGCCACTCATGGCAGGGCTCCCAGAAGCCCTTTTTCAACAAGACAATGCTCGGCCACACACAGCAAGGATGTCACAAAACTGCCTCCGCCACATTACCACCCTTTCCTGGCCTGCTCGATCCCCAGATTTGTCACCAATCGAGCCCATCTGGGATCATTTGGGACGGCAAGTTGGACACCCTACAAGTTAGGTCGAACTAGAGTAGCGTTTACAGCAACTGTGAAACAATATGTCTCAGGACATCATACAGAACTTGTATGCCTCAATGCCTGCTCGTATCGCATCGTGCATTCGCGCTAGAGGGGGTCCAACAGAGTACTAAAACTTTCGCTCATTTGTACTTTTTTCTGCAATAAATGATCCTTTTACTTTGATTTTCTAATCAATTACTTATATCAAAGTATTACTTGCATGTGTAAAATTTCGTTTCATTTTGACGACTTTTTCTTGGTGCGCAAATTTTTATGGCAATGAGTGTATGTATAACATCATATTGACCAGGACAATCATCAATTTCATAAATACAGTGAACATTCACCCATGACCAGGCTGCTTTGTTCCTTAAAGAAATTAAGTGGAACACAGTGTGAAAACTTTTTGTAAAAGAGTAATCAAACCAAAGAATGCGACAGACAGAACAAAATTGGGGTATTAAATATGCCATGCATCGCTTAACTGGTATTGAGATCAGACCTTTTCTGTCATCCAGTAGGTTCAGGGAACAAATCCTAGTTTGTTAATGCACAGCTGTTAGCGATTATCTGTTATGAATAACACCCAGAGAGTGAGCCATTAGTTCGCCCTTTGTATTGTCAAAGAGGTCAGCCATTGAATACATTTATTAGAATACATTTGTATTTTGTGCAGCATTTAATACTTATGTTAAGAGCCTTTTAGATGTTAAATGCCTGTTATAGGGTTTGGAAAGTACCATCATTCTCATTACCAAGAAAATTACTGTGGAAAATAATAAATACAAGTAATGTTTTAGTTTCTTCCCTAGCAACTTATTTGAAGCACATTGCAGCAAATGTTATTGTGGAGAAGATGCAAATTTTTGTTAGCATTTTAAATTACTTACTAAAATTTATTTTTCTAAAGTTCATTTGAAATAGGGAAGCAGTCTTTTTGCTTCCAATAGAAGATACCAAAATGATGAATTTAATCAGGGTTCCTGTGAAGCCATTTTTTTGTAGTATCATCTTTATATACAAATTCAACCAAAACATTTACCACTGTTTGTTTTTCTAGGAAAAAATTTCAGAGCTTTTAATTTCAGCTTTTACTTTTTTTTTCTTTTAAATTTCAGGATAATCTTAGCACATAATAAAAATTGAATACAGAAATTTTAACGATATATATAGGACTAGCAGGCCAGCAAGGCATTGCTCATGACAGTTCTTTATGTGTCCTTACTGATAAAAGAAACATAAAAAGAAAAACAATTTAAAGAACGAGTCCCACCTCCAACTGATTGAAAAATTAAGTTAAAGAAAATCACATTTAAGGAATATATCTGGAGTAAAATTTTCCGCAGATATCAAATACGCTGAAATTTTTACTCTCATCTTTAACGGTAACCTCAAATAGTCCTTCCCTGTGACAAAGTTAAAATCGCTAGCAAGAAAGTTATGCTAATCAACAACACAAATCAAAACGAGCTTTCTTCAATCAAGGAGCTGTGAAATCAGCTTCGCCAAAAGAATGAATGGAGGGCTAAAAACTAATAAATTAATTTTAAAATTCGGCTTGACATAATATTTGCAAAAATTTAGGACTACCTGTGTGCCAAATTTCACTATTGTAAGTGCCATAGATTCGTCAGGACACTGCACAGAAATATACACAAACACTTCCTTTATAATAGTAGAGATAAACATGCAATCAATTGAAATTGAGATTCTAATGTCAGCAAAGATACACTAACCAAATTAATTTATTTATAAAATCTCTAAGATGTATATAAATTCTTACAGGTAATAGTAAGGAATGTTGATTGACCAAATTCACTCCACATGCCATGGAATCCTCTTCAGACAAAAAATTGCTATCCTAAAAATACATTAAAATTTACAAGCAAGTTTCTTGCAATAGGTCTAGGATGTCAAAAATAACGGAATAACGTTTGAACAATGAATGAGATTCAGTTGAAGCAAACATTCATAAGCTAATTCTGATAACACAACTAAGGTGTGCATTTTATTCCAAGTTATTTAAATTATAAATTAACACCAGAACACACGGTCAAATGTTACTTCATGTTTCTTATGAATTTTATTTCATTTAGAGGTACGAAATGGGCATATATAAATGCTTATAATTCATTAAAATAGGTATCAAATGTGAGTATAATTATAACAGCAGTCAAATAATTTAGAAACTGTAGAGCACATGTCCTTTCTTAAATATTAAGATATATAAAACACATTGAATGCCATATTTAACTAGAAGTGATTGGTCAAAATGTTGCACGAGTTAAAAATGTATCTTCAACCATTTATAGGATTTTACATTCAGTTGAATATGCTTCATGCCTACTATACAATGTTAATGTGCACTTTCAGGCAAATTACCAAAGTTAATATGTAGCCTCAAGTGTCAGTTGTCTTTAATTTGGCTGTCAATGAGCAAATTAATCATGAGTCAATTGTTAGTCAAATTTCCAATATACATACTTTGGATTTTACATGTATCAGGGGGCTTCAATAATACTATCAATGCAAATCTTTGAAACCAATACATAAAGTGTAACAAACACAAAACAAAGTGCTGCAATTTAAGAACAAACATAGGCTTTAAAGATTGTTAAAAAAATGAACAAGCAACAATATCTTGTTGTATTGTTAAACTGAAAGATGAGGTAGTTCAGTTTTGGATAATTTAACATGGCTTGATTTAGTGGTTTTTTAGCGCAAAAACCATATTTAGTCATGCTGAGCCCAGAGAGAAGAGTGCTGAGCTAACTGTCACAGAAGAGAGAAACACTCAAGAAAGAATGAACCTGACAGAAATTGAAACTGTGTGCCTGCAAACAATACAGCAGGTCATAACAAGCTAATGTTAGCATGAAGATATTTGTATGCACATTTGACTGAAATTTTTGATTGCAGTAGTCATCCTGTTTCTTTGAATGTGAAATTAGTGCAGTAACCAGTCCTCTTCACTAAATGAAATACCATCTGAAAAGGGTAAAAAATAGATTTAAGGAGGCTGGTGGTGGAAATAGAGCATTATACAGAAAAATTGGTAGCACAACATCAGGTACACTCTTCTCATTAGTGGTTATTTTTAATTTTACAGATAATAAAAACTAATAAGCAATTGAGTGTAATTATGTGAATTTTATTTTTTGATATTCCTCTTTTCTTCAAAACTTGCAATTTATTACTTGATAGTTTCCCAGAGAACGTCGAAGAAAATTAATTGTTTTGGAGCCGTTGAACCTAAAAAGTTTCGAAAACTATGGTCTCACTGAACAAAAACGTTTTCTATTCTACATTAAAATTACTTTATGGGATGAGGACTAACTTGTTTTTATGTTAATTTGGGGGTTTTAAAACTTGAATAAATTAATTACAAAAACAATTTATCAAAAATTCAAGACAATCTAGATTTCCTCATTTCTTTTGTGCTAATTAACGTTCAGTAGTTAACGCCCTCGTAGCAATACCGTCCTGTAAATATAATTTACCCATGAGTATGAAAACGAGGAATCATCATACTTCTTCTAAATCACTGTGGTTGTCAATGCAATTATCTGGGTCCTGGGACAGCGGTTCATATCCGTTGTGATCCTCGTCTTCCGAAAGCGTGTCGGAATCACTCACAAAATTTTCAGCAGCTTCATTAGATGCTCCATTTTCGCCACTATCAACGGGTACTTCATTAGGGAATGGGATTATAGGTGGCATTTGGATAAAATATATATTTTTGGTTGAGAATGACAATTTAAAGCTTGAAAATAAACAAAAATGCAGACAAGTTTCGTTTTAAGTTCTACGCTTATTTGGTTTTCAGCTTTTATATTCTTATTTATGGCAGTGTCTATTGAACCGTACAGTACGGCTATATAACTTTTCATTCTATGTAGCCGTACAGCGCAGTTCCGTACTGCGCAGTATTTTCACTTCTGCCGTTAGACGGCAAAGAGAGTCATTCTGTTTTTGGCGATTATGTAGTATTTTGATCCATTTTGCCTTTGCCATAAACTGCCAAAAAAGGCAATCCTTTTTTGTGGTAGGAAGACGCATTTTCCCTACCGTTTCCCGCCTTTTTAAGATTCTCCGTATATGAATCGAGGATGGGTTGTGGAAATGAACGCGGGAAAAAATGAATGGTTGGGTTTTATGGCGCAAAGTGCGCGGAATGGGATGGATACTAACAAGTGATTGGAAATTAAAGTAATGAAATGTGTTCCTGATCAATTCAGGAAAATTTGCACAAACTGTCTTTTAAATATTTTTCATGTTTTGTTTGTGTTCCGAACCATAGATTTAATGACATGAATTTTTAAAGAAGAAATACAAGTTTGCATTTTTGTTTTATAATGGAGTAATTTTGTTTATTTTTAGCCACTTTTGCACACATTATTAAGAATTCTTTTTCACAAAAGAGGAATGCGTATAAATGTTTTTAAATAAACAAATAAAAAATTATATATATTTTTTTAATTCCTTTTTAATAACATACAACAAATGATCAAATATTTAAAATCCATCAAATTGTGAAATATTTGCCAAGTTGACTACATTTTGCTAACGAAAACAGGTTTTGATCAAATAATTCATTTCTTTTTAAAACCAGGTCCGAATTCTCATGTGAACAGTTGAAAAAAATCCTTTTTATTGCAGATATGCTTAAGGGAGATGATTTGCAATTTGGATGAAAAAAAAATGTACGCATTAAAATTTTGCACTTTTTTGCTATACTTGATTTACCATTTGAGAGCAATGAGTATTACTAGTTTTAATCTCACGTCTCCAATAAAATAAGTTATTGGAAAATGTTCTTTTTCCATTTTAAAGACCCTATCGTAAAAATCAAGATTCAATTTCTACTAATAATTTCAGATTTTCCTCCATATTTTAAATTTAATTGGATATCTTCACATCAAGCTCAGTAAAAGTGCATTTTCATGTAGTATCTACCATATTATTTAACCATTTCGAAAAATAGATAAAGTACTTGAAACATTCAAGTTTGAATTGTTTTGCAAGTGCCTTTACTGGGCTGGCATATTAAAATCACAATCACATGTAGGCTAAAATATTTTAATCCATTTCATTGAAATATTAATTTGCTTTCTTTGAGTAAAAATGTGGTTACACGTAAGCGTTTGTATGGATAGGTAGTTGTCTAAATTATTTTTAACATTTTAAATTCAAATTGTAAAAAACAATTAATCAAACACCAATTTTTATTTTTTATTATCAATTTTTATGCAAACCGCAAAACAAACAGAAAGGTTTTATATCCAACACAATAAAATGTGATATGGAAGCAGGAATTTATCCAGGATTCAAAACTGGGGGGGGTACAAATTTTTTAATGGGGTGTTGATTGGAGATAATTGCATATTTACCCGATGTATCGATTAATTCATTTTTATACTGTTATTTTTACTATGTTGTTTCTGTTTGTTTATTATTTAATGGCGCAAGGACTGCTATAGGTCATGCTGCCCCAAATTAGGTTAATTTCATTATCTTCTGGGGGACTAATTGGACATTGGTGTTTAACATTTGTGTGGGACATTTTAACCTGAAATGCAAAAAACGCTACATCTACTGATCATGAAATACCAACATATTTATTTTAGACATTTCGTATTCTCTTTTGAAGCTTTTGTACAGGGTGTCCTAAAAGTTCCCGTACTCCAACTTTAAAAAAATGTATTGCCCTTGTTTTTTTTTAATTACTGAATTTTATCGATATTTATTATCGTTTTTCGATAATTCTTATCGACTCTTTAATTTTTATCGTTTGATTTCCTTTACGCTCAAGTTGTGCGATAATAAAGTTCCACGCCATTTTGTTCGTCATTGCAAGATAAATTTATCACGCATTCAGAGAATTGCGCTGATTTTGAGGCTTCTGGTAAAGTAGTCTATTAAGAGAGATCGAATCATTTTGCATATTTGGTTATTTCTATTATTCGTAATGTTTACCCCTTATGTTTGAGGTTCCTTGGTCTACCATAAAAACTTTTAAGGGGATCAAACTCCTATGGCACGCTTGGTGTAGATGCTCTTTTAACAATTTATCTAATTTCTCATTTGAAATATTTGCATCTCACGTTTGTGGATATACAAGGAGTTCATGACACTAGGGGTTGGCATCTATAGTAGAATAACAATTGACTATAACAAATTTTTCTTTCTACTCACTAAAAACAGGCAGAGGTTGAATTTCAAATTATTTTTTGGCTAATTTTGGCACTGATTCTTCACAGTTGGAAGGTTACGGAGGTTTGAACTGATGCCTTTCAAGAGGGGAATCAACACTTTAAAATTTGTTTTCAGTATGTTAAAAACTAGTATGGATGCCCTCACTTCATAGTTTAAATAGTAAACCCTTTGGAACAAAATAAACTAAGGTTAAATAGAAAGCTAAACTTAAATGGAAAGAACCTCTTAATATTCACAAAAGCAAAGTACTCTTCAGTTCTAATAAGCCTGCAATTAAGAAAATCCAAAGGCATATAAGTGTTTTGATTTCCTTTGTGAAAACATTGTATTCCAGATATTTCCTTTTGATTCTAGAACAATTTGGTTCCGACAAATTGAAAAGTTTAAATTTATGCTTTCGTGTCTGGCAGACAAAAAGGTATTCAAAGAAACAAATAGGTTAACAAAAAGGCAAGAAAACCTCTCTGTCTATTTTCCTGTGGACGTTTTCTATAATTATTCTGCTGTTATTATTAGGAACGACATACAGATGTGAACTAGTATTTTCATTAATGAAATTTACATTCATGAAAAGCAAAACGAAAGTCACGATTGACTGATTTAATTAAAAAAATTCTCTTCTGTTCTCAGTACCAAATTTAACACCAAACATTCAGACTAGCCAAACCCAGTCTCAAAAGTATCATAATGGAAAGTAATGTTTATGTGATGTAATACGTATTGTTTTACATACAATAATTAATTCATTTTAAATTGTTAATAATGTGCATAAACATACCTTTATTAAAAAGGTTATTAAGAATATGCCTGGACCATGAAAACTTAAGAAAGTAAAAAAGGTGCTCGAGTTGTAAGACGCATATGAATTCGAATGTGAAAAAAAATTGGCGTGTGGTATGTAAAAGGTTAGCCACCCCTGGGCTACTGAAAACTTGCCGCCCCCTTCCTGCCCTCAGTAATGATATTTACAGTAAAGTTAGATATTATAAATTTAAAACCAAGTTCAGTAGAAGAAAGGTGATAAAACAATTAAAAACATTTAATCAATAATTATTTTTTCTGATAAAAAGCTTTTGCAGGAGTTTCAACTTTTCTTGTTCATGTAACCCCTGACTGAGCTTTCATACACTTTTATTCTTCTGCGTTTTAAAATAAAGTTATTATATTATCAAATTATTGGAAAGTTCCTGATTCGAAATCGGGTCAGGGCATGGATATTTGTAAGCGTATGGTGTAGAGGCGGTTGGTGTACCTTAAATCTGTCGTGGCCGAAAGTCCTCACGTTGGGTTGGTGTGGAAGTTTGGAGAGTGGGGTGCCAGCTCAGATGTTGCCTCATCATCTGACCGTGGTTCAAAATTACGTGGCGATACACCGAATGGCTTAGGCTGGGACGATGGTAACTAGTTGAATACCATTATCAAATTATTGAAATGTGTTACCTAGTTGAGCAGAATTGTAACAGTGCACTGTTTAGATGGTATAAAAATGATACAAAAAAATACATTCAAAGCAAAATCATACATTTATATATATAACGTTAATTTTTTTAATTCAAATTCCCTCGATTGTATCTTTAAAATTCAGATTGACGAAAAAAATTTCCGATCAAAAAGCAAAGGAATGATCAGATCTGCTTAGTTTCTGTTCTCACTTCTTCGCTTTGCCCCTTCCAGTCCCACCGGACGCACAGCGTCTCTTATGGGGAGGGGAGGGTAAGAGTTATGGGACAGTTGAAGGGAAAACACTTTGTTCTTCAGTTGCTCATTCGAAAACTTCGAGGAAGAAAAAAATCTGCGGTTTGTACCTCGTGTCAATGACCCTCAAGCAGAGACGGGTGCGTAGGGCCCACAAAATGTATTTTCATTTGGGTCCGAGGAAAGTTGTGCCAGCGTCTTTACAATGTGCATCTTTAAGTGCAGTGAAAAGAGTTTCTAATTCAAGATGGTCAACAAGAACATATGCTATATTAGCTGTAAAACTTCGTTTCACCCATGTTAAAGAGGCTTTAACTGAAATTTGTAATTCAGAAGAAGAAAAGAAATACAAATACAAATATTGACGACCAGCTACAGGCTCGGGCCCAACAAGGCTGGTCCTTTGTTTATGAATTCCCACTGACTATCCAATTGTATCTTAAATTCGTACACTCCCTTTGAATTAACTATATTTTCTGGCAACGCGTTCCAACTGTCTATTACCCTATTAAAATAGTAGTTTTTCCTTAAATCCCGATTAAAATGTGTCTTATTCAATTTATACCCATGACCCCTTGTTCTGTTATCCCTATTGAAATTTAAGCCCTCTGTGTCCCCTTGATTTACAAACTTGAAAAGCTGAATCAAATCCCCCCCCCCTCCTTCTTCTTCTTTCCAGTGTATCTTCTTCTTTCCATATCGGAGACAACTTCTTAAACAGACAAATATGAAACTGATCCAATGGCAATTATTAGGAATACTATTTTACAAAGAATAAGTGCTACTAGTAAATCACTGCAATCAGTGGAATGCAAACTATTGAATAGATCCATCCTATTAAAGGCATTAGAAAATTTTATCAATAATTTCAGAGAAGAATTTCAAAAAACTGAAAAAGAGGCAACTGTTTTATAAGGTTAATGTGGTGCAACTGTTATCATAATACCCTATCATTTAATGTGGAAGAAGGACAAACTCGCAGACAGCAAAAGATAAAAATGTTTTTTGATAAAAACAAAGAAGTCGGACATGAATTTACAATAAGAGCAAATTTCACAGTCAATGCATTTTATGTCATGTGATAACACCAAGACAGGATTAAAAGTAGAACACGACAAAAAAGAGAGTTTAAGGATATTTACAAAAATGACATTAATGTTTGTAATTTTGGGATGTGTTTAATTTAAATTAAGTGTGTTTTTAACTTCCGAAGTTAAATGACAGAATTTTTCATTTCTGAATTTTTGACACTCAGGTCATATCAGATGTTTGAAGAAATTGGAAATTTAGAGAGATAATAATTAGTTCAAAATGTATTAAATGAAAAGGATGAGACTCTTTAAAATGACTGTGTATTTTACTAGAGTAACTACGTCTTCTCTCGCCCTCTTGTGGATAATTACTCCAGCTGGTGCAACAGTCATTTATTCTGAGCACTCTATGTCTATATCCCATTCTTAGAAGACAAGGTACGCCTTTGACAATCTCCGCAATATATAATTCGCTGTTCATATTCAGTTGTATAGTTGAAGTCTCTGGATTAAAAGTCTACTCAAGGCTCTCCCAAGTCTCACAGAGTCCGAGTTGTGCATTCACTAAAAGCCCAGTACTTCAGGTAATTTCTTGACAAAGCCTTTTATGAAGCAAAACTGTTAACTGAAGATGCCCATAACAGAGATGCAGAATTCTTTGTGTGCCTTATTTAGAGATAGGAACAACATTAGAGAGAGAATCACACATGCAAAAGAAAATTCTTCGAAACATGAGGACACAGAAAAACTGTTCTTAAAACCAATTGAACCGAAACATCAATCTTCTGTCAACTCAATCGAACAACAATGACCCCTATCATTCAAAAGTCTCGGGCAACTCACTCTAGACAACAAGAAAAACCATTAACACGCGCGATGCACCTGTGCTTCCTAAAGGGAATGAAAACGACAAACCACGTGGTGAAATCTGTTAGATTTCTTTTCAAACGGATCGTTCTTAACAAAAGATCTTGACTAGTTGTTCTTCAGAAAAATTAGCCATATCTTGTTTGACGAGATATCTCATCGTAGCTGCTTGGAGAGATAAGCAAATATTTAAAATACCCTTGTTTCTGAAAGCTCCCTTTTACTTTGTGTCATTGCTGGGTATTAGCACTTTAAGTAGATGTCAGAAGCTGGTTAAGAGAGAGAAAAGAAAACGAATGCCCAAAAATATTGCTTTTATACTTCAAGATCAAATTAATTCAATGAATTATTACATCATGTAAGAAATAATAGTTCATAAATAATATCGATTTATGAACCATTACTTTTCTTGAAGATGAATGAAATAAAGGCCTTCACGCATGCATCTAGAGTATTTCATGTGAAGAAATATTTTAAATACCAGAAAACAATACTTCTGGGGTGAATTTTTGAGCTCCCAGAGCCATTCACTGGCTTACACGTAACCCTTCCGAAAATGAAACTTTCCAATTTTGGGTTCTAAGTTCTCAGATTCTGCAATACAAATGCATAAGGTTAGTCATAAAAAAAACCGAGTTTGTAAATCCCTTTTCACCATTGACAAAGCTAAGTATTTCAATTTAGAATTTAGCTGGGCATTATAGGAACAGTGAACAACCTTTCATCAGAATAATTCAAATGCACCCCCGATTACATAATAACTCTAAGTTATTATACCTTTAATTTCTCTTTTACATAGACATAAATTTTATTTTCTAACTTAGCCAAAATTCATGCGACTAGCTATTTTGAAAGTTATGTATGAAGATAAATTACCGTTTTAGTAAAAGAAATTTTTATGTGTACTTTGAAATTATATTAAATACTTTTATTTTTATATCTGATCAATAATTACAGTAATAATAATTAATGATGTGTCGGGGTTTCTCTCTGGTTGGCGCCCCTCGGTACAACCAACATAAAGTACGTAGTATTCACAAAAATCTTATTTTGAACACAAATCTAGCTGACTTAAATACAAATATAATTTTTAAACACATGGAAACTGAAAATGTGAATTCAGTTGACAAGAAAATAGTTTTAACTATTACTTACTTCAAAAATTTACACAATATTAGTCAATATGCTTGGATGTGGGAATTTCTTTCTTGCTCAACTGAATTAGTCTTTTTTGCATTCCAAAAAGGTCTTCATGAAAAAGGTATAATTCTAAAGCAGTTTGAAAATTATTTTTATTTTCATATTGGGCCTCAGATATCTGAATTTTTTTCTTTGGTTCATAGATAAATTTGATTTTGAAGATATTTACCCTTGTTTATTGAATTCTTTCTACTGTTGTAATTTGCAAAGTGAATTCAGTACTGTTACACCAGAAGTTGAAAATAAATTTTCAGAAGTCATTAATCACATTTGGGGGTGTAGAAGAGACTGAAAAACCTGGGTTAGGCTTTAATCACCACATCCACTAAATTGACTTATAGTATCTGAAATTTTTGGTAACTGATTTTTATCCATAACTCCCACCCGAGATAATTGATGTATGCATTAATTTAAAAGATAGAAAGAATCCTATAATATCCTTTATTGGTTTTTGGTAGCTCTTGTTACTACTTGCTCACACTTACCGAAGAACAGCGTATGGAAATTTCAGCTAAACGCTATTAAAAATGCGCTGGAAAACAAGCATGTAATGACAGCAGTTGTTGTTGATTTGATGTCAGTTTACGATGCAGTATAGAGGGAAATTGTTAAAACTCTTTTCAATTGGTGTAAAATCATACATGTTTAATTGGATTAGAGGTTTTATTTGCCAGTGCTTAAGTAGTCAGGTATAATAGTTGGTAATCAAGGTTTTAGTTTTTTCCAGACTACTCTACCACAATATGCAGTTTTGAGCTGTGATCTGTTTAAAATGTATAAAAATGACTTTGTTTTAAAACTAAAGTATGTCCCTGGCATTGATTGTCTTTATACCGAGGACTGACTTATGTGGACTAAAACCCAAAAGTGGATTGAAGTGCTGAACTTTTGACTGAAAGAACGCTACATCAGGCTATCTCGTGTTTGAATGAATAGTGTAATATGAGTGTTTATGCTACAGTAATATGAGTGTTTATGCTTTAAAGTTGGGACTTATACGACGTACGTGGGTTGTCTCCGTACATGTGAAACATGAACCCCGCTCTATGACAACATATTCTCTTAAAAGCATTTGTCTGCCACCAGTAGGTCCCTGGCTCAAATCACTGTTTGTAAGTGCATGGATGCTTGTGATTGTTCCCAGTGGCGGATTAAGCGGTAAGCGGCCGCGTAGGACCCCGAGGTCTTGAAATGTTTTTTCATTAAGGTTCGAGAAAAGTTGTGACAGTGTGTGTGTGTCTTTACAATGTGCGTCTTTATGAGCAATGAAAAGACTTCCTAACATACGATGGTCAGCAAAAGCAGATGCTGTATTAACTATAAAACTTGGTTTCACCCATATATATGAGGCTTTACCTGGAATTTGTAATTCCGAAGAAACAAAGTTACCATATTGGAGGCGACTTCACTTCTGAGGAAAATGAACAAATATGAAACCTCCCTAATGACAGTTAGTTGCAATACTATGTTATAAAGGATAAATGCTACCAGTAAATAACTGCAACCAGTGGAATGCGAACTATTGAAAGGTTATCCATCCTGAAGTCATTAGTAAATTTTATCAATAATTTAAAGAGAAGTTGAAAAAGAGGCAACTGATTTATCAGGGCTGTCATTTAATGTGAAAGATGGTTAAACTCGCAGACAACAAATAAGAAAAAAAAGTGTTTATTTATTTTTTAAAAATGAAAATAAAGGAGTTGGACATGCATTTACAATGAGAGAAAATTTCATAGTCAATTAATTCGATTTTTTTCATATGTGATAACACCAAGGCAGAATTATCTCAAAGAACCTATGGAGTTGTTGTGGAGCCTTTTCGAATATTTTTATATTGGGATTTATCAGTAGAAAAAAAGAACACGATAAAAAAAAAGTTGAAGAATATTTACAAAAATGACTTGGGTGTTTGTACTTTTGAAGACGAATTTGATCATCTGTACTATAATAAAAGAAAGTGTTTGTTTGTTTGGGGCCGCAAAATCCTGACGATTCTATGGCACTTACAGCAATGAGATTTGGCACACAGGTAGTCCGAATTGTTTGCAATTTTTGTGTTGCGGCGAATTTTAAAATTCAATCTAGAAGATTTTTAAATGTGAATTTGATAGTTTTATTCTCAGTCGATTTTTCAAACGCGGATAACATTTTCTACTCATGCGACCTTGCAGTCAAGGTTTGGAATTATGGCAAGTTTTTTCATATGCAGAACGTGGAGAAAATTATTTTTTTCGTTTCCGCTTTGCTTTTGCGCGGAGAAATGTTTATCCAGCCAGACGATAAATATTTTAATTGTAGTCACACTTCTTTTTTCTATCTCCAAGACTAATTTCAACGGATTGGAAAACTGCGAAAAATTTCAGTTTAGATTGGTACCTAAAAATACGATTTTCTTTAAATACATTATTTTTTAATTGAATATATCTTCAACGGATTTGAAATCTGAGGAAAATTTTACACCAGCTTAATACCTTACATCACGGTGTTGCCCGTGTTATTGGTTTGCACGGGCACGGGCAACGTCGTTCTAGCCACGCAGTGGCTAGTTTTTTAATATTTCTTAAAGAAAACGAGGACACATATAAACCACACGAGTCATCTATCGAGCTGATAAAGAAATGTCTTGCACATTTCCGAATGCTGAAACATTATTGAATTTTTTTTTAACAATTTACTTTTCTATTGCAACAGGAGAAAGGTTGTTTCCTGTTTTAAAGCGTGTAAAAAATAATTTTAGGAGTTCTATGGTAGAAGAAATATTAATTAATATGACCATTCTGTATATAGAGCAAGGAATCGTAAAACGAATTGACACACTTCAAAATAATTGACGAATTTGCATGAAATAAAGTAAGACGAAAATTCATGTAAAAATGTTTTTTTTTTAATAAGTTTATTTAATGGGCTGTGGTATGAAAATATTGTGATTACTTTTCTTTTTTGTTAATAACTTAAGGAAACTTTTTTTTCTAACTTGAGATTGAGGGCCCCGAAATTTTTACCGCTTGGGGTCCCCACTTGACTTGATCCGCCACTAATTGTTCCTGTTAGGAGTAGCAAGAAACTGAACACTTCTTCACAAATAACTATCAGTCCTTATCTTGTAGTGCCGAAGACAAACAGGTGAGTGGTTGGGTATTGGAAAAAAGGGACACCTGTTCCTTCCCCATTAAGAGAACCAACACTGAAACTTTTTTTAGGGGGGGGGGGGAAAGATGTACAACGTAATTTGTTAAATTTTTAAAGCTGCACCTTTTGTAAATATTCTATTTGTAAAATTCGATACATTAAAAAGATCTAATACAATTAAAATGCGTTACGATTTATATTAAATTGAAGAAATTAAATCCCAATAAAATAGCTTTAAAATGAGAGATTACCAAGTCTGTATCTTCCCAAAAATTAATTAGCTATCTTAAAGATGCAGTACATTTTCATTTAAGCTTTAAATAACTGAAGCTTAATAACCTTTTGAATAAAGGACAAAACTTTTTTTAAGTTATTATTTTCATTCATAGCTATGGTAATGTCACTTGCTACACCAAGTTTCATTAAAATTTGAAGGGTCTCGGACTAATCTGTACGCTAGATTTGAGACGAAATTCCTCAAATTTTGGAAATTTATGTAGCTTGAATAACGATATGCAAATTGAAAAATTGTCTGATTTAGAAAAATATTTTCACAGTCCTAAGGTGTGCCATACACACGATTTTCGCATTACAGTAATTTATTTAACCAGCGAAATTTTTTTTTCGGTCCACCATGTAATTGTCTTGGCGATGACTATTTTGATTAACTTTCCTTAAGACTCCTATGTGTTTGAAGTTTCGAAAAGTAAAATAAATATAAAAAAAAAGATGTAATCCCAACCTTTTATACAAGTGATTGTTCAAAGATTTTAAAGTTTCGGAGTAGGTATCTCTTACGATATGGTTATATTGCTTAAATTTTGATGGTTTTTACTTATCTTTAATTTAATAATTGTTTTTCATTAATAAATGTACCGATTGAACATCTGATCAAGCCACATTATGACTCTGAAGATATGTGTAATCTTAGTTCAGAAATTGATAATTTCTCACCTGAAAATAAGTGCTGTAAGGATCAACTGTCGAATGTGATGTAACATAAGTTTTAAAGGTTTTATACAAAACTGCATCATTATCTCGATAGAATATAAACATTGTATTAATTACATAAAAAAAGTAATATTATTTTGTCGCAATGACAGAAAGTTGTCAATTATTACTAGATGAAACGAAAGTTGTTTTACATTAGTTTCGTTTTGTCTATGAACAGTTATTTGTCAATGTTTAAACACATTTTTTTCAAAAACGACAGAGCGATTATTTATGCTAAAGAAAAGATATGCTAGAAATTACGAAGAAGGGCTTTATGCTAGAAGGGTTTACTATTTAAACTAGGAAGCGAGGGCATCCATACTAGTTTTTAACATACTGAAAACAAATTTTAAACAGTGCTGATCCCCCTCTTGAAAGGCATCAGTTCAAACCTCCCAACTGTAAAAAATCAAAATTAGCCAAAAAATACTTTGAAATTCAACTTCTGCCGGTTTTTAGTGAGTAGAAAGAAATATTTGTTACAATCAATTGTCATTCTACTATAGATGCCAACTCCTAGGGTCCTGAACTCTTTGTATCCACACAAACGTGAGGCAAATAATTCCAATGAGAAATTAGACAAATTGTTATAAGAGCATCTACACCAAGCATGCCACAGGAGTCTGATCCCCTTGAAAGTTTTTATGGATGAATGATGATAATCTGCTTTTCTCGAAGGAAAGTCCTTGAACAGATAATAATTGGCACGCAAGAAATCATTCATATCCTATTTTTATTTCATCCATGAAGCACACGAAGAGAACAAATTTCAACATCTAAGAGTGCATTACCTTGTTCTTTTTAACGTGCTCATCAAAATCCCACATGTGATCCTACATCAATTCAGTGACAGCTGGTTAGGAGTAGAGGCTGAAATGGGACATACAGGTTTTTTCAAGCAAAATAAATTCTTGAATTATTTTCTATCTTACAATAACAATTAAAATTGAGATAATTTGTAAAATGTGTCAATGCATTTGGGCTCATATTTACAGTAAAAACATTCTTGTTTCCACCTAAAAGAACCCACAATTAAGGAATTAAAAGATATTTTCAACATATTTAACAAACCAGCAGAACAATTTAACACAAGAAAATTTTCACTTTTGTGGTTGCAAAAATTTTGATGAAAGAAACGCATACATCACATCTATAAGAAAAAGGAATATTATTTAAACGCAAAATATTCTCAATTAATTTTGCTAGGTAACATTAAAAACAAGCTAACTCAATGGAACTTGCAAATAATGAATAAAGTGAACAACACATGTGCTGCAAACATCAAGTAATAGACATGCACATAAAGAAAATTTTTCTGACACAGAAGATAAATACAATGGAGGAATCACACCTTCACTTCCTACAGCTCACAGGTTTCTAGTACAGTGGGCATAAACATTGTGCCATCACCCTGGAAAGAGTGAGGGACTACCTAACCAGTTACCATATTATAGCAATACACTATGGAAAAGGACAACTCATTTTTAAAATGTATAACTTGGTTAGGGTTTTAAGGTGCAAAGGGCCATTTAAAATGTAGGGAAGAAAGCAATTGAACAAGAATTTTCTTCTGCCAACCAACAAAAAAAACTTCATTGGGTTGCATTTAAAAACAAGCTAAATTGAACGTAATTCACCATTTAACATAGCAAAGGAACAATACTGAGCACAACAGGAAAATAAAGAATAAAATAGGTAAAATAAGCAACGAACCGAGAATTTTCATCTGCTCGTCAAAAAGGAAATTCCGTTGGGTAGCACTTAAAAACAAGCTAACTCAACGTTATTCACCATTTAACGTAGCAAATGAACAATACAACACACAAAGGGATATGCAGGAATAAAATAGGTAAAATATGCACCTGACCGAGAATTTTCATCTGCCCGCCATAAAGTCAATTCCGTTGGGTAGCACTTAAAAACAAGCTAACTCAACGTTATTAACCATTTAGCACAGCAAGTGAACAATACATTTCAAAACGGGTTATAAAATGAAGGAAAAATAAGCAAATTAAGAGCCTTCATCTGCCCATCAAAAAGTGTAATTCGTAGAATAGCATTTAAATACAAGCTAACTTAACGGAACAAAACAATTTGCAAAGCAAATATAAAGCAATGAAAATATTAAATTTCAAATAAAAATATTATTGCTTACATAAATTTAGCTTCTAAATGGAAAAACACTAGGTCGGCACACAAAAGACGTCTACTCACTAAACATAATCCCACGTCCTTCAAAATGGCAAATGCTTTTACTTATGGCTCATCAGGACTGCTAGAATTGTACTTTAGATTGGCGAAATCACCAAACAAAGTTTGCCCATGCGCATTCTACGAGCTGCGCAGTAAGGAACTGCGCTGTACGGCTACATAGAATGAAAAGTTATATAGCCGTATTTTGTACGGCGCAATAGACACTCCGTCTTATTTATATTTTGCAGAGAAGTTAGCTGCTGCCAGATTGATTACATTTGGCTCGACCACAGAGAAGTAGTATACAGAGGGTTCACTGAAGCCATGACGAATAGCGCTCCAGTGGGGAAGCCTGTCCCTAATTGTGGGAGGAGTTTCAAATGTTTCAATCATAGCCAAAGCGGAAACCATTTTCTAATCGGCAGACTTCTTGAAGCGTCATACAGCTGAATATTCCTTGCATAATTTTAATAATTATTTTGCCGACCAACCGGTATAGTGGTTAAGGTGTTAGCCTCTAGATCGGAAGGTTCCTGGTTCGAATCCGGGTCCGGGCATGGATGTTTGTAAACGTATGGTGTAGAGGCGGCTGGTGCACCTTAAATCTGTCGTGGCCGAAAGTCCTCACGTTGGGTTGGCGTGGAAGTTTGGAGAGTGGGGTGTCAGTTCAGGTGTTGCTTCGTCATCTGACCGTGGTTCAAAATTACGAGGTGTTGTCCTCGGATCTTTCCCTTAAAGGACTGATCCCGGACCGTCGTCAATAGTCCATTGTGTTGCTCTAGTACGACGTTAACTAAAATTACCATTACCATTACCATTTAATAATTATTTAAAAACTGTGCTATCCATCAACAGAAAAGGTTGATCCCAACCATCACAAATATTTAGTTGTGTTGCTCCAATGCGCAGAGTGAGTGCGAAGTTAATTTAAAATACTATACCATCATCAATAGAAAAGCTGTTGTTCAAGTTTACCGCCTATAAAAACTGTTGAAAGGTAATTTGCTTTTGTTTTCATAAATTATAATCATAACTTAGAAACTTCTAATGTTATAATTATGTGCCATTTTTAAAATCGTTTTACAATCAAGTAAAATTAATAACAATTATTTTAAAACCCAATTGAAGGAAGAAAAAATGAAATCGTTCTATTTAATTTTAAGACTATTCGCTCAAGATAACTAATTGTTTAAAATATTTCAGTGTTAGTTTGTGCATTTTTTTAAAATCAAAATCATTCCTTCTTAAATTTAAGAAACATGTGGTATTTAGAATTCTGTGCTATTTTTCTCTATTCATTATGCATTTTGTGTATTTGTTTATTTATTTTTTACTTACATTCTGTTTTTGTGTAATTAAAATTTACCTTTTTCTGAATTATAACCGGTTTTATGTCAACATTTATAAAGATATTTTTGCAAAATTGGAATGCTCGTGTGTGATACTCACTGTGAACTTAATACAGAAAATTAAATTTAAAGGTTTGATTTTAATAATGATATTTTTTATTCAGAAATAACTTGATTTAAATCAACATATCCTGAAACTAACACTTATAGAATATTAAAAGTGCACAAATCTACATACTACTTTTTTCTGTAGAATGTCTAAAAAATCGCTAGACTTTAAAATTCCTACTAATCACAAATAAATAATTCAGCTTCTTGAAATATTTAGAATATCTAAATCAGTCAAATCAACTCAATTTAAAGCACGATTTGTTTTGCTTTGTCACTGTCGAAAGTCGTAAAAGGATATTTCAGTTTCTGTTTAACTGTTTCAACCCAGATTGTCTGGAAAACACTTTCTGCCCTATTAGAAGATGAAGTGGTTTTTGATACAATCCTGATTGTTACCAGTTTTGCCAAGGCATGCATAAGGTCATACATAACTTTAAAAAAAATTAATACTTCAAATTATGTGGGTAATAATGATAATGTATTGTTCTATTTTAGCCAGTTTAATCGGATATCCATGAGCACGATTATCAATGATCCTTTGTGGAAGACGGATCAATGAATCTCTGCAGTGCCACTCTGCTAATACATGTAGCTCAATGTCATTGCTTATATTTGCTGTGGTTTTGGCAAAAATCTTTTTAACCTGTTTGCTATGACTGCCAAAATTTATTGATTGGAGCCCAAATGCAAATAATTGAAGCACTTACGAATTTTCCTATCGACCGTTTTTAACAAACAAAATTTGTCAACAATTGTGTGATTAACACGCATAATGGATAAGCGTAAGAGCAAATCATACTCGAATTTTTGGTCGACAGTATAGTACGCAATTACATACATACAAACTTTCCCTGTGAAGATTTTCGAGATACAAAAACTGTCGTACCCTGTTATGTATTTTATTGTTTATTTGCTACACTAAATGGTGAAAAATTGTATGATTTAGCACCAATAATGAATAAAATTAGTAATATTATCCATTCATTTGCTACTCTAAATGGTGAATTACGTTGAGTTAGCTTGTTTATGAATGCTGAACAATGAATTTTACTCTTTGGAAGGCAAATGAAGATTCTGTTAAGGTTACTTATTCTATCAAAGTATTTCATTCCTTTATATCCTGTTGTGTATTTTACTGTTCGTATGCTATGCTAAAATTGTTCTTGATGGATCACACAGAAATATGTATATGCGAGTAACAGTAGCTGAACTATGTTCTTTTTTTACATTCAGAACAGGGTCAGGTAATATCTTATATTTTTAGGCGCCAACTTCTTTCTTTTTGTATTCGTATTCTGAGTGTGTGGGGAGACAGCAGCGTGAGATATTTTGCCTTGGGGTTCAATACCCTTCTGTGTTATATTCTTCACAGGGAAGAATTGTGTATTGGTAATTGAATTCATGATTCAACAATAAAATTCATACAGTCCACTATTACTTGGTCGTGTGTGTGATTGACTTACTACTAAATGAGCTTCGACGAGACTTCTACATAAACAGTACTTCTTTTCTATTCCTTTTTCAAATTATATAATTTGTACAAAAATAAATAATTTACCTGATTAAGTTAATAAAAAAAATATTATTATGTACTTTTTCGTTCAAATAATATTTCAGACTATCAACAGAGATCAACAATTTTCAAAATCAAACATGTTTTGAAATATTTTTTTAAAGAAGCATTCACATAAAATTATAAACTAAAATGGAAGAAAAAGTTCATACATTGGTAAGATTTCATAAATAAAGGTTTTTTTTTTTTTAAAGTTCAGAAGAGTGCTATTTTGAAGCATTTATGCTAAGAAATATTTAAAGAATATTTAGCTTTCAATCAAAAATGCAAATTGGGTTTCGGAAAAATAAAATAGCCTGAAATAGTTGTGGAAACCTAGTTTGGTTGTTATGGAAACGAGGTCTAGTTCCAACGCTATAGTAAGGTACGGCTCCCCCGCCGAGGGCGCTAGCGTCTATGCAATTTCCCATGTTGTTTATAAGCCTATTGCTTTCGAATTGAAGCCAAGGATTTCGAGCCGACCAACCGGTGTAGTGGTTAAGGTGTTAGCCTCTAGATCGGAAGGTTCCTGGTTCGAATCCGGGTCTGGGCATGGATGTTTGTAAACGTATGGTGTAGAGGCGGCTGGTGCACCTTAAATCTGTCGTGGCCGAAAGTCCTCACGTTGGGTTGGCGTGGAAGTTTGGAGAGTGGGGTGCCAGCTCAGGTGTTGCTTCGTCATCTGACCGTGGTTCAAAATTACGAGGTGTTGTCCTCGGATCTTTCCCTTAAGGGACTGATCCCGGACCGTCGTCAATAGCCCGTTGTGTTGCTCTAGTACGACGTTAACTAAAATTACCATTACCATTACCATTACCATTACCAAGGATTTCGAATGCTATTTAGAAGTCCATTACTTCCTATGGCAATCAACCCTCTATCTTTTACTTCTCTCTGTGGTCGAGCCCACAGAGAAGTAGTATACAGAGGGTTCACTGCCATAGGAAGCAATGGGCATATAAACAACATGGGAAATTGCATAGACGCTAGCGCCCTCGGCGGAGGAGCCGTACCCTACTTTTGCGTCGGAACTAGACCTCGTTTCCATAACAACCAAACTAGGTTTCCACAACTATTTCAGGCTATTTTATTTTTCCGAAACCCAATTTGCATTTTTGATTGAAAGCTAAATTTTCTTTAAATATTTTTTAGCATAAATACTTTTAAAAAAACACAATTTTTTAATGTCTTTTGAACTTTAAAAAGAACTTTAATTTATGAAATTTTATTAATGTATATACTTGTTTCTTTAATTTTAGTTTATTTTTTTCTAAAACACACAATTATTAAATTTTGGCATAACACATGAACAATAAAATACACAACAGGATATAAAGGTATGAAATACTTTGGTAAAATAAGCTACTGAACAAGAATCTTCATTTGCCCGCCAAAGGGTAAATTCCATTGGGCATTCACATAAACAAGCTAACTCAACGTAATTCACCATTTAGAGTATCAAATGAATGGATAAAATTACTAATTTTATTCATTACTATAATTATATATTATATGAATATTAATATTCTATAAGTGCTACTTTCAGGATATGCTGATTTAAATCAAGTTATTTTTGTTGAAAACTTATTATTAAAATCAAACTTATGAAATTCATTTTCTTTTCTGTATTAAGTTCACAGTGAAAAAGTTTTCTGCAGTATCACTCAAAAGCACTCTAATTTTGCACAAAAATCTTTATAAAAGTTGACATAAAACTGGTTATTATTTATAAAAAGGTCAATTTTAACTACACAAAAGCAAATACACAAAAACAAATACACAAAATGCAATACAATACATCGAATTTTTAACTCGCTGGATCTTAATCCGATCGAGCACATTTAGGGTCTCATGGTGCGGCAGCTCAGAGCTCAAACACCACCATGTCCGAATATCTCGATTTTGCGTGAGCGCTGCTTATACATTTGGTACAACTTGTCTCCAATCATGTACCAAGAATTGGTGGCATCTCTTCCCAGGTGAGTTGCAGCTGTTTACTGGCCAAAGGAGGCGCAACGCGTTATTGAGTAGGTGGTCATAATATTTTGGCTCTTCAGTGTATTACATTATGAATATATTTTATGAAAAACAAAAACAATTTATCTTTCAACAACGGCTTTTCTGTTGATGGATAGTGAAATGTCAAGGCATACAATTAATCAGCGTTTCACTTTTCAGGTGCTTTGATAAAACTACCTTCCATTCACAGCAAAACCATTTCAGTTCTTTTGTAATCTTATTACATACAGCAAATACCAGGGGGGTCTATCCCTAACATAAACACATCGCCTGTTGCCATTCAACAGTAGATAAGCTAAAAAAGCTGAAACCGTAACTAAAAGCTCAACTCGTCTCGACCATAATGTTTTTACTCAGCAGCAGGACCCCTACACCTCTAGTCGAGAGTCAATAAGTCACTTCCTCTTTGATGTCCCGCTATGACGTCATTATGACGTCACCAGGCCACGCTCTTTTTGATGACGTCACGTCCGTCTTTTAAGGCGCGCTGCCTACTACTCACGTACTTCGGCGTAGAATTGATTCAAAATTGTGATAAAATAGAACGCATACGGCATTTTAATTTGGGTTAGCAAAAAGAAATGCAAAGGTATTTCATTTCAAATTGGATTTTTATGGAAACCTAAATTTTGCAAGAAAGAATTGTACACAATGTCTCGACAGATGAATGTAATCCGATTATCTTTGTACTTGTCAGTATGGGTGGGTGTTGGTGGTGTGAAAAGTAACTTGCACTGTCACTTTACTTTCATTCGTAATAAATCAACAGAAGAATTTTTATTCTACGACGAATTTGCATCTGCCATGGTCATATTCTACCATTTGCTCTCTCATTGGGTTCTACAGTGGATGTCTTAGCGGACGGAGGTGCCGCCATCTATCTTTTCGCCGAGCCGCTTCTTTGCGTTTTTGCAGCAACCTTTATTTTCATTTTTCTTTTGAATTTCAATAAAATTATGTTTTAAAATTTTCCATTTAAGCAATATTATGACGAGGAGATGAGCTTCTATGCAGGAGGTGCTCCGTAATTAATTAATTAAATAGTTAACACCGTCCCAGCCTAAGCCACTCGGTGTGATCGCAACCCAGATTCTTGAAATAAAACTCGCTATTCATTCATATCCATTTGCTCAATTCTGAGCTCCAGTATTTTTCTTATAATTTCTTTCAGTCCTTCACTGTATCTTTTATTTGTCCAGAGTAGTTTTTTGTCTATGCTAAGGTATTCCTTAGGAAACTTTCCGTCCCTGATAGTCTGAAAGTTTTTATAGTGGTAAACCACATGGTCTTCATTTTGCATGTCTTCCTGGCTGTCACATACGTCGCTTTTGTTGAAGAAACGTTTTTGGTATGTGCCAAAAACCCCATGTCCCGTTATGATCTGATTAAGCTCGAAGGATCCCATTAATTGCTTCGGTGAGACTTTTTTTTATAAGCCTTAAATACTTCTCGTCCTTTGCCTGTATGCGACCATCTGTCTTGCCAGTCTGTTAGTTGTTCTTTCCTAGTTAATTTTTTAATGTATTCTTGAGTTTTATTTTGCTCTTTTTCAATTTGCTCTTTAGTAGTGGCTTCTTTGGCTATTGCATCCCCTTTTTCATTTCCCCTATATCCCACGTGTGCTTTGATTCACTGGAATATTATTTTCCCTCTATCCTCTGCTATGTCATGTTTTAAATTAGTAATTTTACAGTCTCTGTTTGAGCATTTATTCAGAGCCATGAAGACAGATCGTGAGTCTGTTATAACTCGCACACTTTTTAGTTTATTTCTTCGAATCAGATGTACCTATATTTCTATGGCCTTCAACTCCGCAGTATAGACCATTGAGTGGTTACTTAGTCTGCTTCTTGGTATATTTCTTCTTCGCCCTTATATACCGACCAGTCCACACCTCACTCTATCCTCTTTCTTTGATCCGTCCGTATATATGCTTATACTATTTGTGCTTTGCTCCGTATATTCATGCCAGTCCACACTGGAGGCCTTCCATGATGGTTCCAAGTTATTTTGATGGTCTTCAATTTCTTCCTTTTTATTTCCTCCTTATTAATTTGCACTGTTTCATTTAATTTGAATATATATGATAATAATATGAGGTGCTACACTGTTGCAGCTACAGAGAATGGAGTAACTAATACAGCCCCCACCCCGTACCACTTACAAGTTAATTCTGAGATTAATACAATTGAATATGAGTTGCCAGCAGGTACTTGTTTTACGATCTAATGCAATAAAAACGGGTTACTCGAAAGGGGCGACAAGAAAGCATCAAGCAGAGATTGCTATGTTATTGACGCTCAACGTAAACTTCTACCTTCAGTTTTACCAATTTCTTGCAATTTATAAAAGCTTAACCTATAGAAAATAAGTTTAGATCAATGATATTTATACAACATTTGCGAAGACACACTGTCTGAATAATATTCTTCACATTTAGGTAATTGTGAAACTAAAAACTATCATAGGTTTGATGGTTAACAACAGCAAATCTCACCCTAAGACAGGGCTCGAAATACCCGGGTGCACAGGTGCACTGTGCACATGAAAATAAAATTGTGCACCTAATTTTTTCCCGCTAGGCGCACCTGTGCACCTAATTTAAAAACTTAGGTGCTCAAGGTGCACCTGTATTAAAAAATATATTTCGAGGCCTGCCCTAAGATAAAACATTTCGTGTGTGAATACTTAACTGAAGCTAAATATTATTTCAGAATTTATTGTAGAAGCTTACGCACCAATGTGGTAGGGGATAAAGTGCCATCGTTCCTGAAAAGAGTAAGCTTTGAATGCTTTTAAAGCGATACATGCATTCTTGTTCCTTAAGTGACAAACTAAAAGATGTTATTCAACCAGTCATTCAACAAAATGTATACTTCCATTACCCCGAGAGTATGCTCGTTACAATGATCAGTGACGAACGCTACCATATTCACAAATTGAGACTAAGTAGAATTTTGAGTGCTAAGAGGGATTGACTTAAGCAAAACATATTTTTTTAAATTTTAAGCATAACTTTCGATGCAATCAATTTTACAAAACTGGCAAGACTGATGACGTAGCTCATTCATATTTTAACAAGCATTTCATACGAGGACTCGAGTCGTGTATAAATTCCTCAACTCTACACAGTTGTTAAAGTCGACGTAAGATATCCGCAGTCGAAATGCAACAGAAATTGAAACGGACGTATCAATTACGGAGTTACCTTGCAGAAAACTGCGAACTTTCACATCAGAATTAATAGAAAGTTTATTGATTGTAAAAGAGCTATGGGGAGAATATTAAAGGAAGTAACAACACACTTTGCAAAAGGTAAATAATTAAGATAGAATTTAGTAATTGATACTCGTACAATTAGGAGTCCAATTCAAGCTCCAAAAGGGGCGGGGAGCATAAGCGTAACCAAGGGGGTTGGGACTTCAAGCGCCCCCCCCCCCCTTCAGTTGAGAAAATTTTGCAAACATATATAATGAGTTTTTTTACAAATTAATCCCTTATTAATAACTACTCAAACTATTTATAACTTAATTTTAATTAATTTAACAAAAATTAATATTTTACTAAATAAATGTAATCAATGAAACAATGGTTAATGATATATATATATATATATATATATATATATATATATATATATATATATATATATATTTGTTTAGTTTTCAATCGTTATGTCCGTCCGTATTAAGAACGCTACTCTTATGTTTTTGTCAAGAATAAACGTCTTATTTTCAAAGCTCAGTATTTCTTAACCAGATGCCAGTCCATCAAACGAATCAAATCCTAACAGATACGTTAGTTCATAGGCGTAACCAGAGGGAGTTGGGGCTTCAACCCCCATTCAGTTCGTCGAACAAGATAGTCAAATTTGTTAATAACGAGCAATCAGAGCTTTAAGCTTTATGGCCTATTTAAACTAGATTATGTAAAATAAAAATTATTTTTACTCTGATAATATAAATAATTGCACGGCATATAAGTGAAATTTTTATTCACTTGATATTTATGTTTACCTTAGAATATGTTTTTTGAACAACTATTTAGGAAAATATTTATATGTATTTACCACAGCAAAAACTGATTAATTTTGTCCAAATGTAGTAGAGTTCAGGAAGTTCTAGTGACTATTTTTCTATTCTTTTTAATTTTTATCTTTTTTAATGACAATCTAAATATCTAAAAGTATGTGCGTTCTTTCTAATGATATTTCCTATTTCTATAATGTTAATATATTATGTTGTTACTGATTTACTGTATTTTGTTTTACAAATTTTATAAACAGTTGGTTCGGATTAACGGGGTTTTAGAATTAGCAGGGTTTTAGTGCAATTCACAAGACTGTCCTTAAATAATTTGTTGTTAAACCAAACAATATGTTTCTCATGTGTGATACAATAAAAAAAATATTGTTTAAAATGACTTTATTTGAAATTAAAGTGTCTACCATTTGCTAGACGCAAAATCTTTCTATACCTCTATATTAAAAAATAGTTGCCACCGTCGCTGCAGGATTAAAAACTCGCTTTTTTCGCTCGATTCTTAGACGATTTCCCGAGAAAGTACAGATCAGAAAATTACGAAATTAACCTGGTTTGTTCAAAATTGTATAGAGAACAAGATGGAGACAATTTTTTTTCCGATGCGGCTATCAGTTTAGGGTATGCACCCTACTAAGTGTCAAAGTCGATAAAAGCGAAATTTCTAACGCGAGTGAGCAAAACATGTACAAATTTCCAGTCTTCAGCTGTGAGTTTTTTTAGAGGATCTCTAACGTGAATTTTTGCACATCGCCGAATATTTTTTAAATTTTAATTTATTTCCTAACAATATTTTATTGAAATTCGGGGAAAATAGGGACATTTTCGGGGTTTTTTTTTTTGTTAAAACTATCATATCTATAGCTTATTACTCTTAGTTTTTAAATTTAAAACATCACTGGAAACCTTAGAATGTACACTTTCTTATGATATAATGATTTTTGAAATTCGTTAATAAAAAAATTCGATGAGTATAAAAGTTGGTCAGACAAATTTAGTATTTTTTAGAACGTAATTTCAAATACAAAACTAAAACTGCCATATCTATAACTTACAACTATCAATTTTAAAATTTGGAAACAAAACGTGAAAGCTTAGAATGTACTCTTTCTTATGGTATAACTACACTCATTGTATTGGGTTTATTCTATTTTGAATCCGATACTCTTAATGAGCTTGGATAATTAATCAACTTCTACATTACGGTGTGAACAAAACCCTGTGTAAAAGGCTCTTACCGACTGTAATTGATGATGGAACTATGTAAAGATAGAGAAATTAGGTTTCACTAAAAGAGGGGAAAAGAAAACAAATCTTTTAAGATAAAAAAGGATTTATTTTGACTAAACATTGGTATAATACACATCTGGATTTACGTAAACTCCCCTTGCGAATTTTGGTCCAAAAAATAGTAAAACAATAGTAACATACACAATCCTCAGAATAGGTCCAAAACGACCAAGCATTCAATTGGGTTACTCCAATCTACCCAAAATATTGGGATAACCCCATTGAGGGCTTTTAACTCGTTAGACGTTTCACGGGACAAAAAAAAGGAAAATAACTCTAAATCAAAAAATCAATTCAGGAGCAAAGAGTTAAATAAAGGAAAGTAAGGAAAACGATAAACTATAATTGCCCATTGAAGACAAACGGAGGATGCTACTGGATTCCGGAGAGGGACGCTGGATCGGAATGATGGTACACTTTCCAGAGTCACAGGGAGGCCATTTTGTTGGGTTTTTCTCTAATTTCGGGTGGGGGATGTGGGAACTTTTCTTCTGGAATCCGGAGAAAGACGCTAGAGCAGGACGCTGTTCTTCCTTTTTGGTCACTGGGCGGCCAAGGATTTACTTGCTTCTAGGCGGCGGATGTGAGAGCTCGTCATCATGGAGGGGAAATCCTGGAATCCGGAGAATGACGCTGGAGCAGGACGTTGGCTCATTCATGTGATCATCACGAATAGGAACTTCTGGAATTCGGAGAAGGACGCTAGAGCAGGACGCTGTTCTTCCTTTCTTTGGTCACTGGGAGGCCACACTTGATTCTAGACGGCGGATGTGAGAGCTCGTCATCCTGGAGGGGAAATCCTGGAATCCGGAGAATGACGCTGGAGCAGGACGTTGGCTCTTTCACTTGATCATCACGGATAGGAACTTCTGGAATTCGGAGAAGGACGCTAGAGCCGGATGCTGTTCTTTTTTTGGTCACTGGGAGGCCACACTTGATTCTAGACGGCGGATGTGAGAGCTCGTCATCCTGGAGGGGAAATCAATCATCGGTCTCCAGCCAGTTCACTAGCGCGTCTTTTCAAACAGAAAACTCCACCGCGACTGGGATCACCGCACGGTGACCCCAGCCACTGAAACATCGGAGAGCGAATAGGACGAGTCCGATTGACCCGCCTCTCTTATAGCTTCGGAGCCTGAATGTTGAGTGGTTAAAGTTCTTCTCCCGTGAACTCGTGGGAAAACTATTTTTCGCCTAAATCGGCACGAGAAAACGAAGGGTGAACTATTTCCCAGCCTTTTCAAAAACGCCTCGTCATTTCGCTGGCGTGCCGTGATTGGTTGGACATTCAAATTTAAAAAACTCGGGGGTTGAGTACAAATGTACCGCTGAAAAGAGAGGGACTTAGCACACATTGATAGGGGAAGAATTTAGGTAGAATTTCCAGTGAAACGTCCCGGAGCAAAAGCGTACATGTTTATCAAGTATCCATGCTTATAAACTAACGACAAAAGGTTGAACGGATGGTTTCAAAAACTTTATACCCAACAAATGCCCTACGTCTTCCTTAAAAAAAATTGCAACAATTTTTTTTTCTATTAAGTTAAAAGGCAAAAAAAACTACTCAACTAGGAAACAAAATCCTTAGCATAAAAGCTCCACCACAATAACAAGTATTGTACTTAAAGCCAAGAACGAAGAACACCATTGAATAGAGCGTGAATGAGGTAAACGAGCACTGTGTACTTTAGTATTCGTTAACCCCGAAAAACTACTTAATGCAGGTATCACAGGAACACATTAAAAAAAGAGTTAAATAGAAACTTTTGATTAAACGTTATAGCATTGCCAAAAACTAAAAATTTAACTAAAGAAAATATCTTTGAGAGATAACTAAACACCTGCATTAGATAAAAATAAAAAACCATCAGTTCACCTTTAGTTTCAAATCACTCAAAACATAAATGCAAATTGGGACCAAAATGGGGTATAGTGTACACAAAAATTGCACATGAATGTAAGCCCATAGAACAAACTGTATAATACGAATACATTATGTAGCACACTAAAATAAATGAGTACCATAAACAAATAGTGCAAAGTAAACAAATAGTATGATGTAACCAAATAGTGGAATGTCAACAAAACGGGTACAGTAAACAAAAAAAAACGTGGGTTGTTGACAAACAAAATTGTGGACGGAAAAAGGAATAGTGTGTCCTGGCAAATGGACACGAGCAAAAACACAAAACACTGTTGAGTTAAGTTCACTAAAGTAGATACCAATATTCACAGAACTTAAAAAATGTAAACAAAAGGGCATGCACACAAATGTAAATACTGATATAAGTGAAGTGTAAAGTGGAATGAGCGAAGAAACACAGAATATGAAATCGCCAAAAAAAAACACCAAAGCTGGGTGTTACAGCCAAAAAAAAAAACAAGAGAAAGAACCTCAATGTGTCTAGGTTGTGAACTCCTATACCATAGCAACAATACTTATTTACAAATTCCTTTTTTTTCTTTCAAATATCGTGAATTTCATTGATATAAAGGGATTTTCCCGTGTTTCCCTTTTCTAGTTATCCACTCTACCATTTGTTCTGGTACGCAGGTTGTACGTGTGGGTGTTGGGCGATGCAACTGCATTGTCCCGGTTCGCCTGTGTAACGTTTCCTGGATGTGTGGGTTGTTGTACTACATTGGCATTACGTGTTGGGTACCCATGTGGGTGAAGATAAACCCAGCCTCTACTACCACTTGGACCATGGTTATATTCCGTTGATATACCGTCCTGTGTTGGGGTTTGGTTTGTTGCCGCAAACGGGAATTGAGCTTTGGAGTGGGTTTCTTTATTACCCTGAATTGAATCGTGCGGTAATCGTGGGGTTGCTTTTGTGAGTCGGTCGACATTTACCCGCTGCTTGCGGTTAGGGTAGCTCTTATCCGTAATTTCAAAGAGTACCTCAGATAGCTTTCCTGTGACTACAAAATTTCCTATGTTCGGTTTGTTGAACTTTCTAGTTAACCCGGGCTTAACATTAGGGAAGTATAGATAAACCTCGTCTCCCACTTTAATTCCTTTGTCTTTGACAAAACGATTCCTGTACTGTTCTTGTGTTTCCGCCGCTTGAACCAGGTTATCTTTCACCTCCTTATAGGCAGTGCGTAGTCTCTTAAGTAGTGCCGTTGAAAAATCCTCAGTCTCCCTGTATGAAAAGGGCGGTTCGGTTTCGAACATGTGGTAGGGCAACTTGAGCTCCCTACCATAAACCAAAAATGCTGGGGTGTGTTTTGTGGCAAAGTGCCATGTAGATCTGTATGCTAACAGAGCATACTCCAATTTGTTGTCCCAGTCGTTGTGGTTTTCGTTTACCAAGTGACTCAGAGCGTTGCTTAGTCCTCTGTGATAGACCTCTAAAATTCCATTTCCTTGGGGGTGGTATGCGGTGGTATTCACCTTTTTTATCCCCAGGGATGCATAAACTTCTTGCATTGCTTGACTAATAAAATTGGAACCTCTGTCTGTGAGAATTGTGGAGGGACAGCCAAATCGTGAAATAAAATTCAGTAGCGTTTTTGCTACATCAACACTTTTTGTTTGGGGAACAGAGTAAGCCTCACACCAACGGGTGAAATGGTCGATATAGGTAATAATGTACCTGTTGCCATTTTCAGTTATAGGAAGGGGTCCGACAACATCGATGGCAACTTTATGAAAGGGACCTTGAGGAATTTCGGGACGTTGCAAGGGTGCCAATTTTCGAGGTTTGTGAGCACGACGTTGCATACAGCTATTACAGGATTTAATCCAATTGACAATGTGTTCGTGCATCCCTGGCCAATAATAAAATTTCTTTACTGTTGAAAGAGTTTTCCTCAAACCCTGATGACAAACAGATGGGGAATCATGAAACTGGGATAAAATGTCATGAATCATTGACTTAGGAAGGACAATTCTGGTGGGTTGTGTTGTAACATTGGAAATTTTAAATTGTTTACATTTTAGAATCCCATCTTGTACGAAAAATCTGAGCTTAGTTGGTTGGATTGGTTTGGAGTCGTTTAAGCTTTTGATTATAGATTGGCATTTAGCATCTAAAGATTGTTTATGTGCAATATCTTTCAAAATCTTGTCCTGGAAATTGTGAGAGTCATTACTTTGGATCTGAAGGGAACATAATTGTTTAACTAGGGTAACTTCCTCAGAATTGTATTTGTTGGCCTGTGATTCATGAGTCGGTGGTGTGTCGTGGTTAAGTCCACGTGAAAGAAAATCAGCAACCTTGTTGCACTTGCCGCTTATGAATTTAATCTCATAATTAAACTCAGATAGAGTCAGGGCCCATCGAGCAATTCTACCAGTTGAATCTTTCAACTTCAAAATATGTGTCAAAGCTGCATGATCAGTGAAAATAGTGAATTTACGTCCATAAAGATAGGGTCTAAAGTAACCAACAGTAAAAATTATGGCCAAAATTTCCTTTTCAGTGGTGCTATAGACTCGCTCAGCTGAGTTGAGTTTTCTGCTGGCAAAAGCCACTGGTTTGGGGAATTCTGATGTGTCAAGTTGAGCAATCACTCCTCCTACAGCTGAATTTGACGCATCAGTGTACAATATAAAATCTCTGGTCATATCTGGGAGAGTTAGGCATGGGGTTTGGATTAAAGCAACTTTGAGATCATCAAATTCTTTCTCAGCCTCTTGAGTCCAGTTAAAATGTTTGGATTCCTTGGTTAAATTGGTAAGGTGGATTGAGCGACGGCTAAAGTCAGGTATGAATTTTCCAGAGGGGAAAAGAAAACAAATCTTTTAAGATAAAAAAGGATTTATTTTGACTAAACATTGGTATAATACACATCTGGATTTACGTAAACTCCCCTTGCGAATTTTGGTCCAAAAAATAGTAAAACAATAGTAACATACACAATCCTCAGAATAGGTCCAAAACGACCAAGCATTCAATTGGGTTACTCCAATCTACCCAAAATATTGGGATAACCCCATTGAGGGCTTTTAACTCGTTAGACGTTTCACGGGACAAAAAAAAGGAAAATAACTCTAAATCAAAAAATCAATTCAGGAGCAAAGAGTTAAATAAAGGAAAGTAAGGAAAACGATAAACTATAATTGCCCATTGAAGACAAACGGAGGATGCTACTGGATTCCGGAGAGGGACGCTGGATCGGAATGATGGTACACTTTCCAGAGTCACAGGGAGGCCATTTTGTTGGGTTTTTCTCTAATTTCGGGTGGGGGATGTGGGAACTTTTCTTCTGGAATCCGGAGAAAGACGCTAGAGCAGGACGCTGTTCTTCCTTTTTGGTCACTGGGCGGCCAAGGATTTACTTGCTTCTAGGCGGCGGATGTGAGAGCTCGTCATCATGGAGGGGAAATCCTGGAATCCGGAGAATGACGCTGGAGCAGGACGTTGGCTCATTCATGTGATCATCACGAATAGGAACTTCTGGAATTCGGAGAAGGACGCTAGAGCAGGACGCTGTTCTTCCTTTCTTTGGTCACTGGGAGGCCACACTTGATTCTAGACGGCGGATGTGAGAGCTCGTCATCCTGGAGGGGAAATCCTGGAATCCGGAGAATGACGCTGGGTGGAGTGGTCGCAAACGGGACTGTAGCGCCAAGGCGTTTGTTTTGGTCGCCAAACCAAGATGGCGGAGATCGCCATAACAAGATGGCGCGGTGTCCATGTAGCAAAATTCAAACTGTGAACCTTTGCATAAATGGATTTGATAGTAATTTCTATGGATTTGATAGCAATTTTTATGGATTTGATAGTAATTTTTTGCGAAATGGTATAGAAAAATTAAACTTACCCTCATTTTGTCGCCACATTATAAACCGCTAGAAAATTCGATGCACGAAAGAATATTCGTCTTTTAACGGAGGAATATGCCCGGATAATCTCTCTCAACGGTCTCAATGTCACCGTGTTATAGCGGCAGCAAGTACATCTGCAAATTTGCTACTGCCTACATTAGTTGCGGGAATAGTACCAAACTCCTTGAATCCTTTCGGCAATATGCTGCACATGAACTTGAAAAGAAGTAAACACCAACCTTTACACAAAAAAACACGGTAATTAACTGGTAATTTTTAGTTAACGTCGTACTAGAGTAACACAACGGGCTTCAAAAAAAAAAAAAAAAAAAAAGACGGAGTAGTTAAACAAGAAAAAAATGCACGAGGAACGATAAAACACAGACCACGGTGAAACGATAAAAAACAAAGTGGCGGATTAAGCGTCGTTATCTCTTATCGTTAAACGAGAAAAAAAAATCTAAACCAATCAGAGCACGTTTAATTTCACTTCAAAACACGTTTTAATTCCAATCAGATAGCGTCTTTAATCCTAATCTTCTTAATAGGGTTGCCATAAAAATATCCAAAAGGGAAGGTTACCACATTGGCGAGAAAAAAGGACTGTCCCGTTTGCTACCACTCCACCTGACGCTGGAGCAGGACGTTGGCTCTTTCACTTGATCATCACGGATAGGAACTTCTGGAATTCGGAGAAGGACGCTAGAGCCGGATGCTGTTCTTCTTTTTTTGGTCACTGGGAGGCCACACTTGATTCTAGACGGCGGATGTGAGAGCTCGTCATCCTGGAGGGGAAATCAATCATCGGTCTCCAGCCAGTTCACTAGCGCGTCTTTTCAAACAGAAAACTCCACCGCACGGTGACCCCAGCCACTGAAACATCGGAGAGCGAATAGGACGAGTCCGATTGACCCGCCTCTCTTATAGCTTCGGAGCCTGAATGTTGAGTGGTTAAAGTTCTTCTCCCGTGAACTCGTGGGAAAACTATTTTTCGCCTAAATCGGCACGAGAAAACGAAGGGTGAACTATTTCCCAGCCTTTTCAAAAACGCCTCGTCATTTCGCTGGCGTGCCGTGATTGGTTGGACATTCAAATTTAAAAAACTCGGGGGTTGAGTACAAATGTACCGCTGAAAAGAGAGGGACTTAGCACACATTGATAGGGGAAGAATTTAGGTAGAATTTCCAGTGAAACGTCCCGGAGCAAAAGCGTACATGTTTATCAAGTATCCATGCTTATAAACTAACGACAAAAGGTTGAACGGATGGTTTCGAAAACTTTATACCCAACAATTGCCATAAAAATTTGCGCACCAAGAAAGAGTCGTCAAAATGAAACGAAATTTTACACATGTTAGTACTACTTTGATATAAGTAAGTGATTAGAAAATCAAAGAAAAAATATCATTTATTGCAGAAAAAAGTATATATGAACTGAAGTTTTAGTACTCTGTTGGACCCCCTATAGCGCGAATGCGATGCGATGCGAGCGGGCATTGAAGCATACAAGTTCCGTATGATGTCCTGAGACATCTCGTTCCACAGTTGCTGTAAACGCGCCTCTAGTTCGACCAAACTCGTAGGGTGTCCAACTTGCCGTCCCAAATGATCCCAGATAGGCTCGATCGGTGACAAATCTGGGGATTGAGCAGGCCAGGGAAGGGTGGTAATGTGGCGGAGGCAGTCTTGTGACATCCTTGCTGTGTGTGGCCGCGCATTGTCTTGTTGAAAAATGGCTCCTGGGAGCCCTGCCATGAGTGGTATCATATGTGGCTGAAGGATGTGATGGACGTACCACTGGGCTGTCATTGTGCCATGGATAAATATTAGGGGTGCCCGTGTATAGTAAGCAATGGCGCTCCATACCATAACACCAGCTATGGGAGCGGTGTGTCGCTATAAAGCGAAGGCAGGATTGAGGCTTTCACCACGGGGCCCTCACACACGAACACGATTGTCATCACTGCTCAAATGGAATCTAAATTCGTCGCTGAAGACGACCTGGTTCCATTCCGTTGCAGTCCAATCCCGTCGTGCGCGACACCACTCCAAACGGAGGCGTCGGTGGGTGGGTGTCATTGGCAGCACACGTAATGGGCGCCGCGATACCAGATGTCCTTCAGCCAGACGTCTTGCGATGGTTCGGGAAGACACAAGGGTTCGTAGTGAAGGTGCTGCCTGTGTCTGGATAGCGGCCAATGAGGCAGTTGGCTCTACGCGTGCGTTTTGTATGATGTGACGGTCTTCTCGACGACTGGTCTGTCGAGGGCGTCCTGAGCCTGGTCGCCGTGTAAATGACGTCTCTTCTGTCCACTGATCCCAACACCTTCTCACAGTAAAATCAGAACGGCCTACTTGACGAGCTACTCGCCGAGCTGACCACCCATATTCTATCATCCCGATGATTTTTTCCCTCTGACAGCTGCTCATATTGTCTTCGATGGCGGCGTAACGGCATGTCGACCTCAGCGTTTCCTTTGCAAAAGATTAAGTACACTCAAACAAGCTCTGCTTACCTGTTTATACTCCAAGGAGAACGAAGTTCAACGCCTTCTAGTGGCATTACGCAATGCGCAATAACGCTTCATTTCTAATCATTTGCATATATGTGGCCGACATGTACCTTCATGTCAAGTTTCGTTACGATCCCACAATTATTTCTTGGTGCGCAAATTTTTATGGCAATGAGTGTATTTGTAAAATTGGTTTATAATAAATTCGATGCGATGAAAACCATAATTTCGTGATAGTGTAGAAATTGTACATCACTGAGATTAAACGTGAAACGGCCTTGGTGAAACTCGTTGTGTCGTCATGGCCCGGAAAGTCCAATCTAGAATATACAAATTAGTAAGATAGTTTCGCCGTCACCGTGGATTGAAAACTCTGCGAAAGGAGTGTTGGTTTGCGAAGAAAACAAAATGGGATTGCTTAGCAATCGCCGGGGGTTGGCGAGCATGGGTGGAGCCTCTTAGCATTTAATAATTTTATCAATGTACTACGAAAAAATTTATTAATATGTCATTTTTAACATAAAAATACAAACATTTCCCTGTCAGCCTTCCAGCTCAGTTTCCGAGCTACGCGGTGCGCTTTTTGAAAGCTCCCGTTTCCCTATGTTTACTTGAAAGCGAAACTTGCTTTTGAGTTTTAACTGATGATTGAGTTCGTTAAGGCGAACTAAATAGCTGTTCACTAGGCGGATTTATACTATGAGTTGTGTAATTGTCTTATCTTAAAATTGCTGCTTGCACGCTTTTTAAAAGCTTCCGTTTCCCTATGTTTACTTGAAAGCGAATTTTGCTTTTAAGCTTTAACTGAAGATTGAGTTCGTATAGATGAACTAAATAGTTGTTCATTTGGCGGATTTAAACTGTGAGTTGTACAATCGTCTTATTTCAAAATTATGTCTGTATTCTGTATATTATTGAATGTTTGAAGTGTTATTTCCCGATGTTCACTCGGTATGCATGTGGATTGATTTCTGTTGTTGTTGTTGTTTCTAATGCCTACACTGGCATACCAGAGGAGTGCCAGGCCCGTCGAAGACGGCAAGAGGCGAGGGGGTGCGCCTTCCATGTTATTGAGCCCCATTGGGAGGAAGTCCGACTTTGCTCGGCATACATGACACATCCGTTTTACAGGAAGGTCCCTTTCATACATCCATTCACTCACACATATCGTAATTTAGATACCAATCAGAGGCCGATAACCCTGTGATCAGATACCCCCAGAGGTATTTATTTGGTATGGGAACATGGGGGACTTTGTGACCACGACCTATTTAACGTGCCTTGATTTCTGTGATGGGTATTTCATGTGATTGTTCTTGCCTTTATTTGTTTAAATTGAGTTATACTGTGTCCTTGCCTTTCGCTGATGCATTGCTGCTATTTTAGACTTATTTTGAGTTGAATGTGCACGTTTCTTGGGCCTTTCCCCCAGCCACGTCACTGCTTCTGAGTGTGCTCGTGTTGCTTGTTTGTCCTCGTGGGCTCTGCCTACCGAGTAGCTTTAGTTGTTCTGGGTTGGAAGACCTTTTGTACCTTCCCCTTTCCTAATATTGAGTTTATGACCCTCCTTTGCTGACGGTTTTTGTGACTTCTTGTGTTTTTCCTTGGTACACGCATCTGCTATCTACTCTGGGCTTTTACTGTGTTCTCTCTTGCACCTTGCTCAGATATGCTTTTGGTCTTTCTGGATTGAGGGTTCGTGCAGATATGGCATCCAGATCTGGGAAAAGGGTACGGGATAATTCCGACCCAAACCTTGAGGAGACGCCCTCGACATATACTCCCCAGATTGATGATATTATTGAGAGCATAACTGAAACCCAACTCCTGAATCCTAATGTAAAACTTTACAAGCAGACTCTTTTGGAACTTACTGTTCTCTGTCTCCAGAAGGGGAGAAGCGATGTTAAAACTGGTCCATTCCAGACTGCTCTTTCAGATATCATAAGAACAATTACCGACATTGTGCTCCAGCTCGCCCTTAGGGACGGAGCTGGAAGCAGCTTTCGGAATGAGAGGACCGGATCCGTTGTCGATCTGGCCTCCTCCCCTGCGATCCCCACTGCGGGTCTAACACCCACTTCCGGCATGACTTCTGGCGCTAGATTCGATAGAGAACTATTGTCGAAAGAAAAAAAATATTAACGCGCTAAATGAACGGATCCCTGAACTTGAGGCCCAGGTGGAGAGATTCGTGCGAGTTGATGACTTCATGGTTAACCGGCGGTTGGTTAGAGACAAACTTAAGGGTTTCGACCTGAGGGTTGTCCAACTGAGAAGAATCCATGGAGGGGGTGTTGCTGTTGACCTTTGCAGTCCCGGCGACGTTGATCGCCTTATGGCCCACCTCTTGACTTTCCCTGATCTCCTGGAGGTGTTTGACCTTGTGAAGCCTAGAAAACTCAAGCCGAGGGTTATCCTCATTGGTGTCGATGAGGACCTTACGGTGGAATCTTTGCCTGATGAACTTATGTTCAAAAATCCTGTATTTCGTGACACTTCAGACTTCGAAATTGCTTTTAACATCAAAGCAAGAAGGGGGATGCATTGGGTTGTGTCTGTGGAGCCCGAGATCTTTCGCCGGGTCCTCTCTGAAGGATATGTGTTCCTGGGTTGTCAGAGGGTAAGGTTAGAAGAGTTTAAAAGTATCCGCCAGTGAACTCGGTGCGGTCGGTTCGACCACAACCGTGCAAGATGTTCCTACCTGCTGATCAAGAATTCTGTATCAACTGTGGGGGTTCCCATGGCTTCGGGAGCTGTGAGAAGAGGAAATGCGTTAATTGTGTTGACAGCAATAATAACCACAATACTAGACATGATACGGGCCATGATTGTAGGAACAAAAAATGTCCTAATATCCGAAGGCAAATTGCACTGCTAGAGGCGAGCACAGACTACGGCCTGTAATGCCTGACACACTCCGGTTTCTTCAAATTAACACAAATCACACCCCAGATGCACACATTCTCGCAGTGGTCACTGCAGACCAAATTAAAGCAAATTTTATTTTTATACAAGATCCATATATGGTGCACAAACAACCAGTTTCACCGCTGGCAGGTCATAGACAACTTTCCTCAGAAAGAAACAATAGCCTTATTATTTGCACCAACCCTAACTTAAATTTTAACTTATATTTTAGAAGTAAAAATACAGTATTTGCTGAAGTTTGGTCGCCCGCCGGGCCGCTGATAATTGGAGGAATTTATTTCCCCCCCCCCCATGATGATATTGACCTACTTCTTCAAGAATTGGATAGTCTTAACATCGCTAATGGACGATGTCTTATCATGGGGGACCTCTATGTCAGATCCCCCTTGTGGGGCTATGGCCATGAGGACATCAGGGGCCGACGGGTGATTGAATTCTGCAACAGCCTCAATTTTGAAGTTCTTAATATTCCTGAAAAGGGGCCAACCTTTATTGCCCACTCTGGAAAAGGATGGCCTGATTTAACTTTGATTAGTTCTAATATTTCCGACCTGTCTAGCAATTGGAAAATTTTAGACCTTGAAACCTGCAGTGATCACAAATACGTATCTGTGGACTTGCTGTTCAATACTAACCACAACTTGGGTTACTTCCTCAGGACAAAGTTTGGACTGGGGAGGTTCTTAAGACACTTTAACAAATCTGTAACTAACCTACTGGATCTTGCCAACAATATTAACACCACCAGTGATATTGACAACTACTTCGAAAAATTAATATATGAAATAACTAAAATCGCAGATTTTACAATTAAAAAGACTAGAAAGAATAATAACCCTAAAATTCACTGGTGGACTAAAGAGCTCGCCTGCTCAAGGAACAGGGTCACTGCTCTCTTTAAAAGATTAAATTCTATTATGCGTTATAATGGATATGTCGATGAGGTCCGTGCCGCCGGTGAGTCCTATAGGTCGTCCAGGACGAACTACAAAAAACAAGTTAATGAATCGAAAAGAGCCTCCTGGAGAGGACATTGCTCAGGGTTTCATGAAAAATATAGGTCAATCATCAAGCTGGCTTTCCGAAAGAAGAGGAACGCAAATCTTGATCTCTTTTTACCTGAGAATCCGGGGCTCAACCAAACCCAAAAGCTAAATATACTGATGGATCACTTCTTTGGGGAGGCAGATGCCCAACCCCCGGGCCTGGACTTTGACAGACCGATTGGTTACCCGGATGGATGTTTTGAGGTTCGTGATTCTGACCTGGAACTTGTATTGTCTGGACTAGGAGGAGGGAAGGCCCCGGGACCGGACCTAATTGACTATAAAATCTGGACAGAAATCTTTAAGAAATATCCAAATGTAATGATGATCCCGATACAAAAATGTTTCGTATACAACTACTTCCCGAGGGTCCTCAGAGATGAGGAGGGGGGGGTCCGGTTCCTGCTTAAGCCGGGTCGGGACCCCTCATCCTGTGGGGCGTACCGACCAATCTGCCTTCTGCCGACTATCGGCAAGATAATAGAAAGGTTACTCTTGCGTAAACTAAAACAATGGCTATCTAGCAATAATATTCTTCACGACCATCAATATGGATTTAGGGAGCAGCGGTCATGTGATACCGTAATTAACCAAGTACAGGAAAAAAAGTGTGTTGGGTATTCGTCTCTTACCACCTTAGACATCAAGTCCGCCTTCGACAATATGGACTGGCAGTTGTTGATGGACACGTTTATTGAATATAAACTTCCTGACTGTTACATAAAATTCATTATATCCTATTTTACCGAGAGATCTATTACGTATTATCATAACAAAAACCAAATCAAGCGTGTAATAACAAGGGGATGTCCACAGGGTTTGGTCTTGGCACCAACTCTGTGGAATATTTATTTTAATAAAATATTAAATCTAAATAATGATAAAACTTATATCCAGGCCTTTGCGGATGACCTGGCCTTAATCACGTCGGGTCTGACGCGGAGTGACCTGGAACAGAATACTAATGCTGCTCTTCAGGAGATAGGAAACTGTCTCTCCAGATTGAAATTAACGCTGTCTGTCGGCAAGACTAGCCCCTGCGTGACATTAAGGTGCTGATCGCTGATGATCGTGATTGGCTGAGAAATTTCCTCATCGTAATGACTGAGGAAGCATCAAAGCCCATCTTTTCGCCAATCTAATGTAAGATTCTAGCAGTCCTGGAGAACCATCAGCATTTGCCATTTGGATTTGGATCGATGGAAGGAATTATGATGGTGGGTTGATCATAATTAACGGTCAGTTGCATATTTTTTGAATTATTTCATTCCTTTATCCCTATCACTTTGTGTGTTTTATTGTTCATTTGCTACGCTAAATGGTGAATCCCGTTGTGTTAGCTTGTTTTTTAATGCTAACCAACGAACAAACCATGTATTTTAACAAATCATGAGAGTTATCCTTGAATCCTTTCTTTCAGGATTGATCTCAGACTGTCACCAATAACCTGTTATATTACACAAGTGCACGAAATTCAACTTCCTACCAACATATTTGAATATTTATATCTAAAACCAAAAAGTGAACTGTAGTGTTAAAGTTCATGAAAGAGTGTTATTTAAATTGTTGTTGATGTGTCTTCCAGACCCCTGTTAGGTTTAGTAGATTGTCAAAAGAAAAAATGACAAAATTTCAAGACATTGTCAGTAAAAATAATATTAGTAAGAACAATGATTTTCATAGGTTTAGGAATGTTTCCGGGGGATCCATATTACATTGAGCTAAAATCGGAAGTTAAGCCTGTGATAAAAGTATTCTGTCTTGGATTTGAAGAAAGAATTTTGGCAAGTACGATGAACCGAGTGCAGATTTGTGAAGCTTTAATACTCCATTTGGTAGATACCAGTTTTTGAGATTGCCTTTTGGCATAGCATCTGCTCCTGGGCTTTTTTTAAAAGCGAAATCTAAATTTATTTGAGGGAATAGAAAATGTTGAAGTGTATTTTGATGTAATTGTTAATGGCAGTAATGAAAGTGAACATGACCAAACTCTGTCTAAAGTATTTAACAGAGCTAGAGAAAACAACATAAAGTTTAACCCTGAAATGTTCCAATATAAAGTACCAGAAGTTAAATAAGTGGGCCAAATGATATCTAAGGAAGGAATAAAAGCAGATCCACAGCATAATAGGACAGTTACAGAAATGAAGTTCATACCAAATGTTTGCACTATTACCTCTCCCTTGAGAAATCTAATAAAAGATTGTGTGGACTTTATTAGTTGGTGTAAAGAGCACAAGGAGGCATTTGAGAAAGTACGAAACCCATTGAGCTCTGCAACTGTTTTAAGTGTAATAGTTCAAAACAAATATAATTCAATGTGACAGCTCAAAAGATAGATTAGGAGCTTGTCTGATTCAGGAGGATCACCCTATATAATTGTGTCCAGAAGTCTCACTGAGACTGAGGAAAATTATACTCAAATTGAAAAAGAAATGCTATTGATTGTGTTTGCTGTACACATAAAAAAAATTTATTCAAAATTATCATAAGCCACTCACTACAATTGTAAATAAGCCAATATGTAATAGTGACTACAAAAAAGTGTTGTTAAAATTTCAATATGAAATTGAGTGTGTAAAAGGTATTTAAATGTTTCTTGCAGAAACACTGTCTCGGACATATCTTAAAGATAAGGTCAGTGATGAGGATGACCCAGAGTTGTTAAGTGTTCATGCTGTTAAGCAATTTCCAATAAGTAAACAAAGGGTAACTCAATTTAAAAATGCTATTCAAAATGATCCTGAGTTACAAATAGTGTATGATTATTGTGATAAAGGCTGGCCTGCTCAGATCCAGAAGGTTCCTGCTAATATAAAATATTTCTTCAAGTTCAGAAATGATTTGAATATAGAATTTGGGTTATTGCTTAAAGATTCCAAAGTTGTCATACCTCCTTCCCTCAGAAATGAAATGCTGGTCTTAATACACAAGGGACACTTTGGTGTGGAGAGGAGTACTGAAATTAAAAATTTAAGACTTGCAATTCTAGGTTTGGGATTTATTCGGTAGTTGTTAGTGACAACATTCCATTCAATAGTTTTGAGTAAGAACTTTGCAATGGAATGGGACTTTGAATGAATTTTTGTAATTCCACGATAATCTCAGAGTAATGGTATGCCTGAAAGAGCTGTGGGTATTGCCAAAGCAATACTTAAAAAAAGCATTTGACGATTAATATAGAGTGAGTTGTAGGGTTAATGGAGTATAGGATTACCCCTATCTCGGAATTCAATTTATCTCCTGCACAACTGTTATGTGGTCATAGATTAAAAACAAAAATTCCTATTCATAAAAAATTATGAAATCCTGCAGTATTCAAAGATGTGGAAAAAGAGTTGTCATTAGACATTAGGGTTGTGGCAAAATGAGTGCCCATGCCCACTGCACTATCAACCTGTGAGTTGTAGGCACTGTGGATGTGATTCCTCCCTGGGTGTATTTCTCTCATCTGTGTCAGTAAAAATTTCACTGTGTGCAGGTCTATTACTTGTTGTATAACTTGTGTCTGTTGCAGAATACCCAAATATTGCCCTTGCACCATAAAAAGTCAGCCCGTCAGGAATCTTTCCCTTCAGGATTGATCCTAGGTTGTAATCAATACCATGTTAAGAGTTGACTGGTGTGGCGTAAATTCAACTGCCTGCATATATTTTTTCTTCCGATTGCAGGGACTTATGAACTCAATCATTATGCCAGAAGTGATGACCACTTGTGCAGGAGCACCCAGTAAAAGGACCATCTTTGCTCGTAACAAAGGACAGCATAATTTTACATCCATGCCCTGGACACAGATTTGAACCAGGAACCTTCCAATCCTGATGCCAACACCTTAACCACTAGACCAGTCGGCAGGCCTACATATTTAATTCCTTTTTATGGAATGTTTCATAATTTATTGTTCGCTTGCTATGCTAAATGGTGAATCGTGTTGAGTTTGCTTGTTTTTAAATGCTACTCAACAAAATTCACTTTTTGGGGACAGTGAAGATTTTTGTTGAATCACATATTTGAATCTTAATAAGTATTGTTCACTTTCTTTATTATTTGCAAGCTCCATTGAGTTAGCTTGTTTTTAATGCTATCGAGCAAAATTAATTAAGAATATTTTGTGTTAAAAAAATATTCCTTTTTCTAATAGATGTGGTGTATGTGTGTCTTTCATCAATTTTTTTGCAAGAACCACCAAAATGAAAATTTTTTGGCTGTAGTAAATTGTTCTGCTGATTTGTGTTAAATATGTTTAAAGTATCTCATTAAATTCCTTTATTGCAAGTTTTTTTAGGTGAAAAATAGAATGTTTTGACTAAATACGAGCTCAAATGGCTTGACACATTTTACGAATTATCAAAATTTTAATTTGAAAAAACCTGAATGTCCCATTTTTAGCCTCCACTCCCAACCATCTGTTTGTCACTGAATTGATATAGGATAGGATAACTGTATGTCTGATCACATTCCTTATTACTCAAAACCGGATTTTTAATTTATTCTTAAAGTAAAAGTTACTTCAGTAGATACCATTTAAATATAAAAAAATTTTGTTCTCTGAAATACATATTATATACTACATACTTTTTATTTTTGGAGAATATTTGGGATATTTTTAAACTTTTCTTCTTTAGCTAGTACTTTTTTAAATTTCAATAATTTATTCCCACAACACTAAGGTTGTGGGTATGTTCACTGCTCTATCAACTTCCAAGTTGTAGGTGGCGCAGATTCAATTCCTCCCTGAATGCATTTCTCACTTGTATGTCAGTAAAATTGTCTTTGGGTGTGTATGTCCATTATTTGACATTGTATGTCCTGCGCATTGTGCAGTATGGTCCAATTTGGCCCTTGCACCATAAAACCCCAAACCACAACACTAAAATAAATTTAAAATTGCCAAGCAAGATCTCAGAAAGAGTCAAATAATGAGAAGAAAAAGATTTTTGATTTCAATTAACTATCTCTTCCACCATTAAATAAAGTCTAATGTTTCATAGATGTTCAAAATTTGTTACTCTAATTATCTTGCATCATTACTATGAAAACTTCACATTAAGCAGTTTATTAATTCCCGAGAAAACAATACACAAGTTTCGATGAAATTTAAAAGAATACATAAGGGTATAGAAGAATTTTTTAAAGTGTAAAGAGTGAAGTGCCTAACTTAATTTTCTCACAATCAAAAATATTGCATTTAAATACAACCAGTTTATAAAATGAAAGATAAATTACCATGAATGTATTACATCTAGTTGAAGATAAAAACAAATGTATTTTATATCATTAATTTCTAGTCAAAAAGTAGTAAATTAGGATTCCCATGTTTAATACAAATCTTGAAAATCTTATTAGAGTTTTTGTGAAAAATAACATAAAATTCTGAATATTAGGAAAATTAAAGATATTGCCCCCCCCCCCTCTTTATATAGAATATAATACATACACATCCTTTCTTAATGATATATCCTTATTTAATTTATGAACAATGTTAATTTTAACATTGGATATACTACAAAGCATTGTTAAAACAAAATTACAGCAACAATTTTCTTTTTTTTATATATATATATATTTACATCTACGCTTTAAAAGTGTCCTATGTAAATTGTTTAAAACAAAACTGAATTTTATAATAAATTATGTATTTTATATATGTATTCATATCTAAAAGTGGTATATTCCAGCATGTATAAACAACTAATTTGAAAGACGCGTGTTTACAAGCAGTTAGTTAATTCCATCCATTGTTAATGCAATCTATTTGAAAAACATTGCAAAGGTAGACATAATAAGCTCATTCCAAATAATGATTTAGAATGGTAAACTAATTTTTCTTCCTTTTTTTTATAACAGCTGTAAGTAATGTAGATAAACAGATAACAGAAGAGGATTATTTCTACCAACACAATTAGTAGATATAAAACTTACCCATCAACTTCAGATGAACACAAATAAATCTTGTTTTTGACTTATTATGACACCTCTAATTTATTATTTCTTTTTGATACCTACGGTGCTTTTGAGCTACATATACTTTACTTTCTGAAAAACAATAACTATGTAAACTTACGACTTATACCAATTGGACTGAAGCCATTTATCACCAACGATTGCATAACTGTACATATGCAGTAAAGTTTAAAAATCCAAACAATTTTTTAAATAGTGATGTATATATATATAGAACACACAATCTAAGTATTTTTTGGCAGCAAATGATTATGCACCTTCTTACAAAGGATACACAATGGATGTGTATTTTCAAGGAATTTATCAAACGAGAAGCTTGTTGAATTGTTAGCATCTATGTAAAGACAAGTATACCGGAACACCTAGTTTAAAAAAAATTGACAAAAGAAAAGGAGTGGTTTTCTTTTGATATGTTAAATTTAAAATCACAAATAAATGTAAATAGACTACCAATTAAAAAAATATTGAAAACTTTATTAAAACTAAAAACATGTTGGAATTGTCAATTTGAGAAAATGGTAGGGGAGAAAGGGGCTAGTGTAGACAATTTTTACAAATTCGGCAAAAAAGTATACTAAATATCATTTTTGACCTATCAACTATTTTTTAATGTGCTTTTACTCTTTTATTTTGGTTGACATTATAAAGTATTGGCAGTATAATTTTTTAATTATCTTTTATTTAAAAAAGTTCTTTTTGTCCACACTAGCCCCATGTCATGGAATACCATGTTGACACGTTAGAATACTGATTATACAATGTAATACAACTCATGAATGTATGTAAAACCAAAATGAAATCAATTTTAGCCTAAACAGTATAATTCCTTATAAATGTTAATCTTAATAAATCATATTCAATTAATGTTAAGCCCAATAAATTTGTAGTTAAGAACTGCACTCAATTATAGATGTAGCTCAAAGACAAATCAGCACAATAAGAAAGCTATTTTTAAGTTTTATTTAGTGGGGAAATGATTTTAATGTAGAAATGGGATCCATTTTACAATGTAGTTAGATAAATCAATATTAAATGTCAGTAATGAAAAAAAAGGAAGGAATATTTTTTACATAAACAATCTTATTTAATGAATAGCCTAAAATGTAATATTTAACCCATGTTTTATCAATGAAAGCTAAATTTGGCTGGTGTGGACATGTCCACACTAGCCCTGTGAAGCCATTTGGGTTTTTTTAGGCCTACTACTGGTTAATTTTAACTATATAGAGCAAAAGTGAATATCAAAATACCTATTCATTTATAACATACATGCAACATATTTTTACATTTATAACTACCCTTCTTAAAAATATTGAATTAAATTTGTCTAATCTAGTAATTAAAAAACAAATCAGGAACAAACTTTTCCACCATGAAAACCTTGTTTTATAAATTGCTACTAAACTATCAAGTGTGTTGTCATGCAACTGCATATGGAAGTTTATATCACTGTTGTTATTCTGTAAAAACTTGAGATTTTGACTGATAAATAGCAAATTATTCAAGTTCTTCACACAAGCCCCCTTCTCCCTACGTTAGAACATGTATTTATTGGCACTACCTTCTGAATACTTCACAATTCTTCCTTAAACCCTCTTACGCATTTCAATGCTAAATTCACCAGCTTTACAGCTAAAATCTCAAGTGATATAGGTTTCCTACCTGAGTATGTATTGTCATTGGTTGCTCAATTTAACTGTCCGAGCTTAATCAGTAGTGTCAATCATACTTCCTTACATTCATAAAGGACAAATTACGTTTCCTTTTTTTAATGGGATTTACCTATACCATACAAAAAACATTTGCTATTGGTATGTATTAGTTATTATTATTAAATATTTAAGCAATGATGAGGATAGGGTGCAGGATTTGGTTATAGGTGAGCCACTGGGAGAAAGTGATCATAGAAGTATCAGATTAAGTATAAATTTTCAGTCAGCATACACAATCAATAGTAGAATAATTCCAAATTTCAGAAAGGTAAATTTTCATAAGATAAGGGAAGAGTTAAAGGAAACATTCAAAGGGGGATTATTAGCACTGCATCATTCTGAACAATGGGAGGAATTCAAGAATAAGTTAGACATGGTGTTAAAAAAACATGTAACGTTCAGGAAAAAAGGAAAATCTAGAAAATTGCTCCCTATGTGGTTTTCAGGGGAAACACACAAAGCTTTAAAATTAAAACAAAGAACATACAGGGTATATAAAAGCACTGGTAACGACAGGGACATGGAGGCATATCAGAAAGCCAGAAAGGAGTTTAAAACTATTAGTCGGAAGCAAAAGGTGTCCTTGGAGGAAAAATTAGCAAGGGAAATAAATATAAAACCAAAAGAATTTTTTGCATATGCAAGTGGTAAAAATAAATTTAGCACTACACTGGGACCGTTAGAGGGGAAGGGAGGTGAATTAATTCAAGACGAGGAGGGAATGGCAAACGTGTTAAATGACTTTTTTCTGGGGGTTTTCAATGGTAACTATAGTTTAAAAAAGGACCCCAAGGATGGAGCCTTTGCAGGGGGTATAATTAAAGAATGAAAATTCAACAGGGAAGAAATAGTACATCAGTTGAAAAGAATTAAGCCATCTAAAGCACCAGGGCCAGACGATATTTATCCGAGAGTACTAGTGGAATGCGCAGAAGAACTAAGGGAGGAGTAATTCACACGATATTTAATTCAACATATAGCACAGGTTGGGTGCCAATGGATTGGAGTTTGGCCAACAACTAAAAATATTTAGCAAACAAAAAACTTTTCCCACTTACCTACCCTAATATTTTTGCTCATGTTACAGGAAATAAATCTTTTTTTTTTTTGGCCTAGGCCCTTTTACTCTGTTTTTATAACATAATTATATCTAAATTCGTAAAATAAAGAATTGAGTTTTTGACATAACATTTAAACCAATATTTATTTAAAGTAAACAAACAGAATTTGTGACATGGTGAATCAATATTTATTTTACTAAAAATCATAGCTTGTTAATGGTAATACATTTAAAAAGTGAATTTTCAAAATAAAAGCAATTGGTACAATATTTGTTTAATTATAAAACACAAGTTGACATCCTACATAGTTTTTCTTTAAATTAAGTAGAGTAAATTACATCATTATGTTAAAAAATTTATCAGTAAGTGTGAAAGACCTAAATTATAGTCTGATTAGATAAATATTTATTATGGGTCACTACTCTTAAAGGTGACAGTTTCAGGGTGCATTTTTCAAATTAAAGATGTTTATAGTGTTTAAACTTTCATTATTTCAAATAGAAAGCTCAGTTGTATTTTGTATTTAAATTATTAATCACATTAATTGTGTTATTTTGTATTTGGCTCAATTAAAAAAAAGTAGTTGAAAAATCACTATAGCTAAACCATCGGCCACAGTCAACTAAAAGGGTAACAAGTAGTTTAGGCATACTAATGGGGTCAAGGACAATATATATAGCTAAAGACTTTAAGTATTACATTATTTTACAATGCTTCTCACACTTAAATGAATGCTTTATTGTTCGTAACATATTATAAAAATTTTGCATGAACATCGTCATAACTTTCAAATAGATGTCAACTTGTTTTTTACTTTACTGTTTGGCAAAATCCCCGACTCAACAGATTACTTAGTCCAGACACTTCAGATTATTTGCAAGTGTCCGGTGCCAAACATTTTTTCAAAAGCTGATCAGTACTGTAGCCATTAGTGCTGAAATCACCAAGTGCAGAAAGTGTAAAGCATTTGACGAGTTTTGTGATTTTCCTAGGGTGTATTTACTTAGTTATAAAAATGTAAGAATAGTTTTGATTTAAATCAATGATTAAAAAAAATCATTTGATTAAAATCATGATTTTAATCTTGACACCCTGGGAAATACTAGTGATTTTCTATTTTTGTGAGTAAAAGTCCTGAAAAGCTATACCTGACCACAATTGTATAAAGATAGTCTGAAATTTTATACTAACAATAAACATGTGTATTCAAATCCAACATTTGAGGCCGAATAAGTTGATAGCATTGAAAATAAGATTAATTTTCTTGTATGTAAACTTTTATAAAATTGAGGCAGTTATGACAAAAAATCCTAAAAGATGGAATTCCATGCAGCCGGATGGCCTATTTTCAATTTTCATGACCTCAATGAAGTTGAAACTTTATTTAGGATAACATGAAAAAGTATTTCATAATTGCAAATACAAATAAGCAAATTTCATGAATAGTCACTAAATAAATGAACTGAATAAGATATTCTGACTAATATATTTTTCAATTAGAATGCTCAGATAATGTCAGTGAAAATGGGTTATAAAAGGAGAAAATAGAATTCAGTGAGGCTTAGAGTGAAAACGTAGCTTGAGAATGATGCATGAATAAAAACACATGTTTTTAGAGTAAAGGGCAGATTTAATGTGTTCAGGGGGAAAACAACGCTTAGTTTGTTAAAAACAAATTTCTTTAGGGAATAATAATTATGTACAGCATCAATATTTATTGCGCAGAAAAAGAACATTTAGAAATGTCATTTAAAGCAGAATGATTCTATACGCGATAAAAATGGCAAGAGCAAATACAAATTGTTAAAATAATATCAAAACATTAGAGGATAAATTAGCTGCATACCAAAAAGTCGATCTCATTGAATCGCTATTAAATAAAAGGCCGATTCAATAAAATCTTCCACTTAGTACTGCAGTAGAGTTGGGAAAGAACAGCTCACACAATTCATGTTCTGCAGCCGATCAAATCAACAAGTCAAGTACTAAGAGACTACTTACTAAGCTAACACTAAGCTTCTAAGCTAACCGCACCGCAACATTTAGGTGCAGATCGTAATTGGCAAGGTAGCCGTTGGCGAGAAATTATCGCCTAGGTGCTTCCTCAATCGTTACGATAAGGAAATTTCTCATCCAATCACGATCTCCACCGATCAGCACCTTAATGTCACGCAGGGTCTAGTGTCGGCAAGTGTCAGTCCGTTATCTTTTCTGCTACCAAAAAACTTAAAAGAAAACCCTCCTTCAGACTGGATAATACCAGAATCAAATTCACAGACAACGTGAAATACTTGGGTGTTATTATTGACTGCAGAGTCACGTGGAGTGACCACATTGTATCCTGTAACGACTTAGACTAATGCTACAGGTTGAGAAATAAGTGGTTTTATTTCTAGATTAGAGTAAGGTTTAAATATGTACAGTTCTTTTGGAATCGGCGGTCTGGGAATGGTTCCCTTGGAGAATCAGTAGCAGTGACCCGAGTAATGGGGTGAGTTCCAGGCTACGGCCTTTCACGATTATCTCGGATGAGATCAAGTTTGGCGGGATGCCAAGGTGGAGAATCGGGTCTCCTCTGGTAACGGGACTCGAGCGAAGGGTGAATTCCAGGCTACGGTCTTTCACGGTTATCTCGGATGAGATGATGTCTGGCGGGATGCCAAGGCGGAGAATCGGGTCTCCTCTGGTCTACGAACCAAGCAAAAGGTGAATTCCAGGCTACGGTCTTTCACGGTTATCTCGGATGAGATGATGTCTGGCGGGATGCCAAGGCGGAGAATCGGGTCTCCTCTGGTCTACGAACCAAGCAAAGGGTGAATTCCAGGCTACGGTCTTACACGGTTTTCTCGGATGAAATGATGTCTGGCGGGATGCCAAGGCGGAGAATCGGGTCTCCTCTGGTCTACGAACCAAGCAAAGGGTGAATTCCAGGCTACGGTCTTACACGGTTATCTCGGATGAGATGATGTCTGGCGGGATGCCAAGGCGTAGAATCGGGTCTCCTCTGGTAACGGGACTCGAGCGATAGTCCTCCGGCCGGGTGGCCTCTCGGAGCGTTCTCAGGTGAGATCAGAAGGTTGCAAGCTCGTGCGACCGTGGAGCAGTTTTGCCGGCTACCTGCCGCAGCTGCTGCGTTCCTCTCAAGGATAATCGAGGGCCGGATGCCCGGGTAAGTTCAGCTCGACCGTCCTGTGGCAATTAAAATCACTCGGAGCTTCTCGAAAAAACCGTGCGCGCCCTTTTATACCTCTTTTGGAGGGGGTGGGCTTCTGGCGCTGTCGTCGCTCTTGACGTAATTCACGTCCTGCAATTGATCTAGTGTAAGGGGGGGTCACAGGTGCCCGCTGACCTTATTGGCCTTTGAACCCCGACGGAAAGTCTCGATTCGGCCTCTCGCTGTCTAGGATCTTGCGTCCAGCTCGTCCATCAACCTGGGAACCAAAAGTCTGCCCATTGTCTCTAACTGTCAAGTAGAGCGACAGGAGGGCGACTGGCTGTCGCCGCCATTTCCGTTGGACTTAGACGTGGGAGAGAGAGAATATATGGATACTCCACAATCCCTCCCCCCTTCAAGAGATTTTTCCTTGGTGAAAAATCTGTAAGGCAAGGGTTAGACAAAACAAGTTCACTGATCAATTCATTAGAGGCAAAGGAAAGAGAATACACCATAATTACTGGAGGAGTATTGGCTCTTTTACCTAACGTACTGGAAATATTCCTCAGTGTTAGGCCAACATCCTGCTTAAACAGTCTGCATGTTGGTTTTACTTTCCCGCCCTGAACTTAATTTTATAATCAAAAGGCTGCAAAGCTAGGGCGCACCTCATTAATCGAGTGTTATGGCCTGCATTTGTTTTTAACCAAACGAGAGGATTGTGATCCGTCTCTATCGTAAAGGCCTGTCCATCTAGGTAATGTCTAAGTTTTTTTATCGCGAAGATAATTCCAGCACACTCCTTTTCAGAGGCGCTGAACTTCTGCTCAGAGTCCGAAAACTTACGACTAAGGTAAATGACAGGGTGGTCAGTATTGTTTATATCCTTCTGTGCCATAATTACCCCGACTCCTTTATCTGAAGCGTCCGTTTGAATAATGAACTCCTTACTGTAGTCAGGGGCGTACAGCACAGGTTTCTCGGTCAGTTTCTTTCAATTTCTGGAATGCCTGATCACATTCTGCTGACCATTCCACGTCTTCCTTCCGGCTTTTACCTTTCAAAGCGCGGGTTAACGGCTCTGCTATGATAGCGTACCCTTTTATATACCTGGCAAAATACCCGCTTAGACCCAGGAATTGCCTAATCTGCGTTTTGTTGTGGGGTGTGGGGAAATCAAGCACGGCTTGAATTTTAGCTTCGGTGGGTGTCCTGCACCCCCCGCCTACCATGTGCCCAAGGTATTTAACGCAATTTTGTGCAAATTTGCACTTTGATGACTTTATAGTAAGTCTCGCTGAAGCTATTTTTCTCAAGATCACATCTACATGCTTCATGTGTTCATCCCATGTTTCCGAAAAGATTGCTACATCGTCCAAGTAGGGGACGCTGAATTCCTCGCAACCTTGTAACAATTGAGCCATAAATTTCGAGAAGCAATACGGGGCATTGACTAACCCGAACGGCAGCATTAACGGTCTATAGGTCCCGAAAGTCGTGACAAAAGCAGCTACCCGTTGGGCTCTAGGGGTCAAGGGAATCTGCCAATATCCTTTGGTCAGATCGATGACTGTAATAAATTTTGCAGCCGATACTTTCTCGATACGGTCGTCTATGTTGGGCAAGGGAAAATATTCGTTCCGGATGATGGAGTTGAGTCTCCTATAGTCCACACAAGGGCGAGGGTCCTTCCCAATGGCCTCTACTAAAATCATAGGCGAAGTATAGTCTGATTCCCCGATTTCGATTATTTTCAAATCCAGCATCCTCTTAATCTCCGCTTTCAGTATCTCAGTCTGTCGCGGAGAAGTCCGGTATGGTTTGGATCTAACAGGCTGATTACTAATGAGCTCCACGTCGTGCTCAATTAAATGGGTCCTTCCCGGATTATTAGAGAATAATTTCTGGTGCGTCTCCAGCAATTTTCCTAACTCGGAGATTTGCTCTGGAGTGCACCTACCCTGCAACCCGCTATCACGGACGATATCGTCGAAATCAAATATGTTCGGATTAGCAGCCGGATATGCGATCTCTAAGTCCATTCCTTGACCGTCCCGAATAGTATCCTCAGTAATCAGCAAATTTACGGTCTCTACTCGCTGGTGATAAGGTTTGAGTAGATTTACGTGATAAACTTGCGTTTTGGATCTACCGGGCATTTGGATGACATAGTTAGTTTCCGACAACTGTCTCACTATCTCTCCTGGCCCAACCCATTGAACTGACATTTTATTCGCTTTGTACGATGCCAGAATCAAAACTAAATCGCCGGGATTAAACTTCCGCGTGACGGCTGCCCTATCGTAATAGGTTTTCCGTTTGGACTGTTGTTCCGCTTCCCTCTGAGACGCAAGCTCCTGGCATCTCTTTAGCCTATTTAGTAATCCTAGAACGCATTCCGTCACCAACTCGCCTTCGTCCGGTTTTTGTGTCCAGTGCTCAAACAAGATTGTCTCGGGCGCTCTCAGTTTTTTTCCATGCACCAACTCGGACGGGCTGAATCCTGTGGACTCGTGAGTCACATTCCTTAGGGCGAGAAGGGCGAACGGCAACTGTTTCTCCCAATCCTCTCCCGACTCTAAACACAGTACCTTCAGTAACCTTTTCGCGGTACGGTGCCATGTCTCTACGCTGTTAGATTGGGGGTGATACACGGAGCTGTGACATACCCTAATACCAAACCTTTCGAACAATGAGGTCGTCAAGTGGCTAGTAAAGCAGGTTCCGTTGTCACACTGTATCTCGCGTGGGAATCCCAACCTACCAAATATCCCTAACAGCGCATCCGTCACTGTTTCTGAACTGATATCTGGGACGGGTATGGCCTCCGGGTATTTCGAAGCTACGCAGATAGCCGTCACCAGATACTTATTATCGCGACTTGACATAGGGAGTGGCCCAACGGTGTCAATATTTATTTTCGAGAATATTTCTGTAATAATTGGTACAATTTTTAAAGGTGCCTTCTTTTTTTCCCGGGATTTACCAATCCTCTGACAAGGATCGCAACTTCTTACAAATTCTTCGGTGTCTTTTGTGCAATTCGGCCAAAAGAAATACCTAAGAAGCTTATCCTTCGTTTTGGTCACCCCTAAGTGCGAACCGCTACCTTCATGAATGAAGCTGAAGATCCGGTTCCGCAGTTTCGCGGAAATCACCAGCTGTAGCCTCGCGTCTCCTAAATGATCGATTGACTTCCGGTAAAGCAATCCATTCTCGATACGGAACTCAGTTGGTTTTCCCGTTTCTGCTCTTTCCCAGCTAAGTTTCAATTCTTCGCAGCTCTTCTCCTCGGTTTTAAATTCCTCCGCCGAAATCCCTGCCAGATAGGATTCGGCACTTTCAGTGGCCTCCGGCAGTTCAATCGGTTCCTCCTCAACAACTATTGGGCTTTGGGGTGCGACTGGCGGGGGTCTATATTCTCTTCGGGCCTGACCACGCGTGACCACTTGATTCAACAGTTGCGGGTTTCGCTTTGCCTGCTCAATTAGCTCTTGGGTGGCGTTCCCTAATAAATAGTGATTCATTTTCACGGAACTTCCCACAATAGCAGCCTTGGTGACCACTCGCCCTATTGCCGCACTTTCGATTATCATTTTCGCTAAAGGTAAACACCGATAATCATTCTCAAGGGGTTGTCTGACCCATATATTTTCTCCCATAAAGTCTTCCGGGTTTGCTAATTTCAGAGGGGCTAAATCGATGCTGCTACCGCTGTCCCGTAGTATGGTCATTTCTACATTGTTTACGCGACCCTGGCTTAGGAACGGCCTAAATGAGGGAGCGAACACCTCTGTGGTTAGGTTATTTACCCGTTCCTGTGGGCGATTATTGAGGGGACAATGGGGGAGGATATGGCCCGTTTGATTGCATTCATAGCTTCTCTTCTACGCTCGAATTCCTGACTGCGGAGATCTCTCTGCGAACTTGGGGTTTCTTGCCCTGGCCTTCCCCTTGGTCTTTCGTGGCCCCCTGGCTTATTGTCAACAGGTGGTTTTTCGGTCTTAACCCTATCATTAAACCTCCTTTCTGGCGGACGTAACCTGTCCGGCCTCCGCGAGAATTTCCGGTTAGTTTCATAATCGTCGAGCTTCTCGACCAATTCTGCCGGATCGATCATCTCGGCCCATAAGTCGAGGAAATGGTCTTTCATCTCGACCGGAACGCGCCTCTTAATTTGATCCGATATTATGAGATCTTTGAGTGCTCCATAATTATCTACTTTGAGGGCTCCTAACCAACCCTCCAAATAGCTCCTTAGCTCGAAGACGAGGTCTTTCCACAAGGTTCCTGGCTTCCTCTGATGTTGTTGAAATTTTACCCTGTAGGATTCGGCGCTTATTTGGAATCTCTTAAGGAGAAGTGACTTAACATACTCATAATCCCCGCTCAATTCGATAGGTTCCCTTACAATAAGTTCAGCTATGTCTACCGGAAGCAAGGGGATCAAGTAGTCAACCCATTCTGTTTCCTCTATAGCCAACTTCCGAATCTGCCTCTCAAACAAAATTAGGAACAACGACACATCGGCCTTCTCAGGTTCGAATTTTTGCATCACTGCCCCTAAATGCCTGAGGGGTCTGGTTTCTACCCTACGCGTGGGGGCGGAATTAGTTATCTCGACTGCTTGTGTTAGGCGGAGACGCTCCAGTTCAAATTCCCGTAACTTTTCTGACTCAGCCTCAGATTTCTCAATTTCTCTCTCTCGGACCAAGCTTTCGAGCATTTCCTTGGTTCCTACCTCCTCAAATTCGGGACTTTGTTGCATTTCTTTTACAAGGATCTTTATAGTTTCGTCCCCCGTTATATCTAGCCCCATTTCTTCTGCTAGCCTTTGCAAATCAATTTTCCTATGTCTTTTTAGGAAAGCCATTTTTTGTTCTATCTCTGCGGTTCCCCACTAAATCAAAACGCGGCACATACACAACAGTTTTTAAATTTCAGCGATCCTCTTAATTCCAAAACATAAAATACACCAACAAAAAACAATGCACAATCAAAGAAAAATCCCAATCAAACAGTTGTAAATTAAGGTACCTACTTAATTTTAGTGATCGACACTACCAACATGCACAAAGAAACCCAGAATGTTAACTACTATTAATTTAACACTCCAGTTTTAACAATCAGTACAAGTTAACTACCAAATTCAATATTTCACACAGTACGACATTTCACATTAAATACCTAAGCCTCCAATAAAAAAAATCAGCTTACCCCGTTTGTTGACCACTTGCGATGAGGTATCCAGTTTGAAAGCACACTCGCACTACTCTAAGCGATTCACGTAATTGAAGCCCGCACAGAATTGAGGAACGGACACTTCACACGACCGCTGGCGCTGGACCACACAACGCGATGACGCACAGCTGCATGGGGTCTAACCGCGGTCCGGTGGCTGGACACTTTCACTTTCGCCTAATGGCGTTGGGGATGTTTTTGGCCGTTGGCGCTTCTACGGGGGTTCTCTGTCGAAGACTGCTCTGATCGCTATCCTGCACGGATGATTCGTTCTTCTGTGGTGGGTTCTGCTGTCTTTGACGGAGGTTTTAGCTGTGGGTCTCCTAAGTGATTTCTATACTAGGAAATCGCACCGACTGCCAGCAGTTTGTCTGTAACGACTTAGACTAATGCTACAGGTTGAGAAATAAGTGGTTTTATTTCTAGATTAGAGTAAGGTTTAAATATGTACAGTTCTCTTGGAATCGGAGGTCTGGGAATGGTTCCCTTGGAGAATCAGTAGCAGTGACCCGAGTAATGGGGTGAGTTCCAGGCTACGGCCTTTCACGATTATCTCGGATGAGATGATGTCTGGCGGGATGCCAAGGCGGAGAATCGGGTCTCCTCTGGTCTACGAACCAAGCAAAGGGTGAATTCCAGGCTACGGTCTTTCACGGTTTTCTCGGATGAGATGATGTCTGGCGGGATGCCAAGGCGGAGAATCGGGTCTCCTCTGGTAACGGGACTCGAGCGATAGTCCTCCGGCCGGGTGGCCTCTCGGAGCGTTCTCAGGTGAGATCAGAAGGTCGCAAGCTCGTGCGACCGTGGAGCAGTTTAGCCGGCTACCTGCCGCGGCTGCTGCGTTCCTCTCAAGGATAATCGGGGGCCGGATGCCCGGATAAGTTCAGCTTGACCGTCCTGTGGCAATTAAAATCACTCGGAGCTTCTCGAAAAAACCGTTCGCGCCCTTTTATACCTCTTTTGGAGGGGGTGGGCTTCTGGCGCTGTCGTCGCTCTTGACGTAATTCACGTCCTGCAATTGGTCTAGTGTAAGGGGGGTCACAGGTGCCCGCTGACCTTATTGGCCTTTGAACCCCGACGGAAAGTCTCAGTTAGGCCTCTCGCTGTCTAGGATCTTGCGTCCAGCTCGTCCATCAACCTGGGAACCAAAAGTCTGCCCATTGTCTCTAACTGTCAAGTAGAGCGACAGGAGGGCGACTGGCTGTCGCCGCCATTTCCGTTGGACTTAGACGTGGTAGAGAGAGAATATATGGATACTCCACAATCCATTTCGTCCAGATGCCTAGAAATAGGCAGTTCAATGTGTAGGGTTAAGGGCGGGAGTTGGGGCGTCGGTGGCCGGCTTCTAAAGGATTGGTACCTCACGGTAACAGAAAATATCATTACCTATGGAGCCGGCATATGGGGAGGTAAGCTCACCTTGCAGCAAATAGCAAGGCTAAGATCTATTCAGAGACAGTTTTTATTAAAAATTTCCGGAGCTTACAGAACCTCCCCAACCGACTCCCTCAACACCCTATGTGGTATTCCACCACTCCACGTGACTCTTAGGTCCCTTTTCCTAAAATTCAATGTTGTTGTAAGGCGGCTGCACGCGCCCGAGCTCGAGCTGTCGCAGGGTAACTTGGACTATAATAGTAATACAATAAATTATCCATCCTCCACCATTATTCTAAATTTCAATCCAACTATTCAAAATTCAGATCATGATGTATACACCGATGGCTCGGGTATTGATGGCAATATCGGGGCCCCGGTGTGCATATTCACTGGTCAAACCTTGATCGAAGCCCATCAATATAAATTAAATAATAATAATAGCGTTTTTCAGGCCGAACTTACGGCTATTCATCAATCGGTTAAATGTGCGATCAAAAACAATAAGAGGGTTAATATTTATAGTGACAGCTTGAGCTCAATTCAGGCCTTAAAATCTAATACTTCTAAATCAACCTATCTTCTTACAGTAAAACAAACACTTGTTAACTACTGCGATAATTTTGGTCTGAGTTGGGTGCGTGCACATGTGGGGACTGCCGGGAATGAGCTCGCTGACGGCTTTGCGAAACTTGCTTCGTCGTGTGGGGAGTCTCTAGATATTCCTACACCGATCTCCTACATAAAACGCCAGACACCTTTCCTAAAGAATATAGATTGGCAGGACGATCATGGCCATGCCAAGAGTGGTATCCGGTTGAGGGAGTTCATGCCGGGGACCAGCTCAAGGGATCTAATTGCAGATCGCTACTTGACATGGTTTCTTACTGGTCATGGCCCGTTCATGTCTTATTTACATCGCTTCCATATTAAAGACAGTGAGTTTTGCAGCTGTGGAGCCGTGGGTGATCCAGATCATTATATTTTTGACTGTGAACTCACTACACGATATCACCTATGCAGGCCCACGGATGAGAATAAGCCAAAATGGCTTACATCTGTCATGAAGAATGCGATCTCCAAATTCAGAATTAAAAAATGCATCTTCATTGCGGCAGAAGTGGCTAATGGGACCACTGAGGCCTGAGCACTGTTGACTTCCCGATGCGTTCCCTTTCTCTTAAAATTTTAAATTTTATTACTGTTCTATTTTTATTGCTTCAACACTTCATCATATTTTATTTATGTATATTTACCAATGTTTTGTTTTCATGCCATACTACATCACAATCTTTTATGTTTACACGGACCTTTTATTAGGGCCTGTTGCCCAATGTTTTACTCTTGTCATTTTATATTCATAAACCGGGCCTTTTGCCCCATGTAAATTAAAAAAAAAAAACACAATAAATGCTCGTCCGGTCGGCGTGGGCCCCATTGGGTTTACTACATGGGCTGGAAGTCCTTCCCCCCTCCCAGCCAAAGACCCCAAACCCTAACGGGTGAGCCGGGAGGTGGAGGATCTGAAAAAAAAAACATTTCCCTGTGAGGTCTCCAGATGCTTCACCTTTCTATTGGTACACTGACCATACTTCTCGGACCCTCTCATTCATCAACTCTAGTCATGCCAATGCCTCTGAGTACTACAAGGATCCGCGTAAACGAATTCTCGATATTTACACTCGTCAATGAATAGGGAGGTCTTTGGTGGTTAATTTCCTTTGGACATACATTTATTTATTTCTCCTTAAGTTCTACTAGTCACGGTTTCCTAACGGCCTACATACACCACCCTACAATAATGGACCTGACAGCAAGATGTGATGGTATAAAGGAAATAATACATGCTTTAATTTGGGGATGGTCACCCACGTGCTGCAATTACAGAAGCAACCTTTCTGGGCATAATTGTCAACAAGGTTTTGATACACAGCTATGGGTATTTGTGTCCATTCTTGCTGCAGGAATGTCGCCAACTCAGCTGTAGAATTCGAACGTGGTTCCCTGGACCATAAGCGTCACTCTAATTCGTCTCACAAATGTGCTATGGAGTTCAGGTCGGGACTCTGAACAGGCCAGGTAAGACGTTTTACATCCATATCTTGATACCACTGCTTGATAGAGGCTGCAACATGACATGGAGCGTTGTCCTGGAAGTAACATTAATCCATTCCATAAAATTGCCAGAGCGTAATAAGAACCTGATTATCCAAAATGTTCACGTAGGTGTGGGCGTTCAATTTACCAGGAACAACATACAAAGGTTCCACGCCATACAAAGAAAAACATCCCCAAACAAGTAATCGGATTTTATGCAATTATATGTTGGCGTCCGGTCCATTATTGTAGGGTAGTGTATTATTAGATGTCTAAATTCCTTAAGGGTCTCTTTAAAGCGGCTTGATTGATTACAGTGCAATCAAACAAGCCATTTAGTTCTGCATTCAGCTTTAGTTAACATGTTAGAAAAGCAGTATGATATTCGTTGGCTATTTCTTTCCTTGTATCAGCTCAAGAATTCTTGTTTCAGTTTGTTACAAACAGGAGTCCGCAGCACATCTTCTGTACTATTGCTTTAGCAAATGTTTGATTGTTAAAAATTACTCACATTAATAATACTAAAGATAGTAGCAGTGACCCATCAAAGCCACTTATGTACTTTCTCATCACACACTGCTAGGTACATATGTAAAAATGTATCCAAAACTGAGCTAGAACTATATGATTTCCCAGCAAATTCTTGCGACAGAACAAACTGTGATACTTGTGTCAAAGGGCTAATAACATTTCTGATTGAAAAAGAGAAACTTATCATTCCAAACACATTTCTGGAAAGGCCTACTACTCGGCCACAATGGGCCACTCCAACGATCCAGTGATGAGTATGTCGTTACGCGACAGGGAAAATTATTCATGATAACAATCAATAACTATCTTGTATATCTTTCAAAAGAAAACCAACTCAACAATAGGGTTAAACCACAAGTAGGTCAACCTACCAATTTTGCCTCCTCTACGCAATGGAGTTAGGGTCCTTGGGGATGTTTGGTCAACATACCTCAAGGTCCTCCTCAGCTTCATTCATCCCATACACTAAACCATGAGGCATTTCTGTGGCTGGCCACTGTAGGGATGCTACATGGTAAGTGTAATGTAAATTAAGGTCAACCCCTTTGACATATTTTCTCACGTAGTGCAATATGCTTCAATTGGAATTCCTTTCGACATAAGTGCAATAAAATAACAGGCACAAGTCATGGTACATGACTCTTTAATTTTGAATTGTTTATGTATATTTTGTCTATATGGTTTATTGCAATTTAGTTGTTATGTACTGTGAAATTCTTGCTATTATTCAAATCATGTGACTACTATGTGTTTAATTTTGTTGTACTTTTATCTCAAAATTATGTTGATTTTAGTGATGTGAATTACCCTCTGACATGGGTGGTGTTCCAGGCGGAAGTGCTCAGTTCGCAGCAAGTTAGTGGAACTCCTCAAAAGTTAAGAGGAGGGAAGAAGATGTCATACGACATCCGTCCTCTCCAAAATTTAGTATCAATCGCGAAGAACAGAACCCAATTTCCCAGTTTAACATTATACGAGAAAAACGGTTTGGAGTGGATTCGAAAGACGCTCCAATCTCATATCTGCAAAATCGCTCAACGAAACTTTCCCCTAATGAGAAAACCAGATGTGTGAAGTTACCACGTCCGTTGGGGCCGACAGAATTGGAGTGGAATCGCACAGTGTTTGGCGTATAACGACATTCCACCCAACCATAGCACGAGCGCTGTCGCCAACCTTCTCGCTTCAAGCAGTGCTTGGCGAGAGAAACGATTCAGTTCTTCAAGCGCGAAAACGAGAGTTTTCGTTTTCGTAGTCTTCTTTTCGTTTTTTTTTTTGACCGTCTGGCGTGGCCCAACGATACAGGTATGGAAATGCTTTGATATACACTCTCCCCTCCTTAAATTTTTGACAATTTCATATCTCTAGTGAGACTTGTCACCTCTCACAGAAATAACGATTCTATTCTTGGACGATTTCTGAGGCTTGTTAAAAAGACTAGATTATTATAAGCATTCATTTCAACTACCGCTGGAACACCACCAGCTTTTGAATAACGTTGTACTGTTAACCACCAGTATTACCAGTACAAACCATATGTATATGTATATATATATATATATTCTCAAGTGAATAAACAAGCGTTCATATATCACCAGTGCTCTGTTTCCCTTACAATTACGGAAAACCAACGCAATAAGCTCTAATCATTCTTCCTTAGTAAACGTTTCTAAATCCCCACTATACGAACCTTGATATGAAAATCTCCATTGTAATCATTGTTACACTTACCTATGTATGGAAAATTCGAGGGGTGACATTCCTGTTATCCCCTGCGAGTGTTTTGAGAGTTGCAATGGGTCGGCGGACTTCTGCAGGAACTTTCAGTGTAATATGGAATCGTCTTGCTTTTGCAATATTCAAAAAATTGAATATGAACTTCTATATATTACAGAGGACTCCACGATAGTAAATCCCCCAACACTCAACATTCCAGTATGTCTATATAGACTACACAAACCACCAACCAGAAAACGCCTTCTATTGGAATTCGAGAGAGCAAGCTTTCTAAGCCACAATCTTACTCTCCTATTCAACGATCTTGTAGTGACAGTCCTAGAGTATGCGACTTTGATAGCTCGAATGGCAGGTAACGAAATTATTTTTAATATACTTAAAGACCGGAATGTCATATTGCCGAATGAATTCTTCTAGCCTTTCCTGGAAAAATTACGCTAATTTTCCTTTCCATTAAGGGGAAAGCCATTCACGGAGAAGTGATCCTTGATGGAAAGACAATTTGCCGTTCTTCGAACTGTGTCTTCTGCAAAGACTTTTTCCTTCAAACTACTTGTTGGCCTAAATACACCCATGTCCATAAATTAAGGATAATTCAGAATCACCCGGAAATTGAACTCTAAAGTAAAAATTTCACCTGTAGAATTATCGCACACCATCTTCACGAATAATATCCAATTTACAGGAATCCATCAGATGACGCCGATAGTTCGTCACAATGACGAGAGGTGTATATCAGGAATGGTAGCAAAGAAGTAAAATTGTTCACAAGCGTTCTGTAAGCCGTTCAGTGCCACAGCCGAATAGTTATGGCACAGAGGACGCATGTAGATGATTTTTTACGTGGTCGAATTATCGGCCGCCTGGAATGTGTGGGCGTACTCAGACGGAAGTTTCAGTGGAACTTGGAATCGCTCAAAGTGTTATCTCTAAGCTTTGTCAACGATTCTAAAATGATGGAAATGTCAGTAGGCGTTACAGTACAGGTCGCCCCGAGTTGCAACGCCGAATGACTACCAGTATTTGGCAGTAACTGCAAAAAGAAGCAGACGGGGCACAGCATCCGACCTTTCTCGTCAGCTATCTTCAGCCACAGGTACAACAGTTTCAAGACAAACCGTTTACAGACGTTTGGGACATGTTGGTCTATATGCTCGCAGCCTGTCAAATGTGTTCCGCTCACAGAAACTTACTGTTGCCAGCGGTTAGCCATGAGTATTGAACATGCAATGTGGACATCGTCACAGTGGGCTTGTGTGGTGTTTTCCGACGAGTCCAGGTTTAGCTTGTAGTCTGATTCATGGCGGACGTTCATACAGAGAACGCCAGGTACCCGCTACCACCAAGACAGCATCATTAAACGACACCGTTACGGTGGTGCAGGATTGCTCGTTTGGGCGTAATTATACTGAGCTCCAGAACAGATCTACATGTTCAAATCGGAACCATCAGAGGCCAAATTTATCGGGACATCATTCTGGAACATGTACGTTTGTTTAGGGATACCATGGGCGCAGACTTTGTGTTTATGGATGACAACGCCCATCCTCACCGTGCAAACATTGTAAGCGAATGCATTGAATCTGAGGATATCACCCGTATGGAATGGCCAGCATTCTCACCTGACTTGAATCCGATAGAGCATGTGTGGGACATGCTTTGCCGACGAGTTGCAGCTCGTCGACCACCTCCTACATGTGTACCGGAATTTCGAAGAGCATTGCTTGCTGAGTGGAGTGATCTTCCCCAAGATCAGCTCGATAATTTGATCATCAGCATGCCTAGGCGTTGTACGGACTGTATTTCATCGTCTGGGAGACTTATAATGTATTAACCATCATACCAACCATGTCATGTTAAGTTTTTGTAAGGTCGATATTTTTTGTAATTGCTCCAATGAGCAAAAATCGTAGTTTTTTTTAATGGTATCATATGGTATACACCATATTTTTTGCTCTTTATCTTTTGTTTAATAAATGGGCTTTATGAATAAGTCACGTCTGTTTTGTGTCTGAACCTTCATTTGGCGAGCTGGCATTATCCTTAATTTATGGACATGAGTGTACTTAGTATACATACTCTACGTGTTCGTTATTATGGTAAGCTTTCCTTGTTTCTGGTGTAGTTCGCAATCAAAAGTGTCATATTTACCATAAAGTTTACATGTGGTGTTATCTTCATACTCGTCAAGATTTTTAGAAGTGTATTACGGTATTCTCCCCTTGGGGGCACCATTGGTGGTACAAAACTGCGTCAAACTTTTGAAAGAATAAATAATTATTTGGAGTACAATAGTCCTCGGATCAATGTCCGGCCTGGACTTGGTGTGATTCTGTTAGTAAGTCTGATAACGTGCATAGAATCAGACTGTACTAGTCATTCAATCATATCATCGGAAATACGAAACTTCAAAAACATTGGAAATCAACAGATGTGTGAACTGTACAGTACTACGGAGGTAACGCTTCGAGGGATCGACTATAAACTTTGTCTTTGGATGCAAGACTCTCAAAAACAAGCAATCTTTTCTTTGAAGCTTCGTCTGTTATCGGCCGATTGCACCTTTTCAACGCGATGTGAATATTTCACGTTTCCAGTTAAGACGCGACACATTTCTCAACTGGCATGTCCTCATAACTATTATTGTGCATTGGGGACAAGTTGTAAAGCCAACAAGGACTTCGAAGCCCTAACGGAAGAGAGCAAAAGTTACCCTGGATCTACAAATTGCCTGCCGTCCAGTGTGGAGAGCGGTTGCACAATAGTGTCCCGTATGGATTGCTTAATATTTTATCGAACTTACTTGGTTCCCGACCTCCTTCGATCCTACGAAGTTAGATCCTTAGCTGGACATCGGTGCGGGTACAAGGTGTCGGCGGAAAGAACTGAAAACGGAACTGCAGAGTACATCATTCTGAAAACTTCAGCGACTACCTCTGATGGCATTTATATGGAAGTGCTGGGCGCATATAGCCAGCCTAAGGTACACTTCGGAATGGATGCACTAGTTATTCGTGTAGGGGACGCGATATTTCACATTAACTAACTCCCGGGCACTCGCGTCGCCAAGGATTTCGCAACTACGCCAATTCCTGATGCCAACCTCGCGCTTTCTCGCGTTTCATGAGATTATTCGTGAACCGCAGTGATCGCGCGCTGTTTGTTTACGGTGAATTTAATGTTTTGCTATAACATTTTGTTTGCACCCGTTTTTGTGCGACACCACTTCGCGAAATCAATTTCAAAATAAAACTCACCTGTTCAAATTCTTCCGACGAAGGCACTCTATCCAACACGTGTTGGTTAGTGAGCTGAAGCTTTCCAAAATTCTATTTCCTCCTCAGTTTGGATTGCACATCAAAAACGATTTTTTTCGTCAGTGCAACTATCCCCGTCTAATGCAAGAAAGAATTAAATCTTCAACTCGCCTAAATATTTGTCTTTAAACGTGATTAAACGAGGGATTACCGCGGAACGACAGACAGCTTAAAAATTCGACTGGTTTGGCAAGCTTGGCGACGCGAGTGCCCGGGAGTTAGTCAATGTGGAATATCGCGTAGGGGACCCCACGGAAGCATACCTGACCCCCGTTAGTGCCACCAACAAACCGGTTAGTGGTACGATCGGCCAAGTTCAGGCAAATAAAAGTTACAAGAAACATTTTACTTTCGATCCAGAAATAGCACAGTGCGATTTTTTCGAAACAATATTATGATGTCAAACGGTCTCCGATGGAATCAAGTCTTTGTTAACAACAAAGAAAAAGGCATTGTCTCTTTCCAAAGACTTACACCTTTTGGCAATGGATAAAGGTACCTTAACATCTCAATTGTTATCCACAGAACCTATTAAAATCCAAATGCATTTCAAAAACTATAAAATTTTTATAGAAAATAATGACATTTGTCCAAAAATTCCGATTTTAAGGTTAAAACTAAAGGTTGCTATTCTTGCTAAATTTTAAGTTAGATGCGTTTTACCGCTCACTTAACTTGCCACCGGGGAATCGTCAAAATTGAATTTCAAATTTAGAAACTTTATACTCAAACTATTATTTTAGAGACCGAACCTAGAGAACTAGTCATCCAATTTCTGGCGGACAAAAAGTGCTATTATGAGAAAATGTGCATGGTATCTCGAAATATGAAGAGCTGTAAATTATTAACTTTTTGTTTAAATAAGCCAAGTATAAATTTGTTGCAGCTCAACACTTCGTACACCAGAACTTTCCTTAATGACATTTCCGGATTTTTCTCTTATTTCATTGCCAACATTAAATGGCGTGTTTTTTTTTTTTTTTCATTAAAAATGGTGGGAGCTTTTTTATTAATAATTTGCTTAGCAATCACCATTTTTCCACTTGTGTAACTTGTTGTCGAAAATAATATGTACATAATTTTATTGAGAAATTAATTTCAAGTGTAAAGTATAATAAATTGTTTTGTATAAATGTATTATTTTAGTGTTAAAACTTAAATCAAAGAGCAAATATTTCAGTTATTATACACTAGTGATTTCTCAGATATGTGTAAATACTGTACTATAAGCGAGTAGATATATGTGCTACTTAACACTACACAGTATGTTCCATTAACTTTATGTTTGTCAATTATATATATATATAGAGAGAGAAAGACAGATATTACTATCATTGGGTTTTTGTAACTGTTAAGATATATTTGTTTCTTTCTTTTTATTTAGGTTATGTTTCAAACCTTCATTCCATTCTTTATAAAGGACTTTTAATTTTACCACGTTCTTTAAGTTAGCATAGTTTTATTGACTGTTGAGTTGAGATGTAGGGGTACTGCAGCTGAATAAATTTTTATAGTCGAGTGGAGTTGTTACTTTCCGTTCCATTTTTTTTTCGAGTTCATCTATTGTTGAATGGCAACAGGCGGTATGTTTACTTTCTGGACTTACAATCTTTGAACACTAGCGCCTCAGCGTAAGTGTCCGACAAGTTGACTATGATTGGCTCCTCATATATATATGTTGTATGGTTGTTGTTAGTAGTATTTCTCGCCAACTAAAAAAAGGGGAGACAAAAATGAACTCTTCTTTTAAAGAGCTCCTCTTGGTGAAGCAACGATGGCCAAATGGCTAAAGTCACTTACCATCAGATTGGCGTTAGCGGCGGAGGATGACTTCCCGAGTTCGAACCCAACTGGCGGAAATATTTTTAGATCATCCAAATTATTTTAAAACAATTCCAATTTAATTCCTTTTGATTCTAAATTACTTTTCCTAATTTTTAATACCCTTTTTTTATTTTTCCAAACTTCCGTTGATTTTACATAAATAATCTAAAAACCATTCCTGAACTCACTACCAGCTGATATTTTTCCGCCCCCTTTGCTTTAGGATGATGGTGTCGTATCCATCCCTGGTTTAGGATCATTCTGATGTAACAAAAAGCATACATAAAACACTAACTTATATAATTATTAACTTATATTATAAAAGGATACAATTTTCGGTTCCAAAATGTTAAAACCTTTCGAAAACCGTTCCTATCAGTCAAAGAGATCTGCGCCAAAACGTAGATAAATAGCCAAATGAAACACCTTTACGTCTCAGGCACATGATCATACCAGCCAATCAGAGTCAACTTGTCGGACACTTACGCAGTGACGTCTTGTAGAGTAAAGTTGAGTTGCATGATTCGAACTTCTATTACTTTAAAATAATTTATATATTCTTGGAATGGAGTTGAGTTGTTTTATTTTTTATGACACATGGAAGTTTCTTTACGGATGAGTGGCAACACCAAGTGTGACGTCACGAAGAGTATGGAGTGTTTACGTTTTGGACTTTGACCTTTTTTCAGAGAAAATTGAAGGAATAAGCACGTACAAATACTAAAATAGAAACTAGTGGCGCCATCTATTGACACTGACTTGAATGAAAATAATAAAGTCTTTAGAAATGAAATACAAATAAGGGGATATTTTGTTGGGAAATTAACTTAGTGCAAAAGTACTCATGGTCGAGGGTTAGTTTAATGATTATAACCGTTCGGCTACGAATACCTATTCTACAGATTTAAATATAAGAAAGAAACCAAATAAATCATGCACTCAACAATGTTGGTGAGACAAAGGAGTTTCGGTGGGTGGCTTTTGCAGAGAGCAACACCCTATCAGTTTCAGGCAAGTTTTACTTATTTTCCATGTAATATATATGCATCTGTGTTTACAATGGTAGTTAATTTTACAGGGTTGATCAATGTTATGACAAAAATGCCAAACAACCTTTGAAAGGTGTCACGATGGGCGTTCTGAATCAAAGAATGCAAGAAACAACAGATAGGTTGAAAGCTTTGGGATTCTGCGTTACATAGAAGTGGTAGCACGAGTTTTCCCAAATGAAGAAAAATGAACATATCATCGTGTGGAAGATACGTTAATCCCCATAGATGCATTCTAGGGTGGGAGGATGAATGCCATCAAACTTTACCACGAAAGTTCTTCAAAATACGTAGATTTTACGTCATATTATCCTTGGGTAATATTATTTTACAGTAATTAAGTATGAAATAGTATGTCATAGTTGTTAAACCACCTTTATTTCCTGTAACTTCTTTTTTTAGGTGAATAAATACTGTACATATACAATTGGTCACCCGGATATAACAGAGGATGTCAGTGATATACAAAATTGTTTTGAACTCATAAAGTGTGTAGTTCTTCCCCACCCCCTGAGGATTATATTTACCTGTTCTGCTTTACCATTCTCACGAAAAACTTATGTTCCCGTTATGCAGGACATGTGTGGAATCCATGCAGCAATCACCTTGTAACCACACAGATGATGAAAGAACTCTTAATGGCACCTGGGTAACAGAGGAAGTTAAATTGGTCGTTAGTAAAGGCTATCGAATAACTCGCGTAATTCTCCTTTTTCCATTAATTATCAGTATTTATTTTCAGAAGACATTTGACACCTTGCATTAACATTTTTATTTTATTTAGATATGAGGTTTACCATTTCAAGGACCAAACTCATACCCTTTATAAATCCAACATTGATCTGACAAGCAAGAAAGTAGTGGATGGCCCTCAGAATGCATAACGGAGGAGCAGAAATAGGAGTATGTCCGTGAATACAAAGAAAAGGAAGGGGTTTCGTTAGATGCTGCATCTATCGAAAAAAAATGCTGGTCGTCGGCAGGTGTCAAAATTAGCGTTAAAAAGTTTCTGGGGAAGGTATGAATTTCAGAAAAAGGTCTATTTAAAATAATTTATTGAGAGTTTGGAAATAATACTTTTTTTTATATTCCATATAGGTGAGGGATGAACCTCATTTAGTCAAAAGTTTCTTTTGCGATTGCAGTTCCAGATTTCAATAAACTTCTATCTGACTTAACCAAAAACGTAGGTTTCAATATTATTAGTGCAAATTAATGTATAACTTTGAAAATTCATGGAAAACTTATACCTATTTAATATTTTAGATCAAGGATGTTTATTTTCCTAGCAAAGAGGTAGCTGCTATCCATTGGGAAAAGGCAAAAGTTTTTTGGAGCAAGATGCGTCCACAAACGTCTTTCTCGTCGCCTTTACAACCGCCTGGGCACAAATTCAACTCTATAGTGAAATGGATAAGCTGGAGAGAAACGTGCTGTAACATGATACAGATTTAATCGTGTATGCACAAAACGGTAGGAATGACCCACCTCTTGGGAATTTTCGGATCAATTGGGTGGAGATACCATCACTCAATTTGAGTCACTTACTAAGCAATTTTCTTTATTCATTTCCACAAAATTGTTCTTTTATTTAGTATAGTTTTTATCCGAATTTTTATGTTTTCTATTTTTTTTATGTTTCAGGTGGTTTTAGAAACTAAGGTTATTTAACAGGAAGAGGTGAAACTTGCTGCAAAATGCGAGGCGTTACACTGAATTTTCAGAATTCCAAGCTGTTAAACTTTATCAGTATTAAGGAGATGGTTTGTTCTATGGACCAGGAACCAGTCATTATAGAAAACCCTTCGAAAATTTGCGGGATGCGAAGAGGAGGAAGGTTGTGAATAGACGAGAAACGAAGGCATACAAGATTATGTATTACAAGAGAGTCATATAACCGGATATGACTACCCTACCTTATGACTATTAAAAGTACCGTGTAAGTATTTTTTCTTTTGAACTGAAACCCGATTTTTAAAAATGTCGTTTTAAGGAATTCTTCAGTTTTTAATTCCTTCTTTTTCAGACTTTTGCTGATCACCCAGAGTGTAAACAATGTTTTTGATAGGGAAAAAAGAGACGAAGAAAAATGTAAATGCTTGTTTATTTTTGTAAAGATTTCATACTTACGCATTGTGTAAAATAGTGGATGAATAAAATACTTTAAAAATTAAAAAAATTAGTCTTTGATGCGTCTTTTTTTTACTTTTATAAAAAAATAGTCTGTAAAAATAAGTTTGGGTTCTCCTCCCCTTAAAACCTTTTTGAATAAAATTTAAAGAAAGGAAAAATACATAGCACTAAAAAGGCAACGGTCAAAAAAATTTATTCATTCAGGTATAGGGTATATTTTTCTACAGCTTGAGACGACAATTGTTTGAAGATAATTTTTTCTTCACAGCTGTTTTAGGTTTTGAATACATAGTTTTCAGACAATAATTAGGTAGCTAAGTATTTTTCACATATTCTTGAGAAAACTTGTTGATTGTCAATATTTTTTTTAACTGTTCAAAGGCTTTGGTCTTCGAGTTCTATTTATCATTAGAAACTTCAACAGTTGTACAATATCTGAACCTTGAATTATTTTTTGATCGTGCATAATTTCTCTATTTGAATTCAAAGAGATGCCATGTTGTCTGAAAAAGTCTATGTTTCGTGCAGTACCTTTATGTTTCACAGGAACAGATTCCAGAATTCGATGTTCTAAATCAAAGTTGTTTTCAGGTTCTGGAGTGTTATGCTCCACGGGCTTGGCAACATTCACATTTGTGAAGATTACGTATTTCTGTAAAATTTGATTATACAACTTCACTTTCACTTCAACGTGTTTCAAATCAATGAAAAATGTCAGTTTTGAAGAGGGTTTACCGTCAAACTTAAATTCTATTCGAGATGCTTTAATTATCATAGATGATTTGATGGTGGAATTAGCTAGTGATACTCGGTCAAGCAATCTTTTTACCCCAAAGGTAGCCATCATCGAAATCTTTCAATTATATTTATTAACTGAAAACTTTTTCCATCAAGGCGAAGAAATGAGAAACATTCATCTGAATTGCATTATATTGTTTTATACAAAAATCCTACAGATAAGAGCCAGATATTGCATTCAACCAAATGCTCCCCAGAAAAATCAAAGCTTTTCAAGAAATATTTGACGATGCCACCTCTACACCCTTTAGTTATTTTTTCATTAACCCGAGACAAATGAACGGTTACGTGCGGGCATTTTCCCGGGTGATTAACATTTCGTGTATGAACCACGCTAGATCATTATGCTCTCATGGAATCTCCTACTGTGTTGGATTTTGAAGGTTTTCAACTGAAAGCAGACTGTTTCATTATCAAAGAATTAGCTTTTTATTCTAGAGTGCTTACGCACCAAGTATAACACAAAGCACACGATCTGAAGTAGTCATTTTGATCCAAAATGCCCACACAGAAGGATGTAGAATATCTAAAACTTTTACAGAAAAATTGTCCAAATTGTATGATTAAATCCGTTTGTGAATGTGTACTAAACTTATTAAGGGGAAATCTTCCTATCAGTAAACGTGATAAAAATCAACTCATTCTTCCAAAAAAATTTTGAGAACACTGGCTGCGAAAAGAGTACCTCTTTATAGGAAAAGACGTCTATTAGTTCAAAAAGGTGACAGATTTTTATCCTTTCTACTTCCAACTGCTTTAACAGTTTTATCATCACTTATCCATGGTCCCATTAAACCGCATGCAAGAATTTGAAGATCATTTAAGTGAATTGGATTCACAGATTCAAAATATTTTGAAAAAGAAACTGAGTGACGATTACAAAGGGAAGTTGTATAAACAAATACGTTACCTTCACAAACGTGAATGTTGCCAAGCCTGTGGAGCATAACACTCCAGACCCAGAACCTGAAAACAAATTTGACTTAGAACATAGCATTCTAGAAACTGTACCTGTGAAACATAAAGGTACTGCACGAAACATTATAGACTTTTTCAGACAGCATGGCATCTCTTTGAATTCAAATAGAGAAATTATGCAGGATCAAAAAGTAATTCAAGGTTCAGATACTGTACAACTGTTGAATTTTCTACTGAGAAATAGAACTCGAAGACCAAAGGCCTTTGAACAGTTAAAAAAATATAGACAGTCAACACCCACAGCCAGTCTCGAGTTTCCTCAAAAATACTGACTTATCTAACATGAAAACTATGTATGCAAAACCTAAAGAGCTGTAAAGAAAAAACTATCTTCAAGCAATTGGCTCAAGCTGTAGAAAAATGTACCCTTTACCTGAATAAATATTATTTTTTTTTACCTTTGCTTTTTTAGTGTTATGTATTTTTCCTTTCTTTAAATTTTATTTAAGAAGGTTTCAAGAAAAACCCAAAATTATTTTATGAAATTTATTTTTACAGACTATTTTTTTATAAAAGAAAAAAAAAAGACACATCACAGACTAATTTTTTTAATTTTTAAAGTATTTTATTCATCCACTATTTTACACAATGCGCAAGTATGAAATCTTTACAAAAATAAACAAGCATTTACACTTTTCTTTATCTCTTTTTTCCGTATCAAAAACATTGTTTACACTCTGGGTGATCAGCAAAAGTCTGAAAAAGAAGGAATTAAAAACTGAAGAATTCCTTAAAACGACTTTTTTTTAATCGGGTTTCAGTTCAAAAGAAAAAATACTTACACAGTACTTTTAATGGCCATAAGGTAGGGTAGTCATATCCAGTTATATGACTCTCTTGTAATACATAATCTTGTATGCCTTCGTTTCTCGTCTATTCACAACCTTCCTCCTCTTCGCATCCCGATAATTTTCGAAGGGTTTTCTATGATGACTGGTTCATAGAACAAACCATCTCTTTAATGCTGTTAAAGTTTAACAGCTTGGAATTCTGAAAATTCAGTGTAAAGCCTCGCATTTTGCAGCAAGTTTCACCTCTTCCTGTGAAATAACCTTAGTTTTTAGTGCCATCTGAAACATAAATAGAAAACATAAAAATTTGGATAAAAACTATACTAAATAAAAGAACAATTTTGTGGAAATGAAAACGAAAATTGCTCAGTACCTGACACAAATTGAGCGATGGTATCTCCACCCAATTCATCCGTAAATTCCCCTAGAAAATTTCCAAGAGGTGGGTCATTCCTACCGTTTTGTGTATACACGATTGAATCTGTATCATGATACAGCATGTTTCTGTCCAGCTTATCTATTTCACTATAGAGTTTAATTCGTGCCCAGTTGGTTGTAAAGGCAACCAGAAAGACGTTTGTGAAAGCATCTTGCTCCAAAAAAACTTTTGACTTTTCCCAATGGATAGCAGCTACCTCTTTGCTAGGAAAATAAACATCCTTGATCTAAAATAAAAAATAGGTATAAGTTTTCCGTGAATTTTCAAAGTTATACATTAATTTGCACTAGTAATTTAGAAACCCACGTTTTTGGTTGAGTCGGATAGAAGTTTATTGGAATCGAACTGAATTTACAAAAGAAACTTCCATCCACTACTTTCTTGCTTGATCTTAAGGAACAGATCAATGTAGGATTGAAAAAGGGTATCTGTTTTGTCCTTGAAATGGTAAACCTCATATCTCTACTATTATAAAACGAAGTGTTTGTTTGTCTGTTTCACAGCCGCGAAATCCTGACGATCTATTTCACTTACAGCAATGAGATTTGGCACACTAGTAGTCCAAATTTTTTGCAAATTTGGGTTGCGGCGAAATTTGAAAATTCAATCTGGAAGATTTTTAAATGACATTAACAGTTTTATTCTCCATCGTTTTTTCAACGCATTTCTATCAGAGAGCAGAAAAGCCGGAAAAGTCTTTGGCACCTCAGCCGTTGGATAAATGCCAAATTTTTCCTCCGACAGAACGCGAGAAAATTATAATATTTTTTTCCCGCTTTGATTTTGCCTGAGGAATGATTTACAGTCACAGTTCTTTTTTCTATCTTCTAAACCGTTAAATATAGAGTAAAAATTTCAACGGATTTCAAATCTGCGGAAAATTTTAGCTTATACCGATACCTAAATTTAAGATTTTCTTTAAATTGAATATATCTTCAATGGATTTCAAATCTGCGGAAAATTTTACACCAGATTAATACCTTACATCATACCAACACCACGGTCAATGCCGGGCTCACCACGCAGTGGCTAGTATCTAAATAAAATAAAAATGATAATGCAAGGTGTCAAATGTCTTCTGAAAATAAATACTGATAATTAAGGGAAAAAGGAGAATTACGTGTGTTATTCGATAGCCTTTACTAACGGCCAATTTAACTTCCTCTGTTACCCAGGTGCCATTAAGAGTTCTTTCATCATCTGTGTGGTTACAAGGTGATTGCTGCATGGATTCCACACATGTCCTGCATAACGGGAACATAAGTATTTTGTGAGAACTGTAAGGCAGGACAGGTAAATATAATCCTCGGGGGGTAGGGGACACTTTACTACACACTTTACGAGTCAAAAAAAAAATTTCTATATCAATGACATCCTCTGTTATATCCGGGTGACCAACTGCATATGTACAGTGTTTTTTCACCTAAAAAAGAAATTACAGGAAATAAAGGTGGTTTAACAATGATGACATAAAATTTCATACTTAATTAAATGTAAAATAATATTACCCAAGAATAAGGTGACGTAAAATCTACGTATTTTGAAGGACCTTCGTGGTAAAGTTTGAAGGCATTCGTCCTAACACCGTAGAATGCATCTCTGGGGATTAACCTATCTTCCACATAATGAGATTTTAATAATGACTTGAGTTCTTCATTGTAAGGTTCGCCATCTCGCATCTTACAAGAAGTGAAACGCCAAGTTGGCAACCCTACATAGAAAACGCCAAACTGGCAACCTAAGAACAAAGCTTTTTCAATTAAAAGAAACGTCCACAAGATTTCAAGCCGAGGAAGTGCGGCAAAAGCCAATTAAAAAAGTCAGAGCAATAAATAGCTACCGAGACAAGTAAAAGATAAAATCCATCTTTAGAACAGGAGATCAAGAAAAGATTTTATACAGCGGTGGGAGGAAAGTTACAATTTTGAATGCCTATCCAAATGTAATTGCTACTTTATACTACATGTAACTTACGTGACGATCGATTAAATTTAGTAAAATATACTCCAAATACAGAATTTTGACTCTGTGTCTTTTGAGTTTTTTTTACTAAACTTTCACGACGGAGTTCATCAACAACCATCGGCCTCGGACCACTACTGGCGCAGTCGGTAGGATCGTCGAACCCTGGAAATGAAGGTGAGAGCTCATCCTGAGTTTTAATTTTTTTTAATTCATGCAACTCCCACACAATTACGGAGCGAAAGTAGACTTTGTTGAAATCTAATGCTATTCATTTTGTTTAGAACACTTACGTGTTATGTGCACCACAGTGCAAATTTTATTTAGCACACCATGTGTTAATTAGATTAATGGTTAATTGTGAAACAGTTCATCAGAACTAGATACTTTTTGTGTTATTGGGTTAGAGAATAACTATTTCGTTTTGGAAAACGGGGATTTCTGGGAATGCTTGTCGCTAAGGCGTAAAGTTAATATAAATCATAATTTTAGACTATTTAGAGTGAGGTTTCCAACCTTTTTATTTTTTTTATTTCTGCATTCTGTGGCGTAAATTTAATTCCTGAGTTAAATTTGTTTGGGATGGCGTATCTCGCGAAAGCAAGGAAGGAGGATTTGAAGGTGTTGGCAGATGAATTGGGGTTAGATGTGTTGCCGCAACACAAAATCATCGATTTAAAGAACTCAATATTGAACAGCGAAGAATATGAACAGGAGTTTACCGAAAATCTTTTAAACAGTATCATAACAGATCGGAAAAATGCCGAGGAAAGGCGTTTCTTGGCTGAAAGTGAGGAAAAGCGCATAGCTGCTGAGTCTGAAGAAAGACGTTTTGTCATGGAACTCGAGAAACGTTCTGCTTTCGAGTTAGAAAAGCTAAGGCTCGAAATGGAAGGCCGTCACAATACAGAAACATCAAATGAAGGGAATTCGAGCAACTCTAAGCACATCTACGATTTACAAAGAGTGATGCAGAAGTTCGATCCTAAAGAAGGAGACATCAGTCTATATCTGGTTCTTTTCGAGAGGCAGGCAGAACATGCTCACATAAAAAGGGAGGACTGGGTGTCACAGCTTTTGGGTTTATTACCCTATGACATTACTCAGTTAATTGCTAGAGAAGAAGCGGCTGTCGCATATGACTACAGCCACGTGAAAGGGTTATTGCTAAAAAGGTTTAAACTAAGCCCAGAAACCTTCCGATTGAAATTTGTCCAGCTCAAGCGGACTGAAGATAAATCGTGGAAGGATTTTGCCTTTGAATTGACAAATTATTTTGAAGAATGGATTCAAGGTCTTGAGGTTGCGGATTTCGAAACGTTAAAGCATCTGGTAATTACGGATCAATTCAAACGTAAGGTACCTCCGGAAATGCGAGAGCATTTTGTCGATGAGTGGAGCACAATAAAATCTCCTACTACTCTAGCGGAACTCCTTGACAAATACGAAAGTGTTCGAGGGTTCAAGAAGAAATTCCATTCACCTGAAAATATTGTAAATAAGGAAAGAAATTCACATTTTCAAGAAAGAAGACGTTTTCAAGAAAGGAACTCCGATTTTCCTGCTAGATATGGACAGTTTCACGAGAGGAGTACTCATCAACGTAATACGAGTCCGAAAAATGAAGCGGGAAGGAAGAAGAAGATTCAGTGTTATTCTTGCGGATCATTTCAGCATCTTAGAAACGCATGTCCTAAGCTAGGAAGAAGACAAACTTCAGCAGTTGTGAGCAATATTGGAGCCCAAGACGCTACAACATCATGTGCAAGGGAAGACATGGTGGAGCCTCCATCGATGTTGACGGCAAAAGTGACCGTTCCAGTCACAAAGCCTGTAGAATACCAAAGAGGTATTGATGAACTCAAGATAGTGAGTTTAAAAAGCGGTAATAATATCTTCGACGGTATTATCGACTCTGGAGCGCAGATTTCAGTCATCCGGGCTGATCTGATTGAGGATTCTCAAAATGAAGGGGAAGGAAAAATTAAAATTGTATCCGCATTTGGTGAGACAGAAATGGCACCTCTCAAGATAATCCATGTGAAAATCAATGACGGACGACACGGAGAAATCCCAGTGACATGTGCAGTGTCTGAAAAATTAGTAAGCGACATGCTCGTAAGCGTTTCAACGTATGACGCTTTAAACTCGAAGGTGGAACTTTATGGCAATATTATTAGCCAAGAAGGGGTTTCTCGAGTTGGAGAAATTTATTCAGTTTCGTCCTTAAACGAACTTACCTTGGCCCGTAGTGACACCGCAAATCACCCTGGGGTTAATGAGAAACGGAACGAGTTCGTGCAATTTCAATTGGAAGATGAAAGTTTAAAGGATATTTGGGAATTAGCAAGAAATAGAAGAAATGCATTCGAAGTGCAAGATGGGTTATTGGTACACTCAGAAATCGTAGGAGGAGAGAAAATTCAGCAGGTAGTTTTGCCTAAATTTAAAAGGCCCTATGTCCTAAAAATGGCACACGAAATTCCATTGGCCGGTCATTTAGGAGAACAGAAAACCAAACAACGGATAAAGTATTCCTTTTACTGGCCGAATATCAAGATTGATGTCAAGCATTTTTGTGAAAGCTGCAAGGTCTGCCAGCTACGTAGAGGTACCACTTACAATGACAGAATTCCTATCCAACCTATTGTGAGACCTGAAAATCCTTTTGAAGTGTGGAGTGTAGATTGTATTGGTCCCCTAGAGCCACCATCCTCAAGAGGGCACAAGTTTATCGTTTGTGCTGTGGATTTGTGCACGAGATGGGCGGAAGCTATACCAGTCAAGAACATTACTGCGAAAACAACTTGCGACGTCCTGATGAAGATTTTCTCCCAGACGGGGTTTCCTAAAACTATCTGTACCGATCAAGGGACAAATTTCACAGCACAGCTCACCAAGGGCTTCATGCAAGTCATCGGGGTGTCACCAAGATTTTCAACTCCGGGGCATCCAGAAAGCATGGGAGCCGTGGAGAGATGGAACAAAACCCTGAAGGATATGCTCAGTAAGAACATACAAGAAAATGGTCGACAATGGGATATTCATCTCCCTTTCTTACTATTCGCATACAGAGAAGTACCTCACAGTACCACGGGAGTATCGCCATTTCAGTTGGTATATGGAAGGTTACCTCCAGGTCCATTAAAATTAATTAAGGAGAGTTGGTTAGGAGAAACCGAAATTCCAACAGGAGCATCTCCTTCTGTTGAAAAATACTTAGAAGACCTTCGTCAAAGGATGAAAACGGCACACGAGATTGCCGCAGGGAATGCCGAAAAGGCACAAGGCTATTACACATCTAAATATAATCTGAGAGCGAGAGAAAAGACTTTCAAGGTTGGTGATAAGGTACTGATCCTTATTCCATCTTCTAGTCACAAACTTCTGAAGAACTGGTCAGGACCTGCAACTATTATCCAGTTAACTCGACCTCATTCTGCGTTGGTCGAGATGGAGGATAAAAGCCGAAAAGAGCTGCATTACAACAAACTACGACCTTATATAGCCCGAGTTGAACAGGTGGGGTTGATTTTCGAACAAGATCAGGACTTTGGGGAAATCTTTTATGCCCCTACTCGAAATAAGAGTCAATCTGCCGACGATATTAAGGGTCATGTGTTCCAGACTACAGAGGCGTTGTGCGAAGAACAGCGACACCAATTAGTTCAGACCTTGGAAGGGTTTCGAGAAATTTTCAGTGCACGACCTGGCCGAGCCAGAGTTGATGGACATTCAATCAAACTAACTAAAGATTGTGTGGCAAAGAAAATGCATCCCTATCGGGTTCCCATCGCCTTACAAACCGAGGTGGATCGCCAAATCCAAGAGTTACTTGAACAAGGACTGATTGAAGAGAGTGACAGTGAGTGGGCACACCCAGTCGTCTGTGTGGCCAAAAAGGACGGAAGTATAAGACTTTGCGTCGACTTTCGAGTTTTGAACAGTTTTACTGTCCCGGATGCTTATCCAATGGAACAGGCCACCGAGTTACTATTTGAAATTGGTAGTGCTCCTTTCATCAGCGTTCTAGATTTGACAAAGGGTTATTGGCAAATCCCTTTAGAAGAAGAAGCTAAACCATATTCGGCATTTGTGACACATTCTGGTCATTTTCAATGGAACGTTTTACCATTTGGACTTAAAAATGCTGGAAGTACGTTCCAAAAGTCCATAGACAAAGTACTTAAGACACACAGAAAGTACTGCCGTGCGTATATCGACGATCTGGCCATTTTTTCCAGCTCGTGGGAGAATCACTTGCGTCACATCAGAGACGTGCTGAGAACTCTACAGACCGTTGGATTAACAGTCAATCTTAAAAAGTGCGAGTTCGGTAAAAAACAAGTGAGGTTCCTGGGACACATTGTAGGTTCCGGAAGACATGCACCAGATCCCCAGAAAATCGAAGCCATGCAGAACTTAGCACGTCCAACTACTAAGAAAGAGTTAAGAGGCATAATTGGTCTGGCAAGCTACTATCGGGAGTACATTCAGGATTTCTCGTCCTTGGTTTTACCCTTAACAAACTTAACAAAGAAAAGGGTGCCCAACAAAATACCTTGGAGTGATGAAGAGGAAGCAAGCTTCCAACAATTGAAGCAAAGGCTGACGGAAATTCCATTCTTATATACTCCAGTGTTAGATCAGCCATACCAGTTGTACACCGATGCTTCTGCAACAGCGATTGGAGCGTGTCTAGCTCAGCAAGACGAAGACGGAAAAGAACGTCCTATCGCCTTTTACAGTAGAAAACTCACCCCATGCCAAACTCGTTGGGCTACTATCGAACGGGAGGCGTATGCTGTTCTAAGTGCGTTGAAAAATTTGACACTTGGATATTTGGAGCACAAGTCCAAATTGTCTCCGATCATAACCCCCTTACTTATTTGACCCAGGGAATGCCACAGGGTGCAAAACTTGCACGTTGGGCTTTGGCATTGCAAAGATATAACATGAATATATTGTACAGAAAGGGTAGTAAGCATGGCAATGCAGATGCCTTATCGCGCATCAAAATTGATGAACCCTAGTTTTATTCAGTTCATATAAATATGTATATATATTTTTTTCTTCTCAAAACTGTAATCTGATTTAGATAATTTTGATAACGTTCTTGTGTCTTGTATTATGTATTTTATGTGGGAGTTCATGAATGTTAGTGTAGATATTTTTTTTGAGCTCTCACGCTTCTCTCGAAGGACTGGATATCGTAATGAAGACCAGCTAATTAATTATGACTTTTAGTTATGATTCTAGATGGCGATTGGCAGCAGCATCATCACTTATGACTTAAGTGATGGATGTGCTTCCCCGGAGGGACATGTAAGGTTCGCCATCTCGCATCTTACAAGAAGTGAAACGCCAAGTTGGCAACCCTACATAGAAAACGCCAAACTGGCAACCTAAGAACAAAGCTTTTTCAATTAAAAGAAACGTCCACAAGATTTCAAGCCGAGGAAGTGCGGCAAAAGCCAATTAAAAAAGTCAGAGCAATAAATAGCTACCGAGACAAGTAAAAGATAAAATCCATCTTTAGAACAGGAGATCAAGAAAAGATTTTATACAGCGGTGGGAGGAAAGTTACAATTTTGAATGCCTATCCAAATGTAATTGCTACTTTATACTACATGTAACTTACGTGACGATCGATTAAATTTAGTAAAATATACTCCAAATACAGAATTTTGACTCTGTCTTTTGAGTTTTTTTTACTAAACTTTCACGACGGAGTTCATCAACAACCATCGGCCTCGGACCACTACTTTCATCATTTTTTTTTATTTGGGAAAACTCGTGCTCCCACATCTTTATAATGCAGGATCCAAAAACTTTCAACCTATCTGTTGTTTCTTGCGTTCTTTGATGCAGAACACCCATCGTGACACCTTTCAAAGGGAGTTTGGCATCTTTGTCATAACATTGATAACACCCGTGAAAGAAGCAACCCTGTAAAAGACAATTAACTACCACTGTAAACACTCACATAGTAACCCCAAAACAAACAGATCTTGAATATTTCACTCATATGGCATCTCTTGAGAGTGTTTGTACATGATTTTGTAACTGTGAAACCTTCTTAAACCCTGTTTCATATTTCACAAATAAGAGACTACTCTTCAGTGTGGGTTAGTAAAAGTAGAACTCCTCCTACACCCTCTGTCATATATTTTGCAAATAAAAGGTTTCTCACCTGTGTGGCAAAGACTATAAATCACTAAATTTTTCTTATGCGAAAATAATTTATTTCACACTTTACACTGATACGTCTTCTCTCCAGTGTCGATAAGTCTGTGCAATTGTAAGTGTGAACTTCGTGAAAAGGCTTTTGTGCATATTTCACAAGTAAATGGTTTCTCGCCCATGTGGCTGCATCTATGCACTTCTAAATAAGACTTCTGCGAAAATGATTTTGTGCATACTTCACATTCATATGGCTTCACTCCAGTGTGGATACGTTTATGAAATACTAAACCACTATTATGCAAAAAAGTTTTATTGTACACACTTCACACTCATATGGCTTCTCTCCAGTGTGGATATATCTATGTGATTGTAAGTTTAAATTTTATGAAAAGGCTTTCACGCATATTTCACAAGTAAAAGGTTTCTCGCTCGTGTGGATGCGTCTATGCGCTTTTAAAGTAGACTTCTGTGAAAATAATTTCTTGCACCCTTCACCTTCCTATGGCTTCTCTCCAGTGTGGATACATCTATGTGATTGTAAGTTTGAATTTTGTGAAAAGACTTTCATGCATATTTCACAATAAAAGGTTTCTCGCCCGTGTGGATGCGTCTATGTGTTTTTAAGTTTGAAATTTGTGAAAAGGCTTTCATGCATATTTCACAAATAAAAGGTTTCTGGCCCGTGTGGATGCGTCTATGTGTTTTTAAGTTTGAAATTTCTGAAAAGGCTTTCATGCATATTTCACACGTGAAAGGTTTCTCTCCAGTGTGGGTACGTCTATGTGACTGTAAGAGTAAATTTCGTGAAAAGGCTTTCATGCATATTTCACAAGTAAAAGGTTTCTTGCTCGTGTGGATGTGTCTATGCGCTTTTAAAGTAGACTTCTGTGAAAATAATTTCTTGCACATTTCACATTCATATGGCTTCTCTCCAGTGTGGATACGTCTATGTGATTGTAAGATTGAATTTCGTGAAAAGGCTTTCATGCATATTTCACAAACAAAAGGTTTCTCGCCCGTGTGGATGCGTCTATGTGTTTTTAAGTTTGAAATTTCTGAAAAGGCTTTCATGCATATTTCACAAGTGAAAGGTTTCTCTCCAGTGTGGGTACGTCTATGTGACTGTAAGAGTAAATTTCGTGAAAAGGCTTTCATGCATATTTCACAAGTAAAAGGTTTCTTGCTCGTGTGGATGCGTCTATGCGCTTTTAAAGTAGACTTCTGTGAAAATAATTTCTTGCACCCTTCACCTTCCTATGGCTTCTCTCCAGTGTGGATACATCTATGTGATTGTAAGTTTGAATTTTGTGAAAAGACTTTCATGCATATTTCACAAATAAAAGGTTTCTCGCCCGTGTGGATGCGTCTATGTGTTTTTAAGTTTGAAATTTGTGAAAAGGCTTTCATGCATATTTCACAAATAAAAGGTTTCTGGCCCGTGTGGATGCGTCTATGTGTTTTTAAGTTTGAAATTTCTGAAAAGGCTTTCATGCATATTTCACAAGTGAAAGGTTTCTCTCCAGTGTGGGTACGTCTATGTGACTGTAAGAGTAAATTTCGTGAAAAGGCTTTCATGCATATTTCACAAGTAAAAGGTTTCTTGCTCGTGTGGATGTGTCTATGCGCTTTTAAAGTAGACTTCTGTGAAAATAATTTCTTGCACATTTCACATTCATATGGCTTCTCTCCAGTGTGGATACGTCTATGTGATTGTAAGATTGAATTTCGTGAAAAGGCTTTCATGCATATTTCACAAACAAAAGGTTTCTCGCCCGTGTGGATGCGTCTATGTGTTTTTAAGTTTGAAATTTTTGAAAAGGCTTTCATGCATATTTCACACGTGAAAGATTTCTTTCTAGTGTGGGTACGTCTATGTGATGATAAGTGTGAATTTTTTGAAAAGCCTTTCATGCATATTTCACAAGTAAAAGGTTTCTCGTTCGTGTGGATGCGTCTATGCGCTTTTAAAGTAGACTTCTGTGAAAATAATTTCATGCACATTTCACATTTATGTCTTTTCTCCAGTGTGGATATATTTATGAAATACTAAACCATTCTTATGCGAAAATGTTTTATTGCACACTTCACACATATACGGCTTCTCTCCAGTGTGGATACGTCTATGTGATTTCAAGCTTGAACTGTGTGAAAAGGCTTTCATGCATATTTCACAAGTGAAAGGTTTCTCGCCCGTGTGGATACGTCTATGCACTTCTAAATGAGACTTCTGTGAAAATAATTTTGTGCACATTTCACATTCATATGGCTTCACTCCAGTGTGGATACATTTATGAAATACTAAACCATTCTTATGCGAAAATGTTTTATTGCACACTTCACACTCATACGGCTTCTCTCCAGTGTGGATACGTCTATGTGATTTCAAGTTTGAACTGTGTGAATATGCTTTCATGCATATTTCACAAGTGAAAGGTTTCTTGCCAGTGTGGATGCGTTTATGCATTCTTATAGCAGACTTCAGTAAAATTTATTTCTTGCACATTTCACTTGCATATGGGTTCTCTCCAGTGTAGATACGTTTCTGCAACTGTAAGGAATTACTACATAAAAATCATTTGTTACATATTTCACAGTTAAAAGGCTTCTCACTAGTATGGACACGCAAATGGGTTAACAAATAACTGTTTTGCGAAAATATTTTCTTGCACACGACACCCATAGCATTCCGCACTGCTTTGTACTCGCATATTTTTTTTTATCTCCTTGTACTTTGTTGCAAAACATTTTACTGCAAATTTCGCATCTAAAGAGCTTTATTACACTCTAATCAGATTTCTAAGGGGCCTGCTTAGAGAATGTAGTTTTTCCAAGTTGCACATTGTGTTCAGTATTATCAGGGCAATATATGGTCCCAAACGAACCCTCTGTATCAAGAACTCTTACTTGATCTCTTAAACATTCCTGGGTTAGTAGATTCTTCTATTGCATATTCCACTGATTCTTCCAACATGTTTAAAATTTAGTCAAACATTTCCATAATCCTGAAAAATGAAACATTTTTTTAGTGTAAATAAGATATCTTTGATTCATAACACTGGTATGATACAAATACTTTGAGGTCTTCAACATTTTTGTTAAGTGGTAATTGTTTCACATAACACAGCTAAGACCAAAATTAAAGAGAAAGTGTAGTCCTTGCAGAATCAAAAAAGAAATCTTTATGGATAACTCAGTTTGTCGAGATATCACAACTGCCTATTCATTTCCTCATGTGCGAAATAATTCATTTAAAACAAATATAAAAAAATTAATACCCTAGTAGAAGTAAAAATAATTTTATTTCTAGTCTTCAAAAGTAAATTTTTGTGTGAGGATTTATTTTGCGATTTCATCTTACATGTGATTATGTTAAAAAAATGCTTTTAAAATGCAACTACAATTAATTTGATTCATAATGCAATGATCACTTTGATTGATACTTGATGTCATGATTTTGTGATTTGTATCTACATCATACCGTGACATATTCATTAAGTAGTCACATGAATTGAACCAACACTTCCTATAGAAGAAAGCAGTCACAATCCCTCCATGAAGTCATCAAAGTAGTATGTTGGTTCTTGACTGATTTTGCCATCTATATGACTATGCCAGCTGTGGTTGTTTAATGCACTAATTTTTGGATATTCTTTTGAATCCTTACTATCAAATATTTGAAGAAAAAAAGTTTGCTAAAATTTAATTTGGAAAATAGACCAATTATAATTTTTAATATGCAACACAGGGTGTCAAGATTTAAATCAACAATTAAAATCATGATTTTAATCAAATGATTTTTTTTTTAATTACTGATTTAAATCACAACTAATCTTACATTTTTATAACTAAGTAAATACACCATAGGAAAATGACAGAAGTGGTCATATGCTTTAATTTTTCTACACTCATGGGGATTTCAGCACGAATGGTTACACCCAGCTCAGAGGGAACTGGGTCAATTACTGCATATGATAAAAGACAGCCAGTTGTAACTTATTAGAATATACTGGAAACAGTAATGTAAACACACATGACATAAATTGAAATGCCAGGAAGAGTAATGTATAAACATTTCAGATTAACAGCACTCATACTATAAACACTTAAAGGAAGTATACAACAGTTTGATTCAAAATTATAAACGAAACAGGTAACTGATTTTATTAGCTAAAACACACCAGTGGGAAGTAAAGTTTTTGAGGCATTTGTTAGTTAGCTCCCAAAGTGTGTGCCACATAGAGAGATGAGAGGTGCTGCAAAGCGCCCGTAACCTCCAATCTAAGCAACAGAAAAAAGGGTTAAAGTCACTTATCAAAAATCGGTTCACTCCCCAACCAAGAGCATGACGAAGGTAATTTTATTTGTTTTATTTATATTTTCACCGACCTATGTTTTCTTATTAAGTAAAATTAAAGTGTTTGTGTGTGAATTTTAAATACTAGTTGTATTAATTATGTTTATGTTCTTACTTCTCTAATTTCTTTTTCAAAGTGGTACTAATGTGAAATATGTATATATATGTCGTAATATACCACAGATAAATATTACACGACGATGAGGGTGCCGTTAGAAAATTATAATTCTCTTAAGGGTTTGCACTTTGCCACCACTTGGATAAGTTTGGGAACCCCTGTGTTAGCTTATTCTTGTGGTGTGCAATAGAGATTAAAGAGTAGAAATATATATTTTCACACACAGCCATTAAAATGTCAGCAGCAAAAAGAAAGATATGATATGAATTAAAAATAAGTGGAAATACATTTATTATTGCTGCTTGGCAGTTTTATTATCAGAATTTACTATAGTCTGATTATTTCTGAGTTCTATTCTACTTAGACTATAGTTTAGGTCTGTCACTTACACTTGCTGATAAATTTGTTAACATGATGATGTAATTTTCTCAAGAAAAACTATGTAGGATGTCAACTTGTGTTTTAAAGTTAAATAAATGTTAAGTAAATATTGATTTACCATGTAACAAATTCTGATTGTTTACTTAAAATAAATATTGGTTTACATGTCATGTCACAAACTCAATTTTTTATTCAACAATATATATATTTATTATATAAACAGTGTTTAGGATGTGCAGAAATTTAAATAGAAAAAATTTATTTAAATCAAAATAATCCGATTTAAATCAAAATAATCTGATTTAAATCAAATAAATCCGATTAATTGATTTTTTTTTTTTTAATCATGATTTTTTTACACTCTGATGCAACATACCTCATGACATTTTAAGATGGTCATTCAGTCTTCAAAATATATTTAGAATAATTTATTTGGAATGGTATATCTGTACAATAGTTTTAAAAGGGATGCTTTCAAATCATAACTTCAAAGACCATGTGATTTATAACAAATAAAAAGATTTTTAATAACTTTATTTAATTTCATGCAGTCTACAAACTGGCATATAGTTTACATATTTGTGCTATAGTTCTAATTAAAATTATTTTATAATAAAATATTTTTACAAAAATAAAAGACAAATGTTTGATAAAATTTTTAAATCTAAAACAGTCATAATTAACTTGAATTTTTAAAAATAACCTAATTTAAGGTAAGCCTTTCAGGAAATAGCTATGATAATGTATATTGTTGAAAAGTGTGAAAAATGATAAATTGACTGTAATGGTTTTCATTAACACTAGAACGTCCGCCATTGCGATTATCTTTTAACATCCGCCGGTGTCATTTCGATACCGGTAATTAAATCGCATAAAATAATTGCAATAACTAAATATTACCAAGACGAATATTCAGTTGAGTTAACTTTTATGATTATTTCATGAAATTTATATAGAATATGACACCCTATATACAAAAAAAAACAATATATATATATATATATATCATTGCTGCAAGTGCCATAGAATCGTCAGGATTTTGCGACAAACACTTTCTTTTATTATAACATTATCTCTACTATTATAAAAGGAAGTGTTTGTTGCAAAATACTGACGATTCTATGGTACTTAAAGCGATGAGATTTGGCACACAGGTAGTCCGAATTTCTTGCAATTTTTGGGTCTTGGCGAATTTTAAAATTCAATCTAGAACATACTTAAAGGAATTTAATGAAATTTAATCATTATTGAATGACACAGCATAGAAGAGATCATATATTCTTAATTTATTGCTTTAATTTCCGTTTTGATTTTGATAGGAGGAATAATTTTTCAGTCAGACGATAAAAACAAACAATCTCTTAACTGGAGTCAATTAGTTCTTTATCTATCTCCTAGACCATTAAAGATAAGAGTAAAAATTTCAGCGGATTTAAAATCTGTGGAAAGTTTCACATTAAATCCATACCTAAAAATATAATTTAAAAAAAAACTTTTAAATTGAATGTATCTTTTATATTTTCGCACAAGATTGTGACGTCACAGTAATTTTCCCTTTCCAAAAATATACAAATTGCATTTCGTGCCGTTCGCGTTTAAAAAAAAAAAAAAAAAAAGATTACATTTCCTGTCTCATTTTTGCGAATGACAGCAAGAAATAAAAAACCTATTGACTGGGATTGTTAAGCTTTTTTTCGTAAAATCGGAATCGATAAAGATAGATTAAAAATGTCGACTGATTTGAAATCTGCAGAAAATTTTACTTTAGATCAGGCCTCGAAATAGATTTTTTATAGATAGTTTTTATTTGTTATAGATTAGATAGTTTTTAATTTAGGTGCATAGCATGCACCTAGCGAGAAAAATTTAGGTGCACAATTTTATTTTCATGTGCACAGTGCACCCGGGTATTTCGAGCCCTGCTTTAGATTGATAAATAAAAATATGATTTTCTTTAAATAAATAATTTTTAAATTGAATATATCTTCACTGGATTTGAAATCTGTGGAAAATTTTACACCAGATTAATACCTTACATCACGGCGTTGCCTGTGGTTCGCAAACCAACACCACGGGCAACGCCGGGTTAGCCATGCAATGGCTTGTTAACCCTCTAACGCCCAAGACGACCGAAACGGCTTCACATGCAAAAGCCCAGCACCCGCCCGAACCGGCTTAAGTCATTAAAGCTACTGGCTATCCCCCTAACCCAGAGAAGGGCAATCCGTCATTCCCTCACTACAATGCTCCCTCCTTTCGCCTGAAGCAGTAGGGTAGTTTCCCTTAATGACAAACAACAAGTTAGGGATCGGCTTTTAACTGCGCCCTTTCACATACTTCTTCCAAGCTTGGTTTCGGACCGGACAGTTTTGTGTGGCTATTGAATAGAGAATTTGGTTTCTTCACCATCGTACTTGCTCGTTATAGGAAAACATTGTCGAAAGAAGAAATAGAAAGAATTCTTTTCAATGATACAGATGAGTGGGATTTAAATTCAAGCGACGAAGACGATCTAACAAAATATGATTTGGAGAATTCAATCCAAGAGGACAGTGTCTCCGATAATGACAGTGACGTAGATGAAGTCCCGGAAATTGAAAGAAACGATGATATTTTTTGAATGGGAATCGAACAATATACGGAACGATGATATATCCATTCCAAACTTTAATTCGCATGCTAGTCCTGTTCATGACTTGCCACCTGGGTCTTCACCATCAAACTATTTGAAACTCTTTCTGACGGACGCGAGAAATCACATATTTTCACGGTAATTAATATCACAGAGTTATTTTCAAACCTACAATTTGGAAATGTAATTTTCTTGTATAGCATGTTAATAATTTTACTTAAAAAATGAAGCATTTTAGGAACATAATTTTGCCAATGCTATTCTTTTAGCATAGGTTTCTCGGTCAAATTAATAATTCCTTTTTATGAACTGAGAATCTATATAAATAAGAATGGAGTGTTTGTTTGTACATTCAATATTTTCGACGCATTTCAAGTTTTCTATCCGTTTTGGACCCTTCTGATGCCGAATCCGCCTTTTTCTCGTTTGGTGTCTGTCTGTCTGTATGTTGTGCCCTATACACGTCCACGCGGTTTAAGATATTTTCATGGAAATTTGCATACAGAGAGTACTTATCTTGATTTAGTGAGTGGAATTGGTTGCGAAAGTCTGTCTGTCCGTCTTTCTGTTCTATGCTCGATTTTGTGTTTGTGTGTTTGTGTAGACATCACATGAATTGTATTCCAGATATTTGATTGCATTGTATTTTATTTTATACATTATCTAATAATGTAGTGAATGCAATATTAAACATTTCTTTATTGTTATATTTAGACGAGTTTCATGCTAAAACACCTGAGTAAGTATACTTAAATCAACCATAATTTGGTAGTTTTGGAAAAATTGGAATGTCTATTGAATATTACGATTAATTCGATTGCTTTACCAGTACTGCTGAAAAAGTAATTATTCTTCAAAAAATTATTTTTTTTATGGAATTTCATTTTTGATACGTCATTTATTTCGAGTCTTATTTTTATTCTTTGCGCAATGAAAACGATTTCCGAAAATTTGGGACAGACGATATTTTTCAATGAAACGAGAATGAACACGATCGCGCGAGCAGTGATATTTTTTCTGGTTCTTTCGCTCTGAATTAATTTCACATTTCTAAATTTTGTACACTTTTGGTTGTAAGTTGTGGCAACTGTGCGAGATCAAGAGATAAAATTGAATCACAAATTAATATCTTTGGAACAATTTTTTACGACATCTTTTATTTTGTTTTACTTTGCTGTTTCCTTAAATATTTATTATTTTAATAAATGTGTTTTCCTTCTCATCACACCCAACAGCACCACAAAGTATTAGACTTGAAAATGTTAGGTAAGTCAGTATAAATGTTCAGTAAATTTTAAGTGTAGTTATGCCGTTATTTAAAGAATAATGCCGTTATTTAAAGAATAATGCCGTTATTTAAAGAATAATGCCGTTATTTAAAGAATAATGTCGTTATTGAAATAATAATAATGTTTAAAAATCCAAACTAGAACTTTTTCCAACATTAAAAAATTCGTTGTAGTAATGACAGGAGAAGATTGCAAAATTTCACAATGTCGCATACCGGAGGCAAGAGTGCCACAGGTAAAAAAATATTGTTTTGTTGACTATGAGTGCGAGAGCACTCGCCGTAAATCGTAATTTTAATTAATTGAGTTGCACATGAAAACAACTTAAGAAAGGGAATTTCAAATCTTCCTATAAATCGTCTTTTATAGTAGTAACCTTAGTATCACCTTTCGTCTTTTTGAGCTTTGTCATACAGCAATTGTGCGATGTATGTGAAATGTATTACATGAATGGATATGCATGTGTAGGATTTGTGTCCAAAGTAAGTTGTAGAAAATATAAAGATGGCGAAAGGTGTTAAAATAAATTTTTACTCTACAAAAAACGTAAGTCATTATATATTTTGATTATCTCTTCAATCTAGAGTAAACGAATTCAAACCGAGTAAGGTCGGGTATTTTGCTAGTATCTTATAAAATGAGTATATTTATGAAACATAAAATAATCATTTTTCGCCCCTTATAAAAAGTTCTTCCTACGAATTCTAATTTGGTTTGCTTCACAAACTAACACTACGGCCACTGCATGGCAAGCACATGACAGTTCTTTTAGTGGGGTTTGTTCATCACGAGTTTGCCCGTGAGTTCTTTTCGTGGTGACGCATATCTGTTGCAAAAATATTAATATTTAATTGAAAAAATATTTATATTAAAAAAAAATCAACAACAATAATTCAATTCTAAACAACAATAATTCAATTCTAAGCAACAATTATTCAATTCAAAACAACAATAATTCAATTCTATTAAATTAATTTGAAAATGTTCTAGATTAAATTTTAAAATTCGGGCTTCGTACAAAAATTGCAAAACATTCGGGCTTCCCTGTGTGCCAAATTTCATTCTTATAACTGCCATAGATTCGTCAGGACAGTCCACGCACGCAGACAAATGCTTACTTTTATAATCGTAGAGATGAGTACTTTCAAATAAAATTTTACACACAAATATATAATAATTAATATGACTACACTGAATAGGAGAATTTTTAATAAAATTAATTTGATTTTTATACGAATAGCAAAATTATAATTATAACACTAAATATTCTACCGAAAAACATTTTTAATATACATAGGACTTAACAGACTTGAAAACGCTTTTTAATCACATACTTGCTTATATATTAGATAGTCGGAGATACAAGAGAATTTTAAGATATATGTTATGAAAATGAAGTAGCAGTCAAGTATTAGAAAATATATTAATTAATTATTTTTCTTTAAAAATGTGTTAGTCTAATCAAAGATTGAGGAATATATTATTTAGGAAAACCATATAAATTATTATAAAGCCATAAATTATTATAAAACCATATAAATAATTATTATAAATTATATTAACCATTAAGTATAAAGAATTAACAAGTGATAAGATATAAATTGTAGTCAATTATTTTTTGCTATATTTTCTTCACAACTAATAAAATGTGTGATAGATACATATAAGTAACTAATGTCCAACACCCAATGCGACTTACAAGTTGAAACAAGCACTTCATATACACCCCCTTACAAAGCACGGGACGTCCCGTGCACTAAGAAAGTACCTAGATGACCATAGATGATGTGTAAAGGGGGAAGAAATTATTCGATTTTCCTAATGGTTTCTCGGCCGTTCTGGGTTTTTGAAGACATCGTCTTGAGACCCGTGTGGCCGTTAGAGGGTTAAAGATAAGAGACAAAATCTTAATTTTTATCTTAATAATAACTGTTGATCAATTGTTATGTTCTGACCAGGCTTGTAATTATTTATGCAATTGTCAATAAATCTATCCCAAACTTCCGAAATCACAGCAAAATTGCTCGAATTCTCTGAGAGTGGATTTTAAATCAAATTTTGAAAATCTAAGGATTTTTCTAAATCTATTTTGATCCATTGTTTCTTTACAGAAGTTTAGGCTCCAAGAGTCAGACCTTAGAGACTGCAGTTCAATGTTCTTAGCACCACTTACTCCACGAGCATAGAATATCGCATGAAAAGCACATTGTTCATCAATGGATACAGACCAGCTGATATCGCTCAAAAGTCATCTAGCTTTAGCTTTAACATTTGTGCATTTTCTTGTGTTTGAATATGTAACTATCAATGAACAGAAACCACAAACTCAAGAAATATTCATTGATGTTTTGTTTCGCACAGTTAGTCAAACAAATACTTTGATGTAAAACAAATTGGCGGCATATATACCCGGATTAGTTATGATATTATCAGTTTCATCTGCACTTTCTTCAGATTCTTCACACTCACTTTCATGTAAATTAGTGGCATCGTAATCTGAACAAGAGATCTCCCCAACATCCAGTTCATTTTTAGCAAGTTCTCGCAACAAATTACTAGCAATTTATTCAGGATTTTGACCTTTCTAATGAGCCATCTTTTTTTTTTGTCTGCACTACACAAGATTCGAAAATCGAATCTGTTTATTTTATAAGCAGATAAACAAATGTAAACGACGAAACACTTGGAACCAATCACACTAGTATAATTTATCCATGTCTGCTATGAACATGTAAACATTGAATTCAAAGTCAAACAGATGTGCGATAAGAATTTGTTTGGCTTGCTAATAATGTTTGCTACTCAATGATCTTGTATTAAGTTGAACAGAAGCCAGGGTTCATACAGAATTTTGAATACAAAAATTAAGGAGTATCTAAGAAAAAATTTTTCAGCTTTGATCTTGAATTGTTACGCTGTTGCGTTTAATTATGTTTGTGATGTGAAATGTTAGTATTTTTGAATGAGGTAGTGAGATTGTTTGATCAGCAGTTTGTTTTTGATGCATAATTACATATCTAGTTTTAAGATTACATTATACAAAAGTCCACAAATTGAATACATCTGATTCTGTTGAAATAGGCCATTTCTTACAATTTTGTCTCATATCTTACTCAATTTAATGATTTATTAAAATGTTACAGGGTATGGCAGTTTAAAATTGTGATTTTAATCAATTGATCAAACTGGGAAGGGGAACATACTGTTTGTTAACAAAATGTAAAGCTGTGAAACAAGGTGAAGGGTCATTTTACATCAGTTCAATGGGGGCCGACACACATGATCTTAGATTTTGATGAAAATTGGCATGTTTGTTCCTTTTATGGATTTAAGTAAGCATCCAAAAATTTTTTGTCGATCAGGTGATCTCTGTGAGAATAGGTATAAAGAGATCTCTGAGTCGAGAATGAATTCAAATCATCTCGTTTGAAAACAAAGTTTTTGTTGATATTGTATAATACTTTCAGGTTCAATTATTTTTTTCTGGATTCCATATATATTCATGTAGGTACAGCTACACTCTACGTTTATGACTGATGGCAACGGCTTGGCGATTTTGTTTGGCGCACTTCTAAAGTCGCCAAGGAAAGAATTATTTCTTAACTCTTTTCCTGTCACAATTTTTTTTCTTTTTACAACACACTTTTTAAGCACATTTCAGAATGTTTTAAAAAGTATATTTAAAAAAAATTTCACAAAAAGTAGTAAGCTTAATCACATATCAAAACACATTTGTGAACCAGCAGAGAAACTAAGCTACGAATGGTAAGAATACCCTGAAACTTATCAATTACACTAAATACAGTGAGCATGTTGAAAAAGAAAAAGAGTTACAAAAGAAAAAAAAGCAAGAAATAATACCTGATAACGTCAGAATTCTCTCGTAAAAAAATAATGAAAACGAAAATGGTCAAAAAAACAAAACTCTTAATCCTCTCGTGAAAAAACTATTATAACAAAATAAAAATTCCACAACTGTCAAAATACAAATAAATGGACCAATGGTATCACAGAAAACGATTTAAAAGGACCAATGCAATAAAAGGATACTTTAAAAACAAAATAACCAATGGGAGGAAAGAAAAAATTTCAAACGAATCAATGAAATCAAACGATTTTAACGGATTTTGGAAGAACTTTCTAGAATATTCAAAATGAAAATTTCCGTTTGCCGAGGTTGCCGTGAAAACCACAACAACAGCAACGAAAGATGGGTTGCCTTAATTTATCGTAACTCGCTGCTAGAAGTGCGCCAAAAAAATCGCCAAGCCGTTGCCATCACTCATAAACGTAGAGTGTAGCTGTACCAATCTGAGATCATGGGTGTTGAATCCTTTTTTTTTTCTGGTTGATTTGACATGGATTGACCCTGAACCTACCAGGAATATTAGGCCCGGTGCACACATCCGGTTTTTCAACGTGCGGCACCAAGGCTCAACTATGCACACATAACCGTGAAATGACACACGAACTCATTTTGCGCCATTTGCGATAAATATTCTATTGAAGGAAACATGTAAAAAAAGTATATTTTGAAACATAATAATCGTTAATGGATACGACCATTTATTAATTGTTATTTATATTTCATTTATTTATGAAAACAAGGTACTTCAGAACGGAGACGCGTGTGCGGCGCCGTAGGGAACTGCGGTACAAATTGCACGCAATTTGGATGTGCGGCGCTGGAGGCATGTGTGCACTGCTCCATTGGATCTAATGTATCTCAGACTGCACTTGCTGTTAGATATTCAAATAAAAGTACCACAAAAATACGTTAATTCAAATTACTGAGATTTATTAAATATGCAAATAAGTAATATATGAATGAAATGAATTTAGAACAGATTAATAAATGACGATCACAAAATAGGCACAATACATTACTTCAAGTCATTTTTCAAAAGTCAACAACCACGCACTGTTGCCACATAGCAAAAGAGAAACTTACATACAAGTATCAGTCAATCTATGTGGTTCGGACATAGAGCAGCATTTCCAACACCCACCCTTGCTGATATACACAAGCGGTTCAATTCATATTGTCTCAGTTACCTGTCTTTGATCTGATTCGTCGAAAAGAATGACGTAGTAATTCAGTGAAGAGGTTGCTAGGGTTACTATTTCGCCAAAATCTAGGCAACACTCTAGCGCCTCAGCGTACAGCGTAAGTGTCCGACAAGTTGACACTGACTGACTCCTCATATATATGTGTATGGTTGTTGTTAGTAGTATTTCTCGCCAATAACCATAACGGCCTATGAGACTGAAATCAACCAAAAAATAAATAAAATGACGTGTTCTTTTAAAGAGCGTCTTTTCGTGAAGCAATGATAGCCTAATGGATAAAGTCACCTACATTCAAATTGGAAAGTTTCTTTTGGGTGCGAAATGCAGCGCCTAGGGGCACACTAGGTTGCTACAGAATTTCGGAGGTTGCTATAGATTTCGCCCTCTTGGCTCAAAACTTTTTTGCCATGGGAGCCAACTCAGTTTAAGCCAAGTTTGGAATGCATTATAGTGGAAAATCACGCCAGTCGCTTAGGTTAGGAAGGCTCGGTGCCTGTCTGTGGATTTGATTACGCTCCTTGATATCGCGAAGCTTGCCTAGAATCGTTTATCCTTTTTCTTACATAATATTTTGTTATTTTAAAAGTTATTTTGTTTGTGATATTCTCATTTTTGTATTTCTTGTGTATGTCAGTTCTCAAATATTTTTTACTGTTCGCTTTTCGCTCGTTGTGTTTCCATTGTTCGCTTTCGTGATTTTTACTCTTTGTTGAATTATTTTATGAGTTCATTTTGCATTTTAAAAATTGAGTGATTGCATTTGTGCTGCAGTCTTTTTTGATTGTTTTCTTTGACTAGTTTCTCTGCCTTTCTCTTAATTGCTCTTCCTGTCTGTAAATTGTCCAAAAATTGTAGTGCAACTATGAAGGATTTAATTATTGGTGTGGATTCAATGGTCAAATACGTAGATCAGTATTTACCATCACAATTACATAGTAATGTAATACATGTTCTAGCTTTTCCAGGAATCACCATTGAACGTGTAACGAATAAGGTTTGATCTTTAAAGAATCATGACTTGATTCTGGTTCATGTAGGTACCAATAACATCTATGATTGCCCTTAGAAATGCTTCTCAAAATTTGAGGACCTGTTGCAAAACATAATAAACTGTAACCAAGAGACGTGCATTGTGATCTCAGCCAAATTGTCTCGCGATAACTATATCTCCCTTGAAAAGCAAGCAGAGACTTTTTCTGCAGAAAGTGAACACAAAAACTTATCTTCTAAACCACAGGCTGTTTTTCTACTGCTAAAAGAAGCAAAATAATTCTTTTTTGTAGATCCCAGTCACTTGGAAAGGTAGTATGGCAAGGAAGGGCCTTCATTTTTAACAGGAAAGGAAACTTTCATCTAGCATTTAACTCTTTGTTGCAGTGCTAAAAGAAGCAGGCAAGCTTGATGACGAAAAGCAACAGGTTTTCCATGACTTGCCTGCTGCTCAGTTTCCATCTCTCAATTCTTCATCTGAGAGTTTAATTCAACCTGTTGATCAACCTGAGCCCAAGGCTGTTGAACTGAATTCTACAATTGTTACAGAAGGTTCTGTTCAATGCAGGTATTAATCTCCATAATATTGTACATAAAATATTATTAAATGTGTAACGTTGTTTCCATATTCATTCTCTAGATGAGGCTTGGATCAAAAGTTCACTTTTTTTCACTAAACTTCAGAGTGCTCAATATAACAATATAGCCTTCCAACTTTCAGCAGTAAGAACCCTGGAGGTATGATCACTGTTTTGTCAAAGCATTCCAGGATTGAGGAATTTCTAATTTTCCCGACAGTGTTATTGATGGATTTTTAATGATTCTTTGTGGTACGAATTCTTCAGCTGCCACGAGCTTAGAAACGGATTATATCTATAAGACTGATGAAATATTACCTCAATTGGCTGGAGAAAAATTTGATTTCTATGAACCCCGCGGTACAACTTCTGCTCAAAATTACAAAAATTCCATTCAATTACAGAAAAATCAGATCCGTAAAGTCTATCTTTAAATCTTCTGGAAGATTGATTAATTTCATGCCATACTCACTTTAACCAGACAGATATAATTAAACTCTGTAGCTACTGATTACCCATCTAGCAATAAATTAGTTTCATTAAATGTTGAGAAGACAAGACAGCTTCTGGTTGTAAAAATGTACTTCAATAATTTGCATTTGCAAGATCATGAGATGTAATGAAACTTCAAGACTTTATTGAATAAAAAAAAATTGTTTTGTCAAGAAATATTTCAAATAAGCAGCAAATAAGTGTGGATACAGTAGCCTTGCCTATTCTTAAGTCTAGCTACTGCTAAGAATTTAAGTGGAAAATTCGATATGTAGCGATTTTAAGCTATGAAAATCATTTGCATTGTGATGATTACAAGATGTAATGAGGTCAAGATCGTTGGATTAAATTGTCAAGAAATATTTCACAGAAGTAGCAAATGAATATGAATGATTTTAAAGTAACCTCAAACATTCATGAGACTAGTTATTGCTATGATTTTAAGTGAGAAATTCGAGATGTAGCCATTCAAGATTCATGTAGGTGAAAAGCGTGGCAACTAGTTGAGGGTAATTATTAAAAAGATCAGTGTATAGAAAGAAACAATTCTTGTTTTTAGGATTCTATTGGAAAAGTTTGTATTGCTGTATTTTTATGTAAGAGGAAACATAATTAATTTTTCTCTTTCAGGATAAGGGTAAACAGAATGGAGTTGCATCCTGAAAAAGAAAAATTCAGAGCTTTGTATCATTGTATTTATGAATAATAAATTTCCTTTAGTTACGAGATGGCTTGTAAAAGATTATACAAATTCAGAAACAATTCACCTGAGCCTGTAAAAAATTTCCTTGCACCATGATTATAAATTCACATTGTTAACTTTTCATCAAAACAACTGTTATGTTTCTTGATAACTAAATGATGTTTGGTTTTGGTGATCATTTCATATGTCATCAATAATGAATTTCTTTTGGTTCAGGTAATCATAATGGAAGTGGTACATTAATGAACATCTGATCATTTAACCCATTACATACTACTCGGCAGAATATTATTTACTTATTTGGTTTAGGAACCAGACAGCTTACTGATTATTATTAGTGGGTGGTATATTCAGTAGGCTTTATATTTTACATGTAGCACCTTTTCAGAAATACAAAGGCAATAATGGTTTATCACACAGTAGTGCGAAGCTTCAAATTGAATAAGTTATTTTAGAAAGTAAACTTAGTTTAGCTTTTAGCTATAGCCCCCTAAATCTGCAACTGTATATAGCATGTGTTAAGCACAGTTGTCAAATAAAGAGTGTACCAAATTTGTTGTGAATTGGTCGAATTGTGACGTTAAAGATATATATATATTATTCCAATTTGGATCACATAATTGTGTTTTACCCCTCTCCAAACCTAAGAAAAATAGAATAGGGGTTAATATATAATAGCCAATGTTTTTTACAGGATGAGTACCATATGGTTGGTCTGAATTCTTCAGTGATCGTAAAAATAATCTAAAATTGTTATTCCCATGAGGATTTCTAATTATTTTTAAATCCCACTGAACACCTAGGTCAAATAGAACTGGGGTAATATGTTTCCTACGTTACCCCCAGAGTTGTGAAGAAAGTATTGGAGTGGACTGGTTAAACGGTGTAGATCTGTATAGAGGACAGACAGACGTCAACTCTGCTGTATATACATATATCCCTTTGATGCATTATGTAACATATTTATCTTGAAACATATTTTGTTTCTTATCTGAAATGTTTATAATTAAATGGTAGTATATCGCAGAAATAAAATAAAAAAAGCTATACACTTTGATTTGGGGGATTCAGATTTTAAAAATTTAGTCACCTGCTAGCAGCATAGTGTTAAAGAACCAGTTTTTGGTTTAGTCACTTCTTATAAGTAAGTTGTATAAGTTTTTAGTACAAGACTGGTAAATTGTATTAATTTTTAAAATAAAAATAAATTTTATACAAGTACTCATCACCCTTTAAAAAAATTAATTTAGTTATATACAAATTACACTTATATACGTCTTTATCCAGTTTCATTGTTTGCAAAAGCTATTTTATTTAGTATGATTTTCAAAGGGTTAATTATCCATTTATAATAAATTTTAACCTAACTAGAAATGCGATTAAGAATAGAACCAAATTCTTTATCGCATTTCTAGCCCATTGGTCATCCGCTTCACCAAGTCATTCGAACTCCAACAATTACCGCACTTCATTAAGTTTTCAGTACGTATTGAAATATTAAACTAATCAGTTGTGCGTATGCGTAGTTTAAAGCGTATGCCATGTGGTTTTGATAGAAACGAAAACCATACCTTTAAATTTTTTATTTCCGATCTTTTTCTTAGAATTTACGTCACATAATTTTATTAATTGCCTTTCTTTTTCTTCTTCTTCTTTTTTTTTTTTTTTTTTGTGTGTGTTTCGTAAGATTTTAATCGTACTTTAGATTAAACAGTTTGAAAAGTTTTCATTTCAAAAAGTAAAGCAGAGTAAGAATAATAATAGTTTCGAAAATGGTTCTAAATTTTCAATTCAACTCCTTTTTTCGAAGAGAAAGATTTTCCTGTAGACGTTTCCAGTGGGCAGAGTGCAGCTTACAAAGGAATCACAGGAATGCCGTTTGGCGTTTACTTTATCTTTATTCTCAACTAACACGCCACAGGCATACGCATACAGTAACTTGAATAGATGGGATCTTTATCTCTTCTAAGATCAGGACCCCTCACATAGTGGGGGTTTCTAGTCATTCCACCTGATTACAGGACACCGAATAGTGGAACTTCTGTGCGAGAGAGAAGAGTGAGCTATTGCCTACGGGGTTGGATGTCCGCTGCTGTCTTGACAAAAGGCCGGACCGCAGTCTCCCATAAGTAGACACTTTTCTGAGAAATCTTCTGTACCCCCATTGTAAAGATTCCAATGGTATATCCGGTCTACTGAGGGGCAGAACATGAAAAGACAGAACATACTCTGAATCAATTTTGGATTGGAAAAGGAATGAACAAACATCAATTTATTTAGAGTGGATCTAGGTCGTTTTTTGAACGACCTTTTTTCTACGGTAGTCTTATCTGGGATTTGGAATAAATAGCTTCTTTATTATGGTTGGAGAGTTTTGCGTAGAAATTTAATAATTCACCTCCCCTCAGTCCCCTTTCCTTAGAAATTTATGGATGGTATAAACATGGCCATCCTAACCTCAGGATTAGTTAGTAAAGTTTCAATCGCATTTATTATTTGAAGCAGCTTTAGTTAACGGGTAGAGGCATCACAAACAACAATTAATAACGTTTTATAGTATCTCTCTATATTAAAAAAATGTTACCGCCGCCGCAGGATTGAAAACTGAGTTGTTAACTCGATTCTTAGACGGTTTCCCGAGAAAGTACTGATCGGAAAAAAATGAAATTAACATGCTTTGTTCTTCATCGTATTCCCTGGATAATTATTAAGATTTTTTTCCGATGCGGCTATTAGTTTAGGTTTTATTAAGTGTTAAAGTTGAAGAAGTGAAATTTCTTCCGCGAGTGAGCAAAACACATTCAAATTTTCAGTCTTCAGTCGTGAGTTTTTTTTACAGAGTACCTCTCAACGTAAATTTTTGTAGCTCGTCGAGTTTTTTTTTTGAAATTTAAATTTGGTTCTTGATAATATTTTTTTGAAATTCAGGAAAAATCGGGACATTTTTGTTACTTTTTTTTTTAACTGCCGTATCTATATTTAATTACAATTAGTTTTTAATTTTTAAAATATCGCAGTATACCTCAGAATATACTCTTTCTTACGATACTATTATTTTTGAAATCGGTTAATAATTAAATTGGATGCGATCAAAAGTTCGTCATACAAAATTCGGAATCTTTGGATATTTTCGCTACTTATTGTTAAAACCATTTTGTCTACGGCAAAAACCATTATTTTTTAAATTTGAAAACATCACTGAATACATTACATTACACTCTTTCTTATGGTACAATTATTTTTCAAATTGGTTAATAAATAAAATCGATGCAATTAAAAGTTGGTCACACAATTTTCGGAACTTTCAGATCGTAGCTTCCGATACAAAACTAAAATGGTCATATCTGTATAATATTACTGTTAGTTTTTAATTTTAAAAATATTCCAGTATACCTCAGAATGTACTCTTTCTTACGGTACAATTATTTTTCAAATTGGTTCATAAATAAATTCGATGCAATCAAAAGTTGGTGACACAAATTTCGTATTTTTCAGTTCGCATAGCTGCTTTCGCAAGCAGTAGTGGGTTGCACTTTTGACTATCGGGTTTGCCAGATATCAAATTTATCGTAGCAACAATTGCCATAAAAACGATTTCTTTTTATTTGGCGAGGAAAAAGGCTCGCTTTTTTCCCTCTGTTCTCAAGACAGTTTACCGACAAAATACAGACCTCAAGTTTGGATATTAACAATGTTTACTTAAAATTGTACAGGGAACAAGATGCAGAAGATTTTTTAATGATGCGGCTATTAGTTTAGGGTTCATTAAGTGTTAAAGTACAAAAAAGTGAAATCAATTGCGAAAGAAGTATTGGTTTGCAAAGCTAACCAAACGGGATTGCGTAGCAATCTCCGGGGATCGGCGAGCGTCAGCGAGCAGGGGTCGAAGCCCTCGCTGTAACGTCATGAACCGGAAAGTGAAATCAGCATAATACGAATTATTCAGATAGTTTCACTCTGTGAAAGTAATGTTGGTTTGCGAAGCAAACCAAATGGCATCTGTGACAGGAGTGTTGGTTTGCGAAGCAAACCAAATGGGATCCCCGGGGGTTGGCGAGCGCAAGCGAGCAGGGGGCGGAGCCCCCTAGTTTTTTAAATAAACTAAACTTAATGGATGTGAGATTTCAAACAAATGTACATAATCTTTAAGCACTACTCAATGTGGAATAAAATCTCAAAACTAAACTCAAAACTCAAAATAAAAACTCTACGTCTGGAAAAATTTCACAATTCTTTGTGAGTTTGCGTTACGAAGAACTGATGTAGTGTCGGCGAGTAATGAAGGAGCGTAACTGTATCGAAAATTGGAATAATCCCTTATTACGCACATCGTCTTGGTCCTTGGTTCGAATCCCGTTCTGGGAAGAGATGTTCGTAATATTTCGGAACAGTGTTGAAACACAGGGTGTGAACACAGGAATTTTATTATTTCAAAACAAAATGGAGCCAGTTTTCTTATAAATTCTTCGTTGGAAAAAATGATTGTCCCAACGCTATATTTCGTGTAGTGTTTTGTTTTCACACTTTCTCACGTTCTTTTCAAGAGAATGCACGATAACTATGACACACCTTACTATTCTCTTATTTGAATGTCCCCCAACAGAAACAAACCAAAGGGAAAGCCTCTGAAGAAGCCTTTGGTTGGTTCGAGTTTCGAACTCCAAACCTTTTGATTGCTAATCCGCTCCTCTAGCAAACATGCTACCATGGCCATAGGTGAGAGAATAAGATATTTATACATCTTTCAAATTAATTTGCGTTCATACTGATTACTTCCCTTCTTCTGGTGTTAATAGTAAAAAGTACTAACTCTTGCTCCATGATAAAATTTCCTTTTGATTTGAAAAATAAGACATATATGTAATGTTCGAATTCATCTAAAAATAGTTTGCAAATGTTTTTTGTTTATTTCTATTAGTACCTTCTTTAGGGATATTTTGGAGTTATTGTTGTATGCTGTTTAAAATAAAGCTATTTTTCAAAATTTAATTTGCCTATTACAAATGCACATACTTTCTACAAATGGTTTAACATGAATCTAATGATTAAAGAATACATTTTGAACAATATATATGTTAAATAAGTTCTTAGTGATACTAATTCAAATGAGAGAAATCAGAAAATTTTTACTTTCCATACAATCCATTGCTTAGTCACAATTTTTCGTGCATGGAGCTTACATCTCTACTTCTCCACAACGGAAATAAATATAGTTTGATATTGATTGTTTAAAATTTTTATTTATGGATTATTGACGCGTATATTTTCTATGAATCGCTAAACAAGACTAAAATAACTGAAGAATTCAACACACACACACACTTCAATGGAAACCTCTCGAAACTCTAGTACTCCTCGCAATATGTCTTGCCGATACTTTCGAAATAATAGATACAACCTGTGCTTCATTTCTATTCCTCTCTTCAAATTGTTATCAAATTTGTTTTAATTAAAATACTTTCCACTACGCCACATTAGGTATTCTGTGGAAATTGTGATAAGCCCCTTTAAACTTAAAGTTAATTGTAGAATATTTCCATTCACGGTCTAAGAACTCTTCCGGCGGTTTGATTGCTCTAATTTGCAGTTTTTCATAAAAACTCTAGAAATGTTCCTTAGTACTCGTACTCATGCACTTTTCAAACAATACTGTAGTTAATTATTTCCAATTTTGTATAGTTGTAATGTTATATTTCACACGGGATCTGCACATGGTGAGTAAAGGTTAACAACTACGATGACACTGATTTTTTTTAAAGAATAAATCCTCTAAGTAATCTGTAGTTGCAAACCGGTTATTTTAAAATAAAATAGGATCTCCTTAATAGAGTGTTAATCGCGTTCAATGAATTGAATACATACTCAAATATGTGTGTGTGTAAACATAACTAAATAACATCTTTGTACTACGCTAATTAAACACAAGAACTTAGCGCACAGGAATTGTAATCTATTTATATGATGCACAAAAGATGTTTGTTTTTTTATTAAATACAGCAATAAAATCAAATAAAAAAGGCATGCTATGTTTTCCAACGATTCTTATTTTCAAATCATATTAAATTTTATCATGAAAAAACGAATACTACACTGCTGAATAGCGAACAATCGCCTTTCACGAAGCAAATCCCTTGAGGATAGACGCATGCCTGGTAAAACCGCGAAACAGGGTTGTGGCAAAACAGAAGTTATATAGGAAACTAATGTATAGCCACCAGCCAAAATCATAAAAGGGTATGAAAACTTTTTCTGGACCTTTTATAGCCCGTCGGGCAAAATGGTTAGAAACATTCTTTGACAAATTTTTGTCTTTTCTGATCGGATATCAAAGGTCAAAAAAGGTTTTATTTTTTCCCGACGGGTTATAAAAGGCCAAGCTTGACATGAATCTGGACACGAACCATCTGAGTCACCAATCGCTTGACATGGGGGAAAACAAAAGTAGAGAGTGCATCGGGGTTGGTGCAAGTTAAATCTGTAGGTGTCAATTGAATGGGAAAAATACCGACCCCATTTTTGATAAAGCCAGTGGCCTCGAATTCAATTTCCGATCCAACCAATTAATCCTACAGATGGTGTTCAGATTCTGCGATTGAAGTGGTTAACATAATGTTCTTCACACCAAGATTGACTACTTTTTCATCAGCATTCCTTTTAGAAAACTAGAGTTTTACTGCATCAGTAACCCTTTGCAGCTCAGAGTACATGTCCCATATGTTCTTTCAAACTATGGAGACTGTGGAGTTCTTTCAAACATGTCACGAGGTGTTGTCCTCGAATCTTTCTCTTAAGGGACTGATCCCGGACCGTCGTCAATAGCCCGTTGTGTTGCTCTAGTACGACGTTAACTAAAATTTCCAAATTACCATCTTTCAAACTATGTGATGGTAATTTTAGTTAACGTCGTACTAGAGCAACACAACGGACTATTGACGACGGTCTGGGATCAATCCCTTAAAGGAAAGATCCGAGGACAACACCTCGTAATTTTGAACCACGGTCAGATGACGAAGCATCCCACTCTCCAAACTTCCACACCAACCCAACGTGAGGACTTTCGGCCACGACAGATTTAAGGTGCACCAACCGCCTCTATACCATACACTTACTAACATCCATGCCCGGACCCGGATTCGAACCAGGAACCTTCCGATCTAGATCCGGTTGGTCAGCTCAAACTATGTGAAGATGTCTCATTGAGACAATTCAGATTTTATATTCAGGCTTAGAATGTTTATTGCTAGCTTTACACAACATTTCAAAGCCAGGATGATGATTGGAGTGCATGGAGTCATTCACAACCCCTAGTAGGGGACTGGTGTACGTTAAATCTGTAGAGACGCATGAATCCTATCAATCCGGTGAGGGTTTCACAATGGTGAACAGCCAAACACCTTCATACGTTTACGTTCTGTTCATGATGGTATTCACATGATTCATTCTTCTTGGTGGAGTCCCACTGAAATCATTTCAAGGCAGAATGACCTTTGAAGAAATGTTTAGTTTCACGCCAATCGTTTGACAAGAATCGCTTGACAGAAATATGGGACGTGTTGGATAGAATCAACAATCGCTTGACATGGGGGGAAAACATATCTTGGGCGCACCTTAATTCTGTCGTGGCTTCTATCTCGAGAAAAACTCAGCTCTATCAGAATGTGTTCAAATCGTTGACAGACAGGAATGGAAAAGATACCGGCCTTGAATTGGACACACTAAATAATCCGATGAAGGGGTCTGCGATTGAAAATGAAATTTCAATTGGCTCATTCGATCGACATCCTAAAATTTTTAACAAAACGTTTTTCTCACGCCTCAAGCTTACTGAGGCACCGCATGATACCAAAGGCTCTGAAAAGGTAGGCATGCCCTATCCAAAGTAGACCATTTACGATTGGTCGGCCGAAAACATTCAACACAAAAAATTATGCAACCGGTATAGTGGTTAAGGTGTTAACCTCTAAATCGGAAGGTCGGAAGGTTCCTAGTTCGAATCCGGGTCTGGTCATGGATGTTTGTAAGCGTATGGTGTAGAGGCGGCTGGTGCACCTAAAATCTGTAGTGGCCGAAAGCTCTCACGTTGGGTTGGTGTGGAAGTTTGGAGAGTGGGGTGCCAGCTCAGGTGTTGCTTTGTCATCTGACCATGGTTCAAAATTACGAGGCGTTGTCCTAGGATCTTTCCCTTAAGGGACTGATCCCGGACCGTCGTCAATAGCCCGTTGTGTTGCTCTAGTACGACGTTAACTAAAAATTACAATTACAATTACAATTACAAAAATTATGATGGTATTTTTTAATTAACGTCACATTGGAGCAACACAACGGGCTATTGGTAATGGTCCGGTATCAGGAAAGAGAGGTTTGATGACAGCACCTTGTTATTTAGAACTACGGTCAGATGACGAGCATATACCTCAGCTGACACCAGACTTTCTAAATTTCCACATTGTCCTCTGACCGTGGTTCAGATTTACTTGGTGTTGTCGGATCTTTCCCGTCGGGATTGATCCCGGACCGTCGTCAATAGCCTGCTGTGTTGCTCTAGTACGATGTTAATTAAAATTACCTCACCTTACTTTGTACAAGATGGTTTTTGTTGGATTCAAACTCGCAACCCTCAAAAATTAAGTGTACCAAATTTATTGTAAATTAGTTAAATTGTGATATAGTAATGGTAATTTTAGTTAACGTCGTACTAAAGCAAAACAACGTGCTATTGACGACGGTCCGTGATCAGTCCCTTAAGGGAAATATCCGAGGACAACACCTCGTAATTTTGAAGGTCAGATGACAAAGAATCACCTGAGCTGGCACCCCACTCTCCAAACTTCCACACCAACCCAACGTGAGGACTTTCGGCCACTACAGATTTTAGGTGCACCAGCCGCCTCTACACCATACGCTTACAAACATCCATGACCGGACCCGGATTCGAACCTGGAACCTTCCGATCTAGAGGCTAACACCTTAACCACTATAAAATTGTGATATAGATACTGAACGTTATTCCTATTTAGATCTCGCATCTTCGTCTACGGTATTGATTCTGGATCGTCACCAATAGTCCGTTGTATTGCTCCAGTTGAACGTTACTTTAAATATGTAACCACTTACCTATTTGGATTACGAATTGTTTTTACCTCCCTCTCGTCGTAAGACAAATAGAACGAGGGTTAATACATAGCCTATGTTTCCCGCAGGATTCTAAAGAATGAATGTATCAAATTTGATCCGACATTTTAAAATACTCAATATTATTAATATGGGGATTTCGAATTGTTTTTAGCCTCTCTGTACGCCCAAGAGAAATATAACGGGGGTTATTATGTAGCCTATGTAATTCGCAGGGGTCTAAAGAGCAAGTATAGCAAATTTGGCGTGGATTGGTCAAACGGTGTAGATTTGTATAGAGAACAGAGAACTGGTTTATATATATAATAGTTTTATAATATAGATTATAGAGACAATTAAGAAGTGGTTTTAGATTATTAAAAAGTTATCGATATTTTATTATTTTTAACTTGATTCAAGTTAAATTTATGGGTTCAGGTTTAATACATTTAAATTTCCTGATTATGCATAACTTTTATTTTCGACTTCGAGGTTATGCATTGCATTTTTATTTAAATTTTCATTAATTATTTTGTTATGTCACACATTTTAGAGAGTTGGTATCTGATCAGAACTCCATTGCCTCTCCTAGGTCAAGAATAGGTGCTTTTTATGTTGACTAGATAACTTATTTTTATGATAAAGGCAAATATTTAAATTATCAATAAATATTGTTCGCTCAAGGTCACCTGAAAATAAAGATATTTATTAATTTATACTGTGTAAATATACATTGGAAATTGAAATGAATTTTACACTGGACATTAAATCTCGGAATTTGCGAAAACAATTTGTATAAATTTAAAACGTCATAAAAATTAATTATCCGACCGCTTAGTTCATTTTTCAATCAATGGAGGTTTGACCATTTCAGTCTGAAAAATGACTATCTCCGTAATTAGTTATATTTGTGGAAAATGTGTATGCAATATTAAAACCCCAACTTTTGATACATTAAATTTACCTATTTTATGCTAAAATTCCTGAGTTTAAACTCAAAACTTATAAATAATTATAGTTAATAACGTTTGAAATATTTGTTATATGACCAGCTAACGCTAATGTTATGCAAAATTTGAGAAACACGACATTTGAAATTGTCAGTACTAATTCATCAATTCTAAATGTAATTACAAAACGCGAATACACCAGTAAATGAATTTTCGACATATTTATTAATTTTATCTCAGTAAATAATACAATTCCAAGTATGTGAAGACAATTTTAAATAGTTCAAATTCAATGCAATACAAAATAGTTTCGAACACTATACACCCACTATGTCTGAATTTTAAAAGTTCAAACAGTTTTATTTGTCCGAAAAACACTTGATAAAATTTTTCTTTCTTATCAGTCAAAAATCTTGCGAGGGCTGGAAATATTCCTGTTTTGAAACCCGTGAAAAAATCTGTTGTCACTGCTTCTTGCAAAAAAAAGGTTTTAGTGTTTTTCCCTTCATGTAAATTTATCTTTGAAATAAAAAAAAAGGAATTGCAAGTTTAAAACAAGAAAGTTTTTGGACACCTAACAATCAAAATTAAGCCAGTTTAGTCAGCATTTTTTCTGAGCAAAGTGGGTTTTGTATTTTGCTCAATCAGGTGGGTTGTAGCATTTTGTCCACTCAACAATTTAAAAAAAAAATGAGATCTGCACAGTTTCTCCTTTTTAACACATGAACCCACACCATTCTATAAAAAAAAAATGTTGTAACACCACCTCGATGGCGTCCCCACTCCCCAGCAATTCTTCGTATTTCGAAAGACGGGGAAAATATGACTAGCGCCTCAGCGTACAGCGTAAGTGTCCGACAAGTTGACTCTGATTGGCTCCTCATATATATGTTGTATGGTTGTTGTTAGTAGTATTTCTCGCCAACTTATATAATAAGGGGAGGCAAAAATAAATTCTTCTTTTAAAGCTCCTCTTGGTGAAGCAACGATGGCCAAATGGCTAAAGTCACTTACCTGGCGGAAAGATTTTTAGATCATCCAAATTATTTTAAAACAATTCCAATTTAATTCCTTTTGATTCTAAATTACTTTTCCAAATTTTTAATACCCTTTTTTTATTTTTCCAAACTTCCGTTGATTTTACATAAATAATCTAAAAACCACTCCTGAACTCACTACCAGCTGATATTTTTCGACCCCTCTGCCGTCCCCTTTGCTTTAGGATGATGGTGTCGTATCCATCCCTGGTTTAGGACCATTCTGATGTAACAAAAAGCATACATAAAACACTAACTTATATAATTATTAACTTATATAATAAAAGGATACAATTTTCGGTTCAAAATGTTAAAACCTTTCGAAAACCGTTCCTATCAGTCAAAGAGATCTGCGCCAAAACGTAGATAAATAGCCAAATGAAACACCTTTACGTCTCAGGCACATGATCATACCAGCCAATCAGAGTCAACTCTTCGGACACTTACGCCGGTTACACACACGGCGGATTTTTCCGTCGCTGAGAATTGACCGTCGCCGGCGTTCTCACAGTAGCGCACTGAAGCCAATTAGAGCTTACACATTAAACGGGGAAAAAAATGCTCGGTCAATTTACCGTTGGCGGTAGCTATGCAGCCGCCAACTGCCACTGGCGCCGACGGCAGTTTGACCGTCGCCGCCGAACTAGTGGCGTACGTGACTAAATGCACGTTTACACACACGGCTGTTTTTCTACCGTTTAGAGATCGTTTGCTCAATGAGTTGAACTTCGTTTGTGTTACACTGTTGTCGAAGCATCAATTGTTTTTTTCTATTGTGAACATGAGCAATGTAATTATAGATAATGAAATTTTAATTTCATTAATTCAAGAAAGGCCTGTTTTGTGGGATAAAACCCTAGATATCTACAAGGACAGAAATGCTACCAGAAACGCTTGGCGTGAAGTTTGCCTGGAAATTCGAAACGACTTTGATGTGTTGGAAGAAAAAGAGAGAAATGATTTTGGTAAGTTCATATTTCCTCACATATACTTACTAGATAGTGCAGGTATAAAAATTCGATTTTGAGATTCCAGATGTTGTAGTAATTACGCTCTGTAGTTGCACAGGATCTTTAGTACATTGGAATCTTTTCTGGATGTAATTATTTATTTCGGTTTTCTTAACATTTGTGACAACTATGGTGAGCTATTAACAAATTTTGTAAAAATATAAACATATTATTTGTCAATTGGTAACCATGTCACGTTTTTTAAGAAGTTTTATTATGCTTGTAACTTACTTCTAGTATTACAATAATATTTTAAAATTACATATAAATAAAAATTAATAGAAGAACAAATTTATCTTGGAATACTTGTGTTAAATAAGAACGCGGCACATTTGATAGTTATATGTTGTCGATGTCACGACGATGAGAAAGTCCTTATATATCTTGGACATCTGCCAGGAAACCCTTCCTACACTTGAAACAAAATATCTACATAGAATGTTTCTCACATTGTTTGCTTTGAGGCCTCCTCTTGTAGTATTCTCTCCTCGAATATCTTCCAGCCCTATAATTGATGTTGTATCCTCAATCACGTATCCATCTCTATCCCTAACATAATTATGAAGAATAATGCAGGCTTTAACAATATCATTTGCAAGTTGTGGTTGGACATTTAATGGTCGATGGAATATTCTCCATTTGTTGCTGAGGATATCGAAAGTGCATTCTATGTACCTTCTTGCTCGGCACAATCGATAGTTGAATATTCTCTTTTCGACTGTCAAATGTGTCCCAGCATAAGGCCTTAGCAAATGTTTATGCAGCCCAAATGCTGCATCACCAACAAAAAAATACGGCACTTTCGGACTTTCAGTGCCTGGTAGGCATCTCTCATCAGGTAGATTTTTTGAACTGCTTTCTATTGATTTCCACAGCTGAGTCTGTTTAAAAACCGACGAGTCACAGTCTTTTCCATAGCTACCAATATGCACAAAAACAAAACGGTACTTACTATCTGCAATGCCCATTAATACAACGGAATAGTATTCTTTATAATTAAAATACATTGATCCACTTTCTGTTGGACTCACAATGCGGACATGTTTCCCATCTACTGCTCCTATGCAATGGGGAAAGTTTGCTGTATGTTCAAATCCATTTGCTAATGATTCCCACATTTCTTTTGTAATGGGAGGTATGCACTCGCTTTGCATAACATTCCACAGTGCTTGACAAACATCTCTAACAATCACTCTTGCTGTTGAGATTCCTACTCTGAAGGAATAATGAAGGCCAGTGAAAGTAGATCCACTTGCTAGATATCTGAAAAACGAAAAAAATTGTTGTTTTATTTTTTCTGCACCTAATGTAGACGGTACTTAATGTTTTTCTTTTTTAGGTAAGGAAGCGATTAAACGCTGGAAACACCTACGTGACGCCTTCGCCAAAGCTGAAAAAAGGGCTAAAGAAAACAAAGCTAGTGGCTCACAAGCTAACAAAAAAAGAAAATACTTGTTTAACGACGAACTCAAGTTTTTAAAAAAATTATACGAAAAAACAGAGACTACAGAGAGTTTCATCATACAAGAAGACAACAAGGATGAAACCGATGGCTCCTGGAAACAACCTCCTGAGAAAAAGGAAAAAGCTCTGTCCAATACGCAACCGCATAACAGGAAACATAAAAAAACAGACGAAATCGATTTGAAAATTTTAAAGGCATTAGAAAAAACACACGAGTTACCAAACTCCCAAATGTCCTTCTACCACAGTCTGTTGCCGCATACTGAGAATTTTGATAGCAATGAATGGCTTCAATTTCAAATGGAGGTTCTTCGGGTAATTGCTAACATTAAAAATCAAAAAGTTGCAGCTCCTCACTATCAGGATTACATTACGCAATCTACTTCTCAGTTACAGCAACAGAGCCAATCAACGCCATACCAGCCCCAAACACAGACCTTTCAACAACCTTTCCCAACTCCTATTTCCTACTACTCACAACCTCCACATCTCCCACCATCGATTCCCTCAGTTTGTACTCAAAATGTATTGCCTACTCGCATTCCACCACCTCAACCAAACAAAAATCATTTAACATTCACTACTCTGCCTTCGTACTCTTCACAACATTCACTTCTTCCAAACTACAACTCATCACCGTCTCTATCAATTAAAGACCAAATTAATATAAATACAGCATCTGAACACCACGAACATTTTGCTGAGTACGTTGCGAAGAAGACTGTGAAAGAAATTCTTCAGTAAATTCATCTAGCTCAATAGACGTCACTTTCTAATTGTATATTTGTGTACATAAAGTGTATTTGTGTGTGTGTAAATTATATATTAAATGTCGTTACCTTCAAACCTCTTTTGAAAATGATTATACCACACACTATTATAAAAGGTGCGTTATAATAACTGTGTACTTACTTGTGTGTGTGTAAATTATATATTTAATGTCGTTACCTTCAAACCTCTTTTGAAAATGATTATACCACACACTATTATAAAAGGTGCGTTATAATAACTATGTACTTACAGAAGTAATTATAAGTAAAACAAGTTTAAAAAAATAAAATAAACGAGATGGTGGATGCATTGAACGTACAGAGTTAAAATATCTTAGTTCTTTGTGACTTATATGTGAAAAAGTTTAAGGAGGTGTTATCAAAAACAATAATAATTTTCACATAGAAAAAATTATATAGGTAAAAGAAAAATCTGTATTTTACTTTATTATTTAATTGTATTTATTTTACTCAATGTTATATAACAATTTCTAACTTACAAAAGTTATTTTACTTACCGCAGTGTTATTGCCAGCATTTCTACCGGCTGAATACAATTCCTCATTTTCGTATTTTTGCGCTGAATTGTACCTTTCAACCGCCCATGGAGTTCGTCAAAGGAAGTCCTCGACATTCTGAAGTAATTGAAGAATTTCGTGTCATCCTGTCTTAACTGTTCAAACAACGTGTAGAAAGCTCCTCTCTTCTTTCATTAATTGGATGAACCCAAATAAGTCGATTTTTTCTTTTCCTCTTCATTCGACGACGGAATAACAATAAAGCTAGAATTTGCTCTCTGTTCATTTCAAACTACACTGAGCAATAAATAATTTAAGTAACACAGTTAAACTAAAGTTAATTGATTCGATGATGAAACTACACTGCCAAGGTGACTCGTACGACGGCGACGGAGATTTTACCGCCCTGTGTGTAAACGCTCGATTTCTGTGAGCGGCGACGGTCAATTCTCCGCGACGGAAAAAATCCGCCGTGTGTGTTTAACCGGCGTTAGGCTACGTCCATAGTGCGCCGCTTCCAGCTTCCGGCTTTATCGCGGCAGTAGAGCGGGGAGGAAAAGTAGCGTAAACTGTATTGGTGCGGTTATAGTGCACCTGCTTTCCTGCTTCCGCCTGCTTTACCCGCTTCCACCCGCTTTTTCCGGAATGAATTATTAATTCTTTTTCCCGCTTGAACCGCTTACCCGCTTGACTCGCTCGTTTAGTTTGTTGTGTTATTCCGTTCTGCACTTCTACGCTCTTTGGTTGTTGGAACAAAACGGAAGCAGACAAAGATGTTTTAATTTCCAAGTGTTTCTAAAAAGTGTAATTTGGGACAAAATATTTTTTACGTGATTATGTGGATCCAAACATCGTTAAAAGAGCATTTGCAACTTTCTTCATTGATATAAATTATTTTGTAAAGAATCCCATACGTTTAATATATTTGTGCGGGTTCATTCTAATTTGCCCTAATTTCAGATATTTTCCCTTCTACTTCGGAAATCAAGTTATCAAATATATTTTTCCAAACTATACTGCTCTGAAATTCAACTAATTCCATTTCTAAATCATGGATACCCAGCCACTTAAATTCGTTTTACTCCATTGTTTCGAATTTCGTTTTGTATGGATATAAAATAAAGTGAAATTCGTTTTCCATATCTTTAAATTGATTAAATATATCTTGAAAGGCCTTGTTTTACTTACTGTATATAATCATTAAATATTTTTTGTATTGTATTTTCTTAAATGTCAAACGTATTTTCCACTGTTATTGTGTTTTGAAAATGTTTTTGTAACTGAGGAAAATATTTCATGATTTTCATTTCCAAATCCCAAGTAAAAATGTCAAGTGTCGTCATAAATATTTTCTAATATTTTCAAACGTCATTAAAACAATATGTCCATTTCCTTGAAGTTTTTTTATTTACTTCATTAAAATGCTGAGTGTGATATCGCATAAAAACATAAAATCATTTAACTAATCTATACTTGAAAATTCGTCAAAATTATTGTTTTTTTCATTCAAAAAGAGCGTAATTTCTTCTTATTAAATGACAAACCGATTAAGAACTTGACCCGAACTGAGCCATCGAACATTGTTGTATGTCAAAATGTTGTCGCCAAACGCGCGTTTTACGCGCCTCATATGAACGGTCTTAATAAATGTCTTTATTATTAGTATTTACCATATGTGTTCATTCTCACAAGCGGTATTTTATAAATTTACATATTCTACTCAATAGGCATTCACATAAATTTTAAAACAGCATTATGTATGTATAATCAATAAATCTAAAACCAGGGTGTCAAGATCTAAATCACTATATTTAAATCAACAATTAAAATCATGATTTTAATCAAATGATTTTTTTTAAATCACTGATTTTAATCAAATGATTTTTTTTTTTAAATCATTGATTTAAATCACAACTAAACACACATTTTTATAACTAAGTAAATGCACCACAGAATAATCACAGAAGCTGTCAAATGCTTTAATCTTTCTTCACTCATACTGATTTCAGCACTAATGGCTACACCCAGCAAAGAGGGAACTGGGTCAATTACTGCATATTATAAAAGATTGCAACATCCAGTTGTAACTTAGAATATACTATATACTGGAAACAGTAATGTAAATACACATGACATCATAAATCTAAATGCCAGGAAGAGTAATGTATAAACATTCCTGATTAACAACACTCATAATATAAACACTTAAAGGAAGTACGTAACAGTTTGATTCAAAATTATAAACTAAAGGGGTGACTGATTTCATGAACTAAAAAAAAAAACACACACAGTTCGAAGGAAAGTTTTTTAAGGCTCAGCTTATTCTTGTGGTGTGCAATAGAGATTAAAGAGTAGAAATATACATATTCACACAGCCATTGAAATGTCAGCAATAAGAAAGAAAGATCCAATATGAATTACAAGTGAAAATTCATTTATTATTGCTGCTCAGCAGTTTTATTATTAGAATTTACTATTGTCTGATTATTTCTCTGTCCTCTATTCTACTTTTCACACTGTAGTTCAGGTCTGTCACTTACTCTTACTGATAAATTTGTTAACATGATGATGTAATTTACTCAAGAAAAACTATATGGGATGTCAACTTGTGTTTTAAAGTTAAACAAATGTTAAGTAAATATTGATTTACCAAGTCACAAACTCAATTTTTTATTTAAAAAATTCATACATTTTTTTGTAAAAACAGTTGAGAAACTACAGAAATTTAAATTAAAAAAATCTGATTTAAATAAAAAAAATCCGATTTAAATAAAAAATTCCAATTGATTTATTTTTTAATCATGATTTTCTTACACCCAGTCTAAAACATTTTACAAAAATCCTTTGTGCAATTTTTTTTCAATTTTAAGTTTTTATTAACACTGATATTTTCTTCATGTTTTTTAAAAGAAGGGTTCGAAAAATATCAAAAATTTATGTATATGATGAAATGATAAGTTTATAAAAATCAACGCGTGTGTCATTTAAAAAGCCTGCGTGGGCCAGTGTGACCCGCGGGTCATAGGTTCGCCATAACTGCAATAGATCCTCATGTGATAGCTCCATGTTGCAAACTGACAGGCGGTTCAACGCGCGTTGCACTATAACCACCCCCTGCTAGAATCGCGCGGTTTTACAACGCTGTTTGGAACTGCCGCGGTTTTAGCGGTAAAGCAGGAAGCTGGAAGCGGTGCACTATGGACGTACCCTTACGCTGTACGCTGAGGCGCTTGTGAAAATATGACTCACTAATGACTTCCATGAGAAAACGTCTCAAAGAAGTCAAAGCCAAAAATTGCGCCAAAGTATTTGCCAAAAAAGCGATAACTAATGAAATGTAATAGTTGCAAATAGCGATAACTCACCAAAAAAAATTACCATGAACACACACTAATTACCCGCCTCGGGCGCTGCATTTCGCACCCGTTCGATAGATTATTCAAATTGACGTCGGTAGCGAACCCAGCTGGCGGAAAAATTTTTAGATCCTCCAAATTATTAAAAAAAAATTCCAATTTAATTCTTTTTGATACTAAATTACTTTTCCTAATTTTTAATACCCTTTTTATATTTTTCCAAGCTTCCGTTGATTTTGCATAAATAATCTAAGAAACACTCCTGAACTCACTACCAGCTGATATTTTTCCGCCCCTCTGCCGTCCCCTTTGCTTTAGGATGATTCTGTCGTATCCACCCCTGGTTTAGGACCATTCTGATGTAACAAAAAGCATACATAAAACACTAACTTATATAATTATTAACTTATATAATAAAAGGATTCAATTTTCGGCTCCCACCTTTACCCACCCTAAACACTATATGTGTGTAAACCACGTGCACAATAGATCTCATTAAGTATGGAATTTAATTGCGAAATTTGTGGTACGGGATTTTATGTCAAGCGATATTTGAAGGCTCATGAAGCAACAGTTCATGGGGTGTCTTTGCATAAAAGCAGCAACAAAAGTTTCGCCTGCAAGTCTTGTGAAAAAGTCTTCGGATCTATTATGGATGCCAAAGCAAAGAGCAATTGCCAAATCTGTGTAGAGATAGGCTTTCAAGACGCCAAACACCACGTGATTTAATCAGCCTATGAAACAACTTATGAGTTCTTGAAACGATCTCCTTTGAATCGCTTGTCTGATATACAGCCCTTTCAGGGCAGCTCAATCCATCGAGCCAACCTCTTCTCATTGGCTGAAAAAGGTCACGTGATTTTCACTCTATTTTTGGGTTCGAGAGTGTATAAGTAAATAAGTAAAGTTAAAGATGTAAACAAGTTTGTTTACCTTTTCCGCTGTGTTTAACTAACGTTACATCAGCAGTTTCCAAAATGCATTCGTTTCCGAACACACTTATTGCAATTAGTAACCATTTCATAACTTTAAAAAAGAAAGATATATTTTTCTTCCAGCAAACCTCTTTATAAAATATCCGATATTTCTATATTTATGTAAATATCTCGATATTTTCCAACCTTGGTTTGGTAAAAAAAAAACTTTCATTTGAAAGGAATTACTGGTGTATGTTGTCAAAAATACCAGAAACTCATCTAATTAATTCATCGTTTGCATTAAAACTTCCAGAAAATTGGTTTTAAAATAAGTATCTGATTTTAAAAAGAACTAGTAAACAATTTGATTCATGAAATTATTATCATAGTAGGCTGTTGAAATAGAGTTTCAAATTTCAGTTTCAATTAAAATTAACATAACTTTGCGGATAAACTGATTTAATTGTAAAAGAATGAGTTCTTCTGTTAATATTTAGTTCTTTTTCTACTAGAATTATTTCTCAAAGGTTATTTTATTTTAATTCATGGTTATAAAAACAAATGTTTTATACTGATCAGTTATATTAAATATTTTACGTTAAAATGAATCTTTGTGGTAATTTTATTGCATTATATAAAAAGTTAAAAACCAGTATTTATATCAAAATATGCAAAAATAATAAGGCAGCTGAATGAAGGAGCATAACCCAAGGTGTAGGGCTAAAATTGGGGAAATTAGTTTTTTTACTATTAACCATAACAAATCCAACCCTCAGAGTTGATACTTTTTAAATGTTAACGTTGCACGTCAGGAGAAGCTTAGCATATTTTTGTTTCTTTCAATCAAATATTTCCCAAACGAGAATGTAGGAGCCTTTGCTTGATTTGAGCCACATAATTTTAAGTGGTCAGATCTACTATGGGAAATAGCACCTGTGTGTGCTCATCCCAGCATTTTTATAAATACCAACATGCTTTTTGATGTTATCTTCTACCATTTAGGTTTTAATATTGATGTTTTTTTAACTAATAAATATCTGAACCAGCAACCAGACAAGAAACAAAATTCCAGTAATTGTAATAAAACATAAAAAGTTTCTTGAAGTTAAATGTTTTTATAGAGTAAGTTATGGATTTTTTGCTTATGTTGATGTTAGAGTATGTAACATAAAGCTCAATGTTTAGATATACAAAAAGAAATTTTTTTTAAATCTGATATAAGGGCGGATTTTAAGAATTGAAATGAAAAGCTTGACACTTGGAATGATTGTTGCACATGACATTTTGGTTGAGAAGAAAATAAAATACTAGTAAACTTAAGTAATATTACAGTATACTCTCAATATCTTGAAGTCAGAGGGACGTAAAATATTGAGATAACAAGGTCAAATAAAACAAAAAAATTAAGTCATCACAATAGAATCAGTCTAAATCATATGCGTAAAAAGGGGGGGGGGTTCTAATAATCCCCCTGTCCGTTGAGAATTTTTTCACAAATCGCTCCTATATTAATACCTATACTTAAATTGTTCATAATACAATTAATAACTGTGTTACTTGCATAATTAATTAATATCAATGAAACAATGGTACACATTAGCTTTTTAAACATATTGTAAACAATTATTTACTTGCAGACACCTACACATCCCTATGGGGTTTTTTATGCAAAATGACTCTTTTGAGAGGGTTGTTTTAAAACTTTAGTAGTAAACGTTAAGCACCGTCACCACTTCCCGACATACGTGTAACCAGGAGGCTTGGGAGTTCAACACCCCATCAGCTAAAAAAAACTTTGCAAGTGTTTTTTTTTTTAAATCAATTCCTTATTAAAAATAACTCAAATTATTCACAGTAAAATTCATCAATTTTACTTGTGTAAATATTTTTTTAAAATTACGTTGAGGAATGGGTCGTATTGACCATTTTCCTTCATGCAGCCCAATATAAACCAGACTTGTGTAAATAGTAAAGGATTTCAATGAAACAGTGGTACATTAGCTGTATGAAAACATTGGCATAACCAAAGGAGTGGTGGTTCAAACCCCCCATTCAGTTAAGAATTTTGTTTCACATATAAGATTTTTTTCACAAATAACTAATTTATTAATACTTAAATTGTTCATAGCATAATTCGTCATTGTTTTACTTATGTAATTGATAACTGATACCAAGGAATGGTTCATTAGATGTAGATTTTTATATTTACAATGTATGGTTGTTATAAGAAAATAAGCAATGCTGGAACACTCCACTACACTCAATTATAGTGGTAGTTTGAACTCCTATATCTTCATAACTGAAAACTGCTCATAGAAATAATCTTTATTAACACAGAATTTTATATGTTGTAGATAGAGAAAAATTTTCAAATGACAATCACACGTAATTGAAGTTAACAAAAAAGTCTAGTTCTAACCTCTTCAGAACCAACCATATACAAATTGGTTTTTTTCTTTCTCTTTCTTCTGATAAAAATTATGAATTACTTCAACCTCGGGTCTCAACTATGCTGAAAGCCTAATAATTTTTAAATGATAAGATATTGCTGAAGAACTCATGGTTTTTGTATAATGCTCTATTATTATCACTTTATAAGCCCAATTAAAATAGGTTAGAAACACAAAGTACATTTTTTTCATGTGATATTGTATCTTGGGAAGCGCCTTTTCATATACATAGGTACATTTATTGCTACAAAACATAAATTTTGTACATAATATATCATTAGCACTAAAATAACACAGTATGTGTAGCAAATAAGACAATACAATTTTTATGAACCCTATTTCATGATGCAAAGGATTTATGGATCACTTTTTTGAACAGAATACAGATTAATATTATGTGCAATTTAGTGTTATATGTATCTGGCATCTCCTTTTTTTTGTATTCTAGTAAAATTTATGTGAACAGTAAGACGTGCTGTTCTTATTATCTTACTTTCTAGTTATTAAATCCCGAATTCAACTAGCTATCACTTTATTTCATTAATATTGCAACAGGTTATGGGTTTTAGCGACATTCAACTGCGCAGATAGAGTAACGATGGCTCTGACGACATATTTGAGTTCACCATTTCTTCTGGACTGTGTGTAGATGACTGTGTACCAATACCTTTTCTTTTTGTCGCACACTTTGGTACATTCAGTAGTATTTTTATTCATGCCCGGCGAAGAAGTGAAATTGCATAACAATCAACAGTTGCCTGTTTGCTTTATTTGGCAATGGGACTAGGCCAGATATTGCTTACACAGTGAGTTTGGTACTTCATAAGTTGGACAACCCCACAGAGACTGATTGGGAAATCGTGCAGACATTAAGATACCTTTGCAAGATCATTGGATATGGGCATTGTGTACAATAATGAAGATGACAGAAGCCCGATGTTGTTTAGTGATGCAGATAACAGCTGTGCAGAAACACTCAGGTCTCGCAGAGGTGTAGTTTCTTTCTACGGTGGATGTGCAATTACGTGTGAAGCAAACTACAGGAGACCATATCCAATTCAACGACAGAGGCAGAGTTCATGGCATGCTGGCAGGTTTTGAAATGTAAACAGTTCTTGGAAAGCATGGATAAATTGACCCTGAACATGTGATGCAGCAGATATACAAAGAGCTCTTGAAATGCATGATGGAAGGAAAGCAGAGATAAACTGTTACCTCGAACATATGATTCAGGCAGCTTTTGAAATGTAAACAGTTCTTGAAAAGCATGATGGAGGGAAAGCAGGGATAAACTGTGACCACGAACATATGATGCAGACAGGTTTTGATATGTAAACAGTTCTTGAGTAAACTTAGAGAGAATTTGTGGCTTGTTCCATTTCATTCTTTAAAGGTTGTGTCAGACTGCAAATTGGGCATGTCAGACTATTTTAACCAGCTTTGGTGACTGCAGATGATGCAACGTGAAATTGCCCTTGATGCTGAAACATTCCAGAACTTGTCTTGAAAGACTTGCAGCGAATCGAACAGATGTGATCGGAATCCATCACTAAACGTTGATTGGAAAAATCACCAAATACAATCGTGCTCGAAACAAACTATACTAAATGTGATAAAGCTAAAAAAAAATAAAGAGCTAATATATTAGGCCAATCGTATCGCACTCGGGAAAACTTTTAAACTGATATAATAAATAACAGTTGGACTCAACCAAAAAAGCCTGTACTTTCGGTTAACCGTGTCTCCATCCGCTTGTCTTGTTTATTTACATCCGTAGTTACTTATTTTACTTATATACTCTCGAACCCAAAAACAGAGGGAAAATCACGTGCCCCTTTTCAACCAATGAGATGAGGTTGACTCGATGGATCAAGCTGCCCTGAACGTCTTTTTTGCTGATATGTGTCTACTCGCAAAGAAAAGGATAATCTAAATACCCAATTTACTCTTACATCTACACAAAGTTTGTTTTGTTACAGACTTCGTAAGTATATCAGCAACATTGTCTTGAGATGGGACGTATACAAAATTCACTACTCCCTTGTTGACAAGATCACGCAAGAAGAAATACTTCAAATCGATGTGTTTGCTTCTTTCCGAGGTTTCTTGATTCTTGGCAATACACATTGCTCCTTGATTGTCTACCAAAATGGGTTGGAGTTCACCAATGAACATCTTCATCTGTAATTCATTCAGCAAGTTTATGATCCATAGAACCTCCTTTGCAGCATGGCACATTGCGACATACTCTGCTTCCGTAGACGAGAGTGCAGTGCAAGTTTGTTTTCTACTGCACCACGAAACAGCTGCTCCTGCCAGGACTATGACGTATCCACAAAAGGATTTCCGATCAATTCGATCACCACCCCAATCCGCATCAGAGTATATCTTCAATATTTCTCCCGTCTTTTTGTACGTTAGTTGCTGATCTTTAGTTGCTTTCAGGTACCTGAATATATGTCTAATACCTCTCCAATGATCGTCAGTATTATGCTCATTGAATTGGCTCATAAAAGTCGACGGATATGACAGGTCTAGCCGCGTTCCACAGGCTAGGTACAGTAGACTTCCAACCGCTTGTCTGTAGGGTACAGTTGCCTTTTGGATGTCAGGATCTGGTAAGCGATATTTCAAACTAGGGTCTAATGGAGTCGACGCACCCTTGGCACTTTCCATCTTGAAGGTGTTGAGGATTTCTTCAGCATAAGAGGATTGATCCAAAGTCAATGATCCATCCTCTTTCCTGTCTATTCTCATGGACAATATATGCCTTGCTTCACCCAGATCTTTAGCTTCAAAGAGCTTTTTTATCTTGACTTTAAAAGCTTCAATTTTTGCTTTCTTCTTTCCAAGGATAAGTAAGTCATCTACGTATAGACCTATGATGACTTCTCTTTCATCGTCATAGTATATACATGGTTCTGCAATTGAACGATTTAGGCCACATTGTCTTAAAAATTCATCCAAGCACTTGTTCCATTCAAGCCCCGATTGTCGCAAACCATATAAGCTTCTTTTTAAATGGCAAACAAGATGTTCGTTCCCTCTTTCAGCTGTCCCTTCAGGTTGAATTATGTAAACATCTTCTTTCAGAGTGCCGTTAAGGTACGCAGCTGTTATGTCCATTTGATGTAATTTGTAATCCATTTCAATGGACAATGCTAGTAGCATACGAATGGACTTGATTTTTATTACTGGCGAAAAGGTTTGATTGAAATCAACACCAGGGATTTGGGAATATCCCTTTGCAACCAATCGTGCCTTGAATTTGGAGACGTTTCCTTTTTCATCGTATTTTCTCCGGAATAGCCATCTTGAACCAATAACTTGGGTATTTGGTGGTTTTGTGACTAGTTCCCAAGTTTGATTACGTCTTAAGTTATTAAGTTCTTCGGTAATAGCTTCTTTCCATCTCTCTACATAAGGGGATTTCATTGCTTCTCTCAAATTTGCAGGGTCTTTCTCATCTAGTGTAGACAAATTTGGTTCAGCTGTCATGTCTTCTTTCACTTTGTACAAAACATAATCTTCTAAGTACCTTGGTGGTTCTCGAGTCCTGTTGCTTCTTCTAATTAGATCATCAGCATTTGTGGGATATGCATCTGAATTGGTATCTTCATTTGCTTCTTCTTCAATTTCACTTGCTTCATTATTACCATCTTGCATTACCTCAAAACTATCCGAATTTCCTTCATTGGAGGAATTTGTGGTAAGTGTCTCACCTGGGATGTCTCTATCAGGTACATGGAGTGTAAACTCTTTTGTATCAGAGTTTGGAATTGATAATTTTTCTTTGAAAGGGAAAGCGGTTTCTTCAAATGTCACGTTTCGGCTTACAAAGAATTTATCATTCTTAACGTTCCATAGCTTGTATCCCTTAACTCCCTCCACATATCCAATCGTGATGCATTCTTCTGCTCGAGGAGCTAGTTTTCCACTAATTTGACTGTTGTCAAGTTTAGAGAAAACTCTACAGCCAAATACTCGAAGATTATCAATGTTTGTTTTTCTGCCAGTCCATATATCATTTGGTATATTTCCATCCAATGCGGTTGTTGGACATCTGTTTCGAATATAACAAGCAGTATTAACAGCATCAGCCCAAAGATGACTCGGTATGCCTGACTGTATAAGCAAGCAACGTGTCATGTCGAAAAGAGTTTGGTTTGCTCTCTCGGCAACACCATTCTGTTGTGGTGTTCTCGGTACAGTCAGTTGACGAGAAATCCCATGTTCTCTCAGGTAATCATCAAATGCATGGCTAATTTATTCTCCACCATTGTCACTACGTAAAATTTTGATTTTGGCACCATGAATATTTTCTACTTGTTTCCTGTACTCATCAAACTTCTCCAATACTTGGCTCTTATATTTCATCGGCCTCACCAACATGTATCTTGAGAAATCATCAATAAAGGTCACCAGGTAATTTGACCCTCCCTTCGAAACAGGTGAAATTGGTCCAGTGACATCTGAGTGGATGATTTCTAGTGGTTTTGAGGCTCGTTCTGCTTCTTTAGTAGGGAATTTATATTTCTTCATTTTCCTAGAGTACATACTGTACACAGTTCATTTGTATCTTCATTACTTTTTTCTACAGTCAAGTTCTTCAAGGTGTTAAAGTTCGTATTGAGTTTTCTTACTCCTTCCATGTGAAGGTGGCCCAATCTACTGTGCCACAATTTTTCTTTGACCGATCTCGTCAAGTAGGTGGTTTCAGGCATTTCATCCACTCGATAGAGTCTTCCATGTCGGTATGCAGTCAAGATAAGTTCTTCAGTTTCATGTTTCAAAACCTCTGCCTTTCCTTCTTTGAAACGTACTTCACATCCCTTCTGTTCTATCCGGCCAACTGATAGTAGGTTTGCTCCGAGGTCAGGAATATACAAGACATTTTGTAATGTGATCTTCCTTGAGCCACAATCTTCACTGAGATTCAGTGAAATGTCTCCGCAATACGAAACCTTTTTGCATCATTTTATTATTTTGTACTAAGTTAAGAAAGAAGCCATCTGGTGGATTAAATATTCTTGATTTTTTCGGCGTCTTGTCAGTATTCAACCCTCCAGTCTCCAATCCCAGTCACTTTAACTTTTTCAGAATTGGCAACTTCAACCATCGATGATGTAGATTTCAGGTTTGAAAATTTGTGCCGATGTGATGACATATGCTCAGTGGCTCCACTGTCTAAAATCCATGAGTTTGAGCCGTCAATTCCAGGATGGTTTATTGTTAAAGCATGATGGGTTTCTTCATCTATGACAGTTTTTGCCGAATTTTGGTTTCTTCTAGATTCATCACAAAATCTTGATATGTGGCCCCATTCTCCACAGGAAAAACAACGAGTGTCCCTCTTAGTTTTGGTGTCATATCCTTCAAAGTTATTTGTGTTTTTCTTTGGTACATGTCGTTTAGAGAATTTACTCGTCCCTTTGAAGTTCTTTGTAGTTAAGGCTCTTTCATCGGGGATCTGAGTTGAATTTTCTTCTGCTTTACGAGATATTCTTCTTTCTTCTACAGTAATTCTTGCCTTTACTGTCGTCGTCGTCAGATTTTCTTCATCTTTTTCAAGGCTTAGGATTAAGGGTTCATATGCTTTTGGCAAGCCTATGAGCATCACTAGTGCAACTTCTCTATCTGTGAATGCATATCCTCCATTAGCAAGCTTTCTGTGAATGTCGATTAGTCTTCCTAAGTAATCTTTAACTGGTTCCCCAGGCTTCATGATAACGTTGAAAAAGTCATGCATCAACTGCAAAATGTGCAAAAGTCCGAATTGGGTGTGCAGCTTCTTCAAAATGTCCCAATCTTCAGCAGCACGGAGACACTCCCCTATATCGTCCAAAAATGTGTCTTCAACTATTAGGAGTAATAGTGCCAATGCTTCTTCGTTTTTTCTTCTTTCATCATTCGTCAGTTCCGGACCAAATCCAGGTTGAATGGCCTCCCAACAGCGTTTCTGGACTAACGCTGCCCTGGCGCGAATGCACCATGTGTGATAGTTCTCGCCATTTAGTTTGCAAAATCTGTGTTCTTCGTGAGCCGCCATCATTTACATAAACAAAAAAGCTTTCTAGTAAAAAAATGCCTTTTACCTCTTCGGAAAGTCTTGTGTCTCTTCTATTTCAACGTTCCGACTTCTTCTGAACGTATTATTTCTTCAAGACGAAATCAATGAATGGCACTTCGCTTTTAAGTAAATGTTCATCAACAAATATCAATATTTGCTACTTCAAAAAAAAAAAAAAGTTCGTTTTTCAATAGATCTCTTCCTTAACGATGCTTCATAAAAAAAAAATGGTACTTTCGTTTCTTCAGTAAGAGTCCAACTCGTGCTGATAACGTGTTAGATATTCAAATAAAAGTACCACAAAAATACGTTAATTCAAATTACTGAGATTTATTAAATATGCAAATAAGTAATATATGAATGAAATGAATTTAGAACAGATTAATAAATGACGATCACAAAATAGGCACAATACATTACTTCAAGTCATTTTTCAAAAGTCAACAACCACGCACTGTTGCCACATAGCAAAAGAGAAACTTACATACAAGTATCAGTCAATCTATGTGGTTCGGACATAGAGCAGCATTTCCAACACTTGCGTTGTGGCAGCGGCGCCGCACGTTGAAAAACCGGATGTGTGCACCAGGCCTTAGAGTTATGTTCCACTCTGGCCACTGCTCTATCCTCCTGGTTCCATTTCCGTCAGGCCAGAATAATTAGTATAAACCAAATAATTCAGTCATGAAATAGCAAATCCAATTCATTGGTTGAGGAGTTTTAAGCTGGCACATTGCAAGATGGCCCTATATCTATTTTTCGTGTTAAAATAAATGCCATGCTTTATGTAATTATCTTTATCTTAGAAAACAAACGTACTTAGGAGACACCAAATTTTTTATAAAATTTATGAATGATTCTTTCCAGTATAATTCTACCCATTATTTTCAGTATCTGAGAGGAAGTTCAATTTAACTTAAGGTTGGCAGTGGGGGTTTTGGGGTGGGCTATAGCCCAGGGCTGCAAACAATTTTATAAAACTACAAAAGGCCCAACAAGAATAAAAATATTAACCAATTTAAAAATAAAAATTACATGTTTTATTTTAGAATGGCATGGTATGAAATTACCAGAAATAACTTAAAGCCTATGGAAAGGGAGAGCAGAATGCAAGTACCTAACTCCCTCCTCCCCATATCAAAGTATAGGCTTATTGGAGAACTAAGTTTTTATTTTAACTACAGTTCCTTATCGTCGACTGTACAGTATTTTCGCAATATTTGTTGTTGAAATATTGGTAAGAGTTGGTTTGCTGATTAATTATTTCAAATTTCTAAAATCTAATGGGAGATTGCAAAAGTTTTTTTTTTTTCTATAACTATTTGTTATTGCATTTGTTTCTCCTGTTCAGTAAAATTGAAAATTAGTAAAAATGTTGTATACATTTTGCTTTGATATAAATACCTAACTAGCATTTTCATGTGTTTGAAGTATTGTCATTAATGTTTTTCCAAATGTGATTTGTCCTTAGATTTTGTGTCATGAAAAATATTTTTTTTCCCCATGCATTCTTATTTGATTAACACTAGAACGTCCGTCGGTGTCAATTCGACGCCGTAGCCTGTTTATTACGTTCTCCTTTCCGCATTTGTGAATTGAATTTGAAAATTTTTGGTGTCTTTTAATTATTTTCCTAGATGAATACACTGTAGAAATTCCGTTGGTCTAGATTCATTTATGAAAATTTTACAGCTAAATTTACCTAGAACGTCCGCTGGTGTCGTTTCGACACCAAGTGAATTTATTTTTTAAGGACTGCATTTTTACTTGCGTGGTTAGAACTAAACTCTTTTTTTTTTCTGTTTTCCTACTCTTACTTTTCTTGGACCAGCCTTGGGGTAAGGTTTTATCTCTTGAGGATAAATGTATTTCCTCACAGGTTTACAGATAGTGCATGGTGTATGAACAGTTGCTGATCAACCTGCAGTCTGTGATTCTGATTTACTTATGGCAGGATCCACCACTTCTGATTATTGGGTTTTGTCTGTCTGGTCTTCAGTTTCATTAGTCAGCTCTTCAGTTTCAATAATCTGACCATGGGAATAATATTCAGTAGGACAAGGCCTATCTGACACATACGAACACAAATAAAATCTTCTTCACAAAACATTTCTCTATTAAAAGACCATATTCCAGTCGCTGAAAAACCTTTTGTAATATTTTGTGGAGTGATAAGAAAATAAGCAGTGCCAAGCAAAGAAGATATCTCATAGATAGAGATTGTACGACCTGGATTACACAGCATCCTATCATTTGCAGCTAGATTGAAGAAATTTTTAAGTGACTTGAACACAGTTTTGTCTAAAGACTGCAATTTGTTACTGGTATGGGGGAGAGGGGGGGGGCAGGGTTACAACAACAATTCCGTTATCTTTTGTAAAATTTAGACTGGAAATCGTAATACGCGATTCATGATTGTCCATTATTAGTACAACTGGATTTTCTTTCGTTCAGCGTGCATGTGCCTGGAAATCTGTTAGAACATTAACAAAAATATCTCCATTCATCCAACCCGATTTTGTTGCATCACCCGCAGTCCCACGTGGAGCTCCATTCAACATGCACAAAACTTTAAATTTACTCTTAGAATTACTATTTAGGAAATACAAAATAATGGGGTATAGACTTTCCAGAAGCATTAATAAATCCACACATAGTCACAAGAACAACCCTTTAACCAGAAATTAATTGACCTATTTGTTTTTGGCCTCTTTGACTGAGAACTTTAGGAGGATTGTGAACTGTAGTAAGTGCAGTTTAGGCCTATGAAACAAATAAACTATTCTTAAATGTTTATGAATGTAAAAAATCTAACTTACTATTGAAATCTGTACTTTTTTTAGAAGAAAAAAAAAACAGTTTAATTTTGCATGCTTTCAAAATGATTACTGTTTTGATCTGGTGTTGCTTCTTCCTATTAAAAGTTTCTTTTGGGTGCGAAATGCAGCGCCTAGGGGCACACTAGGTTGCTATAGATTTCGCGGTCTTGGCTCAAAAACTTTTTTGGCATGGGAGTCAATTCGATTTAAGCCAATTTCGATTTTGGAATGCATTGTAGTGGAAAATCACGCCAGTCGCTCACGACGCTCGTCTCTCAGTGCCCGTCGGTGGATTTGATTACGCTCCTTGATATCGCGAATCTTGCCTGAATCGTTTATTCTTTTTTTTTTTTACAAAATATTTTGTTCATGATATTCATTTTTGTGTAATCTGTATTTCTTGTGTTTGTCAGTTCTCAAATATTTTTTATCTTAATTGCTCTTCCTGTCTGTAAATTGTCCAAAAATTGTAGTGTAACTATGAAGGTTTTAATTACTGGTGTGGATTCGATGGTCAAATACGGAGTAATCGGAAATCAGTACGGAAAAATCCGTATTTACCATCACAATGACATGGTATTGTAATATATATTCTAGCTTTTTCAGGAATCACCATTGAGCGTGTAACGGAAAAGGTTTCATCTTTAAAAGAATCGTGACTTGATTCTGGTTCATGTAGGTACCTATAACACCTATGATTGCCTTGAGAAATGCTTCTCAAAATTTGAGGATCTGTTGCAAAACATAATAAACTGTAGTGATTTCAGCTATATTATCTCCCGATAACTACCTCTCTCCCTTGGAAAAACAATCGGAAGGTTCCTGGTTCGAATCCGGGTGCGGGCATAAATGTTTGTAAGCGTATGGTGTAGAGGCGGCTGGTGCACCTTAAATCTGTCGTGGCTGAAAGTCCTCACGTTGGGTTGGCGTGGAAGTTTGGGGAGTGGGGTGCCAGCTCAGGTGTTACTTCGTCATCTGACCGTGGTTCAAAATTTCGAGGTGTTGTCCTCGGATCTTTCCCTTAAGGCAGTGCTCCCCAACCTTTTTATCGCCGAGGACCGGATCAACGTTTGATAATTTTAACGCGGCCCGCTGGTGGGGGGGGGGGATATGTTGATTGTTTATATTTTAGATTGATTTGATTTAATAATTTTAATTTAATTGGATTTAAACATGCCTTCAAAATAAAATACAGTTACACCAAAAAATGAATATAATGTGATTTAACATTTTAACTCACTAGAACGCTGAATCAATAAAATAGTTTCCAAAACCACAAAAAACCCACGAAGCGCTCGAACTCTTTTAAAAGCAAAGACAGGTGATCGTGCACCAACTAGGAGAATGAATGTTTAGGCTCAGTCTCGCCTAAAATCCCCGCTAATGTCTGAAACATGTCCAAAATGCCTCTGTTCACACGCCGTCCCCACAACTTCAGTTTTGCCTTAAATGCAGCTACTTTGTCTACCAACTTGAAAAAAGTTGTCACATTTGTCAAAATTGGAAAATAGAGACATACAGAAATTATAATTGAAGCTCTAGTAACAGAACAAATTTCAAGTTCTGATTTACCGCCTCCTAATTTGAGTGGACATTTCATAGATAAGAACCGCACAAACCCGAGATAAATACACCAAAGTAAATAAAATGGAAATAATTTAATATTTGTTGGACGGCCCGGTACCATTTGATCCACGGACCGGTACCGGCCCGGGGGTTGGGGACCACTGCCTTAAGGGACTGATCCCGGATCGTCGTCAATAGCCCGTTGTGTTGCTCTAGCACGACGTTAACTAAAAATTACCATTACCCTTGAAAAACAAGCTATGAGACCTTTTCTTCAGAAAGTGAACACAAAAAATTATCTTCTTAACCACAGGCTGTTTTTCTACTGCCAAAAGAAGCAAAATATTTATTTTTGTAGATCCCAGTCACTTGGAAAGGTAGTATGGCAAGGCTGCTCAGTTTACATCTCAATTCTTCATCTGAGAGTTTAATTCCACCTGAGCCCAAGGCTGTTGAACTGAATTCTACAATTGTTACAGAAGGTTCTGTTCAATGTAGGTATTAATCTCTATAATAATGTACATCAAATATTATTAAATGTGTAATTGTGTAACACTGTTTCCATATTCATTCTTTAGATGAGGCTTGGATAACAAGTTCACTTTTTTTTCACTAAACTTCCTATAGTTCTCAATATAACAATATAGTTTTCCAACTTCCAGTAGTAAGAACCCTGGAGGTAGGATCACTGTTTTGTCAAATCATTCCAGGATTGAGGAGTCTCAAATTTTACTGACAGTGTTATTGATGGATTTTTATTGTTCTTTGTGGCACAAATTCCTCTGCTGCCAGGTGCTTAGAAACATATTATATCTACAAGACTAATGAAATATTAATTGGCTGGAGAACAATTTGCCCATAGTGAATATTTATTTATACCTTTAAATGAAAATAATCTGGGTTCTATTGGTTGGAAAAGTTTCATTTTTATGAACCCTGCGGTACAACTTCTGCTCAAAATTACAAAGATTCCATTCAATTACGGAAAAATCAAATCTGTAAAGCTTTAAATCTTCTGGAAGAATGTTTAATTTCATGCCCTCCTCACTTTAACCAGACAGATAGAACTAAACTATGTAGCTACTGATTGCCCATCTAGCAATAAATTAGTTTCATTAAATGTTGAGAAGACAAGACAGCTTCTGGTTGTAAAAATTTACTTCAATAATTTGCTTTGTCAAGATCATAAAATATAATAAATTGAATTATATTATTGAATTTAAAAAAATTGTCGAGAAATATTTCAACTAAGCAGCAAATAAGTATGGATACACGGATACAGTAATCTTGCATATTCTTAAGTCTAGCTACTGCTAAGAATTAAAGTGGAAAATTTGATATGTAGCGATTTCAAGATATGCCAATCATTTGCATTGTGCAGATTATAAGATGTAATAAGGTCAAGATTGTTGGATTAAATTGTCAAAAAATATTTCACATAAGTAGGAAGTGAATACGAATTATCTTAAAGTAATCTCAAACGTTCACAAGACTCACTACTGCTATGATTTTAAGTGGGAAATTCGAGATGTAGCCATTCAATATATGCCCTTAAAATTCAGGTAGGTGAAAAGCATGGCTACTACTTGAGTGTAATTATAAAAAAAATCAGTGTGTAAAAAGAAACAATTCTTGTTTTTAGGATTCAATTGGAAAAGTTTGTATCATTGTATTTTATGCAAGAGGAAACATAATTAATTTTACTCTTTCAGGATAAGGGTAAACAGAATGAATTTTTCTCTTTCAGGATGCAACTCCAGAGTTTTGTATCATTGTATTTATGAATAATAAATTTCCTTTAGTAAAGATGGCTAGTAAAAGATTTTGCAAATTCAGAAACAATTCACCTGAGCCTGTAAAGAATTTCACTGCACCATGATTATAAATTCACATTGTTGACATTTTCATCAAAACAACTGTTATGTTTCCTGATAACTAAATGATGCTTGTTTTGAGTGATCATTTCATCTGTCATCAATAATGAATTTCTTTTGGTTCAGATAATCATAATAGAAGTGCAACATTGATAAACATCTGATCATTTCACCCATTACATACTACTCGGCAGAATATTATTTCCTCATTTGGTTAATGGAGCAGACAGCTTACTGATTATTATTAGTTGGTGGTATATTCAGTAGGTTTTATATTTTGCATGTAGCACCTTTTCAGAAATACAAAGGCAATAATTATTTATCAATAGTGCGAAGCTTCAAATTGAATAAGTTATTTTAGAAAGTAAATTTAGAGCAGCTTTTGGCTATAGCCCCCCTAAATCTGCAACTGTATATAGCATGTGTTAAGCACAGTAGCCAAATAATGAGTGTACCAAATTTGTTGTGAATTGGTCGAATTGTGATATATATATATATATATATATATATATATATATATATATATATATATATATATATATATATATATATATATATATATATATATATTTATATATGTATATATATATAATATTTTATTCCAATTTGGATCACGGAATTGTTTTGCCCATCTCAAAACCTAAGAAAATTAGAGCAGGGGTTAATATATAAGAGCCAATGTTTTCTACAGGATGTATGTACCTACCATATGGTTGGTGTGAATTCTTAAGTGATCGTAAAAATAATCTAAAAATGTAATTCCCTTGAGGATTTCGAATTGTTTTTAAATCCCACTGAACACCTAGGTCAAATAGAACTGGGGTTAATATGTTGCCTACGTTACCCCCAGAGTTATGAAGAATAAGTGTTTTCCAAATTTGGAGTGGACTGGTCAAACCGTGTAGATCTGTATAGAGGACAGACGTCAACTCTGCTGTATCCCCTTGAGGCATTATGCGACAAATTTATCTTGAAACATATTTTGCTTCTGATCTGAAACTGAAATGTTTATTATTAAATGGTAGTATATGGCAGAGATAAAATAAAAAAAGCTATACACTTTTGATTTGAGGAATTTAGATTTTAAAAAATTTAGTCACCTGCTAGCATGGTGTTAAAGAATTTTAAAGACAGGTATGTAACGAACCAGCTTTTGGTTTAATCACTCCTTAAAGGTCATTTGTATAAGTTTTTAGTATAAGACTGGTAAAAATGTTAACACTTTTAGGGTGGTGGAACGTCAAATTATGTTCAGTATTCTAAAATATAAATGTGCCAAATTTGGTGTGAATTAGTCAAACGGAGTAGATTTGTATGGAAAATAAACACAAACACATCCTTTTTTTTGTATAAGTAGATTACAATCCTTTTTTTTTTTTTTTTTTGCGTTTGTGTTCAAACGGTACTATTAAGAGAGAGAGAGAGAGAGAAACGATACAATTATTTAATCATACCAAATTCTTCATTTTCAGAAATAACGAGAAATCGCGAGTTTTATAAGAACGCTGATGTAAGTCCTCCATTAACTTATGCCTCACTATCGGACAGGTAAGTGTTTAATATTGAAAAAACACCTTACATGCTTTCTTGGGGGTATGAATATGTTTTGCATTCACTTAATTATTAAATGTTTTATTTCTATTTCTTGAAAAATTGCTAGAAAATAATCAGTTTTATTTTCTTTGATTTCAGGCCATTATTGAATCGCCAGAAAGGCAGCTAACATGGAATTAAATATAAAATTGATTCCAAAACACGTTCTGTTACTTCAGAAGGAACGCCGCAACATGGAAGTAAAGCACATTCCACAAGTCTCAAATATTTTTTTAAACAGCACTAGAGTTGTTCTTTAAACCAAAAACCGGAACTTTTGCGTGAATGAAACAAGAATTCGTCAATGAAAAAATTACAAATGTTTATGTCTAGAGTTTCATGGCGACAATTAATTTGACAATTCATACACCCGAGAGTGATTTCGACAATTTGTATATGATATATGAACCTAATATGAGGTTAATTAATGTCTCACTTCAGCAACGCACTATTGCCGATGTTCCAGGATCAATCCCGAAGGGAAAGATCCTAAGATAACGCTTCGTCCTTTTGAACCACGGTCAGAAGACGAGAACAACACCTACTCTAAACTTCGACACCATACCAATGTGAGGACATCTGAGGCCACAGATTTACCACGTACCAGCCTACGTTCACTAGTCTTTAGTTGGATAGAGATTTGAACTGATAACCCTCGGGTTGTTAATCCGCTTTGATCAAATCTGACCTGATGTTCTTACGTCAACAGCAGGGACGCCTACCCTAGGGACCCTACCCCTTTGCCTCACCAATATTTTTATGGATGGATAGGTGGGTAGTTAATTAGCGTCGCTCTGAAGCAACTCAACGACCTATTGGCGACGGTCCGGCCGTTATCCCGAAGGAAAAGTCCAAAGATAACGCCTTGCAATGATGACAACACTTGAGCTGGCACCCCATTCTCTAAACTTCCATACCAAGCCAGGACATTAAACCACGATAGATTTAACTTGTAGATGACGGTCTGAGACTGGACCAAGTTTCGAATTCGCAGCTCAAAGGTTGCTAATCCGTTGCTTTTCCAACTGGGCTCCTTTTTATGGATGGGATAGGACTCACCAAATTAATTATGAAATAAATGAGGATTGCAAATATACGGGTAATATGAATAGCCAAACATAGAGATGACTTTACTCAGGTCATGTGACGTCTTAGGGATGGAAGCGTCTTCTACAATATAAGAATGTTCGCAGTGGTCTCGATTAATAGGTTTTATTTACAATCATGGAATAACCTTGACGGAATTTGGTAGGTGGCGTTTTACAGGCTGGTGGAGTCTAGGTGGAGGGTCTTTATTGAATCTGGTAAATTGTCCTTTTTCGCAGGACTCCGATTTGGACTATCCGGCTCGGGTGAGCCCTTCTCTAGGCTTTACTCGGGTGAGTAAAGGTTTCTAACTCGGGTGAGCTTCTCCAAAGTTCTCGCACGCGTGTACGCAAGTCAGCAAACGGCAGCTCAGGGTCGAGTTTTCCTCCCGTCTGATAGACAAAATCCCAGTTTGGGCAATCCGTTCGATAGGTAGTGCAATGCAGCACAGTAGCAGCTCAGGCTTGAGCTTTTTTCGCGTCTGATAGACGGAATCCCAGTTTGGGCAATCCGGTCTGAGTCCACGAACAGTTGTCGCGACTCGACACGTCTCCAGAGACGGGGTATCGGACAAAAAACCGAGAACGGTTTAACTTCAGCCGGATCAGTTTGATCCCTCGGTCTCCTCCTCCTTCCAAAAAAAACTCTCTCGACTCCGAAAGTTCCAGGGGGTTGTTGGCCCCCCTCTCTTTCATTCGACACACTTGTCGTCTCGTTGTTGGCTGGTTCAAAATCGGCTGTCCATAATAGGTTGATTTTTCCTTTTCGCCGATAGCTTCATTAGCGGACGGCGGCCCGAACAAAAAGCATCCGCGGGTTCTTGTGATCATGTGGAAGCAGCGGAAATGAATTTCTGCCCCGGTGTCTCGTCGGCATCGCGACAAAGATCCTTCGTTCCGCCTCGGTCGAAACTCATCCCTCGAATCACCACCAGCTCGTTAACTGTCGCGGTCTGAGTTCATACGCGGCGTGACCTCTCAGCGTCTGGCTTGACCTCTCGGCAGTTTCTCCGACGAATGCTTGTTTTTTCCCCCTCGCCACAGACTTCGTCACAGTCGTAAGGCCATTGTATCCGGCGACAGCGGTACAAATTTAAGAGGCCCAAACTTCTTGCCCAATCCCAACATTTTTATAGTTTACGCAGAAAGGCATGGATAACATGGGTAGGAGATGTACACTCAACCCTTCTGGCGATTGCCTCGATGAATTATCTCGTTAGTAGCAAAACCGACTGACGGACGAGAAATTTCGTCATTGTAAGAAAACTTTTCAGATCTTGATCTCCAATCCTATAAATATCGGCAATACAATTTCTTGATTACAAGATATCTCGTTATTGGCAAAACTGGTCAGCTTTTAATGGACGAGATATCTCGTCATTAGCAAAATTGGTCAGCTCTTGATGGACGAGGTATCTTGCCACTAGAAAAATTGGTCAGCTGTTGAAGACGTCATTTTCAAAATGTGTCAGTTCTTGATACACGAGATATATCGTCATTGGCAAAATTAGTTAACTCTTGATGATGAACGAGATATCTCGTCGAAACCACCACCACCACACACACACTTGGAGGGTTAAACAAAAAATAACTACTATTGTCCCAGTAATTTCTTAAAATGTCATATTGTACACACTCCCAGATCCTTTATTTGCACTGTTACTTGTTCAAATTTGTCATTGATAAAATATGAATCCCATGCTTTTTCATGGGATTCATGCCTCACCCATGAAGCATGAACAGCCTATGGTGCCTCAGGATGAGGCACCATAGGCTGTTTGCAATGAAATAGTATTGTGAGTAGAGCAAGAGCGTATCATGCATATATGCTTTTCTTTGGTCTGTGTAACTTCCTTCAAATGTTAAATCTATAGGACCCCTTCAAACATTTTCAGCAGGTGTCAGGCCTTACTGTAATAATAGACATGTGTCATATTCAGTGGCCACACTTTCTACATAGCTTCACCTTACAAAATACATATATATCTGCAACCTAAATCTTATTTGGGATTCCCTAATAATTTTCCCACGTTGGGACCATCCATCAACGTGTGCTACCCTTTTACTGTTACCTAAATGTCAAGATGAAGGTATCCATATATATAAAGCAAATAAACTAACTGCATCACTACTTCAAAATAAAATCAAATTGATACTTATTTTCGATAACTCTCGGAATTGAATATTCTGATTTCGATTTTTAATTTCTATTTATTCCATTGCTAATACGATGCTCTTTCAACTGTTCAAATGGAGAGGTTTACTTTTAACACTACTATGACGGCATCGAATTTTTAAGTATTGCTGTTAAGGATTTTTCAATACTTTTTCTGTGGACACTCTAAACAATGGCCATGAAGAAATGAAATCCAAAATAAACATCTTAGCTTGTCTAAGAAGCAAACCCCCAAACACTATAATATTGTACAAAAACAAATAGTGAAATCTGAGCGAGTGGGAGGGAAAATTTCCAATCACAGTCATTATATCTTCAAATATGCAACACTTTGATCTATTAATAATATTTCTGTAGAAATTTCTTAAATTCTCGAAATACTTTTTATTTTAAAATTGAATTCGACGAACCTATTAGAATTGAATTTGAACAAATATAGTTTTGATATTTCATCAGTTCTGACACAGCCATAACCTTGAGTTCCACCGTGACTTAGTAATTTACCCACTGTTCTTGTAAACTACGAGTTGTAGGCGATGCTGGTTCGATTACTGTAACTTACCCCGAGAGTATTTCTTTCTTCTGCATCTGTAAAAACTCACATGTACGTTCATTTATTTGATGTTGTCTGGACAAATATGACCCTTGCGTCTTAGAACCCTAACATCCAATCCAATCCTCATCCATATATAAGCCAAAATTAAATAAAACGAAATTTCATACCCCATCTGTTTATATGTAACTGGTTTTATAATAGAAAATTTTGTTAATTGATCACTACTATTGAAAACGGTCATAAAAATTAATTGTCCATTTTAGAAATTAAAAATTGACAGTATTATTTTTATTCAGTACAACCCAGTGTATAAACCATATGTATAATTCTGTATAAAATTGATGTATATGTAACAATTTTATGTTTTTATCTAACCGTTAGTTACATACGCTTCAGTTCGTATTGTACGTAGTAAAAAACAAGCAAGCAACTATATTAACCACCAACCTAAATTCTAATCTAGCCTCTAGATGATCCCGGTGCAAAGCAAATGCAACTAGAACTAACAAAGACAGGAATGCCGGGGTGCGATTTTCCAAACCCTCAGAGATACTGCACCGCCAGGTGACAGGCCGGTCGCGCTGGATTACGATTTGTTGCTGAACCAATTAAATTGACCGGTTATCGGGTTGCACTAGGACACTAGCGCGTCTTTGTTGGAATGGCTCCGCGTTGCGTGGAAGATTCTATTTTGTACCGTAGGTAGGTAGGTAGATATTAAACTCGTGAAAAGTGAATCGATTCTTCAATTCGATTCTTTCGTAACTTTTTTTTATCTACAGTGAGCTATGATTATTTACTTGTTATAATATCAATTGGATAGACAAGAGGATGTATTTATTCCACACTGATGACATTTATTTTGGTTTTTGTATTGGATCAATCAGATTTACTTATGAAAGATACCTTACAGAGATCAGAACACTTCTCTGAGGGAAACCTCGAACACTTATTCGCGATGAAAATCGAATTACATTTCGAATTCATTCATACAGTAAATATGCTTCAAAAACATTGAAGACACGTAAAAAGACTACCAGACAAGTAAATAATCATACCTCAGTGTCGATCCAAACAAGTTACGAAAGAATCGAACTGAAGAATCCATTCACTTTTCACGAGTTTAATATCTACCGACCAACCTACGGTCCTAAATAGAATCGTCCAGGCAACGCGGAGCCATTCCAACAAAGACGCGCTAGTGCACTACTACGACTTGGCGCTGAAGAAATCTCGCCGCACATTCTTCATGTTGTTAGTGTTATCTTGATTGTGTTACACGTGTGGAGCGCATAATGGAAATAGAATTAATATAACTCCCTGGGCAGTTCTAATTGTTACTTCAGTAATGAAACGAGCACAACAACTGCCATCATCCCATGAAATAATCTTTCTGGATTCTACAACCAGTTGTGATGTGATGTCTTCTACTCTAACGATCTTTATTACAGCAACAAAAGTTGGCGCTGTGCCCATCGCTGCTGTAATTCACCAGGCCTAAACCACCGAAAATTATGCTGTAACTTTTGAGTTGCTGAAAGAACACTTTCCAAATTGTTTTGGAGGTCAATAGGTAATATGTGTTATAAAAAGTTATATTTAATTGAGTTTTTTTTTTTTACCAAGATCGAGTTTATTTCAAAAATTGGGTAGGGGATAATAAAACAAAAACTGCGGAATTAAATTTTTAATTTCAACACCCTCTTTTATGACCGAAATAAAAGATTGGTTCTGTGAGACAAATATTATTTTTAGGATGGTTTAGTTAGAAGGGTGTTGCAACAAAAATTTTCTAAAACACCATCGGCAGCTGGATTTATTTTCAATACAGAGGTTTAGTCATTTTAGTTTTATGGAACCTAAAAAATGTATTTGCTTAAGAAGTATTGATAATATATTATATTATATTTAAAAAGTATGTTGTCATCCCTGAGATAAAAACAAGATAATCATATGCTTAACTACACTTGCAGTTTTATAATGTTTGGATTAATAAAACCAGGGAAAAATACATAAAATGTAACTTAATGGGAAGATAGGTATTCAGAATCCACCTTAATAAATAATCGTAGTTGTATGATAAAGGAAAGATCATCAAATGTTAAAATAATTGTTTTAAATAGATATTTACCAACCAGAACCATTCATAAGATGTACATAAAAAATATGACTACAAAATTTTTCAATATGTTTTGTTTACCCGTTGCAGTATCCTCGTATATTCTATAAATATATTAGCATTTAAAGTTACTGCTTATTTAAAGATCCCATTGACTTATTAAAGAAAATCTAAAAACGATCACCCCGCAATATTAATTATTTAATAAGAACTAATCATATAGTTAATTAATCATAAATAATGATTAATTAATTAAGATAATCTAATGGACTAATCAATTTGAGCTGATATTACAGATAATTACTACTTTGCATTTAATGTTCATTGCTTTTTTTGTTAAACTAAGTTTCTAAAAAAAACCTGGTTTAAACCAATAAAACCCGTTTAAAAAAAATCAAATCGCCCAAACTGTTAGCTATTGAAACTTCTTGCTAAAAGCGCGACGACGGAGCGATAAGTCGCCAAGAAGTTGGATCAACCTTCCCACAATTCCTTAACGCTCCTCCCAGCGACCGGCCTGTCACCTGGCGGTGCAGTATCTGTGAGGGTTTGGAAAATCGCTGCCGGGGTTGGGATCTTTATCTCTCCTAAGATTCGGACCCCTCATATAGGGGGAAGGGGGAGGTCTCATTAGAGGACACGAAATTTTGGAACTTCTGTGTGAGAGAGAAAAATGAGCTATTGCCTACGGGGATGGATGTCCGCAGCTGTCTTGACAAAAGGCCGGACGGCTGACCTAAGTAGACACTTTTCTGAGAAATCTTCTGTACCCCCATTAGGAAAGATTACAATTGTACATCCGGTCGGTGCTACTGAGCCCTGAGGGGCAGAACATGAAAAGGCAGGGCACATAGGCGTAACTAGGGTTGTTGAATCGGGAGAGGGGGGGGGGTTTGGTCGAGGCCAACGAAAAGATAAGGCCTGGGAAGTATTTCGTGACGTCACAAACGGCGGCTTAGAAATCTCACATCGCTGTTTTCTTGAGTAGGACAATTTATTACTTCAGATAATTTATTTTAATTCTATAAAAGAACTTCAAAAATAAATCTGGAGTTAAAAGATAGCATTTTGTTGTTCATTTTTCTTGAGTTTGATTAGTAATATATATTCCTATTAATTTTTATTAAAAACAGAGAAAAAAAATAACCTTTATTTTTAAAGAATAAATCTGATTGCATACATATTTTATACCTTTTTCACACACAAAAAGCATTAAAAAAATTTTCCCAACGTTATTTTTGTTAATAAAATATTCATATTAAAATTCTTTTCTTGAAACAGTATTGAATAACAATATATACAAATTTTAATTCCTTCTTTTGAGTTGAAGTCTTTTGATAAGATGTTGAAATAACATGATTTTAAATTGATACTGAACTATCACAAGGAACACAATTCCCTTGAAAATTTAGTACACAATACTTTTTACCCCCTTGGAATAGTTTAAGGTTTATTTTGAAATTTATTTACTTATAAATGAATTATTTTTACCTGTTATGTGAAATAAAGAAATCTTTTCATAACATAACATTCTTTCATACTTCTTTTCAAACATTTCACCAAATATTATTTAAAATATAGAACAAAACACATCACATAAATTAACTATTCATTATCCCACATTATATTTAGAAATAAGCTTATTATTATTTATATTTGAAGTTATTAAATGAACACATTACTAAATATGTGATATTTTTCATAATATTTTTTAACTTAAAATTAATATACTTATATTTTTATTATTAAAGTATATCAAGCTGTCAACTTTCTTTTATCAGTTCCAGAAGTAAGCTTACAATCAGAAGAACACACAAATTTTCCCCCTAGTAAATTTAAAGTACACATGTTTTTCCTCTTGGAATATTTTCTTATAAATGAATTTATTTTACCTGTGGGTATGTGAACAAAAGAAAATTCAACAAATAAAGCAAACTATATTTATTTTTAAAGAAACAATCTTTTCATTACATAAAAATTTTTTCATACTTGTTATCAAACATTTCACCAAATATTATTAGAAAATAGAACAAAACACATCACATAATGAGACTCTAAATATTCCCAAAACATATTTAGAAAAAGCTTATAACTCATTACATTTGAAGTTACTGAATGAATATTACTAAATATTTCAATGTGATATTTCTAATTCATAAAATTTTTGAACTCAAAGAAATTTGATCTACACACAACTTAATATATTTAAGATGTTTTAAATTTTTTCAACTTTCTTTCATCAGTTTTAGATTTAAGCTTATCGCTCATTACTTTTGTGTAGTTATTAAGACAAATATTGCCAATTATTTGAATTATATTTCTGACTTTTAAATAGGTATCATAACCACATTCTGTGCATATTTCATGTGTAGCTAAGTTTGTTTCAGTCAAATACATTTCAACTATACTTACAAACAAAGTGTGTTGCTTGATAGAATATTTTAAAAATAAAGTTTCGTATTCCTCAGATAAAAATTTTTGGAAAATTACGTAAGAATAAGAAACAATATCAATAACAAACGACGAGGGAAATTTTAAGCCCCCCCTGTTTACTAAGGATAAATAATTCTTAACATCAGCTGTAGCTATGGGAATATCTTTATATTCAACAAAAAAATTATCAGATTGCAAAAATAATGTAATGCATTGTGCACATGACAAATTTAACTTAAATACACAGTAACCAGCAATATAAATAAGAATATTCAGCTCGTGTTTTGTAATGGTATTTAAATCAATGTCATCTGCTAGAAAAATAAAAGGACTAATATCAATATCACTTTTGTCACTGTTACTTACGGATGTTAAAAATTCTTTTAGTGGAATTTTTCCATGTTTATTTGAATGTAGCTGCAAAATACCTTGGACTCTCAATTTTCTTTCAGATTCTAGAATTTGTTGGACAGAGATATGATAATTGGCACCAGACATTTGTCTATACTGACCAAACCTGGCTTCTAGATTATCAGTTTGAAACTTACTAGTCAATACAAATTTTGCACCAGACTGTAAGAGGTATTTAATCACTAATACTAAAGTAGATGATGTGTGTTGCAATGCAAAAAAAGTTTCATTACTTAAACAGCCACTTCGAGGTTTTTGGTTCATATCTTTCCATTCATTTAACCACTTTGCAAATTTTTCTAAAAATGACAGTCTGCTATCAGTTACATATTTAAATGCATTGGAGTTTTCATTGTGAGTGTTACGACCTTTATTTAAATGGCTAACATTTACAATATCCCACCAACACTTAATTAAGTTTAAAAAACAAGCCGTGTCTTTCCAGTTAAAAAATGAGGAGTTTTCTTTAGAAAAAATTTCAAGTGCAAGGTTATTAGATTCATGAAAAATATTTAAAGCCAAATTAACGTTCTGACGCTCAATATTTTTAGGATACAATGTTTTATAGTTTAATTTTGGAGCATATTTTATTAAATTTTGACTTTCTATTTTGTAAAGTTTTCTAAATAAGGCAAAGTGAGCTTTTCTTACAATGTTGGTACCATCAAAATCAGGATATTGTAAAGTTTTTTCAATATCACATTGATTGATCCAATTGTTTCTAACAGACTTAATCAAATGTACAGTATCGAATAACAAATATAAAGACTTAGTATTATTTATAGGATTTTTTACATCACGATCAAATATTTTACCACCAGCAATTTTCTCAAACATATTCCTATTAATTCTATTATTATCTGAGATAATACACAAGACATTATAACCAGCATTTTCTAACATTTTTAAAACTGTACATGTAAAATTAAACAAATCATCTCCTGTCAATTTAGTGACAGGCACTAATGCAGCAATTTCTTTAAAATTGGAATAAACAGATGAGATCATAAAGCTTTGAATACTTTTTGCTTCTTCTAAAGGAACATTTTCAGCAAATCCCACAACAGTTTTTCCTTTATATGATACATTTGGTTTAACATGAATTTCATCTAAAAGCAAATTTACAAGTTTATCTTTTGTTTCTAACTTACTACATTTCATTTTCATATATGCTTCACTATCTGCTGACAGAGAACATTCATTTATTTTAAAAGGATTTAGTCGTTTCAAGGTATCGACAGAAGGTAAAGATAATAGATTGGAACGATATAGAAAATTATATGCTGATGGAGATTTTATGTATAAAGAATATGAAAAAGTTACAAGATCTGTACTATACCTTTTTCCAAGTGTTGTCTTTGATGACAACAATATTTGTTCTCTGATGAAATGTTTGCAATCATAAACATTTTTATCGCCATTATTACTTGAAATATATTTGTTCCAGTACTTTATGGATTCTTCATAAAATATCTTGTCCTCCTTTTTATCCGAGAAAATGCACGGGATTCTACTTAAAATGTTTTCAAGTTGACTCCACAAAACAAGACGATTCTTTGAATCCAAAAGATAAAAAAAGGTTGATGGATTTATTTCCATACCTTCTACAAATACACGGACACACATTTCAGAATCAATTTTAACAGATCCTTTAACGGCAGGCACATCTGTGAAGTCAATAAAAAGAATAAAAATAGCAGTGCTCTCTGCATGTACAACTATATTTTCAAAATGAAAGTCCTTAATTTTGCAATGGATAGCATTAGAAAGATGCTGAAAAGATGATATTAGATCATAACTTTGAAATTTTTGAAAATTTCCCTCATCCACTTCTTTGAGTTTCGAATCTCTGTTTTTTCTTTCTGGTACTTTCTTTTCTGTGAGATAGCTTGGGCATCCAGGAAATATACTAGGGTATGCAGATTCTTTCAGCTTCGGAATTTTTCTCGGGATTTGAATGATTTTTCCATCTTTGGGCAGCTCATCAAAACGAATAATCTCTTCCTCCTTGAAATGTTTACTGCATACAACAGTTCTTTTTCCCAGCTGCAAGTTTTCCCGGGGAATTTTCTTCAGCCAAACATTTTTAAGAGCTTCCGATTTTGGGAAACGAAAAACAGTCACATAATCAGTTGTGTTATCGTAATTTGAACTGCAAAAGGGAACACAACATTTGTCTGGCATTTTGATTCCTCTTTTAGTTCAAACACGACCGTTTTATTCCAAGATACGCTAACAAAACAAGGGCTAAAGTAGAGTAGTAACAGATAGAATTCTCCCGAAGTCAGCCGGCGATTGTGACGTGGGATCACGTGACGACGCGAGCTCCCTGGCCTTCTCTTTTCGTTGGCCTCGGTTTGGTCCTCCCAAAAAGTTTGGATTGTACCCCAGTAAAAAGAAGAAGATTAAAGTAATTATATTAATAAAAGTAACACCTATTAATTATTTATAATTAATTATAGTAATATGGTTAACCCACTGGCTGATTATCCCGCGATTTCCACAGGCAACTCAAATGTAGCGAAATTTGCTCATCCCGCGATTTTCGCGGGCAGGTGTTTTTCTATCTTTATTGAGGAGCGCATCCCGCTTTTTCACCGTTTAACCAATGAAATAAATTACATACAGTGTTAGACGTTAAATTTAGATTTTGGTCAACAGATATCGCTAGTCGTCCACTAAATTGCGGCATTTGAAGGTACTTTGTATTTACCACTCTAACTTCGTGCCTTTGTTTGGCGCCTTTTTCTAATCTGAAATTGCTGCTAGAAAACGTTCAGCGATTGACAGAGTATATATTCCTGATGATTTATCAGATTCTGAAAGTGATTTTAATTTTGATAGTGATATAGATTTTTCGGACTGCTCCTCAGATAGCGATGAATCTGATCATGATTCAATAAACTTGCAAAGCGTTAGGCAGTGGAGCAAAATTGATATGAAGAATATTCCTCCTCCAGTTCCTTTTCGTGGAAATCCGGGAATTACTGTGCATATAGCTAACAATGCAAGTATATTGAGTTATTTTGAACTTTTTTTTTGATGATCAACTATTACGAATGATAGTCAAAGAAACAAATAGATACGCTGAACAATATATCCATAAAGCAGTTTGTAAAGAGAATTCCCGTTGGAAAAAATGAAGAGAAACGAATGTTGAAGAACCAAGACTATTTTTTGCAGTTTTGTTACTCCAAGGAGTCATAAAGAAGCCCCAGAATAAGAGCATTATTATTTTTTTTTTTCATTTTACTTTTTTATATTATGTAATAAATAGAAATTAACTGTAATTCAATTGATATATATATATATATATATATATTTTTGCGATAACATCTGAAATTAGGTTTTCTGACAGTTTAGTTTCTCATGATAAAAATCTATATAAAAAGTCTTTTCTAGAAAGAAAAAAATGCATATTTCAATTCTCCAATATATACAGGGTGGTCCCGAATTCATGGTACAAACTTTAATGGTAGGTACAGGACATTGTAACAATGATTTATTGTATAGGAATGTATAGTCGCAAGTGACGCGGTGAGGCGTAAACAGGGGAAATAAAAGGAAAAAGAAATGGAGTGATCGGTTGGTATCATTGCCGGTAGAGGGCAGTAGATGTCTAGCCGCTGTTGAACATGATGCATCGCAGTAGGGAAAAGCGCCATTCACAATTGTGCTGCCGTAGACGATGGGTGACTTTACGTATGCAGAAAAAGCAGACATGCATTACATGTACGGCCGTGCAAATGGTAACGGCAGAGCTGCGTTACGAATGTATCGCGCGGAGTATCCTGATCGACGAATGCCGGATCATAGAATTTTTCAACGGTTACATCGTCAACTTTGTGAAACAGGTGCGTTCGACGTCAACAGACATGGCGCTGGTCGAGTAAGAGCTGTACGCACTCCAAGGCTGGAAGAAAGCATCTTGAACATTGTGGCTGATAGACCCGAGTCAAGCACAAGAACTGTTGCGCGTGACGTAGGTGTGAGTCATCAGACTGTATGCAGAGTGTTAAACGAAAATCGCTTACACCCCTTCCATTTTCAGAAAGTACAAGCATTGAATCCGGCAGATTATCCTCGCCGCGTGAACTTCTGCCTGTGGGTGATGCAGCAATGTGCGTTGCAGCCGGATTTCGTAGATTATGTGCTATTTACAGATGAAGCGACATTTTCACGCGAGGGTGTCTTTAATGCGCACAATTCCCATGTGTGGGCAACCGATAATCCACATGCAACGCGTCGACATGCGTTTCAACAACGTTTCAGTATTAATGTGTGGGCTGGTATTGTGAACGACTTTTTGATTGGCCCATACTTACTACCCACGCGGCTCACTGGCGGAAGCTATCTTATTTTTCTGAAAGAAGTGTTACCACAACTGCTGCATGATGTTCCGATCGCCATTCGTAACCGCATGTGGTTTCAGCACGATGGGGCGCCAGCACACTTCAGCATTGATGTACGGAATTACCTGAATGCCACGTTTGGTACTCGATGGATTGGGCGTGGTGGACCAGTCCCTTGGCCACCCCGATCTCCCGATTTATCGAGCCTCGATTACTTTTTATGGGGACATCTAAAGCATCTTGTTTATGAGACTCCAGTTGACTCAGATGAGGATCTCGTCGCTCGCTTATCTGTAGCTGCTGCAGGTGTGCGTGAAATACCAGGCATCTTTGAACGTGTACGCCAATCGCTCCACCGACGCTGTCAAGCATGTATCGATACTGGTGGACGCAATTTTGAACAATTACTGTAAACATGACACTTGTCAACAACGCTTTCAATAAAATCTTTGTTTTTCCTTTCGGCCGTTATTTCCCCTGTTTTCGCCTCACCGCGTCACTTGCGACTATACATTCCTATACAATAAATCATTGTTACAATGTCCTGTACCTACCATTAAAGTTTGTACCATGAATTCGGGACCACCCTGTATATAGATTTTTGATATGCAAAAAAAAAAAATACACGATTTTTGTAGCGATTTCGGTCTACAAATTGAGCAGTCAGAGAGTTAATATCTATTAATTATTAAAAAATAATTATATTAATATAGTTAATATCTATTACTTATTAAAAATTAATTAATTATATTGATGCATATTCATTAATTAACACTTGATTTTAAAAAATGAAAAAAAAAAATTATCACATTTTATTTAGAAAAAGACGTTGCCGCAGCCGCCGTCGCATGGTTGAAAACTCGCTTTTTTGCTCGATTCTTAGACAGTTTTCCGAGAAAGTACGGATCAGAAAATTACGAAATTAACATGGTTTGTTCAAAATTGAACAAGGAACACGACAAAGAAGATTTTTTTCCGATGCGGCTATTAGTTTAGTATTTATTAAGTGTCTAAGTGAAAAAGCGAAATTTCAAACGCGAGTGAGCAAAAGACGGACAAATTTTCAGTCTTCAGTCGTGATTTTTTAGAGTGCTTCTAAACGTGAATTTTTGCAGTTCGTCGAGCTATATTAGAAATTTCAATTTGGTTCCTGGTAATATGTTTTTGAAATTCGGGAAAAACCGGTACATTTTCGTTACTTTTTTGATAAACTGTCATATCTATAGCTTATTACTATTAGTTTTTAATTTAAAAACATCGCACAAAACCTTAGAATATACTCTTTCTTACGTTACAATTATTTTCGAAATGGGTTGATAAATAAATTCGATGCGATCAAAAGTTGGTCATACAAATTTTGGAATATTGGTAAATATCCGTCAATTTTTATTAACTGTCATATCTATAGCTTATACTATTATTTTTAAATTTGAAAGCATCACTGCAAACCTTAGAATGTTTTCTTTCGTATAGTACAATTATTTTAAAAATTTGTAATTAAATAAATTTTTGATGCGATTATAAATTGTTCATATAAAGATTTCGGGACTTTAAGATCGTAAGTTCCGATACACAAAACTAAAACTCTCATATATGCAGGCCCTGATTTACCATTAGGCCCGTGAGGCACGGGCCTAGGGCCCCATAATTTAAAAGGCCCCTAAGTTTCAAAAGTATCTAAAAAAATTTAAAAGTTTTTAAGTAGTTACATAAATTATTGGGTATTTAAGTAAATGTCCGTCGACCGTTTCCCCCACTATCACATTCTTGTAATTACACTAATTATCTAACTATTATGTTTTTAATTTTTATCTGCTTTATTTTGTTTTGCCAATAATTATAAGTAATGGCACGATTTTCTCAAACTTTTTGGTGACATCTGTGAAACGGTCAACAGTCAAATACGTATAAGTACCAATTATTGTTATAAAATTAGTTTTTGTGATGAACAAATAACATGGGGGGGGGGGTAAACACGGGGCCCCTTCCTGCGTGTTGTGCCTACTATACCAAATTTTCTAAATCGGGCCCTGCATATATGTAGCTTAATACTATTAGTTTTAAAATTTGAAAATACCACGTGAAAGCTTGGAATACACTCCTTCTTACGGTAAAATTACTTTTAAAACTGGTTCATAAATAAATTCGATACAATCAAAAGTTGATCATACAAATTTCGTAATTTTTAGATCGCGGAGCGATAGTATTCATTCTCTTCATATATTTATCTTCACGGAAATGAAGGTTACATTTTCTTACTAACTTTTATACTTTCCAGATATCAAATTTATCATAGCAACGTTTTTTTTTTTTTTTAATTCGGCGAGGAAAAAAGCTCGTTTTTTCAGACGGCTTCCCGTAAAAGTAGAGATCAGAAAATTAAGAGATTAACATGGTCTATTTAAAATTGTAGAGGGAACAAGATGGAGAATATTTTTACTGATACATTGAGTGTTAAAATAAAAGAGAAATCAATTGCAAAAAGAATGTTGGTTTGCAAAGCAAACCAAAAAGGATTGCTTAGCAATTCCCGGGGGTTCGCGAGCAGGGGGCGGGGCCCCCTAGTTTATACAATATTTACCAGATGTTTTTATGGTGAATTTTAAAATTTACAATACATTTAAATTAGAAATTAAAAAGTCGATTTTTTCGTAATTTCTCAGATTTAAACTTGATTTGCTTGAAGTACATCGGTAAAAATTCTCTCGATTCTGATTCTTTCGTCTATGAGTGCTCACAATTTTTTAATAAGTGTATTAATTATAGACTTATTAATTATAGACTTAGAGTATTAATTATGAATAACTACATGCAACTGTAATATTTATGATGAGATTAAGACATGAAATCATCCATCAGTATTGGAAGAAACATTACAGAAGCATAGGCGTGACTAGGGTTGATGACTGTGGGGGGAGTAGTTCAGCCCCGAGAAGTATGAACTGTACACCAATAAAAAGGTGAAGCATCTGGAGACCTTCTCAGGGAAATTTTCGTACTTTTATGTTAAAAATCACAGATATATTGATATTTTTTTTCGTAGAACATTGATAAAATTATTAAAAATTTTGCGTAAAACAAATGTTAGTCACTTTTATTTCAAATAAAGTCGTTTTAAACAATGTTATTTTATAGTATCATACATAAGAAACACATTGTTTGGTTTAACAACAAATTATTTAAGGATAATCTTGAATTACACTAAAACCTTGATAATTCAAACCCCCCATTCATCCGAGTTTGTTTAATCCGAACCATCTGTTTTTAAAATTTGTGAAACAAAATACAGTAAATCAGTGACAACATATATTACAATTATTGAAATAAAAAACATCATTGGTAAGAATGCACATACATTCAGATTTTTAGATTATCATAAAATTAGAAAGAATCGAAAAATAATCACTAGAACTTCATGAACTGTAAACATTTGGATAAAATTAATTAGTTTTTGCTGTGATAAATACATATAAACATTTATATGTATTTAAGCTGCCGTATCTATATCTAATTACTATTAGTTTTTAATTTTTAAAATATCGCAGTATACCTCAGAATATACTCTTTCTTACGGTACTATTATTTTTGAAATCGGTTAATAATTAAATTGGATGCGATCAAAAGTTCGTGATACAAAATTCGGAATCTTCGGATATTTTCGCTACGTTTTGTTAAAACCGTTATGTCTACGGCAAAAACCATTATTTTTTAAATTTGAGAACATCACTGAATACACTACATTACACTCTTTCTTATGGTACAATTATTTTTCAAATTGGTTAATAAACAAAATCGATGCAATTAAAAGTAGGTCATACAATTTTCGGAACTTTCAGATCGTAACTTCCGATACAAAACTAAAATGGTCATATCTATATAGTATTACTGTTAGTTTTTAATTTTAAAAATATTGCAGTATACCTCACAATGTACTCTTTCTTACGGTACAATTATTTTTAAAATTGGTTCATAAATAAATTCGATGCAATCAAAAGTAGGTGACACAATTTTCGTATTTTTCAGTTCGCGTAGCTGGTTCCGCAAACAGCAGTGGGTTGCATTTTCTACTATCGGGTTTGCCAGATATCAAATTTATCGTAGCAACAATTGCCATAAAAACGATTTATTTTTATTTGGCGAGGAAAAAGGCTCGCTTTTTTCCCTCTGTTCTCAAGACAGTTTACCGACAAAGTACAATCGTAAAGTTTTGATATTAACACTGTTTACTTAAAATTGTACAGGGAACAAGATACAGAAGATTTTTTACTGATGCGGCTATTCGTTTAGGGTGCATTAAGTGTTAAAGCAAAAAAAAGTGAAATCAATTGCGAAAGAAGTATTGGTTTGAGAAAGCAAACCAAACGGGATTGCGTAGCAATCCCCGGGGTCGGCGAGCGTAAGCGAGCAGGGCGCGAAGCCCTCGCTGTGACGTCATGTACCGGAAAGTGAAATCAGCATAATACGAATTATTCAGATAGTTTCACTCTGTGAAAGGAATGTTGGTTTGCGAAGCAAACCAAATGACATCTGTGAAAGGAGTGTTGGTTTGCGAAGCAAACCAAATGGGAATGCGCAGCAATCCCCGGGGGTTGGCGAGCGTAAGCGAGCAGGGGGCGGAGCTCCCTAGTATAAAAAAAAAATCAAGTGGATAAAAATTTCAATTTTGTCGTGCATTTACGTATATCGCCGTGTATACGCCGAGAATGTTTGGAACTTTTTCTAAAACTAAAGTGGGGGGGGGGTCGGCTTATATACGGATCCGCTAATTTCGCAAAAAACTAAGGTACATTTCCGTTAGCCGGGCGCAAGCGATAAATCGCAACTACCGCCAAATATAGCACACAAAATAGTAATTGAATACCCTTAATTAATTAGCACATAAAAATGACAATTGGAAAGAGAACATTTTTTGATACAGCTGTTGGATTCGGATATCACTCCGGTGGCAGCAACTTCGAATTCTTTACGAGCGATTAACGATTTTTATAGCAAATCTAACGGGTGTTGGGAAAGCAACTTTTTTTTTTACTTCGTGCCATCCGGACTCGGATCCGAATCCAACAACTGTTCCAATTTTTAAAGTATTTTAACTTTGTAACATATATGTTTTAAGCACCCAACTGTTGGTTTCGAAAGAGACCAATAGATGGCGCCTGGGAGGTTCCTCCTCCAATGCGCAGTTAAGTTGCGCAGATGTATTTTTCAAGGGAGCCCCGGATGTACGAAAAGTAAAGTGTGATGTGACGCTTGGATGTGAAAAAGACGCGATCCGACTCAGTCGCGGCCTTCATGTATATAGAGTCAATGATTGCTGTTAATAAATCGCAGTAATTACGACCAGGCAGTCCTGTCGGTTTATTAAATCCACCACCCACACACATATTCGTAAGTTGCCCGGCGCTCGAGTTGAATAATGCTGCAAAAGGTTCCTTCAGCCCAGCCGAGTACTTACATTGGCGCCCAACGTGGGGCCGGATTGATGAATTGACGGAAATGGTGCCTGGAAATCGCTGGTAGTGTTCCGCAGAAGCCACACTTTACAGTCTGGAGATCGCGGCAAATCGGGAAAAGCGTTCGCTTGTATTTGCCTACACGTGGAATTGACGGGAAGCGGTCGCTTTGAGTCGTCGCACGTGGAAAGAGAGCCATTCTACAGGAAAGTGATAATCCGGAACATCGTCTTTCTTGGACCCAGATAAGAAATTTGATTGATTTTTCAAGTTGTCTAACTTTGTGAATTTAGTGTGATTCAAGTTTCGATTTAACTTTAACTTTTATAACTTTGTAAAGTTAGTGTGTTTCAAGTTTCGATTTAACTTCAACTTGAAAATTTATCGATTTAGAGTGATTCAAGTTTCGATTTAACTTCAGCTTGAAGAAATTTATCGATTTAGTGTGATTCAAGTTTTGATTTAACTTCAACTTGCATAAATTGGTAATTAGAAGTGCTGCATCGCATATGAATCGGAATTGGTTTTGAATTATATGAGTTAAAATTGCTTCATGATATATGAGAGACTAGGGAGTAAGATTTATAGTGTTAATATTTTTGTGTTCTCTCTTTAATTAGAAATGCTGCATCGCATAGGAATCTCAATTATTGTGTTTCAAGTTTCGATTTAACTTCAGCTTGAAAAACTTTATCGATTTAGTGTGATTCAAGTTTCGATTTAACTTCAGCTTGAAAATTTATCGATGTAGTGTGATTCAAGTTTCGATTTAACTTCAATTTGCATAAATTGGTAGTTAGAAATGCTGCATCGCATATGAATCGGAATTCGTTTTGAATTATTTGAGTTAAAATTGCTTCATGATATATGAGAGACTAGGGAGTAAGATTTATAGTGTTAATATTTTTGTGTTCTCTCTTTAATTAGAAATGCTGCATCGCATATGAATCTCAATTATTTTGAATTATATGAGTTATAATGGTTACATGATATATGAGGCTAAGGTATAAGATTTAGTGCATATGTATTGTGTGTTCTATCTTTTAGGGTATAAGATTTAGTGCTAGTATTGTGTGTTCTCTTTTAGAGTATAGGATTTATTGCATATATTTTTGTCGTTCATATATATTGTATGAAATCTAGTACTTTCATTTAGTCATTTAAAAATTTATTTTCAAAATTCATTGTAAGAGGAACCTCTAATTGGTTAAAAGCTGGTTTTGAAAACAAAAATGACATTTTTGGCTAAAGGTAGACGGGAGGATCTTAGGATCCTAGCAGAGGAACTAGGGGAGGTCTTAAGTGAAAATCTAAAAATCTTTGAGCTAAAGGATATTATTGTCAATTCAGAGCATTATGAAGAAACATTCGCAAAAGAACTCCTGAAAACAATCATAGAGAACAGAGAATCTGAAAGGGAAAGAACTTTTGAACTGGAGAAAGCCGAAAAGGAAAGAACTTTTGAACTGGAGAAAGCCGAAAAGGAAAGAGCTTTTGAACTGGAGAAAGCCGAAAAGAAAAGAGCTTTTGAACTGGAGAAAGCCGAAAAGGAAAGAGTTTTTGAACTCGAAAAGCTAAAGATGCAACTTGAAGCTCAGTCTATGAATTTGACCACAGAAACTGGGCTCAAGGGAGACTGGTTTTTCGGCGATAGTCCTCGCCACAAATACCCATTTGCAGAACAAATGAAATCTGTGTCATATAAGAAATTCGGAAACGAGATTAAAATTAATTCGTGTTCACTTCGAGAGGTGGAAGGCCTTGCCCTTACGTCAACTCAGCGTGAAACGATGAACTGTCTCCTTAACGAGTATGAAGGGTCTTTTCATCCAGGGGGAGAGGCTACCCCTTTCATTGAACACCGGATAGACACTATGGACCATCCACCTGTTGCAGTACCTCCGTACAGAGTTTCCCCAGTAAAGAAAAGTATAATGAAAAACGAGATAGAGAGAATGTTGGAAGAAGGTATAATTGAGGACTGCGAGTCACCATATGCGGCTCCTGTGGTTCTGATCCCAAAACCAAATGGAACCTACAGATTTTGCGTTGATTATCGCAAACTGAATGCCATTACGAAGACCTATCCTCTTCCACTCATTGACGACTTGCTCCACGAAGCCAAGCATACATCCTACATGTCAACGATTGACTTGCGAGCGGGTTACCATCAAGTTAACGTGGCAGTTACAGACCGTGACAAGACTGCTTTCACCTGTCCATTTGGCTCTTACCGTTTTATCAGGATGCCTTTCGGGCTGAAAAACGCACCAGCAACCTTCCAAAGACAAGACCAGAGAAAAGCCTGTGCGGATAAGGGAAGAAGTTCAGGACCGAGCTTTTCTCCGGGCGATTCTGTTTGGGTGACACTCCACCCTGTTAGTAATGCCAAAAAGAAACGAACAAGCAAGTTCATGCCTCGGAGGGACGGTCCCTATGTCATTCTCACTCAGCGATCACCTACTACTTATCAAATTGCCAATCCAGACTCTCCTGAAGTCTCAATGGGAGTTTATCACTCATCGGCTTTAAGACCTTGCCTTGATTCCGATGCTCGGCCTTTGACGCCCTTACGAAAGCGTGGGCGTCTAAAGCGAAAGCATGCTGGTTCCTTGCCGGGACGTCGGCGAAACCAGAGGGGGAGTATGTAACATATATGTTTTAAGCACCCAACTGATGGTTTCGAAAGAGACCAATAGATGGCGCCTGGGAGGTTCCTCCTCCAATGCGCAGTTAAGTTGCGCAGATGTATTTTTCAAGGGAGCCCCGGATGTACGAAAAGTAAAGTGTGATGTGACGCTTGGATGTGAAAAAGACGCGATCCGACTCAGTCGCGGCCTTCATGTATATAGAGTCAATGATTGCTGTTAATAAATCGCAGTAATTACGACCAGGCAGTCCTGTCGGTTTATTAAATCCACCACCCACACACATATTCGTAAGTTGCCCGGCGCTCGAGTTGAATAATGCTGCAAAAGGTTCCTTCAGCCCAGCCGAGCACCTACAACTTATGTTTTGAATGCAGCCTTTAAGCAAAAAGAGAAAAATAAGTCATATAAATCCTTCAAATTCCGTGTCTGAATCCGAGTTTCCGAATAGTTCGTAAAATTCGGCTTCACTCATTGGGATGTCCTGATGTATATCATCATCCGTTCCAATGCCATTTCCGTACTAGAATTTATATGTTCTTCATACACATCGCTGCCAAGGGTCAATGAGCTCGCTCCCCCTTTTAAAACTTTATGTACCGCACATGCTTTAAGCTGCACGGCGAAGATAGGTGGCACTGATAAAAAAAAATTCCCAAGCCCCAGCCGCTTCCCTTGACCATTGCTGAACTGATCATCTGTCAATCACCGAGTCAGAGGTCCGGTATCAGGTGCGGGAAACTGGGAAATATCATTAGTGGTCATTTAGACCCTACCCGAGTTTAATTTAAGATCATTAGCGGTCACCTTTGGAAAGGGAGCGAATAGACAACCGAAACCTGCGGCTTAAAGCTCAGAACGCTCATCATTGCACATCTTTACTGCCAAGTTAAATCGTGGCGAACAGTTGGAGAGTTAAATCACATTTAGAACCTGCCCGAGTTTCTTTTAAGAGCCATAATGAATCCATTCCCCCTTTTGAATAGTAATGTCCAGTACATCATCACCTGTCAATCACCCCGCCAGAGGTCGGATATCAAGAGCTGGATCGTCTGGACACTGGAAAACCATTAGCAGGTTAAAGCTAGCGCTTTACTTTACAACGATTTGATGGGAAAATATTCCACCAGTTTTACCTTCTTGGCGACATTACGCCCTCATAGCTTTAGGACGTATGGTTTGAACGTCACAAAAATTTTTTTTTTACCCTTTGTTTCGCTTTACATAAAGATTTTGAATTTTGGGTAAATTTTTGAAGAAAACACGCACCCTCGGCTTATACATGGATTGGCTTATATACGGCATTTATATTATGAGTGTAAAAATAATTTTTATTTTTATATAATCTAGTTTAAATAGCCATAAAGCTTAATACTCCGATTGCTCTTCATTAACAAATTTGACTATCTTTTATGACGAACTAAATGGGGGGTTGAACCCCCAACTCCCCCTGGTTACGCCTATGAACTATCGTACCATTGTTTCATCGATTACATTAATTTATTCCACAAGAAAAACATTATTTAAAATTAAGTTATGAATAGCTTGTGTAATATTAACAAGGGATTAATTTGTGAAAAACTCATTATATCTATATTAGCAAAATTTTTCTCAACTGAATGGGGAGGGGTTGAACCCCCAACCCCCTTGACGGTTATGTTTATTACACAAGTAAAACATTAATTAAAATTAAGTTATGAACAGTTGGAGTAGTTATCAACGAGGGATTAATTTGTGAAAAACTCATAAAATATATATATATATATAAGCAAAATTTTTCTCAACTGAATGGGGGAGGGGTTGAACCCCCAACCCCCACCCTGATGGTTATGTTTATTACACAAGTAAAACATTAATTAAAATTAAGTTATGAATAGTTTAATTAGTTATTAATAAGGGATTAATTTGTGAAAAATTGATAAAATATATATGTAAGCAAAATTTTTCTCAACTGAATGGGGGAAAGGGTTGAAGCCCCCATCCCTCTCTGACGGCTATGTTTATTACACAAGTAAAACATTTAATTGAAATTAAATTAATTAAAATTAAGTTAGGAATAGTTTGTGTAGTTATTAACAAGGGATTAATTTGTAAAAAACTCATTATATATATTAGCAAAAAAAAAATTCTCAACCGAGTGGCTAAATGGGGGGGGGGGGTACCCCCCTATGATTTGGAGTATAGCTTCGTTATTATGGTTGGAGAGTTTTGCGTAGAAATCGGTATTGAGTTTAATTATAAACTCTTTGATCTCATACATGTTTAGTTATTCCCTAATTTTTATATTGCGGTAGAATTATGGGCTGTCTGTAGCTATTCGAAGGATTCTGTTTTGGAGTGATTCTGTTTTTACATGTGAGTTTCAGCGCAGGAAATCCCCAGACAGGACTAGCGTAAGTGACCATTGGTCGCAACATGGAACTGCGAAATCGCGGTCACAAGGTAGAAACTAATGTCTCTGAGAAACTAATGCAAAGCACATGCTAACAGTGGAATGGATTTTTTTTTTGTGCCCCACAACCTTCTGAGGAAAATGTGCAAGAGCTTGATCGATTCGATGATTGGTTTTAAAAATAATTTGACGCAAGTTTAATTTGAAAAAAGTCATTGTCTCATCAACTATCGATACTTTCGTACAATAGGAATAACTTTTCAGTTTTGTTTCTCTAGCATTTATTATTTGGAGCTGTTTTAGTTAAGGGGTAGAGACATCGCAAATTAATGACGTTTTATAGTATTTTTTAAGAAACTAAACTTATCGGAAGTAAGATTTTAAACAAATGTACAGAATCTTTAAGCAATACTCAATGTGGAATAAAATCTCAAAACTAAATTTATAACTCAACGTCTGGGAAAATTACACAATTCTTTGTGAGTTTGCGTAATCAAGAACTGATCTAGTGTCGTCGAGTTCACGGGATGTCAAAACAAATTATTTGGCTTCTCATTGCAAATGCTTAACACGGCTAAACATGCGGCTACGAGAAGGTTATTAAAGTATTAGAAACAATTTCTTTATTATAGCCCGCTTCTATGGGCCGCGGTAACCTTGTTTGATAAGAGTCGCGGATTAGCAAACGGAGGGTTGGGAATTCCAACTAACTAAAAGACCGTCGTGCAGGTTAGATCTCGTGCACGTTAAATCTGTCGTGGCCTCAAATTTTCGAATTTTGGTGTGGTGTAAAACTTTGGAGAGTGGGTACCAACTCAGGTGTTCACCTCGTCATCGGACCGTGGCTCAAAATTACTAAGTATTGCCCTCGGATCTTTCCCTTTGCAATGGATCCTGGACCTTCGCCAATAACCAGTGTGTTTGTTGCTTCCAGTGCGAGGTAAATTCAACAACCAACCCCACACATTACAAAAAAATATTCCACGTCTTACAAAGCCTTGATTGTTTTAATTTAATGACATAAAAATAAGAAACCAATACTCGGAGACCCCCCGACTATACTGTAATATGCCGCCTTCCTGTATGATAGCCGACCAACCGGCATAGTGGTTAAGGTGTTAGCCTCTAGATCGGAAGGTTCCTGGTTCGAATCCGGGTCCGGCCATGGATGTTTGTAAGCGTATGGTGTAGAGGCGGCTGGTGCACATTAAATCTGTCGTGGCCGAAAGTCCTCACGTTGGGTTGGCGTGGAAGTTTGGAGAGTGGGGTGCCAGCTCAGGTGTTGCTTCGTCATCTGACCGTGGTTCAAAATTACGAGGTGTTGTCCTCGGATCTTTCCCTTAAGGGACTGATCCCGGACCGTCGTCAATAGCCCGTTGTGTTGCTCTAGTACGACGTTAACTAAAAATTACCATTACCATTACCATTCCTGTATGATAAAAGAAACCTTGGGTCATAATCTAATAATTCACCTCCCCTCAGTTCCCTTTCCATAGAAATTTACGGATGGTTCCTTAGAGGTGGAATAAAGGTAGAGAGCGCATAGGGGTTGCCAGTGGTTGCCCTCGTAAGACCACGTGACGAACGGACGCTTCTTCGCCTCTGAGAACGGTCTCTATGGGATTTAACATTGGGACGGCAAATTGACGCGCTGAAGAGAGAAAGTTTATTGAAAAAAATGGTTGGCCAACTATTGTGCAAACAATTGCAAGGAGAGAGGAACTGAAGGATCGCCCTACTCATGTCACAGATGTTATTATTTACTTATCTGCTTTTTTTAAAAAGTATTTATAAAGCATATTTAAACGAGTAACGTTGCATCACATTGTTGTATAATCAATGTTTATTCATCATTGTGAAAACTTTTTTACGTTAATTGACCTCGTGAGAACAATTTGAATATCAGTAAGCTGGTAGAAAATGTTTTAGAGCCATTAAAATAATGAATTTTGCGAAAAAATCGAATGTTTTACTGTTATATGCAAAAATGCAGGTTGGCGAATCTTAGCGCCTTCCGCTGGAGTAAACAAATGCCACGTATGTATAAAGCTGTAGGTAGGCTAGCTGTAGGTATGCGGATGTGCAGTTCGCTTATTTAAGACTAGTCACTGCTTGGCTAGCCCGGCGTTGCCGTGCCAGTTGCTTTTGTGGAGTTATAGGTTTGTTTCGCAAACCAAATTATGAATATTATGAACAATGGTTTGGATATCAAACCAAAACCACGGGCAACGCCGTGATGGTCTTGGCATTGTCGAATTCGGCAAAATTCGAATTGCGAAGAAATCCAATCGGCGTGACGTCACGATCTCTTGCGAAAATATAAATATTTAATTGAAAAATTATGAATTAAAAGAAAATCAAGGTAGCTTTTTTTAGTGTAAAATTTCCGCAGATTTCATATCCGTTGAAATTTTCAATCTATCTTTAACGATTTCGATTTTACAAAAAAAGAACTTAACAATACCAGTCAAAATGTTCGTTGTGGAATCATTTCAGCGGTGAAATCAGATAACACAAAGGTTTGTTGATAAAATCAGTATTTTTTTAATATTTTAAAATAAAGCTACATCATGTAGCTAAAGTTTATAACGAAGACCTCCAAAAAAAATTGAGAAGTATAAATAATAAATTAACTTTGTTTAAAGGTCACTGATTCATTTGTGTATTTTATGGAAACTAAATGTAAATATATTTTTCATCAATTTAAAATCCTTTTCTTTCCAATATGTCAATTGTTCATTTATTTAAATTTTTTAACAGTACAGATAGTGGCATTTTCATTGGCTTGTCTTCATTAGTATTGTATCGTATTAAGATGGGGCTTTTCTGTATTTTTAGTCATAATTTCATTTTTATTTGTGCGTTCTTTGCTTCTCTATACTTTAAACAGTATGGAAAAAACTTAAAAAAAGCTGAGATAAAAATTTTTAAAATTATTTTCTCTTGACTGTCCTATTTTTCAAGGAATTGACCTGATGTAATCTATGTAACTTAAGTGCTTTTGTTAGAGTATGGAATATTTATTTATCTGAGTCATTAAAAAATATCAATGATCTTCCTGCATATGTATTTTTAAACGCTTGTCCAAAAGCCATGAAATTTATTCACAGTGAAAACGTTTTTGAAAAACAAAATCTGTTTCAAAATCTAGTAATTATTACTTACAAGTTTTAAAATCATAACACATATTTTCAAAATTAACAAAGTGATCGAAAATCATTAAGATCACATTGAATTTTCTACTTTGCATCACTGTTTTTTAAATATCTTTAGTTTGTAAACATTTTAAGACAGCAAAGTAGCAAAAATTGGCATACTAAGAAACTTTGCTTTTATGAAATAATGGTTCAAAGTACGCAAAATCATACAGTAAAAATACTTTATGCGAAATTATCTGTTTGAACTCCGTAATTTTTACAAAATAAACACATTTTGTTTATTTTGTTCTTATTTGGTTATAAAAGGTGAAAGCCCGATAATGTTTACATTACGCAGGCGAAGGTATCGCCAAGATTGTTTACGTGGCATGGTGATATGAAGCCAAATCTGGTTTAAGGGTGGGCTAAAAACGCAAAGTTAATAGTACAACAGCTTTTTCGACCTCATGAATGGCGATGCGCTCTCTATTCTTATCTCTCCTCTATGGATGGTTCAAACATGTCCATCCTAACCACAGGGTTAGTTTGTAAAGTTTCCCTCGCATTTATTTCTTCGTAATTCGAAAGACGGGGAAAATGTGACCTAATGACTTCCATGAGAAAACGTCTCAAAGAAGCCAAAGCCAAAAGATGCGCCAAAGTATTTGCCAAGGAAGCGATAACTAATGAAATGTGATAGTTGCAAACAGCGATAACTCGCCAAAAAAAGTTATCATGAACACACACTAATTACCCGCCTCGGGCGCTGCATTTCGCACCCGTTCGATAGATTAGTCATAGCACATTTACAGGCGCCTCAATCCCATGATAGTATTACGCAAGTCCAACTTGATTGGCTAATCGGATCACATGACCTAGATACGTATGTTATGATAATTTTTCTGTTGCCAATTTATCTCTTCCTTTGGCGTACTTCGAAATTTATGTGAGGATAAATTTCTTTACTGCTGTTTAGTTATATATTTTAGTTGACTCGGTAACTTTAAATTCAGATCTGTTGTATAATCAAGAGGCTATAGAAAAAAGGAAATAGGGTGTCTAACATCAATGCCTTTTATTTCATGCATGCTACATAAATGTGTTCGCAGGTCACACACATTGCGAAATTTTTCATTGCAACTTTATTCCTGGCAAACGGTATCGTGTCTTGTGCGGACGTTTCTTGACCGACCGTGTCTTGAGCGGACATTTCTGGTAACCTTACAGAGGGGAGACTTGGGGTGGTGCTTCTGGCGAAATTCTCAGAAATGGGAAGGGAAGAACCACTCTCAGGGCAGTGGATTTCTGGTGAGGGATAACTTAAAAATTGCGCTCGTCTAAGGTGTTCGTCAGGTGCGTGTTTCTCATGCTCGATATTCACTTAGACCATGGATTAAACAGAAATGGTCTTGAAATGTTCAATTGCAAATAAATTTCTAGGCTTTTTTTTTCTCAGCCTTTCTTTTGATGGAAGTTATATTCACCAATTCAAATTGTTTTCCTATAACTGTATCGCATAAGCGAAGTTTCATATCAATTCAACTTTGATCACGGACAAATAGTCTTAAAACCTTTGTGTATGCTTTATATTGCAACATATTTCTTTTCGTGCAATTAGGGTAGCGATGAAGTACAGTATTTTCAAATCCATAAAGTTGTTTCCTTTATGCATTCAATTAGGCTATCATGACTTTGTCTGGGAATTTGCAAAATTACTATGCGTTTGTCTATTACTATGGACAATATTAGTCATCACTTACGATGCCTATTTTTCATTAAATTACTAGTAGAATGACCCTCTGCTGCTCGGGGAGATTAAAAAGTAGTCACAGAATAAAATTCCTAATCCCTTCAGAGAAAATACAGATATCACTTAAATATTTTAATAACTCCGGAGTTACAGTTTAAAGAATTTCTAGCATAGCTTTTCTTTAGCATAAAAAATCGATCTGTCGGTTTTGAAAAAAAAAATGTCTTCCATTATTGACTAATAACTGTTAATAGATTAAACGAAACTAATGTTAAACAAGTTTGGTTTCATCTAGTAATATTGACAACTTTCTGTCATTGCGACAAAAAATTATTATTATTATTTTTTTAATACATTGTTTATTTTCTTTGGAGATAATGATGCAGTTTTGTATAAAACCTTTATAACTTATGTTATATCTCATTCGATACGCACATAGTTGATCCTTACAGCACTCATATTCAGGTGAGAAATTATCAATTTCTGAACGAAGATTACGCATCTCTTCAGAGACATAACGTGGCTTGATCAGATGTTCAATCAGTACATTTATTAATGAAAAAGAATAGTTAAATTTTAAAAAATATATATAAAACATTAAAATTTAAACGATGTAATCGTATTGTAAGAGATACCTACTCCAAAACTTTAAAATCTTTGAACAATCACTTGTATTAAAATGTTTGGATTACATCTTTTTTTTTTTTTTTAATATTTATTTTACTTTTTGTAACTTCAAACACATAGGAGTTTTAAGGAAAGTTAATGAAAATAGTAATCGTCAAGCCAATTATATGGTAGACTGAAATTTTTTTTCCCTTGTTAAATAAATTACTGTAATTCTGAAATTTTGTGTATGGCACCTTAGGATTGTGCAAATACTTTTCTAAATCAGACAATTTTTCAGTTGGCATATCGCTATCCAAGTTACAGAAAATTTTAAAATTTGAGGAATTCCGTCTTAAATCTAGCGCACAGATTAGTCAGAGACCCTTCAAATTTTAATGAAACGGTGTAGCAAGTGACATTACATAGCTATGAATGAAAATAATAATTTAAAAAAAGTTTTGTCCTCCATTCAAAAGGCTATTAAGCTTTAGTTATTTAAAGCTGAAATGAAAATTTACTGCATCTTTAAGGTAGATAATTGATTTTGGGGAAGATACAGACTTGGTAATCTCTAATTTTAAAGCTATTTTATTGGGATTTAATTTCTTCAATTTAATATAAATCGCAATGCATTTGAATTGTATTAGGTCTTTTTAATATATCGAATTTTAAAATTAGAAAATTTACAAACGGTTCAGCTTTAAAAATTAGGAAAAATTAAAAAAATTACGTTGTACATCTTCTCTCTCTTTCCCCCCCCCGCAAAAAATAATAATATTTAGGAATGGTTGGTTCTTTTGATAGGGAAGGAACAAATGTCCTTTTTTTTCCCCAATACCCAACCACTCACCCCTTTTTCTTCGGGCACCACTTGAGGAGAACTGATAGTTACTTGTGAAGAAGAGCCTAGTTCCCTGCTACTCCAAATAGGAACAATACAAACATACATATACTTACAAACAGCCCGGGACCTACTAGTGACAGACAAAGGCTTTTAACAAGGTTGGGTTGTCATAGAGCAGGGTACATGTTTCATATGGTATGGAGACAGCTCACGTAAATCGTATAAGTCCTAATTTTAAAGTCTTGCATTGTCATTCATATTACACTATTCATTCAAACATGAGATAGCCTGATGTAGTGTTCTTTCAGTCAGAAGTTCAGCACTTCCCTCCACTTTTGGGTTTTAGTCCACATAAGTCAGTAGTCGGTATAAAGACAATTAATGCCAGGGACATACTTTAGTTTTAAAACAAGGTCATTTATATAAATTTTAAACAGATCACAGCTCAAAACTGCATCGTGTAGTAGAGAAGTCTGGAAAAGATTAAAACTTCGAGGACCAACTATTATACCTGACTACTTAAGCACTGGCTAATAAAACCTCTAATCCAATTAAACATGTATGATTTTACACCAATTGATTAGAGTTTTAACAATTCCCCTCTATACTACATCGTAAACTGACATCAAATCAAAAACAACTGTTGTCATTACATGCTTGTGTTCCTGCGCATTTTTAATAGTTTGCCAAATAGCGTTATATGATGGTCTGTTTACCTGAAATTTCCATACTCTGTTCTTCGGCAAGTAGTAACAAGAGCTACTAACAAGTGTGAGCAAGTAGTAACAAGAGCTACCAAAACGAATAAAGGATTATAAACGATTATTTCTATCTTTTAAATTAATGCATACATCAATTATCTCGGGTGGGAGTTATAGATAAAAATCAGCTACCAAAAATTTCAGATACCATAAGTGAATTAGTGGATGGGGTGATTGAAGCTTAACCCAGGTTTATCAGTCTTTTCTGTACCCCAAAAGGTGCTTAATGAATGCTGAAAATTTCTTTTCATCTTCTGGTGGGTAACAGTGACCAGTTGGTATGACTGAATTCACTTTTCAAGTTACAGCAGTAGAAAGAATTCAATAGACAAAGGTAAGTATCTTCAAAATCAAATTTATCTATGGACCAAAGGAAAAAATTCAGATATCTCAGGCCCAACATGAAAATGAAAGAATTTTCAAACTGCTTTAGAATTATACCTTCTTTATGAAGAACTTTTTGGAATGTAAAAAAGACTGATTCAGTTGAGCAAGACAGAAATTCCTGCATCCAAGCATATTGACTAATATTGTGTAAATTTTTGAAGGTAAGTAATAGTTAAAACTATGTTCTTGTCAACTTAATTCACATTTTCAGTTTCCATATGTTTAAAGAGTAAAACTAAATTCGTATTTAAGTCAACTAGATTTGTTCAAAATAAGATTTTTGTGAATACTACGCACTTTATGTTGGTTGTCCCGAGGGGCGTCAACCAGAGGGAACCCCGACACACATCATTAATTATTATTACTGTAATTATTGATTAGATATAAAAACAAAAGTATTTAATATAATTTCAAAGTAGAGATAAAAATTTCGTTTACTAAAACGGTAATTTATCTTCATACAACTTTCAAAATAGCTAGTCGCATGAATTTTGGCCAAGTTAGTTAATAAAATTTGTGTCTATTCAAAAGTAAAAGAGAAATTAAATGTATAGTTACTTAGAGTTATTATGTAATCGGGGGGGGGGTACATTTGAATTAATCTGCTGAAAGGTTGTTCACTCTTCCTATTATACCCGGTTAAATTCTAAATTGAAATATTTAGCTACTGTCAAAGGTGAAAAGTGATTTACAAACTCAGTTTTTTTTTTGACTAACCTTATGCATTTGTATTACAGAATCTGAGAATTTAGAACCCAAAATTGGAAAGTTTCATTTTTGGAAGGGTTACATGTAAGCCAGTGAATAGCTCTGGGAGCTCAAAAACTTACCCCAGAAGTATTGTTTTCTGGTATTTAAAATATTCGCATAAAATACTCTAGATGCATGCGTGAAGGCCTTTTTTTATTCATCTTCAGGAAAAGTAATGGTTTATAAATAGATTATATTTATGAATTGTTATTCATTACATGATATAATAATTAATTGAATGAATTTTATCTGGAAGTATAAAATCAATGATTTTTTGGACATTCGTTTTAATTTCTCTCTCTTAACCATCTTCTGACATATGTACTTAAAGTGCTAATCCCCAGCAATGACACAAAATAAAAGTAAATTTCCAGATACAAGGGGATATTATATATATATATAAGTATTTGAAGTAGTTACGATGAGATATCTCGTCTGACAAGATCTGGCTAATTTTTCTGAAGAACAACTCGTCAAGATCTTTTGTTAAGAACGAGCCGTTTAAAAAGATCGTTAACAGATTTCACCACGAGGTTTGTCGTTTTCATTCCCTTTAGTAAGCACAGGTGCGTCACGCGCGTTAATGGTTTTTCTTGTAGTCTAGAGTGAGTTGCCTGAGGATATTGAATGATAGGGGTCATTGTTGTTCGATTGAGTTGGCAGAAGATTGATGTTTCCGTTCAATTGGTTTTAAGAACAGTTTTTCTGTATCCTCATGTTTCGAAGAATTTTCTTTTGCATGTGATTCTCTTTCTAATGTTGTTCCTATCTCTAAATAAAGCACACAAAGAATCCTGCATCTCTGATTTTCAAAGGTGTCTCTTTTAACGATTCGCAGTAGCAGACTTTTATGTGCTTCCCACCTAAAAGATCTGTTTAGACCCCTCAGTCTTTTCGAATGGGCGTACTCACGCCTTTCTAACAAAGTGGTTAGAGGTACTCTGTTGGACTTTTCCTGTTTTCCATAGTTGAACTCAAAAACTCTTATATAGTATCACAATGTTGTCGTCAGGTAATGGGCATCTTCAGTTAACAGTTTTTGCTTCATAAAAGGCTTTGTCAAGAAATTACCTGAAGCACTGGGCTTTTAGTGAATGCACAACTCGGACTCTGTGAGACTCGGAGACCGCAGTCACTGTTAGGAAAGCCTTGAGTTGAATTTTAATCCAGATACTTCAACTATACAGCTGAATATGAACAGCGAATTCTATATTGCTGAGACTGCAAAAGGCATACATTGTCTTCTAATAAAGGGATATGGACATAGAGTGCACAGAATAAATGCCTATTGCACCAGCTGAAGGAATTATTCACAAGAGGGCGAAAGAAGACGTAGTTACTCCAGTAAAAATACACAGTCATTTTAGAGAGTCTGCCCCTTTTCATTTAATATATTTTAAATTAATTATTATCTTTCTAAATTTCCAATTTCTTTAAACATCTGATATTACCTGAGTGCCTAAAATTCAGAAATGGAAAATTCCGCCATATTACCTCGAAAGGTAAAAACACACTTAAATGAAACTAAACACAGTCTAGCTTATACTGTTTTTAATAATTAAATTTTTCGCATAATTCGTCGTGAATTTATCTTAGCTCTGATGAAGCAATCGCGTACTTCACGTAGTCCAATGACATTTATTCTTGTCATTTCAATTTGTCCATCAGCTTTTTTGATACCTTGTTACGGATTTCAACTGTTTTTCCTGGACGTGTTCTTGAGACAAACAAGAAACATTGTATCAAGAAATTGTAAATTTAATTAATTTCAAACCAAAAGTTTAAATTACCTAATAGGTAATTTACGATTGATATTATATAAAAAAAAAAGATTTCCGATTGCAAAATTAAATTTCATTTCATTTTAATGTAACCCAGAGTAAAAAAAATTATGCACAAATTTCAAATATACAATAACAAAATTTGAAGACTTATAAATAATAATGAACAAAAAAAAAATACACAAAAATATATAAATAGGAATGTATCACAAAATTTATTACTTCCTTAACCAAACCTCAAATTATATCTTGAGTTTCATTTCATATTATAACATAAATTAAGAGTTTCAATAAATGCTGGCGCAATCGTGCTGGCCATACGCAATGGCTAGTAAGACATAAAATGAATTGAATGTGAAATTTTCTCTTATTATATATTCATGTGTCCGACTTCTTCGTTTTCATAAAAAAACGTTTTTCTCTTTTGTTGTTTGCGAGTTTGTCCATCTTCCACATTAAATGAGAGCCATTATAAATCAGTTGCTTCTTTTTCAACTTTTTATCTGAAATTATTGATACAATTTTCTAATGAATTCAGTAGAGGATTTATCCTATATACTAGGATCCTTTCAATAGATCGCATTCCACTGATTATAGTGATTTACTAGTAGCATTTATTCTTTGTAAATTAGTATTTCAAATAACACTTTCATCAGAGCGGTTTCATAAATGTCCATTTTCTTCAGTAGTGAAGTCGCCTCGACTATAGTAACTTTTTTCTACTTCTAAATGACAAATTCCAGTTAAAGCCTCTTTATATGGGTGAAACCAAGTTTTAAAGCTAATACAGCATCTGCTCTTGCTGACCATCTTGTATCAGAAACTCTTTTCACTGCACTTAAAGACGCTGTGACAACTTTCCTCCAACCCTAGTGGAAAAACATGTTAAGACCTCGAGGCCCTTCGGTATTCTGGGCCCAACACGGCCGCTTACCGCTTAATCCGCCACTGTACCGACTCATTAGTGTTTATCTTCATGTAGGGGAAGTGGTTTCACTTGAATATTATTTCATAATATTCAAGTGAATATTTCAATATTATATAATAATATTGAAATATTCAGTCTGTCTAGCGTGTCTAGTGTTACTATACCTAGATTTCATCCGATAGCCGAATAGGTAGCGCTGAGGCTCTCGGTCCAACAGGCTCTGGGTCCGAATCTTGGCCAAGATATGAATGTTCATAGTAGTTCTGAATTCCTGAAATTCATGGGTCCCTGTTTAATTAACCCTTGAGTAGAAAAAGATAATTGTTGTGATAATCCAAGCAAATATTTACTAACTATATCGAAAATAAATCAATCCAATGAGCAACTCAACAGAGCATTGCCATAACACCTACAATAATCGAAGAAAAGTTATTTCCAAATACAGTGATTACTGATTATACGGATTTAAAAACTACAAGTAGAGAGATTTACTATTTCTGAACTGATACCTTAAAAATATATAGAACATTCTTAATTAAAATGCAAGCGCGTCCCAACGAAATTTTGTGAAATTCTAACGACTGAAGAGAAGGTTAAAAATGTATCTGATGACTGGAAACACTATAAAAGTTATAACCCCAGTAGGTAATTTTAATTAACGTCGTACTAAAGCAAAACAACGGGTTATTGACGATGGTTCGGGATAAATTTCCTAAGGGAAAGATCCGAGGACAACAGCACGAGGCAACACCTGAGCTGGCACCCCACTCTCCAAACTTCTACACCAACCCAACATGAGGATTTTCGGCCAAGACCGATTTAAGGTGCACCAGCCGCCTCTACACCCTACACTTACAAATATCCATGCACTGCCCCGGATTCGAACCAGGAACCTACCTATCTAAAGGCTAACACCTTAACCACCAGACCGGAAGGAAATGGAATCGAACGAAGCTGAAACTAGATAGAAAACTTTTAATTTCTTGATCTGGAAACGTTTTTCATCTTCCCATTGTACATATTCTTCTATCTTCCCAACAACATATTTTTATTCACAGGATGTGCAATGTAAAGAAAAAATTCCAAAACCTTAAAATTCAAAATTTTCTAGAAAAGCACACATTGGTATTCATTTTCTAGCTAACTCTAAGTTAAATATCTAGAGACTTTGGTAGGTCAGTCGGGCATCGAATTAGTAACCGAAGGAAAGCGAGTTCGAAACTTGATCCAGACAAAGACCATTGCGCATACGGGGCCTGGTGCACGTTAAATTTGACGTAGCCTCAAATGTCCTCACGTTTGCTTGGTATGGAAGTTTGGAGAGTGAGGTGCCAGCGCAGGTGTTGTTCTTGTGTCATTTGACCATCATTATGAGGTATTGTCCAAGAGTCTTTCCCTTCAGGATTCATTCCTAACCGTAGTCAAAAGCCCGTTGTGTTGCTCCAGTTCGACGTTAATAAACAATCTAACTACCTAGATCTGCCTCTTTCCCTTGTAACTTTCTCAAGAAAAAACGATTTATCACCAAGATCGAAATGTACAAAATTAACACACACATATATATATCCCTCTATATCTCTAATTGATATGTAGTACGTTCTAACTAAATGCTAATATAAATGACCTTTAAAACAAAGTTTCACTATAACAACGGTCCCCTTCTGCCTATATCCCCCACCCCCTTTCTTTTTTGACACCTCCCCGTTCCCTCGGAAAGTTGGCGAGAACGCGTTCCGAACACGCCCTGAATGGGGGGTAGGAACTCCTGGACGCTCAGGACACGTTTTTGGCCTGTACGCTCAGGAAACGTAACCCTGGCAAACAACGGTAGTTCCTACAACTTCATGTAATTTCCTCACGTGTTTCGTTAAACTATTTTTAGAAGCGAAATGTTTTTCGCAATATAAACAAAAAATCTCGCTTTCGGGATTTTTAACATGATTTTTTATTCCATGTTTACGAGATAAATGGTCGTGCAAATAGCGCTTTTGAAAATTTTCGAAATTCAGCAAAAAGCATTTGAATTCTATGTTTAATTTAAAGCCTAGCCTAAGCCTAGTTACCTTGTATGTATTGTATTTGTAATTCTACGAAACAACGCGCATATTCAAAATCAAATGGTTATTGCAACAATCAGATTGGCGAGATATCCAAGTGAAGCCAAGCCCGTGAAACTAGACAACCAAGTTGGACTTGCGTAAAGTACTATCATGGGATTGAGCCGCTTCTTTCATTTTTCCTCACATCCGGGGGCTTCGTTAATAACATTCGAGCAACTTAACTGCGCAGTGGTTGAGGAACCTCCCAAGCGCCAGCTATTGGTCTCTCTCAAAACCAACAGTTGGGTGTTTAAATTATATATGTTATACAAGCTGTAACATATAAAACAAAATTATTGTTAATATGCTTCAGAAATTTTAATATTAAATATATTGGTTGCTGTAATTTTTTTCTAATTTTACTGATATCATTAAAATTTCTGATTCTCATCTTTATTTACTCAATGTACTATTAATGTTATATTAAATTCATAACCTAAAATAATTTGCTGAAGTACATATAACGTTCTTGAGACACACATTCTTAAAAGTAATTTTAAATGTTTGATCATTGCAATTGTTTTCAAAAAAATTGTTAACTTCTTTTTTTTTTAAACTATTTACAATATTATTTATTTAGCTCTGTAACAAGCTCCTAGATTTTTTTGGAAAACATTTGTAAAAGTTAAATCTTAACAAAATAAGTGATTATTTTTTCTAAACATATTAAGTGTAATAACAGCCTAACATAATTGGATAGTAGCACTTTCATTACGTCTGTGCTGTAACTTCATTTGCGGCCCCCCATGTCTCAATCAACGGTGCGAGTGGCTCTTCTCCCAAAAAGGTTATGCACCCTAGTTTACATTAAAAATCCGTCACAAAGTGTATCAACATATCTAGCTACACTGTTTTCTTGTATTTCAGAAAGAATTATATAATTTCAAATAAATTGTTATTTAATTATGAAATTGTACAAATATAATTTAATTTTCAGTACTGTGGATCAAAATCGACTTTTCTTAATATAAGTCAATTTTTCTCCGTATTTTTGATAAGTTTTATAATTCTGAGAAAAAGCAAGATTCTATTTGGCACTGTTTATGTATAAGTATTATATGAATGTTATAAATTTGTTCATGTTCCAGTTGCAAAATTTCAAATCGTCAACAGTTTTACTCATTGATGAAAATGCTGTGGCGTTTCTATTTCAAGCCTGGCACCTGGTATGGCGAAACCTCACCCCCCCCCCGAGTGTGAGTCTTCGCGGCACCCCTAATCTCTTTACGTGGCACACACTTTGGGAACCCCTGGGCTATAGCATTAAAACTTAATTATCTTTATCATTGAATACATTTACTTGTTTTCTGTGACATTTAAATTACATGGTTGTTTGTTTTATTTAGGCAGAATCACTAAATGCTGTAAAAAGTAGACTGATTTCAAGAGCTATTTCTTGCAAAGATGTCATTTGCACAAGGTATACTGTATTAATTCCTTCACTGCAGTATTTCCTGTCTTTAGAGAATTTCAAATGATTGTGTATTTATTATAATCTTATTTAAAAAAATCTTGTCTGTTTTGAATTGTTGAATCGGTTTCTGTTTTGATTTTTTTTTTACAGGATGCCATTTAAATGCTGTGTTCCAAAATGTCGTGGAAACTACGATTTAGAAAATAAAGTGAGTCTATTTAGATTTCCGAAGAATGAAGATTTAAAGAAATTGTGGATGAAAGCTATACCTCGCAAGGATTTCATCTGCACACAATCTTCTAGGGTATGTTGCAATTCTAATACTTTATGCTCGATAAGAGTTAAGGTACAGTAGAACTGTAAGGTACAGTAGAACCTGGCACCTGGTATGTCGAAACCTCACCATATCCCCCCCCCCGAGTGTGAGTCTTCGCGGCACCCCTAATCTCTACGTGTGAGTCTATCTGTCCATCGGTCCCCGTCTTGACTTTCATCTTGTGTTTCAATTCATTATTTGTGATAATTTATTTTTCTGTGTATTTTCAGGGCCCCTTTTATTCAACTGTAGGTTTGGATACTATTTCATTCATTAATTCTAGTAATAAATTATCTTTTAAATTTAAAACAAAAAGTGTTTAGTCACTTTATTGTTCAATATCAATATTTAAGCTATAGATTTTTCACTATACGAGAACATATTTTCAACACAACAATAATATGCAAAGTTAAAAATCATAATATGGAAAGTAATCTAATATGCAATGATATAGCATCGTATGTTGTTGCAAGTATGCATAATAGACATCTCACTCAGATTTATTTTTAAAATCTTGTTTTGCTTTTGGTATTATTGATTTTTTTTTTAGTCCTAGAATTCTAATTTTTCATCAAGGGATGCCATGCCACTAGTGTCTACAAGATATTATTTACTTTCCTCTTTCACATCAGAGCAGGTTCCCTTCGTTGCAGATACTTGTCTTCATAGTTTGGAGCTTACCGAAAATCATTTTTCTAAATATTTCAGTTATACAGTAGGGTGGGCCGAAAAAAGGTTTTCTTTTTATTATTTTTGCTATCACATTCTAATAGTGCGGAAAAGTTGGCTCATGCAGTAAAACTAATGTGTAACAAATTTCATCCCGATTTATTGATATCTTTTGTCTTCCCAAGGGGTTCAGACCCTCCAAAAAGATCAAAATTCGGGTATTTTTTTTATAAAAAATAAAAATGTTTACAGTTATATTCTAATAGTGCACAAAAGTAAGCTAATACATTCAATATCAACAGTAAAAAAATTGTTTAGATCAGTACATATCTTCTTCCTCCCCAACGGTCCCAAATAGCAGAAAAAACTGAAAAATGACATTTTTGCAAAATATTGACTTTTGCAATTACGGTAAAAACTGGTGATAAATTTTTTTGCTATTTGGCCCCCGTTGGGGAGGCAGAAGGTGTGTACTAATCTAAACATTTTTTTTTACCGCTGTATTGAATGTATTAGCTTACTTTTGCGCACTATTAGAACATAATTGCACACATTTTTATTTTTTATAAAAAATGCCCGAATTTTGATTTTTTTTGGAGGGTTTGCATCTCTTGGGGAGGCAAAAGATGTCAATTAATCGGGATGAAATTTTTTATACATTAGTTTTACTGCATGAGCCAACTTTTCCGCACTATTAGAATGTAAAAGCAAAAAAAAAAACTTTTTTCGGCCCACCCTATTATACAGCTTCTGTTTAATGGGTTCATCCATGTTTTTGTAAATTTGAACACTTCGTAAATCTTGTTATATATTTCACAAAAGGTTTCTCACCTTATCTTGCCTACATCACATTTAAATGGTTTTTATCTTTAGTATGTAAATATCTTTCTTATAAAGTAACCCAAAACCAAACAGTTCTTGAATATTTCACTCATATGGCATCTCTTCAGCATGGGTTTTTACATGATTTTGTAACTGTGAAATCTTCCTAAACCCTCTTTTACATATTTCACAAATACAAGACTTCTCTTCAGTGTGGGTTAGTTCATGACTTCGTAAATGTGAACTCGTCCTATACCCTCTGTTACATATTTTACAAATAAAAGGTTTCTCACCTGTGTGGCAGAGACTATGAACCACTAAATTTTTCTTATGCGAAAATAATTTATTGCACACTTCACACTGATGTGGTTTCTCTCCAGTGTGGATAAGTTTATGTGATTGTAAGTATGAATTTCGTGAAAAGGCTTTTGTGCATATTTCACAAGTAAAAGGTTTCTCGCCCATGTGGCTGCGTCTATGCACTTCTAAATAAGACTTCCACGCAAAAGATTTCGTGCACACTTCACATTCATATGGCTTCTCTCCCGTGTGGATACGTTTATGAAATAATAAACCACTCTTCTGCGAAAATGTTTTTTTGCACATTTCACACTCATATGGCTTCTCTCCAGTGTGGGTACGTCTATGTGCTTGTAAGTGTGAAATTTGTAGAAAGGCTTTCATGCATATTTCACAAGTGAAAGGTTTCTCGCTCATGTGGATGCGTTGAGGCACTCCTTCAGCAGACTTCTGTGAAAATGGTTCTTCGCATTCTTCACCTTCATATGGCTTCTCTCCAGTGTGGATACGTCTATGAAATACTAAATTAGTCTTTTCCGAAAATGTTTTTTTGCACACTTCACACTCATATGGCTTCTCTCCAGTGTGAATACGTCTATGTGCTTGCAAGTTTGACCTTTGCGAAAAGGCTTTCATGCATATTTCACAAGTAAAAGGTTTCTCGCCCGTGTGAATGCGTCTATGCACTTCTAAACCAGACTTCTGCGAAAAAGATTTCATGCACAGTTTACATTCATATGGCTTCTCTCTAGTGTGGATACGTTTATGAAATACCAAATTACTCTTTTCTGAAAATGCCTTTTTGCACACTTCACACTCATATGGCTTCTCTCCAGTGTGCATACGTTTATGTATCTGTAAGGAATTACTGTATGAAAAACATTTGTTACATATTTCACAGTTAAAAGGCTTCTCACCAGTGTGGATGCGCAAATGGGTCAACAAATAACTTTTTTGTGAAAATGTTTTCTTGCACACATGACACTCCTTACGGCTTTGTACTCGCGTATTCGTTTTATCTCCTCGTACTTTGTTGCAGGAAAACATTTTTACTGCAAATATCACACCTAAAGAGCTTTATTTCATTCAAATCAGTTTTTGAAGAAATCTTTGATGGCTGTGAGATGTTTTCAAGACTTGACAGAGCCTGCTTAGAGAATGTAGTTTCCCAAGTTGCACATTGTGTTCTGTATTATCAGGGCAAGATATGGTCCCAAATGAACCCTCTGCTTCAAGAACTCTTACTTGATCTCTTAAACATTCCTGGGTTTTTAGATTCTTCCATTACATGTTCCACTGATTCTTCAAAAAGGTTTAAAATTTAGTCAAGCATTTCCATACCCTGAAAAATGAAAAAAAATTTTAGTGTAAACAAGGAGATATTATCTTGAAATTCATTAACATTGGTATAAGGGCCATTCTTGCAAAAAAGGCAAAATTCATGTCCCTTCAAAATTTATAGAATTCCATCACTGATGATTTTTTCTACTCTCAAGAATAGTTTAGGGTCACTTTTACAATCTACAGAGTTAGAAAATGAATGATATATTTTTTAAATTATATATATTGAAATTTTTTTTAAATATCAAATATCATTATCCTGGCATGTCCCTGAGTGAAATTTTACAATTTCTTTATTCATTAGGGTTTTAATATTTATTTATATATTCTTGTAAATAATTTATTCTGCTTCTTTATACATTTTGAAAGGTTATTAGTTACAATAATGGAAATAATATTGCAAAAATTTCCAAAAGTAACTTCAATAACTATTGTCCCAAGTAATATCATCATTTTCCTGGCATCTCAGATATCATTATGTGGGCGATTAATAGATGACAGCACTGAGTTAGAAGAATACTTTTCAAGTAATCTGGGGTTGAGGTTATTTATATAAATAACTGCCATTTTGAAAAGTTAACAACTTTTTTTTTGGTCAGCACATACAAGTTCAGAGTTTAAGGTTTATGTATATTGACGATCATTTTCCTGGCTTTGATAAAAAAATCAAAGGTTTGTAGTAGATTTTTAATTTTTTTAAAATCAAGTGTATAAAAGATATTTCTTAAATGTGTGTGAAATTCAAACTGAAAATTTTAAGGGTTCATCCATTAACCCCTGAACAAGCCTATTTCATCATTATCCTGGCCATCACTGTCCTGCCTTTAACATACCAAGTCAATGATGTCAAAACAGGAAAATGATGTTTTATGTTCAGTATTTTATAAATATTTAAATCATTAACTGAAGACAAATATATTCTTTACTTTTAACTATTAACTTTTCATTATTTATTATCCATTGTAATTTTTTAATAGTAAAATACCTTATGATGGGCTTGAAATTTTGAAACTTATTTGTTTCTTTTATTTAAAAAATAATGTTTTTGTCATTGCACCTAAAAATGTCTAGATATTAACACCACACAGCAAAACACGTAATCTGTTAAAATAAGCATAAAAGTTGCAGTAATAACTATCCACAATGTTCCTACTTTCTAATAATACTGAAATAATCGGGAATCGACAATTTCCTGGAAGTGTCATGTTCCTAGTGAATGTTATTTATGTACTTAATCAGCTGAATTAAAAATACATGGTCATATGAAATACTCAACAAGAAATTTAAATATTTTTTTCTATTTTCATCATGGTCCTGGCAAGGGTGTCACTGTCCTGCCTTCCAATATTTTGAAATAATTTTTTTCTTAACAAAATGTTAATAATTTAGATTGCTGATATTTTAAATTTACTTAATGATCATAGAAAAAAATTATCAGGCAAAAAAATAAAAAGTTCGATTGAAAAAATTTTAAGAAACCAATTTTTCCTATTTCACAAGAATGACCCATAAACAATACTTTGAGGTCTTGCATAAATTTTTTGTTAAGCGGTAATTGTTTCATAAAACAAATCTAAGACCTGAATTAAAGAGTGTAGTCCTTGCAGAATCATAAAAGAAATCTCTATGGATGACTCAGTTTGTCGAGATATCACGACTGTCTATTCATTTCCTCACATGCAAAATAATTAATTTAAAACAAATGTAAAAAAAATTATTACACTAGTAGAAGTAAAATTAATTTTGTTTCTAGTCTTTAAAACTTATATTTTTTGTGCAAGGATTTATTTTGCGATTTTTCATCTCAAATGTGATTATGTTAAAAAAATGCAACAGTCAATTTGATTTATAAGGGTCATTCTTGTGAAATAGGAAAAATTGGCTTCTTAAAATTTTTTCAATCGAAGGTTTTTAAAACTTTATTTTTTTGGCCTAATAATTTTCTACCATGTTCATTAAGTAAATTAAAAATATCAGCAATCTAAATTATTAACATTTTGTTAAGGAAAAAAATATTTCAAAATATTGGAAGGCAGGACAATGACGAACCTGCCAGGACAATGATGAAAATATAAAAATATATATAAATTTCTTGTTGAACATTTCATATGACCATGTATTTTTAATTCAGCTGATTAAGTACATAAATAAAATTACTAGGAACATGACATTTCAGGAAATTATGGATTCCCGAATATTTAAGTATTATTAGAAAGTAGGAACAGTGTGGATAGTGATTACTGCAACTTTTATGCTTTTTTAACAGATTACGTGTTTTGCTGTGTGGTGTTAAATTACTGCAATCAATTCTCAGCTATTTTTGATCTGTAGTATTTCTTTTTGTATTTTTCCATTTGCCTTGTATATTTTTTAAATTTTTCTACCAGTTTCTTTATACGAATGTAGGTCTTTGCTCTATCTCTTCTAACTTTTTTCACTAACTTTTTTTCTTAACATTATTATCTCTTGCTGTGTCTGGGTTTGAAGAACCTGAAAGTTGAATATCTATACCACTTTCACTTGGTTTGGGTAGCCAATTCTATCGGATGACAATTTCTTGTTTAAGCGATAGAGTTTTGAATTTTCTTTCCTATTTTTATAATTCCCCTTTTTTGCCTCGAACTCATTTTAGCTATAGGCTTTACCACTCCTTTTCTTCTTTTGGTTAACATATATTTCACATGCCTCTTCAATTTATCTTGTATAAAACGTTATGGAATTTTTTTTTAATATGCTCCTGACGACGTTTCTGAGCTAACCTTTTCTTTAACAACCTTTCCTCATATGTTTGTTTCTTTTTACCACTCATATCTGTCCATATATTGTTTACAACATATAAAAAAGAGCATGTGATAAAGGATATTTAGTAATATCTAAACATTTTTAGGTGCAATTACAAAAACATTATGTTTTAAATAAAAGAAACAAATAAGTTTCAAAATTTCAAGCCCATTATAAGGTATTTTACTATTAAAAAAATTACAATGGATAACAAATAATCAGAAGTAAATAATTAAAAGTAAAGAATATATTTGTCTTCAGTTAATAATTTAAATATTTATAAAATACTGAACATAAAACATAATTTTCCTGTCTTGACATCATTGACTTGGTATGTTAAAGGCAGGACAATGATGGCCAGGATAATGATGAAATAGGCTTGTTCAGGGCTTAATGGATAAACCCTTAAAAATTTCAGTTTGAATTTCACACATTTAAGAAATATCTTTTATACACTTGATAATAAAAAAAATTAAAAATTTACTACAAACATTTAATTTTTATCAAAGCCAGGAAAATGATCTTCAATATACATAAACCTTGAACTCTGAACTTGTATGTGCTGACCAAAAAAAAAGTTGATAACTTTTCAAAATGGCAGTTATTTATTTAAATAACCTCAACCCCAGATTACTTGAAAAGTATTCTTCTTACTCAGTGCTGTCATCTATTAATTGCCCACATAATGATATCTGAGATGCCAGGAAAATGATGATATTACTTGGGACAATAGTTATTGAAATTACTTTTGGAAATTTTTGCAATATTATTTCCATTATTGTAACTAATAACCTTTCAAATGTATAAAGAAGCAGAATAAATTATTTACAAGAATATATAAATAAATATTAAAACCCTAATGAATGAAGAAATTGTAAAATTTCACTCAGGGACATGCCAGGACAATGATATTTGATATTTTAAAGTTTTAAAAATGTATAAAATAAAAAAATATGTCATTAATTTTCTAATTCTGTAGATTATAAAAGTGATCCTAAACTATTCTTGAAAGTTGACAAAATCTTCAGAGTGATAGAATTCTATAAATTTTGAAGGGACATGAATTTTGCCTATTTTGCAAGAATGACCCATAATGCAATGATCATTTTGATTGAGACTTGATGTCAAGATTTTGTGATTTGCATTTACATCATACCCTGACATATTCATTAAATCTCAAAATCCGTTTTGTCATAATTAAAACTTTTAATCAGAGAAAAATTAAATTAGAAAACTGTTATTTAAAAGAAGCACAATGACTGAAACAGATACTGAGCTGAACACAATACAATGTAAATAGGAAACAAACTACGAAAAACTAAAGAACACTGCATTGAAATTTCCCAGCACGTTCCTCATTAGGGTCATGTTTAAAAAAATTATTACCCTATTTTCTAGCCAGTTCCAGACTTCCTTTTAATAAATCTCTAATATTTCATCTTTGCTTAAGGGGCTTTGTCGATTGATTCATCAATATTTTCAAACAGGGTGTCCAGATTTAAATCAACGATTAAAATCATGATTTTAATCAAATGATTTTTTTTTTAAATCACTGATTTAAATCACAACTAATCTTACATTTTTATAACTAAGTAAATACACCATAGGAAAATGACAGAAGTGGTCAAATGCTTTAATTTTTCTACACTCATGGGGATTTCAGCACTAATGGTTACACCCAGTTCAGAGGGAACTGGGTTAATTACTGCGGTGGAGTGGTCGTTCACGGTAAGAAGGCGATTTGTCGCAAAATATGGTAACCTTCACCTTTTGCAGATTTTCTTCACATCTGCCGTTTTTGTTATGGCAACCCTATCTGCTGAAACGGAATTTGGCTGCCATCTTTATTTGGAGACAAAAATTAGCTGGCGACAAACGTCTTACCGTGAACGACCACTCCACCACAATTTACAAGGGGATTTTGATAAGATATCCGAATGGGCTGTAAAATGGGGTATGTCATTTAATGTAGGGAAATGTCAAGTTCTGCATATGGGTTACAGGAACAGTGGAGCCGAGTACTATCTGCAGGGAGTAAAGGTAAAGGAGGGAGAAACAGTCAAGGATCTTGGGGTGATAATTCACACGGATTTTAAAATGGGTCACCAATGTTCAGCTGCGGGTAAAAAGGCTAATAGGTTATTGGGGTATATTAAAAAGACTGTAACTTCAAGGGATAAGAATATAATCTTGCCGTTATATAAGGGTTTAGTAAGACCACATCTAGAATATGCTGTACATTTCCATATATGAGATATATGAGATACTCCATATATGAGAAAGGACATAGAATCAATTGAAAGGGTTCAGCACAGAGCTACAAAAATAATAAAGGGGCTAGCAAATTTCGACTATAATGAACGTTTAAGTAAGCTAAACATGTATACACTGGAAAGAAGAAGAAGGAGGGGGGATTTGATTCAGCTTTTCAAGTTTGTAAAACAAGGGGACACAGAGGGCTTAAATTTCAATAGGGATAACAGAACAAGGGGCCATGGGTATAAATTGAATAAGACACATTTTAATCGGGATTTAAGGAAAAACTACTACTTTAATAGGGTAATAGACAGTTGGAACGCGTTGCCTGAAAATATAGTTAATTCAAAGGGAGTGTACGAATTTAAGACACAATTGGATAGTCAGTGGGAATTGGGGAATTCATAAACAAAGGACCAGCCTTGTTGGGCTTGAGCCTGTAGCTGGTCGTCAATATTTGTATTTGTACTGCATATGATAAAAGATTGCAACAGCCAGTTGTTACTTATTAGAATATACTATATACTGGAAACAGTAATGTAAACACACATGACATAAATCTAAATGCCAGGAAGAGTAATGTATAAACATTTCTGATTAACAGCACTCATAATATAAACACTTAAAGGAAGTATACAACAGTTTGATTCAAAATTATAAACGAAAGAGGTGACTGATTTTATTAGCTAAAAAAACACAAGTGGGAAGTAAAGTTTTTGAGGCATTTGTTAGTTAGCTTCCAAAGTGTGTGTCGCAGCACCCTGGGGTGCCGTGTAGAGAGATGAGAGGTGCTGCGAAGCGCCCATAACCTCCAGTCTAAGCTATTTCTAAGCAACAGAAAAAAGGGTTAAGGTCACTTATCAAAAATCGGTTTACTCCCCAACCAAGAGCATGATGAAGGTAATTATTTTGTTTTATTTATATTTTCACCGACCTATGTTTTCTTATCAAGTAAAATTAAAGTATCTGTGTGTGAATTTTAAATACTAGTTGTATTAATTATGTTTATGTTCTTAATTCTCTAATTTCTTTTTCAAAGTGCTACAAATATGAAATGTGTGTGTGTATATATATATATATATATATACCACAGATAAATATTACATGATGACAAGGGTGCTGTGAGAAAATTATAATTCTCTTAATGGTGCCACCACTTGGATAAGTTTGTGAGCTTATTTTTGTAGTAAGCAATAGAGATTAAAAGAGTAGAAATATACATTTTCACACACAGCCATTAAAATGTCAGTAGGAAAACAGAAAGATCCAATATGAATTAAAACTAAGTGAAAATAAAATTATTATTACTGCTCGTTAGGTTTTTTTATCAGAATTTACTATAGTCAGATTATTTCTGTCCTCTATTCTACATCACAGACTATATTTTAGGTCTGTCACTTACACTTACTGATAAATTTGTTAACATAGTGATGTAATTTTCTTAAGAAAAACTATATAGGATGTCAACTTGTGTTTTAAAGTTAAACAAATGTTAAGTAAATATTCATTTACCATGTCACAAATTCTGATTGTTTACTTAAAATAAATATTGGTTTACATGGCACAAACTCAATTTTTTAACTTTTTTTATTATTATTATTATTATTTTTTTTTGGGGGGGGGGGTTCCCATTGGGAAAAATTTCAGGTAAAGATTGTATGATTTCAGTTTGTGCTTGACATTTTCTATCTTAATATCAGTTTGCTTCCCAGGTCCAATACCATGATGGTTCCAAAACGTTATTTCTTCTTCATTCTCTAGGTTTGCGGAATAGTATGGCGATATGCCTTTCTGATTGATTTTTTCTATAAAGCCTTCTTCATGCAAGATCTGAACAACAGACGGCATCACATTTCTAATGCCACCCTTCGAGAGAAGATGTGCATATATATATGTAAGATATATATCTCTTCTGATGATGAAGTATCATAGCCACAGTGGAGATAACTTTTTATGTGTTTCTTGATGACAGTACGGTCTTGATCACACTGGTCTTTGCCACGCTGTGGCTAATTGAATTCATTTTATATTATTCTCAGCCCTATTTCTTGGCTTATGGCTGGTTTGCCAGCAATTACATTAACTGTGGCATAACAACCAGCATTGTCACTTCTATCTAAAATTCTTGATATTTTAGCGTAACCTTTTCTAATTTCTTGCAACTCATGTTTGAAGATGCAAAGAATTCCCTTGGCACAAGTCTGCAGTTTATTTCATTTGAGGAAAATAATTAGAATCGACGAAAATTTGATGCTTGCACAAATTTGAAATGCATATCAGATACTTGTCATGCTGCTATAATTACTGTATCCATATTTCTTTGTTTTCAAAAAAATTAAGAACACTCATTTTTAAAAAAATAGCTTAACTTCAAGCAGGTGACAAAGTAATGAAACCTATTCTTAACTTTGAACCATTAAAAATGAGAAGAGGTGTCAAGAAACAGACAATGGCACTAAAGTTAGCTCTCAAGTAGTGAAAAACGGTGAATTTAACGTATATTAGGCCACTACCTATACCATAACTTCAGTGATATGTCAAGAAAATAGCATCAACAACAATTTGTACTAGTAGTGTATTATACTATTTAGAAATCAAAAGTCTGGCACATGTAGGAAGTTTTGTAACAAATTAATTTTAATTACAATGTTTTTAATCAGAAATGCTATAAAGCGCCCCTAGTCCCCTACACAAAACCAGCTAAAACATGAAAACGGAGGGGGAATTTTTTTTAAACGGTTTTCAAATTTGTAATCAGTATAACATAGTACAGCACACTTGGTGAAAATTTCATGGAAATCAAAAATTAGCATAACTTTCTCAGACCTGATAACAAAAATAGAAACTTATTTTCGTCAGAAATCTTAATAAGTTACTATTCCCCATCATCAAGTATCACTTGTGATACTTCAGAGTTAATCTACTACAAAATCAAAAATTAAGAATTGAAGGAAAGAATTCAAATTACATTTTAGTTTAACAAGTTACACAAATCTTTATACATGAATGAGAAAAAAATCAAAAACATGAGTATCACATGTGATACTTCTGAATTCTGAGGTGTATAAACACAGCCCATTAGTAAGTGCACCTCTCACAGAAAATCACTTTTAAATCAAATTGAGTTAGGTACTTGCATTCTGCACTCCCCTCCTGTAGGCTTTAAGTTATTTCTTGCATTTTCATAACATGCCATTCAAAATTCAAACATGTTATTTTTATTTTTAAATTGGTTAACATTTTTATTTTTGCTGTGCCTTTTGTATTTTTCCAAAACTTTTTGCCGCTCTGGGCAATAGCCCACCCTTAAATCCACCACTGCCCATCTTAAGTCAAATTGAACTTTCTGGCACATACTGAAAATAATGGGTAGAAAGAATATGGAAAGAATCATTCATAAATTTAATAAAAAATTTGGCATGTCACATAAGAACAACATTGGTTGATATAATTTATTCTCTATAAAAAAATTAATTGCAATTCATCCGCCTGATCAACAAAAAAAAAAACCCGAAATTCCAAAAACTTTCAACAGGACATAAAACCTAAGCCACTTGAGATAGAACAAAATAATTTTAGATGCTTACTTAAATCCGTAAAAGGAACAAACATTCATTTCGTTTCATCAAAATCTGGGATCATGAGTGTCGGGCCCTGTTGAAATGATGTGGAACGACCCTTGACCTTGTTTTACAGCTTTACATTTTGTTAACAAACATTATGTTCCCCTCCCCGGTTTGATCACTTGATTAAAATCACGATTTTAAATCTGCATACCCTGTAACATTTTAATAAATCATTGAATTGAGTGAGATTTAATGATACAAAATTGTAAGAAATGGTCTATTTCAACAGAATCAGGCATATTCAATTTGTGGACTGTCATACAGTGTAATCTCAACACTACACATGTAATTTGCATCAAAAAACAAACTGCTGATCTCACTACCTCACACAAACATAATTAAACGCAATAGCGTAACAATTAATATCAAAGCTGAAACAAATTTTTCTTACATATATTCGACGCTTAAATTTTTCCAGTGTTATGCGGCTTCATATCTACGATATCAAATATAGATTTTAAAATTGAAGGAGATTGTACTTACAAGATTCAAAGATTGTTGGGTGCTTTGAGGTTTATGGTTACGACAGTTATCAAACTTCGCCTGTATTGTTCAGATTTTTTATTTTGTTTATTGGTAGTTAAAAGAGTGGAGTTGTGACTAAGAATTTGTTAGTAGAGATTACAAAGCGGATTAATGGGTGCGTTGTGGTTTTTGGTTTCGAATGCTCGGATCATCAGATTGCAGAAGTGTTCAGTATTTGTTGTTTTAGATATTCAAAAAGTTTTTTTCGTTCTTTGTTGTATTTATTACAAGTAAATAAAACATGGTCTAATGTGTCTTCTGTTTTACATATAGTGCATTCAGCTGATTTTTCTAGATTAAAACGGAATAATAGGGTGGGTGTGATCACCATTTTTATCCTGCATCTGGTTAATTTAACGTCTTCCTTGTCTGTTGTTTGACCATTTGCAAATATTTGATAAATCCGGAACATTTCCTAAAATCACTAGCTTCTGCGTAACATTTAGGTGCTGATCGGTGGAGATCATGATTGGCTGAGAAATTTTCTTATCGTAACGACAGAGGAAGCACCTAGACGAAAATTTCTCGCCAACTTACCTTGCCAATTACGATCTGCACCTAAATGTTGCGGTTAGCTTAGCATTTGATCGGCAGCAGAACATGAATTGTGTGAGCAGTTTTTTCCCAACTGTACTGCAGTACTAAGTTTTTTTTTTAAATATATATTTCCAATGGCAAGGCTGGGTACAGATTGCAAAGACTAATACAGTACATAATACAATACAGTACAGAATTGACCGAAGTCATTGTAGCCTTATACAAGGCCAGAAGTAGAGTGCCTATATAATAAGAGTGGCGACAAGGGACCAAATTTGGCTAATCTATCGAACGGGTGCGAAATGCAGTGCCCGAGGCGGGTAATTAGTGTGTGTTCATGGTAATTTTTTTTGGCGAGTTATCGCTATTTGCAACTATTACATTTCATTAGTTATCGCTTTTTTGGCAAATACTTTGGCTCAATTTTTGGCTTTGGCTTATTTGAGACGTTTTCTCATGGAAGTCATTAGTGAGTCATATTTTCCCCGTCTTTCCCCCCCTTCGAAATACGAAGAAATGCTGGGGAGTGGGGACACCATCGGGGTCTTCTATAAACCTTGCATCATTTTTTTTGTAGAATGGTGTGGGTTCATGTGTTAAAAAGGAGAAACTGTGCAGATCTCCATTTTTTTTTTAAATTGTGGAATGGACAAAATGCTACAACCCACCTGATTGAGCAAAATACAAAACTGAAGCAAAAATACAAAATGCTGACAAAACTGGCTTAATTTTGATTGTTAGGTGTCCAAAAACTTTCTTGTTTTAAACTTGCAATTCCTTTTTTTTATTTCAAAGATAAATTTACATGAAGGGAAAAACACTAAAACCAAATTTTTGCAAGAAGCAGTGACAGCAGATTTTTTCACGGGTTTGAAAACAGGAATATTTCCAGCCCTCGCAAGATTTTTGACTGATAAGAAAGAAAAATTTTATCAAGTGTTTTTCGGACAAATAAAACATCTAAAATTCTAACATAGTGGGTGTATCGTTTTCGAAACTATTTTGTATTGCATTGAATTTGAACTATTTTAAATTGTCTTTATATATTTGGAAATACATTATTTACTGAGATAAAATTAATAATTATGTCGAAAAATCATTTACTGGTGTTTTCGCGTTTTGTAATTACATTTAGAATTGATGAATTAGTACTGACAATTTCAAATGTCGTGTTTCTCAAATTTTGCATAACATTAGCGTTAGCTGGTCATATAACAAATATTTCAAACGTTATAAATAATAATTATTCATAAGTTTTGAGTTTAGACATAGGTAAATTTAGCATAAAATAGGTAAGGTAAGGTAATTTTAGTTAACGTCGTACTAGAGCAACACAACGGGCTATTGACGACGGTCCGGGATCAGTCCCTTAAGGGAAAGATCCGAGGACAACACCTCGTAATTTTGAACCACGGTCAGATGACGAAGCAACACCTGAGCTGGCACCCCACTCTCCAAACTTCCACACCAACCCAACGTGAGGACTTTCGGCCACGACAGATTTAAGGTGCACCAGCCGCCTCTACACCATACGCTTACGAACATCCATGCACCGAACCCGGATTCGAACCAGGAACCTTCCGATCTAGAGGCTAACACCTTAACCACTATACCGGTTGGTCGGCAGCATAAAATAGGTAAATTTAATGTATCAAAAGTTGGGGTTTTAATATTTCAGACACATTTTCCATAAATATAACTAATTACGGAGATAGTCATTTTTCAGACTGAAATGGTCAAACCTCCATTGATTGAAAAATAGACTAAGCGGTCGGATAATTAACTTTTTATGACGTTTTAAATTTGTTCGAATTATTTTCACAAATTCCGAGATTAAATGTCCAGTGTATACATTCAATTCAATTCGATTTCCAGTGTATATTTACATAGTATAAATTAATTAATGTCTTTATTATCAGGTGACCTTGATATAACAATATTTTTTAATAATTTAAATATTTGCCTTAATCATAAAAATAAGTTATCTAGTCAACATAAAAAGCACGTATTCTTGACCTAGGAGAGGCAATGGAGTCCTGATTAGATACAGCCGACCAACCGATATAGTGGTTAGCCTATAGATCGGAAGGTTCCTGGTTCAAATCCGGGTCTGGGCATGGATGTTTGTAAACGTATGGTGTAGAGGCGGCTGGTGCACCTTAAATCTGTCGTAGCCGAAAGTCCTCACATTGGGTTGGCGTGGAAGTTTGGAGAGTGGGGTGCCAGCTCAGGTGTTGCTTCGTCATCTGACCGTGGTTCAAAATTACGAGGTGTTGTCCTCGGATCTTTCCCTTAAGGGACTGATCCCGGACCGTCGTCAATAGCCCGTTGTGTTGCTCTAGTACGACGTTAACTAAAAATTACCAATTACCTGATCAGATACCAACTCTCTAAAATGAGACATAACAAAATAATTAATGAAAAATTAAATAAAAATGCAATGCATAACCTCGAAGTCGAAAATAAAAGTTATGCATAATCAGGAAATTAAAATGTATTAAACCTGAACCCACATAAATTTAACTTGAATCAAGTTACAAATAATAAAATATCGATAACTTTTTAATAATCTAAAACCACTTCTTATTTGTCTCTATAATCTATATTGCCGACCAACCGGTATAGTGGTTAAGGTGTTAGCCTCTAGATCGGAAGGTTGGCGTGGAAGTTTGGAGAGTGGGGTGCCAGCTCAGGTGTTGCTTCGTCATCTGACCGTGGTTCAAAATTACGAGGTGTTGTCCTCGGATCTTTCCTTTAAGGGATTGATCCCGGACCGTCGTCATTAGCCAGTAGTGTTGCTCTAGTACGACGTTAACTAAAATTACCATTACCATCACATAGTTTGAAAGATGGTAATTTGGTAATTTTAGTTAACGTCGTACTAGAGCAACACAACGGGCTATTGACGACGGTCCGGGATCAGTCCCTTAAGGGAAAGATCCGAGGACAACACCTCGTGACATGTTTGAAAGAACTCCATAGTCTCCATAGTTTGAAAGAACACATGGGACATGTACTCTGAGCTGCAAAGTGTGACTGATGCAGTGAAACTCTAGTTTTCTAAAAGGAATGCTGATGAAAAAGTAGTCAATCTTGGTGTGAAGAACTTTATGTTAACCACTTCAATCGCAGAATCTGAACACCGTCTGTAGGATTAATTGGTTGGATCGGAAATTGAATTCGAGGCCACTGGCTTCATCAAAATGGGTCGGTATTTTTCCCATTCAATTGACACCTACAGATTTAACGTGCACCAACCCCGATGCACTCTCTACTTTTGTTTTCCCCCATGTCAAGCGATGGGTGACTCAGATGGTCCGTGTCCAGATTCATGTCAAGCTTGGCCTTTTATATCCCGTCGGGAAAAAATAAAACCTTTTTTGACCTTTGATATCCGATCAGAAAAGACAAAAATTTGTCAAAGAATTTTTCTAACCTTTTTGCCCGACGGGCTATAAAAGGTCTCGGAAAGGTCCAGAAAAAGTTTTCATACCCTTTTATGATTTTGGCTGGTGGCTATACATTAGTTTTCTATATAACTTCTGTTTTGCCACAACCCCATTGAACGCGATTAACACTATTAAGGACATCGTATTTTATTTTAAAATAACCGGTTTCGCAACTACAGATTTCTTAACGGATTTATTCTTTAAAAAAAAATCAGTGTCATCGTAGTTGTTACTCACCATGTGCAGATCCCGTGTGAAATATAACAGGACAACTATGCAAAATTGGAAATAATTAACTACAGTATTGTTTGAAAAGTGCATGAGTACGAGTTTTGGGTGAGAAACACACCGGTAACTCTAGGTTCGAATATAAGAATTTATTCTCATCAAGCATTAATCTATATACAATTCAGCTGGAGACAAAAATACGAGCGTCAATTCCATCGTAATACATATCGCATACTGCCCATTAAAGTTCTGAGTTATTACACAACAGCAGGCAATCGCCCGATCGGACGAACCGTGGCGCCTCATGTTTGAAAGAGGAAATGGTTTGTTTTACTTACTTTCTCCAAACGATATTCAACAATCAACATTCTCCCACCTTGAGTTGATTGACAATCAATTCAACTCCTAAAGTTTTAACACTTTTCACATTAAGTTCCAGAAAAGTCAGAATTAAAGTTATGGGAAAGTCACTGTTACAAGTCCAGCTTTCTAGGTACTTTGATCATCCGTCCACTACGTGTTATAGTTCCTTCTTCCTTCGTAGGGGTAGGTTGGATACCAGTGTTCGTAAGAGGACGACGACGATCACTTATCCACGTTGAAGACACTTCTAGAGGATACAGTCTCTGGATAGGTCTTAACAACTGTGTCGTAGCGGTCTGCAAGCGTACCAGTCGAGTGATGTTTTCTTTTCCAGGCAAAAGTTCTATAACCCGACCCAAAATCCAATCTACTCGTTTGGTATTATCACTTCCAATAATCATTACATCGCCAATCGAAATGAGACGATTGAACTTTTTAGATTCGGATTTTTGAATTAGTTGTCCTAAATACTCGGATCTAAATCGTTTCCGCAGGTCTGACACAAGTTTCTGACGGTATTTCAGTCTCTTATTCAGAGAATGTCCATCCACCTTATCAAAATCTGGCACACCAGTCTGTCGTATATCTCGTATGAACAGAGAAGGAGACAAAGGAACAAGTTCACTGTCATTCTCAGAAACATAAGTCAGAGGTCTTGCATTGATAGTTGATTCCACATCACACAAAACAGTGGACATCTCTTCATAGGAAAGATGAGCTTTACTTAAAACCTTCCTTAAAATAATTTTCATCACCCCAACTAACCTCTCCCAGAAGCCTCCCCACCAAGCTGCAGTTGGTGGATTGAACTTCCATTCAATTTTCCTAACAGTACTATATTGTACAATCTGATTCCAGTCAACAGACTTCAGTAAATTGGAAGCTCCAAGGAAATTGGTCCCATTGTCACAATAGACTACTGATGGTCTCCCACGTCTTGAAATGAACCGTCGAAAACTCAGTAAAAATGTTTCAGTCGAGAGGGAAGACAAAAGTTCAAAATGCACTGCACGGTACACAGCACAGGTGTATAGGCAAATCCAAGCTTTAACACCTTCTTTCAGATAGAGAGGTCCTGCTAAGTCGAAACCCGTGATTTCAAACACATCTGCATCTCTGGTTCTATTTTCTGGTAATGGAGCCGTTGGAGCATCTAAGTTGTTTTTTCCATGTCTTATACAGACTACGCACTTTGATAGTACAGATCTGATCGTTTTTCGTGCATTCAGTATCCAAAAATTCTCTCTTAAAATATTCAATAGCATCTGAGATCCAGCATGGGAATTTTTTCGATGTTCTGTCATGATAAGTCTTCTAACTACACTGTGTTCTGAAGGTAAAACCATAGGATTTCTGAAATTTTTCGAATCTTCCCTATAGATGATCTTAGTCTTTACTCGCAAAATTCCCGACTCATCCTTGTACACATTTAATGTAGTTAGCTTCTTGTTATCAGAATTAAAAGATTCTTCCTGCACTAACTTTACTATTTTCAGTTCAGCGGTCATAAATTCTTCAGATGTTGATTCTCCAGAATTCCTCAAATGTTTAGGCTTCTTGCAATTGTCGATAAATCTTTGCATCCAAGATAACATGCGCACCATTTTATCGTAATTCGAAAAGTATCTAAAATACCATCGATCTCCATGAAATTTGCAAAGATTATTCTCTACTTCATTCGGTGATTCACACCATTCGCAATTTGTTGTATGAGTCATCAAACATCCTGTGACTGCTTTTATTTCAGTCACGTTAGTTTTCTTCTTCTCCTTCAAAATAGATTCATCATTGAAGACTACTGCGGAAGAAGGCCACTCTAACGGAGATGCTTTGAGCCAAGTAGGACCCTCCCACCATCTACTTTCTAGGAATTGCTTAGCAGAGCATCCTCTTGACGGGAGGTCTGCGGGGTTAACACAGCCAGGAATGTGTCTCCAACTTTCAGGATTGGTCAACTTTCGTATTTCACAGACACGGTTGTTGACAAAAACAGTCCATGGTTGATCCCTTTTTATCCATGCTAAGACTGTGGAAGAATCCGTCCAAAAGTGTAACTCCAAATTTTCCCATAGAAGTCCTTCTAGAACTGAAGTACACAGTCTTGCTCCCACCGTTGCAGCTAACAACTCCGCACGTGGAATTGTGATCGACTTTACGGGAACTACTCTTGATTTTGCAGCCAAAAGTTGTATGTGCACTTCATCTATGGTTTCTATCCTCACGTACACAGCAGCAGCATAAGCATGAAGACTGGCATCACAGAAGTTGTGAATGCTGATCGACTCCTTGTCACTTGCATGAGCTTGAAACCACCTAGGAATGAACACTTCCCTTAACAGGAAAAGATCTCGATACCAGCGTAAAAATTCCTCTCGTGTTAATGAATCGATTTCCATATCCCAAGATATCCCAGTTTTCCACATTTTTTGTAACAAGAGCTTGGGAAACAAGGAAACTGGGCAGATCAAACCAATGGGATCGAACACCTTATTAGCTACAGAGAGTATGGTTCTCTTTGTGATCACTGTTAAATTATAGTTCTCCAGCCAGTTCAAATTAACAGTCAAAGTGTCTTTGGTTCGATTCCAAGACAATCCTAATACTGGGGAAACATCATCTGATTGTTGATCACCAGAATATTGCCAGTCTCTGAGATTAAATTTCCCTTCTGCTAATACAGCTGTAGACTCTTTAATAAATTCTATTAACTCCTCCTTTTTGTCGACACTTGTGACGACATTATCCACATAAAAACTATTGAGGAGTTTCATTACTAATTGCTTGTTGTAGAAAGGATTTTCTAAATACCTTTTCAAGTGGTAGTCAAGAACAAATCCAAGTAGAAAAGGGCTGCTTTTCACTCCAAAAACCACACGTGAATGGCGGAAAATCTTTAATTTCTTCTCATCTTCATGACTCCACCACAAGAATCGAAGATAGTCTCTGTCTTCAGGTCTTATACTAATCTGCAGAAAAGCTTTCTCAATGTCCGAAATGACTCCATATCTGTGTTCCCGAAATCTGAGAAGAATCGAGGGAATAAGCTCTATCAAATTTGGGCCAGATTCAAGACATTGGTTTAAAGAGAGCTGAAACTTTTCTCTTGCAGAAGCATCGAACACAGGATGCACATTTGTAGTACTGTTTTCTTTTACTACGGGCCTGTGTGGTAAGTAATGTCCATAGTCAATTGCTTCATCTGTAGGTACCTCTTCAATTATTCCTAGTTCTTTCCATTCTGTCAGAACTTTATCATACCTATCGAACAAATTTTCAGAGTGAAGTTTTCGAGTTGTTGACTCCAGTCTTTTTAACGCCAAGATCTGAGATGTGGGAAGGTGACGATAACCATCTGCCCAGGGTAGAGAAACCTCATAACGCCCTTCTTCATTGATTGAAATAGTTTCTTGAAATTGAGCCTTGATTTGAAACTCTATAACTTCCTTGGACTTTTTTGAAACAGAGTCAGTTATGCCAATAACGTCTAGACTCCAGAGGTCAGTGATAGTAGCTTCTTTTACAAACATTGATGTCACTATCATTGCTGAATTTTCATAAGTTTCCAAAGGAGACTTACCCATTAAAGTCCATCCTAATTCAGTTTCAATGGCAACTAATCCACATGAAAGAACTCTTCGCTGTCCAGTCAACAGTTTTCCAGCAACATCAGCACCGATTAAGATTTCGATTGGTCCTGGATTCTCTTCATCATCAGTTATTGAAATATTCATTGATTTCAATTCTTCTATCCACGGTCCAGACTTCACAGAGGAAATGTTGTCGCAAATTACGGGTTGATCGAGAACATCAAAATTGCACAGGTATCCGCCGTTTAATTTCCCCAAGTGGACTTTAAAACAATCATGTTTCCGTGGGTTAGTTCTTTTACCACCAAAAAGTGAGTGAGTGATTACTTCCTGTCGTAAAGGTTCTAGATGCATTTTGGAAGCAGTACTCTTCAGAATATAAGACTTTTGAGATCCCGTATCGATTAACACCCGAACACATGAAGAAGAACACGGTCCTCTTAAATTTACCTTCAAGGTTTGTAAAAATACCTTAGGACAGAGAGATAAACTAGCCAAATTAAGAGATTTTTCATGTTCTTGGTAATCTTCCTTTTTCTCTGAACAAAGCTCAGGGCAAATTGTTTTATTACAAGGGAGTTCTGGACACATTATAACAACATGATTTTTGGTACAAATAATACATTTCACAAAATTTCTGCACATTTTACTGCGATGGCCCTTTTTTAAACATTTGAAACAAGAAGCTTTCTCTTTCAATAGTTTCTGTTTCTTAACTAAGCTCATTTTACGCGCATTAAAACAGTTGGAGCTTTCATGTTGTCCATCACAGAAAATACAGTTTTTATAATTCAGAGAACTGGTGGTTAGCAACTCCGCTGCTGTAGAAACTTGATTTTCCATTACAGGGAAGACCTTTTTCCGACTCTTGTTCTCAGTTTTAAGTCCAAAACCAGACATCGCTAAATTTATTCTCTCTTCTGACTCCACTTCACATTTTAAAAAGGATATCAGATTATCAAGCCTGCTTTCAGGTTCATTTCCATGAGCGTAATTAGAGCTTCTTTGCCAAGCCCTGAGTAAGTCTGCAGGCATGCAAGACTCTACCAATGGATAAAGCATAGCTGCACATTTCTCAGTTGTTACACCAAGTGTTGAAAGTGCTCGAATCTGAGATTCCAAATTATCGTAAAGGGAGCAGAGAGAATAGGAATTATTCGCGTCAGTTGCATTCCTTAAAACAAGCTTCAACAGCTCTCTAATATATACTTCAACTAACACGTCTTCACGACCGAACCGAGATTTTAAGCTTTCCACAGCCTTTCGGTAATTGTCACCAGTTGCAGGGAAACTTTCAATTATTTCTCTCGCACGTGAACCTTTTACAGTTGCTTGGATAAGATACTGAAACTTATCAACAGCATCGATATCAGGATCTTCATCTATATTTTTAAATTGACACCAAAATGGTAACCAATCTTTCAAATTTCCATCAAATTGTCTAAGTTCAAGTATAGGAAGCTTAAACTTTCTCAAATTCTGTTTCACCCCATTTTCATCAATGCTTTCAGTATCTACTCTAGAAACAAATAAAATTTGACGGACACTTATAGCGATATCAAGGAATTGAGTTTGGTAGCTTTCACCTACCTCCATTTCATGGTCTAGATCGGCTTCATCGTCATCCAGCAGCACTTGTAATATTTTAGCATCTTGTTCCTTCAGCTGAGCAGCTCTTTCTTCCAGAACATTATAAGAAACTTGCAAAGCCTTCTTATCAGGATCAGGTGCTTCAATTATGGACTTTATTTGATTTAAAACTCTCGTAAAGGCACTACGAGTGGTTTTTCTTAATTTACTTTCGCGATTGATATCCATGTCTTCGAAATCAATATTTAAGTAAATCCTTCAAAAGTCCTGTCGCGGACGCCACTATTTTGGGTGAGAAACACACCGGTAACTCTAGGTTCGAATATAAGAATTTATTCTCATCAAGCATTAATCTATATACAATTCAGCTGGAGACAAAAATACGAGCGTCAATTCCATCGTAATACATATCGCATACTGCCCATTAAAGTTCTGAGTTATTACACAACAGCAGGCAATCGCCCGATCGGACGAACCGTGGCGCCTCATGTTTGAAAGAGAAAATGGTTTGTTTTACTTACTTTCTCCAAACGATATTCAACAATCAACAACGAGTACTAAGGAACATAACTAGAGTTTTTATGAAAAACTGCAAATTAGAGCAACCAAACCGCCGGAAGAGTTCTTAGACGTGACTGGAAATATTCTACAATTAACTTTAAGTTTAAAGGGCTTATCACAGTTTCCACAGAATACCTAATGTGGCGTAGTGGAAAGTATTTTAATTAAAACAAATTTGATAACAATTTGAAGAGAGGAATAGAAATGAAGCACAGGTTGTATCTATTATTTCGCCAAGACATATTGCGAGGAGTACTAGAGTTTCGAGAGGTTTCCATTGAAGTGTGTGTGTGTGTGTTGAATTCTTCAGTTATTGGAGTCTTGTTTAGCGATTCATAGAAAATATACGCTTCAATAATCCATAAATAAAATTTTAAAACAATCAAAACTATATTTATTTCCTTTGTGGAGAAGTAGAGATGTAAGCTCCATGCATGACAAATTGTGACTAAAGCAATGGATTGCATGGAAAGTAAAATTTTTAGATGTAAGCTCCATGCATGACAAATTGTGACTAAAGCAATGGATTGCATGGATTTCTCTCATTTGAATTAGTATTACTAAGAACTTATTTAACATATATATTGTTCAAAATATATTCTTTAATCATTAGATTCATGTTAAACCATTTGTAGAAAGTATGTGCATTTGTAATAGTCAAATTAAATTTTGAAAAAGAGCTTTATTTTAAACAGCATACAACAATAACTCCAAAATATCCCTAACGAAGGTACTAATAGAAATAAACAAAAAACATTTGCAAACTATTTTTAGATGAATTTGAACATTACATATATGTCTTATCTTTCAAATCAAAAGGAAATTTTATCATGGAGCAAGAGTTAGTACTTTTTACTATTAACACCAGAAGAAAGGAAGTGATCAGTATGGCCGCAAATTAATTTGAAAGATGTATAAATATCTTGTTCTCCCACCAAGGGCCATGGTAGCCTGTTTGCTAGAGGAGCGGATTAGCAATCAAAAGGTTTGGAGTTTGAAACTCGAACCAACCAAAGGCTTCTTCAGAGGCTTTCCCTTTGGTTTGTTTCTGTCGGGGGACATTAAAATAAGAGAACAGTAAGGTGTGTCATAGTTATCGTGCATTCTCTTGAAAAAAAAACGTGAGAAAGTGTGAAAACAAAACACTACACGAAATATAGCATTGGGACAATCATTTTTTCCAACGAAGAATTTATAAGAAAACTGGCTCCATTTTGTTTTGAAATAATAAAATTCCTGTGTTCACACCCTGTGTTTCAACACTGTTCCGAAATATTACGAACATCTCTTCCCAGACCGGGGTTCGAACCAAGGACCAAGACGATGTGCGTAATAAGGGATTATTCCAATTTTCGATACAGTTACGCTCCTTCATTACTCGCCGACACTACATCAGTTCTTGGTAACGCAAACTCACAAAGAATTGTGTAATTTTTCCAGACGTAGAGTAATAAGTTTAGTTTTGAGATTTTATTTCACATTGAGTAGTGCTTAAAGATTCTGTACATTTGTTTGAAATCTCACATCCCCATTAAGTTTAGTTTATTTAAAAAATACTATAAAACGTCATTAGTTGTTGTTTGTGATGCCTCTACCCGTTAACTAAAGCAGCTTCAAAGAATAAATGCGATTGAAACTTTACTAACTAATCCTGAGGTTAGGATGGCCATGTTTATACCATCCATAAATTTCTATGGAAAGGGGACTGAGGGGAGGTGAATTATTAAATTTCTACGCAAAACTCTCCAACCATAATAAAGAAGCTATTCATTCCAAATCCCTGATACGACTACCGTAGAAAAAAAGGTCGTTCAAAAAACGACCTAGATCCACTCTAAATAAATTGATGTTTGTTCATTCCTTTTCCACTCCAAAATTGATTCAGAGTTCAGAGTATGTTCTGTCTTTTCATGTTCTGCCCCTCAGTAGACCGAATATACCATTGGAATCTTCACAATGGGGGTACAGAAGATTTCTCAGAAAAGTGTCTACTTATGGGAGACTGCGGTCCGGCCTTTTGTCAAGACAGCAGCGGACATCCAACCCCGTAGGCAATAGCTCACTCTTCTCTCTCGCACAAAAGTTCCAATATTCGGTGTCCTGTAATCAGGTGGAATGACTAGAAACCCCCACTATGTGAGGGGTCCGGATCTTAGAAGAGATAAAGATCCCATCTATTCAAGTTACTGTATGCGTATGCCTGTGGCGTGTTAGTTGAGAATAAAGATAAAGTAAACGCCAAACTGCATTCCTGCGATTCCTTTGTAAGCTGCACTCTGCCCACTGGAATCGTCTACAGGAAAATCTTTCTCTTCGTAAAAAGGAGTTGAATTGAAAATTTAGAACCATTTTCGAAACTATTATTATTCTTATTCTGCTTTACTTTTTGAAATGAAAACTTATCAAACTGTTTAATCTGAAATACGATTAAAATCTTACGAAACACACAAAAAAAAAAAAAGAAGAAAGGCAATTAATAAAATTATGTGACATAAATTCTAAGAAAAAGATCGGAAATAAAAAATTTAAGGTATCGTTTTCGTTTCTATCAAAACCACATGACATACGCTTTAAACTACGCATACGCACAAACTGATTAGTTTAATATTTCAATACGTACTGAAAACTTAATGAAGTGCGGTAATTGGTGGAGTGCGAATGACTTGGTGAAGCGGATGACCAATGGGCCAGAAATGCGATAAAGAATTTTGTTCTTTCTCACAAAAATTTATTATAAATGGATAATTAACCCTGAAAATCATTAAAATAGCTTTTGCAAACAATGAAACTGGATAAAGACGTATATAAATGTAATTTGTATATAACTAAATTAATTTTTTAAAGGGTGATGAGTACTTGTATAAAAAATTTTTTTATTTTAAAAATTAATAAAATTTACCAGTCTTGTACTAAAAACTTATACAAATTACTTATAAGAAGTGACTAAACCAAAAACTGGTTCTTTAACACTATGCTGCTAGCAGGTGACTAAATTTTTTTTATCTGAATCCCCCAAATCAAAGTGTATAGCTTTTTTTTATTTTATTTCTGCGATATACTACCATTTAATTATAAACATTTCAGATAAGAAACAAAATATGTTTCAAGATAAATATGTCACATAATGCATCAAAGGGATATATGTATATATAGCAGAGTCGACGTCTGTCTGTCCTCTATACAGATCTACACCGTTTGACCAGTCCACTCCAACACTTTCTTCACAACTCTGGGGGTAACGTAGGCAACATATTACCCCAGTTCTATTTGACCTACGTGTTCAGTGGGATTTAAAAACAATTAGAAATCCTCATGGGAATAACAATTTTAGATTATTTTTACTATCACTGAAGAATTCAGACCAACCATATGGAAGGTACATTCATCCTGTAAAAAACATTGGCTATTATATATTAACCCCTATTCTATTTTTCTAGGTTTGGAGAGGGGTAAAAAACAATTCTGTGATCCAAATTGGAATAATATCAATATATATATATATATATATATATATATATATATATATATATATATATATATATATCTTTAACATCACAATTCGAGCAATTCACAACAAATTTGGTACTCTTTATTTGACATCTGTGCTTAACACATGCTATATGCAGTTGCAGATTCAGGTGGCTATAGCTAAAAGCTGCACCAAGTTTACTTTCTAAAATAACTTATTCAATTTGAAGCTTCGCACTACTGTGTGATAAACCATTATTGCCTTTGTATTTCTGAAAAGGTGCTACATGTAAAATATAAAACCTACTGAATATACCACCTACTAATAATAATCAGTAAGCTGCCGGGTCCCTAAACCAAATAATATTCTGCCGAGTAGTATGTAATGGGTTAAATGATCAGATGTTCATTAATGTTGCACTTCCATTATGATTACTTGAACCAAAAGAAATTCATTATTGATGACATATGAAATGATCACCAAAAACAAACATCATTTAGTCATCAAGAAACATAACAGTTGTTTTGATGAAAAGTTAACAATGTAAATTTATAATCATGGTGCAAGGAAATTCTTTACAGGCTCAGGTGAATTGTTTCTGAATTTGTATAATCTTTTACAAGCCATCTCGTAACTAAAGGAAATTTATTATTCATAAATACAATGATACAAAGCTCTGAATTTTTCTTTTTCAGGATGGCAACTCCATTCTGTTTACCCTTATCCTGAAAGAGAAAAATTAATTATGTTTCCTCTTACATAAAAATACAACGATACAAACTTTTCCAACAGAATCCTAAAAACAAGAATTGTTTATTTCTATACACTGATCTTTTTAATAATTACCCTCAAGTAGTTGCCATGCTTTTCACCTACAGGAATCTTGAATGGCTACATCTCGAATTTCTCACTTAAAATCATAGCAGTAACTAGTCTTATGAATGTTTGAGGTTACTTTAAAATCATTCGTATTCATTTGCTACTTCTGTGAAATATTTCTTGACAATTTAATCCAACAATCTTGACCTCATTACATCTTATAATCATCACAATGCAAATGATTTTCATAGCTTAAAATAGCTACATATCGAATTTACCAGTTAAATTCTTAGCAGTAGCTAGACTTAAGAATAGGCAAGGCTACTGTATCCATACTTATTTGCTGCTTATTTGAAATATTTCTTGACAAAACAATTTTTTTTATTCAATAAAGTCTTGAAGTTTAATTACATCTAATGATCTTGCAAATGCAAATTATTGAAGTAAATTTTTACAACCAGAAGCTGTCTTGTCAATATTTAAGGAAATAATTTATTGCTAGATGGGTAATCAGTAGCTACAGAGTTTAATTCTATCTGTCTGGTTAAAGTGAGTATGGCATGAAATTAATCAATCTTCCAGAAGATTTAAAGCTTTACAGATCTGATTTTTCTGTAATTGAATGGAATTTTTGTAATTTTGAGCAGAAGTTGTACTGCAGGGTTCATAGAAATCAAATTTTTTCAACCAATAGAACCCAGATTATTTTTATGTAAAGGTATAAGGTGTAAATAAATATTCACTATGGGCAAATTGTTCACCAGCCAATTGAGATAATATTTCATCAGTCTTATAGATATAATCCGTTTCTAAGCTCGTGGCAGCTGAAGAATTCGTACCACAAAGAATCATTAAAAATCCATCAATAAGACTGTAGAGAAAATTAGAAATTCCTCAATCCTGGAATGCTTTGACAAAACAGTGATCCTACCTCCAAGGTTCTTACAGCTGAAAGTTGGAAGGCTATATTGTTATATTGAGCACTTGGAAGTTTAGTGAAAAAAAGTGAACTTGTGATCCAAGCCTCATCTAGAGAATGAATATAGAAACAACGTTACACATTTAATAATATTTTATGTACAACATATGGAGATTAATACCTGCATTGAACAGAACCTTCTGTAACAATTGTAGAATTCAGTTCAACAGCCTTGGGCTCAGGTAGATCAACAGGTTGAATTAAACTCTCAGATGAAGAATTGAGAGATGGAAACTGAGCAGCAGGTAAGTCATGGAAAACCTGTAGCTTTTCGTCATCAAGCATGTCAGCTCCTTTTAGCACTGCAACAAAGAGTTAAATGCTAGATGAAAGTTTCCTTTCCTGTTAAAAATGAAGGCCCTTCCTTGAAATACTACCTTTCCAAGTGACTGGGATCTACAAAAAAAATTATTTTGCTTCTTTTGGCAGTAGAAAAACAGCCTGTGGTTTAGAAGATAATTTTTTGTGTTCACTTTCTGCAGAAAAAGTCTCTGCTTGTTTTTCAAGGGAGAGATAGTTATCGCGAGACAATATGGCTGAAATCACAATGCACGTCTCTTGGTTGCAGTTTATTATGTTTTGCAACAGGTCCTCAAATTTTGAGAAGCATTTCTAAAGGCAATCATAGATGTTATTGGTACTTACATGAACCAGAATCAAGTCACGATTCTTTAAAGATGAAACCTTATTCGTTACACGTTCAATGGTGATTCCTGGAAAAGCTAGAACATGTATTATATTTTCATGTAATTGTGATGGTAAATACTGATCTACGTATTTGACCATCGAATCCACACCAATAATTAAATCCTTCATAGTTGCACTACAATTTTTGGACAATTTACAGACAGGAAGAGCAATTAAGAGAAGGGCAGAGAAACTAGTCAAAGAAGAAACAATCAAAAAGACTGCAGCACAAATGCTATCACTCAATTTTTAAAATGCAAAATGAACTCATAAAATAATTCAACAAAGAGTAAAAATCACGAAAGCGAACAATGGAAACACAACGAGCGAAAAGCAAACAGTAAAAAATATTTGAGAACTGACATACACAAGAAATACAAAAATGAATATCACAAACAAAATAACTTTTAAAATAACAAAATATTTTGTAAGAAAAAGGATAAACTATTCCAGGCAAGCTTCGCGATATCAAGGAGCGTAATCAAATCCACAGACAGGCACCGAGCCTTCCTAAGCGACTGGCGTGATTTTCCACTACAATGCATTCCAAACTTGGCTTAAACTGAGTTGGCTCCCATGCCAAAAAAGTTTTTGAGCCAAGACGGCGAAATCTATAGCAACCTCCGAAAATCTGTAGCAACCTAGTGTGCCCCTAGGCGCTGCATTTCGCACCCAAAAGAAACTTTCAAATTTGGCCCAATGCACATGCGCGGCAGCCATTTTTCTACCAGAATCGGTTGCTGGGCGAATAAATTTCTTCCATCGGTTTCCCACATTTCCTCCTCTCTCTTTCTTTTGGCGATAGTGTTTATGTCCCGAAAATTTTATGCTCACGACTTATTGAACTTGTTTTCGTAAATATTAACAAGAAAATGAATAAAGTTAAGCTTATAACTTCAGTGTTAAATAAAATAAGATCTGATGTGTTGTCTCTCTCAGGCACAAGTTTTTTCTTTAAATTCTTTCCGTGCTGTGTGATAGAAGTTTACGCATTAGTTTCATAACATTAAATAAAAAATAGATTCGAAATGTCCTACTATTAATGGATAGTTCCTTAAAATAAAACTTTCTTTCAATCAACTGTTCAACACATGTAGTTTTTTTAGTGTGATTAATCCTTTCCTTACATTAACCGAACCAGAAAATATACTGAACATTTTTATTTGACCTTTTTAATGCATGACACAAAATTTTAACCCACTTAAATTTAATTTTAAGTTTCATCCATTTATACAAGTCAAAAGACATGTAATTTCAAAAATAGCCAACACCATCAGTACACATTTGTTAAAAAATCTACCACATTTTCTTATGAAAAATAGAATTAACAGATTGAAACTAAATTATGAGCAAATATTGGCCTAAACATACAAGAATAATCTCAAGATAAAAAATAGTTAACAGCATTTATATCCAAATTCACAGATAAATGTTGATGTGGTGGTTTTGTTCCGAGATCTAGCAGCAAAATTAAGATGAAAGTTTGCATTAAAAATAACACTTTTATATAAACATTTCTATTATTTTTTTTATATAAAGCATTGCTACAATTTACTCTCTGCTTTTCTGATTATTCAATTCGGCATAGGTTATTGTAAACCTTTTATAAGGAAACAGCTAAAAAACAACGCATTATCAAAAGTTTAAAACTTGCTAACTGCCTTTGGCGCGATGTTTACATCGCCAAAGTAGCGGGAAACAGCATGTTGTTCAAAAAAAGCTATTTACTTAAAAAGTCTTCAAATTTACACTGACACAAAACACTAAAATAATTATAAATAAACATTCTAGAACACGAAATGGAACACGAATAAGCTATATTTTCTTTTTAATTTAATATACACACGTTTTTCTCGAACACACAAAAAGTTCCCATGTTAAGTCTATGGGAGCTGGGAAAAGACCGCTTCGGGCGGTAGAAAAGGTCTCTAAGCCAATCAGAAAGTGTTTCCCGTATGTCGCCACTCTTATTATATAGGCACTCTAGCCAGAAGTGATTGTCACTTGTGAAGGGGCACCCAGTGGGTGGACCATCATTGACCCTAGAAAAGGACAGTAGAATGTACATCCATGCTCTGACTCGGATTCGAACCAGGAACCTTCCGATCCAGAGGCCAACAGCTTGACCACTAGACCGGTTGGTCGGCACTGCAGTACTAAGTGGAAGATTTTATTGAATCAGCCTTTTATTTACCAGCGATTCAATGAGATCGACTTTTTGTTATGCAGCTAATTAATCATCTAATGTTTTGATATTATTTTAACAATTTGTGTTTGCTCTTGCCATTTGTATCAAGTATAAAAACATTCTGCTTTGAAATGACTTTTCTAAATGTTCTTTTTCTGCGCCATAAATATTGATGTTGTAGTTGAATAATTATTCCCTTTTTTAGCTTTTGGGTTCTAACTAAAATTGTTTATAACATGTGTGTTCATGGTTAAAGTGAAACCTGGTGAGACAAATTAACTGAATTGTAAGACTTGGGCCTAAAGGAATTTGTTTTTAACAAAATAAGTGTTGTTTTCCCTGAACACATTAAATCTACCCTTTACTCTAAAAACATATGTTTTTTTTTCATGCATCATTCTCTTGCTACGTTTTCACTCTATGAGCGTCACTGGATTATATTCAGATTGTGTCTCTAAAGGGTAGAAATCCAAGATGAGTCTTCAAGTGGTTCGCTGAGGATTGTGTTTTCAATCAGGCGTTGAAGTAGATTATTTCCGAAGATTTTTGCTGGAACGGAGGTTAGACCAATTGGTCGATATGATTTAATTTCTTCTTTGGGTTTGTTTGTCTTGTGAATAGGAATGATGATGGTGGTGGTTTTCCAACTGTCTGGGATTTCGTTGGTTTGCCAGATATGATTAAAACAATTTCGTAATTTGGAGATATTTTATTCACATTTTTCAAAAGAATTGCAGAAATTTTGTCTTTATCTGGAGTGGAAATTTTTTTTTTGATTGATTTTTTTAGTTCATCGAGAGAGAAATTGCTTCTTAATTTTAAATTTCCTTATCCTCACTAATCAAGGGGGTTGTTTCGTGATCGGTTGTTTGGTTGAAAACTTTTGCAAAAGTTTCACTTCGTTCGTTTGCTTCAGTTATAATTTTGTTGTCAAGATTAAGTAAATTTTGTGACAGTTGAACTGTAGAGGACCTATTTGAAATATTTTTAAATATTTTGAATAGTAATTTTGTATCTTTTGAGTTCGAACAAGTTTTATCCCAATATTGATGCATTTTTCATTTCCTTTTAAGTTTTGCTGACGTTCTTTTAAATTGAATGCAGTGTTCTTTTGAGATGTATTTTTTGTTTGTTTGTGATGATATCTTTTTTTTGCAAAGAAGCGCACTGCATTTAGAAGTCCACCAAATCGGAAAATGTCTGAGTAGGAAATGTTGGATTTTTTTATTTTTGAATATTGTTTGTTCGCAAATATTTAGAAAGGTTTGGTAATTTAGATTTTCTGGATTTTGTTATTGACTTCTTCGGATATTAAGTCCCATCTGTATCTTAATCTGGTTTGGTAGTTAGTTTTAATTTTTCCTATTGTGAGGATGATCGGATAATGATCACTGTCGAAGGTTTCTTCTGCTATTTCATATTTAATTGGAGGAAAGATGTCGTGTGAACGTATCGAAAGATCGATTAGAGAGGTGGATCCATTAGATAATATGTGAGTGGGGGTATGATTATTGATGAGGCAAAAATCATTTATGAGTATCCAGTTTGCTAGTTTTTCTACGTCATTTGTATTGGTTTGACTGTTCCAGAAGTTGTGGTGGGCGTTGTATATACCGAATATAAGGGTGAGATTTGATGTGCTATTACAAAATTAGTTCAGCTCATTAGTGGAAAGTTTCCCTTCGGGACAATAAATGTTAATGATGTTTAGGCTTTGGTTTAAAATTTCTTCGTTAGTTGACAAGGGTGGAAAATTTATAATTTTTGTAGATAAATTTTTAGTAATTGCGGTAAGAAGATATCCTCCTTTGCTGTTGGGTCTGTCTTTTCTGAAAACTGTTTCGTTTCTAAGATAGAATTTTTGGTCAGGTTTTTTAAATACGTTTCTTGAAATACGCAAATATCTGTTGAGTTGAAAATTTGTTGGGTACAAAATTTTCGAATCCATCCGTTCAACCTTTTGTCGCTAAATTATAAGCATGGATACTTGATCACGCTTTTGCTCCGGGACGTTTCACTGGAAATTTTACCTAAGTTCTTCCCCTATCAATGTGTGCTAAGTCCCTCGCTTTTCAACGGTACATTTGTACTCAATCCCCGAGTTTTTTTAAATTTGAATGCCCAACCAATCACGGCACGCCAGCAAGATGACGAAGCGTTTTTGAAAAGGCTGGGAAATAGTTCACACTTCGTTTTATCGTGCCGATTTAGGCGAAAAATAGTTTTCCCACGAGTTCACGGGAGAAGAACTTAAACCACTCAACATCCCAGTTAGCGAAGCTATAAGAGAGGCGGGAGAATCGGACTTGTCCTATTCGCTCTCCGATTTTTTTAGTGGCTGGGGTCACCTTGCGGTGACCTCAGTCGCGGTTGGTTTTTTGGAGCTGATGAAGGCGTCGGTGGATCTGGCTGGAAAGCAATTACGAGGGTCTTTTCGCCTTTTTTCCGGGAACGCGCGTGGTGAATATTTTTGCTGATGGAAAAACACCGTCCTGCTCCAGCGTCCTTCTCCGGGATCCAGAAGTTCCCTTCATGATGAGTTCCCACATCCACCGCCCAGAAATAAGAAAAGAATTGCCGGCCTCCCTGTGACTCTGGAAGATAAAACACCGTCCTGCTCCAGCGTCCTTCTCCGGAATCCAGAAGTTCCCTTCATGATGAGTTCCCACATCCACCACCCAGAAATAAGAGAATTGCCGGCCTCCCTGTGACTCTGGAATGTGTACCATCATTCCGATCCAGCGTCCCTCTCTGGAATCCAGTAGCATCCACCGTTTATCTACAATGGGCAATTATAGTTTTTCGTTTTATCTTACTTTCCTTTAATTAAGTCCTTGCTCCTGAATTGATTTTTTTGATTTATAGTTATTTTCCCTTTTTTTGTCCCGTGAAACGTCTTTTGAGTTATAAGCCCTCATTTGGGGTTATCCCAATATTTTAAGTAGATTGGAGTAACCCAATTGAATGCTTGGTCGTTTTGGACCTATTCTGAGAATTTTGATTGTTGCTTTAGTTTTACTATTTTGGGACCAAAATTCACAGTGTGATTTTACGCTAATCTAGAGTGTATTGTCTTTACTATGTTTAGTTTAAATAAATGTTTTTTATCTTTTAAGATTTGTTTTCTTTTCCCCTCTTTTAGTGAAACCTTGTGGAGAGTACGAATTGAAATTCGTTGTTCTTGTCAGAAGCAGACGATTCGCGTAATATCGCTCTCTTTCTCTCTCGGCGCAAGTTTGTAATGCGAATGCGCGGAGCATTGCGAACGGAGCGTGTATCAATATTCTTACTTCTTAACTTTTCCCTTTCGGTTGTGTTCGTCTTGTCTCTTTTCGTCTTGTGGAATAAATTATTGTGTTCTAATTTATGTTGTATTAATTGCACACCAACGAACACCACAAATGGTGACCCGCTATTAAAGAACGCACAATACCTGAATCCGGATATGTTTTTCAAAATTATCCATTATTTTTCTTCAACGTGCTGTGAAGCCTTGGACTTAAAAATGACCGACGTCAGCGCGGTGAAAATTCCGTCCTACAACTTCAGCGACCCTGCACTTTGGTTCCACATGTGTGAGAGTATGTTCGAATTAGGAGTACCCAAACCAATAACGGACAATCGTACCAAGTTTAACTACATTGCATCCAACCTTCCTCCAGAAGCAGCGTCGACAGTTCGCGACGTCATCACGAAGCCGGACCCGACCGACCCTTACCAACATATCAAAAGGGAACTAATCAACCGAAGTGGCGAATCATCACACCAGGAAATTCGGAAACTTTTAGCTTGCGAACAATTAGGAGACAGGAAGCCTACTGAATTGCTCCGCATCATGAAGCGACGTGCCGAATCGCATCAAGTGCCAGACGAGCTCATGCTCGAACTTTTTCAAACGCATCTGCCAACGCGAGTACAGTCCATTCTTGCAGCCATAACTCCTCTGACGATCAAGAAAGCAGCGGAAGTGGCCGACCGAGTACTGGAAGTGACGCCGATGCCGGTAAGTGCTTGCTCAGTTGCCTCAGTTTCCATGGAAGATCGATTATTTGCAGAAATTGAAAAATTAAATCCGCGCATAGATAACCTTTCTCGTGGCAGAAGCCGCAGTCATAATAAGCAACATCACGCGCCGGGTAATCGCAGCAAATCGCGATCCAGCCAAAACCAACATGACCAATGTTGGTATCATTTTAAATTTGGCGAAAAGGCCCAAAAATGCACACCTCCCTGCAAATTAAAAAAAAAAAACGACCGAGGCCTGGTGTAGAGGCGACTACCACCTTGCCCAAAAATTCTCATCGCCTATTCGTACGCGACAGACGTACTAATATACAGTATTTAATCGACACAGGTTCTGACGTTTCCATAATTCCCGCATCAAAATTACAAAGTAGAAATGGCTCGGAAATTACTCTTTCCGCAGCAAACACTTCCCCCATCCATGTATACACATCACAAACTCTCTCCTTAGATCTGGGTTTGAGACGCGTATTCACATGGACATTTTTAGTTGGAAATGTGTCCACTCCCATAATAGGCGCCGATTTTCTGTACAATTTTAACCTAGTGCCAAATTTAGTGCAGCATAAATTGAATGATGCACAAACAAACATAAACACTGACGGTATAATGCGCAACAGTAGCATCCATTCCGTAAAAACGGTATCTGGTAATAGTGTATACCATAAATTGTTAATGGAATTTACAGAAATCACACGACCTCCACGCCCGGATCAGGAGATAAAACATTCAGTTGTTCATTACATCAACACGACTGGTCCGCCCGTAACGGCCAAAGCCCGCAGACTTGCACCTGACCGCTTACACATTGCTAAGGAGGAATTCAAAACAATGATCCAATTAGGCCACATGCGCCCCTCGCAAAGCAATTACGCATCTCCTTTGCACATGGTACCGAAAAAAGATAGCTCTGAATGGAGACCTGTTGGTGACTATCGAGCACTTAATGCTCAAACAATCAAAGACAATTACGGTGTACCAAATATTTTAGATTTTACATCGAACCTACATGGCACAAAATTTTTTTCGCACATAGATCTCATGAAAGCGTATCATCAAATCCCTGTAAATCCAGAGGATGTTCATAAAACTGCCATTATTACACCCTTTGGTTTATACGAAAGCTTACGTATGCAATTTGGTCTGTGTAACGCCGCATCTACTTTTCAACGATTTATCAATGAAGTAACTCGAAACCTCCCTTTCGTTTATGCTTTTGTTGATGACATATTAGTGGCTTCTCGATCATCAGAAGAGCATATCGAACATCTACAGATTTTATTTGAACGAATACAACATTATGGCCTTACTTTAAAACCATCAAAATGCGTTTTTGGAGTCTCCGCCATTGATTTCTTAAGTTTTAAAGTTTCCGAATCGGGTATTGAGCCTCTGCCAGAACGTGTAGAATGCATCAAAAATTTTCCAAAGCCAACCACTATCACACAATTAAGGCGTTTCCTTGGATTATTTAATTTCTAGACGTTTTGTACCCAAAGCAGCTCATATATTAGCCCCTTTAAATAAATTCTTAGAAGGCGTCAAAAATAAAAAGAAATCTAAACGAATTACAGTAACCAAACTTAATGAGTTACTTCAATGGACTGATGTGGCAGAGCAATCATTTACGGATGCTAAAAATGCCTTAGCAAGTGCAACTCTTCTGCAACATCCGATACCTGGAGCGAAGCTGAGTGTCTGGGTCGATGCAAGCGATTTAGCTGTTGGCGGTACTCTTATGCAACTGAATAAAGATGCCTGGGAGCCTATTTCATTTCTATCGTCCAAGCTTTCCAAAAGCCAACGGAACTGGTCCACGTATGACAGAGAACTATTAGCAATATACACATCCGTCAAACGCTTCAGACATATGCTCGAAGGTCGTGATTTCATCATTTTCACCGATCAAAAGCCTTTGATTTACGCCTTCAAGCAGAAGCCAGACAAGTGTTCGCCAAGACAACTCCGTCATTTGGACTATATCTCTCAATTTTCAACAGATGTCCGCCATACAAAAGGCACTAACAACGTCGTCGCTGATGCATTATCTCGCATAGAAATTGACACTATCTCTTCTCCATTAAATTTTCAAGAATTTGCTTCAGCCCAAGCGAATGATTCAGAGTTAAAGGCGATTCTAACCAAAAACGACACTTCACTAATTTTGGAAAAGACTTATTTTCCAATCGCTAATTTGGAACTGTTGTGCGACATGTCCACCGGACAACCTCGACCATTTGTCCCACAATCATATTGAAAAATCATATTTAACCAACTTCATGGACTTTCCCATCCAGGAATCTTCGCTACAAATAAGTTGATAACTTCTCGATATGTTTGGCCAGCAATGAACAAATGGATTAAAGAGCAGGTACAATGTTGTATTCCTTGCCAACGTTCTAAAGTCCATCGCCACACCAAGACTCCACTTGGTACATTCAATCTACCAGATGCTCGATTTTCCCATATACATCTGGATTTTATTGGACCACTGCCATCATCTGACGGCCAACGTTATTGCCTCACGATAACTGATCGTTTCACTCGCTGGCCTGAAGTAATCCCGACTACTGACATGACTGCCGAAACAGTTTGTCGAGCACTATTAAGTGGTTGGATTTCCAGATTCGGCTGTCCTACAACAATAACAACAGATCAGGGCAGAAGTTTCGAATCAAATCTCTTTAGACAGCTAACTAAAGTGCTTGGAACCAACCACATCCATTCCGCAGCGTATAGACCCCAATCTAATTGGTTAATAGAACGTTTTCATCGTCACCTCAAAAGTGCTCTTAAATGCCATGAGCATACAAAATGGACAGAGGTACTACCAATTGTTTTGCTAGTATTGCGATCTGCAATAAAGAACGATATTAACGCTACGTGTGCAGAACTTGTATATGGAACAACACTTCGTTTACCATCTGACATTTTATTAAGTGAACAAGTTTCTGCAACAGCCTTTCCATCATACGTAGATCAACTTCGCACCTTGATGCAAACTTTAAATCCAATTGCAACATCAAAACATTGCAAGGATTCAATCTATGTTCATCCCTCATTGGAAACATGTTCTCATGTGTTTTTACGTGTGGACTGTCACAAACCTCCATTGTCTCAGCCTTATACTGGACCACATCCTGTTCTTGATCGTTCGGAAAAGAACTGTCGGATTATTGTGAATGGCAAAACAATTTCTGTCACGTTAGACAGAGTAAAACCTGCTCATATTCTGCGTGACGATAGCAACATTAACTTATCTTTGCCTTCTAAATCTACAGAGTCCAGGGAATCTGTTCAACCTCTCACAACAAGAAGTGGAAGAACCGTACATTTCCCCAAAAGGCTTATTGAATATATTTAATGTTATATTTGTACATATTAACGATTATCATTGTATATTTGTGTTTACTCATTCATTTTCAATTTTTTTTAACACATTCTATTGTTACGAAAATGTGCGTATTTTTCTTAAATTTGTGTTTTTTATATTTTCAATGTATATAATCCTCTATTATGACTGTATATCGTTCCTCGGTATCCCTCTTTCACTGGGGGGATACTCTGTGGAGAGTACGAATTGAAATTCGTTGTTCTTGTCAGAAGCAGACGATTCGCGTAATATCGCTCTCTTTCTCTCTCGGCGCAAGTTTGTAATGCGCATGCGCGAAGCATTGCGAACGGAGCGCGTATCAATATTCTTACTTCTTAACTTTTCCTTTTCGGTTGTGTTCGTCTTGTGTCTCTTTTCGTCTTGTGGAATAAATTATTGTGTTCTAATTTATGTTGTATTAATTGCACACCAACGAACACCACAACCTAATTTCTCTGTTTCGCTTTACATAGTTCCATCATCAATTACAATCGTTAAGAGCCTTCTACACAGGGTTTTGCTCACACCGTAATGTAGAATTGTTTAATTTTCCAAGCTCGTTAAGAGTATCTCGGATTTAATTAGAAAAACCCAACACTTTGCTGTTGGGTCTGTCTTTTCTGAAAACTGTTTTGTTTCTAAGATAGAATTTTTGGTCAAGTTTCAAATACGTTTCTTGAAATACGCAAATATCTGTTGAGTTGAAAAGTGAATTCTGTATCCATAGATTCTTGTTTCGAACGCTTCTTGCGTTCCACTGTACGATTTTTAGATTGAAAATAATATATAGGTAAATAATTCAGAGGGCCTACCTGGGAAGAAGACAAGTCCATGACTACAGTTTTCTTTAATTATTTTTTGAATTTGATTGAATTATTCTGCTTCTTTGTTTTATTGAATCGTATAGGTCGAAGTGGTCAGAGTCGCTTTTCATTCCCAAGTCAGCTTCGATTTTGTCTTTATGTTGATCGATTTGGTTTGGGATGTTTTGCGGTATAATTTTTCTTTTCCTTTCTGGACTTGTGATGTTTTTAGAAGTTTGAGAATGGTCTTTAGCTGATTGAGTATTTTCTTGAATGGTTTGTATTAATGGTTTTCCAAATTCGTTCAAGGTTTCGATGAATTGTTGAGCTTGTTCTTTCAATGCATCAGTTAGGATTGTCTTGAAGTTTATTGTTGTCTTGGATTATTTTTTGAGATTCTGTTGATTTGTTTGTTTTCTTGATTTTGTATAGTTTGCGACATAAATGGTTTGAGAGTTGTTGATCTGTAAGCTCTTCTTGCTTTGGTGAACGATAAATGATTATGCGCTTTGAATTCGAGAAATTTATATTCTTCGTGGCGTTTCGGGCAGTTTGCAGGATGGTCTTGTTGGCAATAGCAGCATTGTATTGGGTTATCACAGTTCGGGTTCTTATGATTTTGATTGCATTTTTCTTCGTTTTTACAGTTTTTTGTTGAATGATCAAATTTAAAACAATTTTGACATTGTCTTCGTATATCGATGAAAATTGATATTTTTTGAATGGTGTACCATAATTTGATTTCAGGAGGCATTTTCGTTCCTATTTTTGTTACAAGGACTGTGGGAGTGGGAAATCTGTCGTTTCCTTTTCTTTTTGAAATCTTCTAATTTCTAATATTTTTATGTCGTTTTCTGCTTTGAGTTCTATTATTTATTCGGTTAGAGCGTCAATCGGAATATCAATAAGGAGAAATCGTGTTGGTACGTTTTATACTTTTACTTCTGTTGTATAATAGGAATGGTTAGAATTTCTTGTAGGTTGGCTATTTCAGAGGCACATTTACCGTCTTTAGTTTAGATTATAATTTTGTTGTTTCGTGTGAATCGTACTGTTTCAATTTGCTTGTGGGAGTAAATTTTTTGCGTTATTTCTTTAATTTTTCTTGGGTATTGTTGAAGAATTCCATTTCTATGATCTTTTGAGCTGAGGAACAAGCATTATTTTTCGGATCCGTATTCAGAAGCTAAGTCGATAAGTTCTGCTGTCGTCAAATTTTTTTTCCACCATGAGTTACCTGTTTCCATTTTGTGGTTTAAGTTAGTTCCTATTTCATTTCTTGGTTCTGTCAGTTCCGACATCTTCGGGGATCGTGGTATGGCCAGCTTGGCCAATTTGATAAGATGTTGCTGAATAATAAAATGTAATATTTACTTACTTCTGTAAATAGAATGTGAGGTTAAAATTAAAGTATTAGGTCTGTCCACCACATATCAGACGAATGTTGTGATTATCTCGTCTTACATTTTCATCTTTCTCTATCAACAACAACAAACAACCTCGCGGCGGCAGCTTTTCTTGGCAATGGATAAATAAGCAGAGAGCAAACCGGTAAAATAGTTCCCAGCGCAGTTTCCGATATTTCAATGTAATGAGACACTGCAATTTAGAAATGATTAATTTGTCAACCCACACATATGTAACGATTTCTTGTCGAAATTAACGTGAAATGTTGAACATTTTGCATTTTACATGCGGCGTAGTAATTGAATTTAGAATCGAGCGCTCAGCCAATAAGAGCCAACAAGCAGTTCGAGCGCTCCCAGTTCTTGCGTCGCATTTTTTACATAGCTTCTATTATAAAAAGTAATTTTTAATTAACGTCGTACTAGAGCAACACAACGGGCTATTGACGACGGTCCGTTATCGATCCCCTTTGTTGAAAGATCCAAGGACACCATGTAATTTTGAACCACGGTCAGATGACGAGGCAGCTTGTTTGTTTTCTGCTTGCAAAGTCCTGACGAATCCATGACACTTCCAGTAATTTGATTTGGCAAACAGGTAGTCCAAATTTTTTGCAATTTTTGGGTCGCGGCGAATTTAAAAATTCAATCTAGAACATTTGAAAATGAATTTAATATAATTTAATTATTATTGTTTTCTTTGGTATGGCAACAGCATAAAAGATCGAAGATTCTAAATGTATTTTCTCGGTACTTCCGTTTAATTTTGTGGAGGAACAATTTGTCAGCAGACTATAAAACAAATATAAATTTTTAACTGGAGTTTTGTAGTACTTTTTTCGATCTCCTAGACCGTTAAAGATAAAAGTAAACATTTCAACGGATTTGAAATCTTTTCGGAAAATTTTACATAAGATCGATGTTTAAAAATATGATTTTCTTTAAATAAATAATTTTTTAATTGAAAATTTTATATTCTTTCTAATACGAACGCCACTGTGCATAATGAGCCGTAGTTTGATTTGAGATTCCAGAAATCACAGATTTCATTTCCTGTGTTCAGCAAAACAAATAAAGAACATTTTGACTGGCATTGTTAATTTTTTGTAAAATCAGGATCGTTAAAGATAGATTAAAAATTTCAACTGATTTCAAATATGCGGAAAATTTTACACCAGATCGATACCTTGCATTTAATTTTCTTTTTATAGATAATTTTTCAATTAAATATTTATATTTTCGCCACAGATTGTGACGTCACGCCGATTGGATCTCTTAGCAAATGGAATTTGGCTGAATTTGATAATGACGAGGCCATTACGGCGTTGCCCGTGGTGTTGGTTTGTGAAGCAAACCATAGTTCATAATATTTATAACTTAGCAAACCAACACCACGGGCAACGCCTTGAAGGCTGTTATCCAATAGTCACCGGGGGTTAACGAGCAGTGGTCACACCGGACCCCACGAAAAGAACTGTCACGGGCAACGCCGTGCTGGCCACGCAGTGGCTAGTTTTCAATAAAAACAATAATTTCTGAGAGACTCAATTTATCGGTAATGAAATGAGGTGCAATTCTAGGCAGAGATTTTAAAGCTGCGATGAGAGAATCTGATAAAACATATTTAGCTCGTTTAACATTCATTTTTTCCGTTAGGAAAAAGGACTCCTTGCCAAACCACGTACTGGCTTAACAGCTAAATATTTTTGAGTATCATACAACTTTTTTATGCGTACTAGAAATAACTTGTTTCTATAAAATATGTCTTTTTCCAAAAATTGAGTTCAAAATTTTTTTAAAAATATGACTGTAATCCAAACTGAGGAATAGTGGTCGCTCATTATCATTTGGATGAGGAATCTAAAACGAAATATCCCCCATCGCTGAGTTCTTTCATCTTGCTAAAATTAACTGATGCATTATCTGTTACTTTTCTTATGATTTTAAAACCAATTAGCTCTACTTCTTTGACAACATTTTTTGTTAAAGAGCACAATTGTGTACCAGTCAAATGTTTTGTGAAATAAAAGGCAACTGGAATACGGGATGCTGTTGAAAGGCTTTTAAACAAAAAGACAAGTCTGTTGGCAACTTTATCACTTCGATTTCTGATGTTAAATATCCTAAAAATTAATCCAAATTACGGTCATATACTAACTTTGCCTTTATTGTCATTTCATCTATAATTGATGAACCCATTTTCTCGTCGTCACTCTTCACGCTTTTAAATTCATAGCACAAACGTTGTTTGATGAGAGAAGTAATACCAGTTTCACCCTTTGAAAGTCCCACAAAATTTTTAAGTGTTTTTGAATATGGAATTTGCATTATATTTAGAGATCGCACAAACTCAGGATGCTGGAGCCTTTCTCTGCCATATAACACAAATGTTTAAGGTTTCTTCATATTTCATATGCTTTTTATCCATATGCATGAATTCGGTCTAATAGAAACAATGATTTTAAATTTCCCTTCTTACTATCTTCTACAATTTGTAACAATTTTACTTCTTCAGATTTTTTTTCCTCCTCGAGAAGCTTTATTTTCTGTTTTAAACCTACAATTTTAGAACGCAATTTATAAACTGACTTCGATTTTGATACACACATTTACATCTTAACTTATTTACATAAGATACCTGGATTCCCATGTCCATAGTAAAAGAGGTGGAAATATCAAGGCGTTTGTTCTTCAAAAGAAAAATTTGCAGATCTAACACTCTTTTAACCTTAGACTCATCTGATAATTTACTACAAGCTAATCTCTTTTTCGGACTTTTCCGTTATTTTTTTTTAGGTTCTGAGTACCCAGTGAATAATGAGGGTACAACATGAGGTAACAATCTCGTTGAATGGTACTCACGCTGAAATGCTGAACAGTAAAACGCTTGCTGTAAATTTTTGAAGCTTGGTTTTGGACACCAGAGACTTGTCCTTATATACTTGACGAGAAAAGCAACCCGCCACGTATATCTTAAAATGGGGGGGATCATAGGGAAAACTGTGAAAATCAACCTTTTCTTTCAGAGAGGAATTAGAATTGCAATATGGTACACAACAATAGACCATTTTCACTAATTTTTTTTGCATAATATTGTTACATTATTGCTTTAAAAATCAGTATAATGCAATATAAATAATAAAACGTTCTCCAAACACACACGAGCAATTTTTTACATTGAAAAACCATGTTAGAGCGGCAAAGGAACGCGATCCTAGCGGACACTTCCCTGAACTAAGGTGTCGGCAGTTTTGGGACGAAAATACTGCCGTGAAATATCCCGGCCTTGTGTTATTACGTAGGTAACGAACCAGCCACATGGATAATCGAAGTTAAGACAGCACCTCCGCATGCGGTCATCACTTTTGAGTGTGACCGATCGAGCTATATAACCTTCGATTAGCTGATTTTCTTTTTATGCCTATCCATCCGTATTCTTCCATTTTTATTTAAATTTTCTTAATAAAATTATGCTATCTACTTTTATGTACACACACCTTATGACGGTGAGATAAACTGCTTGCAGCAGGCGCTCGGCAAGTGATTTGTCTAGTCCAGTCGAATCATTCAAATGTTCTCTCTCAGATCACCTTTGGACCAGCACAGCTTTCCCTCCAAGAGAAACGCTGCCACAAGCTTAGCAGGTCAAACAAAATAGATTCAGATCGCTCTCGCCTTACCGAAACATTTCCCATATCATGCGCCAATTGATCGAGATCAAGCTTCTCACGTGGGGATCGGCAACTCTCTCCACCAAGAGTCTCGGCTATTCATGGGTGGAGGATTGACTCTCGATTTTTGAAGGGTCTACAACAGGGCTCGAAATACCCGGGTGCACAGGTGCACATGAAAATATAATTGTGCACCTAATTTTTTCCCACTTGGTGCACTCAGTGCACCTAATTTAAAAACTTAGGTGCACAAGGTGCACCTGTATTAAAAAATCTATTTCGAGGCCTGGTCTACAATGACCAAACTCTACTTTATACTGGAAAACTACTTAGCCAAAATCGACCAGGTGATCCGAATGGTGGACAAGAATGAAAAAATGATCATAGTCTCGGCTCGCAACCCTCTCATCTCAAGCATTCAATTCCAAGAGGGTTTAACGACGGTAGAGATGAGTCGGCTAGCTCATTATTACGAGCAGCGGTTAGGACGCATTGGAATCGACGAGGTCCACGTACTGGACTGTGGAGACTCGATCGTCGTTAGCGACTTTTCTGCAAAGGGGATACGAGGCCGCGATTTTTTTTCAAGAATGCAGAGAAAGAGAAGTACCATTGACTGCGAGACATGATCCGACCACTCATGTCGTACCATCCAATGCCGTTTATGGGGTTCGAGGGACACGATAACATGATCCGACTGCTCATGTCGTACCATCCAATACCGTTTATGGGGTTCCAACAAGATGGGTCATCCCCACTGGGCTAGAGGTTCGTCGTTTCCTTAACACGGAGCTATCTGGGTAATTCTCAAAAGTTGGGAACAAGACACATTTCATAACTTTGAGCTTTGACAGCAAGTAAATTTAATTCTTAAAATTAATTTCTTCTTTCTCAATGGGTCTTTAGTTCTGTTCAGAGACAAGAATTAGTATGATAAGAGACGTTGTGATGACGTTTCTCAAGGATTCGGAAGAGCACACTTGGTGCTAAAGTGAATATTGTAAAACAAATTGTATTGTATTTAAAAAGAAATGTTTATAATGTGTGATAAAAAACCCACTATCCTTGGTTTCATACGCACTGTTTACGACGGTGTCGAGTGGGTTCGTGAGAGGTGTTTTTTTTTCGTCGTTAGGCTAGTGATCAACGTTGGTTGAAAAAATAGTAAATGTTTTCTTCTACACTAATTCCTTGAACTGTGCACACTCCAGAGCACACCGGTAATTTTTTAGTTAACGTCGTACTAGAGCAACACAACGGGCTATTGACGACGGTCCGGGATCAATCCCTTAAGGGAAAGATCCGAGGACAACACCTCGTAATTTTGAACCACGGTCAGATGACGAAGCAACACCTGAGCTGGCACCCCACTCTCCAAACTTCCACGCCAACCCAACGTGAGGACTTTCGGCCACGACAGATTTAAGGTGCACCAGCCGCCTCTACACCATACGTTTACAAACATCCATGCCCGGACCAGGAACCTTCCGATCTAGAGGCTAACACCTTAACCACTATACCGGTCGGTCGGCCCAGAGCACACCGGAAAGAGTATTCGGAGTGTAATATTTGGTACACCGTTATCTTGTATACACTTCCAGGAACTCCACAGTAATCAGTTTCTAATTTAGACAGTTCTCTACATCGCTCAATGTACTCTGTGTCATCTATATACAGGGTGATTCAAAATGAATAATCTGATTTCAAAATTCTATATTTTCAAAAATAAACGACACAGAATGATAAGCAATACAAGATGGTAATGGTAATTTTAGTTAACGTCGTACTATAGCAACACAACGGGCTATTGACGACGGTCCGGAATCAGTCCCTTAAGGGAAAGATTCGAGGACAACACCTCGTAATTTTGAACCACGGTCAGATGACGAAGCAACACCTGAGCTGGCACCCCACTCTCCAAACTTCCACGCCAACCCAACGTGAGGACTTTCGGCCACGACAGATTTAAGGTGCACCAGCCGCCTCTACACCATACGTTTACAAACATCCATGCCCGGACCCGGATTCGAACCAGGAACCTTCCGATCTAGAGGCTAACACCTTAACCACTATACCGGTTGGTCGGCTAAGCAATACAAGAATACAAAGGGAAAATATGGAAGTTTAATATTGTGAAGCTTTTTTGCAGAAAAAACAGTCACTGGCATTCCCTATTTGGATATGTTGCAAATCTGGCTTTTCTCCCAGAGATAAAGGAGGATCACTCCAACTTCGTTTTCCAACCAGATGGGTCATCCCCACTGAGCTAGAGGTTCGTCGTTTCCTTAACACGGAGCTATCTGGGTAATTCTCAAAAGTTGGGAACAAGACAAATTTCATAACTTTAAGCTTTGACAGCAAGTAAATTTAATTCTTAAAATTAATTTCTTCTTTCTCAATGGGTTTTTAGTTTTGTTCAGAGACAAGAATTAGTATGATTTATTACAACAGGGTTTGGTGTAAATATCCTGAAAATTAAATCCTTTAGTTAAAAATGGCGGATTTATGACACCTAAAATGTTAACTGATACAGTACATCACCCAGAAAATAAATTATAATGTGTTTTCCAGAATTGCAGGGAAAAAAATGAATAGAGTATAACGATAGTTTTTTTTACTATTTTAATCAGTAAATGGCATCATCACTTTAAAATTTTGAAGAATTAACAAACAAACAAAACTACAGCCATTCTAGCATTTCGCGATGTCTAAGAGTAACGATCGATATAGCTCTATATCTGAAGCAAAATATGTATTGTAAGTATTTTAAACTGCATTTATTTGTCTTTCAAATAACTTTTCAAAAGCTTTTGTGCATTTTCCTTGCCGTAAACATATTTTCCTTATTTTTAAAAAAGCAATTTCAAAATTACGTAACGATCGATATGCCGTTTTAATTTATGTTACGATGGTGCCGATGTCCCTAAACATTAATTATAATCTCTTTTCATCAGATTAATAGTTTTTTATCGAAAAATAAAGTGAATTTAGCAGATACAATATTAATACCATTACTTGGCAGTTTCCGGAACGTGTAACGATCGATTTCAAATGGCGACGGTGTCGATTATTACTTAATTTTGGACGTGATGTAGCAAAAATCTCAATAAAATTGTATAGAATTTCGTTTTTTTTTTGTATGATATGAATAAATTTTTTAAGATGAAAACTTAAGATTTTTAGAACGTTTTTTCCCCTATTATATAGGAATTATAACTTTTCCAGGAGTTTTCAAGGATAAAGTTATTTTTATTTTAGGATCATGTTTTCTTTTTTGTGTGATGTGTAAATATATATTATTTAAAAAAAATCGCAAAAATCAACCAAACCCAAAATTTTTGGAATTAGTAAAATTTTACAGAATTAAGCAAATTTATGACTTGAAAATCTGGAAAAACAAAATTCTAATTTTAAAATATTCTAATTTACTTTAATTTTAAAGCATTGACAATTTATAACTAATGATTGATGTCATATTTTTATACCTATTAGCAGATATTAATATACAGTTTGTCCCAAAACTAATCAGTACAACTTAAACAATTTATTAAAAAAATAGAATAGGCTTACAGCAAAACTAGTTACAACAATAGATGGAATAACTCAATTTTTTTTTCTTTCTACTACCTCAGTAAATTTACACATGAGACCCTTTCGTAGCACGAAAAATATCAAGACGATATTCCAATTCAATCCACGAACGTTTCAGCATGCTTATATTAACAGTAGCTACAGCTGTTTGGATATTTTTTGTTTCAATTTCCACGACACTATTAACTTTTGTTCGGAACAACATCTTTTATCTAACCTCAAAAGAAAAAGTTGAGTGGCTTAATGTGAGGAGACCGGGGCGGCCATCCACTCGACACATTGAGCTTTCTTCACGCGATCCGACATTTTGAATAACCGAATTCTTTAATAATCGCTTGCGTGTTGTGCAGTTCTCAGCGCGCTTGCATGGTTAGTTTTAACTTTCGTTTTCTGGTTGAATACCCCTCTGCTTTTTATTTTGCTCTTTCGTTAATTTGCGTATTTGAATGATATAAATATATATATATCATTCAAATACGCAAATTAACGATTTCTTTCTAACGTGCAAATTAACTTTCGTTTTCCGACACAATTTAATGTAACAGCAATAATAATTATGTAACAAAAATGTAATAACACAATGTCCGAAAGTCATTAGACTTTGGGAAAGACAAAGTTGTGTAACATACAGGCCAGCAATGTCAAAAATCTGTAACCTACGGATCTTGAAATTAAATATTTTTTTTCAGTAATTTTGCAGAACAATTCCTGTCTTTGAATGATTGTATATTGTATTCTAGGACTATAAACAATACGCTAAAAAAGTATTAATGTTAAATTTCAAAAATTACTCATAGTTAACATTTAGTGTTCCCACATTTTGAGAATCACCCACTTTGCAGTGGACCAGATGACTTGATGTTACACATCTGGCCACATAGGTCTCCTGATATGACCCTATACGATTTCTTCCTTTGGGGATTTGTAAAAGATAAAGTGTATGTGCCATCATTACCCACAAATTTCAGAATTTAAATAACGGATTTCTGCTGCTGTACAATCAATTACCACTGACACTTCACAACATGTTTGGCAGGAATTTACATACCGTCCGGACATTATACGTGTAACTAAAGGAAGTTATAAAGAACACTCGTAAAAAAAACTTACATATTTTTCTGTGTATTCATGTATTGCTTATCATTCTGTGTCGTTTATTTATGAAAATATAGAATTTTGAAATAGGATGATTCATTTTGAATAACCTTGTATTTTTTGACTTGGCTTGAAAATGGACACAGTATAAAAAGTATATGAGAAAGTTCGATTTGCTGAAGACCTTCAAATTGCAAGTTTCTGAAAATATCAACAGTTCACTTTTCATTTATTTCCGAATGTTTGGCTAAAATTTTCAATCCTTTCCCAAACGGTTAAGAAAGGTTTGTTAGAGCTACTAGGCATCGCAAGCGCTTTTTTTCATTTAGCATCTTTCACGGAAGATTGTGAACACGATTTCTGATGAAAGGACATGGAAAAAACGGCTACGTGCCTGAAAGAAGCCCTGGACACAATTGAAAAAATTCTAAGAACCTATCATTTCCTTTTTCGCTTATGACGCGATTCACGAAATTGCCACTTGGAACTTTAGCATCTGCGAATTTCTTGTTTTATTGATTATGGACTCGTTTGTAACAAACTTATTTCATCAAATATGTAGTGTACAAAGATATTAATTAAAAAAAATTAATTTTAAATAGAATTTTTATTTTTGTCTTGTACTCTACAAATAATTTAATTTGTAATCAGACTTGCAACTGTTTTGTTACATAATTATCTGTTTCCAGATCACATTTTCTCGTCATGAAATTCACTGTGTTAGAAAGTTGGGACATCAATGGCAAATGACACTAACATCAGTTCTTTTCAAATATTTCATTTAAAATGACAAGAGATAAATTTCATTAGTTATGTAAAAATTATATCTATTTTAAAGTGTCAATATCATTTGGTCACTGAATTAATTTTGTAAACCTTCACGCTGCGAAGCTTAGTTTTTTTTCAATTGTCTCAAAGAACGGTTCTTTGTCCAGACTCTCCGAGCTTCTTCACCAATTACCAAACTTGAGCGATAGGGTCGTGAGTGGCATTTATGACTGAAGCTTTCCTTTCATAGTATTGTGTAGCGTGAGAAGATATATCACCGTAGTGACTTTCTGCTTTTCCTAAAGCGTTCACACCTCACGGTTGGCCGGCACCGAACAAAAGGAGGACACCCTCTAGAACAGGGGTAGCCAACCTTTTACATACCATGCGCCATTTTTTTTCACATACGAGTTCCGATGCGCCATATAACTCAAGCACCTTTTCTACCTTACGTTTATGGTCCTGCCATATCCTTAATAACTTTTTTTAATAAAAGTATGTTTATAGACATAATTAACATTTTTAAATGCTTTAACTATTGTACGTAAAACAATGTCTATTACAGCACATAAACATTACTTACCATCAATAAGACTTTTGAGCTTGTTTGGATTTCGCTAGTCTTTCAATGTTTGGTGTAAAGTTGTTACTGAGAGCAACAGAGAATTTTTCAAATTTGAATCATTCATTCGCTACCTCGTTTTCCTTTTAATGAATTTCATGGATGAAAATGCTTGTTCACTTGCAATCACATAATATGTAGGCGCAAGAATGCAATGCGCCACTTGTAATCATCAAATGCGCCAAGTTTGGCGCATGCGCCACACCTCGTAAATGGTGATAGATGGTCACTTAAAAGGGGGAAAACATCAACAGTACACAGATATATTACCATGCCGCTGGTGTAAATGAAACTTTTTACAATTGTTTACTTGCCACAGCGTAAAGGTTAAGGAAAAAGCATTAAAGAACAATGCAATTTCATTACATAAATGTAAAATTTTCCTTGATCGCAATATTATATATACTTTATTATTCTTTCAAGTTTTAAGCTACAAATTACTTGTCTAAAGCATTTAAATGATTGTCAATGGAATTTCTAGGTTACCAATCTAAAATGACATAAAATTTTGATATTTGCAGACATGTACTTGTGTCTTAGTACCTCGTCTTTATTCAAAGAATTAAGCATTATGGGATAACATGGTGTTTACTAAATTTCTAAGGGACTTTAAATGAATGATCTGATTTTACATGATTATGTGGGTCAATTTGATGCAATTATACTTTAAAATCACACTTTTTTCATTGCTTAGAGTCTAATTTCGAGAAAAGAGGACTCTAGTGTCAAATTTCAGCTTTTAATATAAAATTATAATTTAGTAATTTCAAAAATAAAGACAAACCATAAATAATGTCAAAGTAGATGAACATTAAACAAATACTCAATATTACATTCATTATTTTTGTTTTTTGAATACTTGAAATTTTAATAAAAATTGAAGAAATCAAAAAGTACTTTAAAAGCATTTCGTCATGTAGATTTTTTATTTTTATGCATCAAATGAAAAAGGTAAAAAAAAAATATATATCAATTTGTGTATTTAAAAAAAAAACAATCTCCGAATGTGGTTGAATTGGGGAAGTTACGCCATTATCCTTTCAGTTTGCATGTTATTTGCAATTTTCTTTTTTCATTTGTTTGAGTTTAACTGCAGCCTTTTGTGTATGATCAGTTGCTTTTATTCACTGTATTTTTATTTCAAAGTTGGTCTGGTTATCTTAAAATCTTTTAAATACATTTTCTGTTTTCTATATCTTGTGTTTGGCGCAGCTTATCCTTTCTTGGATCTTGCGCCAAAAAACCCATATCAACTAACCAGCTGCAGCCGCCTTTTATTTTCGCCTTAAAAAATTTGATAAATTTTCGGAAAAAAATGTTGATTTAGGGACTTTTTTGGAATTAGTTTTCCCGTTTTCGGCACTTTAGGGAACAGTAGACACCTTGCATAACAACTTGTATGCTTATCATTGTTTCCTCATCAATGTGAAAATACAAGTTACTTTCAGATCTGTAATCCAGAAGTTGAAATTTACCTGAAAATTAGGAGAGAGACTGGCTCCAATAAATAGTCTGTAAAAACAACCTTTTGCATTCTTCTTTGAAAAGTCGTTTATTGAACTCTTCAGAGAATCACCAATGCAAGACTATACCTATTTACATGAAGCAACAACCCTCTGAATTAATTTCAAATGATTTTCAAATCTTCTCATGATTTTGTACATTTCAGTACTAAATTATAAAAAGGAAACAGTGTCACAACTCATTAAAGGCGCGTTCTCACGAATCAAGTTTAATTGAACGATTATAGTTGATCAACAAAAGTTGAATGAAAACTATAGTGAGAACCTTTGTTTCACTATACAACTTTATCAACTATTGTGAACAATAGTTGATAAACTTTTTAGTGGATCAAGATAAGTTTGACCCATTCAAACTTTATCGTTCAAGTGACAAGTCATCTACCACCTGCTTTCAAGTTTAAAGGTGTAAACTTCAGTTGACTGTCAAGTTCGTTTTCATCTGGTCACGACACAATTGTCTATGTTTTGTTTTTAGAATATAAGAGCCTCAAGTGGTCTAAAAGTGTGATGCTAATATTTTAAGAACTGTATCATAACCACCGACTGGATAAATATAAAAATAAAGATGCAATTGAAAAATTGTCAAAGTAAATAAAAATTAAGACTGATTATGAATTCGACATATTTGCTAATCTGTCGCTGCCCTGCTAAAACATGCCTCTTTATGATGCAATCATCTGCCAGGAACAAATTAAAACTGCAATAAGACAAAAGATTGGAACTCTTAAAAACATTACCTGTGTTGTCACCCTTTCATCATACAACTCAATAGGTATGTCCACGCAAGGGACGCATGCGTCAAGGCATGCCCGAGATGAGTCAGAAGTAGCAGTTTTTCGTAGCGCAAGGAGTTTCAACAACCTTGGATCTCTGTGCACTTTAACTTTCAATATGCAGTGTTTTGGTGAACCAAAGTTTTTGTGTTTGGTTTTTTTTTTAGTGTTATCATGAATAACGAACAAACGCTTGAATTTATAGAAGACTTCAGGTCTAGCAAGTGTTTGTGGAACATTCACTGTAAAAATTATACGAAAAAATTAAACATGTTACGATTAATAAAAAAATTAATAACGTAATAATAAATTTTAAATAAAGTTATAAATAATTAAAAACGCCATTTATTAAAAACTCGTAAAGAGCATTTATTAAATTTCCCTAGCGAAATAACAACACAAGAGCCTTTTACTTTATTATGATTGCATTTAAAATATTTCAGTTCAAATTATTGTTTGTTGAAACACAACATGAGTTAATCTTTTTTTGATTGTGTATAGGCATTAAACATATTTTATGAAATGAATTAAAAACTGACAAATTAAGCTTTTTATTATACCAGTATAATATTAACATAGTGTAGGATCCATTAAAGTTTTCTTAGTTATGGTGCAGGTTGTAAAGATGTATAAGGATGAATATGAAACAAATTATTTTTAAGCCGGCAAGGATAAATGTACTTCGTTTAAACACTTATTTATCCTTTAATTATTAAAGTAATTATTTGTAAATTTAAAGTCATCTAAGTTCATAAGCATAGATTATATGCAAATATTACTATTCATATTTAACTCAAATATTTATAAGTACTTACATGTAACAAAATCCAGTTAGATTTTACCTTCTGATTTCAGCAGTAAAATTTTGAAATGCAGCTAATTGGTAATGATGATTATTTACAACTGTTTTGTAACCACTTTATACATTGTGTTTCAAATTTATTTTTATTGGTTCCACAACACACACGAGGTCTAAATAACCACATCTATTGGTCGAAAGAATAACAGGAAAGATTTTAATTATTAAATTTAATAATGATCAGCGGGTGGGAGAAAGTCTAACAGTAACAAGAATTTAATCAACTAGCAAAGGAAGGCATACATGTTAGCTGCATCCAAGGCTAGATGCATTAGTACTCTGAACAGAGATTGAATAAAACATCGGCGCAAAACCCCCTTTTTTTAACAACTTATATACGGGGAAATATCGTTCCGATTTTAAGCAGATTCAGTTATTCGCCGAAAGCAACAGGTAACACGTGCAAACGATTCCAGCGAAATAAATCAAAGAAAATATAAACATGATGTTTGAACGTGTGCTCCCCCAACAAATAATAATAAATTTTAATGTAAATAAATAAATGATCATTATGCGTTTTGAAATATCTTTCATCCAAATCGCTCGCCCTGATTTCCTACGTTTATTTACTTGCTTGATCATAAATTATGCTGCACTGATTCAGAAACAGTCTTAACAGAATAGCACCATCTTCATCCATCTTGAAACTGAAGTAAGGCACGAGTGTGGACAGGTGAAGGGCATGCCTCCAAGCGCATGTAATAAGGCATGCGTTGACCTATGTTGAATTGAACCTTGAAAATGAAAGCGCACTAGTGTGGACATACCTAATGGTCGTCAGCAGTTTCAAATGAATTATGCAACAGAGAAAAATGCTGAGATGATTCGTAGAAGTCATCTGATATACTTGCTACAACGACGCTTCTTACGATTTCTTCTCATGTTAAATAAAATTGCATTTAGTTTTTTTTAAACAAAACTTGTTACTTGTACAAATTTACTCACAGCTGCTTTCGACGCCATTTTAAAAATGAAACTTGATCAGTTTCTATTGAAATGTGTGAACAAAAACTGATTCAAGTTGTATTAAACTTTTATTGATCAACTATAATTGGTCAATTAAACTTGATTTGTGAGAACACACCTTCAGTAATTTATGACTAAACTGCTAATAATTTATTTGATATTTGACACACAAAAAATTAAAATTCTAGTCAAACTGGCAATCTACAGCAGAATGATTTTATTCAAGAAATTATGGTATTCAATAATTTTATGTCTAACTGTGAATAAACTTTTAAGTAAATCAAAACTGACGGAATTTATGCAGCAGAACCAAACAAGCTTTTAATATGAATAGATATATTTTGCTACAAGAAAATGCAATTTTACATATAAGGAACCCATGTAATACTTTAGTAGCATAGGAAAACATTAATCCTCATTAAAAATTTCTTCCAAATATTTCCTTTCACTGCTCCACATCATTATAAAGATTGCTTTGCCACATTGGTAAAATGAAAAGACATGCTACTTGCATACTCTCCAACATTGGTAACCCAGTCATCAGTAGCAATTTTTACCGACATAGTATCAATAAATAATTGATTAATTATTAATATTAATAAAAAGTTACTAAACAATAAAATAAGTAAAAAATAAAAAATTAGTTAATAAAGAACTTATATAATTAAAAAATTGTTGAATTAATTCAAACAAATATTTTTAACAATATTCAAAATTATTGACTAAATATATAAGTGGATGAATCTTATTTTAAAAGTCACACAGTAAAATTTTGTTAGTCAAACTAATCACCTATTTATTAACCTCTCACCTACAATTTTATTTGCATTGAATAGCAAGCCCCCCCCCCCCCCTTTTTTTTTTAAAGTATTCATTACTTAGTTTGACATAGTAACAAACTTCCATATTCATTTTTGTTATGAGGAGCGACTCCAGTGTTCATTCTGGAACAAGATTCGGTTTTTTTTTCCGAATCATACTGAAAATTCTCTCACTGCTTGCATTGCTATGCTTGAGTTGGGAAATTTTATACATCAGCTGCATCAGATTCCAAAATTTCAGACGATGAGATCCGCAGTTTTTCACCTACATCCGTAGTTTCCACCTAATTTACGTAGCAACTACGGAAATCCCATAACAGTTGGAGAGTCTGTACTTGGGAATAATTTAATTGTTCTTTAAATATTTATTTTTTATAGTGTAAATTCAGAACAGTTTCATAACACACGATTTTTCAGAAAATGTATTTCGTACTTCCAAACAAATTGTTGACTAGTCATAAAGATACAAGGCTTAAAAGTTACCAACACAAAAGAGGGCTTTGTAACATGTAGACTTGAGATATTTTGAAACAAGTTTAGTTTGCATGTGTTGGCTTTGCATACTTGCAATCAAATGTAAAAACTACTAAAATTCAACATACAAGGTTTTGATAGTCAAACTAGTGTTGGGTTCAAAATATTTAAAACCATCTGTCCAGCCATTTTCTTGTAAAACTAAACATGTCTGCTTTTGCCCCGGGATGCTACACTGGAAATCCCACCTTAGTTTTCTTCTATCAATGTGTGCATAATCCCTTGCTTTTCTAATATCAATTTGTGCACAATTCCCATGCATTTGGAAATTTGAATGCCCAACCAATCACAGCACGCCAGGGAAATGACGAGGTGTTTTCAAAGTGGCTCGGATGTAGCGTACCTCTCATTTTCGAGCCGATTAATTTGGCAGTTTTAGTTTTACAGCGAAGGACTATAACAACTCAACTTCCAAAATTGGCATCTATAAGAGTCATATCATCCTTCGCAGTGATCCCAGTCACCTTTTAAAATCGCATTCGCCGTTGAAGATTCTCGACCGAGCGTGGCTTTGCTGTTCGGAGACGCCGGTCTCGCATTTCCGTCTGTTGCCTGAGAACCTATCAAAGTCGCACTCACTGCTCAGAGATCTGTTTATACGTTAATCGCCTCAAAACGAGTTTCCGGCAGCCCTGTGACTAGGGCTGATGGAAGAACGAGGCAGACAGATTCTCGACTGCTGACCACCTTAAAGCGAGTTTCCGGCCACTCTGTAACACAGGCAAGTCAACGAAGATGGATGAAGTCGACCTGGATGCCCTGGTGCTAAAAACAAATATTCTGGATTGACCTAACCCAGGAAAGACTATCACCAAAGAAAAAAAAAAAGAAATGTTCGTATCATGGAACAAAGATGGCTCCCCCTCCTCCGGATACATCGCCCAGAAAACGATGGGCAAATTTAGTTTTTGTTCTTCTTTTAATTAAGTCCCCCCCCCCATTAGTTTTTAGATATTTTTCTTTTTGACCTGTGAAGCGTCCCCCAGGTAAAACCCTTAAAAACGATAACTCAATGTATTGAATAGGCTAGAGTTAGTTAAAAGGGAATTTGAACAGGTTAACCTATTGAATAAATTGAAAATACGTTGAATACTTTTCTTTTTTTTTTGACAAAAGAGGCATATTGTTTATCCATGTGTTTGTTTATTTCTTTGTGTTATGCTTTCAAAACTATTACTTTATACCACATGCAATGGATTTTGTGTTACGAATTTCTATCGTACTATAAAATGCTTCATAGTTAAGCCTCAATAAATGTGATCAATTTCAGTATTAGATTTTGAAAACTCTATTTCATTACCAATATTAAAAGAATTGAGTAGTTCAGAAAAGTCATGTAAGTAGGAGTGAATACAAAGTGATATACAAATATGCCATTCATTAGAAATTAATAAAATTATAAATAGTTTTTAAGATAATATTTTTTGAATACTACCAGATCACAATAAATAATTTTGAGATTTTTTTGATGTGATCGAATGAGTGACATTTCTCTTTTGAAATTTATACTTATAAAAGATACTCAACAAATATGAAAGTGTTATGTATTTATTATGGTATCAAAGACAAATACAAAAAAATTTAAAGTGTCAATAAAATTTTATTTAATACAGTGTACCTTAAATCAATGAAATAATTTTAAAACAAATATTGTTTAAACTTACCTTCCAGTTTTACCGCTCCAATCATCTCCTGTATTCATGAAATATTAAAAGAGCATGTTTAATTCAAAGAAAATTTTAATACATGCTCAACATAAGGAAATGTAAATATTTAAAAACATGCAGATAAAAAAAAACATGACAATTTATTAATTTATCAAATGGGCGATTAAATCAAACAATCAATAATGTACAAGAAGTTTTCAATTTAAACTTTGATTAGTCTCTCCATCTGTAAATGCTTTTTTTATTAGGAACTAAGCTATTTTCGCTTCAACTATAAATCTATTATTTAATAATGTCTCAAATACTGTTTTAATACCCATACAAAACCCATTCATAATTAATTTCCAACAAAACCATTTCCCTGGTTTGCATTTGAATGTTATAAAATGACATGCAAAAGTAGCAGTATTTGTATAAAATTGCATAATCCAGGTTACTAAAATAAACAGTTTCTCAAATTTGTTACCTTTAATTAAATTTAGACAATGTATATATATTTAAAAAAAAAAAAAAAAAAGATCCATAACAAAAACTTGAGTAATACTGAAATTTTAATGGCGAAAATGACTACTGAAAAATTGCGAACTGATAGCTGTTAAACAAATTAACTGTCACGTCCAAATTTCTGGGGAAAAAAATAACAAAACATTAATTAATCTAAATTCTTTTGCTTATTTGACACATAAAAATAGGGACATTAGTCAGCTGTTCTAGGAAAGACGTTCAATCTTTAGTTACAACTCATTGGATTCCTGTTTTATAATTGACTCATTTTAACAAAATAGTGAAATTTACCACCAACACAAGTCTTTGTAGAATAGAACAAATTTCTGTTAAAGAATGTAATAATGTGTTTAGACTTTAAGCCTGACTTTGTATGTTCATTATTTGAATTAAATAACTTTTCAGACATTAACAGGAATATCCAAGCCACTGCCCATTTTCCTTCGTCATTTAATGCATCTTGGTTATAGAAGATTCAGAATTTCCATCTTTAAAAAAGCAAGTATATTTATAATCCAGTTTCTAAATATTTTTTAAATCGTGGTTAAGGTATTATGTGAAAGCATAATAAAATGTCTGAAATAAAAGTTTTAAAAATAACAACTTCATGTTACAATTATAAGAAAAACAATATTTAAAAATTATCTACAGTATCCATAAATATTTAATTTTAGACTCCAGATTTCTGCTATACATTTTTTATCTTTTACAAATAAATTTATAGAACTCTCTAAATGAGAGCTTTGTTAGATATATCAAAATTGTATACATTTTTTTAATGAATTTATTCTCAGCTAAATCAGATGAAATTCATGCTGTAAAAGAATTTTTTAACAGCTTTTATATATTAAACTGATTTTTTTAAATAAAATAATGGCAGCAGTTTTTGTACCATGAGAAACAAGTGATGCAAGAATTCTAAAGTACAAACTAAGAAACATTAACAAAGTTTAATTTCAATATATTTTACTTAAATTGTTTAGCCACTGGAGAACACAGTAATAACGATCACATATGCTAATTAAAAAGTAGAAAAATTCCAAGCTTGAAACAGATATAAAGTATCAATTTGGATTATTGGAAAATTTTACCCTCCATGTCAAATTTACAAGGTTAATTGTTTCGTTAAAAGGGAGAGAACAGTAATGACAGAAGAAACATGACAGCGAAGAGTGTTTTTTTCCTAAGCATTCATGCCATCAGAAACAGTTGCAACACAAGTGATGTTCACATTTTACCGCAACAATCAACAACCATTTCAAAAAACAGACACACCGTTCAGCAAAGAAACTTTATTGAAACAGACAATCTGGCTTAATTACAAACCATTGACTCATGACAACGCACAGCAAATAGTCAATTACCAATCACATCCAATACAAACTCTTAGGTGTTTTCACACCAGTTTCTTTTAAATCAAACATCACCATAACTTGCATACATTAATATCCAATGCTCACACTCAAGTTTAACATTATAAATAGAGTAACATGCATAAGAGAGTAATTCTTAACACTGCAAAATACAAGAAGTGAAAGGTTGAGAAATAACTAAGCTTGCCATTTCAATCAGTTACAGTTTAAGTACTTAGACACTTGTGGGACACAAATTTGAACATTTAATAGCAATTCAAACCCACAGAAATGATATAGAAATACAAAATAAAAATAGAAAGCATATCTACTGTAACAACACATGCAGTACACCAGAAAAGGGTTGTAAATTAAAGAGACTGGGTGTATCTTTGAGTGGCAAATGATATAAAATATAATTGTACCAATTCTTATAGCAATTTACTAATTCAATCATTTCTGTTAGCATTCACTCACACAATTTATAGCATAATATTACTGTCTCAGGAATAATGACAATTTTAAAGGATTTATTTTCAGTATTTAAGCCAAGAACTTTTCATTTGAAGAATCTAAAATTTAGCTAAAACCTTTCTGAAAAAATAAAATGTAAAATCACAAAATTATGCTAACACTTCCTATCTTGGAATTTTTTTTACTTAAATGAAAACAATTCTTAATCTTGGAATTGGAAAAATTTCAGAAGTTACCCAAAACCAGTAACAGTGCTTTTGAAATAGAAATTTTGTATTAAACTTTAGGTAGTCATACTAGTTTCACTAAGAGAAATGGAAGAAAGAAATTTTGACCACCTGGACTAAAAGAAAAACAATACATAAAAAATAGATGACCCTAGGCCATCTCTTAATGTTATCATTCTTTACAATTTTCAAGAATCCAATCTACTGAATCCCAAGAAAAACAACAAACCTTTTGCAAATAAAATATCTCGGGAGGGGGGGAAAAAGATGAATATATTGTAACAAGCCTCTGTACATTGAATTTTTCAAATACTGTCAAGATATAAAAACTAGAGTTTGAGGGCCTAGTATTAAAAAAGGAAACAATTTAAAAATTGCACTAAAAAATTTAACCTGAAAAAAAAATTTGATCAATTTTCAAAATTTTGAAAAAACTGGAATTGTACTATTAGAATTTGGTGAAATAGTATAGTAGTAAGTAGCAATGTGTTGGAAAGTAGACATGAAATTAATGCATATTAAGAAATCTAACAGAAAATTGCGATAATAGAAATACAAAGCTACATTTACAAAGTACAGTTCTATTAAGGTACTGGATTATTTTAAAATGTATATTCAAGTTCCATAGCTGTATATTGAATGCTACTTGAAGAATAACGTTTCAGTAAAATGCTGGTTAATAAGCAACTTTAACTTAAAATGAGTTACACATAAATGAATGCTAGAATTATAAACACATGGTAATTTAATTAAGAAGTACTTTAAAAGAAGCAATTAAGGTAAATCTAAAAAGTACTTGGCGTTGATAGATAATTTGGAATATCACATTACAAATCGTATTTCTACTATTGTGTACCAGTGAAATTAATGTGAAAAGTGTCATACAATATTAATAAATTACCACTTGATCCACTCTTTGCAAACATTCATGAAATCTACTCTAAATTACATGAAACAAGCTAATCTACAGCAGAATCTACAATGCAGGGCATAAAATTTAAACCAAAAATATTGGCTGAACTAACCCCAACCATTAAATTGCATCGTAAATATATTTACACATATCACCACGTTTCACATTGATAAAAGTGTAACTTTGTATTCAATAAGGGTAAAATAATATTTCCATAACTGTAACTTTTTTTAAAGTTGTCTAACACTTTTTAGACTAGACATATACTTTTTGTTTAAAATCATGCTCCCCGAGAGCTAAATACATAAAACCTTCTGGCAAGGCACTTTTCCCATGTAAACACTCTGTCCTATTTAAACACACAGGAATGATGTCATACACTCTTCAAATAAATTTTATAAATAGGCCATATTTTCTCACAAGTGAAAACTCAGATTAACTAATTCCTCTTTATCATTTACACACATTTCATGTACTTAAATAACTAGCACTCATATAAACATTTTCATAACAAAATAATATATATATAAATATGTAAAAAAGAAAAGCTAAATGCCAAATAAACATTCAAGTGATGAGTAGTAAACTTGTGTTATGAAAAACCTGTGATTAAATGGAAACAGACTAGTGCTAACTATGAGGCATATAAGCCGAGAAGGAATCAATTAATTTATCCCAAATTAACAAGAAATGAATTTACTCAAAACGAAAGTACTAGCTTTTGAATGATTCACAGTGAGAATGATGTATGAGAAGGTTCAAAATTCAACAAATAATGTGATGATAAATATCAGTGATGATGAACTCGTAAGATGTGGATAGTGCTCAATTTAAAACCTGCATGCCATAGCCCTTGTTGTCCCTAGGATTCCAAGGTATGGGTCCTTCATTACTGCCAGAAGGTTGGTTCATCCATGTAGGACAGCCACTTCCACCCATATTCGAGTTGGGGGCTGAGTTAGAAGTATTAACATTTGGGTTTGGACAATCTTCAGAGTTCCCTTGATTGGTTATGCCCCCCAAAATACCAAGGCTGGCCTGACCAAGAGCAGCCGCAACCACAGCTGAACTCAGAGGCAAGGCAGCTCCCAAATTTAACGCTCCCATACTTAGTGTAGGAGGAGCAGTATTCATGCCTTTCCCACCGCCTTGGTTAGGATTCGGATTACCCAAGCCCAATGTCGTGCTCAGCTGAGCCAAGTTGGGCATGTTATCGCCACCTCTGACCGGCATGTTGTACGGAGGCTGATTCCAAATGTTGGCGTTCCCACTGTGGTGGCCAGGACCGAAACCAGCAGGGTTGTGCGGGAATGGAACACTGATGGCTCGACTATCAGACTTCCGATTGTGGTAATTTGCATTTGAATTCTTGGGAACAGCACTGCTAACTAAAAGACTGGCGCCCTTCACAATATGATCTTCGCCACAAAGGTTCTGGGCAACTTCCGGATGCAAAAATGTCACGAATGCAAAGGCTCTGAATGGTTTGGGGATAAAAACATCTGTTACCTCACCAAATTTAGAGAAGTAGTCTTCCAAATCATCAGCAGTTATGTCCTCAGTGCAACGACCAATAAATACTTTTCGATTTAGCTCAGCTACTTGGCCGTCCTGCAATTGGAAGGGAATGCATCAGTTATGCAATAGAATAAGAGGAACATTTTGAAATTCGTTTACACTTCTGAATAATAAAATATGAACAAATACAAACAGTCACAGAATATACCTTTGAATTAGGAATCCTGACATCACACCATCTGCCATCTATAAGATGTCGTTTTGACAAAGCTCTTGCTTGGGATTCATAATTGCTGAACCTAATAAAACCAAAACCTTTTGATTGGCCAGTTTTAGGATCCTTTTTAACCTATAAATTAAAAAAGTTTTGTAAAACAAATAGGTATTGAAAGTATCAATAATATACAGCTACGCAGGGGGAAAGTCCAAATAACCCTTTTTTCACACTGTTCATATTGGAGAAAATTCAAAGGTTTCCATTTAAATTAAATTGCATACAAACTTCATAATTTCTAATATTAAACACATAATTATGCTGAACTTCCCAAGTCTTAGTTCAGCTGTATCTGGATTATGAGTATCAGAACACCAGTACAGGAATTTCTAAGATTTCTATTAATTTCTTCTGGAATAATCTTTCTATAAGGCTGAAACTTTTCTATTAAAAAAACCTAAACAAAATGTACTTAATGCTTTTGTTTTAATTTAGTGTATTATATTTGTTATGAAAAACAAAATATAAAAAAATGAATAATAACCTTCTTCATTATTTTGATTTGGGACTGCTTAATACGAATAAAAAATTTCAGCTTTCTCATGTTACGAAATAAACATACTTCTCACTATAAAAATTTTGTATGTGCCACTTTTTTTGCAATGAAATTAACTTCTACTTGAGAGAATTGGAAAATTTCATAATTATTATCAAACACTGAATATAAATTTTAATTTGCTCTGTAAACAATACATGAATAAAAAGGGGTGGATCAACTTTTTCAGAAAATTGAATTTGCTTATTCATTAAAAACTGCTTTATGTTCAAATTTTGAATTGTGTGAAAAATTTAAGAGATAGAAAAGTAGTAATATTATTTTGAGAACATTTTAAACTGCAATCTTCAAACAAAACAATAAGGAATGCACCTAAATCTTAAAAACTGTTGACTATTTTAATCAAGCTAAATGTACATATCCAGCAATCAGCATGTGTAATCTTTTACCTGTGCCATTAACACTTCTCCGAAGGATTCAAAGTACTGGCGTAATTCTTGTTCAGTCGTTTTCCATGGCAAGCCCAATACTATCAGATCAGAACATTTGTGCTTCGTCTCCATTCTTTTAGTCTTGGCCGAGCTGTTTTCGAGTTGGTCACAGGATTTCCTCTTGTTCTCAGTCACTATGAAAATTCGGAGAATTAATCTGTAACTCATCGATTACAAGAGAATCATAAAATCAATACATAATATGTAGTTTGTATTTGTTGCTAGTTACTTAATGATCTTAAGTAACTTATATGATATAGTTACACTATCATTTATGACTGGTTTCAAATACACCCATTCGAAAAATTAATAAGTTATGCTGATGAGTTGCACTTTCATAAAAATGCAATCAATTAAACAAATGGAATCAAAAGATCATTCTATGTGGAAACACCCATTTTGAGAAAAACTTGTTGCACTAGTCATGGATTTTTTCACATTTTTATCATAAAGACAGACAATGCAGTAAAACCCCAAATTCTCAATTTTTAAAAATATTTTATCACAAGATATCTTTGGAAAAGTATAAGTCCATTAAAGAAAAATTGTTTTCATTTAAATTATTAAAAAAAAAATGCTTTGCAAAATGCGATAATTAGTTGCATTTCTATGGCGCAAGGGTCATATTTGATCAAACAATGCCAAATAGCGTCAAGTAAATGATCATACACACACAAGGAAAGTTTTATTGACACCTCCAATTTGTACACGTGTAAAAAGGGAGCAGCAAGTAGATATTACGATTTGAGTGATCTTTGTGTAGCTTGCTGCAGATCTACAAGGCAATTCTTATTTTCTAAAATCACATGACTGCTGCGATGAGAATTACTAACAAAATAACTGGGTTGTCTTGGATGTTTGATACGAATGATTAATTCAGCTACAAGGAAGAGTAAACAATTATCAGCAAACATGTTCAGGAACAGAATGTTGACCATTCTCTTACCTCTATACCTTTCTCCTAGGAATGGGTAAGTATTTTAATTAACATCATACTGGAGCAACAAGATGGGCTATTGACGGCAGTCCGGAATCAAGGAAAGATCCAACCTAGGAATGGGTTGTGTTGTTTCTGCAAAAATGACAAGATCCTCCACCAAAAACTTAAGGGCATTTTTACACACCAGCAACACTGGTTTAACACTTATGTTTCCAGTGCAGACACCAAATTATACCTTGTTTGCTCAGTAGTTGCATTAAGCCCTGTTTAAACGAGCCGAGTGCTAACCACGCATGCTAATATCGGGATATGTAAACCTGAAATATTAGTAAATATGTGAATGAGAGTGAAGCCTATTTTACTAATGACAAGTAGGCACCCAGCCAATACCTTCAGCATTCACTTGCCCAGCCCAGAGGTTAGTTTAGTGCTTACTGACAAATCAAGGAGACATATGGTCGTCTACCCTGTTTATCCTTTTGTGTTAAAATGGACGATAAGGAGCTCAGAAATCCCAATGAACTCAATTCAAGTTTAAATGCTATGAGTATTTTCTTTGGAATACATACAAAATATTCGACAAACTCAAGCACATGCAGGAAGCATCATGACAAAAAGTTATGGATGCAATGATTACACAAGGTTTAGGTGAGCCTGAGGCAAAAAGATCCCTTCCTGCAACCAATTGCTCATCCATATGTGCTTATTTTTCTTTAATTCTTCTCTACTGTTATAAAAGCAAGTTTGTGTGTCTGTGTTTCCAGATGAATATGTACCACTTAGTCCTGTAATTTGGCACAGTTCCCAAAGGTGACTGAATGGACCTTTTTTTATTTTATTAATTGGTTTCCCAAGAATGGCAACAGTGTGAAATCTAGCATTTCTTCATTTTTAGGATAAGGGTTGCTGAAATCGGAATAATTTGCCAATTCTCCTGTGATTTGATTTAAATTTTTTGGGGGGTTATTTATTTTTTTGTCCACAGTGTTCGTTTTTGGACGCACTAAGTCACTGTTGTTTTCAAAGAATAATCAAAGACAAGAAATATAAATCATTTCTTCCTTTTTTCTTTATGGCAACTGGTCAAATGTTATTTCCCCCCCTTTCATAGCATTCTGTTTGATTTGAGTCAGAATATGTAATTGTTGATATTTTTTTTATCGTAATTTCAATCCTAATTTGATTTTATTGGTTTAGAAAATTTTAAAAATAAACTAGGAGGCTACGCCCCTGCTCGCCAACCCCACAAAAAATCACGACTGGAGACTGAAAATTTATACGTCTTTTGCTCACTCGCATTACAAATTTCGCTCTTTCAACTTTGACATTCAATAAACCCTAAACTTATAGCTGCATGGGAAAAAAAATTGTATTAGTCTTGTTCCCTATACAATTTTGAACAAACCATGTCAATTTGGTAATTTTATGATCTGTACTTTCTCTGGAAACCGTTTAAGAATCAAGTGAAAAATTTGGGTTTTCAATCCTGTGGCGGCATTTGCAATAACATTTTAATAATATAGATGCATTAGCTTTTTTCTTCTTTAGATTTAATTTTTCAATCCTGCGGTGGCGTCTTCGGTAACATTTTTTAAAGATTTTTAGCTTTATTTTTTTTAAACTATAGCAATATTTAATTTTTACTATTTTTTTTGTCTATAACTGTTTAAATTGAGTTTGTCGTACTCAGTAAGTATAACTTTGTCACAGGCAATGCCATACTGATGCTGCTAGTCTATTAATTATTTTATAACATTTGAATAATGTTCATAAACGCATTTCAATTTTAGACAGCAGTCCACACATCCTGTACTAATATCAATCCACACTAACCACAACAGTGTCAGGTTCACACTTCCAACTAGTGTGAACTTCTACTCTTTGAAAGTGCTAGAGTGCAACTGGTTAGTACTAATGATTAGCATTCTAAGATCGTGCAAACAATGCTTTTCAGTTTAAAATACAGGTACACCTTATTTGGCCAAAGGAGCAGAACTTTCCATGCAATTTTGGTTCCAGAATTTGCCTTTCAGTGGAAGTTAGTATGGACTTAGTGGTTTGTGTTATGGCAAACTATAACTGGGTCGTTCCACACCAAATCAACCAATGGTCAAAACATGATGTCTTTAGATCTGTATGATTTTTTTACATCATATAGTATTAGCTTAGTAGATAAATAAATACCAAGTTTTAATTTTTTTGGACCTTTCGTTTTTGAGTTATACATTTTTGAAAAATTCAAAAACACCAGTTTTGAGGAACGTTTTGATATATTTAAAAGCATGTAACTCAAAAACCGTTTGTCCTAGAAAGCTCAAATTTGTACCATTCTCTTTAGATTTACAAGGGCCTTAATTTAACATATAGCTTGGTTGTACACATCATTTTTTTAACTAAAAAAATTTGTTTGTAAAAAAACAAAAATTGGAATTTTTAATTTTGATTTAAGAAATGTATTTTATACTAAACCTCAGTAGTAAGGTGTGTACAAAGTTTCATGATGGTATTCCGATGGAATCATATTAAAATAATTTTTTATCTGAATCAAGACGTGTGAAAATTCTGTTAATTTGTGACTTGTAACCCTAGATAAAAATTAATCTCTTAACCAACACTATTGTATTTAAATTTCATTAACCCTATTTTATTCAAACAACAAATTCAACTTACTTTACATTCAAGGAACAGATTTTTCTTCTTTTAGCACTTGAAATTAGTAAATGTGAGTTCTCTTCTTTGCCAAAACTTGTGCTGCTTCGGCCATTTCATTTGCTGGAACTCGGTAGGTTCTACCTGTTGCATGTCATGTGCACAAAATATTGCTCATCGGCAGTGCTAAGGTATCTGCTCTCCTAGGATTTGTGTATGATAGCAATGACCGTTTTGGGTGAAGAAAGGACACAAGAATTTCCTTTTCAACATCGTCTTTTGAGTCAACATGCGCCAACCATCGCTCTTTATCGTAAGCACAAGGGACAAAACCCACAATTTCTTCAAATGGAATGTCATCATTACCAGGGATAATTTGTACCCTATGTGCTTCTGAGTCATCAAAAAATGAGTAGATTTTGGTTTTGACACTATTTAGATCTAGAAGAATGAAGGCATGAAATTTATGGGTCTGTGAGACCACAGCTTTTTCAAATCATGGTTTTAGAATCTTTCCTTCATTTATATACTCTTCATCGGTTACATAAAAAAATGTGATGGATAACAAACTTTTCACACCCTGCTGAAAAAGTTAGAATTTGGTTATCTAATGGATTTTGGAGGCTGGCTTTGGCGGCAAGCCTTTTTGTTGTACCCCTTACTTCATCACAAACTCTCTTCTAATTTTCAAATTTGGTGTCAACACACATACTGTCGTAGTTCATGCTTTTCAGAAAAGTCATAGTCCAGAAAGTTAATCCTGTCTGAGAAATTATACGCCAAATCATTAGTTAGATATTTGGAAAAGCTGTACTATTTTCCAGATGGTTCAGCTGCACAGTGCATAATTCATAAGAATTTTCTGAACCTTTGCTATCACAAAGAGGACTTTGATGGACTTGAGGCTGTGGCACTTTTATGCCACATCATATGGGAAGCGAATTTGTGATGGAGTAGGGGATATGGTAAAAAGGCTTGCTGCTAAAGCCAGCCTCCAGAATTTATTACAAAACAAAATTCTAACACCTTTTCAGCGTGAATATTTGCCATCCATCACATTTTTTTATGTAACCGATGAAGAGTATATAAATAAAGACAAGATTCTAAAACCATTCATTGAAAATGCTGTGGCAGTCTCAGGGACCCATAAATTTTATGTCTTTATTCCTCTAGATCTAAATAGGGTCAAAACCAAAATCTACTCATTTTCTGATGACTCAGAAACACATAGGGACTGGTGATGATGATATTCCATTTGAAGAAATTGTGGGTTTTGTCCCTTGTGCTTACGATAAAGAGTGATGGTTGGCGCATGTTGACTCAAAAGACGATGTTGAAAAGGAAATTCTTGTGTCCTTTCTTCACCCAAAACGGCCATTGCTATCATACACAAATCCTAGGAGAGCAGATACCTTAGCACTGCCGATGAGCAATATTTTGTGCACATGACATCCAACCACTGCAACAGGTAGAACCTACCGAGTTCCAGCAGATGAGATGGCCGAAGCAGCACAAGTTTTGGCAAAGAAGAGAACTCACATTTACTAATTTTAAGTGCTAAAAGAAGAAAAATCTGTTCCTTGAATGTAAAGTAAGTTGAATTTGTTGTTTGAATAAAATAGCGTAAATGAAATTTAAATACAATAGTGTTGGTTAAGAGATTAATTTTTATCTAGGGTAGCAAGTCACGAATTACAGAATTTTCAAACGTCTCGATTCAGATAAAAAATTATTTTAATATGATACCATCGGAATACCATCATGAAACTTTGTACACACCTTACTACTGAGGTTTAGTATAAAATACATTTCTTTCATCAAAATTAAAAATTCCGATTTTTTTTATAGTTAAAAAAAAATAAATAAAAACTGATGTGGTACACCCAAGCTATATGCTAAATTAAAGCCCTTGTAAATCTAAAGAGAATGGTACAAATTTGAGCTTTCTAGGACAAACGGTTTTTGAGTTACATGCTTTTAAATATATCAAAACGTTCCTAAAAACTGGCGTTTTTGAATTTTTCAAAAATGTATAACTCAAAAACGAAAGGTCCAAAAAAATTAAAACTTGGTATTTTTGGTCATTTTGATGAGTAGAACACAATCACTAAATATGATACATTTTGAAAACCTCAAGGTTTAAAATAATTTTTTTATTGGTTGATTTGATGTGGAATGACCCAACTGCTTTCAGTGTAATAGGATGCAAGTATAGAGAGAAAAGTACAATGAGCTCCTTGAATAGTGTTGGCTCCATTGGAAAATGGACGCTGAATAGAACGTTTATTCACTGTCCAAGTCACCACTGTGGGCCTTGTCAGTACCAGCATAACAATACCATGAATACCATCAAATTAGTTTATTTAACATCTCAACAAAACAATACCAGACAATTACAGCAACATGAACATGATGGTGCATTAGCTTCACTTTAAGTATGGGAGTAGAGAAAGTTTGGGCATGCACAAATGTATGGTTGAAAAGTTTAAATTCTGTCAAAGGAGGTTTTGGTTTGCACTTTGCCCGACGAAGGAGGTCACCATAAGCAATTGTTGGCTCAGGTTTGCATGTGTGTCCTGAAGTCTAAATTATAATTTATAGCCACTGCGTGGCTAGTCTGTGCCCTTGGTGTTGGTTTGCCCAAACCAACACCACAGGCAATTCCGTGATGTAAGGTATTAATCTGGTGTAAAATTTTCTGCAGATTTCAAATCTGTTGAAATTTTTACTCTATCTTTAACAGTCTCTGAAATAGAAAAAAGAACTACTTAACTAAAGTTAAAACTTTTTTTAAATCGCGGAGATGAAATTTTAGATCGTTCTAGCTGGCCTTGGTGAAACTCGCTGTGACGTCATCTGCTGGAAAATCAGTCTTTGGCGCAAAATGAAAGCGGAAAAAAATTAATTCTCCTCAGCGCAAACAGAAAAAATAAATTTAGAATATTGTCCTAGTTTCCGACGAAGAAAAAAATTTGGCTTGGTTGCAAAGGCTGACAGCAAGGTTACAAGTGTAGATTCAGGTGTTTCTTCTTTTGTCTGGAGAAACGCGTTTGAAGAAAATAAAACATTAAATTCATTTTAAAATATTCTAGATTGAATTTTAAAATTCGCCACAACCCAAAAATTGCAAAAAATTTGGACTACCTGTGTGCCAAATCTCATTGCTCTAAGTGCCATAGAATAGTCAGGATTTTGCGACCAATAGACAAACACTTCCTTTTATAATAGTAGAGAAGACGTCTCTATGTCCTTAATCATTCATTAAAATATTTAGTTTCATTTAACTACTGTAGTCAAATGTTTAAATGCGTTCTATGGTACATTGCATCTTTTACTTTTATGAGTAAAATGGATTGTTAAACCATTTTAATGAGTTGGCAAGGAGGCCCTAATAAATTACATATTTGCATTTCCTAAACTTCTAGTTAGAAACAGAACTTTATCAAGATTTTAAAAACGTTACCATTGAATAAAATTATAGCAAAACATTATTCCACATGTTTTTTTTCAACATAAAAACTTTATCATATCTTAAAATATTGTTTGTTTTGGTTTAACATACTGTGCAAATTTTGAAATGTGTTTAGATATGTTGTTTCCACTTTGCACCCCCAACTCAGGAATACTAGAAATATCGGTGGAGTGGTAGCAAACGGGACAGTCTTTTTTTCTCGCCAAAGTGGTAACCTTTCCTTTTGGGTGTTTTTATAGCAACCCTATTTAGAAGATTAGGATTAAAGACGTTATCTGATTAAAATTAAACCATGTTTTGAAGTGAAATTAAACGTGCTTTGATTGGTTTAGATTTTTCTTCTCGTTGAACGATAAGAGATAACGACGCTTAATCCGCCACTTTGTTTTTTCTTGTTTCACTGTGGTCTGTGTTTTATCGTTCCTCGTGCATTTTTTTCTTGTTTAACGACTCTGTCTTTTTATTCGAAGCCCGTTGTGTTACTCTAGCACGACGTTAACTATAAATTACCAGTTAACTACCGTGTTTTTTTGGTGTAAAGGTTGATGTTTACTTCTTTTCAAGTTGAGAATGAGCCGTTCGCGAACTCGGATTGCCACGAATATATTTGCTTCGGTAGGGAGATCTGTCCGAAGACTAAACGCGTCCATTGGCATATTTATTTTAAACAACGGCGTAGAATATCCGAGATCAAGAAGCTTGACAATGATTTGGATTTTGAGGCTACTCGTGGTTCACCAGCGGAATGTGCAGCATATTGCCGAAAGGATTGTATATTCAAGGAGTTCGGTACTCTTCCCGTAACTAATGTCGACAGTAGCAAATTTTCAGATGTACTTGCTGCCGCTAAAACACGGTGACATTGAGACCGTTGAGAGATTATCCGGGCATCTTCCTTCGTTATAAGATGAACATTCTTTCGTGCATCGAAGTTTTTAGCTTCGTGCAAGAAATTAACAGAATGCCACAGTTTCATTTTTCTATACCATTTCGCAAAAAATTACTATGAAATCCATTTATGCAAAGGTTCACAGTGTGAATTTTGCTACAGGGACACAGCGCCATCATGGTTTGGCGACCAAAACAAACGTCTTGGCGCTACAGTCCCGTTTGCTACTACTCCAACGAAATATCACTTATCTACATAAAACTACTTCTTAAAATAGAAAATTCTTTACAATTAGGAAAACAATGTTAAACTTTTGTTTTCTGATATTCCAAGAACAAGATTGCACAAAACAAGAGTTGGTTTTAATTTGCTATCAATATTTATTGGAATTATAAAGGTTAGTTTCCTTTTCAAACTTTTTTTTTTATCTTAATGAACAATGTTATGAAATTTTATCCAGGTCTAACAAAACTAATTCGTTAAAAATTTCCTATTTTACAAGCACTTACTTCCTTTACAAGTTCGTTTTTTTAATCTAGCTTTTGAAATAGATGCACATAAACGTGCCATTTTAAGTGTGGTTGTTGGTTTCTTGAACCACGCCTCGTGTCCGACAAACTGAGAAAAATATATACTTTTATTCGATACGGTATACTGTGAATTAGTTTGAGTTGATATATCGAGAAACATATTTGAGTGCTTTTGAATTTAGTTGCGTTAGTTTTAAGACAAATTCTCGTCTAAATATACAAGTTAGTAATTAGAGAAGAATGTAAATAAGATCAAGATTTGACTGTAAAAAGCAAGTTTCTAGAAAGAACGTAGATGGCTCTCAAATACATAACATTGACATGGTTTCCGATAAAGAGGCCAAGGTAATAAACCCTTAAGCCTAAATATTTTTGAAATGACTTATCAAAAGGTGGAGTAAAAGAATTACCTTTTGGGAAAACACAAATATAAAGAGAGTTCCCCCAACCACTTCCATAAGGTGGGTTTAATTTTCCATCCGTTAATCTGATTCCTCGCATAGTACCAGTAGCAGGATTTCGATATTTCAATCCACAAGTTCCAGGAAATTGAGCAGCCAAAGTGCTCAGCAAGAGGCTACCATCTTCTTCACATGGAACTTCTATAGGTTCCTCGGCTTCATCTTCCGCAACTTGAACGTAACTTAAACTCATAATTGATGGTTTCTCCAACACGACAGAATTTTCGTTAATTGCGTATTATGTTTAGAATTCAGTAACTCGACAGCAAACGCACCAAAACAAACAACAACAAGGACTGCTTATGATGATGGCGTCGATTGTCTGCTAGGTTTTTGTTCTTCTTCTCAGAGAATTTAATGTGTTCAAAATTTAAAGGAAGATATTCCCTTTTATTTTTAGATTTCCTTTGAATATAATGATTGAAATCGCTGCAAATATTTATTAATAAAGTTTTACAAATTGATAAAAGATCGTCCTCTGTCGGAGTTTAATTAGAGGACCGTTTCGTTTTATCTGATAGACAGTATGCTGACGTGGGGTTTGAGATTAGCACAAGTCGTTGGTAGGTGATTAATGTCGCAATCATCAGTGCGATCTCTGGAAGACATTTTCTGTCGAACTAGATGAAAGCTGTAGGCAGATATTTTAATTAACGTCGCATTATAGCAACATAACGTGCTATGGGCGATGGTCTGGGATAAAGCCCGAAAGGAAAAATCCGGAGACAAGACCATGTAATTTTGACGACAAGAACAATAATTCAGACGACAAGAACATCTGAGCTGACACCTCACTCTCAAAATTTCCATATCACGCAAACATGAGGCCATTTAAAATGCACCAGCCCTCGGAGTATACGATGGTCTTTAGCTGGACCGAGTTTCGAGCTCGAACCCTCTGATTACAAATCCGTTGCTCTAAGAACTGGGCTATTGCGGCCCATAATTTTATTAGAAGGTCGATGCTTTACATTCAAGTTTTCCCTCAATCTCCATGTCACGCTGAAGAAAAAAATTACATATTCTAAAGTGGGACGGATCATTTATTGTTTAATACGATTATCAAACATGATTGAAAACACAAGCTTTGATAACCAATCGACCGAAGACAATACCCAAATTCACGTGACATAAACTGAAATCTTATGGCAGCCATTCCGCTTACATGCTTAGTCTATTTCATTAACAGGTCGATGAATATTCATTGATTAGACTTCGTGCAACGAAAACTTGAGAATCAAGAACCATAGAACAGAGCAAACGTTTCTTATCAATGAAAAGTTCTAAAGATTTGATGTTAGCCTCTAGATCGGAAGGTTCCTGGTTCAAATCCGGGTCCGGGAATGGATGTTTGTAAACGTATGGTGTAGAGGCAGCTGGTGTACCTTAAATCTGTCGTGGCCGAAAGTCCTCACGTTGGGTTGGCGTGGAAGTTTGGAGAGTGGGGTGCCAACTCAGGTGTTGCTTCGTCATCTGACCGTGGTTCCAAATTACGAAGTGTTGTCCTCGGATCTTTCCCTTACGGGACTGATCCCGGACCGTCGTCAATAGCCCGTTGTGTTGCTCTAGTACGACGTTAACTAAAAATTACCAATTACCAATTATCTAAAGATTTGATAAGAAAAGACTACGAAGAAAGCAAACACTGGATTAGACACCATGGATTCGAGACCGAACAGTGTTTACGTTATTATTTACATTTTATACAAGGAGATAGGGGCAAGTAGTTCTAAAGGCAATGCCGAGGCCGAAATGTTTTTGTTCTGAATAAAATCTCACAAAAATGATAGGATCCTTTCACATTTTTTTTTTCGAGAAATAAATTAAAACTTAAATTTTACTTAAGAGTCATGGCCAGCAAGCTGAAAGTAAGGTCGTGGTTGACTAATCTATTCATAAGCTTTAAAGAGAGGCTCTTTTAATAAAAGTGAATTTAAAATTCTTCAAATTGAAAGATTACTATATTATTATTAATAGAGTTTACATTGATATCTGAACATTTCATCATTAAGTTGAAACAAAATATAAAATTATCTTAAATACTTTTGTAGGATTAAAAGATTTAAATATAATTTTGGAAGAGAATTATTAAGCAGGTGGCCTACTTTTCGCAAATATACTTAACTAGGGGGCCCGCCACCTGCTCGCTGACGCTCGCCAACCCCCGGAGGATTGATTCGTAATCCTCCTTGGCTCGCAGTGCGAACCTATGCTCGCTTCGCTCGCCTCAATGAAGACATGTGTCCTAGTAGAAGGGATTGTTTACAAAATATGATATTCCAAAAAAATGTCTTTCAAATCTAAATTTGCTATTACAGAAAATATAAATACAGTACCTCTGAAATCAGAATTCAAATGAAAACTTTGAGCAAATTTTGACTCGAAATGTAAGCACTTTGGAAATTGAATACCCAGCATGTTGTTTGTGTGTACATTTCCCCAGCACTCGAACAACCCACACTTTTTCATTGAGTTTGTTGCCGAAAGTTGTAGTGCAACCGTCTTGTTGAACTATAATTGTTGGCCCTGAAAAGGACAGTTTTTTAAATGGCCCTGAAAAGATCCTCCGCTCTCTTTGATTTCTATTATAAACTGCAACAGCTCAACTAAAAAATTTTTTTAAATAAAATTTCATCTGTTAATGCTATAAATTCAATTAATGCGTGAGACTTCGTGGTAAACAAACAATCGTACAGTGTTGTCAAAACGCGATAACAAATAACGTCTTTTTTGTGTGCCACGTAAGATAATTATATATATATAGAGAGAGATTGTTGATTTTAATTTCACTGATCAATATTGTAATTTGTTTCTTTCGGCTTCAGTTTTCTTCTTGTCTAAAGAAAAAATTGGTTCGAAGTGATAACTATAACTCTTCGACCAAATGAGGAAACCAAATTTATTTCCAAACTTTAAAATAGTAATGTACTAAAAATTTATTTTAGATGTGTGGGTGTAATGAAACGAACGTTCTTTGATTCCTTTAAAACCTTTACAATTGAAAAGTCAGAAAAATGTTAATTACAGCGTAATTAATCGTACTTCAACTCTTTGGGAATACTAGTCGTGTTCACGGTTCTGGGGTAGTTGAAAGGAACCAATTGATTCTAATGCTAATGGGCCTTTCTATGTCAAATGATTAACCTGTGGCCGTAGGGTGACGGATTTTCATGAAATATGCACAGGGGTTAAGTTTATGCATATTTAACATAGTCAAAAGTTTTTAGCTCAAAATTAAATATTTTGTAAGTTTCAGTCATTTTAAGGACTTAGAACTTGAAAGTGCAGTTGTGAAATAGCTTGATGTTGCATGTTTGAAGATCCCTTTCTCAAAAACTATTTAACATACACAACACTATTTCATATTTTTGTAATCTATGAAAACTTGTCCTGGATGTAGAGATTAAGATCGGACGTATCAAGGACGGATCGGACTGCACGTTCCCCCGATATATCGTCCGTTGAGCATGTCTGGATTACATCGGTCGGCAAATCTTTGAACTTTGAACTCAGATAGAGGCCATCTGGAATTCCTTTCCTCAGTATGACATTCAGAATCTGTATGATTTGATGCCACGACATGTACAGGCTCTCATCGCTGCGCGTAGCGGCTGCACAAGATATTGATTTTCGGCATAATTTTTGTTTTATTGCTCTGTAAATTTGATCGTTTATTTAAACCACTATAAGTATAACGTGGAATAAATTTCATTTATTTCTTATATTTCTTTCATAGTGTCGCAATTTTTACAAACAGTAGTGTATTATAAACAAAATTATTCTTTTGCCATTTTAAGTTATGAAGATAATAACAAATTTAATTTTTAATATGAAATAGAAGTGATAAATTTTCAAGCAAATGTGTTCTTTCCTCCATAAGCTAAATTTATGTACAGTTTATAATCCATTTTTCTACTTTGTCGTACTCTATTTTACACCTCACATGGTAGCAACACAAATGATTAATGTTGATTTCTTTAAATGACGAAATGTTATATACCTTGGAATCATTTTTGAAAACTATTAGAATATTAAAGCTGTTTTTCTCCCAATAGCATTCAAAAGTCAAACAAGTACATGATGCATGACCTTTAATTAAAATTAGTTATTCCCTCATTTTACCTTTACGAACACATTTTCATATTCATTAAGCTCGCGATTCTGGTTTATATGCCATTGTTGTCCCTACTAAAAGTTGTTTTCAATTCTAAAGCCTAAATCATGAGCTTAGGTTGTTTTACGCAAATCTAACTTAAACCTATGGACTGTAAAACTAAAAACGGAAGGCTCTAGTGCTTTGATAACCTCTTTCGTGACTTGTAGCGTAATTTGGTTCAGCAAGATGCTTATATTTAAAACTAGCCACTGCGTTGCCCGTGACAGTTCTTTTCATGGGGTCCGGTGTGACCATTGATCGCTAACCCCCGGTAATTTCTACGAATTAGCAAACCAAATGTAGTTTGTAGCCTATTGGATAACAGCCTATTGGATAACATCATGGCGTTTGCCCGTGGTGATGCTTTGCTTCGTCATTGTCAAATTAGGCCAAATTCTAATTGTGAAGAGATATAATCGGCGTGACGTCACAATATCTTGCGAAAATATAAATATTTAATTGAAAAATTATTTATTAAAAGAAAATCAGATGAAAGGTATCGATCTGGTGTAAAATTTTCCGCAGATTTCGAATTCGTTGAAATTTTCTATCTATCTTTGACGATCCTGACTTTGCAAAAAAGAACTAAACAATACCACTCAAAATGTTTTTTATTTGTTTTACTGAGAGCAGCAAATGAAATCGGATTTCTCGAATCTCGAATCAAACGAAGGTTATTCAGCGCTGCGACGTTCGTTTTGGAAAAAATATAAAAATTTAAATTTAAAAATCACTTATTTTAGAGAAATTATATTTTAGGTATCAATTTTCTGTGAAATTTTCCGCAGATCTAAAATCCGCTGACATTTTTCTCTATCTTTAACGATCTGTGAGAAAGAAAAAAAAATTAAAACTTTGTTCTTTTAGTCTGCTGACAAATCGTTACTGGGAGAATCGAACGGAAGCGGAAATAATAAATTTAGAAACTGTCATTTCTTTATAGTGTTGCCAGTCTAAAGAAAACAATAATAATATTAAATGCCATTAAATTAATTTTAAAATGTTCTAGAACAAATTTTAAAATTCGGTCTCGACAGAAAAATTGCAAAAAATTCGGACTACCTGTGTGCCGAATCCCATTATTGTAAGTGCCATAGATTCGTCATGACCGTCCACACGCCCACAAACTCATCATTTTATAATATTAAAAATTGACGCCATACATAAAACACGCAATAACTTTGATTTTTCGGTAAAAACGAAGATAAACCAAATTAGTTTTTAACCGAAAGTATTTTTCTCTCCTATACTTGTTCGACTTAACACTGTACAACTCTCTCATAAGGACGTGCGGTAGGTTTTTTCTGGTGCAAGGATCAGATTTCGTCATACTGCCCCAAGCAATGTTTTCCGTCAAGCAAATGGACATACACGCAAAAAATATTTCACTAACACAGAAGAAGGAAATGCAACCAGGTTAGTTACAGGAATCGAATCTGCTCTGATTACAGCTCGCCGGCAGCTAGCGCAATGGGCAAACCCATTGAGCCACGGCAGTCCGTCACTCATATTGTAGCGTTTTGGGCACCACAGCAATACAATGGAGTTGGACTAAGCTGGATACATTTATAAGCTATTTATTTCACTTATAAAGTTTTCAATAACAACTGGAAAAATATTTTCAGAATTATTAACACACCACAATAGATGCACAAATTTTCATGCAAAAACGATAGTTTCACTTCACTGTTATTTTTTTTTTGGTGTTACACCTCACCGTATAGCTGTCTCAACGAGAGATTTTTTCCAGCACCGTTCCCAGAGACTTCTAACCCTGGTCTCCTTCTTTTGTTTTTCACCGTGGGAGCCACCTCCCTCTTGGAATGTTGATCGGGTCTTTTCCAATGATACCTGCGACACTGAAGGGATGTCAACTCCACACGTGTGAGTCCCCTCTTTGGATCTTGGAACCGTTAGAAAGAGATGTGTGTGACAAGCAAGTGCGAAAAGTCGGATGCCGACTCTACGAGATTTAATGCCTTTCTGGCCTGACACGCTGTTCCTTTTAAGGGCCCGTCCTCTCTTCTCTCGTGGAAGGTCTGACGTCAAGGAAATACGTCTTCAATCGAGATTTTCGGGCCTGACGCGTTGATAATGAATTTTCTCTGTGTTAATAAACACAATGCGGTATTATCATGTAAAAGCTGTAATGGAATGTGCTCATCTCTACTATTATAAAAGAAAGTGTTTGTTTGTCTGTTTCGCGGTCGCAAAATCCTGACTATCTATCGCACTTACAGCAATGAGATTTGGCTCACAGGTAGTCCGAATTTTTTGCAATTTTTGGGTCTCGGCGAATTTTAAAATTCATTCTAGAAGATTTTTAAATGAATTTAATAGTTTTATTTTCCATTGGGTTCTTCAACACGTTTCTTCCGGGAAAGAAGAAACACCAAAATCTAGAGTTTTCTACCCACGTGACCTTGCCATCAGCCTTGGAACCATGCTAAATTTTTTTCGTCGCGGGGAACTCGGAGAAAATTATTTTTTTCGTTTCCGCTTTGATTTAGCTCGGAGGAATGATTTCCCAGACAGACGATAAATCTTTTAAATGGACTCGCTTAGTTCTTTTTTCTATCTCCTAAACCGCTAAAAATAGAGTAAAAATTTCAATGGATTTGAAATCTGCGGAGAATTTCACTTTAGATATCGATACCTAAAAGTATGATTTTCTTTAAATAAATAACTTTTAAATTGAATATATCTTTTATATTTTCGCAAGAGATTGTGACGTCACATGAAACAGATTGCATCTTCTGCCCTTCGCGTTAAAAAGAAAAAGAAACAGATTGCATTTCCTGTCCTATTCCATTTCAGGGAATGAGAGCAAAAAATAAATAAATATTTGGCTTGATTGTTAATTATTTTTCGTAAAATCGGAATCGCTAAAGATAGATTAAAAATTTCAATGGATTTAAAATCTGCTGAAAATTTTACACCAGATTAATAACTGACATCACCACGGGCACGGGCTACTCACGCTGTGGGTAGTTGGCTATAATTGTAATAATAAAAAGCAATTTTAGCACGAAAGGGTGGTTTATGAAAGGTTTTAAGTATTCACCACAAATTAAAGTACGATAAATCAGTTTTTCATCTCGCGTTTCAGCTATTCTGGTCACGGAATGGTCAGAGCCCTGATTCTCTGTACAAGTTCTCGGTTTCGAGTACTGTTCTAGACATTGATCTGGATCCACTTTAAACCATAATTGGGACCACGGCGGCCTAGTTGGCAGAGTCTCGGATTAGCTACGGTACAGTTGCGAGTTCGAAACTAGATCCAACCAAATGTAGGTAGGTAAGGTATTTATTTAACGTCGCACTGAAGCAACACAACGGGCTATTGCCGACCGTCTGGGATCAAACCCTAAGGTAAAGAACAACCTCTCAAAAAATTTTGAACCACGGTAGGATCCAACTAAAACCCGTCTTGTTCGCGGGGGGCTGGTGCACGTTGAATCTGACGTGACGTCAAATGTCCTCACGTTAGAATGGACATCGCTTAGGTTTGGACCTCGTCAGCAGGGATTCACCGTGGGTCAAACATCTATTTCAAGGCCTGGCGTACCACTTGAAATTTTTAGAAATTTTTGGTGTCCACCAGTCCTATATTTTTTTAAAAACATATACCTACTGTCAGAAAAGTGCCTAATGGCTTGTTTATTTTAATTACAATACTAAGAAAGCTTCATATTTTATGATTACTGCACTTGTATTTCGTATTAATGATGTTTTAATAAAGGAAAAACAAAACGATTATTGAAAATTACAATTTTAATTTTTACTCACAGGTCTAAAAACAAATAATTTTAAATAATTAGTACAAACTAAGCAAACAAAGATTATAACATAATCAAAAATAAATGTTTAGTGCGAAACTTGTTGTTGTTTGTTTTTTATTAAAATATCAGTGTCAGGAACATTGGAGCTTAACTTCACTCTTAGTCCTCTTCAACACTTACTCTGTTTCTAGATTTATTTTTTGTATACAAAAGTTCAGAAAAAGCACTCTCACACAAGTAACTAGTAACAAATGGCAAAAGAAACAGCATAACGTGGTTGTACATACTAAAAAAATCGAACAAACTTCGAAGAATATTTGGGTCGCTCGTATTATCCTTGCGTACCACCTGAAACGTTGCCGCGTACCACCGGTTGGGAATCCCTGCTATAAGACAAAAGGATAATTGTGAAAACTTAAAAGCGAGAGTAAGTGGACCTTTGAAGGCTATGTGACCACTAGGGATGCGACATCAACAGCAAAACATCGTTTCAAAAACATCGATGTTTTTTAAAATTCAGTGTATTTAAAATTTTTTCCCCATTTCTTAAAACTGGTTTAGCCACTAAGGATGCAACATCGACAGCAAAACATGGATGTTGATATTGCTTCGCCCCCAAACTATCGATGTTTTTAAAATTCAGTGGATTCAAACTTTTTTTCGCATTTCTTAAAACTGGTTTAGCACCTAGTGATGCTACATCGACAGCAAAACATCGATGTGCAAAATTGAAACATCGATGTTGATAATGCATCTCCGCCAAACTTTCAATGTTTTTAAAATGTAGTGCATTTAAACGTTTTACCCCATTTCTTATAACTGGTTTTGCAACTAGTGATGGGACATCAGCTCCAATACATCGATGTTTTTTTTTATAAAACATCAATGTTTAGAAAACATCGACATCGATGTCGTATCCCTACTTTTCAGACCCTTCACCTTTGGTCACTTTGGTCTAAAAGTATGTTCAATTTGCTGATTATGAAAATTATGCTACTTGGTTTAATAACCGTACTTTTTTCATTTAAAAATAAAACATCGACAACGTAAAAACATCTACAAGTATAAACATCGATGTTACAAAAACATCGACCCCAATACATCGATGTTAAATACATCGATATTTTTTAAAAAACATCGATGTTTTGAAAACATCGACATCGATGTCGCATCCCTAGTGACCACCTCTAACCAATTTCTAAAAAAGTGCTCAAAGTATTTGGATTTATGAAGGTATACTCCATAACAAAAAAAAAAAATCGACACACCAAGAAGGTGCAGAATTACAGTGGTTCCGATTAGGGATGCGACATCGACAGCAAAACATCGATGTTTAAAATTAAAACATCGATGTTGATAATGCATCTCCCCGAAACTATCGATGTTTTTAAAATTCAGTGTATTTAAACTTTTTTCTCCATTTCCTAAAACTGGTTTAGCAACTAGTGATGCGACATCGGCTCCAATACATCGATGTTTTTATAAAACATCGACATCTATGTCGCATCCCTACTTTTCAGACCCTTCACCCTTGGTCACTTTGCTCTAAAAGTATGTTCAATTTGTTGATTATGAAAATTATGCTACTTGGTTATTTTTAAAATTTTTATAACGGTACTTTTATCATTTAAAAATAAAACATCGACACGTATAAACATCGATTTTACAAAAACATCGACCCCAAAACATCGATGTTAAATACATCGATGCTTTTTTTAAAAAACATCGATGTTTTGAAAACATCGACATCGATGTCGCATCCCTAGTTCCGATCAACTCGAAACTGTATAGTCTTTAGTGACGAATCCCTTTCCAACTGTGTCCTGACGACAACCGAAGACGTGTCTGGAGACGTCCAGGCCAGTGTGGGGATCCTGCCCTTACTATCGCACGCCACACATGCTCACAATAGTGTGTTATGATCTGAGTTACCATCTCTTTGGATAGCCGGAACCCTTTGGTAGTCATTTCTGGCACACTTACAGCACAGCTGTACGTAGTAGGGATGCGACATCGACAGCAAAACATAGATGTTCAAAATTAAAAAATCGATGTTGATAATACATCGCCTCAAAAACATCGATGTTTTTAAAATTCAGTGTATTTCAACATTTTTCCTCATTACTTAAAACTGGTTTAGCAACTATTGACGCTACATCGACAGCAAAACATCGATGCTGATAATACATCGCCCCCAAACGATCGATGTTTTTAAAATTCAGAGTATTTAAACTTTTTTACCCATTTCTTAAAACTGGTTTAGCACCTAGGGATGCAACATCGACAGAAAAACATCAATGTTTGAAATTAAAAGAAAACCATCGATGTTTTTAAAATTCAGTGTATTTAAACTTTTTTCCCCATTACTTAAAACTGCTTTAGCAACTAGTGACGCTACATCGACAGCAAAACATCGATGTCTTGAAACTTTGATGTTCAAAATTAAAACATCGATGTTGATAATACATCGCCCCCAAACCATCGATGTTTCTAAAATTCAGAGTATTTAAACTTTTTTACCCATTTCTTAAAACTGGTTTAGCACCTAGGGATGCAACATCGACAGAAAAACATCAATGTTTGAAATTAAAAGAAAACCATCGATGTTTTTAAAATTCAGTGTATTTAAACTTTTTTCCCCATTACTTAAAACTGCTTTAGCAACTAGTGACGCTACATCGACAGCAAAACATCGATGTCTTGAAACTTTGATGTTCAAAATTAAAACATCGATGTTGATAATACATCGCCCCCAAACCATCGATGTTTCTAAAATTCAGAGTATTTAAACTTTTTTACCCATTTCTTAAAACTGGTTTAGCACCTAGGGATGCAACATCGACAGAAAAACATCAATGTTTGAAATTAAAAGAAAACCATCGATGTTTTTAAAATTCAGTGTATTTAAACTTTTTTCCCCATTACTTAAAACTGCTTTAGCAACTAGTGACGCTACATCGACAGCAAAACATCGATGTCTTGAAACTTTGATGTTCAAAATTAAAACATCGATGTTGATAATACATCGCCCCCAAACCATCGATGTTTCTAAAATTCAGAGTATTTAAACTTTTTTACCCATTTCTTAAAACTGGTTTAGCACCTAGGGATGCAACATCGACAGAAAAACATCAATGTTTGAAATTAAAAGAAAACCATCGATGTTTTTAAAATTCAGTGTATTTAAACTTTTTTCTCCATTTCTTAAAACTGGATTAGCAACTAGTGATGCGACATCGGCTCCAATACATCGATGTGTTTTATAGAGCATCAATGTTTTGAAAACATCGACCTCGATGTCGCATCCCTACTTTTCAGAGCCTTCACCCTTGGTCACTTTGCTCTAAAAGTATGTTCAATTTGCCGATTATGAAAATTATGCTACTAGGTTATTTCTTAAATTTTTATAACGGTACTTTTTTCATTTAAAAATAAAACATCGACACGTATAAACATCGATGTTACAAAAACATCGACTCCAATACATCGATGTTTTTTCTAAAACATCGATGTTTTCTCTAAAACATCGATGTTTTCAAAACATCGATATCGATGTCGCATCCCTAGTACGTAGACGACATTCTACCACCGATTGCCTTACTGTTCCTTTTACTACATTCGTTCCTTACTTTACAAGATAATGCCCGGCCGCACACGGCACGTGTTGATATGAACTGTCTTCAAGCTTTCCCAAAAATTCTTCGACCAGCTAGGTCTCCTGATCTCTCTCCCATAGAGCACATTTGGGAAGGCGATTGCAACCATCCCCGAATGTTGATCATTTAGCCAGATAGTTGGAGACAATTTGGCAAGAAATTCCGCACGCCGGGTGACGCATCCAGGCCAGAAGTGGTCCAATTCCTTATTGACTTCCTCCCTTTGTAACGTTCAAACACTGAAATAAATCATTCAATTAAATTTTTAATAAATTCGTAAATAATAATCATTTAACCAAATTCCAAATTTCGCAGGCTCTTTAAAAGACAGAAATAAAATTTTTGTGTCATTTTATTCCGAAATATCTGTAGTATTTTTTAATGTAATAAAAAAAATTAACATTTTTTTTTGAGATTTAGGGTACTGGACCCATTTAATCGTTTGTTTTTCTATGTATGTTCTTCACATCCACCAATTTTTATTGTAATCGAACAACCCTTAGCTGGTAACTCACTCTACAAACTTCCTCGCCCGGCTTACTTGGGGCCACAATAGATTTAACGCACGTCAGCCCACACATACTCAAAGGTCTTTGGGTCGCCCTAGTTTCGAACTCTCAACCCTCCGGTTGCTAATCCGCCTCTCTTTCAACTGGTTATCGCGGCCCTATACTGCTTGAGGAATGTTGTCTTATACAATTTATAATAGTTTATAATAATGGCAACCAGAAAAGACTATCTAACGAACCTTGATTCGAACGAAGTAACTCATAATATTGACAACCAGCAGGTCGGTGTTAGGGATGCGACATCGATAGCAAAACATCGATGTTTTGAAACATCAATGTTCAAAATTAAAACATCGATGTTGATAATACATCGACCCAAAAGCATCGATGTTTTTAAAATTCAGTGTAATTAAACTTTTTCCCCCAATTCTTAAAACTGGTTTAGCAACTTGTGATGCGACATCGGCTCCAATACATCGATGTTTTTTGAAAAAACATCAATGTTTAGAAAACATCGATATCGCATCACTACTTTTCTGACCCTTCATCCTTGGTCACTTTTGTCTAAATGTATGTTCAATTTGCTGATTATAAAAACTATGCTACTTGGTTATTTTTAAAATTTTTATAACTGTACTTTTTTTTATTTAAAAATAAAACATCCACAACGTAAAAACATCGACACGTATAAACATCGATGTTACAAAAACATCGACCCCAATACATCGATGTTAAAAACATCGATGTTTTGAAAACATCGACATCGATGTCGCATCCCTAGTCGGTGTTACCCGTGACAGTTCTTTTCGTGTCCTTACTGTCACTGAAAACATTAAAAACAAACACAATAATTTTAAGAATGAGTCCATCCTCCAACCAACATGACTAGGGTTACCAACCGTCCCGGATTGTCCCGGGATTGCTGTCCAGAATCTCGGTTGAATGTCAAACTATCCCGGAATTTCAAAGAAAGCTATCGACCGATATGTCACCTACATTCCAAAATACTATTTTTTCCTATTGCACACGACTTCGTGTCCATTTGTTGAACGTCCGTCCCTCCACTACTATTCCAAACCAATACTATTATATGAGTTGTTCAGGGTAGGGATGCGACATCAATGTCGATATTTTCAAAGCATCGATGTTTATACTTGTCGATGTTTTTACGTTGTCGATGTTTTATTTTTAAATGAAAAAAGTACCGTTACAAAAATTTTAAAGATAACCAAGTAGCATAATTTTTATAATCAGCAAATCGAACATACTTTTAGACCAAAGTGGCCAAGGGTGAAGGGTCTGAAAAGTAGGGATGCGACATCGCTGTCGATGTTTTCTAAACATTGATGTTCTATAAAAAATATCGATGCATTGGAGCCGATGTCGCATCACTAGTTGCTAAACTAGTTTTAAGAAATGGAGGAAAAAGTTTAAATACACTGAATTTTAAAAACATCACTGGTTTTAGTGCGATGTATTTTCAATATCGATGTTTTAATTTTGAACATCGATGTTTTGCTGTCGATGTTGCATCACTAGGTGCTAAACCAATTTTAAGAAATGGGCAAAAAAGTTTAAATACACTGAATTTTAAATACATCGATGGTTTTGGATCGATTATCAACATCAATGTTGTAATTTTGAACATCGATGTTTCAAAACACCGATGTTTTGCTGTCGATGTAGCATCACTAGTTGCTAAACCAGTTTTAAGAAATGGGGAAAAAAAGTTTAAATACACTGAATTAAAAAAAAAATCGATGTTTAAAAACATCAATGTTTTTGGGGCGATATATTATCAACATCGATGTTTTAATTTTGAACATCGATGTTTTGCTGTCGATGTCGCATCCCTAGTTCAGAGCGCTTAACGTTTTGAGTTGTTTGTGGGCGTCTTTGTCTTTCTTTAAAATATTAAGATAGTCTGTTTACAAGGATAAATGGATTCAGGATGTGCATTTTAAAGGCTGGCTTGCTAAAAATGATCAATACAATGTTTGATGTAATCGGGGTCGATCTACATTTTCTGTAAGCCGACCAACTGGTCTAGTGATTAAGGTGTTGGCCTCTGGATCGGAAGGTTCCTGGTTCGAATCCGGGGTCAGGGCATGGATGTAATTGTGCTGTTCTTAGTTAGGGGTAGTGATGGTCGCCCATTGGGTGCCCCTTCACAAATGACCATCGCTTCCAGGCCTTGCAGTGGCCTATGATTAGCAATTGAGTGCCCGCCGTAATTTAAAAAAAAAAACATTTTCTGTAAAGTATGAAGGTTTAGGAGCTGTAAGACATATATCATGAATCAAAGTGCAAAAGGTCGTATGTCTAAAATTTGTATTTTTCAGGAGAGCAAAAGACTAATTTTTTCCTTTTGATTTGATTCTATTATTATATACTTTGTTCTTAGTTTATTATATTAGCTGATGACATAAGAGATTTTGTCACCAGGTGGAAATCACAAAATTGCCACGCATAGCAATAATAAAAGAAAAAGCGAATTTTTGACATACGAACTTCAACACTTTGAGTGACGATGTGAATTGCAAAAAAAGCACAGAGAAGGCAAATACTACCAATTAAAACTAAATTTATTAATATTTTTTTTAATAAAGGTTCAACCTAAGAAAATAAAGTGGTAAAAGCGGAGCTTCTCTCAGTTTTTCTCAATACAAAGCATGGTTTAAGTTGTAATAGTTTTGATTGTCATACAAAGCTTTTTCGTGCAATTTTCGAAGACAGTAACACGGCTCAAAAGCTTTCTTGTGGGCACACCAAGGTCACGGCCATTACATCAAATGTACTCGGTCCATTCGCCCATCAACATGTAGTAAACGCTATGAAGGAGTCCTTATATTTTTCAGTCTCTTTTGATGCCTCTAATGTAAGAAACACCTAAATTTTTTTGCATGCACAGTCCAATACTTTACTACTGAAAGTGAAGTATGCAAGAAAATACGAGATTTTTACGGAAGACCCTGACTAAACGTCACTAGTTACATATATTTGTTTAAAAAATATTATTCAGAGTAACAATTTTTTTTTCAAAAATAAGTGCTTATAGTGCTGACACCGCATCAGTCAACTATGGAATACACAACTCCGTATTTATAAAGTTGCTGAAAGAAGTGAAAACTGCGGTTAAAGCAAACTGCCTGTTACATCATTAACAATTGCCTTAAGAAATGCAACAACTCCTTAAGGTACGATATCGAATGCCTTGTTCTTAAAATGTTCAGTGAGTTTGGTTCATCTGCAAAACGAGATGATCAACTAAAAAAGTTTTGTGAATTCATCAATATTGATCACTAGCCGCTGCTTGCCTAGCCCGGCGTTGCCCGTGTCAGTGGTGTCAAGCCCGTTGCCCGTGCCCGTGTGTTTGCTTCGAAAACCAACACCACGGGCAACGCCTAGATGTAAGTTATTAATCTGGTGTAAAAATTTCCGCAGATTTCAAATCCGTTGAAATTTTTAATCTATTCTTTAAAGATTCCGATTTTACGAAAAAGAATTAACAATCCCAGTCAAAATGTTTTTTATTTTTTGCTCTCATTCCCTGAAATGGAATAGGACAGGAAATGCAATCTGTTTCTTTTTTTTTTAACGCGAAGGGCAGAAGACGCAATCTGTTTCAGGTAACGTCACAATCTCTTGCGAAACTATAAAAGATATATTCCATTTAAAAGTTATTTATTTAAAGAAAATCATACTTTTAGATATCGATATGTGAAGTGAAATTTTCCGCAGATTTCAAATCCGTTGAAATTTTTACTCTATCTTTAACGGTCTAGGAGATAGAAAAAAGAACTAAGTGATTCCAGTTAAAAGATTTATCGTCTAGCTGGAAAATCATTATTCAGCGAAAAATCAAAGCGGAAACGAAAAAGATAATGTTCTCCGAGTTCCCCTGGATGAAAAAAAGTGGCATGGTTCCAATGGCTGACGGCAAGGTCACGTGGGTAGAAAAAGTCCAGATTCGGGTGTTTCTTCTTTTCTCTTGAAGAAAGGCGTTTGAAAAACCAGGTAGAGAATAGAACTATAATATTCAGTTTAAAATGTTCTAGATTGAATTTGAAAATTCACCGCGACCCAAAAATTGCAAACAATTCGGACTACCTATGTGCCAAATCTCATTGCTGTAAGTGCCATAGAATCGTCAGGATTTTGCGGTAAGAAACAGACAAACAAACAAACAAACACTTCCTTTTATAATATTACAGATAAAGGGATATTGCGTCACGTAACAACGAGATTGTTGTTTCTTCTATCAGCTGTTGAGCAGATTGCGTATAATTGACAAGCTTTGAAAGCTTACTCTCAATCCGCAGGAAGAAAAGATTGTTCTGATATACGTAACTTGGAAGTTTTTCTGACATAAAACTATTTGTGAGTCTGAAGAAGCTTCGTTTCCGGAATATCACAAATATTTTCTCCACAATGTCCTACCTATACTTGATCACGCTGTTCGTGAATTGGAGAGTAATTCATGCTTATCATTAGATGTTGACGACATATAATGTGTAAAAAAATTATAATATCGTTTAAGAGAGGGATTCTTTGGCAATAATATAAGATCCATTTTACCGAAATTGCCCTATGAAGAGAAAATAAATTCATATTTGATGCTAATTGTTTTCTTAAGTGATGCATCACATATTTAAAACAAAACTATAAATTTAACTAAAGAAACATTTTTAAGAAAATAAAATGCCAGTCTTCGAAGAAAAATAAAGAAAGTTTTGAATTGACAGGGGAGCATTTATCCGAGATATCCCCGACATGTTGCAAATCAAAATTGATATCGATGCGTTATATAATGAATACACAGAGCTTCGATTGGTGTTCCCTGTTCTGAACAAAGAGCAGACCGATGACAAATATGGGCAGAATACTTCAAAAAGCTTGAAAAATTAGTAGAGCTAATGGATTGGATTGGATATGATTTTGTGGCATTGAGTCCTCTTGGGACATATTATGCCAAACTCAAGATAAAAAATCAACTATATAATATAGTAAAAAAGTGAAATGAGTCAAAACATAATATATGAATACTATGTAAAATTATATGTGATGGATAAAACCAATGTCATGTAAAAAGCTAAAAATATTTGGATGAGGATTCTCTCCAATCATGTCTTCTAAAGCCAAGGTATAAGAATTAAAATGTTTAAGCCGTTGATAATTAAAATTAGAACATTCTACTAAAATGTGTTTTACAGTTAGTGGGCAAATGCAGTAATTGCAAATGGGATGGTCTTCTCCGAGAAGGAGGTGTCTATGTGTTATACGCGTATGTCCAATACGGAGTCGAGTTAGTATTACCTGCTGTCTTCTTAAAGGTAGTGATTTCCATTCAGCTATATTTGATTTAATGGCGTAAAGCTTATTCTCCGTTTGCTCATTCCATTCATTCTGCCATTTTTCCTCTAAAAACTTGTAAATAAAAGATTTTAAATCACGGAAAGGGATAGTATGGTAAAAATTGTTTATGGCCGATTTGGCGGCTTCGTCAACAATATCATTGTCTTATAATGAAAATCGTGTCTTATATTTTGTCCATTCCTTCGGGTAATGCCTACCCAGAAAGAGTTTTTAGTCACATGAATAGTGGATGGACGAAGGCTAGGAACAAAACTAATGTAAACTTGGTAAAGGCGGAAATGCAAGTCAGACTAAATAGTGAATCATGTGCAGAATTTGGGAACTTACTTAATGTGGATCCGCTTGGGAAAGAATTGGTGAACGCAGCAAAGATAGAAAAGAAGTACCATATTGGAAAAACTCATAACAATATTATTATTAGATTTTAGAAGTATTGTTATTGCTGTGAATATAAGACCATCAGGCTTGTATAGTAATTTAAAAAAAATAATAATAATTTAAAAAAAATTGTATTTTTGTACATAGAAAATTAATAATGATCAAAAATAAATATGGTATGTCAAGTGGTGTTTCTCAGTGCAGAATATTGTAAAATCTAAAACACGCACGCACACACAACATACATGTTTGAGCATTAATCGGTAACTTTTAAGGGAGACCCGTAAGGAAAACCCCAAAATTCTTATTATTTATTTTACATAACCAATTTTTTTAGAGATAATTATGCACATATTTTAAATCAATAAACAATTAAAAAAATTAGTTTTTATTTGCAATTATATTTTATATTACGATTTTAATATGTTTATTAAAAACGAAATACATATTTTTTATAAACCCTAATCCTCTATCAATTTTTAATATTTCTGTATGAAATAAATTTCTACAATATCTTTATAGTATATGCAAAAGATATAGGGAGAGATTTTCTAAAATTTATTTACGAGTTTTCATAAAAAAAAATATTTTACTTATTATACGTTAAATTTCTGTAAAAATTTCCAATTTTTTATATTTATTAATTTTTATAAATTTTTCTGAACTATTTATAAAATAAAGCTTTACCTTTGTCTGTTAAACAGTTATTCAAGACTTAAAAAATGTAAACAGTTTAACTCTAAGTGCATATATCAAAAGGCCTTAGTACTTTGGCAAAATTGCAAAAAAACTGATGTTGAGATAATCGTATTTTAAGTACAAAATACAACTAAGTTAACGAAAACAACTTACTTTTTGTAAGTACTATTTTTTTAGTAATTTCTACTACATTGAGGCTTTTAGCACAACGAGAGTTTTTACCTTAAACTCGTATACATTTTTTAAAAGCCAGTTTTATCACTGATGACAAGCGAGTGATTTGTGATAATTCCCTGAAAAATTATACATTTCTTGTTTAATGAACTAAAATTTTTTTTTATTTAAAATAAACCACCACTGTATAAACCACACATTCTTTTATCTACAGCTATTTTTTTCTTCTGTAAACGAGTCTTTTTGTAGTGATAAGCATGCGACGAAATTTAGCACTATTTTTTCATTGTGTTTCCTTCAATGGCGTCACCACATGTTTTACATGAGGACCTGGATTTTGTCATTTAGTTTTCGCCGATTGATAGAAAAACCAGGAGTCTACACCTTAAGGGTATTTAAAATGTTTGGAATCATCATCGGTAGATACACTATGATATAATGTTGCATAAATGGAAGTTTTCATGGAAAACGAAGCCAACGGTTGGCAGTCGATTACGTAGTTGGAAGGTCAAATAAAAGTTAAAAAGCAGCTGGTAGCAATTTTCTTCGACTCTGAAATTTTGTCCATTTGTTCTTGAATATCTGATGCATCGTTTTATCCAGTAAACCAAAAAACACTTTTTGAAATTTTTTTTTTCGAAATTTGAGGTTTGGGTTTCTATTGACGTAGATTCATTTTTTTTTAGAATCCAACATCAAACAGAACATAAAGTTGACCAATCTTCCCTAAGCTAAATCGTGTTCCTATCCCCCTCTGTTTGGAAGTAGTAATCACAGGACCCTTGTGAAGATGATAAACAATATAATTGTTATACATATTTGAGCATTAATTAGTAACTTGTAATTCAAGTGTTCATCTTTTAACGGAATTCAACATCAAATGGAACATAAGTCTAAGAAACTAATTCTTGTCTTTTCCACTCTATTCGAAACTGGTATTCCCAGAAATTAAGATCAAGGACCACCGTCTCGAATAATTCATAACCCCCACATTACGTAAAGGTGGCCAATGTCTCCTCGGCAAAACCTTGCTCCTTATTCACCTCTATTCGTAAATAGTAATCACCGGAATTGAGTATTCTTGAAGAGGGTCAACAATTTAATTGTTACAAATATCGGAACATTAATAAGTACATTTTAATTCAGTTTCATGTTTTTAAAATTTACCATTCTACAGAACAGAATGTAGATCAATGTTCCCGTGACTAATTCCTGTCGTTTCCACTTCATTTCGAACCTGGCATTCCCTGAAATTAAGATCAAAGACCACCTTCCCAGGACGTTTAGATTCAACTTCATGTTTTCAAAGCGAAACCTTCCTATTCACCTCTATTCGTAAGTAGTAATCACCGAAATTAAGATCGAGAAAGGTGATTCTGTCCCAGAACCCCGAATCAACAATTTACTGTTGCTCGGCTGGCACCGGATTGATTTTAAAGAAACAACAAGCGCTAAAGACGACCAATCGTACCTATCCACCTCTGTTCGGAAGAATTCCTAGAAACTGAGTTTGAGGAACACCGTCACTGAGTCTTTTTGAAGGGGCCAACAATTTAATAATCTAATTGTTACAAATATTAGATGTTTCACTATTTTAAAATTTACCCTTCTACAGAACATAAAATCGATCTTTGTTCCCGTGACTAATTCCTGTCGATTCCACTCCTGTTCGAAACTGGTATTACCAGAAATCAAGATCAAGGACCACGGTCGTTTAGATTCAATTTCATGTTTTCAAAGAATTCATCGCCTCTACATAACGTAAAGGTGGCCAATGTCTCCTCGGTTAAACCTTGCTCCTATTCACCTCTATTCGTAAGTAGTAATCACCGGAATTAATTTCGAGAGGGGGGACTCCAGTCCCAGAACAACCCCGAATCAACAATTTACTGTTGCTCGGCTGGCACCGGATTGATTTTTAAGAAACAACAAGCGCTAAAGACGACCAATCGTACCTATCCACCTCTGTTCGGAAGAATTCCTAGAAACTGAGTTTGAGGAACACCGTCACTGAGTCGTTTTGAAGGGGTCAACAATTTAATAATCTAATTGTTACACATATTAGATGTGTTTCACTATTTTAAAATTTACCCTTCTACAGAACATAAAATCGATCTTTGTTCCCGTGACTAATTCCTGTCGTTTCCACTCCTGTTCGAAACTGGTATTACCAGAAATCAAGATGAAGGACCACGGTCGTTTAGATTCAATTTCATGTTTTCAAAGAATTCATCGCCTCTACATAACGTAAAGGTGGCCAATGTCTCCTCGGTTAAACCTTGCTCCTATTCACCTCTATTCGTAAATAGTAATCACCGGAATTAATTTCGAGAAGGGGGAATCCAGTCCCAGAACAACCCCGAATCAACAATTTACTGTTGCTCGGCTGGCACCGGATTGATTTTTAAGAAACAACAAGCGCTAAAGACGACCTATCGAATAACCACAGCAGGAAGGAATCCGGTGTTTGACGAAATTACAGCCAAACTACTAGAAAACCGAGCGGGGGCGGAGGCGAGAGCACAGCGTGCTATACTTGAGGAGAGGTATTGATTATTTGGCTCGCAGCGTCCTCTCTCAGATTCCCGCTTCAGTTTTTGCCCACGGACCCAGTCGCGTGGTGGACCTCTCCGGAGTCTGGACACGACGGAGGGAACTTTCTGTGCCAGAGCGATGGTGGTTTCGGTTTCGGTCTCCCGGGCACCCACCAGCACCTTTTAGATGTTGAGCGTGATGACCGTGGTCCTCCCACAGCACTCTAAGCTCGCGGCAGGTTCGTCGGCCAGCGCTCCGACTCCCAGCTCTTCGGGCCCGTCGACTTCAGCGGCCAGCAGCAGCAGCAAGTCAGCGATCCGGTCGTCCGTCGTGGCGACGTCCCACTGCCAGGTAAGGTTCGGGAGGGTCCTTTTGGAGTAGGTCTTCTTTTTGGATCGAAAACCTCTGCACTGGGTTTCGCGCGAGGAAAACGAGTGCAAGTGTGAGCGCCTTTGAGTCCCGCATCTTTAATTTGCAGGGTGATTTCGTTAATTTTTTAAAATTAACGTCCTACTAGAGCAACACAACGGGCTATTGACGACGGTCCGGGATCAATCTCCTGAGGGAAAAGATCCAAACACCACGTCATTTTGAATCACGGTTAGATGACGAGTTAATATGCCGGGTTATTAAGGTTTTCTTTTACTCAAGTCAAACCATATAGGTGCTAGAAACCATTGTTTTATTTCAATTAAATATTATTTAGTTACCATTTCGAACCATTCTATACTCAAGGGGTGTAGATCAAACGCGGTAGCTCAGTTGGAGGAATAAGAAGATTAGGAGTCCGAAGCTATATTCAACCATGGACCGTCGTGTACGTGGGTATTGGTATTTTAAAGTAACATCACACTGGAGTAACACAACGGGCTAATGGTGACGGTCCGGGATCAACCTTCGAAGGGATAGGTCCTAGTCGCGTATGTAGGTTAAATCTGTCATGGACCTGCATGTCCACACGTTGAGGTAGTGTGGAAGTCCGGAGAGTGAGGAGACAGCTTAGATATTTACCTCGTCATCTGACCGAGGCTCAAAGTTTTGAGGTGCTGCCCTCGATCTTTCCCTTCAGGATTGATATAGGACCGTCACCAATAGCTTGATGTGACGCTCCAGTGCGACGTTATCTGTATCATAAAAATAAACTGGTATACTCCAATTTTGTCAATTTCTTTAAGTAGGTGTGTGCATATAGATGCATCTCTTTTTTATGTTCAGAGAAAAATATAGGATAAGAGGATAGCTCTCTATTTTTATATAAATATATATGTATATATCTGTAGCTTGTGGAAGAGGTAGATATAATTCACGTCGTGCTGGAGCAACAACAACAGGCTATTGGCGGCTGTCCGGGATCATTCCAGAAAGGAAAGATACGAGAACAACACTCTTTGTAATTTGAACCACGGTCATATGATGATCTTGGTAGAAAAAGACTATTCATTTTGAAAGTTTTTGATAACAGCTGATTTAGTCATTTTTATTTTGAATTGGGTGTTAAAAAATACTTTACAATGATTTGATAATTTCATAATATATTGATAAAAGCACATTGACACTTTTTTGAATCATAACTTTCATTATCTTAAAGTGATTTGTGGACGTAGCTCAAAATAGGCGACATTGGCCCCTTTTCTACCAAAGCACAGATATATAGAGAAATTTAGCGGTAGAGATTGGCAAAATTGGAGTTACGACTGCTTACTTCTAAGGTACAGAATGGCATTTACTACGCTGCCTGATCCGTATAATGGTTATAGCGTTTATCTGCTACCCATTAGGTCACCACCGGTTTATATACGGATGGGTGTTGGGTATGTTGGTACTTTTTCAATTAACAGATTCAATTTCTGGACCAACACAACGGGCTGTAAGGATGGATATTGCAGATGGTTCATTTTAGGAGTAACGGGGATTTCCCTTTGGGTGCTTCTTCACAAATAGTCGTCAAGTTCGCCCCTTATAGTTCCAGCGGTTGGGCAATAGAAATAAAAAGAATTTCCTGTGTGGGATTCTTAGATCGAAAAGCACAATGGGTTTTGAACAAATAACAATGAACAATGTAAGCGAGCTCTACGAGACAATTTTATTTACAAGGAACAAATTAATTTTCATTATTTAAGGTTGTGTTTTGCTTAGGACAACACAAATATTAATTTGAATTTTTTTTCTCTTTTTATTAAAATATTTAACTGTTACCAGTTGGAAATTGTTTTTACAATGCCACTTAACTGATACAGTGGTCATAGTGTTTGGTTTCCATCCAGAAGGTGTTAGTCGTTGTGGCGCAGAGAGTTTGCCAGCTGCGAGTTACACGCTACAGAGGTTTTATTTTTCCCTCGGTGTATTTAGAACAGTAAAACTTTCCTTGACGTTGTTTGACGCAGTTCGGTCAAGTATAAAAACCCCAAACTACCCACCCAGTAGGTCCGGGTTCGAATCCCGGTTTGTTTGTAAGCGCATGTATGTTGGTGAGGGTCCTTGTTAAGAGTTACGGCGTTTGCTGATTGAATGCTCCTTCAGAAATAGCCCTCGAATCCACCACATGTAGAAATCGACATCATTTGTTTACTGTCGAATGGCAACAACGATACAAAATAGATCATTACGAGATTCATTTGGCAATTTTGCCTCTTAGTTTAAATATGCTTAATTGGAGCTGAGCCCCATAATATTTCTAAACCTACACGGAAGAGCATGTCACTCGAATGAAATTCTTCAACGATTACTAAAAGCGATGAGAAATCTGGAAGATGGAAATCAGCGCAGGTAAGAAAATGTGATCTGAGGGGCTTAATGTCAAAACTTGCGAATTGTCTCTGAATAAAGGAATGGCATGACAGGTAGGTAGTTAAATTAACACCGTATTGGAGCAACACAACAGGCTATTGGTGATGGTCCGAAATCAATCCCGAAAGGAAAGATTCGAGGACTCACCTGAGCTGAGGTACCGCGCTCTCCAAAGTCCACACCACGTCGGACATTTGATGCCACGACAGATTAAATCTTCACCAGCACTCCCGTGCACAGTGGTCTTTGGTTGAATCGAGTTTCGAATTCACAACCCTCTGGTTGCTAATCTGCTACTGTTCAAACCATGCTACACCGTCCAGCAGGAATGAGAAGTAATTGAAGGGTACAGCTACACTCTGCGTTTATAGCGGTGACAACGGCATTGGGTATTTTTTTGGCGCACTTCTAGTAGCGAGTTACGGTAGGTTAAGGCAACCCATCTTTATTTATGGTTATGGTCGTTTACATGGCAACCTCGGCAAACGGAAACTTTCAACTAGAAAGTTCTTTCAAATCCGTTTAAGTCGTTTGATTTCATTGGTTCGTTTGAAATCTTTTATTTGATTCCATTGGTTATTTTAATTTTAAAATATCCTTTGATTGTATTGGTCCTTTAAATTTTTTTTCTTTGATTTCATTGGTTCCATTTTCGGCAGTTGTGGAATTTTTATTTATTATAATTTTTTTCACGACTAGGGGGCTCCCCCCCCCCACTCGCTTACACTCGCCAAACCCCGGGGATTGTTACGCAATCCCATTTGGTTTGATTCGCAAACCAACATTACTTTCGCAGAGTGAATCTCCTGGACGGCAAAACTATCTTCATAATTCGTATAATCCTGATTTGACTTTCCGGTCCATGACGTCACAGCGAGACCAGAAAAATACGTCAGGTTTTGATGGATGAGATATTTCGTATTTACTAAATCTTTGTAATGCGCAATATATATAAAAATTAGGTGAGAACTCTCCATCCCCCGTGAGGGTTTTTCACCAAATCTTTTTAGAATGTCCTTCGAAGGATTAAAGGAATATTTAACATTACTCAAAATGGCTTTTATTGTCTTTCAAATGCATGTGCTTGACTTTAAAACACAGAGTCCTTTGATGCGATCACCACAAAATACGCATGATGTCTTGGAGGAAAATTTATCCTTACAGCTGCAATCAACACTATTTTGTTATAAAAGTATTTTGTTTCACATTAATAGAGAATAGAAGCAACACTTTGTTCGATGCTTTCTCCATTATATCCCAGAACTTAAAGGCGACAGGGTAAATTCTTTTATCTCAACCTGAGAATTCATCCGCTGTCTTTAATTCTTTTTGTAATTTAGTTTGACATTCGCTATCTGTAGCAACAAATAGATTACTTCCGCTACGACTCTCATCAGTTTCTTTACCTCTTTTTCGTAACAATATCAAATCTTGAGAAATCTTATAAAAGTTCTTTTCAACATCTTTCCTCTGAAATCCCCCATTGACATTAATAAACTTTACACAAGCTTACACCCGGTACCTAATCCTGTTGGGATTTTATTCCAATATATTCTTAGTATAGTGTGGAAGTTTGGAGACATTATATATAGCCCATCACCAAAAATCTGATAAGAAAAACCAACCAACAAAGCACATGTAAAAACGAAAAACGAAATAACAATACTGTACAATTTTTTTTCCTGTTGCTTTTCAGCCCCACTCTATCTCCTCCAAATAAAACATTCTTCTAATTTTGAACTTTTTTGTGTTGACAACTGCTGTCCAAAATAGTTTGACAGGGTGGTAGACTATATATTTTGTTTATACCATTCCTTTGGCTGTGTTGTTCTATGATTGTTTCAAGTTTAGAAGAAGATGTTTTATGTCTTATGATTTTATATTCTCCTTAACGTATCGGTATTTTTTTTGAGGGGTAACATGCGTCTATTTCTTTGGCTAAGCCTCACCCAAATACTTAAACATAGTCAAAACTTTTTTTTAAGTGACTCCTGCTTTAATCCCCTTTGATAAAGTAAGCGGGCTCACTCTCTTTACATTTTCATATCTTATTCACTTGTTTCTGATGTCGTGCAGTAACTATCACAAAACGTAGTTAAGTAGATGTGAACTCGATTTGTAATCAGATCAGGAATCGTTACGGTTGGTTTCAAGGCGGAACAGTCATCTCTAGAAAGAGCAGTCGAATGGTGCAGTATCAAGAATTCCGTTTGAAAGGGAAAAAACATATAAATTTTTTCAGTTCACATTACAGGCACTAAATCTCCCGAATGACAACAATTTAATGGTACATTGAGTAAAGTCACGGTATTGGAAGATTGTGGATACAAAGCATTGAGTTAAAGCAAATATAACGTTGGCTACGCCCTGGAAACGAGGCCAAACAAACCACCAAGAGTGAGTAGATATCAAGAATACTCATTACACGAGTTGTAAAACATAGCTTTTTACACGTGGGAGATGAGGTGGCTACCATCTGAAGGGGGCACATTTATAAGGCAGTTCTTCCCTGAACCTGTTCTCAAGAGCTGCCCTCTTTTATTAACTAACTGCTAACTAACTACGATTACTGGAATACGTTTTACAAATTATGTACCCTACAACGGATGCCTGTAATTATGGTGTCTCCCTTCACTACATGCTGGACTTTAGTCTTATGATGCACCTTCTAAAAGGACTTAAAGTAATAAGAGATCGATTCATCATTACCTGAAGTGTTTCTGGGTGATGAAGATTTGTGTAACAGTTGATGTCTAGTCCGACGACTTCCAGGACTAAGAGAAATAAGGCATATGTATGTGGACTTTGACTAACTTGTAGGTTCACGTAAATCTAAATAATCGATGGTCACCGAAAAAACATGGATCCCTAATGTAGAAATTTCAACGGAGTCTGGGAAGTTCAAGCCTATCCAAGTTATAAATTGGTAGGAATAAGGTAGATAAAAGCTCTATCAGACCTCAGCGAAAACAATTGCAAACCTACATCTGGATTCGATTCAGAAAGACCTGAACAGCAACTAAAGAAGTAAAAGACGACACCAAGCGTCCTGAAGAACGCTGATTGCAAGACGACTGCGGTGAACCATCAGCGCAGTGACAGATCCTCAGGAGAAAAGCATGTCGGTGCCACATCTGACTGGTAATGTTTAAGTTTGGTTTTTACAATCGTGAAAAGAAAATTCTGTTTGCACTTGTTGGGATCCACTGTGAGAGTCAGAACTCCTTGGGGACCTTTCCTATACCAGTAATAACCTTAATTGGTCGGGGCAGATGGACTGTCCTCCATCTAAAGAAGAAGAAGGTTGTTCTACAGATGCCTAAAGCCCCCTGGCAACGAGTTTGAAACTGTTTCAGTTCGAGGATCAGCTGTAACCAAGGGCGGACTAACCGTCTGGCAACTTGAACAAATGTCCGAACGACCGGTGCTAAACTAGGCCAGTGGGACATCAATGCGTGAACAAGTTTGATCGAATTTTAAATTAGTCTACAAGAGGCTAAAGGGGTTACGACAGCTCTGCTAAAAGCCTACAATGTTACTCCATCTTAATAATCCTAAAGTAGGGAGAAAAAATTAACACAATTTTAAGTTGTTTAAAGTTTTTATACCTTACAATCACCAATGCTGTACTTTATATTCGAATTGAAGTCACATATTTCATAGGTCGAATATTTTCACCCCATTTCAACCAAATGCTTTCTGAAACTACCTGATGAGCCATGTACAGCACTGTAAAGCACACGATTTTCTGATGTTAGAATGGAATACATTTTGAATCGCATTTTAAAGTTTAACACCAGACTTCTCTAGTAAGACTTAAAAGAGAGCACACCATATATATGACTTTTGTAAGAAGAGGTCTAGGTTATATCTTGACCAAACAAATCAGTAATAACAAATTTGAGTTTACAGTGTTGAATAATGCTCTGCAATACAAGTTTTGCACATTCCCACTAAGATTTAAACCTATACAGGGAACATTTCAATACATATTGATTGCAAAACTAACTACAAAATTATGATACTTTCTATATTTGATTTATTATTTTCTGCTTAGATGCGTATCAATCTTTATAGAAATACGGATAGAAACTTTAACTATATCACAATTTTAAAACAAGTATATTTTAAACCGAAGTCTGGAGTTTATAAACCTTTTCCTAGACTACTATATTGCAGGTAACTGAAAATGCAACACAATGAAGGATGTATCCAAAAGCATTGAAATTTGAACGATGCATTGATCATGGAAATATGCAAATTTTTAGCACTGCAGGGCGTATTTTCAAATTATGTACGCCGGTAAAAATTATTGTAAGCGGTATTAAGAGGGAGAAGATCCGGTTTTAAGTACTTAAATTGTGCTTTTCCGTTGTGCTGAAATTGTGCTTAAGTATGACTCGTTGAAATCTGCAGCAGTCATATGAGCACGCTTCTGAGTTTGACAGATGGAGATTTGCGGATTATTGAGACTGCGGGTTATACTTCCAAGTAATCGGTGGTCCTGTTGGACGAAATCAAACCATTAGGGATGCAAATATGAAATTGATAGGTGCAGGAGGGAGCGACTAATAGACCAACGTGAACGATTGCAGCAACCTCGTCACATCACCGAACAAAAGGCGGGCATTTTGTGCTCATAGCTATTACAACACTTAGAACCCTAGTTCGATAATTAGGGCTTGTTGTGCAACATCCCGTGGTAGCACGTACTATTCGACGTCGTCTATAGCAACAGTAACAACTTTTTAGGGCGACCTTTGATGCGACTTCCTTTGACTACACCACAAGCTTCTGCGGTTGCAATGGTGTGTAGAAGGCCACACATAGAAAAACGAATGACGACAACGTTTTTTCAAAAGAATTTAGATTATGTCTATAACACTTTGTCTGTTCCTACAGTATCTTGTACTTCATGGTGTTGCATCCGATGACCATCTGTGTATATCGTTAGCGCTTTCTTTATGACTCGGCTTATAGACAGCGTATAGTAAAAATTACTATCAATGAACTTACCCAAAACAAATGGAATTTTGTATAACAAGGGATGAAATCTCTAAAGCAGTTTGTAAATAATCGAATACTAAAATCCCGGCGCAGACAGAAATATAATACATATTTTACTTTTTCATAAACAATCTTTTTCACTTATTTCATCTTTTGATTAGGAAGAAAAGAGTTGGGTCTCCATACGAAAGGACTTCTTACAGTTTTGAAATTAGAAACAATAACATAAATACATGTTAACCTTAATCAATGTTATGCTTTAAGTTCACCGACTAGTATGAGAAAAATGCTTTTTTTCATTCTAGTGCTATTAAATAAGCTGAATTTTCTCGAAAAGTTGAAAACGAAGATAAATAGTTTTAAGTAAACTATATTTTAGAGGTAAGAATTAATAATGAGTACTGAGTTTTTAGATTCACAAATGACTGGTTATATAAGATAAAACAAAATTACGATGCCTCAAGTTTCTACGTGAGAATATAGTTGATCTATCAGTAGACTTTATATAAGCATACTTGTAGATCACTTACGGATTTGGACGTAAAAATCTAAAATATGGACAGTTGATATCAATCTTTTCCTATGCATTTTACATCATCAGTATCCTCGCTGACACCAGTAGGATCTTAAGAATCGTTCAGTGGTAATCCCAAGAGGGCAGATCTTCAAAAGGCTTTTCTCCCTAATCGTTTCTCTCACGCATAGTATTGTCAAGAGAGAGTTGATAGTCCCTAATAAATTATCATGATTCGTTGCGAAGCACTATCACTCACTTCATAACTGTGTCGAAATCATATTTCACAAGTGGTAAAACTGACCTTCACCTGAAGCCTAAAAACCTATATATCTATATATAGTATGTCTCGTAAGTGCTCCCAGAAACGGCAAACGACACGAACACCCGATACACGCATGCGTATTTTTGCTATACACGGAAAACTGGACTTGTGTCATTTGTTGCCTGTCGTCCCAATGAGTGATCTGCCGTTCACGTTACCATTCAAGTCGAGAGAGTTGAATAGAACTATAGAATTTACTATAGAATTTAAGAACTATAGAAAAAAGAACTATTTACCTTACGAAAAATTTCATAGAACTCTATAGAATTCTATAGTTTTTTCTTAAGAAGCAAATTTTGTTTCAGTAAAAAAATTCTGTAGAATTCTATAAAAATTTCAAAAGAGAAACATTTTGTTTCTAAAAAAAAATTCTATAGAGTTCTCTAGATTTAAAAGAGGAACGAAATTTTGTTTCTAAAAAAAATTTCTATAAAATTCTGTAGATTTAAAAGATGAACGAAATTTTGTTTCTGTAAAAAAATTCAATCGAATTCTATAGATGTGGGTAGTTAGCTAACATCGCACTGGAGCAACTCAACGGGCTATTGGCGACTGTCCGAGATTAATCGCTAAGGAAAGATACAAGGACAACGCCTCGTAATTTGGAACCACGGTCAGATAACGAGGTCAAAACACTTGAGCTGGAACCCCACTCAAAACTTCCACACCACGCCAACGTGAGGACGGTGCCCGCGAAGGATTTAACGTGCACCAGCCCCAATTTACACGACGGTCTTTGGCTGAACCGAGGAAAGTAGTTTTGGAAGCGACATCTAACAATAAACAAAAAAAAATAGAATGAAAGAAGTTATATCATTTTTATTAACTTGATTTTCTATAAAAAACTGGAACCCCACTCAACACTTCCACACTACGCCAACGTGAGGACAGTACCCACGAAGGACTTAACATGCACCAGCCCCAATTTACACGTCGGTCTTTGGATGAACCGAGGAAAGTAGTTTCGGAAGCGACATCTAACAATAAACAGAAAAAATAGAATAAAAGAAGTTATATAATTTTTAGTAACTTGATTTTGACCCTCACAAGAATATTAAAGCATTGTGTCTTGATGTGTAATAGTCCTTCCCCGTACAAACTGAAAGATGAACAATAATCTTTTATATCTCACAATGGGTTGTTCATTACAGCCTTCCTAGTGCCTCCTACAAACATGGTTTATGTTTCTTTACGCAATCTTATATTCATGCCTAAAGGTAAATGAAGGGCTCCGGGTAACATAGTAACATAGAGACAAGCCACTTATCAAATTTTCAGACTAGCAATTTTCAAGTTTTGAAAACTTCCAAAATTATATTGGTTTATCCACTATTCAATAGGCCATGTTATCTCAAACTTTCAAGCATTTGATATTTTATAATCCTCTTTTTCCTTCTACACTATGAAAGGTGAACTACTATAATCTCCTATGTATCCTTTTGACAATGAGGGTTCACTACAGCCCTATGACACATGTCCGTCTACAGATGAAGTTTAACAGTGAGGCGCACTAATATACATTTTGATATTTGTGTTTAAATGTAAATGAAGGGGAAACAGTTCCATCAGTTGGTGAAACAGTTCCAACGTAGCCATTTTTCAAAGTTCTCAGACAAGCAATTAAAGAATTCCACAATTATAATGCTTTATCCACTATTCAAGAGGTCATGTTAAACTTTCAAGTACTACGCACTTATCCAAGCAACCAGAAATTCCTTTTATTCTCTTGAGAATTTTATTTTTAATTCCTTTCATTACGAAATTTCTATTCTATGGCTTATCACCATGCTTTCCGAAGCCCTTGAAAATGCATTTGGCAATCTGGTTTCAGAAAAATTACTGCTGTGAGAAGAATTGTCTCTCAAGAACACCTTTAATTTAATGAGATTTTTAATAAACTGAAATAAGAAAAATCTTCCTGAGTGACCTCCTTTATTATGAGACCACCTTTCATTAAAGACTACATTTTCTTGTAACTCAATACTAAATGTAACATCCCAAGAACCCATTCTCAATCCACTTTACTCCCAGAGCGACCACATTTTCGAAACCGAAAAAGGATTTCCTTTCCCGTTTATCCCACAGGAAAAATCACGTCATTTGAACTCTCACCGACATCGATGTTTTAAAAATGTCACTCGATAGCTGGTGTCATTTGCAAAGCTAATTCGAAGGAATATCCTCATTATTTGAAAGGGCTAATTAGCCCTCGTGTAGCAGAAAAAGGAACCATGAATCGACAAACCAAACCATTATCTGAAGATGACTCTTCGACGGTAAAATTAAAATTTAAAAGTTCCAGACCGTATTTTACCATTTTTGTAATCCGTCTCAAGTTTGTGAAGGCGCTGTGAACGAACGTTGAAAAAAGAACTACGCACCAATTAGTAGACATCGGGAATCGTTTTTTATGTACCGTTCACTGCTTCATTTAAGTAATGAGAGTGGAATTGAATATGAGCTTTTCTGAAATTAGGATTTTATTTACAGTTTCCTGAACTGTAAAACATGGCGTCCTTCGAGTGTCATGCTCTATTACTGTTATGTAAACAATGATAGACGTAACCAGGGACGTATAGTTCCTAGACGTAACCAGGGGTAGTTGGGGGTTCAATCCCCTATTCAGTTCGTCGAAAAAGATAGTCACATTTGTTAATGACGAGCAATCAGTCTATTTAAACTAGATCAGTGTTTCCCAACCTTTTTTGTGCCATGCCCCACCTAAGCCTTTTTAAAATTCTTATGCCCCCCTATGTAACATATACATAATTTTTAATATTAAAAAATTGAATTGTTCACTTAAGAAACTTAAATGATAGGTTTTAGGAAGAAATCACTAGGAAATTGTTAACGAAACACAGTAAATAAATTTTCAAAACATATAATGAAAAACTAAAATTCGAATTCGAAATAATTTTAATAAAGATTTTTCTATAATAATTTAATATTTTAATTTATTGAGATCCTTGCGCTTGATGTTTGCTGCACAGAGATTTTATGTTAAGTTCCAATTTGGTTAGCTTCAGTCTCAAGTCTCCCCGTTGTGTTATATAAAGACGATTTCTTTTTTTTACTAGTAAATCATTTACAGCATTAAATCCACATTCGGCTAAATATGAAGATGGAAACGGTAACAATAGTTTTCTTGCACATTTGGTTGAATTTGGGTTTTTGATTTCTGTTTCTCACAAAGCCATGTCATCGCTCCTTTTATATTAAATAAAGTTTTAACTGACTCATCATTTTGCATTTCTGCGAGTTCTTCTTGATACTGCATATTTGATATATCAGACAAATCCACTAACATTGGCTGCATCATCCATGTTAGAAAATCAATTTGTTTTAAATCAGAAAATTTTTCTTTTAAATCAGCCGATAGAATTTTGAGATGATCGACAATAACAAGTAAAGCGGTATCATTTACTTCACATTTTTGGAGCCAATGAAACTGTTCAAAGTTTTTGTTGTTAATATATTTCTGACATAACTCAATAAGGGTAATGAAACCAAATATATTCGCTTTTGCATCAACAAGAGTTTTATTTGTTCCTTGAAATTGCTTATTTAATATATTTAGTTTTTCATAGATATCGGCTAAATAACTCACAAATGCTTTACCATTGACTGTTAACAGATACTTCATTTCAGGTTTGTCGCTTAAAAAATCACTAAGAGTATCAAACAGTTCCATAAATCTTTTCAAGCAGTTCCCTTTAGAGAGCCATCTTACTTCAGTGTGAAGTAAAAGTCTCACATGGTCTGCATTTTGTTCTTCACAAAATAGCTTGAAGAGACTCTCACATTTGGCATTAGCTTTAATAGCATTGATACACTTTATTACTGAATGTAGTACTTCATTTAGAACAGGCGAGATGTTTTTAGCTACCAAGTTTTCCCTATGAATAACACAATGCACAAGAATCATTTCTGAATTCTCATCTTTCATCAATTTTAAGCAGCCATTTTTCTTGACCATCATATTAGGAGCACCATCTGCAGCACAAGATGTTGTATTTTTCATTGGTATATTATTGACATCTAAGTAGTTTTTTAGCTTATTATATATATCTTTGGAGGTAGTGGTGCTTTCTAATCTTTTACAGAACAACATTTCTTCAGCAAAATGCCCTTTATCAATATATCCTACGTAAGTTATCAATACTGCCTCACTGTCTCTCAAAGTTGATTCATCCATTTGCACTGAGAATTTTCTTGTTTTCAGCTTTTCAACAAGTTGTTTTTCAATATCTTCACTCATTTCGTCTATTCTTCTGCTAACAGTATTGTTACTGAGTGGCATAGCTTTTATCGTGGATAGCAGGTATGAACCCAAATTTTAAATATTCCTCCGAATATGGACGAACTTGCTTGCACCACTCATTTTACTATGGGCTGAAAGAAATATATATAAGATCAATTAAACACTAAAACTATAAAGTATGTGTTAAAATTAATTTAATGTGACATAGAGTAAACGTATACTAAAATATGCATATTTATTTAAATGTATATAACACATTTCCCACACCGCCACCGCAAAATAACATATTTTTTCCATTTGACAAATTTTTCAGGAAAATTATGCTTCTAAAATTAAAATAAATAAAAATAAAACAAAATACTTACCAATTATATCTCTACAATGTATATATTTTTTAAATCAACGGGACTTTTACAACAGTTTTTACGGACGCCTATTTCAAATGAACACCAACTGAATGCTGCGCAACACTACAGAAGTTGTGACGGGCCATTCAGATGCGAACAACTGCGTTGTTTAGCGAGATTTTAAAGCGTCCGGGGGTCCACGCGAAGCCTGCCGTCTGCCGGTGGTTAACTTGACGACGCTAAAAACCCAGTTGATATTTCAGTCTCGTCAAACGAATTTATAATATTTATTGGCCACAATTATTTAGGAATTTGCTTTTTTCTTTCAATTTTGGCACCGAAATCTAGCTTTGCATTTAAATGGCACGGATCAAAAGGGTTAAACTCGTGTCGAGTCCATTTTCGAATTGCCCCCCTTTAACAATCAAATTGCCCCCCTGTGGGGCGTGGGCCCCACGTTGGGAAACATTGAACTAGATTATCTTTATAAATAAGAATGGAGAGTTTGTTTGTACATTGAATATTTTCGACCCATTTCAAGTTTTCTATCCATTTTGTACCCTTCTGATGCCTAATCCGCCTCTTTCGCGTTTGGTGTCTGTCTGTCTGTATGTATGTATGTGCCCTATACACATCCACACGGTTCAATATATTTTTACAGAAATTTGTATACAGTGAGTACTTATCTTCATTTAGTGAGTGAACTTGGTTGTGAAAGTCTGTCTGTCCGTCTTTCTGTTCTATTTTCGATTTTGTGTTTGTGTTGTTTGTGCATACATCACATGAATTTTATTCAAGATATTTGATTGCAATGTGTTTTATTTTATGCAGTATCTATTAGTTTAGGGAAGGCAATAATTAACATTAATTTATTGTTATATTTAGATGAGTTTCATGCTAAAACACCTGAGTAAGTATAATTAAATAAACCATAATTTCGCAGTTTTGGAAAAATTGTAATGTACATTTAGTATTACGATTACTTTGATTTGCTTTACCAGTACTGCTGAAAAACCAATTATTTGTTTAAAAAATATTTTTCTTTTATGGAATTTTAGCTATGATACTTAATTTATTTCGAGTCTTATTTTTGTTCTTTACGCAATGTAAACGATTTCCGAATATTTGGGATAGAGGATATTTTTCAACGAACGGGAATAAAACGGAAAATGTTTCTTTCGTTCTGAATTAATTTCGCATTTCTAAATTTTGTGCACTTTTTAGTTGTAAGTTTTGGAAACTGCAAGATCAAGAGATAAAAAGGAATCACAAATTAATATCTTTAGAACAACTTTTTTCCGACATCTTTCATTTTGCTTTATTTTGCTGTTTTCTGTTAAAAAAATTTTTAATTTTAATAAATTGTGTTTCTTTTTTATCACGCACAAAACAATTACAAAGTATTCGACTTAAAGTGGTAGAAAAGTCAGAATAAAGCAAATTGTAAGTGTAATTATGCCATTATTGAAATAATAATGCCATTTTTGAAAGAATAATGCCATTTTTGAAAGAATAATGCCATTTTTGAAAGAATAATGCCATTATTTAGAGAATAATGCCGTTATTTAAAGAATAATACCGTTATTTAAAGAATAATAATGTTTAAAAAATCCGAACTAGAACTTTTCAAACATTAAAAAATTCTTGGTCATAATTACGGGAGAAGATTGTGAAATTCCACAATGTCGCATGCCGGATACAAGAGTGCCACAAGTAAAACAATATTGTTTTGTTGACTATGAGTGCATAAGCGAGCAGGGGGCGGAGCCCCTTAGTAACATAAATAATTGCACGACATGTGAGTGAAATTTTTATTGTACTGATTTTTACGTTTAACTTAGAATAAGTTTTTTGAAGAACCAACTAGGAAAATTTTTATATGTATTTATTACAGTAAAAACTGATTTATTTTGTCCAAATTTAATAGTTTATGAAGTTCTAGTGACTATTTTTCTACTTCTAATTTAATGATAATATAAATATCTAAAAGTATGTGCATTCTTACTAATGATGTTTTTTATTTCAATAATGTTAATATATTACGTTGTTACTGATTTACTGTATTTTGTTTTACAAATTTTGAAAACAGATGGTTCGGATTAACCAAACTCTCGGATTAACGGGGGGTTTGAAACAGCAGGGTTTTAGTGTAGTTCAAAACTGTCCTTAGATAATTTGTTGTTAAACGAAACAATGTGTTTCTCATGTATGATACAATAAAACAACATTGTTTAAAGTGACTTTATTTGAAATGAAAGTGACTAACATTTGCTAGACGACTTATACATTAAATATTTAATAATTTTATCAATGTACTACGAAAAATCTATTAATATATCATGTGATTTTTAACATAAAAATACAAAAATTTCCCAGAGAGGTCTCCAGATGCTTCACCTGATGAATGATTTCATGTCTTAGTCTCTTCATTAATATTAGAGTTGCATGTCATTCACAAGTATATAGTTAATACACTTTAAAAAAAATATGAGCACTCATAGGCGGCAGAGTTAGAATCGAGAGAATTTTTAGCGATGTGCTTCAAGCAAATTAAGTTTAAATCTAAGAAATTCAGAAAAAATCGAAATGTTTACGAAAAAATTGACGTTTTAATTTCTAATTTAAATGTATTATAAGTTTTAAAATTCACCATAAAGTCATCTAGTAATTGTAAAAAATCATCATTGTAAAAAAAATAATAATAAATAAAAATAAAAAATAAATAAATACTGATTAAAAAACAAACAAACCAAGTGTTATTTAATGAATAGTTATATATATATAAATCATATTAATAAAATTAATTACTAATAATTAAAATTTTTTATTGTATTAATATAACTAATTATTACTACTAAATATATATTAATTACATTAATATAATTAATTTAATCTTCTTTTTACTGGGGTACAGTCCATACTTTTCGGGAGGACCCACCCCTCCTCCCATTCAACAACAATAGTTAAGCCTATGTCTTAAAGGGAAAGGTAAATTAATTAAATTGGTGATATAACTATGACCAATTGTTTTACAATTCAATATCTTCAGTTCTGACTAAACAAACTAAGTAAGGATCAATTTGAAAACCCTTTTTTTTTTTTTTTTTTTAAATCTCTGTTTTCAACAAACTTCTAACAGGTATAAATTGGCTTTAATATTGCTTCACCTCATAATTAAGTAGAGAATCTTGACCTCTGTCCTTACAACAAAGAACTTTTAATTCTTCAAAAGTCAAATATTAAATGAATATAATATGAAAAACACCTCTTTGCTTTATTTTAAAATTAATTTATCCAAGTACAGAGTTTATTATTTTATTTTTCACATGATATCCAAAAATGTGTCTCACCTGTTCTATTGATCGGTATCAAGTGAAACTTCGCATGCTGATCTAAAACTTGGCAAAGCGGTCGGTTGTCAACGGCAACACAGCCTTTGTTTAAACTAGCTGTTCTTACTGCGTAGATAGTGAGGTTTTATTTGGATTCATGTTGCAAACGCCTCTCAACTGTTCAACTATTCATAAAAATAAAGCAGATGGTAAATATTTGGAAACACGAAGTACGTACGAGAGGGATTTCCAGTACAAAAACAAACCAGACTGTCTGAGAATTTACATCTGCTGTCCAAATGCTCTTGCATCAGACACATTGGGGATATCTTAAAATGCAGTGTATCGCCATCAACTGTCATATATCAATTAGGAATTTATTCTTTGGAATTTTTACTAGCGAAGGTGCTAAAATTGTATTCCAAAAATAACCTAATTGCGTCACGTTCAGAATACGTATAATTACCGCCACCTAAATTTAGCTTTACAGAAAATGCACTCAAAGCAATGGAATAAGAATTTGAGGTGTCTCAGTTTCGTAAAATATTCGCAATTTTAAAATATAGAATTATTTTTAAGGATTTAAGAAGAAATATTTATGAATAAAAATGGTACATTTCTGTAGAACATTGTATGTATTTTCTTATGTAATAATTTGTGGGATTTTCTTAAATTTTTTTAATTGGGGAAAAATGTATTGTTGTGATTTAAGAGGCCTCCTGTTCTTCAGATTACTAACAAATGAATACTTCACATTCAAGAGAATTTCGAACATTTATACATTTTCTGATGAAATGCACAATTTTTTATATTTTTTATTTCCAATGTAGCAGGCGGTAGGGACATTATCCTAACGCCATAAATGCATAATCGGAAATTGTGATTAATTCCGAATTTCTCAACAAAGTATTCATTTTAATCCTTCTAGAGGGTTTATGTGAATTAATTTGTCGTTCTACGGTCATTTTTTTGCTACACGAACGCTAATAGACTAGGACTTAAGGTTTACACAATATGATACAGGTCTCAAGGATTTTAGTCTTAAAATATCGGTACAAACATTGCAGATAAAAAGGAACACTTTCTTAAATTGACAGTATAATTAAAATGTGTTACAAATTGAAACATATTAAGTATTCATTCTTTTATTTAATTCTTTTCAATAAAAATTATAGGCCTTATAAGCATAACTGCGCATGTATGTCATCAATCCAGTGGTTTCAAAAACAATGGAGTGAACCTGGAAAACATTTCAATTTCATAATTTTTTAAAAGCGATGCATATCCATATCTGGATTTCAACAGTCTGAGAGCAAATGCTAACAAACCGATACTGAATTTTTCGTAGAAAGGAAAACACACATTATTTTCCTTCAACATAGCTTATTGAAGGTTATCGGATACAATAGAAAAATATTCGTAGCATCTGTCAGTTAAAATGCTCTAATATTCAATAAAGTATCATTACATCAATTTGGAATGCCAAGGTTGGATTGAAAGCAAAAACAAGATCTCAGTTTAGACAGTTTTATGCGCCAACTCCATGTACCATTTTTTTATTTCTTCAAGGACAATACAAAACAAACAATTTTTAGCTCTAAATTAAAAAGGGCCCAAAAAGCGCAATTGCTCCCAATCTTGGCAACTCCTCCACATGGATGTTCCAAACAATGTCAAATATATCCCTTGCACCAAAACAAACAAACAGTTTATGTTTTAACCCTCCAAGTGGTTTCATCAAGATAACTTGTCCATCCAAATCTGAATTATTTTACTAATAGGCCTCGTCATCAATCAAGATATTAACGATTTCTTAATAATGACGAGATCAAGATCTGGTCATTTTTCTCTAATGACGAAATCAAGATACGGTCATTGTTTCTCTAAGAACGAGATATCTCGTCCATCAGTTTCTGGTCAGTTTTGCTGATGACGAGACAATCTTTTCAAGACAACTACCAGGGGGGGGGGTTAAAGATATATTCTTTTACCAAGGTGGGAATTGAGGAGAGCACGATTCGTTGGAGGTAAGGTGAAGCGAGGAAAGATCGCCGCTGATGGTACCTATTTTGAGCATGATCAACAAAATGATCACTCATAGTAAGAAATCAATGAGGCTGAAATGATCGGGCGATCATATTATCTGGTGTTGGCAGCATGGAAATCAAGGATACTAACATAGAAAATGACATCTCTCTCAAATTTAATTTAATCGTTAAATCAACTCTTCAAACTGTTTCGATGACATATCTCGTCTGCCAAGATCTGACCATATTTGCTGATGACGATATATGTCGTCTAATTTTCTTCTAATGATGATATCTAGTCCATAGAGATCTGGTCGTCAGTGTTCTTCTAATGATGAGGTATCTAGTCGATAATCTGGTCAGTTTTCTTCTAATGATGAGGTATCTAGTCCATAGAGATCTGGTCAGTTTTCTTCTAATTATGATATATCTAGTCCATAATCTGGCCAGTGTTCTTCTAATGATGATATATCTAGTTCATAATCTTGTCAGTTTTCTTCTAATGATGAGGTATCTAGTCCATAGAGATCTGGTCAGTTTTCTTCTAATGCTGATACATCTAGTTCATAATCTGGCCAGTTTTTTTCTAATGATGATATATCTATAGTTCATAATCTGGCCAGTTTTTTTCTAATGATGAGGTATCTATAGTCCATAGAGATCTGGTCAGTTTTCTTCTAATGATGATATATCTAGTTCATAATCTGGCCATTTTTTTCTTCTAATGATGAGGTATCTAGTTCATAGAGATCTGGTCAGTTTTATTCTAATGGCTAGATATCTTGTCCCTCAGTGATCTGGTTACTTTTTCTAGTGGCAACCCCACCAGGAGTGTTAACAAAAGTTTTTATTAAATTTAAACAAATCCCATTTTTAGCTTCCGTTTCTATCGGTTTAGTCCTAATGAATTTTAATTTCTGGATCAGGGAATACCAAACTGGACTTGATGCAAGCGCGAAGTCACGGCTAATATCAAAGACATTCGCTGAAATTTTTATATTCGTATTGTGGGACACATCCAGGAATATATAATTTCCACCTGCTGCAAAAAAAATTCTTATTACTTATACACCTATATAATAAAATAAATAAAATTATTTATTGCAAAACATGTAGCTTTGAACAATGTTACATGTTTTTTTTTATAACCAGATCTTTCCAAGCAGAATAAAACAGAAATTTTGAACAAATACTAACATTGGAAATTAAAACTGGACCGTCACTTTTTTTTAAACAAATTATTCGATTGCTTTAACTATTATTATAGTACTCGTTAGTGAGTTTATTTTCGAAGTATGCCATTTCTTTTGTGCCTTTTCGTATCTAAGCCGTATTGCACTGATTTACGACAGCAAAATCTGATAACTACATAATTCATAACCCTTTTCCTAAACCTCTCCTACACTCTCAACAAAACCAATATGTTACCCGATTAATTTCACCTAAGACAAAATATTCGAAAATGACAGGGTCTTAATCGAAGTAATATCTCATTCACTTTCCAAAAAAAGATCTAGATCAGACTTTTTCATTTATTACTCCTTATCGGATGAATATATGCGACCGAAAGAAGAGTCCGAGCAAAAGAACAAAGCAAAATATCGATTGAGAACTCGTTCTGAGATATATCGATTGTTGTTAGGCAGTAGGCAGCTCGCTCTCTGCCTCGTCCAATATAAATCCCCCCTTATTCTTTACTCCTTCGACTTTATCACATGAATACGAAATACGATCGAATTTCACCCGCTTATTGCTCGCACGGGAATAATTTGAGGATCGGTGCCCGGATTACCAAGCTCTTCCGCCCAAAACCACTTCAACAAGAGCGCAGATTTTGGAGAGGCCAGAGCGGATAGACCCTAAAAGAAACCGCAATTTATTTCTGTCAGTCCTTTCAGAGAACACAGACCACAGAGCTCTCCAAGTGCATAGAAATTCGACTTGATTGCTGGAATCTAATCCTTGTTCCAATCGGATACGGAGCTCAAGAAGCCTTTTCTACTGGAGTTGCCCAAGGCGAGCCCATACAATTTTCTCCTTCCAGAGATACATTTTCTTCTCAGAAAACGCAAACGTCGAACAGAAATTCAGATTGCTTTCATAGGCGGAACCCGTTGGTAAAAGGATCTTTGTTTGAGCTAATTTTTTTCGAGTTGAGGATTTTTGCGGAGTTTGGATCGTATAAGTGACACCGCTTCCTCTTTTATTAGAAAATATTTAATGCACAGTTCAGATATAGAAGTAGTTTCCCTTACTACTATTCCTTACTTCTTCCACAGGCGGGCCGTGGTAGCACGGATGGAAGAATAGCGGATTAGCAACCGGGTTGCAAGTTCAAATCCAACCAAAGACTGTCGCGCATAAAGGTGCTGCTCCATGTTAAATCTGTCATGGCCCCAAACGTCCTCACGTTGGCTTGGCGTCGAAGTTTGGAGAGTGGGGTGCCAGTTCAGGCTTCCTCTTTTATTAGAAAATTTAATGCACCGTTCAGATATATAGAAGTAGTTTCCCTGACTACTATTCCTTACTTCTTCCACAGGCTGGCCATGGTAGCCTGGTTGAAGAATAACGGATTAGCAACCGAAAGGTTGCAAGTTCAAATCCAACCAACGACAGTTGCGCCTAAATGGACTGATGCACGTTAAATGTATAGTGACCTCAAATGTCCTCAAATTGGCTTGGTGTGTAAATTTGGAGAGTGAGGGGCCAGCTCAGGTGTGACCTTGTCTTCTGACAGAGGTTCAGTTACGTGGTGTTCTCCTCGGATCTTTCCCGTCCGTTTTGATCCCGAATCGGATGCCAGTAGACCTTTGTGTTATTCCAGCGCGACGTTGATTAAAATACCATACATCTTCCACAAGCGTTGACCGATTTTTGAGGTCACGTACAAGTTTCATCGCAATTGATGACTTTCAAAACAAGACAAACATTTCAATTGTTAAGTTGGTTGATTTGTTGTTTGGGGTTCTTTTGGCTCAAGGGTCATATTTGGCCAAGCCCAAGACAACGTCAAATCAGCAATGTCATGAAAAGGAGAAAAAAAAGAAGGTATTGGGAACAGAAAATATGATTGAAGCAGAATAAGATAGCTTGTGGGTAACCCGGGATCTCAACCCCCCGTTATGGGAGAAGAAAGGATCCTTTTACGGGTCCGTGATGCCCGTACAGACCTAAAGGAGATGGGTCCCTGAGAACACTGTTGCGTTGGATTTAAAACACATTTAAAATTTGAAAATACAGTAAGACCATATTATGAGAAGGCTTTCAAGTACAAACAAAACGTCTTGTACACAAAAAATGGCATTTGAAATCCATATTATACTTGTCCAGTTATAGAACAGCCGATCAGAACAACCCCTGAAAGAAACTGCCATTTATTTCTTCCAGTCTACATTGATTGCAAGACTTCTTGTGAAGCGCAAAGTGTAGAAATTCGACTTGATTGCTCCGATGTAATCTTTTGTTACAAAAGAATGGAAAACCACAGGAGCTCCAAGAGCCTCTTTGATTGGAGTTGCCCAAGGCGGGCTCATAAAATTTTCTACTCAAGAAAGAAGCCTTTTTTTCGAAATCGTAAACGCCGAACAGAAAACCAGAGAATTTTAAATTGCTATCATATACGCACACGTTAGAAAGTTCACTTTTTTCAAATTCGGGGATTTCTGGATCTAGGTTTTTGTAACGTATGAGAAATAAGTGGCATTGTTCCTTTTTAAGTAGAGAATATTTTTCTTGCACTCAGAAATAGCAGTATAGTTTCCAACCACAGTGTTCATTACTTTTCCAGAGATTGAAAGGATGGGCTGCTGATTTTAAGTAAAATGGTGCCGCTATTAATTGAATTTAAGTTATTAGGGAAACGTCTATATTGAGAGCTATAGTCGGATACTTTTCTGAATCGTCGTAGCTATTTGTACAGCTTAAAAAGGTATGTGTCTATGCTTGTATTAAGTAAATATCAGCAGTTATGCAAGTGGAAACATCAGTGGAGTAGAATCCCTATAAGACCACAGAAGCCCCTGATAAAAAATATATATAAATTAGTCAAAAACTCCAAAATTGATTAAACCTGTAGCAAAATCAAAGATTTGTGGACTTAATTAGGAGAGACGTCAGTTTCTGTGTTAACATTCCTGATTTTCACCACCAAACAGGAAATGAGGACGCCTGATAATTTCAATAGTTTGTGTGCAATTAGTGCTCAAGTATGAATCTTACTCTTTCTCCACATTTACCCACCTGTATAAAAGAGTGGTTCAAGTTCCAAGACTGACTTTGGTTCAGAAAGAGTGTCTATGATATTGGGCACAATTTCGCCTTTAGAATTTTTAACTTCAGGGGTAATAATAATTGCTACTGACTCTGCGGAAAAGAAACAACGACGAGTGAAATCGACTTATAAAGTTGTCCGAAGCTAAGCACGAGATTTTTCTTTTTGCTTGCGATTCAATATAAGCCTCAGCATTTCCAGTAAGGCTACGCTACTGCAAAACATGTCAAATACTAAATGAATGGCTACTGGAAATTAATTATTAAATACAGTATGACATGCTTGATGAAAAAATAACAAAGTATAAAAATATTTCCTATCGTAACAATGCAAAATGACTGACACATTGACTGTTAAAGAAATAATAAAACCTGATTATCAAATTAAAATAACGTATGTCCATAAACCTTTCCAGAAACAAAAAAAAATTGCAAAAAAAAAAACGTATCTGAAATTAATATTACAGTTGCCCAGTTATTGAATATGAATTTAAACAGACGGCAGGGGAGATGGTCCCATTTCTGATAAATTTTTTTTGTGATAAAAATAATGATTTACGAATCCCCGTGACAAAAATTTTTGGTCTTGCTAAATATATTGCTCCAGAGTGCGACGTTAATTCAACTACCTGCCTTACACAAATAGGCTCTAACCTTGATGAACTCAAAAATTGCCATATTAAATTGATATTCACCATGTATTTCCAAATATACTGGTACATATGAGGTTGGTTGGTAGTTGAAATTTTAGCACGGCATCAATATAATGAGATATTGGTGATGTTCAGGGATAAATCCCGAAGGAAATAATCTAACATGTTCATATGAGAGGCCCTTCCTGTCAAGCTAAATGTAGGTGATGCTAGTATTTGACTTGGTTTGAATCAATCTTGGTCTGAACAACACCTGTGCTTCGATACATAACCTTATATGAAAACTGCAGAAAACCACGAAAACAAAATAATTAGGAAGGCGATGCACTATATGAACAATTTTATTCAGCATATCTTCATGTACACAAAATTAAATGACTTAATACAACAAGCTAAAAATTAACAGAAAGAAATGTACAATCTACACTCTGGATTAAAGTAGGAAGCTGCTATCTTCAAGTGAGCATCTGTGAAATGAATAGTACAAATGAGAAAATATATCAATCTTGGTGTTCTTGGCCTGATTCTCTTCACAGCCGTGCATCAGTGAGAACAATGGAGGCAGACAAATGTCTTCAGTGGGAAATAATGAAAGGATACTCAGGGTGGTCTGTTATCCTATAAAGAAAATGACCACGAACCATGTAGATTATATTGATTTCAATTTGAAATATTTAGGAATGAAGTTGAGATGTTTGGGGGACCTAGGACAAATGAGCGCACTCTATCCAAACAAAATACACGTATTTAAAATGATGATCAAGTATATGTGTTTAAAATATGCAGAAAATAAGAATTAGTAATAGATTAATTTTGTAAATTAATAATTGTTCACAATATTAACTCTTAATTACACAGTTTTATTAACTACGCATAAAAATTGTCAAAAGGTCGATAGTTGTTTTTTGTCAATGGGTCTCCAAGACAAATCAAACATGCCCCCCCCCCTGTGTTTTGGTTGATGTGGAAGTTTGGAGAGTGGGGTGCCAGTTCAGGTGTTGCTTCGTCATCTGACCGTGGTTCAAAATTACGGGACTGATCCCGGACCGTCGTCAATAGCCCGTTGTGTTGCTCTAGTACGACGTTAACTAAAATTACCATTACCATACCCTTGTGTTTTGTTACGTGGTGTTGTCCTCGATCTTTCCATTAGGGGATTGATCCCGGACCGTCGTCAAAAGCCCGTTGTGTTACTCTACCCACGAAGTTAATTTAAAAAATTACCTAAATTACCTGTGTTTCGTGATCTTCCGGTTTGTTAGAAGAAATTATTGCTTCGTCTGTCCTCTTTTCGATATAGGGTCGTGAAAGCACGGTTGGAAAAGTAATGTATTGCCAATCGGAGGGTTACGACTGCGAAACTCGGTCCAACCAAAGATCACCGTGGATAGGTGGCTGCTGTACGTTAAATTTGCCGGAACCTCAAATGACCTCGCGTTAGCGCTGTGTGGAAGTTTGGAGACTAGGGGTGCTAGCTCATGTGTGAACCTCGTCATCTGACCAAGGTTCAAAAATACGTGGTGTTGTCCTCTGATTTTTCCTTTGGGGATTGATCCCGGACCGTCGTCAATAACCCATTACTCCAGTACGAAGTTAACTAATTGCAATCACCATTACTTTCTAAACAGTGCAATTATTGGGGCTACCAGAAAGGAAGGAAGAATTGACTTGTAAACGCTACATCCTTCTAAAGATGGCGTGGTCCAAAGCCTTCGTTTCACACCATAGTATTAGAAAATACTTCTGGACTAAATTGTTAAAATTTTAAAACCGTTTATCCTAGAGAAATTACAACACCTTGTAAATAAATATATCGGAAAAGCCGCTCCTATGCATATTGACTCTCGGGGCCGACGTCCCGTCAACCCCTTCTTCCCCCCCTAACTGCACCACTGGAGGTATTGTGTTAATCTACCCATAACGTAAATAGATTCCACACATTTCCGAGAATAGTTGGTTTGGAATTTAGGGAATAATGATAATTCTATGTGCGATGTTCTGTGGTCAGACAGGAATGTTGGCCGGAAGGAATTATATGGTATCCAATGGACATAGGTGCGTGGGGTAGTCCAATAGTCAAAAGCATCCGGTTATTTTTGAAGGAGCAGAGAGGATTTGGGGGGGTAAAAGTGGAACTCGAGAAATGGACTCTGAGAAGGGTTGTGGAAGAAAGGGAGAGGAGGAATGTCCATAAAATTAAAAAGTTGTGCTTGAGACAAAAGTATATCTTTTTTGCTAGTAGATTGATTGGGGTTTTATGGCGCAAGGGCCATTTTGGCAAAAGATGCTCCAAATACAAGGCAGACAGGACGAACATACACACACGAAAAGTAATACTGACTATTGACACATAACAGAGCAATACGCTTAGACTTAGTGACAGGTAGGTAGTTGAATGTACGTCACACTGGAGCAACACGACGGATTATTGGCAACGGTCTAGAATAAATCTCGAATGCGAAGATCCGAGGACAGTAATTTTGAGCTACGGTCAACTGACGAGGTCAATACCCTAGCTGCTACCTCACTCTACAAACATCCTCAACCGTCGGAAACATGAGGACATTTGGGGGCCACAATAGATTTAACACGCACCAGCCTATACATACTGAAAGGTCTTTGGTTTGGATCGAGTTTCGTACTCGTAATCCTTCGGTGCAAATCCGCGACTCTTCCAACTGGGTTACCCTGGTCCTTGGCAAGTTAAAAAAGGAATCGTAGGGTTGCTAGCTCAGTGGGCAAATCAACTGAGCCACGACGGGCTCCTATGTCAATGGAAAATTAATGACAATATTTCAATGAATACGCACTACAAGCGTCATCTTTAGTGTACAGAAAGAACGAATTCTCATGTCATGTACCACAAAGATCTTCATGGCATGTACCACAAATATCCTCTTGTCATGTACTACAAATCTGTGCTCAGATGGCAAAATGTTATAAATCACTTTTCCCAAAAATTTGAGTAAGTCCCGTTCTGGAGTCTGGTTTGTTAATATTTAGAAGGTGGCAAAATGTCGTAAGTCTTTTTCTTTCAGTTTATGTGAAAACAAAAGTGGGAAAATTGTAATAAATCAAAAACCACAGAACCGCATGTTGAATCTTGAATCTTAAAATTGCTGTCACGAAAAATTAAAAAAGTGACTTATAACATTTTGCCATCTGAGCACAGAAATATCCTCACAGCTATTATTTGGGTTAGGTTTAGTTCATCATTCCACACAAGGGGCTAATCAGATCGGTATCTATGTGTATATATATATATACACATCTTCATATCCATCTAATCAAGTAAATACTTCTCAATGAAGGATTTCCTTGATTAGATGGATACTCATGGGAGGTAATCTAGCAAGGAGCTCTTTTTAGGTCATTTAAAGGAGTTGACTCACACTGAAACTCCAGGCAGCCAGCGCTACCAAATCAAGGGCGATGTTCTCGATGTATCAATGTTCTGAGAGCGATGCTTTTTTTAGCTATTGGTAGGCCAGAACAATGAGCAGAAGAATGCGCAACGGGATTTCCTTCTAGAGTGCGAGAGAGCAAGAATCTGACACTAAGAAACCGGATGTACTTATTCAAATCATTTGAATTTTTAATCAACCGTTGGTATGATAAAGAAATACCGAGTGAAATCATATCGAAGTAGTACATTAAATATATTATCAAAACTTTACTTGGGAAAACTTTTAGGGAGAATATAAATAAAAAGTGGAAAGAAGCATGATTGGTTTTCATCACGCCACAAACCAGCACTAATGTACTCCTGCTTCCTAGCTTATTTAATAAGACACTCTTTTTGTGGAAGTACATTAACTGAGATTGAAAAGAAAGAAGCTTAATATTCGCCAAGGGTAAATATTTATCCAGTATCAGGTCTTTAATAATGAAATTTCAAGCTAAAAGCAGAGCTTTTTATGATTTTCTCTTTGAATATTGTCTGGGGATGTCTTTTTTTTTGGAATTGTGGAGGACTCATTTAGGTTCTAGTGTTCGTGCAGACGCAGACAATGAAGTCATCGCAAAAGTCATACAGCAGTTGTTCTTTGATACAGACACTTTTTATCTTTGGAAAGAATATTTTTAACTTACAGCTTAGCACACTCGAGACTTCCAAAGTTGGGTAACAGAAAGGCGGGAAAATTAGTTTCTCTAGTCTTAAATATTGAGCTTTAAATGTTGTGATTTATAAAAACAAATTTTGAATTCTCCTACTTCACTGTTTATTGCCTATTTTTATCTGGACTTTCAAGCGCTATGCATTTATGGTATTGCATTGTGGTAAAGTGTTAAGATATTATTTAAAAAAATTCCAATTCTTATTTACACCAGTGGTTAAAAATGTATATATTTTACAAAATTCATTTTGAAAACATATTTTTGATGCAAATATCTTAAGTATGAACATTTCCCTTAAATATTAAGATATTTCTCACAAGCTTTAAAACAATAAATAAATTGAAATAAAATATTATTTAAAAAAAGGGAATTTAACGGAAGTAAAACCGAATTTCAAATGAAAAATATCACTAAATTTTTAAAATCATGACTTTTTTCATACTCTGGAGAAAACCTGGGTGAGAGAATTTCTTATGTACAATACTTGAAATTTCGGGTCATACATTTAGAATTTAACACTCATAAAAACCCGAAGAAATAAGGAGAGTTAAAAAGACAGTGTAGCCTGTTCTACAACTTACATCAAGGGATAATTTTAGAATGATAAACTGTATTCTCTAAGTTCAAATCAAAATGCATACTCTATGTTTTTTTTTCTACTGGACGAGTGAGAATATCGAACAGAACTATTAAATTAAACACCAGAGGAGGCAAAAATACTAAAATGTTCAACTAGAATTGAAATTGTTGGCAATAAAACTCGATTTTTTTTAAATTTAGAATTTTTTTTTTCTAAGAAGAATCTTATACTTTTCATCTAGCAGGGAACCTTGGATAATTAGCAATATTTTCAGCTCGACATATCATTATGATGAATTTTATTTTATCTTTTGTCAAAAATAAGTACTGGCAAATTTTCCACAACTCCTCTTTGTTTTCATCAAAAGGTGGAGCAAACGCATCCCTTTATACCTGACTGTTCTACTTTCCAAATAGCTTGCCTGCAGGGCAAATGAGATTGATTATGTGATCTGTTGATTGAAATTGACTGAATTGAGTTTTCCATGCACTTACCTAACTAGGTAAGTGGTGTATCAGACAGTTAGATACCCGTACATCTAATTGAATAACGGATTTATAGGTTTTGAGATTGGATTATGCATCACGTAGTCTATAAACAGAGGATAACCAATGTGGTTTTCCGATTTAGCTGGAGAGTATTTTAACACCAAATTCAACTATTGGATTTTACCTCATATGGTGCTCCTGTTATTACTCAACCCGGCCAATTAATTATTACTCTGAGATTCAACGGACTATTGAATGAAACATTGGTTTTAAACAAGTCTTTTCACTTTGTAAACACCATCTTCAACTCGGGCTGTTAGCTTAAGCGATGGCTCGCCAAAATTGGTCTGTGCCTGTGGAGTCAGTTTGGCTAAAAACTGAGTCAGATCAACTGGTAGGCCCGTAGCTCTTAAATAGGCATTCCACTTAGTGAATACAACTTTCCTGTTCGGACAATTGAGTCGAAGTATTTGTTTACTAACCGTATAGATACAGTTCATGAGTAGTTATTTGTAAATATACGTTTAACTATTGTAATAAGTTTGTACAAATACGTGTGAATATGATAAGTTCTCAAAGTGCTAGTATAGTTTTCTTAATCAATTACCTTTGCCCACTAAAGAAAATTGTAGGACATTTACGTCATCAAATGCCTATTAGCGGTGGACACACCTTTAAATTAACCAATAAAAGCGATGGGTACTGTGTGGTATTCAATCGACAGTTTCTTGGATTGCTTAGAGATCTGAGAAAATCTTAAGTATCTGAGGCATTTAATTAACTTCGCACTGGTGCAACACAAAGGGTTATTGACGAGGGTACGAAATCCATCCCCAAGGAAAGAATCCGTGGACATCACGTAATTTTGAACCACGGTCGATGATGAGAGAATATCTCAGGAAGATCGTGAAAGTCCCTTTTCAATTTCAGATCACGAAGTTGGTTGTTTGGTTTTTTTTTTTTTTTGGCACAAGGGCATTTGGCCAAGCTGCACCGAATACAACACACACAACATCAAGTAATAGCCAGACACAGGAAAAGTTTTACAGACACAGAATATAAATAAACTGAGGGAGGAAACGAACCTACACTGATACAACCCTCTGAGCCACAGCGACAACAGATTCTGAACAGTTCATGAGAATTCATGTTCAACAGTTCATGAAACCAGTAGAAAGTACGCCTTCCCTTCTAAGCAGCAATTGTTGTTTTAAATTAAGCATTTTAACTTAGGCAACAATATTGAGGTTCTTCCTTACCCCTTGTAGCTCGCCATGGTGAAGTATCTTCGATTTCTGTCCATTGATTTCAGCACCTCCATATCTTCATCCGACAGAGAAAAGTCAAATATCTGCTCAAAAGATTAAAAGTATGTATGATATAGATGTATGCCATTAGCATACTTGTCACCTACTTTGGAATGTCATTAGTTCATACTGCCTTAAGCTATGGACTTTTAAACATTGAAAATACTGAGAAATGTGAGAGGCGGAGATAGTTTTGATTTCTCTAGATTCGCCCTCTAAGAGGTTCATCTGCATCTATCCGTTCACCAATCTACAGTCTTTCCTGCGTGACTTTTAACCAGTTTAGACTTGTCGACCAATAGAATCTTGCGTAGGATTGTTTCAACCAATCGATGTGTTTATTTAATCATTATGTGGGGGAAAAAGCAATGGGACTTCACTTGGAAATGTTGTTGACACTCAAAGGGTTAACTCTTTGGATGGAATCCGTTTGACTTATATCACTCGATATGAGGCGGGCTATGGTCACGTGACTCGTCATGACTACGGAGTGGGAAAAAATAAATGTGGATGAGTTCAAAATCTAGTGCATCTGTACTCGATACTTAAGGTTTAGAAGATTGTTTTTTTAATTTTGACTTTAAAAATACAGTTTTTGTATCACAGGTAGTTGACGTATTCTTAAAACCATTTCAGGGGAAAAAAATAGGATTGTGCAAATAATTCATTATCTAATTGAGTTACAATTAGAAAATTAATATGTTTTTAAGCGTGATATCTCAAATTCTAATTTGTTAGAAAGACAATTCCTATTGGAAATTATTTCGAATATTATTCTTCGTGTTTTGAATCTCCATCAAGTTGCTAGAAGAAACAGTTTTTTTTTTTACAATTTTTTAATCAGGAGAGAGTAAAAAAATCAACATTTTTCAGGAATTTCAACACTTAAAAATCAATTAAAAATCTATTTCCATATTAAATACTCTGATGGAGATTCTCAAAACATCCACTGTATTATATAGATCATAATGATGCAAAAATAATTATAATAAGTGAATTCATTGCAGAGGTATTCACGTTTTGAACAAAGCGTCCTATTGCAAAAACGCAGTTCTTCAAAAATCGAGTTTAAAGTTTAGGAAACATGACCGTTTCTTGGTGACAGTACCTAACAAAAGCCCTTGTAACTAGAAGTTATTTCGAATATCTGCAAGATCGTGGAATCGTTTGAAAACTAAGAAATTGGAAAGTATTTGGAATTAATAAAAAAAATATTCAAATTCTGGACCCTTTTCGTATTTTCTAGCGTATTTTCTACTAACGTCAATTACGATTTGTCCATAGAGGACTAGAAGCCGGGAATCTCCTAATAAAAATTTTTTATTCGGTGACGAAAAAAATTGATAAAACCTAAAGAAAAAACGATGTCTTTGATTTTTACTACAAAAAGAAAACGATGTCCTTGATTTTAACTACAAAAAGCCGAGCTATTCACGTTTTGAACAAAGCGTCCTATTGCAAAAACGCAGTTCTTCAAAAATCTAGTTTAAAGTTTTGGAAACATGATCGTTTCTTGGTGACAGTACCTAACAAAAGCCCTTGTAACTAGAAGTTATTTCGAATATCTGCAAGATCGTGGAATCGTTTGAAAACTAAGAAATTGGAAAGTATTTGGAATTAATAAAAAAAATATTCAAATTCTGGACCCTTTTCGTATTTTCTAGCGTATTTTCTACTAACGTCAATTACGATTTGTCCATAGAGGACTAGAAGCCGGGAATCTCCTAATAAAAATTTTTTATTCGGTGACGAAAAAAATTGATAAAACCTAAAGAAAAAACGATGTCTTTGATTTTTACTACAAAAAGAAAACGATGTCCTTGATTTTAACTACAAAAAGCCGAGCTATTCACGTTTTGAACAAAGCGTCCTATTGCAAAAACGCAGTTCTTCAAAAATCTAGTTTAAAGTTTTGGAAACATGATCGTTTCTTGGTGACAGTACCTAACAAAAGCCCTTGTAACTAGAAGTTATTTCGAATATCTGCAAGATCGTGGAATCGTTTGAAAACTAAGAAATTGGAAAGTATTTGGAATTAATAAAAAAAATATTCAAATTCTGGACCCTTTTCGTATTTTCTAGCGTATTTTCTACTAACGTCAATTACGATTTGTCCATAGAGGACTAGAAGCCGGGAATCTCCTAATAAAAATTTTTTATTCGGTGACGAAAAAAATTGATAAAACCTAAAGAAAAAACGATGTCTTTGATTTTTACTACAAAAAGAAAACGATGTCCTTGATTTTAACTACAAAAAGCCGAGCTATTCACGTTTTGAACAAAGCGTCCTATTGCAAAAACGCAGTTCTTCAAAAATCTAGTTTAAAGTTTTGGAAACATGATCGTTTCTTGGTGACAGTACCTAACAAAAGCCCTTGTAACTAGAAGTTATTTCGAATATCTGCAAGATCGTGGAATCGTTTGAAAACTAAGAAATTGGAAAGTATTTGGAATTAATAAAAAAAATATTCATATTCTGGACCCTTTTCGTATTTTCTAGCGTATTTTCTACTAACGTCAATTACGATTTGTCCATAGAGGACTAGAAGCCGGGAATCTCCTAATCAAAATTTTTTATTCGGAAACGAAAAAAATTGATAAAACCTGAAGAAAAAACGATGTCCTTGATTTTTATTACAAAAAGAAAACGATGTCCTTGATTTTAACTACAAAAAGCCAACCAGCGACTGCTGATGTCCCATCCTGTCAGCTTCAAATGGTTTCTTGCTGTGATAAGTTAATGGCGTGTGTCATGCCTAATGGGCACCTGCAGTACTGACTCTTCTCCCCTACCCCATGCTTCCTACTGAGGCTAGTATCCATTCCATACAATATGCACAGAGGTTCCTTATGCATAAGTTGATCATTCATTTCCATTTCCTCTCTTTTGTAAAATTCAGCTTCAATCTCTGAGACAACGCTTGAATTATCCAAGCAGAATTGCCACAATTGGTTGCAACTGAATTTTTTGGGCTCTGTTGTTAAGTGAGTTGTAAAAATTATTTGTATTTCATTGTATTTTGGGAAAAGAAACAACAAATCTAGTTGCCTTATAAGATTATATTTAGTCAGTCATCATATATTTTGATTTCGACCAATCGCGACATCCCAGACATCAATGTTGCACTACTTTACTGACAGGTGTAAAGCTTCCCTTTAATTTGTCATGGATTACCTTTTTAGCGTACTTGTAAAATTCAGAAACTTCGGCACCATATATTTGGATATTTTACGCACTTAATTTCCCATACTATATGGGAAAAATTGAGTTCCATATGTTCTCCTTTATCTATCTATTTTTGACTATATTGAGTTTAGTGTAATATCTTTAAGACGTCTATAAAATACAAAGCAATTATATTTTATCTCTCCCACTGTCGGTATTTTTACATGCATTTTAACATGCTCGAAAGAGCTTCATTCGCTGCTTTTACGGTTATTTTATCTGGTTTCAAGCGAAAATAGGTCAAGAATAAATGAGATCACACTTAAAAATATTTTTTTAAAGATATGGTGTTCGTATCTCTGAGTTCCCTTGATAATTTTGTTCATTTGCTAAAATAATTAAAAAACTAAAGAAAATTACTAATCCCCATGGAAACAATAGTAAAAAACATATACCTGTATATTTTCTTTTAGTCTCTTGGGATTAATGCTTTTAGGAATTGCAATTATACCTCTTTGCACCAAGTATCGAAGCAAAATCTGAAACAATATTTAAAATATACATGATTAGATTCTTTTGTAAAATGTTTCTGTAGTTAAAATTTTAAATAATTTTAAAATGGTTTGTTTTAAAGTTTATTTTAAGGCAAGGCTCATCTTGGAACGTATTTTTGCTTGGTAAATATGACAGCGCAATCCATATGGTCTGCGTACAAATGAAACATAGTCAAAAATTTCAAGATATGCGTTTTAAGCTTTTTCTTTACCAGAATGTGGTGATTTTTAGACTAGCGAAGTGCGTCCATTAAGTTATTTTTTCATTGCATGGTAAGTTTTCTTCTTGAAAAACACACTTGGTGAGCAGAACTTTCCCCATTCGTTTTTATGAGAACAGTGTCTTTTGACTTGGTGTGTGTTTCATTCAATATAGTATAATATAGAAAATTAAAAATATTACGAGTTCAAGTGTTGTTCTCTTTATCTTCATACAACTGATAGATACCAGCAAAAAAGGAGGGCTTCTGGGGCCAAAGCCTCTGCCTTTTTTCAACGTGTCAAAAGTGTATTTATGTAAAACTTGGGAAGGGTAAAAAGGTTAAATTCCTAAAACAATGAAAAATTAACGTTTGCTTGGAACTCAAATTCATCTTCAGCCACGGCACTACTTTCTGGAAATTATTCTAGTCCACTATAACAATCCAAGAAAGGCTTTAGAGATGTGACTGGTATAATGTTTTACTGTAAATAGTGAAGCATATTATTTCAAGAATAATTTAGCATCAATTAACCTTTAGACTACGGCTAGTACAGCAGTTATACTTGATCACGCCAAGTAAGAATTTAGACTACGGCCAGAACATCAATTGTACCTTGAAAGTTATGAAAATCGCGCCAAGAAAGAACCGATCCAGTTGTATTTATAGCAGTAGTCAAAAGGTTAAATAGCCTGTTATGGAACCGTGTCTTTGAGAGAGAGAGAGAGAGAGAAAGAGAGAAAGAGGAGAGAGAAGAGAAATCTTTTGATGTCCAATAACTGGCAAAATTCATTCGTAAGCGGTTATTAAACAACGAAATAATAATATTAGTTTCGTGTAACATAATTGAATGGAAGGAGTGTTCATACAAATAATTCGAAAAGTCTTCCTAGCTATCCAATTTTTTTGTTCATTTCGGCCCCTGTTTTTAACAATTTCTCTGTACATTACCGCCGGTGGATACTAGTTTTAATTAATTAATTCATCCCATTAATGTACTAGCTTAAATTCTTGAATACATTAGAATCTGGCAATATACTTGACTACCCGAATCTGACAGTGTTAGTGTTTTTACGCTTCGCGCCGATTTCGAGGACTTGCAAACATTCTTTTAAAAAGAGGCAAAAAGTGAAGTTCAACAGTTAAGCTGGGATTGGAGTGATGTTGATAGTTGATTAATTATGAGATACTATTGATGTTGATAGTTGTATTGATGTTGAGATTGTACTGATGTTGAGATTGTATTGATGTAGAGATTGTATTGATGTTGATAGAGAGTTGATTGATGTTGAGATTGTATTGATGTTGATAGTTGATTGATGTAGCCTACTGTATTTAAAATCTTAGTAATAAATGTTGTTCTGTGTTAACGAGCGTTTCAGTTCTTGTTGTCTTTGAAAAGCAAAAACCTTAACCCTAGACGACCGAGCAGAATGGGCAAGATTGAAATTCGCAAGTTGTGAACTTCTAAACCAACAATGCGATGACGTTGACGACAAGTGAAAAATCTCGACTGTTCGTTTTCTTCTTCCGGAACTTCAAGATATTCACAAATGAACTAAGTCAACCTTGTGTAAAAGTATCCGGATATCGCGCCGATCTTGTCTAAGTGGAAAAGCCGCCTTGGTTTTATAGCAACAGTCACCCTGACAACTTTTTAGAAAATGGCATATTTAGGGAAAGGTCTTAAGGAAGACTTAAAAATACGGGCTAATGAGGTAGGGTTAGAAACGAACCCTAATTCAAAGTAATTTATCTGAAGAAGGACCATTCTTCAAAGTTTGGATTACGATGAGGAAATTTGCAAGATGTTGAATAGTATTATCGACACAAGGAAACGAAAAGACACTCTAGAAGAATAGAAACGAAAAGATGCAACAGAGTTCGAGCTTGAAAAGTTGAGGATTGAAGCCAAATTTGGGATTCCCATAAACACTGATGGTATTGCACCAGCAGCCCTGAAAACAGTCTTTGATAAAAGCGGTATTAATTATTAAGGTATTAAAAAGGAGAAAGTAATCCTATTTCTAAAAAGTGAGAATAACTATAAATAGTGGAGTGTTGCAAATGAAGAAATGGTTGCTTTTATGGAAAGCAAAAATGATGATACAGATTGTGATGTTGAAAACGAAGTAGTTTTTGCAAAATGCAAGAATGAAGATACAGATAAGGATGAAATATTTGAAGAAAGCAAGAGAGAATCACGATAAAAACGTAGAAATATTGAAAAGGAGGAAAGAATTACATTTTGGAAAACGAAAATGGTGATACAGATAGGAATATATTGAAAACCAGGAAGAAACGGAATTTTTGGAAAACAGGAAGAATGATACAAATAGGAATGTCGAAAATGTAGAAAAGAGCTTTCTGGGAAGCGAGAACAGCGATAAAAATTGGAGTGTGGAATTAAGGGGAAAATGGCATTTAGAAAATGAGGAAGATGTGGCATTTGGGAAAACCGAGAACGATGCACATAAGAATGCCGAAAAAGATAACATAATGGAATTTTGGGAAAATAAGAAGAATAATACAGACCGGAATGTAGAGGAAGAGGTATCGATGGAAATCATGCATGTCGATACCGGTGCGAATTTTGCAAAGTTGGGGGAAATGTTACGTGAGGAACTCGACAAAGGCGCTAAAGATAAGAACGTTGGAAAAGAGAGAACAGAATGGAATTTTGAGAAAGTAGGAAGAATGATATATACAGGAATGTAGAGGAAGAGGTATCGATGGAAATCAAGCACGTTGATGCCGGTGCGAATGTTTCAAAGTTGGAGGAAATGTCATTTAAGGAACTCGAGAAAGGAGCTAAGGATAAGAATGTTGGAAAAGAGAACATAATGGAATTTTGTGAAAGTAAGAATGATACAGACAGGAAACTGAGGAATTTGAGCATAGTGATTACGACTATATTGCTTCATTAGATCAGGGTTTTAATACACATTTTTGTCGACAAATTGCTTAAATTGAGGTTCGACTTTATTTGTTTAGTCTTGTTCTATTGCGAGCGAACAAATATACCTCGGCGATTTACTGTTCGCTTACCACAACTAATTTTGAGGTTATTTCTCAAAATAAACACTTTCGGAAACGAAACCTTTCGTCGGAAACTGTTCGCTCGAGTTATAATATATGCCTTTGAGGGGGTCAACAGATCCCACGAAATATATAAGATTAAGAACAGTAATGAGTTATTCTGAACCTAGAAATTTCAAATTTACCATCGCCTCTGGAGCATTTCAATAAAGGAGCTCTTTATTTAAGTATCCAAATATGGAGCAAACACATTTATTCAGAAGACGTGGGTATAACAGGCACGCTGCTTAGCATATAGCGGCAGTTTTAGTTAATATATATGCAAAACTGAAGGAACGTTTCGAAACAGCGATGAAAATATTTGTTCGGAGCCTCAAACAAAATTACGAATTCAACAAGATTTTATATCTCAGGCATATTAGGAGAGTGAATAACCGAAATTTATATTATTTTTTGCCGTTTCAAGTATCGACACGGTTTTTTGACGGGAACTCTTGTGATATTAGATTTTTAACCTCAGTTGAAAGTTTAGGTGTAATTATTAAACTGTACAAAACCAACCGAATATCAAGGAACACGCGAAGAAAGATCGTTAAACTTATTTGAAAAATCTGTCTTGGTCACCGAACTTACGATGTATGCTAAGAAAAATGAGTAAATTATGTTTTCACTTATTCAAGTAATTTCATGTTGTTCTCCAATTTGGTGAGTTAGACAAGTCACTCAACTGACACTCTATTCCATTCCAAAAAAAGCATTTATATTCAATTAGGCTTGAAACAAGATTTAAGTTTAAACTTGCAACAGTTTGTAATGCTAAAAAATGTTTCAACTCGTAATAATAAAATATAAGTTAGATCGCTGATGGTCAATGCTTGAGGTGTTAGTACTGTCTGGTCTTCCACGAGAACTGCTCACGACACCAAGTGAAAGTGGTGACGGTCGCTACAGAAACAGGGCTCGTTCATTTTGAGAAGGGGTGACTCTAGAGGATGACGTAATTTTATTTAGGTTTTGCAAATATTGGCACGAAAAGGTTTAGTACATCTATCTATAGGTAAACCCTTGTCATTAAGCGTGCCAATGCGACAAACTTGAAAATTAAACTAGGATACGGTCCGTTTCTACGGCAACAGACAGGGATAGATTTTGTGCCTGTCTGTGTTTGTGGTAGACAAACGTTGAATTTTTTTTAATCTCCCAATTTTTTGAAATCATACGTGCAGTTTTTCAAAGTGCCTTAATGATCTTTAAATGATAGTTAACCAAACCTTAAAAATTTTAACCTTAAATGATAGCTGCATAAGCATCGAATGATGAAATATTATTTTGAAATCGATTTTAGAGAATGGGAGAACGTGCATATACTTTGGGGTATTCCAGATGTTTAATGAAAATGCTAAAAATCGATCAATAGATATGTAAGTAAAGTAAAATCTTAAGCGTTTTACTGATGTCAAAAGGGATCGATGTTCATACTAAATGAAACCAAATTTGGTAAATGTAATGGTGAATAATGTAAAAGTTTTAAACTTTCTGTCATAACTTATTAATTTTAATATTTGACGAATATACAATTATGCAGTTTAACTTTTAAATTTATTTCATAGTAGGTGCATCGAAGCATTGTATCGGGAAAATAATTCTAAACTCTTACCTGAGCTTGGGATTTTCCCAGTTTCGCGCACAGGGTTTTTAGCTTTGGGTCATCCAATAATCTCTGCTCTTTACTTTCACCAGAACTACAATACATTAAACAAACGTTTAGTTTAATGTGAAGTAGAATAAAACTCAATCCTTTTACTATATGAATGTTACATGAAATAAAACTGGATTAATAATTGCATGAAAGTTGCAAATTGGTGTCGTTCTTATTTATTTTGAAAATGATCATCAGTTGGTAACATAAGAGACATATGACTTTTGATGAGCCAAAAAATGAATGAATATTAATGCATGCGGAAACCTCTCAATTTAAACGGTAAAAATTCCAAATGTTCCATATTCTCTAGACTATTAGGAATTTTTATTAAAACTACTTTTTTTCTAATTGAATCCCAACAGAATATCAAAGCTGAGTTCTTAATATTTGTCAATATATGAATTAACCTTTTATTATTTTCAAATAACCTCTTTTATTTCCAATTATTTAATGTGGCCTTTAAGTGAAATTTTTGTCTTCAGGTTAATGTACTCATTTTCCGTTTTAACAAAAAAAAATATTTTATTACACATAATGAAAAAGATTGAAATCTCCTCAACATATATAGTCCAGTCAGTAGATACATTGTACCTTGCAAAAGATGGAGTAGAAGTTTTTTTTTTTGTAATTGTATATATTGGTACCAACATGAAAAAACAAAGTTATCCAATATAGCAGACTTCGGAAAAACTTTTAGCGGCCGAAAAACCGCGAAAATTTACTACTTTTTGGGGTTTCTTCGACATATCTCAGAAATGGTTGAATTCAGCGATACTTTTCTTATAGAAAGTTTAAAGAGGATAAAATTTCCTACAATTTTCATCATTGCAACTTTTTTGTAGTACGAATGGCAAACGCGTTACACATTCTACAAAGTCGGCATTTTTTCTCAACAATTGAAGTTCCTAATTGTGAACGTTCTGAACTTGCAAATGATTAATGCATATGATCAAGTCATTATACTCACAGTCTGTACCAATACAACCTCTCTGAAGTATATTGTAGCAAAATTTAGATATACTTTGTGCGCTCTAGAATGTAAGGGACCCACTGCAAAATTATATCTTCAATACTTTCGTATGGAAACACTCCCCAAACAGTTTATCGAGGCTGAGCGGCCAGGCAACTGAAAGCTTCATCTTGACACCGTTTAAAAACCACTACCATTTTTCCAAGCAGCTGGACATTTCTTATACGCTAAAAGTGCGCACCTCTACCTCCAGGACATGTTGAAACTAGAACAATTAATGGACCCAACTGAATTTCACGATTTTACCACCAAAGGTAAGTTTACCATAACACGCTCTAAGAAGTACTGGTGTGGAGTTTGGTCAGATAAACCCTTGAGACAACACGTAAGAAAAATATAAAATCCTGTGGAGGGATTACACGTGGAAGAGGATTTTCAGACAACGTTTTGGCAAAATGGACTTTGGCAATGATAGTCATGCTGTACGTTTGTGATGAAATTGAAAATTTCTGTGACATACATTATGAAACATCAGAGCAGCATGTGGACATGCGAAGTTCTCGTATCGACAGAGATAGAAGTGACACAATTAAAGTGCTGGAGTGGCTTTCACAACACCCACCCCTCTTTTCAGACATTGACACCATATGGTCTTTGGCATAAGAAGTTGGCATGGAAATTGTTACGAAAATGTTCGCTTATGGCAATTTTAAAAATGTGACTTTCAAGAGGAAGCACGTGGTAGTAACCCTAACAACTGTTGTTAATAGTTTTAAAGCAGGATCCCTCAAAGTAACTGTTATTGATCCACTTACACTTTTCCAAATATAGTGCCTTTCGAAACAGTCTGATGAAGACGTGGTTTTTCCAAAAGTTCTCCCGGGGTCGGCCATGTTGGATAGCTTTTTTTTTCATATTGTGTGTGTGGTACTAATATATACAAATTAGAAAACAAATCTTCAACCCCTTTTACCTTTTGCAAGGCAAGCCTTTTTTTCATACCTATTGACCGGACTAATAAGCGAACGACAGTTTTAATAAGAAAGTATTTAACACAAAAATATAACAAAAATGGAATAAGTTCACTTTAGTCCAAGGGGGTCCAATCCACGGTCCTAGTCATATAGTAATGCGGCTCTACAAGATTGAAAACTTTTAAATTAACATGCGATTTTTTTAGCAATATTTTTTTTATGAGCTCTGGATTTATCTTCAAAATCCCTCGCTTCACAATCACTTCTTGTTCGTGTTATCGCTTTTTGGTAGTATCTACTTTTCTGAACAACTATTTTCGAGGAGTAAAATTTAAAATTTTTTTCTGACGAATGTCACGAGAACAACCCCTTCCATGAACCAGACATGGATGTATTAGTTTCACTATACTAAGATCAAATATCCCGCTAGTTTATGTTTATGCTGTCCTCTTTTTTAAATGTAACATTAAAAAATATGAAAAATAAAGGATTTTTTTTCATTTAAATCCACCAACTATATTATATTTTATATGCTACCCAAAACAATTTTTCTTGACTCATTTCGGCGACACAGGCAATCCTAAATGTTGGACACCCATGCTTTAGTTCAAATGGAAAAGTTTCAAAACGTGACATAAATATAAAAAAAGAGGATAAAAACAATCTATACTTATTTGCGGTCTTACTTTATTACTTAGGTCAAACAAACAGTCCATCTGTATCAGAACCAAAGTAAACAATAGATATTGTGTTTATGACCATAAACATCTTGTTTTCATCTTTATTAGTCAATGTAAAGATAAAAGACATTTTTTTACTTAAAAAACATTAATTTTACTACACATTTATATGCAGCGCGAGATAATTTTTCTTCCCCCAATGCGGCACAGGCAATACAAAATGTCGGACACCCCTACTTTAGTTAAAACTTCGAAGATTCAAAAAATGACGTAAAGATTAAAACAAGTCGATAAAAACGGTCTATAGCTATTTAGGTCTATGGCCAAATTAAACAAGAGAAATTTTGTTAAATTTGGTATCCGTCAATTTAACAAAATTTCTCTTTTGTGTCTCTCTTTTCAGTATTTATTAGTAATTTTTCGAAGCTTTTATATTTCGACAGTACATTTGGCTAAGGTTTTTATCTTTTACGATAGCTACACTTTATAATGAAGCTTAAAAATTGCAAACAAGAAGTCGTATAGTGAAGTGATGTCGGAAGAGAGAGAGGGACAGAATACCTGAATTCTTGTTGCCCAGGAGCACCTATTGGAGAGTATGCAGTGAGAGCTATTTTTAGCTTTTTACAAAGCTCGTGCAAATCGAATTGAGGAAGATAAGCATGACATTCCACCTAAAAGAAAAAAGACACATTTTAGTCCTTATGGATAGCTGAAAACCAAGTGCGTATTTCACACGACCATGAAAAATACCATTGAATTCTTAGAAATGTTATCAAACTTCCAAAGAAAAAATATAATGTATAAATCTATCATCTTATCTCTGATATTAATAATGAAAGCGAATTTATTTAAATTTTTAACAGTCCCTTCTCACAGGCCGTTAGTTACATTATGCAACAAGGGAAATGAATGTAACTAAACGGCCCTCATCTCACAACTGGTTTTGAATACGAATTCAACTTAACTACACCACTGTGGGTGTGTTTATCCTTGAATCTGAGAAGCACTATTGTTTAAGAAAAGATCGTTAAATACTTAACCTTGAAACTTGAGATGATTGTCGGATTTTCCTGACTTCTTTTGTGAGTGCCTTTTAGAGGATGCAAACTTCATTAGTGAGCATTCAATTTTGTAAAAGCAGGAACTTGGTTTGATAGATTACAAAGCGAAGCATCCTCTTCAATATTTTCACCATTTAGCAAAATAAAATTACAAATCTAACACGCTTTATTTTTTCTCATTTTTAAATGTTTTGAAACAATAAAAAATCTTTAATAGAAGGTATGCTATATTAGCACTGTAAAAAAAAAAACCAATGTTTGAATAGTTGAGCTTAATTCATGCCATAAAAGAACATTTTGCCTCTTTTTGCAATTGAATCACCACTACAATGTTTATATCTACAGACAATTAATTTGACGTCAAAAATTTTATTAAATCGTCTAAAAGTTTATGTGCTGAATAATTATATCTAAACGTAGAAATTTGAGCTAACATCTTTTAATTTCAATGAGATCTGTTTTTCTCTTGAAACGCATGCAATTATTCAACCTTTTATGTGCAAAATATGCGTTAAAATACTTTATTTTAAAAGCTTTATCATCTACAAACACACTAAAATACATTCCTTTTAGCTAAACTGGCTATAAAAGGAATATATCTAACGAGTTTTTTTTAGTAGAGAATTCTAAGTTTTGGAATAAAACTCCGAAAGAGTTATTGTTCCGTAGATTTTAATGACGCAAACAATGTATAGTGTTTGTTTTTATGCTCCATAGCGGACGATAAATCCAAAACAGGAAATGACATATAAAAATAAAAACAGAAAAATTCACATCGAGAAATTTCAACTCGACTCCACTCAACAATGAGCAAACGAAAATACATTGTTAGTCTTTTTTTTAGTTTTGCACAACAGTTTTTAATGTTATCGTCGTGGATGTAAGTTTTTCCAAAGCAAAATTCACTTCAGCTTCAAAAGGGTAAGGAAATGTTTTATTCCGAATGTTTTTAAAGGTATTCTTACTTGCAAAACTGAGGGTTTTATTCTTGCTGCATCATATATTCGCTGAATTTGCTGACTGTTGAAATTGGAAATCCCAATCGATTTTACCAATCCTTTATCAACTAGACTCTCCATTACCTAAAGCAAAAAAAGAAAAATCATGAGCTTCGTATTTCAAAATATTCCAAAGTATTTGTTAAAGGCGAGAGGATTTTTTACCAATTATTCTAGTATCTCGCATTTGATACTGCTCTGTAAATGATGGCACAGATATAAAAATTGTAAACTTATTTTTAGTTGACTTTTCAATGCTACATTTAAAATTATGCATTTAGTTGAAAAAAGGACGCGAGGCACTTAAATTCTCTAATTGAAATCGGAATGTCTTTTCAATTTATTATTACATTAAAAAAAATTAATTTTCTTTCGATGGAATACAACATCAATGCATCCCACATTTCAAGAAACATAACTCCAATAAATTTTTATTTTAGAGAGCGAAACTAATAAGTTCAGAATTTTTATTTTCGTGTTGAGAAAGTTTTGTGAAATTTTTATTTTTTATTACTAGGGGGCTCCACCTTCTTCTCGCAATCGCTCGTCAACCCCCGATGATTGCTACGCAATCATATTTAGTTCGCTTAGCGAACTACACTTTTCAACAGGGGATTGCTTCACAATCCATCCCCATTTGGATCGCTGCTGGATTGATCCTGGACTCATTGCGATATTTATCGCTTGCGCCCGAGTAATGGAAAATTGCCTACTCTTTTTGCGAGATTAGCGGAACCTTATATAAGCCGATTCCAGTACTTTAGCTTTAGAAAACGTTCCAAAAATTCTCGGCTTATACTCGGAAATATAGTGTAAATAAAAAAAAAATGTTTTAAAAAATGTCAAGAACAAAACATCTAATTTCCACATAAAAAATGGAATATTTTAGCATAACATATTGTTAAAATTCAAAGAAAATCTCATAATTTTAAATGTTTTAGTTGATTAGTGTTGTTTGTTGTAATAGTACTTTTTAGGATTTTCATATTTGACTAATGCTATGGAAACGGCGACCGAATTCGCCGGTTCTTCTAAAAACATTGTAAACTTTCTAGCGCGGGCTCTCAAATTGTATGAATGAATTAATTAAAAAATATAAATGTGTGTTTATAGTGTGCGCGCGCTCCAAATTCATTAGCCCGTTGAACCATAAGTCTCGCTGTCACGTGACTCGCTATCTACCAATCACAAAGCGAATAAACCTGAAAAAGACCGAAATTTTTTCTTTTATAATAGATAGACACATTTGCATTAATATTGTTTGTATAAAAATTTACACTTGAGGACATTCTTTTAACAAAACGCATGTTTTTTTAACGAACAGTTTAATAATAATAATTTATTGGGTAATTACTAGCCCTCCAAAAGTCATAAGCGCTCGAGAGGGAAATAATACTGTATGCTAGTGATTCTGACGTAATGATATAGATATTGCTTTAATTTTAATATTTCCGCCTTCATTAATGAGAGTTTTTTTTCAGTACAAACAGACCAGATGGTCTACGATTTTATATCTACTGTCCAAAAGCTCTCGTATGATTCATATCGGGTTATCTTAAAATGCAGTTTATCGCCGCTTTGGCATAAATCGTTGACCTAGAACAGAAACTCACTAACAGAGGCATTTTTTTGACCCTAAATTATTTTCTTCCACGATGATGAGAATTTAATTGTACTTTATTTGATAAAAGACAGTATATATAACACTTTCAAAATTATTTACAAATAGTTAGTCTTTAAATAGATTGCTGTAAAAAGTTTTGTCAGTGAATGAGTTTCTGCTTCAAGATTATGATTTCATTTTGGAATTCATTCGGAATTGTTATTGGCGAAGTGTCGAAATCGTATTCGAAACACAAGTCAAGTGACTCCACGAACAGAATATATACATTCAGAAATACGTTCTGCCGCATAAAGCCATCTTTATTTAGCTTGGTAGAAAAAGTCTCGCATTGTCCGGTTCTGGAAAGTTGGCATTTGAGTTACGTAGTTTCGAACAAATCTATGCGTTAAATGAAGTGACAGGTGAAACATAAATAATGCGCTCACACAATTGACGCCTATAGCGTAGTTTCCGGTTTCGAGTTTTATCGTTCGACTAGCTGAATAAACCGGCGTTGCTCCGGTTCCAAATATGACCGCGACAGCTAAAATATGACCGCGACATTTCCCTGTGTTAACTCATACAGAAACCCTGTAGAACGTGTTTTCTTGTCCATGTTCAATTATTGTAGAAAAACAAACTTTAGATTTTAAAATTGGAGCTTCGAGGGGTACTTTAGGACTACCTGTGTGCCAATTTTCATGGCTTCAGATTGGTCTGAAGACAGAAAAAAAAAAAGCCTTTTTTTCCCCACAATGTTCTAAAGTATAAGTATACCAAATTTGGTGTGGATTGGTCAAACGGTGTAGATTTGTACAGAGAATATATACACCACGCACATCCTTTTTTATATATCGCACCCCGGCAAAAAAAGTGACAGAATTAAAAAAATAAACATTTTGATGTTATGTCATTAAAAAATATGTATGAAGTGCCCAGAGTTTAACATTACTATTCTATAGAATATAATAGAATTTACCACCATAAATACTTACCTAATATTTAAAAGAAGCCTATACTATTTCAATATGTTTTATAGTATCCTTTAAGTTAATGGTTCTCAAATTCTGCAATTTTGAACTGTGTCACTTTTCTTGCCGGGGTACGATATGTAAATAGTGCAAGAGATAGCGTACTGGTTGATTTATTTACCGTGGTGCGAGGTCCAGATTTGGCCGAGTAATGTTTTTCCCTTCAAGTAAATGGACTAACCCACTGAGCCTCGATTGATGACTGGGAAATAAAATAGTGACGGTTGGCGCTCTTCAAACACATGTGTTTGCTTATTTTCCTTTGGCTCTAGCTTAGTACCATGGCCACCCTAACTACAGGGCTAAATGGGCTATAGCCCAGGGGCGCCAGCCGTTTGGGGCGACAATTTTGCTTGCACTAAAATCAGTTTGACTGCTGGAGACCAGCGAGCGCATGACTAACTATAGTGACTTTTTCTAGTTCTGATACTTTTAAAACTTCACCGGTCACCCTTCTTCCGCTTCCCCTCCCGTGTATTTTCTTATGAAGAGGGGGGTGCATTATTGTTAGTAGCCCACGGGTGCACAATAAAATTGGAGGGACCTGCTTAGTACCATTGTACAAGTGAACTCACTCAGGGTAATCTACCTCCATACACGAGCATCACCATAGCAGAAACTGACCATTGAGCGACAAAGCAAATTCAATGTTTTTGTAACATCCTACACATTAATTATCTCTGATATATCTCGATTGTGTATAAACCGTAAATTTTTGTATAAACCGTAACCAACCTTTACGAAATTCTAAACTGGCTTGCTTTGGCTTTTTAATGCTTTTCACCAGCCACAACTCTACTTGCAGATTTTAATTCAGATTTTAAAAAAATTCACATCTAACTGTATGCTTCCTTTTAATAATATCAGCTCGATTCACTTGTTTTTCAAAATGGTTATATTTCTATACCCGATTATGAGATATGTTTCCACTGAGTCTAAATACGAGGCCAAGATAGTTTTTACTTTTTTTAAGTGTGTAAATGAACCATTTTTTGAGATTCGTCATTTTTTACTGGATAACGTTTTTTCCACATTACTAAAACTGTATGAATTCGGTAAGAAAAAAAATCAATATGGCATCCTTCTCTTTAATGGTAAACTAGAAAAACGCCCTTTCGTTGAAGTGAAAAAATTCATGGTAGTGGTTGACTTAAAGCACATGACTTAAAATATTTTAAAACAAGCCTCGTATGTAAGTTTTAAGGGTAATTTCTTAATAACTAAATATTCATTTAATAACTAAATATTTCTTTATAAAACTTTAAAAATGTAATTTAACTTCATTGTTTAGAAAGGAGTGGCACCATGAGTGGTATCTTCGCTCGAATATTCAATATTCAATGTAACGGAATGTTTCAACCATTTACCACATTTAGGAAAAACTCTGTTCGCAAAAACCATTGAATTATTTTACATCTCTTCTGGTAAATATAGATATTCTCTAACAACTCTTTTTAATAAAAAAAAAACTGTGATGAATACCTCGAAACTGAATACCTATCGACAGTCTCATTTCTTGTATTAGAGTCGTTATTGTGTTTATAGCAAATGAAATAAAAGTGCTGCTTTCAAAAAATACGATCACTTTACTAAATATACATCACGTGTACTCCACTTTCGGTCAGCTTAATCTATTAGAGTTTTATGGCTGTTTCTTGTTGCAATACACTTACTGGTAGTTTTACGTGGCATAATAAATTGACAATCAAAACATCCTACCAATGGTGAAGAAAGAAGTAATAGAATCGTGCTTACTCGCCATGTTTCAACCAGGTTGACTGTTTCATCACCGTCAAAGACACCGTTCTTCATTGGGAAAAAGGCAAAGTCATCATCTGAGCGCTGTAATATACATACAATGAAAATAATTAGGCATATTCTACCTTATGCATCAGGGAGAAATATTCATTATTGAATGTTTATTTATGGCAATCATTAGTCAGCACGTGAGATAAAACACTGATAATAATAGTTCCTATGACCTGCATTGTCTATCAAGCTAAATATAGATGACGGTAGTGTTCCTGCAGTGATACTTTTCTTGTACTTTTATGAACGTGGCCTCAGTTTGCTTGTTTTTCAAAAACGATTAAAGTGCATCGGCAGCAAAAATTCCAAAGAATAAATATCGAAGTGATGTATGATATTTGATGGGTCAACACCAATTAGATTAAACGCCAAATTTTGTCCTAACAGCGATAAATTACATTTTAAGATAACCCCGATAGGTAACATGCGAGAGCGTTTGCTCAGCAGAAGTAATATACTAAGTATACCACACAGACTCGCTATTGCTCATAGTAAATTCTCCCTGATTTGTTAGTTTGCACTGCTGTTATACAAGACGAAGAGTGTGTACCTACATCACTAAAACAGGTTTCGGATATTAATTTAGCAATTAGTGACATAACTAACAGGAAGAGTGAGAACAGAAGAAACTTTTGTTAACAGTTTTGGGAGTTGGAAGTGTGAATTCAGCTCTAGCGAAGTTTGTAAAAAGAAACAGTGGGTTTATACACAAGAAAAAAAAAATTAAGTTTCCGATGAAAACGTCATGCAAAGAATGGTATATTAAGTAAGCAAGCATGGAAAAATTCTAGATTTTCAATAGTTGATTTGATTAGACACATATAACTCATTATTTCAGATAACGATGCATTTTTACATTCTCATGTACATTAAAAATTTGCTATTTATCTTGAATGCAAAAAAAATAGTGCGGTGAAAGATAACGTGAAACTACACCATAGATCAAATACTCTCACTCATTAGTGGCGTTATCTAATGTAAAGCTATAAAACGAAAAAATAATTGGTTCTGGAGTTTTTTATGGCAACTTTCTCAAACTAAAATCTCTTTCTTTGCTCAATTTTCAAGCCTGGAAGTAACTTAAAAATAACCCACTGTTCGCATTAAAGTGTATTTGACGAAGCAGCCAATCCAAGTCCCTTTCGAAGATTAAATTACATTTTTATTTGGTAGTCATGAATTAAGGGTGTGATTTGGTTGTCTTGATAGCAGTATTATAAGATCAGTTGGACGTTTGCTTTATGAAAAACTAAAAAATCCGCCAAATAGAAGTTGCACTTCTATCCAAGTGTTTTGTATTCAACAACCAATTCAACACTCGTGCGTTCGAGTTCTGGCCAGGGCATGGGTGTTCGAAGAGGTTCGCAATGCATTTCAAGCCTCACTTTCCTTAAAAATGCGCATATTGTTGACTTCCGTGAAGGCATCTGGTATATACACGTTAAATGCATAGGCCACTAAGTCTTTTCAATTTGGTGGGAGTGAATGCATCCTGCTGCTCGTATGAGTCCTCGTTCTAAATTTAGTATGCTTTCTCGCCTCTAACCTTACAGTGATGTGGATTGTAAAACAAACTTATTATGTATGGTTATGTTCTTTTTTATGTTACAATTTGTAAGCTAATTTATGTACTTTTCATCTTTAAATTATTTACCTGGAAATTGTATGATGAAAACTTAGTGTCCGTGGGCAACCCCATCTATGAACAGAGAGAGGTAATTTCCTTAAGGAACCCCACTTTATAATTTAGTTTTGCTTTTAATGAAATATCCAGAAGGGTCCATCACACTGATGGTACTCTTAAGAACAGGCTCGGAAAAACTTCTGGTGGTTATCTGGTTGTAAACAAAGTCATAGTTCCGTTCTGATCAGCCTTCGTGCAGAAAAGCAAAAACAGGACCCGTAGAGCGACAAAACCGAACACCTGAACCCGTATATCAAGAAAGATCAAGACTATATTTTGAAGCATTTAGCAGATACCCCAAATACACTCCGAATCCCAGTACAATTTAAATGAAGCCCCCTTCCCCATCTTGTGCGATTATATCGTCGGCTTAAACGAGAAAACCCACGAAGTTAAAAAATATAATTGTGTGAAAATGAAGGAAACAATTCTACTCATTATGCTATATTCACCAAATGTGCTTCTTGCGGCGATATTTATCCTTCGTGTACAGAAATAATGACTTAGAGGATAAATGATAAGTCTAAAGATTATCACATTCTGATCTAGAACTGTTAATAAACGCATATCTGGAAATTTTTGACTTGGTGAGGTTCACTTGTAAGCCAACGATGTTTCTCAATTACTTAATGCTTGACTTTCATAGATGTATATAAATTTCCTTTTGTACAGTTATGTGCACTTTTATTACTTGCACAAACATAATAAAAAAGATTTACAGCATTTTGAACTTCGACAACAATGCATATAATGGTAGATAAATTTCACATTTTCCGCAGCCAGCTCTCAGGCATCGGTACTATTGTGCTGGAGAATTATGTTTGTGTGTGTGCGGGGGGGGGGGGGCAGAAATGTGTAACTGCTTTTAACTGAACCTACATGCGCTTTAATTTTTATTTAAACCTCTTGATGATTTATCGAAACTGCTTGTAGTGTCCAGCCTCCGGAGCAAAAACCTGTTCCAAACTGTCGCCCACTTCTGAGCAAGAGACGACTTGTTTTTACAACTTGGATTTTCATTCCCCTGGAGTAATGGGGCAGTTTTGTATCGACGAGATTTCTCGTCCTTAGCAAAAGTGACCAGATTTTGGACGATATCTTTCGTCGAAACACTTGGAAGGAGAAATTCTTTGGGAAATTATACTTTTTTTGATTCGATAAAAATCAGAGATATTCCCAAAGCGCTTCGATTAAAAATCCGAACATTCGGAATCGAACTAACACAGAAATTTTCACTAACTCCACGATAATGGATTACTTTTATAATTGTCCACGACGATAGATTACCATTATAATTAAAGTCCGTATTTTTTCCTACTTCGATCTTAATTCTATCTGGAGCAATGGGGCAGTTTTTTCTGAACGAGGTATCGCGTCATTAGCAAAACTGACCAGATCTTAGACGAGATATCTCATCGAAACACTTGGAGGGTCAATTCTTTCGATAATTATTCTCTTTTCGACTCGATAAAATTAGTCGCATTCCCAAAAGCACTTCGATTAAAACTCCTAACATTCAGAATCGAAATAATCCAGGCCTTTTCACTCACTCCACGATAATGGATTACTCTTATAATTAAAGTCCATATTTTAAAAGAACAGCGGCCGGGGAATTAGAAAACGCGCTCTGATCCTTAAACCCTATTCACGAAATTGATGGCACTTCCATAACGAAAGTGTTTTAATCTTGAAAACCCAGATCGACTCGGATTCGATTTACTGAAGTCTTTCATTTGCGCCGGGGAGGAGAACCGCTCTCTAATTATTATTAATGGGCCGAATAATGAGTGGACTACGTCAGTTTGTGAATAATGATACGAGCTCAGATTTTGCAGTATGCTAATGCATAATGTAGTGCCATCCATTTTCTCTACCTGAGGCCACGGAAAAGTAAGGACATCTGTTGTTGCTGTTAATGGACGGAGTGACATGGATCCTCATTTTTATTCCGCTATTTTTGGCCAAGAAAAAATAAGTTTCGCGACATAAAAATGCACTTAATGAAAAACGAAACAAAGCAGCTCTTCGAGAGAAAAAAATAATAAGTTACTGTTTTAATAAGGCTTTTTTGGATTAATTTGGGAAAAGGTTGGGGTAAGGTTTGGATGCATTTTTTTGTTGGAAACCATTAATTCTTTCTAAAAATACATAAGCTCTGAGGCCAGGGTCATCTATCTGGGGAAACAAAAGAAACAAGTGGCGGCCGATTCTTGAGCTCAAAGCCCGCAAAATTTCATCAGGAGATGGATGAATGTTTGGGTTTTATGGCGCAAGGCTGCGGTCAGTATACGAGAAAATTATGGTGGAAGTATGAAACCAACTAAGTTTTCAAGGAAACTATTTCCAGGGATCATCTATTAGAGGATTTTCACTAAAAAAAACCGATCAAACCAGACAGAAAACGATACGATTTTACTTCTTCTACCCAAATGCTCTAGTATAATACGTATAGGTAGTAATGGTAATTTTAGTTAACGTCGTACCAGAGCAACACAACGGGCTATTGACGACGGTCCGGGATCAGTCCCTTAAGGGTCAGTCCCTTAAGGATCCGAAGACAACACCTCGTAATTTTGAAACACGGTCAGATGACGAAGCAACACCTGAGCTTGTACCCCACTCTCCAAATTTCCACGCCAACCCGCCGACCAACCGGTATAGTGGTTAAGGTGTTAGCCTCTAGATCGGAAGGTTCCTGGTTCGAGTCCGGGTCCAGGCATGAATGTTTGTAAGCGTATGGTGTAGAGGCGGCTGGTGCACTTTAAATCTGTCGTGGCCGAAAGTCCTCACGTTGGGTTGGTGTGGAAGTTTGGAGAGTGGGGTGCCAGCTCAGGTGTTGCTTCGTCATCTGACCGTGGTTCAAAATTACGAGGTGTTGTCCTCGGATCTTTCCCTTAAGGGACTGATCCCGGACCGTCTTCAATAGCCCGTTGTGTTGCTCCAGTACGACGTTAACTAAAATTACCAAAAATTACCTATCCACGCCAACCCAACGATAATACGTATAGGTATGACATAAAATGTAGATTATCTCCGTTTTGACGACGTTCGACGTTTTTCTAATTGTCTGTAATTTTTGGTAATTTGGTAATTTTTAATTAACGTCGTACTAGAACAACACAACGTGCTAAAAACGACGGTCCGTGATCAATCCCCTAAGGAAAAGATCCGAGGCACCATACGCTTACAACCATCCATGCACTGACCTGGATTCGAACCAGGAACCTTTCGATCTAGAGGCTAACACCTTAATCACCAGACTGATTGGCCGGCTCTAATTATCTGTAAGTCAATCAACTATCAAACCGATTCGGACCATTTATTCACCAATTTGAAATTCCTATTTGCGCCTTGTTGATATTGTATTCGATAACAAGTCAACTAACGTCACCATCAGAGTAAGTACAGGACACACGTACTACCGACACTTACATTTATTTTGCCAGAAAAATCCTCGTATAAATTTATTCGGTCTTGCTTGCATATAGGCTTTATAAAAGAAGTCCTGTTAAGGTATTTTTTGCTATCCTTTTTGATCGCTGCTTTTTTTTTAAATTTGAGGCATAAAAAGAGGCTTTAAAGTAGATTATAAAGATATATTTTCAGTTTTTTGGTACCTCTTAGCCAGTGTTTAGTTAAAGAGCTACGCAAATATGTGGTTTAACTTAAATCGACGGTTTACCAGTGCAATACACTAATTCATAATTTAAAATATATCATTTCTATACCAGAAGATGGTGATCTTAAACCTGGTAAATCTCCACTAAGTCATTATTTATTTGTATGAATGGTAAATTCTTTTTGAGAGACACTACTAAGTGTGTAGGATTCCCTCCCCCCCCCACTTCTTTTTCTTAGAATTGCTTTTTGATAAAATTGATGTTTGATTTGTAAACCGACGATATGAGGAAATACATTTACAGAATATACATCCTTACCTTGGCTGCGACGGGGAAGTGAATAAGGTAAAGGTCAATATAATCCAATTGCAGATCCGTTAGAGATTTTCGACAAAAATATTCCACATCATTGGGCTGGAGTCCGTTTGTTGGTAACTGAAAGATAATTCCTATTTTACAACTTGATGTATTAGTTGATCATAAATTATTAGCATAGTGAATAGTAATAAAAACACAAAGAACGCGCAAGTGTCTTACTCTATAGTATACAAATTTATACATCAGCAGAAGTAACTTTTGCCATGCAGCCAATTTTAAAGTCAACTGCATTGTGCAGTTGATAATAATTTTCTCACCATTGTTCCGCAGAATTTTTGGCGTTATTATTTCAAATACTTTCGAAATCTATTCAATGATACATCACTTTTTACTCGTGATTTTTTTAAAAATCCACCATAAAGAAATCCATTTATCATATAAGGGTACTGGACTTAGACTTGAATAGCGATTGAATACAGTACGTGTCACAAATGGTGTTCTTGAGGAGTCTGATACTAAACTATACGTCGAAACTGAAGTATAGTAACCGCTCGATGCATCGTGCTCCTTGGGATCAAGAAAATATCGCGATCTTATGAGGGAATCTATACAGCGAGACCCGAATATATATTTATTTTCGGTGAAAATGCTTAAATTACTTACATTTATTGATGGAAAAGTGTCGTTACTCAATTTCTTCTCATTCCAATCCATTTATAATGAAGACAGCATATATATTCGTATAAATGAGTTTCAACCTTTAAATTAAATTAAATTATCCACAAGAATATTACAGCATTTGCTTTTACTGACGTTACTTCCTACTTTCAATCTACCGCGGGGCAAAAAAAGTACACCTGTCGTGTTACCATAGTCAGATTCTGAACGTCTAATTCAATTTCATCCCATTCACTTGTTCTAAAGCGATTGGTATTTTTGACACTAAGCCTATTTTTACTCGTATTTTAATTTCTACGCTGATTTCTCTATTTTTAAAATTTATCATTGCTTTCCGTACTCAGACTTCTCATGAATTTCATTAGAGTGACGTGCTCTTTCGTATAGTTGTAGAAAAATTATGCTCAAATCAATCATATCTGTACTATTGTAAACGGAAGTGTTTGTCTGTTTGTTTGTTATGTGCACGGTCCTAACGAATCTATGGCAGTGACAGTAATGGGATTTGTCACACTGGTAGTCCGAAATTAACTAGTAGTTAGTTAAGTATTATAGTATTATTAATAGTTAACTTTTTTCGCAATTTTTTAAAGAAGGCCGAATTTTAAAATTCAATCTAGAAAATTTTAAAATTAATTTAATGGAATTTAATTTAAAGTACGAGAGGGTTGCCGAGCGGAACGTAAAACCAGCTCCTTTCTATCAGACCCCCGAAGGACGTTCCACACTGCATCATCTACTTGCCAAAGTCGTCGACGGTTTTTGCAAGATATTGTGACGTCATGGCTTTAGTGTGACGTCACGCCGATCGGATCTCTTCGCAATTCGAATTTGGCCTCATTTGACAATGACGAGGCCATCACAGCGTTGCCCGTTAGCAAGCAGTGGTCACACCTGACCCCACGAAAAGAACTGTCATGGGCAACGCCGTGCTGGCCACGCAGTGGCTAGTATAAAATAAACGGCAAATTTGGCAAATGAATCCCCCAACTGTCGATTTTATATTATTTTTATCCGTTGTTTCCTACATTACACAAATAACGTCGATTTCTGTGCCACGTACGTAAGGGAAATACATATGCAAAACTGGAAGTTAAACACATAATCGATGCTGGATCTTTTTAACATGAAACTAATTGTGGTAGAATATATTTAAAAATTAATTCCTTCTCGTTCATTCTTCTGGGACATCCAAATTTTCTATTCCGATTAAGTTCTGGCAAATTTATTGGGGACCAATAAAAAATAACTACATAATCGAATGCGCATTTCTTCAAAGCTCGACATAACAAGGGGTGGTTTTTTTCCCCACCTTAATTGCTAGCTAGTTTTAAAACTGATTTTCTGCATTAATTTGTATTTGGTCCCAGCTGGATACATTGATTAAATTATTTATTAATCACGACTGAAGTGCGCGTAACTGCTTTTTTTTATGGCCTACTTTATAATACATCAAACAAATCATTCAGAATTTATTAAGATGCTATAGGAATTCTAATTTCCAAAGCCGATTCTCAAGTTGTCTTCCATATTCTTCCTTTTGAATTTCACCACTAGTTAAGTATTAATGATAATTTATTTTCACTTAGTTTAGAATGAGGAATTTTTTTTTCGCTTGATAACCACTAAATTTAAAATGCGCGCTCGCGAGTTTGATATTCAATTACACAAGGTTATTGTAACTTAAGAGCCGGTGTTCTAAAACGCACAAACGTCTAAAGTGTACACAAGTACCACATTTTATGTACTTAATGACTTTTTAAAATTAGTTAATAGTGAAGTAATACTCCGAATTAATGCACAGGTCTGGTTCTACATACTTTCAAGCCTATGCCAGGAACTCAAAGTATTCAAATTTAATGTCATTTATACAGTTTATTTATTTTCTCCCTATGTCCCACTGAAGTTTAGATACTTATTTTGTTGTAAATAGAAACGAAAACGACGTTTTGGGGGGGATATATTAACGGTTGAATATAACGGTGCAGCAATAAAATTACCCATGGAGAGATGGAAACATTTTAACCTCCATTGTCTGGTCGGGGGTGGAGTGATAAAATTAAAGAGTAATTTTGAAAATAACAACCCTCTCATAAAACTCTCTAACGATAGTCCCACGACAATAAACCAAGTAGAAACTGCACTGTGACGTCTTATCGCGTAACTACTTTTATTTTGCTCACGGCCAGGAAATTATAGATTGGAACTTGAAAATAGAATAAGTGAGTTGGTCACCAGCCAAAAACACGGTAGCGAAAGGGGAATTCTATTTTACTAATAAGCCACCTTATTTCTCCCATACAAGCCAAAAGAGCTCCCTTTGTTTCGCTTTTATTGTGTTTTAGACTTTGTTTGAATTCGTAATGGAAGTTGATGTTACGCATGCCAGAAGGGATTCGAAAGGAATCGAAATTTATTACAATGAAAACTGTTTCTGTTTGACATCTGTAAGCCTCAGAAAAATGCACCCTTTGAACAGGCAGGGTTGCAATACACGTTTGAATAGTTAATTGATGGAGAACGGCTTAAAATCAACTGCTGTTCTTCTGAATTTTAAACTGAAACTGTGATATTCTAGTCTTACATTTTCTGTATTAATGAAGAGTTGGGCAGCCTATTTTCAAAAGACAGCCATCCAGAATCTTTATCACACCGTGTGAAAGCAGTTGTGACTGCTAAAGGTGAATATAAATTTCTGATTGTAGCATGTTCTTTTTGACTTAGGAGCTAGGGATGCGACATCGATGTCGATGTTTTCAAATCATCGCTGTTTTATAAAAAACTTAGCTGTAATTACCATCAATGTACTATAGTCGATGTTTTTTTCCATCGATGTTTATACTTGTCTATGTTTTTACGTTGTCACTGTTTTATTTTTAAATGAAAAAAGTACCATTATAAAAATTTAAAAAAACAACCAAGTAGCATAATTATTATTTTTATAATCAGTAAATTAAACTTACTTTAAGACTTAAGTGGTCAAGGGTGAAGGTCTGGAAAGTAGGGATGCGACATCGAAGTCGATGTTTTCAAAACATCGATGTATTTACCATCGATTTATTGGAGCCGTTGTTTGTTTAACATCGACGTTTTAACATTGTCGATGTTTTTACGTTGACGATGTTTTATTTTTGAATGAAAAAAGCACCATAGTAAAGACTAAGCCTCCGGCGAACATTAATGTTTTAGGTTGCTAAACCTGTTTTAAGAAATGAGGGGAAAAAGTTTAAATACACTGATGTTTAAAAACATCGATGGTTTTTGGGCGATGTATTATTAACATCGATGTTTTGCTGTCAATGTCGCATCCCTATTAGGGGCCCGCGGTAGCGTAGTTGGAAGAACAACGGATTAGCAACAGGATGGTTGCGAGTTCGTAACTAGGTCCAGCCAAAGACTATCGAGTATGGGTAGGCTGACGCGTGTTAAATCTATTGTGACCTCAAATGTCTCCACTTTAGCGCCTTAGTATGCACGGGGGCTGGTGAATATGTCGTAGTCTCAAATATCCTTACGTTGGCACAGTGTGAAAGTTTGGAGAGTGTGGTTCCAGTTCACAGATGCTGACTTCGTCATCAGACCGTGGTTCAAAATAGGGAGGCGTTGTCTTTCGGTCGTTCTCTACGGGATTTATCGCGGACCGTCGCCAGAAGCCCGTTATGTTGCTACTGTGTGACGTTGATTAATTACCTACCTTTTGATTTACCGTTTGCATTTCCAATGAGTAGCAGTGTGCTTTAGGAAAGGCCTCGAAATAGATTTTTTTAATACAGGTGCACAAGGTGCACCTAAGTTTTTAAATTAGGTGCACAGGTTATATTTTAGGTACACATTTTAAAAAAACGTAATATAAGAGCATTGATATAATGTAAACTACTTTATTAGTTGGGTATGTTCAGATAGGTTAGTAGTAGATAGTAAATAAAAATATTTAAGAATCTAAATTCTCCGGCGCACGGTTGTCGACGCTGTCGCTTAAACAGAGCCATCTGGAAAATGTTTTCGATCATCGGAAAGTTCTGGTGGCAGTGGCACAAGTAAACCTTCCTCCTGTATAAACCCGTTACGGCACAGCGATTTTGTTTTAGGATAGTGTGTATTAGAAATTTTAATTACGTTAATTTAGAGCATAGAGGTCGATATTAATAGTTTGTTCAAGCATCAAAATAATATAAAACGTTCCCTCCCCCTTTTTAACGTTAAGTGCACGGCATGCACCTAGCGGGAAAAAATTAGGTGCACAATTTTATTTTCATGTGCACAGTGCACCTGTGCACCCGGGTATTTCGAGCCCTGCTTTAGGACATACATCCAAACAAGTGCAAAAATACGTTAGTAATAGCGTTAGTAATTCAACACGCGTCTTGTAACTAATTCAGATGACGTCAATACGCCTCTGGTTCAAAAGTAGATTTTATTGATGCAAATATTTTATGGATTCAAATCGAAGACCGAATTCCTACCTACAGTTGAATGAGAGTTTCATTCATCAGATTATGACCCGTCTCGTTTGAATACTACATCAACCGAAATTGCGGTATAAAATCCTTCACGGACAGGATCTCGGTTTCTGCAATGAGAAATGATGATGAATAATGGGTGCGTCGATAAAACGGACATTCGAGTGGGAGAAACCTACCGACTCATGCATATTCTTTCCCTTAATTAGAAACAGGACAGGGCTTTGACTGGCTAGTGCAAAATTAGAGATCTTACGCATATTTGATGCACATTACTAATTGAGACTAACGGAAATCAGCATTATGAGAGTGGCCTCATTGGTGACAACATTCGGAAGGTGGATTTGTTGTTGTTGCTGAGGAGAAGGATTTCATGGCACTCCCTGGTGAACCGCACCATGAATATGAAACGCATTTCATCGCGTACCAGCTTATTTATGATAAATCGCGACCGACTGCAATTATGTTTTGATAAATCCACGAGGATTGTACCTACATGAGATTTTTGAGATCCAATTGAGATAAGTTTTGAAAGACTAATGAATCTCGTTTTTTCCGATTATGAATTCATGCTTAGTATGTCCTATCAGATCCTAGTATTGAATATGCGTTGGTTTAATTACATATATCTATTGATTCCAGTGTCGTTACTCTAATGTATACTCTATTTAAATTAATTTATTCATTCTTCTGCGGGGTTGGCGTGACTCAGTGGGATTATACACTGATCTAGCAATCTACGAGTAGTGGGCATTACTCTTATATTTAAACCACCAGGACTCTTTCCACAAAAGAAGTCATTACCCTAAGCACTAGACTGATTGGTCGTCTCACAAAAAAAATGCATGTTGTCCTAAAAAGTATCAAAAGTGATGGTTGTGATTACCTAGATAGCTAGAACAACTTTCCTAGTTGTCCTTTAATGTCTGATTTGTAAACAGTCTGCAATATTTATGTTAGAGTTTACATAAAACAGGGGATTTTTTAGGTTTTGAATAATCGTCTTATGCGGTATAACTTTTCTACATGGACTCGAAAGACTTTCCAAAGCCCCCCCCCCCTCCCCATTTTTGACAAATATTTAAAATAAATAGAAACACTCTGCTCACATCTTTCTTAACATAACAGTAATGAAACAAATCCCTTTCCTCCAAATGAAGTTAACTCTTTTCAAAAGATCTCGTTCATATGACTAAGATTCACTTTTAAAAGTGGATTGCAAAGTGAGAGAGAGAAGAAAGAAAGCGGGACCTTCAAAGAAATTCCCTCGCCTTTCAACGATCCAATCTCCATTGTTTTCCTGCAATGAACGGCAGCGATAATTTCCTTGCGAATGTGATTGAAAATGGGGAAGCGAGAGTTCGGTTCCGGCTTCAATTATCACGGCCCTATTACGTGTGTAATTGGACGGCCGTAACGAAGCGGGTCCCGTTACCTTCGTGACGATGAATAAGTCTTCTCTTTTGACTCTCTTGCTGTTGAAGACTTTCTGCAGCGCTCGACCTAGGAAGGGCTCGTTCCGGTACGTGAAGGCAGTGTCGAAGTGACGGTAGCCCGCGTCGATGGCTGCCGAGACTGCGCTGTCCAGTTCGTTCTCGTCTTTTGTCTGAAATACAGAAAGAAAAATATTCTTCGTTAAATTAGTTATAAAAAGTTAATGATTAAAAATGAATCTTTTTTTTTTAATTTTCAGTTCGTTTTTAGTACGTTGTTACAACAATGCACTCAAACCGCCTCGTATAAGAGGTGTTATATGCCTCTTATAAGAAGTATTTGGTGGCCAGCAACATACACTGCGAAAATGCAACACAATGGAAGACAAGAGATACCAGAGCCATATTTATTATACGGATAACAATAGGCGCAAGAGTGAAATGATTGAAATTACAGCTCATTTTGAATTGTAGAACGAGAAGAAATCAGTATTTTGTGTAGCCTCCATGCAATGATAACTACATCTGCGCATCTTGGAATTGAAAGATATTTTGAATGTGCGTTTTGGGTATGTCAGTTCATGCTGCTTCCGCACGTTGCCCAAAATTCCTCTGGTTCAACCGCTGGTGGTCTGTTGTATGCCCGTCGTTGATAGGAAACAGATCTGGTGAGCGAGTGGGCCTTGCAAGAAGTGAAACCTGATGGACGTTGAGGAATTGTTGTACGTTGTATGTCACGGGAGGTAACTCATCGTCCTGTTGATAACCCGCACTAGGCAAATCCTGAAGATAAAGGAGGATAAAAGGATCAGAACTTCAGCGACGTAGTCTTAGTAGACTTCTACGTCTGTTGGGTCAGTCTGCGCTTGCCTGTTGCCATAGAAATGGACCTAAACCAATTTCTCATAGGGGAAACTTGAGAAGAAATGTTTTTAAAATGTCCCATTGGAACACTTAATGATAAATTGGAAACATTTATTGCGATTTATTCTTTTTTTCTGAGACCTTTTCAGATAAGCCACCACTCTCCATCATAACCAAAATAAAATCAATACACCAACCTATGGCAATGACAACCACTTAGACTTAGAGGCGGGATCAGTTCTCATGATAGGCAGACAGTACTCTCCTTCTCTCTCTTATTCTTGATTTATAATCTTTTTGGATTTTCTAATATTATGTTATAGTGTAATTCGTTTTTTTTTTCTCCGAGTTCAGTAAAATCATCTGTTAAATATATTTGAAGACCCGATTAATTTTAAAAACATACACTGAACAGCATGATTTTTCTATAGTTTCCATAGCTCTTAGTTGCAGAATACTTTATTCCATATATGGAAAATTAATCCCACGGTACCCAAGATTCAGTTTCGAAAGTATAGTTTGAGAGAATCCCAACTTTACTACCGTATACTCTGAGAAAACAGAACATCTAACTCGAGAGTTTTCACGTTGAGACAATTACGCATAACGGCACCATCTCTCTTCTCACCCAAACATACTGATTAAGACGCGTTGTTCCTTTAACGTCTCGACGTTAAAAGCGTCGCTTTAAATTACGCAGCCACACACTTCAAGGAATTGATAAGCTGGGAGGCGCGTGGTTGTTAAGAAAGTTAACCCCCGAGCCTCTCATTAGAAGTGACATTTTCGTGTATGTGCTACAAGGTTGGATGTTTAGGCTAGAAAATTGTTATGAAGCCGAAGTTCTTCAAATTCTCGCCACGAATTTACTGAGCAAGAAATTGTTCGAAATAGTCCAGGCGATAATATAGAGATGTGTATCCAGGAAATAAAGTCCAGAAAAGGAAACAGGGTTCACACGTATATATTCGTTCTGCAACGTATATATTCGTTCTGCAACGTATATATTCGTTCCTTTATTCGAAGAAACGATTAAGCTGTACGATTGCCAACCTATTCGTTTAACGACATCGTCGTAGGAACGGAACTCTGTCACTAAGTGAAGAGTGCCTGTATTGCGTTCAATGTTTATAGAAGACATCGTGATGTCGGTGCCGATGCAGAGAATTTGTGTACCAAAATGTAATGCATAAGAGAGAGCATTCTCACTAACATGCCAACGATCAAAAAAAAATGCTGATAAAATGCGTTTTAGTTCCCGAGAAAAAAAGTCATATGTGTGTGATGATCCCAATTTATTTTTTAAATTAACGGTAAAAACAACCACCTATGGGTATAGACGTGTGGTTCTCTTAGCTATGAAGTAAATATGACTTCATTAATAGATTTTCTAATTTGCCTGCATGAGGCATGTTATATCACGCTGAATATCCCTACTACTAAGAGGTATTGCACTAGAACAATTTTCAACCTTTATTACCTTATAGCACGCATAAACTAGTTACTAAAATTCTGCGGCACAGCTAAAATATCTTATATTTTTTGCCAATCGGTCAAAAAAATAGGTATAATTTTGATTACTTCACAAAAAAACTAATAGCAATTGCTTCCGTTTCTGCTCGAAAGTGGCTTTTAAAAGTGTCTTTATGAGAAACAATTTATTTCTGATACTTTGTAATAAAAAATTATCCTCAAGATTGTTTACACGGCAATATCTGGAAATTATTTGGCTAGCAACTTGTCGAAAATTCAAAACTAAATACTTGAAATTAAATAAGATTTTTCACAATTCAAACCTTTTCACTATCCTTACGGATGGTGAAATGGTTTAACGGAAAGAAGATTACCCAAGCTAGAGAGCTGGTCATCAGTTTGAGTGGTCATTAAATGAGGAGTACCTGTATCCATAAAAAAGGATTTAAAATGAAACAATGGATTGTAAGTCATTGTCCAGTCAAAATTTCCATAAAACCAGTTTCCTCCAGTACAGAACAAAATGTGTACATTAGTGCCATTCTAGCGGCGCACTGGTCAAAAATCGCTGCTATAGACGAACGAAATGGGACGTAAAAGAGAAAAAAATAAATAACAAGTTGATAATTCAGAGATTATTTTTTAGTGAGTTTCATAAACATCGAGTCAATTTGGTTCCTTCAAGTGTAGGGTTTGATAAAAACAGACAAAAATTTTCAGTTTTCTAAGTTTTTTTAATTTTTTCCTAAGTTTTATACACTGACCCGGCGTGATTATAAGACTTAAATCAGGTGCCAATTCCCCACTACAGAATTCAAAGGAAACGATATGGTGTTATTTGATGTACTTCGTACCGATAAAGAAACAAAGCCTTTTTAGGACTCCATGCAGTCCAGATTTATTTTTTTGGAAACCATTATGTCCCATTATGTTATTATAGCGGTCGTCGTATACATGGATCTCTGAAGTATGGTCTCTAAATAAAATGAAAATAAAGCTAAAGTAACGATAAAACATTACTACAAGAAACGGTAATGATATTTCGGTAACGGTAGTCACCAAAACCGGTTTTACTGATATCTATTTGTTTGCCGGTATTCAACCCCTATTCTAGCAACGTCAATTTAAAAAGTCCATGACAGCTCTAAACGTGTTACCTCTTGCACCCCTTTTGCCAGAATATTGCCCAAAGATTCTGAACAAATTGTTCCAATGGAGGAAGACAAACCATGTGATGACAAAGGATTAACAATGTACACTCAAGTTGTCTTCCTTCTATACTTACGGATTAAGCAAGTACAAAGGGGAGATTAAGTATGAGACGGAATTTCAATGTGATCAAAATAAAACAGGGAATGGAAACGGATTTATTAATTCCGCTACTCAAATGCTCTAGCTTGATACATATCGAGATATTAAATTTAAATGAAGTACATAGCTCTTTAGATTGTCCACAATCAACAATATCCTACATAAATTCAGAATTTATTTTGGATTTTTTATGAGTGACTAGCTGAATAAAACCAGACGTTGCTCGGGTTTCAAATATTTATATATACCGCGACAACTAAAATATGACCGAGACATTTTCTTTTGTGAACTCAAATACACTAATCCTGTCGAACGTGTTTCCTACAGCAACAGCTAAGACATGACCGCGACATTTGCCTGTGTTAACTCAAATACACAAACACTGTAGAACGTTTTTCCTTGTCCATGTCCATTTATTGCAGGAAACAAACTTCAGATTTTTGAACTGGGGGTGTTTTTCGTGGTATAGCTTGGGACATTTGCATGTTGTTCCTGGTAAATTGAACGCCGATGTCTATATGAACATTTTGGACAATCAGGTTCTTCCGACAATCTGGCAATTTTATGGAATATACGAAGGTTACTACCAGTATGACAACGCTCCGTGTCATTTTAGAGCCTCTGTCAAGCAGTGGTATCAAGATACGGATGTAAAACGTCTTACTTGGCCTGCTCAGAGTCCCGACCTAAACCACATAGAACATTTGTGGGATGAGTTAGAACTATGCTTACGGACCAGGGAACCACGTCCGAAATCTATAGCTGAGCTGGCGACATTCCTGCAGCAGGAATGGGCACAAATACCCATAGCTGTGTAACAAAACTTTGTTGAAAGTATGCCCAGAAGGGTTGCTAGTGTAATTGCAGCTCATGGGAACCATCCCCTTAGTAAAGCACGTATTATTTCCCCTTTATAGGAAAGTGAGTGACCATAACACTTTTGCTTAGCAAGAGATTAGATTAGAGATTCATTGGCACACATTTTGGGAACCCCTGGTATAGAGAATACACACATACATCCACATCCTTTTATATATATGTGATGAAATCGTATTCTGTAACAAGACAATTTACGTCACATCCTAAATTCGTACGGGAGACACGTTCTGTAGCAAAAGAAATATCGCTACCTGTATCTAGCTTGACAGAGAAAGCCTCTCACAGCAATAAAGAATGGAAAATGTGGTATTGATTGCTCAGTAAATTTCCAAATACCTCAAAATGGTACCTCAAAATATATAAAACAAACGGCAGAATTTACACGATCGACAACCCTTATACTAAATCAAATAACTGAGACATCACAATCAGTCTTATAGAGTTGATTAAACTCCTCCACACAGTTCCGTTTTGTAGTTATGAAAGAAATGCGATCTCTTTTATCCTCTCCCCATCTAATACTCCAGTTATTTTCTCTAAAGATATCAGTTTCACGGAATATTCTCTTTTCCCACTGATACCTCTTTCTAATAAAGACGAAGCCATTTGGCTGTTGATGAAAAGAGCTCATATGTTTTGGTGAATCATTAGATTAGGTGTTAGAATCGTTGGAAGTGAAATCATTGCATTCTTTCTCTTTATCAAGCAGCAGATTTCGGTTGTTCAGAAGCAATTTAAGGCTAGAGAAATATTTCATCACGCTTGTTTGTTCATATGATTTAGACATATCCATGTTAGTCCTTGTCTGAAATGCATAAAATTGTATCCCTATTTTTTATCTTTTCGAGGTTTTTTAAAATGAGCTATCAAGCATGTTTACACCTTTAAATTCGATTGATTTTAGTCTTGTTTTATGTACCACCATCGGCTAAGTGGCTAATGATGAGATTTGGCTTACCTGAGGTCCAAAAAGGTTCTGAATTTGCGTGCGTTGATCGGATTCTGCTGGAAAATGATAATATTAATTCACAAGTTGTAATGCTTGAATCGCTTATTGTGTGTGTACAAAAATGTGCTTGTTTTTAACTACAGTTCGCATGCGCCTAGTCAGATTTTTTCATTGAGAGATATTTTTTTAAATATATAATGCTGTTATTTCTTGTCTTTAACAATGTTTATTCGACCATTTCAATGTAAAGGTTTTTATATAAACACCTCATCTATTGAGTTTAATTTATTCGAAATTTCCTGAAATATCACGAATTACAACTGAGTTTGTCAAGAACTCTCTCTCTCTTTCATTTTTAGGTCTGGTAAATCTAGATCATATAATCTTCGGAGTGTATGGGGGCAGGGTCTCGTACAAGAAGACTTTGAGGTATCCCCAGAGGTTTGTACAGGAAGTAGTGCAACACCTTAAAAATTACCGATATAGTAGCACATTACCCTGATATTAAATTATCAATATAGTAGCTACATTACACCTGGTATCAAATTATTCATATAATGCATATCGAATAAATTTATACTGTAAATGGAAAATCCTTATATGATGCACAAAATGTTGGAGCACTTAAATGTGTACTCTATAGTGAGCATTCAGTTTCTTAACACGTGTTCCTTAGTATTTTCAGTACTAGTGTTCCGACTTCCATGCTCCATTGTGTGAAACTCAACTGTGTCATGCAAATTAGTTGCGTTTCCATGGTATTTCGCAAACTCAATGTAAAGAAACGATTGGGTGTCGTAAAGAAAGGAAACGCTGGAGTGTTTTAAAAATTTTAGTATTTGTCAAAAAATTGTTTGGATCTGCTCTATAGTTTTATAACCGTTAACATCGTTCATTGGTTCTTTACTATCTTTACTACCCTTTCTACCTGAGGTAATCTAACTATTTTTAAGTATCGTTTCATTTCAGTTCAGTATCAGTGAGTTTTAGGCCTACTGATTCCGAACTATTCTCAGATTTGATGATCTATTTCGAAAAGTTTATTAATAAGCTATTAATTAAATCGACTCTTCTCAATGAAATAAAAAAATCATTCATAACTATTATTGCTGTAAACACAGGCATTTTAAAATTATTATAAAAGTAAAAATATAAAAAAACTGTCATACAAATTCTATTAAGTAAAACCTAACATTCCTTTTGCCTTTCGATTATTATCCTATGCACATTTATTGCGAAAGATGCTAAAATTCAACCGTCAAAATAATCAAATTACTTTTTAAATTTTTTTTTACTGAATGCCATTAAATGATATAATTTTCACTTATTATTATATCACTGATTATGCACTTTTGATATTGTAAACGCATTCTCAACCTCTTATTTTGAAAAAAAAATTAAAAGTTTAATCCATAATTTTAATTTTAATTAATTCTTGCATTTTGATAGATAACTCTGAAAAAACTCAGATTATGAATATTATGGAACTCTTTAGGCAACTGTGGCCCACCTATAACGCGGATTAACAACTGGATAGTCGCGGATTAACAACCGGAGACTTGCTAGTTAGCAACTCGATCCAAGTTAAGACCACAGTGTACGTAGGTCTGAAGCACATTATATTTGTTGTTGTCTCAAATGTCCTCAAGATGGCGTAGTGCAAAATTTTGGAGAGTGGGATGCCAGTTCAAATGTTGAACTCTTCATCTGAAACATTGTTCAAAATTATAAGACGTTCTCGGATTTTTCCTTTCGGGATTGATCTCGGATCGTGGCTAATCGCTTACTGTGTTCCTCCAGTGCGACTTAAATTCAACTACCAACCTATACAAAAATAAAAGCGACTAATGTGCCTAGTGAGTGTTCCCTCACTTTTTCTAAGTTTAGTCATAAAGGTTAAGTGTTACATGATACGTATATAAGAGATAACAGGCACATTCAACGATATGATCACTCTATCAACTGTTGATTATCTGCTCTTCCGTTTTTCTGCGTTAAAAGGTATCGGATACTTTTCAACACTCACTTAACAATCTCTAACCTTGAGTGATTAAACAAGGAAAAAGTGCTTTCTTAAAACTAGCAAGGTTGTGCAATCTTCTATTTTTTTTCGTCAAACAATGTATCTTGCATATTTTTCGAGATTTCCACTTATGGAAACTAAATAAGTCAACATTTCAAACCAATCCAACTATTGCTTATTTTTGGTAAAAATAAATAGTGGAGAAAAAGTTTATAAATCGTGTTTTAAAAATTCAACACATAAATTTACTCGTAATATGGGAATTAATGATATAGGACAGATTCATGAACATTTATGGTTCATTTTTTACGCTCACGGTACTTCTAAGTATGTTTTACTAAAACCTATTGAATCCAGTCTGAGAAATATTTCAAAAAAATGAAATGATAGTAAATGTATGATTGAAATTAAACAGGTACACAATAATTTCAATTTATATTAAGAAAGTAGATGGTTATTGTGTTATCAAGATTTCAAAAATATATCCATTTTACTATTACTCATAACTTTCACCTAAAAATTTGCATATAGAATGTAAATTTGAGCGAAGCCGTAGCTTTTAAAAAATGTAATTTGATATTAACCCAATAAAATTGTAAAAATGAAAGTAGTAAATCAATGTTTTGCGGAAGACTATGACGAATTTCGAACAACGTGGAATATTTTTATGCAGTCAACATTTTGTTTTTAAGGAATTCAAGAAACGAAACCGAGGGAAATGGTTTCGTAAAAATGAAGCGTTCGTTATAAGAGAATTAAAATACATATTTATGATTGGTCGGAATTTCAAAATAGTTCATAAAATCACGTGGGATCGTAAAATCGCAGTTTGTTACACCGTGCGATAACTGTATTCTTTTAAATCCACTTACTTCATGTAACGTGTTATGTCACGTGACGTCAAAAAAAAACCGATTCGCGCGCATTTCATTCATGGACACCATTTATAACTTGCTACTTCCCTAATTTTACAACCATATGCGACAATTTTAGTTTGAGGATTTACGCGTATATTCTCCGAGTGTGTCATTGATACATTTTTTATCTAATCGGAATAAGCATATTCGCAATATGCTCTGGATAGAACACTTTTAACGGATATTCGAATATATTTTTCTTCAACAATTTGAGATCGACGAGTATCACAACAATTAAATTAATATAAGCAAAGTTAACGGTGAACTGTATACTCTTGTGTAATGCTGTCACAGGTATTTATTCAAAATAGGCTTGTCACAATTTTTAATGCCATTTTTACTAGGTTGACAAGTATTGACTAGGTATTGTTAGTTGACTGTTACTAGGTATTGACAAGTTCATTTCCCTTGTAACGTAGTTTCAATTAATTTGTAAGAAAACTTGGTAAGTGAATTGATTTATAAAGTACAACTATCAAAAAAAATTTATCTTCTAAACTATTACTTCTTTGTATTGGGAAAATTTATACAACAAAGTTTTGGAAAACTTATTTTTGCCATGGTTATCAGCAATATTATTGATCATATTTTCAACCTATCAAACAGAGTAGATCTTCTGAGAGGGCCATTTTCAGAGCTGAATAATATTTTATATCATTATGCGCAAAAGCTAAATTGAATGATGAGATACAATGTACTAAGAGAACTAAACTTTAGTTTAAATTGTAATTCGCTATCAACAACTCAACTCCTCCAATTTAAATCAGTTATCATGAACAGTTAGTGTAATAAATACTCTAAACTATCTCTTGTAGTTAGTATAGAAACCAAGCAACAGTTCACTGTAGACAAAATTCTGAAACTTAATCCAATCCAATAACTAACTTACAATTGTTTGATACAGTACACATTTTAGGGAAAAGTTGAGTTTAAAGTCGTAAAAAACTCAGTTATATAGAGGCGACAGAATAATTTTAAAACAAGCCTGAAACATTCCGAATTTTATGATCATAACTGCACTATTGCAGTACTAGTTTTGCATTCTGTATACAGTATACAATAGTTTCAGAACACAGTTTTGAATTCTGTTTGCACTTTATTGGAGAAAGTTAAATTCAGTAGTAAAGATTCATTGTATATAAATAATTATTTATTCAACATTACTATTACTCGGCATTTTATATTTTTTCATGAAAATAGTTATAAAAATTTGCAGAAAAGCTCGCCACTTATTTAAGGTAATTGTACTGTTACTGTACCTTATTTTTCGGACTTGATTGTCAGACAGCCTGCTGTGTTTCTTTGGAATGCAAATTGAACTAATTGTATCAACTACATAAAAATCTAAATATTTTTCACTCTTTTTACCTTGCTAAGCGTTTTATATCTTTAACTTCACTATTTTAAAGTACCGATGAATAAGAATAAACTTTTTATTAATTATGATGTGAGGTTCGTTGAATTTTAGTAGGTACTCCGTAATTGATACATCCGTTCCGTTCATACTCTCACAATTGCACAGAGTGTACTATAGATATAATAATCTTGCACTCTAAGTGCACATTTTAGGGAAAGTTAAGCTTAACAGAAAAAGCAACCATACCGTTACCATACAGATGCGACAAAAAGTTCTGAAAAACCTGGCTCAGAATACAACAAACTGTAATGTCAACCATACTGTAAGTGTGACAATACAGTTGCAGTTATACACAGTGTACCGTAATCTTGCATTCTGTATGTACATTTTACGTGGAAGTTCAATTTCGTAGAGGCGACCGAAAGAATTTAAAAACTCACCTGAAACATTCCCAGCCCAATGAAGGGCATGCAATGTCCGCTGGACAGAAGAACTGCTCGATCGGTGTTAGTAGGATCCATGCCGGCTACGTTTCGACAGTGAGTGAATTAGACCCAAACAACCGATGTAGATACTGTAGACTCAACTCCCAGTGTCGTGTCTGATAAAAAGCAATCGACCCGTCCGCCACAATGTTTCGTGTCTCTTCTTCCTCTTTGTATACAAAACAAGCTCCTTTCTTTCTCTTGCCGGTTTCCAAAAGACCTTGACTTCGCGTCTGTGTGTTCAAGGTGGTGGGGATCGTCTCCATAGTGAATTACTCATACAACGGTTCCGATTCTTTTTGAACTATAAAGGTTTAGTAATTTTTACCTATTGTTTTAGTGATATTGCAAAACGAGGCTCTCGGTACGCAAGTGGTTGTTGTTCGAAATGTCGCCTCATTCCGAATTCTAAAATATTTGTATTTAATTCATGTTCTTTACTGTGATAACACCCAATATTTCATGGTCTTAATCGTATCAGAATTCATGCATTGTCATCCCATCGATGTTCATTTACTAGAATAAGTAGCCACTAGAATAACTGTTCTTGTAACCTATCGCACTCGTAGTTTGTGTAGCATCTCAGTCAAAACAGTTGTGTTTGTAACTACCTCGCATTTCCTTTTCTTAAAATATCATCGCATCGCATTTACCATATCTCATCCATCACCAGTTGTAAAAGGTAATTTTTGACTTACCTAGTCACAAAACTAGTACCGTGGAATCTGGTGAATAGAATCAGTTTTTAATTTCACAGCAATATTAAGCATTTTTCTTGTACACTTAAAATTATGATTAGGCCTTAAAAAAATCCAGTGGCGGTCTATACTACATATAAGTTCTCATGGTCAAAAAATTTTTATTCTTGACTGTGAGGGCAAACAAAATTTTTTAAGCACTACTTCTATTTAACATCAAGTCTATACAAATAGAAGCAGTCCCAAGTTTTTCATTCTGATTCTATTCAGATTTCTCGCAAGGTGATTAGAAGCCAGTTATTGTATTTTTGAAAAACTTTTTAAGATTTCCAAAAAAGCTTCTGACGTCACAGTTTGTACCATTTTTAGTACAGTGGTGAATTGATTTTGATCTTTCTATGAGAGAGATTAAATACTATATGTACTACTTTTTACATTCAAGAGGGTAATGTTATGAGCCACGATAGCTTTTCCCTCAGAACTGCTTCTATTCATAATACCGCTTCTATTTACCCTATGGAAGTTTTGCTTGAAAAAAAATTTTTGATACAGCTTGCAAAAACACTTTATAATAATTTAATTTTCTCACAATGTACCGACGGAAGGAAATTTGTATAGTTTTTCTATTTTCACTTTCATTACCTTGAAGTGATTTGTGAACTTCAAGCAATCGAATTTGGATATTAGCCCTTTTCCTATCAAAGTACAGATTTATTTTAGAAGTAACTGGTGTTTAGCAATAGTCAACAATCGAATTTGGACATTGACTTTATATATTCCTACCAAAGTACAAATTTATTTTAGATATAACTGGTGTTTAGCAGTAGCTAAGTTTGTAAATATATTTTTTTAAAGAAAACTTGCAGAAGTTAGGTGTTTATTTATTACATAAATTTTTCTGCATTTTGTACGTTTTCTTTACCTTCGAATTAAATTAAAAGTTTCCTCTGGAAAAAAAGGCACTGACTTTTTTTGAGTTACAGAACTGCATAATACTGCTATAATCAAACTGAAAAACACGCTGTTCGAATGAAATTCTCCAACAGTCTGATTACAGAAGGTAATAATAAATCTCTGAGGTAGTAATTTGAGTAGGAAAGAAACTGAGAGAACGTGAAAATAGGTTCAGATGTTAAAAAAATTGACTTGGGGAATGGAAAGCAATTGAAATTGATGTACAGAAGATAATTGTTGTTAGATGGCTGAGGCGTGCCATTTAGGTCAAACATTTATTGGAAATAATGCTGCTTTATTGTTGATTAATTGAATTTCATTCGAAGGCATAAAATGCGTGTGAATCATGATGCATGTGTTCCCTGTAAATGTATTTAAATTAGTTATGTGAAATGTGAGTAATAACACTGCCATCAATAGATATTAACAATTCAGAAACTCTTGCGCAGATGATACACTCAAGACTACTCTAACACTTAAAATAAGCATGTTTTGAAAAGTTTCAGTTCACACTAGTGGCTTTTATTTGTCATATAATTGCATATAGTATCTGTTACTATTTTTTAGACCAAAAGTTTCTCCCCGTTTACCACAGGTCTAGTACAGCAGGAGGGGTAAAATTCGAAATCAGAATAAAAATACAGTACAGCAAAGAAACACTGCCAATTCGATCTCTGTAATTACCCTGTGTATATTTCTCTCTGTTGTCTCTACCCCCCCCCCTTTATGTGTATGTCCATTTACTTGTCGGAAAAACATTTGGCCAAATCTGGCATTGCGCCGTATAAAACTATGTATAGGAATTAGATACAGATTTCAAAACCAAAACCTACAAAAGCCTCCTTTGATGGACTGAACCAACATAGGGGAAAATAATTTTTTTCATTTATTTTATCAAGGGTTGTTTTTGCTCAAAAGCTTCAAGCAGTCAAAGAGCTGATGGATCATGTTCCCTTTGGTGTTACCTCAACTACACTGGCTATTTTAAAAACATTAAAATCGGTAGAGGTATCCGTTGAACTACTCATACTCGGTGAGGAATTACGTCAGTTGAAAATCCGGTGAGAAATGGAGGGTTTTATTTGGGTCATATATCAGTCACTTTTAAAAATTGGTCACATAATTGACATATTTTATTTTCTGGAAACTTTCCTGCGTTGAAAAACTATTTTTTACTAGTCACTTTTTCCATGAAGTGTTGACAGACTGAGGTGGGAAGGGTAGATAACACGCGGTCACTTTTAACCTTGTAGTCAAGGTCGATCGTTTTTGCTATAAACTCTTATCACAGAGAGCAGAAACGGTACAGGTAATATTTTTTTCATGCTTCAAGATTTCTTTTCCTCATTCTGTTTTAAAAAATGAGTTGCATGCATTTTAATGCTGCTTAATGCTTTAAGCATGAGAAGAAAGGGCTGTGTAGATGTAGAGTGAAAGAAATTATTTGTAGGTCATATTTTCAGTTAATAATTTTTCGTGTCGTAACGACTTACGTTTCGAATCATTTTTACGTCAAAAAGTTCAAGACCTTACCAATCATATTCTGACATAAATAACTTGTTTTTATTGCTGCTGAATTTTAGCCATTCCATTGATTGACTTCCTATGAGAGGTATTTTCATTGTTAACAAACAAACCAGACGGTCTGCTTAGATTTTACTTTTGCTATTACATGACACACATCGAACAGCTTTGAAATGTAGCTATTTTGCGGTTTTGGCAAGGCTTGGTTTTTAACCTAATAGGTTTTGATCAATAAACTATCATATATCAATTCAGAATTCAGTCTGGAATATTTATTGCTAAGTGCTGAAATCGCATTGGAAAAACAAGCCCAGTAACGCTACGTCCGGAATACGTGCAGGAACACATCACGCAGCTGAAATACTACCGCCACCTACATTTAGCTTGACAGAAAAACCTCTCATAACGCGATAGAACTATGATACAATTTCCTGTAATCGAAGTTTCGCTACTTACATAAAATCAAAAGCCTAAGTAAAGATGTGAACGACACGGTTTTCTGATCACAAGCAAAGAACCGCTCTCCCTAAAAGCCTCTTAGTTCCAAAGGGGACCATTAGAACTGTGCCTAATGGATGGATGAAACATTAATGTCGACATCGACTGTAATAATGATTACGATTAGAAAATGACAAAGAAAACATTTATTTATGAGCGATATGTTGGATAAATGTGTGGCTTTTCCATTAATCAATCTGTAGAATGCGTTTCTCAGCTAATGCATTAGTACGACAAAAAAAGCAACAATACTGCTTTGAGGGTGAATATTGTTGGCTCCACTGCGTGAGGGTTAAACGACACTTTTAACCCGATGTTTCGATTTCATTAATAAACGGGAGTGTTTGGAACATTGTAAGGAGCATTTTTTGAAAAAATTTTGAGACCTGACTTAAACTTTCTTAAGTATTACAATAACTCGATGGTGAATGGAACGTTTTATATAAAGCAGAGTTGGCGTCTGTCTGTTGTCTATACAAATATACATCGTTTGATCATTCCACTTCATATTTGATACACTTATTCTTCAGAACTCTGTGATTGTCTATATATACTTATGTGTACTTTTTGTATATTAATCGTTAATGTTTTTATCCACGTTGTATCGAAATACTTTTGAATTCTATTAATGAGTAGATGCGAAATCAAAATCCTATACGTTTACTCACATCTTAGTTTTTCCAAATTCGAATTTTTGAAGAAGATAAATTTTATTTCTGTTTGTTAAACTGCGAATGATCTATTTATGTTCTCCGTTATTTTTTACATTGGAAATAATTATTTAGAATTTAGATTTTAACGGATTATTTATTTTGTTCAAAAGAGCGCAAAGACATGGGTTAATTTCTTAGCGGAAAATGTATATTTTTATCAACTTTGCTTAAAAATTCTTGGTTCAATATGTATAATAGTTTGTAAAATTCCTTTTGACAAAAACTAATGAAATGTACAAAACAAAAACTTTTTAAATAAGACGAGGTGACGTCTTATTTTACGATTAAGACAGAGTAAAGTCTTGTTTCAAATGTACGGGTAACCTCAAAATACAATCACTTTCCAATAAGTCAGGTATGTTACCATCATTTTAATTTTCAAATAAGATGGAAAGCCATATGCTGCTATTCAAAGATTAAAAAAAATTTGACATGGGTTTCCATTACAAGACAATTAAAATCGGTTTTAAAATTCATCTATATAAATAAGAATGGAGTGTTTATAAATTGAATATTTTCGACCCATTTCAATATTTTTATCCGTTTTTTATAAAAAAACTATCGATTTATTTACCATCGACGTATTGGAACCGATGTTTTTTAACATTGATGTTTATACTTGTCGATGTTTTATTTTCAATGAAAAAAGTACCATTATAAAAATTATAAAAATAATCAAGTAGTATAATTTTCATAATTAGTAAATTGAACATACTTTTAGACCGAAGTGGCCAAGAGTCTGAAAAGTAGGAACGCTACATCGATGTTGATGTCTTATAAAAACATTGATGTATTTACCACCGTTTTATTAGAGCCGAAGTTTGTTTAACATCGATTTTTTGATGTTGTCGATGTTTTATTTTAGAGTGAAAACAGCACCGTAGTAAAAATTAAGAATAATAACCGTGCAACTATTTGTCAGTGATGGGACAGATGTCGCCATCATAAAGAGTTTTTTTTTCCCTAACAGGCGGGATAGTTAGTGAAAAAAGAAGTCGGCTTAAGGTGGAGAAAGTTAACAAACTTTTTATACAAACTGTAAGTAACAAATATAAGGGCATAGAATAATTATAGATCCCAATATTTTTATTAACAGTAAATAAAAAATAAGTTTTTTGTGTGTCCCCCCATAAGTTGATAAATAATTAATAATAACTAACACTAATTATTATTATGTACCTACTTAATTATACTTATAGTCAGTAGTACCATGTCAAATTGTTGTAAATATGATTTTCTTTTAATATTTAATTTGAAAATAAAAGATTTGTTAATTTTTCCTATTTTTTTTTTACTTTGTTTTGACATATAATTAAAAAAAGTCTTAGTTATAAATTAATAAACACGACAAATGACAAAATTAATCTCCCCCATCCAGGCGAACGTTAATATTTGAGGTTGTTAAACCAGTTTCAACAAATGGAAGAAAACAGTTTGAATACATTGATGTTTAAAAACATCGATGGTTTTTGGGCGATAATCATCGATGTTTTGCTGTCGATGTCGCATCCTAAAATAAACCATAATTTGGTAGTTTGAGAGTAACAGAGTATTGCAATTACTTGGATTGTTTTACCAGACCTGCTGAAAAATCTATTATTTTTCCAAAAACTATTTTTACGCACAATTTAACTTCTAATACTTTATTTATTTTGAGCCTTATTTTATCTTTGCGAAATACAGGGTGTTCTAAAAGTTTCCGTACAGACGATTCGTGATTATACAAAAACAGCAAACTTTAAAACAATTATTTTTATGCTAATGGTAAAAAGCACTTTTAACATAACTTAGGAAAAATATTTGGACTTACATTTACAATAAATGTTCAAAATTTCAGCCCTTTTCTGGGAGACAAAGCTGAAGTCGTTTGCGAATATTTTTAGAAACGCGTTTCAAGATACTGGGAGTGACTTCTTGTATCCTTTGAGTAATGGCGATTTTCAGATCACCTATTGTTTGGTGATTATCTTCATAAACTTTGTTCTTAAATATCCCCACAGAAAAAAAAGTCAGGGATGCGCAGATCAGGGAACGAGGTGGCCAAATGTTTCTTGAGATGAGTCGATCGCCAAAAAAATCTTGAAGAATGCCCATGGTTTCATAACTTGTATAGCAGGTTGCAACGTCTTATTGAAACCAAGAGTCTCGTTCATTCACTGCTAATAATGCATGAAATTGTTTAATAAGCTGATATAGCGAATCTTTACTTGGTATTGCATCATTTGGCTATTTATGTCGCTAAAATTCTTTACATCTTTCATATGAATTATATTCGAAATAAGCCTCAAACAGCGCAATTTTCTGAAAGCGTGACAAATTCATCTTGCAATGAAGAACAAAATTACATGGAACTTTATTACCGCACAACTTGAGTGCGAAGAAAATCAAACGATAAAAAAAAAGAGTCGACAAAACTATAAACAGACGATAAAATTCAATAATTTAAAAAAACCACAAGCAATAAATTTTTTTTTAAGTTGGAGTTCGGGAACTTTTAGGACACCCTGTATAAAAATTTCTGAATATTTGCGACAAAGAGATAAAGATATAAAGCGACAAAGAGAATAAAAATTATAAATAAACTATACAAAACAAAAACTTTTAATATAGGACTGGTAGCTAATATGTCAACCTGGTATTTCTTCAGTCGTTTCCTTTTTTTAAATTTGTCTCCTATATACTCCAAGAATATATTTTGTAGTGAAAAAACAGATGCATCCATTACTTTTCTTCCGAAGCTTTTTTAAAATCTGCTTAAGGATGTATTTCTGGATTTTCTATTTGATGTATTTCGTTCAACAACTGTAATCAAGGTAAGTAATGGTTTAATTAGTATTGAAAACATTTTTAATCATTGTATGAATAGTTTTGAGAAAGCCTTTTGTTTTTAGATGACATACAATGCATTTATATCCATACTCTAGTCTGTCATATCGTCATGCTAATTAGCAAAACTCGTAACTTCACTGTTAATGTATAGAAGTTCCGAGTTATGCTAATTAGTATGATGATACGCATTCTAGGTAAGATATACGCATTCTAGATACTTTTTTTTTTCAAAAATTTAAATTCTATCAAAATGTAAAATCTAAATAAGGAGGTTTTTTTTTACATTTGTCAAATTGTGTATTTAAAAATTGTGTACATTGACATGTAATTGCACATATGATGAATTGGAATTACAACTTATTAATGAAATCGGAAGATAGTTACCTAAGTTTATCCGAGTAACGGCGGGTAATTTTGCTAGCATTTCATAAAATCATGTTTAAAATTATCTAGCTAAATTTTATCAAAAGCTATATTAAATTGGAAAGTAACTGTATCTTATCTACCTGTATCTTATGTAACTGTTTCTGTATAAATAGGCGCAGCCGTAAAAAAAATAAAAATAAATAAATAAAAAAAAAAAAAAATTCATGTAAAATTGGCTGCTTTCTCTGACAATTTTAATGCGAACTTCTATCACAAATTTGGATTCTACACACAATTTCAGGCGGATTTGACGAAAAAATAATGAAAACGGCTTAAAATTGACCGAAAAAATCCATAAACACCATTGAGGGAGCGTGTAAAAATTGAACACAGTTGAAAGGATGGATTTCGATCAGATACCCCGATTGCGCGAGTATGTGTCGCTTTCCACGACTGTTTGAGGAAGGTTTGTTAGAGTATGACACATAGATAGTGTCTTTGTGTCCAATAAAGTGGATTATTACAATCCTAAACTACAGTAGTATAAGTAGGTTGTTCATTTTGTTTCAGAAATAACTGAATTATGAAATTAAATTATGCCTAGCAAAACATGATAAAATACCCTTCATACAAAAGCTTCATAAAAAATAAATTAATAATATTATACAGTCACATTATAAATATTAATATGAAGTGTAGTGGCCGTCGCAGTCAATGATTTTACTGTTTCTTACAGGAGGCTGATAGTTCGTTGACAACATTTCCACACCATCTACAATATGCAAATTTGCAGTGGATTTACATTTACGAGAAATTTCTATTTTCACTTTGTGAACAATCTCCAATAACGATAATAATAATCGAATTTTGCAAACAGTCTCACTGCGCTACTAACTATGCACGTAATGAGCTGAAAAATCCGGAATTCCGATGTTTCAGTAACAGTTGAATCGCAAGGGGACAAAATTTGACCATCTTTCTATTCATAATTTTTATGAATATTAATTTCATAATTAATAAAAGATAGTAAAATTTAGTTTGATAATTTAAATATTAAAAACATTGTGTTAGGGTTTTTGGTAAAAAAAAACGATTTCCAAGGAATATTAATGTTTTTAGCAAATATAACAAAAAACCGTGAAATACCAATTTTTCATTAGGAGATCCAATTTTCAAACACTTACAAATCGGTAAAAAATCAAATAAAATTGATGAACTTTTATTTTTATTTTTGCCTGAAATTGTGTGTAAAATCCATATCTGTGGTAAAAAATGGGGATTCGTATTGAAATTATCGGAGCCAGGAACTTACTTAATATGAAGACGGCCCTTTAGACAAATTTTAAATATTGATACTTGTAGAAAACATTCCTATCGATTGCCACCTTCCGTTATTTTCTGTAATGTAAATTGTGCAATGCGATCGGGTGAGTTTTTTTTTTTTACGCCTATACATGGTGTCCATTTACATACGGAATCTCTGAATTGAAAGAAATGTGCAACAAAGATTCGATTTTAGACTGCATGACAGTTGGAGTAAAATGAATTTGAAATAAAACTTAGCTTATCTTGGAATAATATCACAAAATTTTCCAAGAACTATGCATATACAGAAAACATTCGAACTAGGACTTAAGAAATTGAAAATGTTTTGTCATAAGTGACCAAAAGTTGAGATTGGTTACTATTGAAATATTCTTGTACAACTTATGTACCTGTGAAACATTCGTTAAAAACCATAGTTTTCTTCTCTTTTTAAAGGCTGAAATAAACTTTCCGTTTTATGAAAAGTTATAAACGATTCCCTTTACATTGTCTGCACTTAAGAAATAAAAATTTAAAACAAGTTCTGCAATTAATTTCATGAGCAGTTTAATGGAATTTTTACGACAAAACTGCAAATGCATCAAAAGAAATTAATCCTGAATATAATATCAGGTTCATTTGTCATCCTCTCATAATAATGGTGAAATACGGAAGTATCACATCCCTAATGCAAGTGCTATAACTCGAAAAATACTGATAGAAAAATTGAGTGCAAGACTATTCACCGTAGGCTCATCGTTTTTAGAGTAAATGAACATAAAGGGCATTTATTATTACTCCAAAACTCAAAATCTATTTCTGTAGTAGTCACCTCAGAATCAGCTTTTGTATTTTTCTTTCGCACTAAGAGTGTGATGTATGTGACCTGATTTGCGTGGATTATTAGTGCATGCATATGTATTTCCGTCCAAAGTAAATTGTAAAAGCTATAAAAACACGAAAATGGTAAAAAATTATTTTTCTTACACTTGAATAATATCTGCCCTTTTCTATGACTGAGGGATTATTCTGACCACTTTTAATGGTAAAAACTATAAAATCGTAAAAACGGCGTTTAAAAAATTATTTTTCTTACACTTGAATAACATCTGCTTTTTTTCTAAGAAAGAGGGATTATTCTTATCATTTTTAGAGTCAATATTTAATTAATTAATACCTAGAAACACCGGATAGTTCTGTTAGTAGTTAATAAAGCATCACTTTTACAGACACTGATGAAAAAGTTCTTTAGCAGTATGAAGTACATATTTATCTTTTCATTACCAAATGTATTCGAAACTGAAATAATTTCTTTTTCGTTTATTCTGCCATTTCAGGGCAATTACCAGTAAGCAATAATTTCTTTTATGTTTCATTCCTTGATCTGATAATGCGATTCGTGATGCATAAATTTTCTTCTTTAACGATAGCAAAAATATCTTTTTAAAAATTCGTTCTAGCACCTTACTCATATTTTAGCAATTTATGACTGAAATTGTTTTTTATTGCTTGGAATCCTGTTTAATATATCGTCACTAAAAGTGCAAAAGGTTGTATGTCTAAAAGCTGCATTTTTCAGGAGAGCAAAAAATATAATAGTTTTACTTATAATTTGATTCTATTACTATATAAGTACATTTGGTTGTAACTTTTATTGAATCAGCTGATGACAAAAGAAATTTTGCCACCACGTAAAAATCACAAAACGCCACATATAGCAGTAATAAAAGGGGAAAAATGGAATTTTGGACATACGATCGTTTGCACTTTTTGAGTGGCGATTTGCAATCCTTACGACGCACAATATTGAACACCTCAATTATTAAGTGCTTACGATGGCTAAATTCTTAAAAACAATTTATAATTCACAAATTCCTAACATGCGAATTTAATGAGAACAAAATGTATTGAGAGCATGAGGTCTGAATACTTGGTTGACTGATTTAATGCTTCTAAAATTTCCTCTCTTGTTTATTAAATTGTAAAAGTTAAATTAGTATTTAATGGACTTGTAAAGGTTGTTTGTTTTGGAGTATTTTTTATGACCCAATAGCCATATTTGGCCAAGCAAGGGTAGTAAGAGAAACATACCAAGTAAAAAAACATAGTTCTGAGGAAAGGAAGGGGGGGGGGGGAATTCTACTCGTTAAGCCACAAAGTATGTTTTTCAAGAATGTATTTGAACTCCATGCTTAGATAAAAATGACTCAGTGAACTTCGCCAGTCTAAAGATGTTCATATTCTGACCCAGAAAAGCTAAAAAATAAATAACTAAATAAATTAAAAAAAAAACACCTTAAATCTTGAAAACTTTGTATGTTCTTGTAAGGCGATATAATTTTAAGTATATTTAATACTTTAAACGAGAAAGAGCAAAACACAGAGTGGCTAGTTCCACAAACCGTAAAAATTTAGCAGCGACAGTAAAGAGATCGAGAACCGCTTCTTTAGTTTCATAAAAATAATTAATGTCATTTAGCACTTTGAGCTGTCTAAAAAACACTTGATTGAGATATGGCAATATGGAACGTTACCCTCCCTTCAGGAAGAGACGCCAACTCACTGACGAAAGTCGAGTCTTTGTTGACTTCTCTCCTTTCCTTTCTAAAATAAGAAGATGGAGCATATACTTTCACACAAAGGGGAGATATGACGGCTCTAAAATAGTCCCGGCATAGCGCTAGAGGAAGCCGATCTCAAACGAAACACACGAGCAACGAAAATAGACTCGTTCGATTTTTTCCAAGATTCGTTCGGGTGGAAAAAGTAACGGATCTCGCGTCGATACGATCTATTTGAAATTCAGTCGAAGCACATCTGTCCACTCCTTCGTATTGATCTGTTCTCGGATTTCAGGTAAGGTATCATCAGAGGTCAATTTAGTTTTCAAGCCACAGGTAGAAATTTAGTAGTGCAGGTTTCAGTAATGACAACAATTTGCTTTTGTGAAACACTAAATCGTAAGCTTTTCGGAAACGTACATTTTTACAAAACAATAGTTTGACTTATGAATTCTGCCTTATTATACAATTTTGACCGTACACACACTATATTCGAATTTTAAGAGGGATTTCTAGTGCAAACAAAACAGATTTTTTTCCGCTAGCAAAATTTTGTCCCGTGATACACGTCGGGATTGTCTTAAAATTTAGTTCATCGCTGTTTTGGAGACGTTTGGTGTTTAATCTATCTGGTTATAACCCAATCAACTATCATATGTCAGATTGAAATTTTTGCTATCAACTTGCTGAAATCGTATTCAATAAGCAAACCAATTGACGTCAAGAGCGGTACATATACACGAAACACAACAGCCACCTACGTTTACCTTGATTTTAAAAACGTCTTAAACAAATTCCGTTTGAAATTGGGGGTCAGTCTGTGTTTACTTTGAATAGCAGATGCTCAAAATAATGGTGGATTATTGATATTCGTTTTGTTTCCAATGTATAGTGTTCAAGTAATACAAGATAAATATTACGTATAACACATAAAGACAAACAACGAATAAAGAGACAAAAAATAGCAGACAGAAAAACAATAAAAAAAAAACCGAAGTCATTGACCAAAGGGTTCTCTTGCTCTTAGAAAAGTCCACGGAGGGTAAAGTTTCTGTATATTACTTCTCCGAAATTGAAAAGAGGACAGCAAAACTCGGTAGCCTAAGCAAAGCAAATGAGGCGCATCACAAAGGTAGAAATTTGCTCTCTCTTAAGGCAAAAAGCTGCAACCTCCTCTAGCCGTGGCTTGTCAGATACATTCTTGAGGCATTCACTTTTCCAATATTTAGTATTAAATCGTCTACAGTTGCAAAGTTCTTAGGATGAAAGTGAATCGTGATGTTTATTGTAAACCACACGTTTTTTCTCCTCATCCAAGTATAAAAAGCGACTGATGTACTGCTGCTCGTAGTGTAGTAGACTTATGCTTCGTGAAATACAAATAAACTCCAAAGAGTAAGACTAAAATTGACTTTAAACTCTTGAATTATGCAGATCATTGATGCAATAAAATTATTAAAGAATCACTTTTGCGGGTATGGCATCTCCGTACAGCATTTTTGGGGCATGTTGTACAAACAGGATGCATTTGCAGGTGTGCCATCGTATAAATTGAGTCCTGTAAGCGGACGTTTGTAAGATTTTGGTAGAGATGTTACTAGTTTTAATGGATAAGCAGTATCTGTTGCAACTATTTAATTTCCATTTAATTGGTTCTTTGTTAAAGAAACGCAACACGAACATTTGTTGAGTCCTATCTATTTAAGACAACTAAATCATAAAATACATATTTTATTGAATTTTTTTTAAAAATCTGTAGCAATATTTTAGAAATTTTAATTGTGATTAAAATATTAAAAAAAAAAAAAAAATGTTGGCCATTTAAAACCTAGGTAAAAAAATAAATATTTTCTCACTTCTATAGAATAAGGGCAATGACAATGAGACATTGTTCACACAATCTGAATAAGGTGATATTATTTGAAGAGGAGAGACCTCCTTGTCCTAAGAGATTTTATGAATTGCGTTATGAATAAACAAAATGAAAACTATTGTAGTTCTATGCAGCCATCTCTCAAAACAAAAATGTACCAGAAACAGAAAGGTAAACTATCTCATTGTCAAACAAATGGTATTTGAAGAAAAATTTTGAGAACATTCTATATGGAAGTTAAGTACATTGTTGTTAATTAAAAATGCAGCACAAAGAAACACTTGAGCTGCAGCAGCAATGAAATACCTCTGAGCGAATATGTACTCTTGCAATGTATAAATAATTGAAATTTCAGAATTGTAAGTCAAGATGAACATGTTAAATCAGTAATTCGTTTGAACACATTTAACTGTTATAACTACAGTGGAGTGCAAAAATTAAGGACGAGACAGTTTTTCGAATGTAACGTCCGGCAGAAGTGTTCTACATCGACCCAAATCATATCATAAGACCCCAAGATGAGAATTTGGGACAAGTGTGCAAAACCATCCAAACAACGAATCAAAAAGATACAAAAGCACTTTATTGAAAGGTTAGCTTCGAGCACAAGTGAACAGAAGACAGAAACATTCATGTGACAGGCGCCTGGCAAGAAGAATACAGTCTTTAGTTGGGGATATGATCACCACTGACTGCGATGCAGGATTTACAACGTATATCCATGCTGAGGACGAGGTTGTCAAGAAGCTGTTGAGGTATCGCGGTCTATTCCTCTTGTAGCGCCAATCGCAGCTGCAGAATCGTTGCTGTTGGCTGGTCACGTGCTGCCAAGGGTATTACGAGAGCGTCCCACACATGTTCTATAGGATTTAGATCCGAAAACCTTGCTGGCCAATCCATACTTTGAATACCATCACTCTCCAAGAGTTCTGCGACAGACACTGAAAGATGAGGTGTAGCTTTGTCGTATAAGAAGTGGGGCCCACAGCACCTTTAAACAGAAGTACGTGAGACATGAGAACCTCTGTACAATAACGGACACCAGTGACTGAACCTCCTTGGAAGATGGAGGTCTATACCGCTACCAAGCTACTCCAGCACCTCGATTACGGTTTTCTTCGATGATGTTAAAGGGTTGATTGCGTGTCCCCCTTCTATCTCCAGATGTGTATACGTCCAATATCGCTCGTCAGATTAAATTGGCTCGCATCCATAGAGAGCACTTGGCCCCATTCTTGTTGTTACCAGTTCTTGTGTTCCCAGCACCACAGAAACCGGCGTCTTCGATGAGCAGTTGTTAATGGCACACACCGTACTGGTCGTCGTGCCAATAAACCACGTTTGTGCAGCTTCCTGGCCACGTTTAAACATGATATCGGACGTCCAGTTGTTCTCCATGTGCCTTGCGATTTCTCGCATTGTCTGCCATCTGTTTCTTGTCACCTGTAGGACAATATACCGGTTCGTTCGCCGTCGTTGTTGATCGTGGACGACCACTGCTGAACGCTCGGATAGCTGTTTCTGTCGTTTGAAATGCTTTCCAGGCTCGTGAAACGATGCTGTGAGCGATCCCGAACTCCTCCTCCATACTGTCACACTTCGACCTTCTTCCAACGACGCAACCTCGGGTAAGGTCATCCAGATGACGTCTCCTAGATTGCCTATTGGCCGTATCAGGGTAGCAGAGCAACTCGACGTCGTTGAAATCACTGTGCACAGTGCAATAGCTTTCACCGAATTGTTGAGCGTGTGCTTTATCCCTTCCGACACTCCTTCCCCTACGGCATGTGCCATATATGCGCATGCCCTAATGCACCAGTCCCTAGTCTATCTCCTGATTGGTCTTTCGGTCTGTTCTGTTGCCTCTTTCCATTTTTATGCTAATTTCTCCATTTCGTCCTTGACTTTTGCACATCAGTGTACATGCACACGGCGTGACATAGACCGATAAATTCAAGATGGCTGTCTATGAAATATTGTTTTACGCAGATTCAACGCGCATGCACAATTTTTATTGACATGCAGTTGTGACTGCTGGAGTGTGACTGCTTTTGTGAGCAGCAGTTGTGACTGCTGGTGATAACATAAGGATCAATTTTAGAGCAATCATATTCAAATGTTTTTTTGATGGATCCCAAATCTTGTGACATAGAAGACCAAGAAAGAAATTGTACTTGTTGGTAATAGAAGAAACTGGACGTTTCAGGTGACTTAGAGACGACCATTGTCGTACTATAAGATAGCTACAGGGAGATTCTGTATGATAGGAAGTTTCGTCAGAAAATATTATTAATTCCAATTCTGAGCTCCGGTGTTTAGCTGTTCCCCCATTGACATTTCAACACCTTTGGCAAAGGTTAAAAGAAGTCGTAGTAACGGACGCCAAGCTACGAGCCTTCTTTGCAGCAGTCATTGACAAACAGTGAAAACAGACATCGTTCGATGTGTCGCTCCATTGTTCTCCGTTGTGTATGTCACTGTACGTTTCGTCACCGCCGAACGTATCAAGTCTCTCTTACCTTTCTGATGTTACCGTGCATTTTCCAGATCTCTCTCGACAATGCGTAGAACCTTATTCTGTCTATTGTCTTCAAATACGAATAACTATACCAATGTTTTACCCAATGCGTGCAACAATATCACGATACAACAAACTGCCTTCCCTCAACTCATTAATTCTTCCTCTCTCAAAGTGTCAACTGTTCATTATATTATTTCGTTTTACGACGATATATGTTTACGTACTCACAGAGACAATATCAATCGAATTCACCGACACAATGTTTGTGATGAGATTTGAGTTTTGAAACATTCTTTTATGTCGTTATATTTTAGATTTTATTTCATACTCAGTTCACATTTAATCATTTGCGTGTCATGATAAACCCCACACGCTAAATTTTTGGACAACAGAGCTTTCTTGGCGTTGCATTTTAAAGGAGACCAGTATAATTACGATCAAATGACAATATATAAGACACATTTTTTGGAACAATAATTAAACTATCAAATGAAATATTCCTGAAATCAAAATATCTATAATTATAGAAAAAGTAATGGAACACAAAATGATACAAGAAATTGTTTTGCTTTTCGTTCTACGGTCAGTTACATGCTACACCAATTAGATCAGAATGAGTAAAGAAAATACAAATTCGTTGAAAATGATAGCAATGTAAATAAGCAAGATAAACTACTGTAATGGTGTTCAGCGTACGATACTTCAAAATAGCCTTTTTGGACACTTGGACTAAGTACGTAGAAATTGAGCCGTAAGACTAGGATCACGTGTAATACATGACGCAGTTGTCGGAGAGTGAAAAACAAAACACATTATCTCGGAAAAAATTCCCCATCGACCTTAAGAAAAATACCGGAACCAATGCTAAACATCCACCCCTGAAGTGGTGCCAAATGTAACGGCAATGGCAAAAAAATAAACCAGGCCCTTCTCTTCTCGCAAGTGGACACGAAAAAACCAAATTGTAATCGATGACAGTTTCCCGAATTGATCAACGGCGAAAGTTGCGTCAAGGTCAAATTAGAGCAGGAGAAAATCTATTAGAGATTGGAGCAGGAGGGTTCCACCAAAAAGTAGGTGGCGTTTCTGAGTTATAATTCAAGGTATTTCGAGAGGCCTGGAACTTTGTGGACGTAATATTTTTTTTTAAAGCGAGCAATTTGAACAAATGATCCCGCTACCGTCCCGAAATTAAGATTCGGGGATAGGTAACGATTTTTCACACTTTTAGCCCGGGACTGAAATTGTTAGTTGGAGGGTGGACACGCCCTAATTCGTTGCTATGCCGACGCCCGGTGTATTTTTTGTTGAAGAAGCGAAAATGTCAAACTTCTCGTCAGCGAGAAGTGACAAGCGCCCCTGATAAATGCCCACTTGGCGCGAAGTTTTTCCTTTGTTCCTTTTATGTGGATCGTTTCCACCAGCCACGTGCTTGAGAGAGGGAAAGGTGCACGAAAGTCACTCTCCTCCCCTTATCAGACTGATATAAATACGGAAGGGAGCGACCACTGGATTATTTGAGGAATTTCCTGATTGGCTTGGGACGTGCCTATCCGACCTACTTCAAACCTGAGGTCGGAAATTAAGGTAACCACATAAGTGAATCGTCGATATTAATCGAGATCTGTAAGGCGAATTGTGAAATGTTATGTTTTATGTCCTGCAGGACCAGGGACGGAGTCGGAGGGTGGGGCCCTGGGCAACACCCGAAATATTCTTGGTGTTATAAAATAAATTTGCAAGCGCGTAACGCCGGGTCTGTTATCAATTGATAAGGGCAGCTAGTCCAAAATTGGACTTTGTACAACAAAATACCAACCAATCAATCCATAGGCGTTTCAGACTTGTTGCCAAGGCCGCACTTATCTTTTTGCATCCTAAAGGCTAACCTGAAACCAGGTATTCCATATTCCTGATATGCATCAGTTCCAGTACGGAAACCAACTCAGATGGTGACCCCAGTACAGTTTGAGATCATTAGCCCCTCCTGAAATACCACTAAGTCTCACAAGTACTCAATGTTTATACTGCACCAGACGTAAAATTTTTCTATGTACCTTTGCGCACTTATTGAACAGTTCAGGGCTACCACAGAAAAAGAACTTGTGAAATAAAAACATTAGAATCATCTATTTTAAAATATTAGTAAAAATTATCATTTAAACTCTATTTTAGATGCTCGGTACAAAATGAATCGTCTAAAATACAAAATGTGATAATTAACCTTTAAACTACTGCCAGTACAGCAGTTGTACCTTGATCGCACCAAGAAGGAATTTAGACTACGGCCAATACAATAGTTGTACCTTGAAAGTTATAAGAATCGCGCCATAAAGTACTTTAGACTACGACCAAATACAGCAATTGTACCTTGAAAGTTATGAGAATCGCGCAAAAAAAAGAATTTAGACTACGGCCAATACAGCATGAAACAACTTCTATTTCGCTTGGATTCGCAATGTTTTTCTTAAATGAATTTCTAAACTTCTCTTACATGTCAGACGGTAATAAGTCAATCCAGACTTTCATCTTTTTTATCCAAGTTTTATTTACATCACAAACACAACAACACAAAACACAGAATAGCTTATGGCTTATCACATCGCTCTCAAATCAGTTTTAACTACAAGCTTCAACATCAATCGCAAGTCATAATGCGCGCAGCGCCCTCTGCTTTCAGTATTTGAGTTTTAACACAGCATTTGTACCTTGAAAGTTTAAAGAATCGCGCCAAGAAAGACTTTAGACTACTGCCAATACAGCAGTAGTGCCCATAGATGCCAACTACTGCGGATTCTCCATACTTTCTACGGAAATAAGTCGGGTACTACGGATTACGGAATCAATTATTTTTTCAACGGAAAAATTCAATTTTATTTATTTTTCACAGCACATTAATTAGTTTACTCATTTCTGTATTTTTTTCATTTTTATTATATTTATTTTAGTAAATGGGAGAGCGTGCTTAAGTTTAGTTATTGAATGTTTTTTTATGTATAATTCTTTCATACTCAAATATTGGTTTTATAAATGTGCTTTTATGTATGATATACCTTACTAATTATAAATAATATAATCTGTTGCATATATGTTTCAAATTTGTAAATAAATATTTGAAATAATGATATATGCATGTTATTAAAGCCAATTTCTTAAATTTTTACTTGACAACTGAAAAATTCTTAAAGCTACGGATTTTTTCCTTTGGTACTACAGAAAACTTCCATCGAAGGTTGGTATCTCTGAGTACCTTTAAAGTTATAAGAATAGCGACAAGAAAGAATTTGGACTACACCCGGTTCAGCAGTTGTATCGCGAAAGTTATAAGAATCGCGCCTGTTGTATTTATAACCGTAGTTTAAAGATTAAGTATAAGACACAGACGTTGAAGATCTCGCCAATACATTTAAATTTAAAAATTACAAACCCAAGTACTTTCTTTATACGATCATCATGACAATCACACTACGAATTACATTGTTTATATATTATGGTTGGCCCGGTTTGACGCCAAAACTTCGAAATTGGTGTCCTTTGAAAATATATTTCTCTAAAGAAATCCGAAAAATGCATTTTTAAACCGTCATTCGGTTAAAAATGGGACCAAATTTTCGTTGACAAAATTTTGAAATTGTTATTTTTAAGACGATTTCACTTTTAAATGATACCCTTAGTCGCCAAGGCTCAAAAATAGTAACAAAACGTCGCTTGTGGCAGCCCTGACAGCTTCAATATTATAAATACAATGAAAATTAAACTTACAGCATAAAATCTTTCTTTGTTTCCAGAGTTTTGATACCACGGTGCCGGCGATCCTCTCTTATTATGAGTGCCTTGGTTTTAATCACGTGCCTCGTTCATATGCTAATGTATGTATGTATTTATTGTGTTAGGTTTTAATTAGATGTGTCGTCAGGATGATTGGCATTATACGTTTTAATCTATATTAGCTTTATTCACCCGAGAGGTTTTGCTACTTCAGACAACACAAGCCGCGCCTGTTTCCTCAGTAGTTTCGTTGCAGTGTCGAAAAGCTTTTTGAGCTATTGTTCACTACACGTGCTGGCTTTGTCCCCTCTCTTTTGCTGGACTCTTGACACCTTTTGATGTTTTCTGTTGATTAGTCTATTTCGAAATGTTTTATATTACATTTTTATGTCTGTTTCTAAGGACGTAGAGAATTCAACATAGTTGCGTTGACCTAGAAATTTCTGACATAAAAGCTCTGCAAATTTCAAGATGACAGGGCTCAGCATTGGAGAACTTTTGTTTCTTCAGACAAATGGATTTCCTGTTTTATATAGAAATTTTGAAGTTTATTAATTATTATAACTCATTTTTTGCCTCAAGATCTAGTCGCAAAAAATTAAACTTGCCGTTCACGGCATAGTTTCCTACGGACTACCTAATACGTGTCTCAAAGTAACTGGTGCAAGTATTTCGTACAAGTAGTCACAATAAAGGTAAATAAATCTTTCGGTGGCCTTCAAATTTTTTATTACAACAAATATAAAAATAGATATCTTAAGTGCGTTTCAACTTACTTTCTAGTTAGATTTTTTATTTGTAACAATAGTGCTTATAGATGCGAATATTAGTTAGATTGAGTTTTCTAGCTTCAAATTTTGATATCCTCTCTCTCTCTCTCTCTCTCTCTCTCTCTCTCTATACGAGAGAATCTGTACTGGAAAGATAACATGTGGTTTTCGTTACACAAATGAGCAGAAAACAGAATTATTAAAGTGCTGTATTCTTAGAAAATATCGATAAACATTTTGAATAAGTCAACATTTTTTACAGTGAAGACCCGACTGTTAGATAAGAAATAACTAGATTAAGTATTTTAAGGTGATTTAACTTCGTAGCACAATCTGTGGTATGCAAACCCAAAAAATGCTTTAAGTGTTCTTTTAATGTCCCGCGCTGATTCATAATATGCAGCGAGTATGTGTAGGCGTTATCCAAAGTTCATGTGCGCCCTGAACAGTAAAAAGGTTGATGATCCCCACAAGTATTCCTGCTATCAGGCTTAGAGAGTTACTATATTTATCATTTTTAGACTGATAAATTATATTTATCACTCTTAAGTAAATGTTTCGTGTTTGTTTAACGAGAAAAATCCTTACAGTTCAGTTGAAATGAAAATTCAGCGGGGAGATAAAAAAATTGCGAATTTACAGTCTGAAATTTTGTTTTCATTTTGGTTCAGGCATGGATTTAAAAAAAATTTCATAATTTCAGCTTCTCTACTATTATAAAAGGAAGTGTTTGTCTATTTCTCGCCCGCGAAGTCCGGACGAATCTATGGCACTAACAGTAAAGGGATTGGGCCCACAGGTACACCAAATGTTTTGCAATTTTAGGGTCGCGGCGAATTTTATAATTCAATCTAGAACATTTTAAAATGAATTTAATGAAATTTAATCAAATTTGAATGGAACAGAATTGAAGCTGACAGATTCTAAATTAATTTTTTTTCGTTTCCTTTTTGATTTAGCGCGGAGGATGGTTCAGGCATGGATTCCAAAAAATTTTATAATTTCATCTTCTCTACTATTTCAAAGGAAATGTTTGTCTGTTTGTTTGTTTATTTGTTTCTTGCCCGCGAAGTCCTGACGAATCTATGGCACTTAAAGTAATGGGATTTCGCCCACAAGTAGTCTAAATTTTTTGCAATTTTAGGGTCGCGGCGAATTTTAAAAATTCAATCTAAAACATTTTAAAATGATTTTAATGAAATTTAATCAAAATTGAATGGAACAGAATTGAAGATGACAGATTCTAAATTAATTTTTTTTTGTTTCCGTTTTGATTTAGCGCGTAGGATGGTTCAGGCATGGATTCCAAAACATTTTATAATTTCAGCTTCTCTACTATTATAAAAGGAAATTTGTGTCTGTTTGTTTGTTTGTTTCTTGCCCGCCAAGTCCTGACAAATCTATGGCACTTAAAGTAATGGGATTTGGCCCACAGGTAGTCCAAAATTTTTGCAATTTTAGGGTGGCGGCGAATTTTAAAATTCAATCTAGAACATTTTTAAATAAATTCAATGAAATTTAATCCAATTGAATGCAACAGTATTGAAGATGACAGATTCTAAATTAATTTTTTTCGTTTCCGTTTTGATTTTGCGCGGAGGAATGATTTTCCAGCCAGACGATAAAAGCAAATAATCTTTTGACTGGAGTCACTTAGTTCTTTTTTTTCTTTCTCCAAGACCGTTAAAGAGAAAGTAAAAATCTTAACGGATTTGAAATCAGCGGAAAATTTCACTTTAGATCGATACAAAAAAAATCTGATTTTATTTAAATAAATAATTTTTAAATTGAATATATCTTCTTTATTTTCATAAGAGATTGTGACGTCACGTGAACTTTCGATTTCCAAAAATAAACAGATTGCATCTTCTGACCATCGCGTTAAAAAAAGAAGAAACAGATTACATTTCCTGCCCTATTCCATTTCAGCGAATGAAAATTAAAAAACATTTTGACTGAGATTTGTAAGTTCTTTTTCGTAAAATGGGAATCAAAAGATAGATTGCAAATTTCAACGGATTTGAAATCTGCGGAAAATTTTGCACCAGTTTAATACTTCACATCATGGCGTTGCCCGTGATGTTGGTTTGCTTCGCAAACCAACACCACGGGCACGGGTAACGCCGGGCTAGTCACGCAGTGGCTAGTAATTACTTATTTAAGGAAAACGCAGGAATCTTCGGTTGAATATTTCCAGATTCCTCTACATATGTTACTTTATTGATTTTACCTTTACAGGCTAAGTTATTCAATCTCAATCTCTTCTTCACGAAACAGAAATGGTGAAGCAATAAAAATGTTTAATTTTCCTGATTTTATTTATAAGACAGTTTTTGTCATAATGATTCGTCAGCTCGTATATCCTTGAATTTTCGTAGACAGAAACAACCTTCATGAATTGAAATGGTAAATTAGAACTCTGTGTATTTAAAAGATTATCCTTCATTGTAGAATTTTTTATCAACCACAAGGCCGAAAATTTTATATTTTCAAAGATACAAAGTTTACTCTACACCTCAAGCTAATTATGCTCACATGCAGACGTTTTATTTGTTTGGTTAATATTTTATGTTGTATTTCATTTCGTCAAGCATTAATTCCAATTCCACTTACATCATTTATTCCATTTCTTTAATTTATCGCTTGCTTCTGAGCCCACAATTTCACAAACATGGATTCTACTTTCAGGTAACGATGATATAGTCAATCAAGCTGAGATGGCATGTTCGCAAGTTATGGATGGTTTCAGTAATCAAATGAAACAGATATCGGCAAACAAAAGACGTTCCTCCACAAAAACACTAGTGCCATCTATATTTAGTTTTACAGGAAAAGTCTCTCATACGTTTCAACTTTGTGGTAGACAACGGCACACCTACCAGGGGGACTTGAGCTCTTTTCACAGTTTAGAAAGAAAAAAATGTCATTACTTCATTGATTTCGTTAGAAACCCCATATGAAATTTTTTTGGACAGTTCCTTCCACCTTCAATCAACAAATATTCACCCATTAGTGTTCCACAACTCATTTTTTTCAGGGGTACGTGAAAATAATATAAACACTTTATATAATATAATTAGCTTAACTACATTTTCTCTTAATGCAACTTTTATTTGTTGAACGGTAAAATTGGTCTCAAGTAGAACACTCAAAACTGCTCTTCACTTCAAATATATAAAATATTTATTTAATAAATTTTTAACTTAATCGAGCTTATGATAACATGTAGACCCCTTCCTAAAGGAATGTCCTGGTTGCTTCTGTGGTGGCAAAAAAATTTACTTTAAAATACTTTCTCGATAATAAAAATCCTTTCAGGCGCAAACTCCAAAATTTCCTTAAATGGATTTTTATGATTGCTTTTTAAGTACTCGAGAGCAAAAATATGTAATGATCTAGATATATCTATGTGAGCACACCTTAGGTTACAAGACGTCTGGAATTTGCGTGAAGATTCCACCGATAATTTTAATTTGTCTGAAGTGTTTTCAGATAAATCATCAATTCAATCCAAATGATATATGGCTTGTTATGTGTTCGGAGAACTGTATGCATCAGTACAGACTTTTTTCATTTAAGATATATTTATTTGTCTTCTATTATTTCGTGTTTTCAACAATGTTTATTCGACAGTTTCAATGTAAAAGTATTTTATTAGTTCCACATAATTTTTTTACGCTCGGATTTTTCTTGTAATGTCAGAAATTATAACTGAGTTTTTGTCTGGAGCTTCCATTTTTAGGTTGGTAACCGTAAGTACACCGTACATCTTAATAAAAATAACAAATCCCTTCAAGAGGAATTCTTTCAAATTGTCTTGGGAAAGCATAAGACGCCAAAGCTTGACTGCTCTCTAAATTAATTGCGTCTTTATATAATAAAAAAGGAATGTCCCTGCCTCCACGTTGATCAAAGAAAAAATGTAATTTAAAAGAAGGTGAGAGCGATTTAATTGTTTTTTCCTTTGTTCTAAGCTCCCGATAATGAATAAAATCAGGAAAACCGAAAAGCAATAGCTAGAAACGGAAGCAATTAAACGTAAAATAGATCGTTAGAAGTTAACTTCGATCGTTTAGTGTTCTGGAAAGCAGCTCAGAATAAATTTCCGCGTTTGCACCATTAGAACACCTGTTCTGCTCCAAGTACCGGAAGATCTTTTAAAGAACAGAGCATATAAATATATTTATTACCTACCCAGAAAGGAGAATTCCAAGAACTGAGCGAAGAGATATTGATTTTTTTTAAACTTTCACGACGAAAGGTGTAGTTCTCATTTCGAACAATAAGGAGCCGAGCTTCGAACACCTCTACACTGCAAACGATATTCCTCGGGGAATTACAGTGTATTTTCTTTCGTGAAAGTTCTTTATCTTTCCGTCGTTATTTATTTATTCCAATGGTGCTATGGCGAAAACGCCGACACCGAGAGAAGTTAATTTCTTTTCGCCTCTCCCCTCAAGTGTTTCCTTCGTCACTCAAGAAAATTGCCTACCGCTTTACAGTGCGTCGTGTTCCAAATGGGGTAAGACGACTTTTGCAGAAATGTCGCAGTTATGGAGGAGTTGGAAAGTCGAATACACTTCAACAACAATGTTAAATGACCTACTTTCCATGTATTTTTAGTTAGACAGCGTTAACTTACCTGTAACTTTTTCTCAGAATGTACTAGATTCTGGTTTGAAACTTTGTCATATACTCAATGAACATTTGCTTGAACACTGAAAAGAGGATTTGATATAATGTTAAAAATATTTATATGCAATTAATTAGAAATTCATAAAATTGCTCTTAAAAATTTGAAAAAACAGTTGTTCTTACACGAGGGTTTTATGTTAGAGAAATTTTCAGTATAAACAAACCAGACTGCAAACGGAGATTTTACCTACTGTTACCCAAATGCTCTCGCATAATACATATCGAGGTTACCTTAAAATACTTTATTGATTGGCGGCGTTTGGCGGTTAATCTTATTGGCATTGACCAACCAACGATCAAAAAACAATTTGGCATTTATTTTCTTTGGAATTTTTATTGGCGAAGTAATGGAATCGTATTCGAAAATCCAGGCAAGGGTTGTCACATTTGGAATGAGTACCGGTAGCGGGTTCCGGCCGTAATATTGTCGCCACCTATATTTAGGTTGGTAGTAAAAGCCTGTCACACAGCTAAATATAGACGGCGCTAGTGTTCTGTGAGAGTTTTTAGTATTTTTTAATTTCAGAAATGATAGAGCTCGACATGTTTCTGAAATGCAATTTCAACATGTTCTTTGTGTCATTTGTTACAAAAAACTTTTCAAGTTTCCTTTATCATTCAACTGGAAACAAGCACAACATCTGTTCTACAAATGACTGTTCCAAGTAGTCATGTTCAACGCGAATAATTTACTGCTGGAGGAAATTAACACCAGAATTGAATTAACTGTCCATAATTGAAATTATTTTATTGGAATATATGTTCTTAATTCCGTGGGTTTGTTAATGTATGTTGATGCAAATGTTCGTCCCCGTTTTTGGCAGTAGATGGCATTGCATAGTAAAACCGAAGTGTTATCTACTTCACACGTGTAAAGTTTGGATGGTGTTTGAAAGAAGGAATTTAATCGGGTATTACCTAGGAAAAAATTGTGTGAGTTGGATGTTTTTTAAATTTTAAACATTAAAAATGGCAGAAAATAATAAGGAGCATTGCCGACAAATGCTTTTTTATTTCCGAAAAGGAAAAAATGCTTCGCAGACACACACACACACACAAAAAACATGTGCATGGTGAGGGTAATTGTTCCACGTGCGCAAATGGTTTAGAAAGTTTCGTCACATGGATCAGTTCTTTAGCCAAGAAACTTCAGAACTTCTATGAGCGCTTCTATGAGTATGTATATACAGCTACCGGAGAGATGGAGAAAGGTCATCGAACAGAACGAATTAAACTATATTGATTAAATGTAATTTTCAGTAAATAAAATAATTTTTCTTCAATTTTTGTCAAAAAAACGGGGCGAACTTTTGAATCGACACTTATACATTTATAAACTCTCGTTCTTCAATAGAACAGTCATTTCAGTATAATCTATGGGGTTTGTGGAACATGTTGATTGGGTTTTTATGACTGAAGGACCATATTTAGCCATGCTGGTCGAGACACAAGGCAACAATATCAAGTAGTGGACATACACACAAGGAAAGTTTTAATGACACAAAAGATAGAAATAAATCCACGGAGAAATCGATCCTGCACTGTTTACAACTCGCAGATTGCTAGTACAGTTGGCATGCTCTGGCGACGCTCACTGAGTCACGACGGCTCCGGAACTTGATAGGGGAGGATTTAGGAAGGAGGATTTATTTAGGAAGTAAAAGTAATTTTGTTGAAAAGACATGTCGAAAGGAGAAAAATATTATCTTGGGAAAATCAAGTTTATACTTCAAAATCTGAGTTTAATTTTGTTAAAATAATTTTATTATATTTTTTATTTTCTATCAAAGTTGAAACAAAAATGAAAAATCATATAAAAGTACATCAAGCAGAATCTAAATGTCTTGAAATCATTACTTTCGAAAGTAATAGGAGTGGGATTTCAATGTAAGCAAACTATACGGTCTGCGATTTTATTTCTGGAGACCAAATGCTCTTGCATGATACATATCTTGGTTGCCTTAAAATGTAGTTTATCTCCGTTTTGGCAATTTGGCCGTTTTAACTTGACGTTAACCAAACAACTTTCGTGTATCAATTCGGAATTCATTCTTTAGAATTTTTATCGGCAAAATGCTAAAAAAAAATCAGAAAATAGCCAACTGACGTCACGTTAGGATTCGTACAAAAAACACGTATCGTCGCAGAAACACTACCGCCACCTATATTTAGCTTAAGACATATATACTAGAAGGGTTTTTTAAATTTTGACTTTAAAAATCCAGTATTTTACAATAGGGCACTGGTTTGTGCTTAAACTCATTTCATTGTGAATAAATAATATTAAGCTAATCATGAGTTATCTATTTTAGAGGAAATTAGCTAATTAACATTTTTTGAACAGTGATTTCTCAAATAATAATTTGTTGAAAAAGACAGTTCTCTTGCTGGAAATTTTTCCTAATATTATTCTTCATGTTTGCACCCTCAACCAAGTTGCAAGAGGTAATAGTTTTTTAACAATCCTTTTCACCAAAGAAGTATAGATACAGATTTGTTCACAAAGTTTAACACTTAAAAATCAATTAAAAATTTATTTCTTAACGTATAAAACTCTCACTAATAGTTAAAACATCCACTGTATTATATAGATACTAATGATGCAAAAATAATTACAATAGATCCATTCATTTTAAAGTTATCGGTGTTTGAACCGATCATCATATTGCAAAAAACCGATCATCATCATATTGCAAAAAACCGATCATCATCATATTGCAAAAACGCAGTTCTTCAGAAATGGAGTTTTAAAGTTTGGGAAACATGTTTGTTGAAGTCCACGAAAACCTTTTAAACTAAAACAATATTCTGAATATTTATAAGATTTTGGTATTGTTTGAAATCTAAGGAGTAGGAAAGTATTTTGAATAGTAAAAAATATATTCTGGTCGATTTTCGTAAATCTCTCATACACAAAACTTCAAAAATAATAAAAATACCAACTTTTTCGAAGATGCGGAAAATCGATAAAGCGAAACATTAATCTAATTTCATCTTCAAACGGGTAATATCTCCCTCCTTAAAATTAAGCAGGAACCAGACGTCTGTGATCGGAATTATCTACAGCTTTGGCAAAGCCTCAAATATTTTATGTGGCTATAAAAAGTATGCAGGGTCAAAGGTAAAAGCTTATTTATTGCGGGAATTAAACAGAATATGGACTGCATAAAAAGTTTTACTGGTTTTTTTTTTCAGAACAAAGCCTTACAGTTAACGATATTTATTGCTATAAAGCATATTTTATATTAATCGGAAGTGTGATATACTCTATCTCGGGTCAAGAAAAACTTTCGGGGATCATGCGTCAACATAAAAATATAATTTTAATACTTTTTCGTTAGCAGTATAACCCTTGAGCAATAAGGGAAATGATGTACGGTTAAATATAACTTTCCTTTTTTATTTATTTAATTGCTGTTTCCCATGCAGAAAATATCCAATTACAGAGAACACAATATAATTATTTTGAAAGTGCAAGACTAAAGACATACGCATATATAGTTAGAAAATAGATTGAACAAAATACCTCATCCGTGCATTTTACGCTTATAATTGAAATCATTAAAAATGTATATCAACTACCGAGAAATAGTTTAAAAAAATCTGTTTGTAGCAAATTTGTTACATACATTTTTAAAGGTTTAACAAGAAATAATTGACAATTAAAATCAATGCAAGAAACAAAAAAGGGGCTAATTAATTTTGCTACGAAGAACGTTGTAAAAAATTTTGTTAAAGCAATGTCTCTACGGAGCTTCAAAGTAAGAAAACCGAAATGATTATACAATTCATTCGGTTTCATCGGAAGTTGAAAGAATATAGAATAGAGTTTTGGAAATTTATTTATTTTAAGAATTGTGATCTTCAGGTATATAGTTTCAAAATAATGAAACCGAATTGATTGCACAATTAATTTCGGTTTCATTTCTTTGAAGCGCTATGTATATCTGAAGGTTGCAATTCTTGACACACCTCTAGAATTCTGAAGCATTTAAGTCAAACTATATGCCCACTATCGTTCAGAATTCTTAAACTAAATGTCGCATTGTTATGGTGGTAATTTAAAAGTTGGCCATGTATTGAAAATTAGCTCCATGCCCTTGTTTGGAATACTCTTATCTTGGGGAAAAGATAAAAGTTTAAAGCTCATGAAATCAAATCCTGGAATACAGAATTTACTATCTTTAAGAACGTGAAACACTCTTTTGAGTTGTCTCTACGTTGCAAATTAGCCATAATTGAAATAGTCCGTTACGGAACCTCAATAAAAGTTTCGAAATTGAGACAATTCTTTTTACCAAGGAATTAAGTTTATTTTTTTATAGTTCCAAAGAAATAGAGTGATCCCTATTTGAGTCCCCATTTAATGATTATTGGTTGGGTTTATGGCGCCAGGGCAATATTTAGTCAAGCCCCCAATCAACGAATCAGTCGAAGTAGCTAATCTTTCTAATCAACCAAGAGCTTCCTTTGCAATTTTGTGGTCCCAATTTGATCAACGGGCATTCCAAAACCCGATTTCCCCATAGCACCATAAACGTGAAATGTAAGTAGGCTGATACTATTTAGAAAAGTTTTAAAAAGTGTGAACACAATGTCGACTAGTAGTCACTAGGGATGCGACATCGATGTTTTTTAAAAAACATCGATGTATTGGGGTCGATGTTTTGGTAACATCGATGTTTACACTTGTCGATGTTTTTACGCTGTCGATGTTTTATTTCTAAATGAAAAAAGTACCGTTACAAAAATTTTAAAAATAACCAAGTAGCATAATTTTCATAATCAGCAAATTGAACATACTTTTAGATCAAAGTGACCAAAATGAAGGGTCTGAAAAGTAGGGATGCGACATCGATGTCGATGTTTTCTAAACACTGATGTTTTAGAAAAAAACATCGATGTATTGGAGCCAATGTCGCATCACTAGTTGCTAAACCAGTTTCAAGAAATGGGGGAAAAAGTTTAAATACACTGAATTTTAAAAACATCGATGTTTCAAAACATCGATGTTTTGTTATCGATATCGCATCCCTAGTAGTCACGTGACTCTACTGTGGAAAATTGACTAGGTTGGCTTCTCTTATCATCTCGTTCGGCGATATAACATCTTATAACAGGATAGATGAATGAATGCTCACAGGTGCATGACGCGAACCAATCAGATGATGAAACAATGGATGGAACAGCCAATCAGAACGCAATTTGTGAGCTTGAATTCTTAACCAGGATAGACAAAACCTGGAATTGTAAACAATTCTTTCCCCCGAAAAAAAAAATTGAAAATGTTGGTTTCGGATTTTTAAAATATATCTACAAATAAATGTGCTATAAATCTATAAAATTTTAATTATAAAATAAAATAATAAAATTTTTAATACAACATGCGTTAATTAATATCCCTTCATGACAATGAAGTTTAATAAAGTAATATCTGTTACGGAGTATTTATGGGGTTTACTGTCTTCAGGAGGGTCGCACTCTTGGGATATTCGAGCAATCTTATTCCACTCTCATTCCACTACTCTGCTCCACAATCCCTAATTTTCCTTCTTTCAAGACAATTTTTACTTGACGTTGTCTTGTGTTTGTCCAAATATGACTCTAGAGTCATAAAACCTTCAAACAGTCAACCAATCTTCACAAAGTATGAAAGCGATGATTACTCTATATACATTGCCCATTCTATTTTTTTTACGCTGACTTCAACCATCTTCTCACATCAATACGCATCAACCCTCCAAGAGTGACTCAAAAGTCAAACAAGAATTTCCTGAAAGTTTTTAAATATTTGCTAAGTGCCTATATCCGTGTTATTTATTTTGTAAATATTTGTAGAAGGAAAAGCACTGTATTCGTGTACTTTGATAAATCGAGATGCAGAACTTTTTATGTGCTTACAGTAACCCTTTCAAAGCTTATGGTATTCTACTTTCTAGCTAAATATAGATATAGGTAATGCCTTTACGGCAAAATGTCCTCCCGGTACGTATTCCGAGCTACGATTTCAGCATGGCGCCAATCAAAATTCCAAAGAATGAATTCCGAATTGATATGTATACACACTACCCTACAATAATGGACCGAACGCCAGCGGATTTGCATAAAATCCAACTACTTATTTGGGATGTTTTTCGTGGTGTGGCCTGGGACCTTTGAATGTTGTTACTGGTAAATTGAACGCCGATGCCGACATGAACATTTTGAACAATCAGGTTCTTCTCTGGAAATTTTATGGAACGAACGACTGTAACTTCCGGGACGACAACGCTCCATTTCATGTTGCAGCTTCTGTCAAGCCGTGGTATCAAGATATGGTTTTAAAACGTCTTCCCTGACCTGCTCAGAGTCCCGACCTAAACCCCATAGAATATTTGTGGGACGATTTAAAGTGACGCTTACGGACCAGGGCACCACGTACGAAATCTCCGAAAATCGAAACAGCTCGTACCGTAAAAATCGAACCGTAAAAACTGCAACACCATGAAGGAATCATCCGAATGAAATGAAATTTGCAACAAATGTCAACTATATGATGTTATGCAAAGTAGTAAAGTTTCAGAGCCACCACGCATGAGTGGTGTGAGCAGCGCCCACTGAACTGATGCTAAAAGCGTATAAATAGAGGGCTGTAGCGGGGCGTTGAAAATAGTGCATGGTTATTTTTTAGTGGCGAACGTTTAGTGAGACCTAAGTATGCCTCCACGACGAAATAGAGTGGAATTTCAACAACTTACGGAGTTTGAATGGGGAAGAATCATCGGCCTTCGTGAAGGAGGATTTTCCTATCGTACAATAGCAGTTCGTGTGCAGCGGAACAGTTCCACAGTGATGCGAGTTTGGAAGCAGTGGACCGACGAGCACCGGACAACTCGAAAAACTGAGAGTGGGCGACGGAAGGTGACGTCAGCGCGCTATGATAGACACCTGGTCCACATGGCGGTGAATGACCGTACAACTTCCTCCAGGCAGTTGGCAGCACTTTGGTCTACTGCTACAGGTGTACTAATGTCGGTCTCGTCAATTCGCCGACGTCTGCTGCACCGTAGACAGCGTGCAAGGATTCTTTTATACAGGATCCCCTCACGCCAAACCACCGACAAACCGATTAAGCTATATAATATTGATGAGTTCATGGAAAACCTGGTCCCGAAGGGGCCTCAATCTCCAGTATTGATAGTATAGTACTTGATAAATGGGCCCGATTTGCTATTTTGGAATCGTAGTAAATTGGTAGATTAAGAAAAGATCTAAATTATGATAGTTTATTAAGCATTGACACTACATTTTCTGCCTCTAGCTTAAGTCCAGCCCAAAATAATGTGTTTTAATGAAATCATCTTGATCACTTGGGGAAGCTACGAAGAAAGAGCTTGAAATGGATTTAAACTACATTATTACGGGAATCTAGATACATATGTGAAAGTTGTTTGGTAGTGGAATTAAAATCTTCGTTTGGTTTGTTCGTTTTTACTGAAAATCTCAGGAAACCATAAGCAATATAAAAAGATCTTTGAAAAATATCTCAAGATCTTAACTTTGCATACAAATTTCCATTTTTAATTTTGGGCCCCTTTGGTAATTTGTAATTTTTTTTAATTAACGTCGTATTAGAGCAATAAAACGGGCTATTGACGACGGTCCGGGATCAATCCCTTAAGGAAAAGAACCGAGGACAACACCTCGTAATTTTGAACTACGGTCAGATGACGAAGCAACACCTGAGCTAGCACTCAACTCTCCAAACTTCCACACCAACCCAACGTGAATTTGGGTCCCTTTGGAAATAAAATTATGACTACGTTTCTGGCAATAAGTTTTAAAATGAATTTCTGGGATTGAAAATTCACCAAATAATTCTGTTATGAATAAAGCATTTTAGCGTGTAACATCACGCTTTGAAGTATGTAGTTATATCACTTCGATATTGTTTTTATATTTGCAGCAAAACTGACTTCGGTATTGATATTTCCCCGATTATACATTTTAATCAAAATAACGAATATAAAACCGTAGTTCTATTCTTAAATTTCAGTTTGCTTCAGTTAGTTTTCTCCGTCTCGCTCTCACTCTACGAAACTCGTAAATGTCAACAATGTGGTGTTCCATTGAAAATGAGCAACGCTATCAATCTTTTTCTCGACAGTTTAGCATATCTCTTTTTTGTCGACGCTCATTACTTGACGTTGTTTTCTTGTGTGTGATGGTGCAGTTTGCCCAAATATCCTCCTTGCCATAAAACCCCAAACCAACCATCTCTCTGGTTTAGAAGGTGCATTAGTTTTTCCGATGGGCTATACAAATGAAACTTTTAACAAAATATGAACAGAAATATCGTCCCAAACTGCAAATGAAGAAGATTAAGTTAAACTCAAATGGAGTTACCGTTATCAAAGAAATTGTCTACATTTGATTAAAGCTTTCGCTTAATTTTTGACTTTCACAATACATTTTTGTAAATTAAAAGAGTAGCAAAAACGTAAGCACATTTATAAAAGGGTTAAAAGATACTGAGGGATAATTAAAAATAATAAATAATTTTCTATACTGATAACATTCCTTAACAGCTAAGTAAATTTATTTCATTTTTAATGCCGAGGAAAGCCCTCGTTTCTTGGTGCTTTAATGGATATGAAATATCCAATCTCTTTATTTAAATTAAGTAGTAGCTGTACTATTGCGTTTTATCACTGCGCGCAATTACCTGGATAATTACCTTTCGGACAATTTAAAGTACTTTCGTTTCAGTCGTCTAATGAAATTGTATCGTAAAAGACTGCCGAGTAGTTTTCTGATTTTTTGATTCGTAACGATTTTAGCGTTCTTCCTCCAATATATTTGATCCTGGACAAAATGCGAAATGCATAGATAAAAGAATAGCATTTCGAGAAATTAAGGAGCCACGTGAAAGGAATTGAGAGAAAAACAATTCTGGTAATTGAAGCGAGTACTTTTTTAATTGAAAATTTTCCCGACTCATAACAATACAATTTTAATTCACATAACTTCCATGTAAGAGTAAAAGGAGTTAAGCCTGAATTTTGATGTGACCAAAGTAGTCAAGTGCATCAAGGTAATTTTTTTTAAATCTCATATTTCAAAATTCAAATCTTAATAAATCTAGGAATCTAAATTCCGATTATTTGTATCATGACATGATTCTTTTTCTTCCTGAATATTCGTGAGAAAGAATGAAATATTCAATTTAAGATTCGGAGAAGTAGTCATTCCGACTTAACCACTGATACGGAGGAAAATGCAAGAAAATCAAAAGGCTTGATTCATTATTTACATTTTTGTCAGGTAAATAATCTTTGCGAAAAAGGTCTCATTCTTTCTTTTTCTACTCTGTGTAAAGTGCGGCTTCCGGAAGTAGACAATCGAGTTGAGTGGTTATGAACGCGTCTGTAATTAAATTAAGGGACTTGTGGTAACGAAGCTGTGTTTCCACGTCTTGAGCTCATATTCTGGTTCTAATGCTATTGTTCGGCGCCGAAAGTGATAGCAGCGATGAGTTGGCAAGACATAAATATCCACGGTGAACGCCATACATGCTCTTGCCTACGGCAGCCCTCTCTCAATGCGCTTCACGCCTATTGAAAAAGCGACTGACCCAAGGTCAACTGTCTTCTTGTCGGAGTCGCACTGTATTCCAAATTAGTGTGTGTAGTTAACAGGACTTAAAGTTGCAGTGTGTTTATACAAAATAAAGTTTTATATATATATATATATATATATAACATTTTCAACTAAATTTAACATTACTATATGAAAACAGTAATTTATTATCAAATCCTTTTCTTTCAGAGCTGCGATTATCGCTGTGGAGTGGAAAATGTACCGAAAAACAGGTAAAAAAAATAATTAAATTGAATTATGTACCTAACTTTTTAGTTTTACTTTTATTTATCTATCAGGTATCCATGAAAGTTTGTGCCGTTCCTAACTTTTGTTATTTTCTAACTGATAACGCGATCATTCTATTCATTTAATGTGTAATTGTGTAGGTTTAAACAAAAGCATATTTAACAGAGAACTTGCCGGTATCTAACACTTAACAGAAATAAATAATTTAAAGTTTTGAAAAAGTGATCTCGGTATGTGTTAAAGTTAATTATTCTGACTTTTTTACATTAGGAATTCATATTGGGCTTCAGAGGTTGCTCTGATTGTATCTTTCACATTTCGTGATGATGCAATTAGTGAACGCTGTGGTTAAAAGTGGTTCCAGAAATTTGCATCTGATGATGATTTGAATCATTGAAGATCCTCCTCGTTCCGGCAGACAACCTGGTCTCCACGAGACCCAGCTAAACGTCCGAATAGAGTCAAATTCAAGTCAAACATGTTAACTTGAGAAAGCTTCCATTGCGTTAATTGTTGTTCGTTTAAATATCTTGTCGGGCCCTCACAGAGATTGGTTGAATTAGGCCACGCACATCGTAAGATCGATCCTGGCTGTAAATGTATCCAAAAGAAAATAGAAAGTTTTCATGTATTTAGGCTAGTTTAAACATTGAATATTTGGAACATACATTTTTTAAGGGCCTTCATCTAACCTTGTACCGAGGACTGATAGTCCATTCTCAGCTAACTAAACACAACTAAAGAACTAAAGCACTTGCGAAACAATATCACAAATTTCTAAAAATAGTTGCAAAAAAAGAAGTATTTTCTTCAACTCTATATTAATATGAATTTTAGTCGCTCAGATACAAAATGAATCGGCTAAAACACAAAATATACTAATTAAGTATGAAACAGGCTTAGGCGATTTCACCAAGAAATTTAAATTTTAAAGTAAAAACTAAATATGTTCTTAATAAGTTTACATAACAATTTAGCAACCCGATTCCGATGTGTTTCATTTATGGTTGGCACGGCTTGGTGTCAAAACTTCGAAATTGGTGTTCCTTTTGAAAATTTTCTCTAAAGAAAAATCCGAAAAATATTTTCCCTTCCTTTATAAATTAAAAAAGAAAGAACTATATATTCGTAGACCATTAGTGAATTTTCGAAACAAATTACCAACATTTTCGAAAAGGCGCCAAAATTTTGAAATTGTAGCTTTTGAGACGAATTTGGTTAAAACCCGTAGAGCGTTTGTACACACACCAATAACTATCGGATGTCGGAAACTTTCAAATTACATTGTTTCATATTGGTATCTCGCTCACGACCATACGATATTATCGGATCCGCCCAAAATGCTATCCGACATTTTGAATTGTCGGACGGTCTTCTAAACCGGACCGAAAAATATCCAGCGCGTCTGAGCTTCACATTCCAGAATTGTAGTTGTTTACATATTCATCTGCATTTGAATCGCCGTTATCGGCTTCCCACGTATTAAATTATTGATACGATACAAAAATGCGTGTTAAAACTTATATTACTGACGGAGCTTTTAAAACATTGTATAAAGCGCGACCTCCACATATCGTTCGGCTATTAGTGAATGAATCCAAAAGCGTCTATAGTTTCTACGCTTTCTCAAGTACATTCAGTACAAAATAACAATTTATTTTCTCTTTTTAAATGATACACACACATATATCCCCTTTTACTATAGTTTTAACTAAGCTGCTAAATACATCGAATAAAATCGTTTAGTACAATTGTATCACGTTCGAACGAAAATGACGCAGATCTCTGATAAAAAAATAAGGCGCAAAGACCATGCCTAAACAGTGTCTGATAATTACATCTCCGACGTCCGATAATTATCGATGTGTGTCTCTCTTAGTCGTTAAGGTTGAAAAATAGTAACAATAAGTTACCTGTGGTTGCCCTGCCATCCTGGTACTGGGGCCCAGAATGCGGATATGCAGGTCTCGATCAACTGGGAACGGCGCTGACTGGGGACGTATAGTCTTTATTGACTAGTCCCGTTTCCAACTGTGTTCTGACGACAACCGTAGACGTGTCTGGAGACGTCCAGGTTAGTGTGAAAATCTTGTCCTTAATATCGCACGCCACATATGCCCACAACAGGGCGTTATGGTCTGGGGTGCCATCTCCTTTGATAGCCGGACACCTTTGGTAGTCATATTTGGCATACTTACAGCACAGAGGTGCGTAGACGACATTTTACGACAGGCTGTGTTACCTTTCCTTTTGCGAAACCCCGGACTTGCTTTTCAACAAGATAATGCCCAGCCCCACACGGCACGTGTTGCTATGAATTGTCTTCAAGCTTTCCCAACACTTCCTTGGCCAGCTAGGTCTCCTGATCTCTCTCCCATAGAGCACATTTGAGACGTTATGGGAAGGCGATTGCAACCATCCCAGAATGTTGACCATTTAGCTCGACAGTTGGAGACAATTTGGCAAAAAATTCCGCAGGACACCATCCGGCATTTTTTTAGTCTATGCCACGCCGGGAGACAGCTTGCATCCAGGCCAGAGGTGGACCAACGCCTTATTGACTTCCTCCCTTTGTAACGGTCAAACTCTGTAACAAATCATTCAATTGTTCTGAAATTTTAATCGTTTGTTTTTCTATGTATGTTCTTCACATCCACCAATTTTTATCGCAATCCGGAAACTCATTCTTGGTGCGTCGATTTTTTTTTCTTATAGAGTGTATACAGCATGTAATAATTGTTAACTCCAGACCTAACTTGGAGGTACAGCCTCTTTGATCCAGCACGGTGATCTAGATTTGTTATAGTTATTTATAGATGTACATGTATTTTTCGGACACTGCCACGATATCAAAAGCTTACAAATAAGTGCTGCATGTTATTTACAGCCTCCCAATGAGATGTCCGTACTTGAAAGGCTACTCGGTCGAGAGTTGCAGACACCATCCAATGGATTCCTCATCCAGAAGCCACCAGATGACTGTGCGTGAATGTGAATCCCTTCGAGAAGCTGCCTGCTTTTGGAAAGAGAAATATGACAGGTATGGAACAGTTTCTGCAATCTAAGGTTGCTTTGCTTTCACTTGTGAGGTTATGACTAGGGCAACTTTTTTGTTCAGTAAAAATGGGAAAAGTTGCATTTATCATTCCCTAAAGTTGCATTTATGGAAATAAAGTATATTTATTTTTGATACATTAAATTCTAAAATAAATTATTCGTAAAAAATGAAAAAAATTCAAAATATATTGAGTTTTAGTCGTGTACAACTGTATTATAATACATACTGAAATACAGAAGAACGTCGAATGGCCGATCCTTGGCCTGTAATTTCTTTAACATTGAAAACCTGCACCAGCCACAGTCAAATAATGTGCTGTATCGGATAGTAGAAGCGCAAAATCCTTTCGCTCAACATTCAGAGATTTTAAAATGTCATCTACATGGCGAACAACATATTGATGATCGACACTCAACTCGCCAACTCTGCAATCGATTACGCAAGTTTTCTCTGGATTATCAAGAGAGCCAACCAATGTGTTAAAAGCACTTCTTGCCATTTATTTCACTTTCGTCTGTTAGGACGAACACCTTCTTTCCATGAACTACTTGTTTGATTCGCAATACTTCGGCGTTCCCAAGATCAGACACATATGATCGAAGGTTTGGTTCAGAGGGCAATAAATGAAATAGTAATTTCATATTAATTAATTTTAAGCTACATTTTAAAAAGTTGCAGGTGGTTGCATTTATGCAAAAATTTCCATTAATGCAGAAAGTTGCATTTATGTTGCGGTTATAACTCACTTACAATGCACTCCATGTAGGAGGAATTTTGGTTTTAGTACTTTACATGCAGCGTAGAACGCGTGAAAAAAGGTCTATTTGTTGCAAAAAGTTGCCCTAGTTATGACTAAACGGAAAAACATTATAGAAACCCCATCAGACAAATATTAATCCCATAACATTAATATTTAAAGAGATTTGCGTTTCCAAACTACTAAATCATAACTCATCACTAGGGCAATTTTTTTGTTGCAGTAAAAATGGGAAAAGTTACATTTATCATTCCCTAAAGTTGCATTTATGGAATCAGAGTTGCATTTATTTTTGATACACTAAAATCTAAAATAAAATAATTCCTAAAAAATGAAAAAATTCAAAATATATTGATAATTTTAGTCGTGTACAACTGTATTATGATACATTTTCAGAAGAACATTGATGTCGTTGAATGGCCCATCCTTGGCCAGTGATTTCTTTAACATTGAAAAACTGCGGACAACAGAGACCGATGTTGCCTGACATTGTTGCAGTAGCAAATACTGACTTGGGGAAAATCATCTCGGACACAAGTGATCGAAGGGTTGATTCAGAGGGCAAAAAACGAAATATTAATCTCCTATTAAATAATTTTGAGCTAAATTTAGAAAAGTTGTAGGTGGGTTGCATTTATGCAAAAAGTTGTATTTATGCAGAAAGTTGCATTTATGCAGAAAGTTGCATTTATGTTGCGGTTATAACTCACTTACAATACACCCCATGCAGGAGGAATTTTGGTTTTAGTACTTTACATGCAGCGTAGAATACTTGAAAAAAAGTTACATCTGTTGCAAAAAGTTGCCTTACTCATCACTTAATGATTCAAAATCTTGTGAAAGAGCATTTAAACAAAACCGTTTTTATTTTTAGTGTTGAAACACAAACACGACGATGTCTTATTGAAACTATCTAAATATAAAAATACTTCTCTATGAACAGCTGTAGTAGTTATTTCCGGTAATATAGATAAGAAAAGTATATTGCAAAATACAACAGTTATAGTGTCGGCTTGGAGCACAAAGTCGCTAACGGACAAAAAAATTAGTTTAGCAGTTTCAAAATATAAGTTTTTAACTCAAAATAAAAATCATAAGCCTTTTGATTCCCCCTATATGGCTACTACTTAACCATTTGGTGAGTCGGCGGAGTATGGATCTAGAAGCCTTTTTGATAGTGGTAATTTTTGTTCAAACTAATTACAAACAAAAAAAGGGTAGTTATTAAGTTTCTACTCTAAATCGATAGAAAAACCAGTTTTAAGATAATTGTTCGGTGATAAAAAAAAGTTATTACATTGATGGCAAACAATACTATTGTGTGTCCACACATAATTAAAAACTTTTTATTTTTGGAATTGTACAAATTTGAATCGCAATCTGATGATGATCTAAAATTTGTTCCCAAGATAGATATTGAACTTCCATTTAGGTTACTAAAATTCTTTTCGTTTTTGTTCACTTCTGTACACACAGACACATTTATACATTTTTAAATTTCGAATGAATATAAATTGTTATAAAATTGTTACTGCTAGAACTGAGCAAGTAAAATTACCTTCAATTCAATATAAAGCATTGGTAAAATATAATTTAAAATTGAGAATTCTATTTGAATTGAGTTTTTTTTTCTTTTCATTTTCCAATTTTACCAGTTTCTACTTTGACTAACAGTACCACACCATTTTAATAGTTTCTTATTAGACGCAATTCATTCATTTGGTGCAGCTTATCCTGTTTTGAATCTAGAGTTGCCAACCATTCCGGATTAGCTGGGATTGCCCCGGAATTGAAGTTGCTGTCCAGAATCCTGGTTGAATGGTAAACTATCCCGGAATTTCAGAGAAAGCTATAGACCAATATCACCTGCAATCCAAAATAATTGTTTCTATTGCTAATAACTTCGTGTCCATCAAACGTTCGTTTCCCCTATTATCCCAAGCCAATACTATATATCGTCACTCAAAGTACAAAAGGTCGTATGTTAAAAATTCTATATATTTTTTATTTTTTATTATTGATGTGTGTGGATTTTGGGATTTACACCTGGTGGTGAAATCTCTTATGTCATCAGCTGATCCAATAATAAATAAAATAAAAAATTACATAATAATTGAATCAAATCATAAGGAAAAATTCGTCTTTTTGCTCTCCTGAAAAATGTAGCTTTTAGACATACCGACATTTTGCACTTTGGGTGACAATATTAATATTTCAGTTTTGCGCAATATGTACAGGAATTGTCTCAGAGAAAGTTGGCAACCCTACTTGTACCCCATAAAATCGAATTCATTCATACTAAATTTTCCTTACGAAATTTAGATATTAAATTTATTTTTTATTCATTGTTCTTTTACTCAGGTTATATGAAAATCAAAGGAGGTTACAAAAAATCAACGAAAACCTTGAAGAAAAACTCCTTCATGTAGTAAGTGACAATTTTTATAGTGGTCAAGTTTTAAAATGAAATCTGTTATTCTGGATATATAAATGTATCAATAACTTATAAGAAACTGGAATTAAAGTCAGTGCATTATTTTTAACGGTATTATTTAAAATGAGTTTAAACAGCTATATGCTAACATTATCCTCTACTTACAGGCAGAAAAATTTGAAAATGAAAAATCTGATCTAACCAGAGATGTATCCGATCTGACATCCCGTTTAGTAGAAGCCAGACTTACAATAGCAGAGCTTGAAGAAGAAAATGTAAGACTTTCTACAAATCTACAGGGGTTGGACAAAAATATAGAAATACCTCATAAAATGCATGCTTGAAAAGAAATGTTTGTTGTCGTGAAATGTGTAGGTAGCGCTGGTGTTTTTGTCTACTGACGCCACCTTATACAACGTCGTAAATACGCTGCGCATATCAGTCGTTGTCAGGGCACTGTTCTGTGAAGTTGTAATTGCATCATGTCAGAGCTAACAGACTTCGAACGTGGGAAAATTGGTGGAGCTCGTCTGGTGGGTGCTTCCGTAAGCAAGGTAGTCGAAGTGTTTAGTGTTTCGAAAGGTACTGTATCTAACATTTATTCCGCATATTTGAAAAGCGGAAAAACATCATCCGCTAAATCGCAGCGCGGACGAAAGTGTGTGTTGAGTGATCGTGACAGACGATCATTAAGGAGAATTGTGACTAAAAATAAGAAGACCACAGCTGAAAAAGTTACTGCTGAAATGAATGTCGTGCTCACAAACACTGTGAGTACCAAAACAATAATAAGGGTGCTCCATAAGCAGTATATTTCTGTCCGAGCTGCAATTCAAAAACCATTCATCAGCGATGCTAATGCCTGTGAAAAAGTGGTGTCTAAGTCATAAAACATGGACTATGGAGCAATGGAAGAAGTAATTTGGTCGGATGATACTTGTTTCACACTTTTTCCCACTTCTGGCCGAGCTTACGTCTGGCGAACGCCATCCCAAGCCTATAATAAAAACTGCTTGTTGCCAAGAGTGAAACATGGCAGGGGTTCTTTGATGGTTTGGGCAGCCATGTCAAGATTTTCTTTGGGCCACATGATTACTCTAAAAGGGCACATTAAGGCCAAGGATTATGTGATCATTTTGGCCGATCAAGTCCATCCCATGATACAAACTTTTGTCCCCAATGGTGATGGTGTCTTCCAAGACGATAAAGCCCCTATTCACACAGCTCACATCGCCCAGGACTTGGTTTCTGAGAACGAGGATGATTTGTCACTTCTCCCCTGGCCACCACAGTCACCAGACCTCAATAATAGTGAAACTCTGTGGTCTGCATTGGAGAGGAAAGTAAGTGATCGCTATCCACCGCCATCATCGTTACCTGAACTTGCCACCGTTTTGCAGGAAGAATGGCACAAGATTCCCTTGGCAAGCATACAGGAACTCTATTTATCCATTCCGAGAATACTTCAAGCTGTTTTGAATGCCAACGGTTTTCCTACACCATATTAGGCAAGGTTACATGTTTTTTTTTTTAAGGTGTTTCCCTATTTTTGTCCAACTTCTTCAACACCGTTTGGCAAATCCACACCAAATTTGGTACACATACTTTAAAACACTTCGGAAAACATGGGCTATTACTTTCCTGTCTTCGGACCAATCAATAGTACTTACAACCATGAAAATTGGTACACAGGTAGTTCCAAAAGTGTCCCTAGAAGCCTCAATTTTAAAATCAAAAATTTATTTTCTTGTAATAAATTAATATTGACAAGGTAATTTGGTAATTTTTTAATTAACGTCGTACTAGGGCAACACAACGGGCTATTGATGACTGTCCGGGATCAATCCCCTAAGTGAAAGATCCGAGGACAACACCACGGAATATTGACAAGGAAATACGTTCTACGGGGTTTGTGTATTTGAGTTAATACAGGGAAATGTCGCAGTCATATTTGAGCCATTACGAAATTTCATAAATCATTATCGTCTTTATCAATATTTTTCTGTCTTTTTTCGAATTGCTCTTTTTCAGCTCAGTAAGTCGAAATTTGAAACTTTGCACACCTTCCGTTTTTCAGAATTCTGCATTTTTTCATCGGAATTTCTTTTTTGTTTGTTCGAGGGCGCTCCGTCCCCTTCTCGTTATCGCTCGTCCACCCCCGATGATAGCTGCGCAATCATATTAGTTCGCTTCGCGAACTGTACTTTTCAACAATGAGGAGGAGGTTATTGCTTCACAATCCATCCCCATTTGGATCGCTGTTGGATTGAAACCGGACCTCTAGAACGACGTTAATTGAAGTTTTCCTACCCATTGCGATATTTATCGCTTGCGCGCGAATAACGAAAAATTGCCTACTTTTTTTTTGCGAGATTAGCGGATTTGTATATAAGAAGATACCAGTACTTTAGCTTTATAAAACGTTCCAAAAATTCTCGGCTTATACACGCAAATATAGTGTAAATAAAAACAAAATGTTTTAAAAAATGTCAAGAACAAAACATCTCATTTCTACATAAAAAAGGAAATAGTTTAGCATAACATATTGTTAAAATTCAGAGGAAATCTCATCATAATTTTAAATGTTTTATCTGATCCGTGTTGTTTGTTGTAATAGTACTTCTTAATATCTTCATATTCGACTGTTGCTATGGAAACGGCGACCAAATTTGGCGGTTCGTCTGAAAACATTGCAAACTTTCTAGCGCGTACTCTCAAGTTTTATGAATGAATTAATTAAAATATATAACAGTGTTTATCGTCTGCGCGTGTTCCAAATTAATTAGACCGTTGAACCGCAAGACTCCTATCACGTGACTCGCTATCTACCAATCACAAAGCGAATAAACCTGAAAAAGACCGACAAATTATTTTTTTTAATAGATAGATAGATATGTCTTAATCTTTTGCATATTGCAATATATTATTCAGGAATTGAATGAATATATTTTCATCCAAAGTAAATTGTAGAAGCTATAAAAAAGTTGAAACGAAGTTAAAAGTATTTTCAATACAAATTAAATTATTGAGGTTAAAAAGTATTTTCTGTACAACTTAAAGGAATTGCCTTTTTCAGTGTATTTTTCAATCAACGTTTAAACATTTCAACCAGTTATTCAGCTAGTAAACAATAAAAAATTTTATTTTATTGTTACAGTGTTTTATTTTGGTGTTTTTGTAAATCTGCATTACTGCTATTGTTGAACATTGAGAAATAAAAATATAGGAGAGCTATAAGAAAATAAGAGTAGGCGTAATGTCATCCACAGTTGTTGGACCTTTCTCCCAGCAAGACACAACGAAGGGAAAAATACCTTGAAATGCTATTAGGAGTGTCACCAGAATTGATTCTCTGGCGCAACATGGCAGAGTTTCACTTGATGCATAATGCAGTCCAACCTAATTTCGCAATCTATGTCAGGACATGGCTGAACGATCACTTTCCAAACCTATAATTTAGAAAATATACTGTGCACGTATATACAGAAATATAAGTGCACGTGAACAGTTTGATAATCCAAAATATTTCTTTTAAGATTGATCAGATTTACCATAAAACACTCAAGCTACATAAATTTAAAGAAGTAATATCGAATTTATTCAGTATTGCTTTGTAATCATTGGTAAGAAACATACCAGTTTGTATACGGATAAATTATATGCAGGTAATGGTAATTTGGTGGAACTGTCGTTCACGGTAAGAGGGCGATTTGTCGCCAAATATGGTAACCTTCACCTTTTGCGGTTTTTCTTCACATCTGCCGTTTTTGTTGTGGCAACCCTATCTGCAAAATTTCTCGCACTCCACGCTCTGAATGGTATATCTGAACGAAATTTGGCCGCCATCTTGATTTGGCGACAAACGTCTTACCGTGAACGACAACTCCACCGGTAATTTTAGTTAACGTCGTACTAGAGCAACACCGCGGGCTATTGAAGACGGTCCGGGATCAGTCTCTTAAGGGAAAGATCCGAAGACAACACCTCGTAGTTTCGAACCACGGTCAGATGACGAAGCAACACCTGAGCTGTCACCCCACTCTCCAAACTTCTACATCAACCCAACATGAGGACTTTCGGACACGACAGATTTAAGGTGCACCAGCCGCCTCTACACCATACGCTTACAAACATCCATGTCCGGACCCGGATTCGAACCAGGAACCTTCCGATCTAGAGGCTAACACCTCTACCTCCACACCTTAACCACTAAATTATATACTGGAGCAATGTTTTAAAATGTGAGACAAAATTGCAAGAAATACTATGCATTGTAAAAAGTTTCGATGAAACTGACTAAAAATAAGACAGCTATAACAAAATAAATTTACGGGGTTAAACTTTTTAGTTAAATCTTCGTAATTTCATACAATTACCGAAACAACTTTATTACACAAGAATTGTGTCATTGTAAAGCATTTTCGTTGTATGCTGACTTTGAAATGTTTCAAAAAATAAATAAAGCTACTTAAAAACATAAAACAATATTCTAACGTGAAAATCCAAAATTTATGTAGTAACAGATATATATTTAACTGATATATATAAAATTATGAATAATGAACTTGATGTGTGTGTGATGTAGTTTATTTTCATTATTATTCTAGGAGCAATACAGAAATGACTGTAACATAGCAGTCCGTCTTCTACAGTGTAAACCTTCAAGCTTTGTAGCACATAAATTCAATTCGGTAAGAATGTGTTTCTCTTAAAATAGTCTACTTTATGCATTGGTTCTTATACAGCGAACCGGAAACAGCTTGAATAAATACTATCTTAACAGTGTATTTTTTAAATATATCTCTGAGTGATTTGAAATGGATATTTTCCCTTGACAGCTGCCAGCAGATTTTCAAGCAAAAGTAAAGCGCCACCTTACACGTCCCCAAAAGGACATCCGTGCCTCTTCATCATCGCTTTTATTAGACCAGTGTCCACCAGATGTACGAACTATCAAAGTATCCGTACCAACTTTGCCCCCCGCTGCAATGGTGTACTCTGTCAACAAGTCCACTGCATCGTCAAACAACTTTCAGGCATCCCCCGTAACTCCTGCTGCAGAAGAGGCAACTCCAGATCATGTGTCAGCTGCAATCATCGCAAAGGTGATTTCCTGCTTACCTCTTCGCACGATCATGACAAGTTATCACATTATACATTATTAATGCTAAGAACCCTTAATCGCGTAAAGCATGTTTCGAATGGGTTTTTTATCAGTTTTTCAATGCTGAATGGGTTAGTTGTAGCACACTTGGGTTTTACCCCTTCACGAACTTTTCCATGTTCATCTATATATACACTACCCTATAATAATGGACCGGACGCCAGCGGATTTGCATAAGATCCGACTACTTGTTTGGGGGTGTTTTTCGTGGTATGGCCGGGGACCTTTTCATGTTGTTCCTGGTCAATTGAACGCCGACGCCTACATGAACATTTTGGATAATCAGCTTCTTCCTACGCTTTGGCAATTTTATGGTAGGGACAAAGGTTACTTACAGGACGACAACGCTCCATGTCATGTTGCAGCCTCTGTCAAGCAGTGGTATGAAGATATGGTTGTAAAATGTCTTCCCTGGTCTACTCAGAATCCCGACCAAAACCCCATAGAACATTTGTAAGACGAGTTAGAGCGACGCTTACGGACAAGTGACCCACGTCCGGAATCTACAGCTGAGCTGGTGCTTCTTGCAGCATGAATGGACTCAAATACCCATAGCTGTGTATCAAAACCTTATTGAAAGTATGCCCAGAAGGGTTGCTAGTGTAATTGCAGTTCGTGGGGGACCATCCTTATAATATATATATATATTATAAGGATGTTTGTATGTGTGTATATATTCTCAAAACAAATCTACACCGTTTGACCAATTTGTATTCTTATACTTTAGAGAACTTTATTTCTTTCCCGTCTTCAGACCTATCTGTAGCCATGAAAATTGGCCCACAGGTAGTCCTAAAATTGCCTCTCGAAGCCCTAATTTTAAAATCTAAAGTTTGTTTTCCTGCAATAAATGGATATGGACAAGGAAACATGTTCAACAGGGTTTGTGTATTTGAGCTAACATAGGGAAATGTTGCGGTAGGAAACACGTTCTACAGGGTTTGTATATTTGAATTAACACGGGAAAATGCCGTAGTATTTATTTGAAACCCGAGCAACGGTATTCAGCTAGTATTTTATGTAATGCAGCGAGTCATTTTTGCGGATTCATTTTATATTTTAGTTAAATAACAAAAGGTTTTTTTGTTTCGTTACGATTTCATTGAAAAATATAATTTCAGGCTTCTTGGGGAGGAAAACAAATGGATAGTTGGAAGCGTATATCTCTCTATATTAAAAAAATATTACCGCCGCCGCCGCAGGATTGAAAACTGTGTTGTTTAGCTCGATTCTTAGACGGTTTCCCGAGAAAATACTGATCGGAAAAAAATGAAATTAACATGCTTTGTTCTTCATCGTATTCCCTGGATAATTATTAAGATTTTTTTCCGATGCGGCTATTAGTTTAGGTTTTATTAAGTGTTAAAGTTGAAGAAGTGAAATTTCTTCCGCGAGTGAGCAAAACACATTCAAATTTTCAGTCTTCAGTCGTGAGTTTTTTTTTAAGAGTACCTCTCAACGTAAATTTTTGCAGCTCGTCGAGTTTTTTTTGAAATTTAAATTTGGTTCTTGATAATATTTTTTTGAAATTCAGAAAAAATCGGGACATTTTTGTTACTTTTTTTTTAAACTGCCGTATGTATATCTAATTACTCTTAGTTTTTAATTTTTAAAATATAGCAGTATACCTCAGAATATACTCTTTCTTACGGTACTATTATTTTTGAAATCGGTTAATAATTAAATTGGATGCGATCAAAAGTTCGTCATACAGAATTCGGAATCTTTGGATATTTTCGCTACTTATTGTTAAAACCGTTTTATCTACGGCAGAAACCATTATTTTTTAAATTTGAAAACATCACTGAATACATTACATTACACTCTTTCTTATGGTACAATTATTTTTCAAACTGGTTAATAAATAAAATCGATGCAATTAAAAGTTGGTCATACAATTTTCGGAACTTTCAGATCGTAACTTCCGATACAAAACTAAAATGGTCATATCTGTATAGTAATACTGTTAGTTTTTAATTTTAAAAATATTGCAGTATACCTCAGAATGTACTCTTTCTTACGGTACAATTATTTTTAAAATTGGTTCATAAATAAATTCGATGCAATCAAAAGTTGGGGACACAAATTTCGTATATTTCAGTTCGCATAGCTGCTTCCGCAAGCAGTAGTGGGTTGCACTTTTGACTATCGGGTTTGCCAGATATCAAATTTATAGTAGCAACAATTGCCATAAAAACGATTTCTTTTTATTTGGCGAGGAAAAAGGCTCGCTTTTTTCCCTCTGTTCTCAAGACAGTTTACCGACAAAGTACAGATCGTAAAGTTTGGAAATTAACAATCTTTACTTAAAATTGTACAGGGAACAAGATGCAGAAGATTTTTTACTGATGCGGCTATTAGTTTAGGGTGCATTAAGTGTTAAAGCAAAAAAAAGTGAAATCTCTTGCGAAAGAAGTATTGGTTTGAGAAAGCAAACCAAACGGATTGCGTAGCAATCCCCGGGGTCGGAGAGCGTAAGCGAGACGCAGCGAAGCCCTCGCTGTGACGTCATGAACCGGAAAGTGAAATCAGCATAATACGAATTATTCAGATAGTTTCACTCTGTGAAAGTAATGTTGGTTTGCGAAGCAAACCAAATGGCATCTGTGACAGGAGTGTTGGTTTGCGAAGCAAACCAAATGGGATTGCGCAGCAATCCCCGGGGGTTGGCGAGCGTAAGCGAGCAGGGGGCGGAGCCCCCTAGTATACTATATAAGAGGAAGAGAATCGAACACACTCAATCATAGGCACCAGACTATGAGTTGTTTTGCATTGATTACATTTTAAAGCAAATTATATTTCCTGTCTGATATATGTAGTTTTTATTTTATCATTTTTACTTCCCAGTGATCAGTTAAATCAATATCAAGTTAAGATACACTGGTCTTTAAATTGTATGATTATTTACTGCTTAAAGTATAAATTTTGTAACACATGTTCAAAAATGTTCATATGATGTAGCATACTTTAAATCTTTCTTAGATTCTTAAAATTTTCTTCAGAAACTACAATACAAATATTGACGACCAGCTACAGGCTCAAGCCCAACAAGGCTGGTCCTTTGTTTATGAATTTCCCAATTCCCACTGACTATCCAATTGTATCTTAAATTCGTACACTCACTTTGAATTAACTATATTTTATGGCAACGCGTTCCAACTGTCTATTACCCTATTAAAGTAGTAGTTTTTCCTTAAATCCCGATTAAAATGTGTCTTATTCAATTTATACCCATGGCCCCTTGTTCTGTTATCCTTATTGAAATTTAAGCCCTCTGTGTCCCCTTGTTTTACAAACTTGAAAAGCTGAATCAAATCCCCCCTCCTTCTTCTTCTTTCCAGTGTATACATGTTTAGCTTACTTAAACGTTCATTATAGTCGAAATTTGCTAGTCCCTTTATTATTTTTGTATCTCTGTGCTGAACCCTTTCAATTAATTCTATGTCCTTTCTCATATATGGAGCCCAGAATTTTACAGCATATTCTAGATGTGGTCTTATTAAACCCTTATATAACGGCAATGCGAACAGTTAGTACAAGCATTATTTTCGAATATGTTAACTTTTATTTTAGCACTATACAAAGTATCCAAAAAACAAAAAGTTAAAGATATGTTGAAATAAAATATATTATTTGATTATTTAATGATTTACTACAGCATTTTCTTATACTGTGATACATAATGCATTTAGATTAAAAAAAAACCGGCATTTTTTCCCTTTCAGGTCTTAGAAGAAAGAAGCATAGAGAGGAAAACTGCAGCTTCACTGAAGAAACAGAGAATAAATGAGGAAAACAAAGTACTTGATCTCAGAAATGTGGCTAGCCAGACAGATTGCCTGAGACCAGTCATCTGTCGATGTCAACACACATCGAAATATCGGGGCCTACTATCTGAATGCGACACAATACGAACACATAAAGAGCAGAGCATGTCTAACAGCACGGAGACTGCCATTTAGCCAAGAAACAAACGGACTTAAAGCCAGTCAACAAGGGATATTATTTATCTTTACCCTACATTTGAAGTGTTGGGGATTAACAGGTGACACACATAACTCAGTTGTTCTGCAGTGCAGAAGATGCTTTTTTATCTTTGGGACCAACTTGTTACGTGATGGACAAAAACATAGAATGAGAAAGATTTGGATGAACTATTCCAACAAAAGCTGAGAGATATTTCATGTTTCATAATTTAGTCTCACTATAAAGGCTGCAGTATAAAAAGTGCACTTATTTATCAAAATGCTTACTGGAGACAATACACCAAACGTATCAAATATGTATAAAAAGTTATACAATGGAAGTATCTTATGTGTTTACCAGTGTTTCGCAAATCACAAACCAAGTGGACAAATGAAAACATTTTCCCACACCAGTTGGAAATAAAGAAAATTATTAAACAATCATTTTAATTTTAAAATAACTAGATTCCTACTTTGAGGAAACCCACCTTTGTACTAAAGTATTTCGATGCAGTTCAATTATTAATTTGATTTGCTTGCGGTCAGCTGGCAACGAGCACAATTAAATAAAATCAAATTAGTCAGATAAGGTAAACTCTTTTTAAAAGGAAATTATGACCGCAACATAAACTTTAAACTAAAATAAATACATAAAATTCCATTAAATTGAAGAATAAAAAGAAATCTTTCACTAAAATGAAAAAAATGGAGATTCAAATATCCAGATACCTTATTTTCAAATAAAAGGTGTACACAGAAACTTCCAATGTTTGGAAAATCATGTAAACATTCTCTAAAATAGACTATAAAATTATATGAAGGTGTAACATTGTAGGCACTTTAACCAACCTTTCAAATGAAGTGATTTCACCACGAAAGTTTTAATGTTTGTGAAAAACTAAAAACAGGAGTACAGAATTGGTCACACATAATTATACAAAACGGACTATGATTTGTTCTGCATTGATTGCATTTGCAAGCAAATTGCATTTTTAGGCTGATAAATGTTTTGATTTTACCATTTTTACTTCCCCGCGATCAGTTAAATCAACATCGAGTTAAGAAACACTGGTCTCTAAATGGTATGATTACTTACCACTTGTAGTATAAACTTTGTAACACATGTTCAAAAATTTGAACATAATTTAAATCTTCCTTAGAATTATCTACCAATTCTTAGCATTTTCCCTAGAAACTGCAATGTGAATAATTAGAATACGAGGACAGAATGTTATAAATAGATTAAAATCAATCTATGATATTAATCAAAATTAAAGTAGCGAATTAAAGTAAAACTATGCTTGTTCCCTGTTATAAAACAATTGTTAATACAAATACTATCAGTTCACAACTGTAAAGAGAACTTTGACATTTAATACTAGAAAACCTGTATATAAAATATGTATAAGCTATATGAATATATCACATAAGGGTAAGCTTTATCTTCATAAGTATTTCAGATCTTCAGAATTTTATAATTAAGGTAGTAACATATTTGTATCGTATTTTCTCAGTTATATATTGTTATAAGGAGCAAAATTACAGATATTTTATTTTTTATCTATTGATATTCCTGTTTTATAAGTTCAATAATTCCACAATAGGTCAAACAAATTAATAATTTTTACAGTTCATCTTTCCAAAACTAATTCATTTACATTTTAACTCTTTTCCCTTAGAGCATTCAAATTAACAAATGTAATTTAAAATATTTTGCAATAGAAATATATGTAAAATAGAGAAACTAGGTTTGATATTAATTTCAAAGGAATAAATTCAGATATATATATATATATATATATATATATATATATATATATATAATCTCAATTTTTAAATCTGCGTATCCTTTTTGTCGCTAAAACATTAAACAAGTTGATATGATAAACATACATTTTACACACTTAAAAATAAAATCTGTCAATTGACTAGAATTTAGTAAAAATTCCAACCAATATTCCTAATTTTAGAGATGAAATAAGTACAAAAATTAAACACTAATTTTCAAAACTTCATTGAGAGACATTTTTTGCCAGGTTGTTTTTTTTCCCTTTTCCCAAATATCAAATGCATTATGCAAGACATTCTAATTTGGAGATTTCTGTCAAACCAAAGATAATCCTTAAAAAACAGTATAACTGGGAATATAAGATAAGTTTAGTATACAGAACTGTTATATACTTTTGTAAATGTATATATTAAACTATATATACATATGAAACAGAATTTTCTTGTAAAATAATATATTAATTATTAAAAAACTGGGAAGATATTTGTCATATACTTACTGTAGTATAAAAGCTGCACAGTACCATTAGTAGATTATTTACCCAAATTGTACATAATCATTTAAGTCGAGAGAAAATATATAGAAGTATTTTTGACAAAAATGTTCCTGTCTGTGAAAATACTTGTTTTAAATTACTTCCATGTGGTGTGCATGTACATATAATATATAATTTACACTTTCTAAATCAATAAAGAGATAAGTTCCTATATCTTATTTTTACAATACACTCTAGCTTTAAAATTCATTTGAAAATTTCTTTAAATTTGGAAAATTATAGATCAAAATGTTCTATATTTACTGCATTGTTTCAATACCTTTCTGTATATAATATACTACACGTGTGAAGCACTGTATATATACATAAATATGTTTCACAAGTTCAACTATTTGTGTGATATTTCAAAATGCCTTATGTTGAAGCCCATCAATATATAGAAGTTTAGGTATAATTAAGAGGTGAATTTTTAAAGATTCTTTTTTGCATATTCAATACTAATACTGTTAGATAAAGCTTTTTTACTACTATGGATAAAAGTGAAAATGTATTGTTATTTCAAAAATAGTGTTTACCGTAGAAATAAAATCAAAATAGGTATTGGTCGAATAAAATGTTTTAGTGTGAAACAAGATATTCTGAAAATCATTTATTTCACTCACAAAATCCTGCTCCTTTTTCCAGGGTTAATACATTGCATAATTTCAGATATTTTTCTCATATCTGCTCCCACAAAAAAACAACAAAAGGTTAGAATTTGTATATTTTAACAGAAAATATTTTACTGGTGTTTTTGGAAGATAAGCTCTACTTAATATTGCAACTTTGAAGTAGGATTATATTGTTAATTGACTCAATATATTAGGGATGTTTTCAAAATCTAGACACAACCGTATTAATACCTGTGTAACTAATTAAATATAGAAGGATATTAAAGTTCTATGTGTAAGTATACTCCTGTTCATCAGGGCTCTAGATAATCATATTGATTGAGATACAAAGAACTTTTAGTTTTCCTATCTTAAAAATGGTCAACAAGTCACATTAATCCACCTTACACATGTCCAAAAGTTTTATCTATTCAAGACAAATAATATAAATCAGTAAACTTGGAAAAATGAATTAGGAATGATAATTGACAAGATTATGTAGCATACTTTCAATCACTACACTCACTAACATCAAGAGGAAGCCCAGGCGTTGACAAAAATTAAAAAGTTTAGGAGCCAGGGCCAGTGCAATACATATAGTACTAATATTATTTCCTAATTCTGAGTATATTGTAGAACTCATTACACCGTGCAGTAAATAATATGCTATTTATAGTACCTGAGGCAATCAAAAATAACATTTTCATTATCTACATTACACATTTTACTCCATTTTTTACCTTTTACTGCCATTAATATGTCTTGCTTTAGAACTGAAATACCACTTGTCCACAGCCTTTGTGGGATCAAAATCTTTCACTGATGGTCCATTCATATTGCACATCATCAGATTAAAAAATCAAATTTTTTTCCATGAAAAATAAATGTTTTTCACAAAAACAAAAAATGAAGGCAGCAGACCAAATTTTTTAGCCGCCCGGGATTTGTCGTGCCTTGTGGAAGCCATATTAAAAACATCTTGCACAACCTACCAAACCTTTTTTTCCTGTTTCATATTATTGTGGTTAGTTTGCTTTTTCCGAGGTCAGTTAAGAGGAGATAAAGCTTCTTTATTGTCTAAAAGTGTTTCGCTTTATAAAAAATTAGGGTGGGATGAATTGTTATATTTTTTAAATTATTTGCATCTATGATATTTTAAAAAGATAACCACATTTTCTTGAAGATCAAAATGAGTTAAACAAAGGCATAAAATTGCCAATTCAAATTTTAAAATTAAACTCGTACATTATGCAAAACGAGTGTTTAATGTCATAAATGATTTTATGTTAGATGTGAATTCCTATGAAAAGAATTCCATAAAAAATTACATGGATCTTTTTCGATTCACAGGAAATATATTCTAAACAGAATTTACTCTACAATTTAAGTAGACTTAAGAAATATTGACATCAAAATTACTGTGGTTGCTAAATGATTTTTATCTGGGCATTTTTTTACTTCATTTTTGCAATGTCACAACATTGTGCGAAAAACAAAATACTTTTCAAAAGATCTTGAATTATAAAGGGTATAGTTCAAAATCTTTTAAATTTGTTATTCTCATTCTAGTTTGCTATTATCATTTCCTTTGAATATTACAAAGAATGCACCTCAAAAATACAGTATCTACAGAACCAGACAATGTCGGATTTCTGAAGCTATCCAAAAATTGTGTAAGGAATGTTACACATAAAATGTACCTACATGAAACAAGCCACCTCCAAATTATGTGCCTACACCTTACATAAAGTTTCCTGAAAGAGAACCTGAATTTCTGTTAGCATTTTACAAACTACAAAAGAAGCTGCTGACAAGAATTTATAAAAATTTACATAGTACATATCTATTAACTATGGTGTTTGCTTAAAATTTACTAAATATGTTTTAATTTTAACTGCTTTAAGCATTGGGGCCTCTCCAATTTGTTTAACAATCCAGGAAAAAGTGCCATATGCATTTGTGAGACACTATAAGGAAATTGCTAGCAATCAGCAGGAAGACTAGTTGTAAAATATTGTAATGCAAGTAATATTCACAATTGACAAGATATTTAAAGTTTTCAAATTTAAATAAATTTTTAATACACATAATTGAGAATGAAAATTAAATAATTTTTATTTATACATAATTATTTTACAGTATCAAAAGATCATAGACAACTATTTTGAATTATAAGTAGATAAACGTATAAAGAGTAAGAAATTTCTGATAATTCAAAACAATTTACAAAATAAGGCAGAAAATGAACTATGAATTTCTGATATCATATTTGTTGTCATCGTACTCCTTTGAAACTTCTGGAAAGCTAAGTAATTACATTTCCTAGTTAACAAACATGCACCTAGAGCAGCAAGAAGTGTTGCATTGTTTAAACCATTCTCACTTGTAACTTTGTTTTCATAAAATTTATGAGCCCAAAAATTAAACACACCCATCGAACCAGACAATAAATCTCCCTGACCACCACATCTTCTAGCACTACCAGGTTCTTTGCACAAAACAGTGTTGATTCCGTTTGATATAATATCCGATGACCCTTTGCATACTATAGTAACATTACCCAAAACTTTAGCAAGTTCTTTCACATCGTCTTCTGTAGGACCACGAGACAATTCTTTTGAACACACAGAATTATATAACCGAGCGAATTCCATTTTATTCGGAGTTAATATTGCTTTTTTATAAGACATCACGTCGTCTGGGGTACTATTCAAGTAAAACAAAGCATCGGCATCAAAAACTATGGGCAAATCTCTTTCCTTTGCTAGTTGTATAAGAATTCGAATGTTATCAAAAGCAAACTTCTCACGACCCAGACCTGGTCCTATCACTAAAGAATGTAATACAGGTAACGTTGCAGAAATTTCCTCCACGAAATTTTCGCTGTCTAGTATGGGATGCACGATTAATTCTGGACTGTATGATTTTATGACCTGAGAAGCATCTTTCGTGCAAAATACATACGCTAGATCACAACCAACCTTTAAAGCTGATATAGCGGCGAAGTATGGAGCTCCGGTGTAAGTTTTAGAGCCACCAACAACGCCAATTCGCCCTGCCTGACCTTTATGAGAATTGTAGGTTAAAGGCGGTATAATTGATATGATTTCATCAATCATCTCCATATTGAAGCATACAAATTCAAATCCGGAAAAGCTGTAAATAAAATCGACTCCGCTGTTATTTACAAATTTAGTAGTTTCGTTTCTAAATCAGTAGTAGTAGTAGTAGTGGTTACGAATACGATGGGAAATAATACATATTTTTATCAAATCTAATAGTTTGATCTTGTTTTATGACATAAATGACAGCACGATTTGACACATAAAATAAAAATTACTTTTTTTTTAAATCACGCAAAATTGCGTAGTTATGAATACGACGGAAAACAATACATATGTTTATCAAGTCCAATAGTTGAATCTTGTGTTATGAAATAAACGAAAGCACGATTTGACACATAAAATAAAGACTACTTTTTTAAAAAATTGCGAAAAACAAACATTAAATATTTTTGAAATGTTGGCCCTTAAGCGTTTCAGCCACAGAATAAACAAGAAGCTCTAACAGAAAGCACTTCTACTTCGAAAGACTATATGATGTGTATATTTGTTTTCGGAAATCTATGAATCTGTCGTAAAAATTGACTTAAGCGAAAGCAAATGTAATCGTTGCTCTATAATTCATCATGGAATCCCCTGACTCTCTTCCCTATCAAAAAACAGATGAAACCAGTCTGGAAGGAGAAATTGGTGGTAGTCCCACGAGTAATGGAGACTCGGAATACCACACTTTGGATGAACCTGTCAAAGTTACTGTTATGCGTGACTTAAAAGCCGTGGGAACAAAATTTTATCATGTTTTGTACCCCAAGGAGAAGAAGGCATTATTGAAAGACTGGGATTTGTGGGGTCCGCTGATCCTCTGCGTTTTCCTTGCATCCGCTTTACAAAACGAGAGTGCAAACAACTTGAATGATAATGGATTACAGTTTGCTGAAATCTTTTTTATCGTCTGGTTCGGAGCAATCGTTGTCACGATAAATTCAAAGCTGCTTGGTGGAAATATATCATTTTTTCAGAGTGTATGTGTTTTGGGTTATTGCTTATTGGCTCCTAGCATATCATTGCTTGTGTGTCTCTTTCTGGATTTGTTATTTAATTACTCGTTATTCCTTTTCATTGTTAAATTTTTGTTAGTCACGGCTGGGTTTGTTTGGGCCATAATTGGAGCTATAGTATTTTTGGGAGATAGTCAACTTCCTAAAAGGAAAGCTCTTGCTGTATATCCTATATTTCTGTTTTATTTTGTTGTAAGTTGGATGATAGTGTCTCATTCATAACGCATGTTTTTCATGTATGCCCTTGTAACATAATTCCTGATTTGGTTATAGAATGAGTTGGGGTAAATATTTAAATATTTTTTTTATGTTTTGAAATTCTTTGTTTCCTAAATAGCTTTAAGGTTCCACTTTTACTGCTTACTTTTGCACAAGTTAATGTAGAAAAAAAACATTCATGTGATGGGTTTACAAGTCACTGCTTCTATTGATACTGTGATTAGCTAAAACTATATCAAGTGGTATTTGTAACACAAGGATACTATTTGTGGATGTATTTAAAAGTAATAAACATGGCTACTCTGATGTGGAATAAAATTGTATTTCAAATGGTTAAAACTACATATGTAGTGCTTTCCTTTTTTATAGAACATTGAACTAGTTTTATTTTATTTAAATATTAAATTTATTTCATATAAATAACAACCTAGATGCCATTTTAGACTGTACATAATTAAAACTGTTTAAATCCAATACTGCCTAAGTAAGCTGGAGGCAAAATATATGTGAAATGTTAAGATTAGTTTTATTTCAAAGGTTTTATAAGTTTAAAAATATTAATGTTTGTGTGAGCGTTGTGTGCATACTCTTGTGATTTAATAAATTATTTTATATGCGATTATATTTTTTTTTCTAGAATCTAAAATAATAGTTATGTAAATTCTGATAAGTTATTCATTAAGCTGTCACTTCATAAAAAAAACTCAAGAAAAGAATTCAATCAAGTGTTGGAATAGTATCTGTCTTAAGTGGTTAAATCGCAGGATGTGATGTGGTCGATAAAGTCTGTCTTGTCAACAATGTTAATGGTACCATTTGGTATTGGTGACAAAGAATTGTAATTATACGAAGTCTGCACCATTAACTAGGATTTGAAGCTTGTTTTGTACTAAAGCAAAGCTGATGTGCTGGCCAATCACTGAGGAAAAAAGCATTGATTGACAGGGAGACAGTCCTTTTGTTGCTGATTGGCTGGCAGGATCTGCTCTGCATCCATGTTGCTTTAGTGTAAAACAAACTTCTAGTTTTCTAGATTCACACAGGCCAAAAAGTTATTTTATGATCCACAACTTAAAATTCACTAGTAGATTTTTAATTTAGTCATCTCCCACAATGATAGAATATTTTGCTGTACAGAATGTTGTAATGGAATTCATTTATCAGCAAAAATATTCTTATAAAGTGTTTGTAAAGCTTACAATTAATTAATGGCTTAATTAATTTTGAATGGAACACATAAGGAATTTAATATGTAGAGATTTGGAAAATTAAAAACATACTTTCAAATTGAAGTACTTCAATGTAGAAATTGGAAATTTTTATACAAGAGCCTCAGCTACTGATACCCTCATATTAAGAAAGGTTTACATAGGTGAGCAGGACCATGTATGAGGTATCCGCTGCATTTCTAAAAAAAACTTTTAATGTATCTGTTAGATCACCCTAGTAAAAATGTGATAAAAAGGAAATTTAACATGAGATTCATAGGTATTTATTGACATTCAGTAATAATTCTGGACCATGTCAAAATTCGCTGATTTCGAGTTGTCCTGAATTCACTTTCAAGGCAACGACAGTTAAAAAATACACACTGGTCAATTTTAAACACCAAGAACAATATTTTATTCAACCTCCTTTTGCATGGATAAGAGCATTTAGTGTATTCCAATCCAGATAATAGCATGTACTAGGGGGCTTGCCAACCCCTAGAGGATTGCTTCACAGTCCTCATTGGTTCGCTGCGCGAACCTATGCTTGCTTCGCTCGCCTCAATGAAGACACGTGTCCTAGCAGAAAGGATTGTTTACAAAATATGATATTCCAAAAAAAAAAATTTCAAATCTAAATTTGCTGTTTTACAGAAAATATATACAGTACCTCTGAAATCAGAATTCAAATGAAAACTTTGAGTAAATTTTGGCTCGAAATGTGAGCGTTGCTTTGGAAATAGAAAACCCAGCATGTTGTTTGTGTGTACATTTCCCCAGCAATCGAACGACCGACACTTTTTCATTGGGTTTGTTGCTGAAAGTCTTGTTGAACTATAATTGTTGGCCCTAAAAAGAACCGTTTTTTAAATGGCCCTGAAAAGATCCTCTGCTTTCTTTGATTTCTATTAAAAACTAACTGCAAAAGCCTAACTAAATTCCTTTTTTTTTTCCAATAAAATTTCATCCGATAACGCTATAAATTCAATTGATGTACGAGACTTTGTGGTAAACAAACAATTGTACAGTATTGCCAAAACGCGATAACAAATAACGTCTTTTTTGCATGCCACGTAAGGGAATTATATATATAGATGGATACAAACCTTAAGATAATGCAAAGTATATGGCAAAGGAAATTGCTGTTGAATGCTCCTTTCAACATGTTCCAAACGTTTTCTATCAGGTTTGCGGTGGCCAGGAAAGATGTTGGAAGTTAGATTGATGTTCTGTGAACCACTCCAATGTTGCACACATGATTTATGGTTGCATTGTAGTCCATGAAAGATCCATCACCTTCAGAGTAAAAATGTAGCATTACAGGATATACTTGATCTGCCAGGATGTTCAAGTATTGCATGACTGATTGTCTACCTTCCAGAAACACCAGGTGACCACTTCCAAACCAGCAGAACATGCCCCACATCATGATTCCCACCAGACCCTTGAACTGTTCGAAAAAGAGACCGTTATGGGGTTCTTGGCAAGCTCTATGCTGCCGGTGAAAAATAAGGTGTTGCATGATTCGTCTGACCGCATCACCCTTTCCAACTATCAAATGCCTAGTTGCATCTTTCTCAATACTACAGTGAGCGAACTCTGAAGTTCCTGGTAGAAATTAAAGGTTTCCTCACTGGCATGCGACTGCCTGCACATTGTTTGTGCTGAGATCGGTCAGTTACAGAAATGTGAAGAAACAGTGGATTGAAACCTGAGATTTCAGGTAAAACTGATTTGGATTCAATTCGGTCAAAAGGGTGATTCGTCTGACCGCATCACCCTTTCCAACTATCAAATGCCTAGTTGCATCTTTCTCAATACTACAGTGAGCGAACTCTGAAGTTCCTGGTAGAAATTAAAGGTTTCCTCACTGGCATGCGACTGCCTGCACATTGTTTGTGCTGAGATCGGTCAGTTACAGAAATGTGAAGAAACAGTGGATTGAAACCTGAGATTTCAGGTAAAACTGATTTGGATTCAATTCGGTCAAAAGGGTGATTCGTCTGACCGCATCACCCTTTCCAACTATCAAATGCCTAGTTGCATCTTTCTCAATACTACAGTGAGCGAACTCTGAAGTTCCTGGTAGAAATTAAAGGTTTCCTCACTGGCATGCGACTGCCTGCACATTGTTTGTGCTGAGATCGGTCAGTTACAGAAATGTGAAGAAACAGTGGATTGAAACCTGAGATTTCAGGTAAAACTGATTTGGATTCAATAATAGAATTTTTGAGAATTGAGGTTGAAAGCGATCAGCGCATTAAGCTTGTTAGAAATTCCTTTGTTCTGAGAAACCAAATAAGTACGTTAAGAATTCTCAGTTTAAATCATCTTCAGTTCCCACTGCTACTGAATTGTTTAATGCTGGTAAAAAAAAATTAAAATACAGAGAAAATTAAGAAGTTGGATCAATGCATTTTTTGCAATCGATCACATTTATCCTAAAATTGCAATGAAATTGTTGATATGACTTTGGATACTAAAAAGAATATAGTTAAAACCAAAAATGCATGCTTTGTATGCTTAAAAAGAGGACATCGAGCAAATACCTGTAGATCTAAGCACAAGTGTGTTAATTGTGAGAACCGACATTTTGCAGTTTTATGTCCTGATTTACCTTTGTCAAAGGCACAGGTACAAACTGATGAAATCAAAAATAGTGTGTTAAATAATCAAATAAGCTTTTCAAATGTCTTATTGCAAACACTGGTAGTGCGATTAGAGAATGAGAACTATTAGTATGTGCTATACTTGATACAGGCAGTATGCAATCTTATATTTGTATTGATGTACCAGACTACATGAGTTACACTAGTCTAAGTGAAGTAAAACTCAAACAATCACTTTTTGGTTGTATAGAAACTAGTGAGTGTTCATAAAAAGTATCTTGTAGAATTAAGTGATATTGATAAAAGTTATCGGTGTAAATTTGAAGCACTATGTCAAAAGCAAACTTGCTCTAAAATAAATCGGGTCCCTTGGATTAAAGAACTCAAAACTCACGGTATTAAGATTAGTGATTTTGAGGGTAATTTATTTAAGATAAAGGATGAAATTAAATTGTTTACTGGTAAACTTAAGCATGTGCAATCAGGACCTGTAGCCATTGAGACTTGATTGGGGTGGATGCTTATGGGAAAAATGTCTGGTACAAGGCCGAATGAATCAATTGCCTCTTAATTTGTTTCATCTTTGTTGGTTAAAGAACGTTGCATTTCTGAACGCTGGAGATTAGACGTTTGGAGAATTGGTGACTCGACTCAGAGTCAAATAGAAACTGTAAACCATTTTCATGAAACAATAAGTGTCCATGCTGAGGGGAGGTACAAAGTGATTTTGCCTTGGTCTCGGATAATTCGCTCTTGCCTGACAATAAGAGTTTAGCAGAAAAATGCCTTCCGAGTACAAAATGGAAGTTGGCTTTGACAGGAAATTTTAAAGCGTTGTGATGTTTTTAATGAGTGGATATGTTAGGGAATAATTGTACAAGTGGAAGATGATAACCATAAGAGCGTCCACTATTTGTCTTACAGGCCAGTAATAAAAGAAATTAGTACAACACAAATTAGACCAGTGTTTAACGTGTCAGCAAATGTAACAGGATCCCCATCTTTAAATGATTAGCTACCGGTCCAAATGTCAAGTGTCGGTTACAGCACAGTGGAGTCTCTTCTGCCATACAATCCAAGACCTCCAATCAGTCTTGATTTATTTGAACAAGGATTATAGTTTCTGTTACCAACTTTTGAACACCTACAAAATCACAGCATTTGAGAGCCCAGTGAATTCTGTCTTGGCAATCAAGGCTCCTACAGTAAGTCCTTTATCAAATTGTAAACAGTCTGTTTTGTTTCTCTTGAAATGAACCGTATATTTATATCACCCATGTCGGGTGCTAATAGCATATCTGACATTTGCAAGTTTCAGTCATTAGCCAGTGTGTAGAAAAAGTGCCAATGTCTTCCTATTAATGCATTACGAAAGTATCAAAACTTTTATATGCTGTATAAAATACTAATTAAGATGTTACCTTGAGTTGCAAAATGGGCAGTGCCATATTTAACCAAAGTACAGAATTAGTTTGCAACACTTTTAAAGCATTCAAACACCTACTTTTATTTTTAATTTATTCACAATAATGCTTTGTGTATGAAACTGAGGAAAGTAAAATATTCTTGTGAGAAGATAATTTTTCTTAACATGAAAGGTTTTCTGGAGCTTTGATTTAGCATTAACTGTTGAATTTGTATCGTTTAATAGTCATCTAACGTCAGTCATTTTAGAGAAGATCAGGGTTTAATGTTGATTATACGCCTTATCTTTCATTGTATTTAAACTTAAGTGACTTAAAAAATTTTTGTAAAAATAAGCAAGGTACTTAATTGACCCCTTGTGTGCACTGGAAGAACATAACAGGCTATTGGTGTTGTTCCAGGATTAACAAGCAAGAACACCACACAACTTAGAACGACAGTCAGATGACAAAGTCACACCTCAGCTGGCACCCCACTCCAAACTGCTACAACATATTTAACATGCACCAACCCCCTTTGTACATAAGTCTTTAGTTGCTAATTTGTTACTTTTCTAACCTGGCTACTGTGGCCCCAATAACAGTTGGGTAATTTTTAAATAACGTACTTGAGCAACACAACCAATAACAGCTAGGAGAAATTTGCTTAAAAAATAAAATTTCTAATATTTCCTGTGTTTAATAAAAAATGTTAAATGACAAAATTTCATATTTTTTATTGTAATATTTGCTGTAACAAGTAAACTGTATGACTTGTACAGAAACCTTAAACTGTAGATGCAAGTGGTTATAAATTTTTGAATGAAAAATAGGTTATTTTAAGAATGACTATGTTGTCCAGCTCTGAATGTTATAAAAGATTATCTTAACTTAAATTTCGAATAATTGGATCATTAAGTATCTTACTATCAAACAGATTGTTGAGTTGCCTGATATACATTTCCTTAACATTCAAATAGAATGCTTCACAACCCTTGGTGTAAAGCAACATTTCACAAGTATGTCTGCAAAAAATGTATTACATTTTTCAATTTCAAGGTAGAAATATTATATCAGTGTTTAACTTTTAAATTTGAAAGCATTTTTAAAAGAAAAGTTTGTAGATTTTAACAAATGATATTCAAACATTAAACCAAAACTAACTAAAAAGTTGAATGTGAAAAGTAATTTTAAATTAACGTAGTACTAGAGCAACACAACGGGCTATTGGCGATGGTCCAGGATCAATCCCCTAAGGGAAAGATTCGAGGACAACACCACATAATTTTGAACTACGGTCAATGACGGTTGAAAATGAAAGACATTTACTGTCATGCTAAATAGAGGTGGTAGTTTCTGCTGCGAGGCGTTTCCTGTATATATTCTGAATGTGAAGTCAGTTAACTTGTTTTTCAAATATGGTTTCAACACTGCAAATAAAAACTCCAAAGAATAAATTCTGAATCAATGATAGTTGATCAGTCAATGCCAAAGATTGGCAAAACACTGATGGACTACATTTGAACAAAACTGTATCATTCAATAGCATTTGGACAGATGTAAAATCTTTGCAGTCTGGTTTGTTTTACTGAAAATCCCTTTTTATTGGGATGTGTGCTTGTTCATTCTTTCTTCCCAATTTTATTGATTTCCTGCATATTGAAATCTAAAAATGCAATTTATTTCCAATAACTTTGTTGGGAATTGGTGGTAACTTATTTCATTAATCATTTTATGCATTTTACACTTTAAAAAAAATTGACCGAGATTCAATATTAGAATTATTGATTATGGAAGGATGTTTATACTGAGAACAGCTTTCAAGATAAATAGAAGTCTGTATTATTTAAAGGTAACACATTATATTCATATATATTAAAAGTGTTTCTTTTTTACATTATAAACGTTTAAAGTATTATAGACTTATTTTAACCCATTAAAACCATAGTTATCTGGATACCAGTAGTTGATTGGAGCAACATTGACTACAGATTTAAATTTCAAATATGTGGAATATGACAATTTAAATTATTGACATACACAAGAAAATATATCAAATAAAAAAATTAAACTACAGAACATTGTTATAAATATTTATTTTCTTCATTAGACAAAGATACAATGGGCTTAATAATATATACTCTAAAAGTAAAAATATTAAATTTTCTTTCTATTTATTTACAAAAATAAATACGACCAAAGTTTGAAAAATAAAATTTCTGTAAGGTTATGGTACAAAATATAAAATTAACAAAAACTATGATTCCAACCGATCCAAATGGAAAGATGTAAAATTCTGATTTTGTATGCTTGTGGAATGTATAAAAGCTGGTGAAAAATAAAGATATAACAGTTCACATGATAACAAACACGAAATCAGTCATTGATTAAAGCAAAATCAATATAAAAATAGGACACATTTCAACACCACTTGATCAAGCTAATTTGGTTACCTTAAATTGTTTTACTTGGTTAAATATATAAACACATATTAACAACCAAAAATAGCAATTAATATAAAAATTCAAAGTAATGTATAGTTAAAATGTAGAACTTAAAATTGCACATTTCATTGGCTATAGCAAAATAAAATAGACAAAGTATAAAAATTATATGCACAGTAAAAAAGAATTCTTCCTTGATTCGATTTAATTCTGAACACGCAGAATTTACACGAAAATTTCTTGGTATGCATTAATTTTGACAGGTTTAGTAGTAATGTGTGTGTGATGAAAGACTTGATAGTTCAAATTTTGAATACCCAAGTTATGCATCAATTACTATGTGGCAGTTTTTATAATCAATAATAATTAACAAGCCATGCTTTCTATGTAAATAAATATAAACAAGTAAATTTGCTTTAATTTATCAAACTCCATTTATCAGCAAAATTTGATTTCTTATTAAAAGGCAAGGTAAAAACTAATAACTGCAAGATCCAAGAATTTCAGACTTTCAATATTAAATGCCTCAAAAATACTAAATTGAATTGCTGCTATAATATTATGGAAGAAGACAGCTTAAGCGGAGTAACCCCAGAATGTACTCAATATGCATTACTGCAATAATGTAAATTTTAGATTCTGTAGTATTTTAACCTTGTTCTTAAGTAAATTTAGAATTTTGAAGGCAATTTCCAAGTCTTCAAGAACTTGTGTTTTATTAGCGTCAGCCTTTTTCTTCTCACTTATCTTCTAAAAGTTCTATAAAATCCTCTAGTCGCTTGAGAACATACAATATTGTTATCTATCGTCATTTATGTGGGGAATAGTAAATCTTTCATTGTCGATTTCAAATAAATTCAATAAGTAGAATCAGTCTTCATTTTTTAACAAAATTTTGTTTACCATCCAATTTAAACCCTACATGTTTTAAAAAATTTCCAGATACAAATTATTGGGGATAGCATTTGAGAATTGCAGCCAGGTAAAAAAAGGATTTAATTACACTGTCATCTAAGAGACATAGACAGGACTGAAGAAAATTGATGACATATCCAAATGGGCTTATCAAGTTTTTAGTGCTGTTTAATTTGAAGGGGATAGAACTCAGGTAAATGAAAATGAGTAGAGAAAAGATTTGCTTCTTTAAATTGAACCTGACCCAGGTATTCCAAAAGTGTGTTGTGACATATTTTTAGGATGCAATTGCAAAGTGCTAAAAAAAGACAATTGTCATTGCTTTTTAAATATCCTTATGCTTTGATTAATGTTGTAAGAATTTCTTAGATTTGCTGAATATGCTTCCTAGAATATCTCTAATGTAAAAATGCAGCATTAATTATAAAATCTAGTGGTATACTAATCAGAAATAAAAGGTTAAGCAAAATTTGACAGCCACCATGACAAAATGTTTGGCATTAATTTCCACCAATAAATTATTGGTGTGGAACGATTAGAGCCAGCTTTCATGGAGCAGCCAGTTCAAACGCAAGTATTGGGCTTGTATTTAGTTAAATAAAAAACTGCCTCTAGATAGAATTAGTCTTTTCAGCAAAAAAAGTAAGAAACAAAAGTATTTGAAAGAAAACTTTTAAAATCTAAATAGTTTTCCATTTTTACCTGGCATAATACAATTAACTTTTAAGATTCTAATCTGATTCTGGCAGAATTGTTCAAAACTCTATCAAAACTAAAAGCTAGAATATAAATAATTTTAGATTTAAAGATCATACAAGTGTCAAATACGCAACTAATGTGGCAAAGACTTCATGAATCTAATGTTGGTGCTATAGATTTGGTGGCATTTAACCTTTTCACTACAGCTATAGATATATAAGTAGTGCAATTCTTCCTTAGCTTGATTCTTATAACGTTCAAGGTACAACTGCTGTACCAGCCATAGTCTAAAGGTTAATGCAAAATTATGCTAAAGATACGAAAAATGTAAAATTATTCAAGCTCCAATTTTATCAATTGATTTCCCAAGAAATTATCAATTAAAATTCATTAGAACTTATGATTATGAGGACATTTAAGAATGCTTGTTCGGAACTGACAGAAGCATTTGATTCAAAATTAATTCCCCTGCATTTGAAAACACGTAAAACAAAAATAAGATACCCAGAAAAAAAGGACGTGTGCACTACTAAAAACATTTGTTCCCCTGTAGTAGCTTTACAGAAAAACTTTTTAGGTGCAAGATACTTGAACATAGTAAAATGTTTGGTTTTTATGCAAGTTGAAATAAATTCTGATGCAGGTAAAAGCTGCCTGTCCTTAACAGTCTCATTTAAAATTAGACAAATTTTTTATAAAAGATATTGATAATTTCAATCGAAAAATTGGCAAAACTGCTACATGTGAATACAAGATTGAAGTAACTACTACCTAAAGAAGAGTTTTGTGCACCTTCTCTCATCTTCCATGCACATGCACAGCTTATATCTTAATAACATGGCAGTTTAACAAAAGAAACACAATTTTTAGATCACAAAAAAAGTAAATAAGTGGTGGATGTTTGTTCTCGCAACAGCCTAAATGCTGAAAATAAACCACTAAGCTCAGCTATTGTAAATCTGATGAATAGTTGATTTTTAAACTCAGGATGTGTGAAAATAAAATCAAAATACGGTAGGATCTCAATTATCCAATTGACATGCCATTAAAATGAACAAACAAGATTAAAAAATATACTGAAACATTATTCATGAAAGTATAAAGTAGTAAACATTTTCAATGTTTGTAACAAAAGCGAGAAATGGTACGTGTAATCGTCATAATGTAGATGGAAAATAAAGCAAAAAAAAATTAAGTAAGCAAATTCAAAACTAAATACTCGTAAGGAAAAGAGAGAACATATAACTTGGACAAATCAATATTCCTAAATTATTACACAGAATGAAACAGTTTGTAGAACATCAGACAAAGTAGAAAAGATTGGTAAAATCCTAGTTAACAGCGCAACTTTGGCAAAGCTTAAATTTTTTGTAGCTGATGAGAGCATATTTTAAAGATTACTTAAAGGTGTGAACTCAAGACAAATTTACATATTTAGACCAAAATTGCAATTACAAACTAGCATGGCAGTCATTCTCCAATCCCTGTAAATCTAGATTTTTAGATTATAATGGGGCAAAATAACTACTAAAGATTAGATAATTGAAATTCTACTGTATCAATGGACAGGTTAAGGAGTGTTTTCAGAAATAATTTACGAGCAGTTAGTGAAGCTACATTACAAGAACAAGCCTCACTAACTACTTACTCGCTTACCCAGATAGCGTGACATAGTTTACAACCAGGCTACTTTACATTCTTGTTATCAATCACATGATCTACGAGCTGGCATGTAGAGCCCTGTGGCAACACCTACTATTTCACTAGTGGCTACAGCAATTGGTATTGAATGCTTGTGAATTATTCGATTTTGGATTGTAAGAGTGTGGCAGATACCAACCTTTTAAAATCTTGATTCGATTAGATTACTTAGTAATTTTGTTTACCTTAACGTCTTATTTTTAGCTGTCTTTTAAAGCAGAATACAAGTGATGTTGATTGTTATCAATAATTGAATATAGTTAAGAAAACCACTTTCTCTAGATTTCTATGCAATGGTAACAAATAAAATTTGCACTTCACAGCAATGTAAAGTGCTTTTCCCGCATTGTAAAAAAAATATCAGTGCCTACTTTCCTGTAAGCTCTAGCACTATAAGCAATAAGAACAAACCTGGTAACCTACTTGCCAGCTCGTAAACTATCCCCATAACAATGTACCATAAGAAAGAATCCAAGCATTACCATAATGAAATTTACAATCTCATACACTTTCCTTTGGATCAAGTTTAAACGATGGATGAAAATTCTGTATAAATAAGTTCATTGAGCAAGATAAATGACCACAGATTCAAAGCTCTGGAAGGAAAAATAATACTAAAAAACACACCCCTTTACACTTTCATGGAATAATATACATAGCTATCAGAATTATCAATAGCATATTGTTCACTGGAAGAATCACAAATTTCTGTTAGTGGCTTTGGAGGACTCGCACCCTCAGGTGAACCTCGTTCATGGACAATAACAGAGGGACAAGAAGAAATTGAATAATGATCACAGCTGCTGGAATTTAACTGATCTTCACAGTATGAGTCAATGGAAGATTGCGAAGAGCATTCACTGGATAAGCTTTGACTAAGGTAAAAATGAGAATTGCGCTTTCCCAGTACAGAATCACTACCCGTTTCATCACAAGGCCAAGACATGTGGTTTTTTGTACCACTGAATGCAATAATTGGAGGATGGTTTTGCTTTTGCATCAACTGAAGGATTTCAGCTGTTGAGCCAAAACGAGGCCGAATTCCTCGAACGGGAGAATGCCTGGAATTGCCGAACTTGGCGTGCTGCTTTCCAGTAATAGAATATCGTTTGCGAATACGTTCTACTCTCTCTGTACTTTCATGCACAAAATGTTCCAGTTCATCCGGTTTCGGCGCTGGAGTTAAAGCATCAGTTGGAAAGTTTGATTCAGGACTTTTCCTGTCAACATTTATGCTGTCTTTGGATTGTACACTTTGATCTTCATTTGAAAGGCTCCCCTCTGAGTTTTTATCGAGAGAGTCGAGGAGAATCTTCCACTCTCGCACATCACTGGGAATTTTGACAGTCGTCAGGGGTTTAACCGGAAATTGAGCACAACTATCAAAGGAGGATCTTCTCATTGCACTGAAATATTGTGGATTTGGTTTATTGTGTTGACTGAACACTGCATCAGTATCAGGCAGAGAATGAGTTCTCTTATGAGGATGAGGCTCGCTTGTGAAATTGGACGAGAAATTGAGCAGAACTGAAGGATTCAAAGTTTCGTTTTTATTGAAATTGGTACAATCCGATTTCATTGCACTTTCATCCTCAGCATTTAAATTCAGTTCAGGCAAGAATGTTTCAGGATCTTTAAGCGAAATATGAGCACTGTCCATTTTGTGTTCATTATCAGGCACATAAATATTTTCAGTATCAGAGGCACTTGATTTAATATTGTCTATTTGAGCCATTTTTTCTTTATGGGACTTATATTGCATGAAACTTTCTCGAATATGTTGCTCATTTTTTTGACACTCTTCTGATGTCATCATTATCATAGTACCTTCCGATGATAAATCCGAGTCACTATCAGTTTCTTGTATAGAGTTCAATGGGCTGATATCGAGTTCACATAGGATATTATCAGAATGGGCTTTTACAATTTTCTCAAGGCTTAATTCTTGTAGTGGAGGAGATAGAACTAAACTGTTATCAATTTTTCCAGAAGAACCATCCAAAGGATATTCTTCTTTAATTCCCTTTTTATCACACAAGTCGCCAGTACCTGCAATGCTTATTGAGTTGTTCAAAGCAGAAAGACCAAGACTTCTCTGGTCAATAAAAGCAATTATTTTATCATGTTCCAATATATTTTCAATGCTTAACTTAGAGAATTTTGTAAGGGCTTCATTGGTTTCCAAGTCCGAAGAGGTTATAATTTCATTCTCTTCAGTACTGACATCCAATTCCGATTCTTGTTTAATCAGGTCATCTTCATGATCAGTGACTTTGTGAACAATGAACTCTAAGCCATCATCATCTAATACTGATTCTAAAACAATAGAAGTTGATACAGAACTATTATCTTCATTATGGATATCTAGTTCTTCATCATTGTCAGGTAATACATAATTGTCATAAATTACTTTATGAACTAAAAAATCTGTCACTTTACAATCATCATAAGATTCTAGGCCTAATGCATCATTAGATTTGTCTACAATACTTATTTCAACCCATTTCATTTCGGTGCCTTCCTCTGAATCGAATTTGGCATTTTTATTTGGATCGTCGATGAAGACTTTCACAGTGTTGGAAAAGGTAACTCTTTTATATTTATTGAGATTGGAGGAAACTGATTTCTTTAGAAGTGATTTAGTGACCATTTCTGTTCTTTCCATTATTTTATTCCTCTGGGAAGCAATCTTAATTAAAATACAAAAGATCAGATTTGTCAGGTAATTGATAAAGTAAATTTCCTTTACTTAAAATGACAACAAAATAAATAGAAGATGCAAGAACAAAACCCATTCTACAAATACTCAGCACACCATCTGAAATAAATGGGAGATGTTGATAAGGCAGACTTCTAAACAGGTTACTTCACAAAACATCACTAGATGTTACACCTGAAAAAAATTAAAAAAGCAGTTATATAACTTGCATTTATAGACATAAAAGAGTAAAGAACATACTCATCTTAATAAACCAGAAAAGTTTCGTAACAACTGGAGATGTTTTAAACTAAATAAGCATTTTGTCCATACTTAAAAAAATTATCCTGGTTTTTCAGCTTTTGAAACAGCTATCTGTATTAAAGTGGTCCTGTGTGAGGATGATCTTCAGCTTCTAAATCTTAGAAGGAACTCTGATTTGGTAAAGTACTATTTATAGTACTTTACAGCTATAATACAACTATGGTACTACAGCTATGGTCCTCACAAACAAACCTCAGGTTTCTTGCAGCACTGATGTAATAAACAGACACAAGAAAAATAGTTCCTTCGATCAGGTAGAGAACACCAATTTGATTTCTCATACTGTAGAACAGAATTCCTTGAAACAAAGCATTAACCCCTGTGAGGGCCTTCCTGGGATTTGCTTTCATTCTGAGCTTTGGATACAGGTCTCCAAGAATTCTGAAATACCTGCCTGTTTCCAGCAGTTTGCCTTGGAAATTATTAATAGTATTTACAACAAGACTACCCTTATTTATACAGATCGTAGTAAAGACGAATCCTTGATTGTGCGCAAAAGTAAGCTAATATATTCATTATCAACAGTAAAAAAATTGTTTAGATCAGTACATATCTTCTGACTCCCCAACAAGGGCCAAAAAGAAGAAAAAACTGAAAAAAAAATGACATTTTTGAAAAATATCAACATTTGCAATTATGGTAAAAACTGATAATCAGTTTTTTCTGCTATTCGGCCCCGTTAGGGTGGCAGAAGATATGTACTGATTTGAACAATTTTTTTTACCGTTTTTTTTAATACATTAGCTTACTTTTGCCCACTATTAAAACGTAATTGCAAACATTATAATTTTTTTTAATAAAAAACGCCTTAAATTTTATCTTTTTGGAGGGTTTGAAGCCCTAGGAAAGGCAAAAGATATCAATAAATCGGGATGAAATTTTTTACACATTAGTTTTACTTCATGAGCCAACTTTTCCGCACTATTAGAATGTGATAGCAAAAAAAACCTTTTTTCGGACAACACTACTATAGGCTATAGGCCTATATGTTGGCGAAAGGACTCGTGGATTTGGTCTAGCTGGAGATAGATGTGGAGATTAAAAACAAGACTGTTGTGCAAAATAAGCACAGATATATACAATAAAACTTCGATTAACCATCAGGGTCGGGACCGTGACAGTTAATCAAATTGAGGGCTAACAGAAAAACCTTAAACACTCCCATCCATTGCATATGAATGAATCAGGGTTCTTACTCTATTTTAGAAATAAAATTCCCCGACTTTTCAAAACAAATTTTCACAAACTTCCAGGTTAAAATTAGGCAATTCACAACATTTTTAAAGTGAAAAACCAAGAAATAATTTAGCCATTTAATAGCCAATAATAAAAACAAATTTAAGAATTATTATATGTACATTGTAAAAATTAATACACAAAGTAGAAGTAATTTTGCATTAAATTAACTTATTCAAACAATTCAACATAGTTGACTTAAAATCAATTTGCGAGTTAATGGATCATAAGAAGGGCAACTTTTTTGTTGCAGTAAAAATAGGAAAAGTTGCATTTATCATTCCCTAAAGTTGCATTTATGGTTATAAAGTTGCATTTATTTTTGATACACTAAATTCTAAAATAAAATATTCGTAAAAAATGAAAAAAATTCAAAATATATTGACAATTTCAGTTGTGTACAACAGTATTATAATACATTCTTAAATACAGAAGAACGTTGAATGGTCAATCCTTGGCTAGTAATTTCTTTAACATTGAAAAACTGCGCCAGCCACAGTCATATAATGTGCTGTATCGGATGGCAGAAGCGCAAAGTACTATTCTCAACATTCAGAGATTTTAAAACTTCTTCTACAAGGCGAACAACATGTTGATGATCAACACTCACCTCACAAACTCTGCAATAGATTATGCAAGTTTCCTCTGGATTATCAAATCAAGAGTGCCAACCAATGTGCTAAAACTACTTCTTGCCATTTATTACACTTTCACCTGTTCGGACGAACACCTTCTTTCCATCAACTTCCAGTTTGATCCGCAATACTTCGGCGTTTGCAAGATTAGAAACAAGCGATCGAAGGTTTGGTTCAGAGGGCAAAAAATGAAATAGTAATTTCATATTAATTAATTTTAAGCTACATTTAAAAAAGTTGCAGGTGGTTGCATTTGTGTTGCTGTTATAACTCACTTACAATAGCTACACCCCATGTAGGTGGAATTTTGGTTTTAAAACTTTACATGCAGCATAGAACATGTTAAAAAAAAGTTGCATTTGTTGCAAAAAGTTGCCTTAATCATAAGCATGAAAAATTTTCAATTTAAGACAGTGGACGAAACACAATTCTTTATACATGTTAAAATATTAGCTGTTTCTTTTAAAACCAATTGAAAATTCTATTCATAAGATAAAGTGATACTAAACTGTGTATGAATCTAACTCGCAACTTTTCTCCAAAGGGTATGAGATACCATGATCAATCATTTTCCAGGTCAATGAGACAATTTTCCAGGTTTTGGACGAAAATGCGTAATTTTCACGATATTTTTGTACAAAACTAAATTTTCTGAACAATGATAAAAAATGCATGTTTACAAACTGGAAATACATTACACATGCATGTATTTTGTTTATCTTGAATCAATACTGTTGCTTCAGATCAGAAGAATTCAAAGCTGAGATGTAAATGTTAGGATATAAATTACTTCTAACATAACTTTCATTGCTATAACCCTTTGAAATTGGCAACAAAACAGTACCTAACAGTAAAAATTAATAGTTTGGTTATACCACTCAAAAGAAAATAACTCGTTGATCAAAACCTAGTAAATGGTGTGATAGCCAAGTGGTAATCAGCAAACCATTACCATTTGGTTTTGGCAAAGAAATTTGAAATCACACCATAACTCCATATAATTTTTTGTTTGACTTTCCTATTCTATCTAATGAAAGGGAATGTCTATTTTGAGTAAATGTGGCAATTTTTTTTTATAAACTCGAGGCCTCATCATGAAAACTGATGGCAGTTACAAGCACAGAGTATGTGCTGATGGTGCATATTTTAAAATTACAGGTTCATTCAAGAACATATTTTTCACTTTCAATTTAAGCAAAAATCTCAAAATATTTGTCGAACTGAAGAGTTAAACTTTCTAACAATTTGTTTTAAACTTGAGCAAGGAGGTGTTGATTTAAATTTGCAAGAATTTTTTATATTTTATCGGTTTTGTTCAACAGGATACGAATTTAAGAATTCTTAATCATGCTCTACACACATTTTCATTTCATAATTTTGACATTTTGTCGAGCTTCGGAGTCGTTTGAAAACTTTCATAACTTACGGGAATAGAGCACTTGTATTGATACATGGGGATTGGATTCTAAATATTTTTGGGAGACTCATTCTTTTGCATTGATACATCTTGACACAGCAGAATTTAACCTACGTGCAGATACAAGCATTACATTAGAGTTGTCATAAATATGAAAGTCAGAAAATAACAATGGCTAAATATGATTGAGCAATAAACATTCCAACCCAGATAAAAAGGCAAACATTGATGTTCAAAAAAATTCTTTTAGAATGCCCATATTGATTTCAATTTTTTGGAAATTACTTACGCAATTGGTGACTCCAACTTGTCGGTAATTTGTGACGAAGAAAGGATTATGAAAATAAATCAACGAAGTGTAAACATTCTTGTCATTTCAAAACGTTCCGAGAGCATCGGAATGCGTTGCCAGGCCTCGGGAAAAGTGCGTTCTGAAGAGAAAAACAAACAACATTCTTTCACTTCTCACCCCACCTCTTTTATGATTTAAGACGTATTACAAATGAATTCAATCAGTAATTTTTTCCTTTTTTTGTTTCGTATTCTCTATAAAAATATTTGTGCATTAGTTTTAATTACTTTAAAGTTTAATTATTCAAAAGAATTTAAGTTATTTTCGATATCATGAATCTGGCAACTCTTGAACATTCATTTATCAACATCTGTTTGTTTGTTGTATTCATGCTCCTGTGTTAAGTCAGTGTGTGTTACCGTGGTGAGGTAGTTGTCTTGCTGTTTTTTCTTGCTTATGTTTCAGTTGAACCATCTTGAGAATTTTTCGAGTTCACCTATTTTGTAAACGTAAAAAAGAAGTTGCGCTAAAATGGTAAATAACCCAGAACAATTTATAAAACATGACTTTGAATGCAGCCATGCTTCACTCGAACGATCATTATGCTAACTTGGAATATTCGATTATTCGTTTAGTTACTATGAGTATTTTTTTATATTCCAGGAAGTTATGGAAGATACGACAAGTCAGCCAACTGGAAATGCTGTGCCTAATAATATGAATGCATTGCCTGATGCACCAAAAGAAGTAACTGCGCCGGCAAAGGAAATAAAAACGGAGAAGCCTGAAGATGCAGATGACGAAAAAAAGAATGAATTAAACAAAACTGCATTAATTTCGATATTGCAGTTTCTAAAAAAGCACAAATTGCAAGTAAGCCTGTCTTGTGCTTTTAAAAGATTAGAAATTATTCGTTTAGTTACTATGAGTATTCCATTCCATTGAGTTCATTTCCATTTCAAGGCTTAGAATTGCCTTAAGGAAGAAGGCTTCGGGCACCTGTCAATAAACAGGGTGGCGACAGAACCGGGAATTCTCAATAAAGAATCATTTTCTGGAAAAACTCAGAGAAGTTTCATTTTAAACATTTAACTCGGGGGGGGGGAAGTTGCAATTTTGTTGTGCAAATGGAACCCATGCGGGCCCCACTTTAAGCCAAAATCGAAATGTTGGCAATTTAGTTTTCATTCCGAAAATGAAAAGTGTATTTTTACGTAAACATCCAGAAAAAAGAGTTGTATACTGTTTTATTTAGCCGGAAATCCTGTAACCGAAGTCTACAGCTGTGCCACGTTTCCCTAATGTCAATAATAGAAACATATCGCCTGCGACTTTGAAAAATATTTACAGTGGGAAAAACCTGTAAAAGTTAAACATCTGGTTCCAATTTAATCAACATTTCAAAAAATCACTTTATTTAAAAAATACGTAGATTGACGATTTTGATTTTGGTCCAAAGTTGCGCCCGGCTAACGGAAACGTACCCATTTAGATTATGCATATGTTTTTTAATACATATGTGTATGAAATTCTTATTTTTTTCGCAAAGTTAATAAGTAGCTAAATTATGTAACATTTTTGTGCTCCGATGTTTTTTTCACTGAAAATTTTACGAGTTAGTATGATTTATAGGGTAGTCTGCTGTCATAATAATACCAGCATGGCATTGTTTATTACAGTTCTTTCCGTGGAGTCAGGTGTGAACACTGCTCACTAACTCCCGGTAATCGCTACAAATTTCCTCCATTAATTTACATCACGTGCAGCGCTGTGATGGCCTCGTCATATTCGAATTGCGAAGAGATCCAATCGGCGTGATGTCACAATCTCTTGTGAAAATATAAATATTTAATTGAAAAATAATTTTTTAAAGAAAATCAAACGTATATAAGGTATTTCTCTGGCGTAAAATTTTCCGCAGATTTCAAATCCGTTGAAATTTTTATTTTATCTTTAACGATCGCTGAGACAGAAAAAAGTACTGAAGAATGCCAGTCGTAACTGTAATTATTTCTTTTGCTTCACTCGAATCCGTTACTCGTCAAAATGAATGACATTCGAATCAAGCGAAGGTCATTCTTCACGGCAGTGAAATTCGTATTGGAAAAAATATAAAAGTTACAATTTAAAAATTACTCATTTAAAGAAAATCATACTTTTTAGGTATCAATCTAATGTGAAATTTTCCGCAGATTTCAAGTGGGTTGATATTTTTACTCTATATTTAACAATCTAGAAGATAGAAAAAAGAACTACTAACACCAGTTAAAACGTTTTTTGTTTTTTTCGTAAGCTGAAAAATTGTTCCTCACAAAATGAAACGGAAACACAGAGGAAATAAATTAAGAATCTGTCATATCTTTGTGGTGTTGCCATTCTATGGAAAAGAATAATAATTGAATTCATTTCAATATGCTCTAGATTGAATTTTAAAAGTTGGACTTCGTATTAAAGTTGCAAACAATTTGGACTACTTGAGTGCCAAATCCCATTATTGTAAATGCCATAGTTTCGTCAGAACAATGCGTACACATAAACAAACAAACGTTTCCTTTTATAATAGTAGAGATTGATGTTATGTAAAATTTTCTGCAGATTTCAAATCCGTTGAACTGGCTGTGTTTCAAACGATAACCAAAATGTGCTTCAAATGCAATTGTTGAATAAAATGACCATAGGGCAACACAAGTTGATTTGATTGTCTCTCATGAATGTGAGTTATGTAAATTTTTTAATTTCTAGGAGACTGAAGCTATTCTACGCAAAGAAACAAAGCTAATAGATGATGGTAAAATACTAGAGGGTGCTCAAAATGGCTCAGATGTTAGCAGCGTGCTATCTACTTATAAAAGGTAAGTGTGAAGGTTACATATAAAAATTTGATACAGGTTCTGTTTAAAGACTTTGGCATCACCTATATAGAGTGCTTTTTATGACTGAGGAATACTTTTTTAGAAAAATATTGTTTTAGGTTTTGGTGAAAATAATGAATTATTGAAAGGAATTTTAAGAAAAGAAAAAATCATACAACTGATTACCCTATTAAAGTTTTTTTAATCTATTTTAAACTTCCTCCTTATTTAAACCTCTAATAACTTTTAAAAATTCATTGAAACAATCTATTTTTACCCAATACTGTTTAAGCAAACACGACTAAATGAATGTTAAATTTGGTTTGCCTGTTGTTGGTTAAAAGCAAGCTTTTTACATGTCTGCGTAGTTTTGATAATATTGGTATAGCACTTAGTTATGGGAAAATTTTACAAATCCAAGTATAATCATCTGAAATTTTTTTTTTTGCAGCAGACTTCATCAGAGCAAAAGTTTGGACTTAATTAATACAGATTCCTTTTGGAAATTCACAAAAAATCTACTTATCCTGCTACATAAATGATTTCAAGAAAAACGATTAGCAACTCCCTCGTTTCCTAAAGTTACCCACTCGCCACTAAAAAAATTAAATTTCAAATTTTGCAAAAGAACAGCCTGAAACTTATGTACAACACTAAACACTGAAGGTATATGGTAAAATAAAAAAAGAATGATTTACAAAAATTAATTAAAGATATTCAAATAAAAGCAAGAAGGATACAAATGCACTGTGCCATGTTTAAAATACAAGCTAAAAGTTTTAATTATTCAAAGTTAAAGGAAACAATGAATAGTAGCTGTATTATATTATGTATAGTAGCTGATTGAAATGAATAATTTTGGTTTGCAATTTATACAAAAATTGTAAAATGCTCTAGTGTTTTCTATTTCAGTAAAATCTTTAAAAATTGTAATTATTGGTAACAAATTCTTCAGTTACTATTGATAATTTGCTTTGTTCTCAGAAGACATTCATCAATGTGATAGATTTTTATTAGTTGATGCACATTTAAAAATAGTCAATTTTAATTTTTTAAATGTGCTATTTTTTGTTTCATTAAAAACTGAATGTTTTTCATAAGATGTGATTTTGCATGATCGTTAATATGAGTAGATATTTTAGTATTTAAAGTAAAGCATTGATTAAATCTGAGTATAAATGTGAGCAGTAGTTTGTTGATTACACTTAATCATTATCTGGAATGATCAGAACTTTCATTTATAATTGTAATATGAAATAAACTCATTCCATATGAAACATATTAAGTTTTACTAATACTTATTCCAAGACTCGATGGCTTAGTATGGCCCAAACACCATAAAAAACCTACTTCCAAGACTCATTGCATTGAATCTATTTTCAAATGAACAAATTGGGTTCTAAATTTTATAAACATGTATTTTGAAATTTTTTTTCTGTAAAAAAAATTATTAATTCCTTTATCACATTTTCCCTTTCAACTGGATATTTTTGTCAGTAATAAGTGTGCTTAACATAATACCCTGAAAAAAAAACTGCCAACAACTTGTTAAAAATTTTGACTTATGGGCTTATCAAGATTTCAGCTGGTATTATCTAGCATCTGCAAGTTGGCAGCAAAGTTACGGGATTTTGAACAAATCTATTTGGTGATATGTTGAAACATAAACAAAACAAAGCTCTTTCACAACTAGCTTTCTATTGCTGTCTGATTCTGTTTATCACTCAGCGCCAAAAATAGTGTTGGTGACTACAAGTTATAGGGGAAACCATCCACTGGTCGCTATTCATGCTTTGCATAAGGTAACCATCTAATGAGCTTTCACACCACTTTTTCAAAATCAACTGGTCCTGCCTTTTTGTTGGAGCTCCACTATGACAGTCTTGCCTGTTTCTAGTTTGCATTGAGATCTGATGAATGCTTTGGTAGGTCAGCACTCAGCTCTTCCACAACAAGTGTCTAGTGCTGTGTTTGTTTCTAAGTTTATCACCTAGTGCTAAAAACGATGGCAGTGACTCCGAGTTATAGGGGGACCATCCACTGTAGTCGCTATTCATGCTTTTGCATAAGGCAGCATTCTAATGAATTTTCATACTTTTTCAAAAATTGACTGATTTTAAATCAGAACTATTATAGTTCCTGTATCCTGTACTGTCTATAGACTTACCCCTTTGTCAATAGCAGGCTAATCTTAAAACTGTCACCTCTATTAATGATCAGATCACTATGAACTAAAAGTTGTGTCGTGAAAATTTAAGTTTTGGAAATGAATAATATAAGAAACAAATCGTTAAAATTCAAATTTGTTTGATGCTAAGTGACTAAAAAGCTTTTAAATATGTGCTTTTTAAAATTGTTTTCAGTGAAGGTGATCCAGATATCTATGAAGATACTTATGTTGGACTCAAAAAGTTTATAGGAACAGCCCTGGATACATATAGAGTAAGTGACTGCTTTTATGTGCTGTGCGTAATAGGTGTTGGCAGCTATATACTTGCTGACATATTTATGCTCTTCAAAATATTATGTTAGAATTTAACTTCATTCTATTTATTATTATAAAAGAAAGTGTTTGCATCTATGTGCCTGTCTGTACCACTTACAGTCCTGAAATTTGGCACACAGGTAGTCCTAAAGGTGACTAAATGCATCTTGAAGCCTGAATTTTAAAATTTAATCTAGAACATTTTAAAACTAATTTATTGGCCTTTTTTTTTATTATTAGGTTTCCTTAAGCTGCGTTTACACTGGATTCGCACAATTTGTCTCCCTCCAAACATTGAAGCTATTCTGAGAAATAGCACTAATTTTATCATCAAGATCTCGAGTCCAGGTGGCAATGTGGAGAGTTTGCAGAGCTAAATTTGTTTTCCACCATGAGAGGGTAAAGATCAAAGGGTTGCAATTTTTTGGGGTGATTTCTCTGAGATGTTTGCTTGACAATAATATTCTATTTCTCTACTTTGTGCTTTGATATAGATAGTTTTTATTAATGAACAATCCATTATTTACGCTTGTACATCTGGCATTTTTAGTAGTATATACAAATGTAGAACTTGCGGTAAACCAGTGAGATCTTTTGAAATGTGCTAAGGAGTTCTGGAATCTTCAGGAACATTGAATTGAATTGCCCAATTTAAAATGGCTGTAATTGAAACTTTTCAAGGGTTATTTTTGGAGGGCTTTGTGTTCCATATAGGCAGACAAACTAAAGTGTTTTCTCATTGTTAGGCCTTCCACAATAAGTGGAGTCAACTATAAATGCTGTTTCTTGTGACACAAACCAACCATCAACTGTTTATGTTCTTACTGCTTTTCTCTTCTCGGGCAGTAGCAACTTACAAGTTGGTCTGTTGTGGTTTGTTTCCTATAACTTATCCTGGGTGTATTTCTCACTTCTGTGTCAATTAAACATTCCTTGTGTGTCCATTACATGACATGGTCTTGTGTTTGACACAGCGTGACGAAATATGGCTGTCATAGTATAAAACTCAGTCAATCTATCAGGATTCATCCTTAATTTAATTAAATAGGCTTTGGTAGGACTCAAAATTCCAGTCTGGTTTTGTTTGAGCATGTGCATGTATGTATTACTTTCCCAATCATTATTTCAGTGTCTTGTTAAGCATTTACTTATTTTTCTTTCCAGCATGAACTTTCCATGATTTTATATCCCGTGTTTGTGCACATGTACCTTGAACTTGTCTATAATGAACATGAAGCCCAAGGTATGTATTTATTTTTTGCAAAAGTTACTAACTGTCTGGAAAACAAATGATTTAACTGTGTCAAAGAGAAGAATTCCTTTAATTAAATCTACATTTTATTTTTCAATGATATTTATTTCATTGAATTGCTGAGAAAATTACAGCTTAAAGTTTGTCACTTAAATAATACAATGTATGTATTGTCTTTAAAGCATTCAAAGTACCATCTTTGCAGGAAGGATACCACTTTATTATGAACTAAATTGATGCATTAACTTTTTAAGTAAATTCTGAAATTATTGTTTAGTTTCATTGAACATGATTTTCAGTCATCATCCATCGAGCATGCAAATGTAACAGGTTAACAATTAGCTAAATTTGATAAACGTCCCAATTAAACAGATTTGAAAGGTCATAGTAGTAATGTTGGTCTTGGTCGGACACACAGAAAGAGGTTCCATGAATTTAAAAATGGAGAATTTTTACATTTTAATGCATTCTGTATATTCTTTAGGACCTGCAGAAGTTCCGTCTACGTATTGAAATAAACAATTCAGAAAGAATTCTTTGGCATGATGGACTATCTACGCACGAGTTCAAGTTTTTTTAAATACAAATTATTATACTTTACAACAAATTTTAATGGTCATGACATCACAATCCATGCTATTAGGTGGTTGAGGTCTAAGTTGTATCATTTGAAGAAGTGCAAAATGCTTTTGTTGTAGCTTTAGACAAATTTGAAAAATGAGCCCTAAATAGAACTCGACTCCTGCAAGGAAACATGTCGTCTTTGATTTATCTCAAATAAAATCATCCTTTTGATGTAACCTTTTGTCTTTTCTCCTGTAAATGTATAGACTTGTTATTGTTTTCTAATGATTCCTAAAGTTGATTTTGAGTTCTTGATACTTGTGTCTTATTTAATGTAATTTGTTTGTTATCAATATTATTTGTGCAATTATATTCTATTACTTCGAGCAAAATAGTAGATGCTAAAGCTTCTGCAGCCCTATCTAAAACACTGTATTGGTCTGACACTTTTGCAAGTGTTTTAAGGTTTAATGTATAAAAACAAGAAACATGCTTTATTATTTTTGATATTGAATGTTCAGATCTTCCAGTCTCATGTTTGTAAATCTCTGCTACAGCATGTGCTTTCATCGTTTTCTTGGCACTTAAGTATAGATTGGACAACCACCACACACATTTTGCTTCCTTTTTTTCTCTTAAAAATGTTATTCATCTCAGCAACATCTATTGAAACTCTTGTCATGTTGATTGAAAATTTTTCTCTGCTGCTTTCCTGCTTATAATGTATTGCATATATATAAAAATCTAACTTAAAACTTCTGCTTGTAATGTATCGCATGTACAAGTCTGTTATAAAACTTTTTAGGCTTCAAATTCTATTTGCTAATAATATTCCTAGCATCTATTTTTAAATAAATTTTTGTCATTTCTGTTCTTGTAGCTAGGTATTTTATTGACAAGTTTGGACCTGAACAAGAAGAATATTATTTGGATGATATAAGAAAATTGTCTTGCCTGACAAAGAAAGATCACATGAAAGGCAATGAATTCATGGACAATTTTAGGTATGTAGCTTATGACAATAACATAAATGTCTCATCTCACTTTAAAAACTATCATTGTATTTTAATTAATGACTATTTCTCATTCAATCCTAATTAAAATTTCCTTCGTAGTCTAATATTTATATGCGAAAGTTTATTTTTCTGTTATATACGGAAAAACGTCTCAATGTTAAAGCTGAAACTTTATTTTGATTTTCTTATACTACATAAATTGTTTGAAATAAATGAGGTTTTAGAAAGAAAAATGTACTGTGTATACTCACACTAAGTTAATGTAAAAAGATATTTCGTTTTAAAAATTTAATCAAAAAAAGTTTGTTTTCAAACTTAATTATTTATTTTAAAAAAAATTTATTATTATTTCTATTATACGTTTTTGGGGCCATTATATTAATTTTTAAGGAAATAAAAAGGTAACTTCTCCAACAGATAATCTTGCATTGTTTGTATACTTAAACATATGCTTGTGACCATCTCTCTTCTACGTTCACCAGTATTGAAGACAATTTTATACTCATCTTGAACTCTATATAGTATCTTGCAGTGGTTGAAAAAAAAAATTTTGTTTCCTTGTATTCTTATTTCTTTACATGGTTGTTTTCAGATCCGGACAGTTTACTGTTAGAATGTCAAGAGATACTTATAATTTTCTGAAAAGACATTTGCAAGATAAGAAAAATAATGTCTTACAAAATATTATTCAAGAACATCTATATTTGGATGGTAAATACCCCCAATTTTTTTGTTTGTATAGTTTTGTTTTATTTTGTATATATGTATATAACTTTAAATGGAATGTTTATTTAAGTCATGTCTACAATCAATTTTAATTCTCAGTTTAATCCAAATTAAATTTGAAACCCCATCTTAGTTTATCTATGAACTTTTTTGAGGTTTCAACAGAAATTAAAAATGATTTGTTCTCTCTATATTAAAAACTAGCCACTGCTGCGTGACTAGCCCGGCATTGCCCGTGCCCATTGTGTAAGGTATTAATCTGGTGTAAAATTTTCTGCAGATTTCAAATCTGTTGAAATTTTTACTCTATCTTTAATGGTCTAGGAGATAGAAAAAAGAACTGACTTCAGTTAAAAGATTTATCGTCTGGCTGGAAATTTATTCATCAGAAGTTATGATGTAATTATTCCATTATCAGTGTGTTTAAATTTTGAAAATATCTATATGTAAATAAAAACCCAAGGGAAAATTGATCTAAAAATGTAGAAAGCTGGCAGAAGTAATATTTAAGTTACTTTTTAGTTGCAATTAGTAACCTATAAATAGAATTTAATAACGTTTAATGTTGGATATTTCCAATGCTACTAGTTATACCAGGAATCTAATTATATTTTAACAATATGTATTAAAATATAAATATTTCCACTCTTCTTAATTGTGCATTACATTTTTTATGCTGTACTTAGTTCTAGTAAAATTTTAGTGCTGTTTGCAAAATACTATTTTTTCTTTTATAGTTTATGAAGGTATTTCCAGAACTAAACAACAGATAGATAGCACTGCTGGTGCCTTAGTTGGGGAAGCTGCTAGGCAAGGTATTGTCTCATTTTATTCTTTTTTTTTTGTATAATTCAGGGTTCCCATGGGTCAGGAATTGGCAAGAAATTTAATTTTGTCCAAAAAAAAACCATGGAAAAGTTGGAAATTTACATATTTTCATCCAAAACATGGAAAATTGCCTCAATGACCTGGAAAATGATTGATCATGGCTTAGCAGACGCTTTGAAGAAAATTAGCCAATAAGATTCATAGTTTCGATGATCACTTTATTTTTATGAATGGAATGTTTCAACCAATTTTAAAAGAAACAGCTAATATTTAACAGGTTTCGCTGTAATTTGTTTCGCTGGCTTAAATTGGAAGAATTTCATGCTTATGGTATCTCAAATTATTTTAAGTCAAATATGTTGGATTATTTCAATAATTTATTGAATGCAAAATTGTATTAATTGTAAAATTGTATTAATAAAAATATTGTGTATTAATTTTTACAGTATATAATTCTTGAATTGGTTTTTATTTGCTATTCAATACTAAATTATTTCATGGTTTTTTACCTTAAAAATGTCATGAATTGCTTAAGTATGACCTGGAATTTTGTAAAAATTGGTCTGGAAAAGTCAGGGAACTTTATTTCTGAAATAGAGTGGGAACCCTGAAATAATATTTTACTATTTTTATGAACTATTTGTATATTATAATCAATGAAAAGAAATTTAAATTATAATTCACTGTCTTTACTATAGCTAATAAAGCAAAAGTATTTTATGGATTGCTAAAGGAACCTGAAATTCAAATTCCTTTGGATGACGAGGATGAAGCTCAAGATGGAGATGACAAACCCAAAGTACTTTAATCTGTTATTCATTTTCAAATTTATGGCTATCTGAAATTGTGATTTTCAAAAGTTCTCTCAGAACAGATTGATTGCAATGTATACCATGTATGTCAACTCTTGTGGAAAATCAATTTTTCCTCTTTCAGACAAAAATATATCTTCCATATTTTTATTTTTAATGTGGCGAATTTTTAAATAGTGCCCAATTTTTGATTCCACATCATGGCAATCCATAAAAAAAATATTGAATCAACTTGGCAAGTCGTAGTATTTTTCAAATGCTAGTAAAATGTTGATGCTGATAAAAAATCTTCTGAATTTCTTTCTTGAAGGTTAATGGGTATGTTGTATTTTAATGGGAGTCTCATAATATCAAAGTAATTTGTAAAGCTTATGGTGAAATGCATAGTTTAAACTGTGCAAATTTTATTTCTCAATTACCACTCAAAAAGGAAAATTTTGAGCATTTGACAGTGCACTTCATTAAATGCAAATGTATGCTCTACAGTTGAATAAGCACAGCTTTGTTATAAAGATTTCTGTGGAAATGTTTTTGGAGCATTTTTTTGTTACCAAGGAGGAATTTCTTAGACAATACAGTTTTAGGATTACTGGAAAATAAGGGAAATAATTTTTTAAATGTAAAAAAATCCATACAACTGATCATTCTTGCTACAACTAGGTACATGTTTACTTTAATGAAAAAAAAAAATCTTTACTTTTACTATATACAGTACAAAGTTCCAAATCCAGAATCCATGGCCAATTCGAATTATTTGCATGTTTTATCAAAAAAACTTTAATCTACCCCCCACCCCTGCAAATTTTTCGTTTGCAATAGTAAATTAGCATATATATAAATAGGAATAATTTGTAAAAAGAAAAAAAAAAAAAAACCTTTTTATACAGTAAAACAAATTTTACGTGCAAATCATTGTTTTATGTGTATGTTTAGTTAGAATTTCTAAGTAGCTAGTTTAGAAATCACATTACAACTTCATAGATTTAGTTACATAGTGCAATTACTTATATCTTTTGAAAATACCTTTTCATTCAATGTTCAATCAAACATCTATTCATTTAAAAAATGAATCTTATTCTCCTTTTGTATTTGTAGAAAAAGAAGCCCAAAAAAGATCCGCTTTTATCTAAAAAGTCTCGGACTGACCCAAATGCACCACCAGCAAATAGAATTCCACTGCCAGAACTGTGAGTATTTTATTAACTATGATTTCTACTGCTAGTTTTAAACAGCCAATAGTACTGGATGCATGATGCATTTTTTTTATCATGGCTTTACTTTTGAAACTGTTAGTCTAGTTGCTTTCTGTGTCCAATACTGCACCAGGAACTTATCCGATGCTGTTTCATATAGCTTAGCCAAATATGCCCTTGCGCCATAGAACCCAACTACTGGGAACCTTTAGCTAGGATGGAATTTGTGATCCTAGACCTTCAGCACTAATGTAGTGTAACTCCCGAGAGAGGGCAGTCGACTCAGGTCGGTTTATTTCTGAATAGGTGTGAAAGCATGCTATGAAAAGTCTGCTATATGCAAAAGCATGAATGATGATTTATCCATGCCAACTCGTTATTACTGCTATCACTTTCAGTACCAAATGATAAACTTAACTCGTTCTGTGCTAATTGTGGAAAAGATTTGTTTATCTTAACATGTTCCCAAATTTGACTAATACTTTCAAAAGCATATGATTCGACTGCCTCCTCCCAGGAACTGTACACACAAATACAATGATTTTGTACTTGTGTGTTTCGTTCATTGAAGATCCCTTTACAATTAGATTACATTCCAGTACATCTAATTCAAGTCTACCAGACTTTAAAAGATTTAGTCTTTGGTTTAACATTAAAGTTGTCTTCATGGTCATTTCACTACATCTCTTTGTAATTTGCACTTGTGAGTAATGTCTACAAGAGATATATTGGCCTACCAATGTAAACTTTTCTTAGTTTCTATGGGTGTCAACTGCTCTTAGAGGAAGTCTACTGTATTTCAAGTCTTAAACTTCTACTAATATATTTGAAATGAAATTAATTGAAGATACCATGCTTTTAATAATGTATTAAATAAAACTTTTATAGGCGAGATGCTGATAAAGTGGATAAAATTAATTCAATGCGTGAAGCTTTAAAAAGAGTTCGCCTTGGACCAAGTAGTCTTCCTTCTATATGTTTCTATACATTCCTGAACTCTCATCAGGGGTAAGTATTTTTTTTTAAATATTAATTACATAAATTATTACTTCTTATTTGGGAATTCTTAACCTATTTTAGCAATTACTTTTATTCAGTTACATCAAGTTTATATTGAGTTTAACATTTGATTCATCCTTTCGTAGTTTTCGGATCAAGGCCAGCTTACAAGTGAAACACACCAAATTCAATGTGTTCAAAATGTGAAATTTTTATATCAGAATGTGGCGACTAGACTGATAAAATATGTGTCCACTATGTTTTTTTTTTGTATGAAGGTTAGATTTCTTGAGAAACATAATTTTTGAATTAAATTTTCCAGTTTTATTTTCTTATAACTGTTTTTTTTACCTAGTGTGTTTTACTTGTAAGCTGACAATATAGTGCGTCCCTGGAGACATCTCAGTTTCAACTGTTTACACATTGTGTGCTTTTGGAAATCCTTGCATATCCCTAGAAATTATTTTTTCAAGGGCTAAGGAAAACCTGGATTTACTGGAAACGTGGAATATAGTGCAATTTGTTTTTCAATGCTGATTATAATGCAAGAAAAGGATTTAAATTTTATAATTGGTTTTAAAAGTTATTTGGAAAATCCCAAAGTGGTTCTGCAAACGGAAACTAACCCAATGTATGTCGCATCTGATATCACAAAGAAAGTTTACATGACTGCCATTGAGAGTTTAAACTTAAAAATAATTTTAAGAAAAATATCTACCAGCTATAGGTCCTTAATCTTTTATTTCTTGTCTAGCTTCACCTTGTTTATTTAATAAATCTTTCTGATTTATTGATTTGTGGTTTTATCATGCAATGTTGTTGTACTTCTGGTTACGACAGCAAATAGAAAGTAATTGTCTATCAGAATTAATAGGAATCAATATTTTAATACAGCTTGATATTTTAGATGGAAGTATATTTTATCTTGTAATCAATTGCAAGTTTTTTGCCATAAGTTTATCATTATAAATGCAGTTTCAATTAAATTGCAATACCTCCTGGAAAACTTCTGAAATTTGCATTTCCAGAAACTGAATGTAACCTGTTTTTACCATTTTTTTCAGTACAGGTTTCATAAATTCTTTGTGTTATGATTTCTCTTTAAAAGAAAATTATTTAAAAAAGTGTTTCATTTCTTAAATTAATACATCTAAATGTCTGTTGTTCAGAGTGACATCTGCTGAGATTTGTGAAGATTCCAGCCTGCTAAGTGCTGGTGCATCTGATTCTCTTGTGCGTATATGGAGTCTGAATACCAGTAAACTGAAATCAATGAAGCCTGCTGCCGAACTTGAACAAGTTGATAAAGAGGCTGGTGAGTGCTTTGTATTCAGTAACCTCAGTATTTTGTGTGTAATATAACGGATAAATTGTAAATGCATTCAAAATGGACTTAATTTGATAGAATAGAAGGTCAAAATAGTCAAAAGCTTCGATAAATGATGGGTAAAGATGATAAAAAATGTTTAACTATTATAATGGAACTTTTGATTCATTCATATACCACACTAGCTACTGCGTGGCTAGCCCAGCGTTGCCTGTGCCCGTGCTGTAAGGTATTAATCTGGTGTAAAATTTTCCGCAGATTTCAAATCCGTTGAAGATATATTCAATTTAAAAAAAAAATTAAGAAAATCATATTTTTAAGTATTAATCTAAACTGAAATTTTCCAGATTTCAAATCCTTTGAAATTTTTACTCTTATCTTTAACGGTCTATGTGGTAGAAAAAGAACTGACTTCAGTTAAAAGATTTATTGTCTGTCTGGAAATTTATTTGTCTGCACAAAATCAAAGTGGAAATGAAAAAAAAAAATCTTTGCGTACTGCAGATGAAAAGAACGTGGCATGATTCCAAACCCTGACTGCAAGGTCACACAGGTAGAAAAAGTTATCCGCGTTTGATAAAGCGATGGAGAAAAGAACTATTAAATAAATTTTAAAATCTTCTAGATTGAATTTTAAAATTCGCCGTGACCAAAAATTGGAAATAATTTGGACTACCTGTGTGCCAAATCTCATTGCTGTAAGTGCCATAGAATCGTCAGGATTTGCGGCCCCAAACAAACAAACACTTCCTTCTATAATATTAGAGATACATAAAAATATGCAGATTATTTTGCATAACTTCCCCTGTTTTCTTTTTCTAATACACATTATTAAGCATGGAGTTCATTGCTTTTTATGGCACCTCACCATGTTGCACCAAATAGGGATATTTTTTTCGACTCGCTATTTTACTTCATGTTCAGCACTGACTTGTTGGTGTCTCAGGTGTGGGCCAGTGTTGTACAGCACATTTGTAACATCTGGAAACAGTTTCAAGAGTTCACTATGGTGCTGTGTGGTAACGTATACCGAATCTTGGTTGAGTACCAGGCTCACACGTCCCTCTGTACCATATACGCCACCCATTGTGAAGTTAGGACTGCTGATGTAATATACCCTTACCATCTGGTGGTTATAAACTGCTATAAATCTTATACTACATGTGGTTTTCCAAAGGATGAAAATTCTCCAAAAAATTTTAAATATTCATTAATAATCAAAATTAATATTATTTGTTTTATTTAATATTAGTAACTTTGTTCATAAGGAAAAATTATAATACATAATAAGTGAAATAACTTAAAAAATTATGTTAGACATGGTAAATTCGTGGTGGAATGTTGTATAGGATTTTAACTTTTCCTTTATTTCCATGTGATATAAATTGCCAATTTTCATTTTATGATGAAAATAGAAAAATCTGGCATGTCTTTCAATAAAAAATAACAGATTTGTATAACACAGTGCTTGTATGCATATGTATATACTGTGAATGATACACAAAATAAGCTTCATGGTCTTTTCTGCATTCAATAAAATGAAACAGATTACAATTTTCTAAAAAATTAGCTTTTAAATAGAAAATTTATGAATTTTCTCCAAAAAAGTCCATTTTCTCCATCCTTGAAAAATATTGTCTATTCGGACCCATTTTACAATTAAAAAATTTGTGAACCCCTTGAAATCAAATTTATTAGGCCATATGTAGTTGCATAGGACCAAAGTGATCTTTATTATTCACCTTAACCCTCTGAGCGTCTTGAAATTTCCGAATAGTTTAGTATTGTTCCCCACTGCTCACGCAATGACTAATCACGTCTATCGGTCTATTCTAATCACATCTATTCTAATAGTCAAGAAGGTTAAAAGTGATACAAGGAAGATTGCAAAAGATATGTGTGTGAACCCTGGCTAATATAGATAATAATTTTTAGAACATAAAAAATCCGAAAAAAATAATATAAATTATTTTTCTCGAGTTCTCTATTTTAGCTGTAAAGTATTGAATGTTTTCTGGAGACTGCACTTTGGGAACCACTGGTTTTAACATTTTTATCATGTTTTCCTCTTTTGTCACTTTTTGAAGCTCTTGGAGTTCTAAATCTGAATTTGCATGGATTGCTAATAATTTATAATTATTGCTCATGCCCATAAATCTACTTATTGTCAGTAATAATTAACAAGCATATTATTCATATTTCTCCAGATGATGTCTTATACCGGATGATGGATGAGAGGAATGCAATGGACCTGCGATCACTTGTTGGACATAGTGGTCCAGTGTATTCTACTAGCTTTAGTCCAGATAAGAACCTGTTACTCTCTTGTTCTGAAGACTCTACAAGTAATTACATTTAAAAAAAATTTTATGCACTATACTATAAAATCTAAAAGTTTAGATTCTTTTTTGCACATTCATATTTTAATATATTGTCACGTTTGCAATTTCAGATTTTCAGTATTCTATTTCTTCTGCCTTTTTGAGTGTTTTGTGATCTATACAAAAATTTAAAATACACTCATGTCCATGAATTAAGGATAATTCAGAATCCCACGGAAATCAAACTCTAAAGTAAAAATTTCACCTGCAGAATTATTTCACACATCTTCAAGAATAATATCCAAATTACAGGAAGCCATCAGATGATGCCGATAGTATGTCACTATGTCAAGAGTGTAAGAGAGGTGTATATAAGGAATGGTAGCAAAGAATTAAAATTGTTCCAAACTTTCTGTAAGCTGATCAGTGCCACAACCGAATAGTTGTGGCACAGAGGATGTATGTCGATGATTTTTTATGTGGTAGAATTATCGGCCGCCTGGAATGTGGGCATACTCAGATCGAAGTATCAGTGGAACTTGGAATCGCCCAAAGTGTCATCTCTAGGCTTTGTCAGCGATTCCAAAATGATGGAAATGTCAGTAGACGTTATAGCACAGGTTGCACCCGAGTTACAACACCGAATGATGACCGGTATTTGGCAGTAGCTGCAAAAAGAAGCAGACGAAGCACAGCATCTGACCTTTATCGTCAGCTCTCTTCAGCCACGGGTATGACAGTTTCAAGGCAAACCATTTACAGACGTTTGGGTCATGTAGGTCTATATGCTCACAGGCCTGTCAGATGTGTTCCACTCACGGAAACTCACTGTCTCCAGTGGTTAGCCTGGAGTAGAGAACATGCAATGTTTATGCTTCCTATTTCTCATCTCTTAGTGTGCTTCTTTGTCTTTTCCATCGGACTTGTTTTCCTAAGTGAAAAATCAGAGTTTTATTATATCTGTCCCATTTATATGTTTTACTCTTCTGTCACATTTTCCTTTGAGAAATAAAAAATTCATGATAAAAACAGTAATTTTAAACATATGTCAAATATTTATTTAACAATTTTTAATTTACATCTTACAGATATTTCTTCACTAAGACATTATTTTAAAGTGTGAATTTGTTTTAATTTTTTACTTTTTCTCTTCATTTGTATGAAACCTTCAAGTATTTTCATTTTCTTTATTCCATAATTTATCTTTCTAGTTCGATTGTGGAGTTTGCAAACATGGACAAATGTTGTATGTTACAAAGGCCATTGTTTTCCTGTCTGGGATGTAAAATTCAGGTAATTAATTCTCATAAAGATATGTTTGATATAATATTCATTAAACTTTTCCTCTTTTTGAAATAACAAGGGGGCTCTGCCCCCTGCTCGCTTAGCTTTAACGATACTGAAGACATTAAATTTGTAAATAAGTTACTAAATGGAGTATTTAAAAAATAAATGTATTTGCTTCATAAAACAAATTTGTGGTGAAAAACTTGGAAATATCACATCTTGATGCAATAGTCATAATATATTGATAGCAAAACTTAGTTTGAGACTATTCACCATAAGTTTGTAATTTTTATATTGGAAATGAACTCAAGGGGAAATCAATTCTAATCAATTCAAAATCGAGTTCTGTAGTGATTAACTTAATCATCACCTTTTGTCTTTTTTTCTTATACTATAGTGTGATGGTATGTGAAATGGATTATATGGATAGATAAAGCAAGCATATGCCCAAAATAAATTGCAAAAGCTGTAAGAATGTAGTTTAAAAAATTATTTTCTACTCAAATGATATTTGCTTTTTCTATTAATTCTTGTCATTTTTCAATCAGCATTTAACCAATTTAACCTGTACATCACCATGTAATTCTGCTTGTAAATTATAAAAGTGAGGAAAATTTTTTTATTTATTCATACTCAGTTTATTTTAAATCAAAGAAAGTTTTAGATAAAAAAAAATTTTCATTAAATAATTCTGCAATTTTGTTTATTTGTGTACATTCTGCTTTATTGCTAATATAAATAAATTTTTACCTTTTATATGACAGTATGGTCTCAGGTTCATTAAGGTTTGAACATATTTGAATGGAAACTCTATTTATAATTATTTCATATGAATCTCGGTTTAATATTTTATGGAATATTAAAAAAATGATATTTTAATTTTAGTCCGTATGGATATTATTTTGCAACATGTGGCCATGACAGGACAGCTCGTCTCTGGTCAACTGACTATCATCAACCAGTGAGGATATTTTCTGGACATGTATCAGATGTTGATGTAGGTCCCTAATTTTTTATGCTATTGTTTTAGTTATGTTTTCAAGATGTTTTTTTATGATGTTTCTTCAACTACTTATTTTTCAAACTGATTCAAACAAGCCATCCATGTGTAAGAAATAGTTGAATAATTGTGGTGTTGTTTTATGGCCTGGTATGTATATACTGTAAAAAGTCAGAAAATTGAATCCAGTTATGAATTTTTTATGGTATAGATTTTGAATTTCCGACTAAACCAAAATATACTAATTTACAACAAAGCAAAAGTATCTGTTTTTGAGCAGAAGTTTGCTTCTTCAATATGCTTAGTTAAAGGACATAAAATTCTTAAGTACAAGTATGGAGTGACTTAACATTTTATTCTATGCAAGATTTCTGTTTCATGCTGTACTTATATCCATGGAAATGTGCAAATAATTATTTTACAATCATACTCTCAATATACATAAAACAAGAAATAGTATAATTGAAATTCCACGTATGAAATAAATTCTGATGTATTTTAAAGTTGAAAATCCAAATGTTTGAATACAATTATAAAAAAATCAGTTTGCATGAGTATCCAACTGATCTAAATGCAACCCCTTTCTTTAATTTCATGTTTATATGGAAAATCTGAAAGTTCTTAACCTATTTTATCTTTCTCTGGGCATAGCTTGTATGGCCCTTATGCCATATAGAACATAAATTATAATCCATGTAACATGCAATATTATATTTCATTATTTATTTGTAAATAAATGTTATAAAAATTTGCTCATTCATTTACTAGCAATATCTGATCTAATGCATTTTCTTTCTACAGTGTGTACAATTTCATCCAAATTCAAATTACATAGCTACTGGGTCAAGTGATCGTACGATAAGGTTATGGGATGTTCTTTCTGGGAATTGTGTACGTTTTATGACAGGGCACAAAGTAAGTGAACTTTTTTATGCATTTTTGTAACTGCTCAGTTTTATGAGTCATACATAATACCTTTTTGTTTTTATTTGGCTTCAATCCCTAGTTATATCTATTTTTTGCCTAACCCTCTCATTTAAATATTACTGCATACCTACCAGATCTGTATTTTCCATCGGTCTTCCATAAAACTACTACAGTACCAAATCCTGAACTGTCGAAAATCCGGAAGTTTTGCTAACCAGCGTTTTTTCTTCTTCTTTTTCTATCTTTCTGCCTCTGCACCCTTCTGACAATTTTTAAAGAACGAGGTGTTCAACCTGGACCAAATTTATGAACAGTGCAAAATAACATACATGTTCAGAGTAAATACCACACACAAAAAAAAAGATTTAAAAGAGTAAAATTTGTTGCAATGTATTAAAAAAATTATTTTTAAAAAGTTATTCCTATTTATGTATTTGCTATTTTAGTATTGCAAACATGGATGTAAATAAAGCGCAGACGTGTTCACATGCATGGGGAAGATCTGATTTGGATTATAAGGTGGTTTTTACAAAAAACCTCCATATAATCCAAAATCCGGAAAAATTTTGAAATAAGGAATGGCCGAGGTCCGGAGTTTGGACTGAATATTTTGTCTTTCAGACAGAAAAAGATCTTGATCAGTTTTATTTTCAATGCAAGAATGTTTCAAATGATGCCAAATTTGCCACTATGTCAGCAATGCATGAAGGATGGTCGGGGAAGGTTGTTGGAAGGAAGGAAAATGTTGTACCTGAGGTACAAAATTTTATTTTGAATTTTCTAATATTTTTCCGTCAGCTAGAGGGGTTTGCTTCTACTCATGTTGAACTAGAGGTATTTTGCTACCGATTTCTTATTTTAGTGGTGGCTATTTTCGTTTTTATCAGCATGAAAAATGGAAAATTGCTAACCTCTTCCACTGTACCTTGGTACGACACCCCTTGATACTTTGGGACAGGGGGTTGTACCTAAAAACAGGTCTAGAAGGTGGGAAAAAACTTTTAAATAATTTTTCAACTCAAACTTTTATTGCACAATGTTGTTGAACAATCAAGAAGAATTTTATTTGAGATCACATTTGCAAAAGTGTCAAAATATCGAGTACTTATGCAAAAATAATTTCAAAAGGCTTATATTTTACTTAAAAGCTTCATACTTAAATTTTCCTACAAAATCACTGTTCAGTGAAATTTTTTTCATGGTCCCAATCATGTCAGATTTCTTTATTAACAATAAATCACAGCAAAAGAATTAGTAGTTTTAACATGATTCTTTTGAGTGCATCAAAAAATTTGAAAAATCTTACACAGACAACCTTATCTGAATACAAAACTGGTAAAAGAAACTGGAAACTAAAGGTTTTTTTATCACTTCTGATTGTCCTACAAATTGCTGTGGGGGCTGGTAACTTGCAAATTATGTCAGTTTCTTTAATGTCGTACTCAACACTACAACTCAACCTTAGATGTTATTATTGCCACAAAATGGAAAACAGATATTTTTCTTATTATTGTTGTAATAATGTAATAACCAAAAGCTCTAAATCATTTACATACAACTACCTTTGTTATTGCTCCTCCTCAAACTGTTCATCAATGATTTGCTGAAAATGGGTGTCAGAATCTTCAGATGGCAGTTCCGGATTATCTTCTTCCTCCGATGAAGTGTCAAGCAGTTGCATTTTTGTTTTTTGCATAACATAATCTAAATCATTTTATTTATGAATTACATTACAGCCTGAAAATTTTATTAAAAAAATAACTTGGAAACCGATCATTGACGATCCGCAGTTCTACCTAGACACAGCAGCATAATTTGTCCCTGGATATTTCAGACAAAAGTGTCCCTTTGTACAACAGCTGGCTGTTTTGAATTCGATTGCCTATATAGCAGGGTTGAAGTTGGGTGAACAATCCAAAAAAAATATGAATTAACTCTAGAAAAGCATTAGAATTGATTGCTAAACTGTGTGTTTGTAAAATACACTGAAGAGTGATGAAAAATAGAGAAAAACTACTTCAAAATCTTACTTTAAATAGGCAGAAATAGAAAAATGTAAAATAAAAATCTGTTGAAGTTACCACCTACAAACAAAAGGAGTTAACTGACTGCATCTTACCAGTGTTACTAGCATGTTCAGACGAAATTCCCTCTTATTTTTTACAGCAACTGTCCCTAGATATGACTGTACCTTAGGTACATCACTGTCATATTATAGGTTCTTTCTAGCTATTACCATCATCATGTTAGGAACTCAGCGACAAGCTTCTTGTAATGTGGAATGAACCTACTGTTTGAATGGTTGACCCACAACTGCAAAACTAATTTCTGTTATAAATTGAGGACTTATTCAAGGACTATGTTTTTAAGCATGTTATATATTCAGTTAATTTATATACAGCGGTATATTTTATTAATTTTCCCTATTCTTCTACAGGGAACTGTTTACAACTTAGCGTTTTCAACATGTGGTCGATTTCTAGCATCAGCTGGTAAGTATAACTGATAGAATGTTTGCATAGTAATTTTTCAATATCTATAGTGTACATATTTTAAGAAATTTTTTACATTTGTACTAGTAAATAATTGTATATTGTATCAATACTTTGTTGGAGTTTAAAAAAATTCAAATATAGTAAGTGTTCATTCATTGTTAGAGTCGTAGCTAAGTATGCAAAGTAAATTCCATATAGTGCCTGTAACCAAATCATTTTTTTATCTTCATAATAACTTATTTATTTTATACCTGAAAATAATCTACTTTTCTATAAATGTTCGTTTTCAGTTTCATCATGAATCTTGGGAAAATAGTTTGGTCTTATGTAGGTGTAGTCATTTTTAAAACATAATATTTTTAACTCATTCAAAAAAAAAAAAAAACTGAATTGAACAGTCAATTGTTATTAACTAAGAAATTTTGAAGCCAATCCATATCTACTAGCATGTATTGCAACAACTGCTGAATTTAGCTGGCTCCACCCTACTCTAGGAAATTCACTACATAAGCTCAATGCATACACCTAGCTGATATTGAGGTTTTACAGAGAATTGTCTACTTCAATTCAAGTTTAGCTTTACCTCCTGCAGAAATTTAAATTTGCTTGCAGGGAAATGTTAATATTTATAGAAAGTTTGTCCAATCATCTCTTATTACATGATAGCACAAAACAATAAAGATATTTGAAACTGTTTTTTTTTAATTAAAAATTATACTGTATAAAGCTTCAAGTTGAGGAATTTGGGCACAGATTTTTAAACTTTCATTGGTTTGGTTGTACATCAATAACAAGCTCAGAGCATTCACCACTAGTGTCTATCTAGCAGTTTCATTTTTATGTTTTGTGTATGATTCTTGCATCGAGTCTGGAAGTATTGTAGGTTACTGAGAGTTATTCAAAACCTCATAATGATTTACCATGTTAAAGTTGGGTACTTACATTGTCACACAAGCAGAATTAATTCAGTAGACTGTCACACAAAAATACGTGTTTGGGAGCAGTCTTAATTTTTTCAAAAACTAGAACTTTTAACCTTGAAGATTGAAAAATTAAGTGCTTTCTCAAGTTTCAAACTTTATTTGAAGCATAATTTTTCATTTTAGTTTATAGGGGCTTTAAAATTTTTTTTTTAACTTAAGGTTTTTTTAAAGAAACACAGAATATTTTATTTAACTTGCATTCAATAACAAATATCTCTGCTACCTGTCAAAGGTGGTCATAAGCAATTACGGGCATAATTAACTAAAAATTGATGTTTTTAATACTGGTTCTGCACACCCAACCCTAACACCCAGGGAGCAGAAAGTGCTTAAAACTGCGATATATGTTACAGAACAATTCTGTACTTAGATGACAAAATGTTGAATTTCTCATTCAGCATTTTACAATTCATTTTTTTAATTTTTCGTTACAGCAATTTTAAGATTCAAGATTCAACATGTGGTTCTGTGGGTTTTTTTTGACTTATATTACATTTTTCCACCTTTGTTTTCTCAATAATTGAAAGAGAAAGACTTACGACATTTTGCCACCATCTGAACATTAACAAACCAGACTCCAGAATGGGATTTCATTTTTGGGGAAAAGTGACATAACATTTTGCCATCTGAGCACAGAATTTTTCCTTAATTTTATCAAAATTTTGGCCGATTTTTTTTAATACATCATAAGTTATGATGTTCTGCAGTGCAAGTGCAGTCCTTGCTACTCCTTTTTTTCTTCTCTAGCTATGGAACAACCTCCCTACACCACCCCAAATTACCACAAACACTATAAATAACACATGTTCTATTAAAATTAAATATTTTGTCATTGACAAAGTTATCGACAGAATAGCAAATTTTAAAAGTATGCCTTGGTTTTGAAGTCTTTTATTTTTGTCATTAATTTTGATGTTTTATTATAAATATGTAATACATATTTAACCAATAATTGTGTTTTACATCTGTTTTTGATTTTACTGCAGTTTTCAAAATTAGGAGAAAATACCTGCAAAACAATTGCAATTGCTTGAAGTGTTGCAGAACACTGAATATAATTCTGCACCTGGGCCTAACATTGGTTAAAGTTCCTTTACCTGTGCACTCATCAGTTAATCTTGCTATGCCTGTTGAATATAGCCTTTGAATAAATATAGTGTCTTCAAAACACCCTTTTTCTTTTGCTTGAAATGTGGAAATCTTGCTGTAAAATATGTTGCAGTTAATTTTGTCATTTTTATTTTTAATAGAATTATTTACACTATTGGTAATTCTCCAGCTTGTTATACCTTAGTGTATTTGGTGTAAAATGTATCAATAAGCTCTCTCTTGTTATAAGTTTTATATTAATTACATTTACTTTAAAGTTCACTGCTACAGGTTGTAAAGCTCATCTTCAAAACTATTATTTCCTTTTTAAGGAGGCATGAAAATATTGAATATATATATTTCCCTGATCTTTTAAATTTTAGTTCTTTGATTTTGTTAGTACACTCGTGTTCAAAATTAAGAGAATTTGCATAGTGCATTATTTTTGCATTATTTTTATTTTCACAAAAAGTACTGAACCAATTGTATTAATTATGCCTCTGAAAAAATAATGCAAATATTCAGTGTCAACTGCATAAGCATACACGTGCGTGTAGGCGGAGCTGTGACTGCAGAGGGGATGATAAGCGCAAAAGGCGTTTTCCACGATTCGTGTGCTCGTACTCCTCGGCGACATTCGCTGCATTTCTCGCAAGAGTTAGGTACATTTTATAAGCTATCAAGTATAATGAGCAGCCACAAACGTATGGATGATGGAATGAGATGGAGAATCATCAGTAGATTGGAGGCAGGGCAATCACAATTGCAGGTGGCTACAGAGCTCCATTTAACACCCAGTGTCATCTGCAATGTGTGGAAACAGTTTCAAGACACTAGAATCATATCGAGAAGACCGGTACAAGGTCGTCGAAGAGCCACGACGACTAATGAGGATCATAATCTAGCTCTTTCAGTGCGCTGCCACAGGACTGCTACGACTTCACAGTTCTCATGCATGCTGCCACTGGAACCCGAGTTTCACGGATTACTGTTGTCAGAAGGCTTCATGAGAGAGGGCTTTATGCCAGAAGACCCGCTCTTTGCGTCCTGCTCACTGCAGCACACAATAGAGTGCGTTTAGTATGGTGTAGACAATATCAGTCTTGGACCAGACTTCAGTGGAGCACCTTGCTCTTCACAGACGAGTCGAGATTCAGCCTGTACACTGATTCTCAACGTACTCTCATCTGGAGAGAGCATGTGACATGATACCATCCCTCCCACATCGGGGAAATGACCACTATGGTGGTAAAAGTGTCATGGTCACGGCAGGCATCATGTTGAACGTCTGCACACCCCTCCATGTGTTTGACAGAGGGTTCCTAACTGCTATGAGGTATAATAGAGATGGAATTTTAGAACCCAGTGTTTGACTTTTCAGAGGCAAGTTCCTGTTCATGGACGTCAACGCTCGTCTACATCGGGCTCACCTGGTCGATATTCATCTCGAAAGTGAGAATATTCGGCATATGGATTGGCCAGCTAGATTCCCTGACCTAAACCCTATAGAACATGTATGGGATGCTCTTGCATCTCGCCATCCCCTTTCGAGAACTATTCTGGAGCTGAAAACTGCATTGCTGCAGGAGTGGGGCCAACTGCCTGGTGTCCAGTATGCCTTCGCTCTGTGTGACTTGTCTGACTGTGAGAGGGGACCATACCCCATATTAGACTCATTTTCGGTTGGATTTCGCAGTGTGGATTTTGGACATTCCTGCACTGGTGAACTTCACTGACAATCGTTTATGTGTACCATGACTTTTGTGTGGTACATCTTTTTTTCTGCTATAACTGTATATTCGTACCAAATTTCATTAAAATCTGTACATTCGTTTTTCAGAAATTCGACACAATGCAAATTTTCTTAATTTTGAACATGAGTGTAGATATACAGGATCTTCAAAACTAAAAACTTCCTTTTCAATGGAACTGGGATAAAAATTATTACATAAAGCTTGTTAAATTAAGACACTATAAATTCATGTTTGATCATAATTTGATCAGAAAAAAAAATTACTATATTGAAAGAATAATGATTTTAAAATTTATTTACTAAATTCTTTTTAGGTTCAGATAAGAAAATTCTTATATGGGATATTGCTTATGGCCATTTGTTAGCTGAGCTGAACAGCCATACAGACACTATTTATACTCTATGCTTTAGCAGAGAAGGAAGTGTACTGGCTACAGGTATGATATTACTTAATATTCCTCTATATTGTAATTTTTTTTAAATTCATTTTTAAACCAGTTTTATGTTTGTGTATGTTCAGAAAAATCCATTTTACGTTTTCAGTGTCATGCATTAAAAATGTTCATTGAAAAGTCAGTAAAATGCTTACAACTGCATGTATTAATTTTCTTTTAGTCTTTTATTTTGATCTTTTTACCGAGTTTTCTGAATTTTAATTCTTATCGTTCTTTTATATTAAAGGGGGGAAATAAAAGAACATCATTTATGACACTATAAAAATTCATTTCTAAAATGACTTTTAGAAGTCGAATTTCATCTTGGCATGGAAAATTTTTTGTATGTTTTGCAACATTTCCTTTTGTTTCTTGATACAATGCAGCAAATTTATCCCTTTGGGGTACTTAAGAATATGTATGAAAATACTTAGATAAAATTGTTTTACAATTAATTCTTACTAACTGTTGGGTTTTTTAAAAAACATTTGAATTTTAAGCAAATGTAAATTTTGAAAATTGTACTGGAGAATAAAATTATAATTCTTAATATGCATATTCTTTTGGAAAGAGCTAAGAACTATTCTGCATAGTCTTGTGTTTTGCTTTATCTATTTAGTTTTGTTATTTGTGCTTTATACATGAGAATGTGTCAATCTTATTGAGAAATGAGGATTTTGTTTAAATTTTTAGGTGGACTGGATAATTGTATCAAGTTATGGGATATGACTAAACTACTGGATGAAATAGATTTAGAAGATCTGAATATTTCTCATGCTCCCAATGTCAAGTAAGTACTTGGTTGGAAAATGTTCCCATTTATTTATCTCTTTTGAAATAACGTTTTCAAATTTATCTTGCAATTATACTTTCTCAATAAAAACATGTTACACTATGCTTACAAAGATTAGTAACTTTCAACCCATGTTTTTAATATAGTGGCATTTTCTATCTGTTTACCACAAGAACTGTTTGAAATAGCGCCTCTGTTGTTGTTGAAATGGAACCGAACCCTATTTTCCATAGGGGATGCTTGAAAAAATAGATTATAGTTTGTCACACATTCGCGCACTTAACACTTTAGAAAAATTAAGAATTTTATAGTATCGCTCCAACAAGCAGTCGACCTCGAGTTAATCAATTTCTGAATACATGTGAAAGGTTGCTGCCATGCGCTAAAGCATGAATGGTGACCCCTCACACCAACTCATTGTCACTGCTGTGGCGTACAGCACTGAACGATAAGCTTAGAACCAAAATCTGTATTAACGCTTTGTTTATGCTCCAACCCTATCACTGTATTCAAAGAATAGACACCCAAAACCATTTGACTTGACTTATTGTGGGAGCCAGACCAATTTGGTACCAGAAAAATCTATTCCAGTAAACCTTTCGGCTGCTAAAATTCACACAAAAAAAATTTATAATAATTGCCTCATTTTGAGTCATTTTTACTCAAAATGAATGAGCTGTTTCTATAGCAACTTCACTATACAGACTTGGGTGTCGAGCAGTTCTTGTAGTAGACTCAGTACTATCTCTGTAGATTTCACTTCACTTTAATTTTCTTAGTATAGGTTGAAAATAATTTTTATTGTGAGCATTTTTATTTTGTTTACCATTTTAAGAATAAATAACTAGTGCTATTTACAAAATTTTAAACTAGATCTCAGCAAGTTTTGTAAGTATCCTTGCTTTTGAATACACATGTAAGTATTTGAATATATGTGTATTCATGTACATAGCACAGATTTGTTAACCTTAATAGAAGACATGAATTGGGATAGAATCATAAATATGTGTTTACCTGTGTTGATAAGCATTCAGAAAATTGGGTTAACTGTTAGGAATCTTTCTCTCAGTATAAAATTCATATATTTGATAACACATTTTAAGTGCATTAACATGTTACAACTAAAATTCCCTTTTTTTCTACTTTAGGGTGAACAGTGATGCTTATTTGCTGGGATCTTTCCCAACAAAATCCTCTCCTTTACTTGCATTACATTTTACACGAAGAAACTTACTGTTGGCTGCTGGAATGTATCATGGATAATTTTTTAAAAACTTTATTGTAAATAAATGTATATAATTCATTTTTATATCAGAAAACCATACTCAGCCATTTTTAAAATTTCTTGCCAGACAAATGAAAACAACTTGCAAGATTTGTATTGAAAGTGTTACATATTTATCATTTGAATAAAACATTTTATAACTTGTATTGATTTAATTCATCTTCTATGTTCAGTGGATTTACTTAATGTTTGCTGCAGCTTAACCAAATATGGCCCTTGTCTATTGAAAGTAACCCATATGCTGAATAGTTCTTAAATTACCAAATCAAAATTATGTACAAAAAAAAGTTGAATTACCTAACATCTCTAATATTATAAAAGTAAGTGTTTGTCTGTTTCTTGCCCACAAAGTCCTGACGAATCTGTGGCAGTTACAGTAATGAGATTTGGCACACAGTTAGTCCGAATTTTTTTGCAATTTTAGGGTTGAGGCGAATTTTAAAATTCAATCTTGAACGTTTTCAAATGAATTTAATAGTTTTTTTTCACTGTTCTTCCTTATTTCGCGGAATGAAGAAACATGAAAATTTAGACTTTTCGCCCTAACGTCAGCCTTTGGAACCATGGCAAGTTTTTTTCATCTCCAGTCTAGAATGGAAGAGAACAGATTCGAATGACCTTCATTAGTTTCAAGATGCATTCATTTTGATTTCCTGTGAAACGAATTCCAGTGAAGCAAAATATATCACTAAAGTTATCACTGGCATTCTTCAGTGCTTTTAGCGATTATTAAAGGTAGAATAAAATTAACAGATTTGAAATCTGTGGAAAATTTTACACCAGATTAATACCTTACATCAAGGCGTTAGCAAACCAACACCCCGGGCAAGCCACGCAGTGACTAGTTTATGAAATGAACCACTATTAAATTAGAATGCAAGACACAATCCTCAAATCAGACTGACAGTAAGGTTCGAAATTACCGATGTTCTCAATAATGGTTTTCAGTTCCTCAGCTGGAGGCACTGGCTGAGCGTAAATATGAACTTTTATCAGGTACTCTAGTTTCCTTCTACATCATTCAGTTTTTTTTAAGTGTAAAATGTTTTTAAGTGGTAATGAAAATAAAACTGCAATATTTCTTTTTTCACATTAATCGTACCCCTTTTTAGTGGATATGGCATTTTCTAATACTAATGTTTTTTTCCCTCATGGCAAAACATGGCTGTTAAGATAAGATTTTTAGTGGCATTTGCTGTTGTTGACATTGTATAAATTGATCCCTTAAGTAAAATCTTAAAATCAAAGAAAATATTTAACAAAAATTTTGGGATTATAAAACAGAACCAGTATTGATGTAAAAGTAACAGTAATTCTTACCAACTTCCAAAACTGTTTTTTTCACTGAACCCTTAGTCAGAAATTAAATGTTCATTTCTAGCTTTAATGTTCAAATTTCCTGGGCTTTGAAATTTTGTAATGCAATTAAGATAAAATTGAATGCACAAAATTGAAATTTGGATTAATTTTTAATTATAAATATTTAAAAAGAAATAAAATACTGATATTCTAGCACAGACAGCCATATATGTAAGATTTTCATTCTAACTTTTTTAGAATCAAGATAAATTAGTTCTTAAATATAATAAGATACAATTCATACGATAAATTTCTATTCCACTTAGTTTTTTTATTTGAAATTTTTTGCACTTATTTCCAACTGATCAAAAACTAAAACACAAACAAAGACAATATCTACAACTTTTATTTGCAATTTCAAATTATTATAAATGAAATCTAAATGAAACAGCTGGTATAACTTTGAAAAGGATATCAATATTATAAATGAAATGAATAAACTACAAGTAATATTCGATTTAAAGAGTTAATTGTAAATATTTAAAACATTGAATAAAAGATTAAGTTTATGAAAAATAATAGAACCTTTATGTATATAAAATAATTAAACGGTATATTTAACACCAAATAAATCACTTCCTTGTTTCACAACTTATTACAAAAATATTGTATAATATGCCATTACATTTACTGAAGCTAAAATTAGTTTCAATATAATTTAAAATCATTTTTCAATTGAGATATTTTTATAGCAATGGTATGCAATTCTAGTTTTATTGTTCAAATACATAAAGGCAGAAATATTCCAACTGAAGTTTTCTTTCATTTATTGAGTAAGAATAGTATTAATACATTTACAGAAATAAAATATTAAAAAATACATTAGTTTACCTTTTTCAGTTCGACACTCTTAAATTGAAAGCTTAATCAATGTTATTCTAAATAACTAATTTTTAAGTAAAATTGTGTGCAATTATAGAATCTACATAGTTTCTAAACAAGAAATTAATGAAAAATAACATACGAATAGTGATTAGAATAATTTTTCCCAATTAAAAAACCTTAAATAGTAGAACATTATACACTTTTCATATGTTCACAAGTATGAAAAGTTTTTTTAAGTTCAACACCCACACAAATTTTCAGTTGGCAAGAATATACAAACACTTCTTATCACACAAAAACAATTTTACAATAGTAAGAAAGTGCACATTATTTTGTTGAATGTGTATGCGTAGAACATTATAAACAAAAGTGATGTACAAACGAAAACCGTTTTATACCCCTTCTATAATAGCTAACTGATACAAGCATCAGATGTCTTCAAAAAGTTCATCCATCCATTGAATTTAGTAAAATTCAAAAATGCTATGAATTTCAGTTCAAAATAGAACAAATAAAAATCACAAATAATACATACAGTACAAATCAAACAGCTTCTTTACCTATAAGATTGTTGATAAACGGGAAAATGCAAGTTTTTTTTTTTAAATAAATGCGCAAAGTGTAACTTAACAAAAATGATTTACAACTGCCATTTACATAAAAAGGGAATTTAGCTGGCATTACAGAAAAATAAAAATATGGGTTCTGTGACCGAAACTTAACATATCCCACAGAACATAAATTGCAAGAGTTGGTGGAAAAGTTATTCAGAAACTAGCTGCATATTTATATGAAGATGAAATTCTTAAGATGTTAATGAAGACCAGTTCAAAAGACAATGTCAAAGGAAAAAAATTATCAATTTGTATCAACTAATATACTACCCAATTTCCAATAAACAAAATCAATTTGTATTCTGGTAATATGTCTAGTGATTAGTTAAATTTTAGATAACGGTCTTCTGATCAAACATGACTACAAAAATAAATAAACAACTCATCAAAGGAACATCACAAGACAAAAATGATCCACAATTTTACACATCACAAATTAATTCAATTGTATTTTCTATCTCCCTGACAATTTTTTCCATGATAATATCTCAAAATTATGCATCTATTTTACCCTGTAAATACTAAAAATTCCCTAATAGCTTTTTAGTGAATTGAGTAAAATGGTTATAATTGATAAGGCATCTCTGCGAAGGAAAATATTAAAATAAGTTATATCAAGTATATAACATTTTTGAACAAATTAAAATTCGTAATTTAAAATTTTATCCAATACACATATACATTCTTAAGTATTTAAAAAAGACTAGATCAATTTCTACTTTAAATAGTCCACACTTTTTAATTAAACGAACAAAACTCAACCACACAAGGTGCAGTATTCATGCATCAATTTAAATTTTTGGTTCGGTTTTTAAATCCAGTGCACTTAGCAGTAAAAATATGACATTCCCTAAGTCACAAAATTGGCCTGGTATGAATTCAAAAAATAGACTTTTCATATACTTATAAAGAAAAGTAGTTAGGTATCCCACTTACTTCTTTGTCTAATGTAAAAAAATTATAAATATCTCACATTTGCGAAAAAATGTATCATGAAGATAGAAAAATTGCATAACAAATACTGAATACCATATATCGTCATAAAGATGAATGGATGGCAACTATATATGGTGCTAATATTTTTCAGGAGGAATGACAGGTATATCTGTATCACATTCCTTCGACACACTTATTTGCTCAAATTTTCAAGCTGTTAAGAAGTCCAGATCAGAATGCAAGTAGTCAGAAATTTCTTCTGAAAATATTAGAGCGAATTTCGAAAGAAAGAGATAAAGATCAATGGAAACACAGCTATGAGGCTCAATGCAGCAGTAGATGATTTACTTGAAATTATTTCAGAATGTTTTTCTAGAAGAGAAAAAAACATACAAAATTAGTACATGTTTCTAAACATAATGAGAAATGTTAACAAAATTTGAGTATCAAGTCATACAACATAAAACAGACAAGGTGACATGGACAAATAATATAAGCAATGCCACAAATACAATAGGAGCACAGAATCTTTTAAACTGTATCACAAAAATTATGAAAATAGTTACAATGATTACGGTTTCCTCAACATTTCCCAGATTGTTATTGATACAAGGATATATAAATACCCATAGTAGTGTAAGTTGCTGAATATTCACATTCAATTCAAACATTTCTTGAATAAAATGACATTTGTGAAATCCTCAAATTGATAAACCTAAATTTACCAACAGTTCCAAATATTTCAAATCAGGCACATGACATTTCTTAAGCAAATAAAACTCCCTTAGCCTGCTAAGTCGTGGCTTTCAATAAAGTTTCATTAGCCAAAAAGAAAAACAATGCTGGTAAAAAATAGTGCAGTGTTCCTGCATTTTCTTTAGAAAGTGATATGTTTACAAATGCAAAACATAAGAAAAAATTTTTTAAATACTAGGCGTAAGTATATATATATAGTTATATACAAAATGCATAATTTGTGCCATTGTTTTGTGTTCTGACTAAGCATGCAAATAAAGAATAAATCATAAGTGTCCATGCTTTATAGCAGAGTTCTAAATATATTTGCAAGAATATGTGATAGTTATTTTTAGATTGAGCTCAATGAGCTTAGATCTTGGTAAAAGTAAAAATGTTTAACATTAAAGCAAATAATCAGTTTGTGAAATATTTAGTTATTTTATTTTCTATGTTAAACACTTTCAAGGAGACCTGTTAAGTGGGACCAAACACAAATTCCAAACATTCTGTTAATTATTAAGTATTCATGCATGAATTTTTAGAAAATATACTACTAAATTTTTACTGTATCTATATAGTAATCGACTGCACACAGAACCCTTTTCAGTTAAGAAAATAATATAAATTTCAATGTGGATATAAAGATGTGTAAATTCTTTAAATAATACAATAGATTTTTTTATTTAAATTGTTCATTATAAAAGTTTGGGAGTTAATTTAGTGATTTAGGAAATTTTCAAAACACTAAATTTAATTGAAGTATTTAAAGAAATGTTTGAGCATAGAGCAAGGAATCATAACCTAGAGATCATACTAAAATGTGTAACCCTGATTGAAATATGTTCATATATAACCTTTTTTTTCTGAAAATATTAGGGAAGGAAAACCAAATAGTACACTGCTCAGAATATTGTACTGTGTTTTCACCTTTTTATTCACTTCATTAATCAAGAAGATTGTTCATAGAATGTAACTATTTATTTTATAGAACATAAAACTTTCAGTGTTTTCCAAACAAGTGCTCTTGTTTAAAGCAGGAATTATATATTACGGCAAATAGCTATTATAAGTCGCAGAAACTTAATAAACATTCTATGGGTCATGAAGGCTGAAATTGGTTAGATTCAATTCGTCATTCTATGGTCATTTTTTGTCACACAAAGGCAAATTACAAATTGCTTATGTATGGAGAGAACAGAAAACTGCAGATAGTTATACAACACAATGTTCAAACCATCATGTTTAGTATGTAAGATTTTTTGTTATCCGTCTTTGTGTTCAAGTTAAAAGATCGAATTATGTGATTCTTAGCTATTCAAGAAATTTTTAATGGATGAATAACTTTAAGACCTAATACACACTATTGCTTTAAAGTTTTACTGAGGTATGTTGACATTGATTTCAAGTTGATGGGAATAACTAAACACCATACTATTCCAATAGCATTTAATTTCTGAAAATTTCAAAATTACTTGAACTTCAATATTTTACATATTTACAAATAAGGTTGAAAAATGTTTGTGGAATTCAAAATCAACCGAGCTATTTGATGAGTGAGATACTCTAAATGCTTCCATGAAAACGTTTTTTGCAATTACCATCGGCACATTTTAACCCTTAAGAGCTATGAACAAAGACCGAGTAAGTGGTGCAGCAGTACGAGACAGGACAACGTTCACTACCACACAAAGGGGAGCACAGACATGCAAAGTTAAACCTTCACACAGATTTCACACCATACAAAAACTGACCATTTGAAGAGTCAATCAGTACAGTGGGAGGCATTGTCAATTCTTCGGTCGGAGATGACGACGTCCACTCTACAGTAGAAAAGTAATTCTCGGATGGAGTAAAAACAAAGCAGGAACAAAATAAATAGAAATAACTAATAACAGTGGCAGGACGTTAATATGCATCATTGTATTTTCCAGTTTGATAGTTGTTGGAGTATCAATGCAAACACATTAGACTTGGATAGCAAACATAATACTATTCTGCTTGTTAAAAGTATATATTTTTTCCAGGTTCTAATTTTCTAAGAAATAAGAGCCAACTTTTATACACCATCATCACACGATGGCTTGTACTCATCAACTACTTATTTCCCATGTTTAGTTATCTAAAACCATACCTTACAAAGTTAGTTTAATAAATTAGTGAAATTGCAAATCGAACACCAAAATTACCTAATATGTATTATTAAAATATAAATTGTATAAATTCCTTTAAAATATACATATAAATCAAGCTTTTGGAATTACAGATAGGAATTGAACCTGCATGTGCATTGAAAAACATGTTAATTTTGGAGTTTCCCACATAGGAAATCTGATTAGATTGGAGAAGTACTAGCATTTTAACAATTCAAAAGTCAATTGCAAAAAACATCTTCAATTTATGACAGTGTCTGTGAAATTATTTAATTCAAGCACCACAGTACAAATATATTGTGAATAATTCATTTAAACTATCTAACAATATACTAAAAATATCTAACCATGATCAAGATAATAAATAGATTTTATACAAAAATGCTGAAAGAGTAAATGCCAAAGTAATTTTTTGTTAGAGTTACCACATTGAGTTTGTATTGCAACTTCTAAAAACTTCTTAAGCTGATACTATTTTTCCTCATTCAGTTACCAGAGACATTGCCATTCACTCATCATTGCCTTCGATTGAGACATATTAATATTTCTGCATTAAAAGAGCATATCTGAGCTGCCGTAGTCAAAGCACTTGTGAAATAATAGCATTAGTAGCATAAATGTTTAAGAATAATAGCAAAAAAACTATCTTAAACACTATTTTAGTAGCTCAGATACAAAATAAATCTGCTCACAATGTTTCTGCTTGATTATCATAAACCTTCATTCATTTTGGGGAGAGGGAGACTATTTTTCAAGATAAACCTACAAAGTATGCTCGACTCAAGAAAGGTTTAATTTGCTCATTTTTGCATATATTTGGCACCATTTCGAGTATGATATTGTAAAATCAGTTCTATCAAATTCGAACTTCCCAAGAATTATAACAGCAGTGACTTTTTCTATTTTGAACTGCTTTCTTAAAGACTATTGTGGTGCAATTGTCACTAATTTGGCTCTCAACTATATTGAGGCATTTTTCAATTTGGACAGTTCCACATTGGTTTTGATATCATTGAAATCATTAAAAAAAATTTTCCTTGGTGGTTGGTAGGTACATTACTGTCTCAGCAATAATTGCCATTTCTTTATTGCCAAATAATGTCTGACTGCAACAACAAATCCATACCACGAATACTTTCCCAGACTCTCATTAATAACCCCTTCAGTCCCATAGGTGTGTCATATTATAGGTTCTTTCTTGCTATGACAACATCATGTTAGAAACTCAGAGACAAGCTGCTTGTAATGAGGAGTGAACCTACAGTTTAAATGTTTGACCAACACCTGCAAAACTAATTTCTGTAATAAATTGAGGACATATTCAAGGATTATGTTTTTAAGCATGTTATATATTCAGTTAATTTATATACAGCAGTATATTTTATTCGTTTTCCCTTTTCTCCAACAGGGAACTGTTTACAATTTAGCATTTTCAACACATGGTCGATTTCTAGCATCAGCTGGTAAGTAAAACTGATAGTATGCTTGCATAGCAGTTTGTAAATATCTATAGTATACCAATTTTAAGAAATAAGCTAAAAGTATGCTAAATAAGTATGAAACAGATAATAAAAACCTTGCCCAAGAAATTCATATTTTGAAATTAAAAAGCAAAATATTTTCTAAATATGATTTTTATTAGCAGTCACAGATTCAAATGCTTTATTTTCATGGTTGGTGCCAAGACTTTGAAATTGATGTCCCTTGGAAAATTTTCTCCATAAAGATAAATAAAAAATATATATATAAAAAAATAACATTATTTTTCAGTCCACTATTAGTTTAAAAAGAGACTAAATTTTGACCTCTGGTGAATTTTCAAAAAGAGTGGTCAACTCTAGCTATTGAAAGGGAATATTAGCTATATTGAGAACTATTAGCACACTAAATTTTGTTAGCTAAAATGGGCATTCATATTAGGATTTTAAGATATTTCAGCAAATTCAGAAGAAAAGCAAGCAGATGTTTAATGTTAGTATAGAAAATATTAGTGTGTAAGAAATCAGTTTGTTACCAAAACTGGTTACTCAAACTTACAATGCTTGCAAGCCTTTTCATAAAGAATTCTTACATACTGTTCTCAAAAAGAGATTATTATATATTTTCATGTCTCTTAACATATAAACTACTATATTTATTAAAATACAAGATTATCTAATAAAATTATTATTAAGCAAGATTATTAATAATAACATGTTATCAATAACTGTATATGTATCAGTGATTCTTGTCTGTGAAACTTTCTATTTCTATATTTTTCCCTTTTTCATTTAAGAGTTTATGAAGAAATTAAATTTTTTTCAGTTAATCATTAGAAATTTGAGTATCAAAACTATAACCCAAACCCTCATAAAATAAATATGGTGAATGATTCACAACATATATCTATATATGTGTGTGTGCCATGAACGTTACTTTGAGTAACTGACCCAAGCACAAATATTGTATGTAAAAATTAAAAATGTAACTACATATTTTCTTAATGTCTTTTTTTTAATATTGCCATACTAATTAGCATAAGGCGTAACTCCTATATTTTAACAAAGGAGTTACGATGTCTGCTAAGTATAATGACGGTATAATTATTAAAAATTATGGAGAAAATTAAATGTGTTACATGAAGGGTGCCATATAAAAGTATTAATTCTAAATTTAAAAAAAAGGTAGAGAGAAAAGGGTAGAAAAGAAAAATGGTCACTATGAGTAGAAAATGTTTTTTAAGCACCTTAACACACTGTATAGAGGAAAGATCATAGAAAAGAATCTTCCATGTATAAATACAATTCATGCATTTATTTACACCTGAATAGTTCTTATTTCATTTTTACCAATGTCTGTTACAAATCCTATTTATATTTAGTACAGTAATTACAAACTCTAAAGGGGGACTTATAAGCAATTATAATAGTTGTGAATTTATATATACCTTCTTTCTTGGTGGTGAAAACGAGAGCATCACTCTGCTTACTCCACCCAAACTTGTTCCTCGCCGTAACAACGGCCTCATAGGATGTTGCAGGTTCCAGGTCGAGCACCTGGAACATCTGTGTGTGTTCGTTGTTCTCTTTTTTGTCTGTGGCCGGAATTGTCTTGGTCTCCCAATCTAGATTGTTGGTGGATTTCTGAAGAGAAAAGTAAAATTATATGTTTGAGAGTTGGTGAAGATTAATACATTCTGAGAAGTATTTTCTATCAACTTAAATGCAGTAGGGTTCCTGTGGCAGAACCTATTTTTCCTATATGCATTTCAAATGTGATATTGCTTTGATCTTGTTTCTAATATGATTTCAGCATGTGGCGAAAAAAATTCTACATTGGTCAGCTCCAATTAGACTTTAAACACCAAATGGTCACTAAAACATCCATCATTTTAAGGTAAGCCCAAACTGTTTCAAGTTAGAACATTTATGTTGGGAAGTAATCTGATACCTTCGGTCAAATTGAAAATCCCTCTATAATTACATTAAATTATTTTTTTTAAATAAGGAAAAGTTTCTCAATCTTCCACCTGCTTGTGAAATGATCTGAAGAAATACAAGTTAAGGCATGCACAATTTGTCTCAAAAACATTTAAATTAGATAAGGGGACTCCATAACTCAGTGAATTTGCACACAATGCTAACAGCCAGTGCACTGCAGAAGGGGGGTGGAGTGCAGGTACAATTCTTATAACTTACCCCTGGGTGTATTTCACTTCTGTATCATTAAACCCTTCCTAGTGTTACATTACTTGACCTCCATAAGATTTTCTTAGATTTATAAGCGGACCTTGAGATCAAGCACCAAGTTGGGATATATGTGTAATGAACCATGAAGTAATGCATTTTGTAGTATTTTTTTCCATTGGGAATAAACATACATGTATTTATTTATTTTATAACTGAAGTTTTAACAGATTGGATTCACTACTGATTAAACAATTTATAATTAGTAAAAGAATAAAAATATCAAAATTTCTACACAGCAGTAGTTTTGATGTAGAACTAATTTCTTGAAATGCTTTGAGAAACAACACATTTTCTGTCTCAGAGAAACATTAGATAAAAGCCATATTACATGGCATTCAGTGCACTTTACACAAAATTTCCAAAAATATGAATGAAAAGAATAGTGGAATTTCATCATCTATTTCAACCGTTTTGCTGGAATTCAGTGTTGGAATTTCTAATTACTAAAACTATATTATAATGAATCAAAACGGCAAATGTTGCGATTTTTACACTTTTAGGGAACAAATTCCTCATACAATATTTAAAAGATAGAGGACAAAAATCTAAGAACATTTTACTATCACTGTAGAATTCCGTGGCATATTTGTTTAGAAATTTATCAACATGCTTCCCCTTTTTATAAAATAGTTTGCATTTAATTTCTACAATACCCTGTTGCCCCTTTGTTTCAAGTCTAAAGAAATGGATATTCGCCCAGTTAAATTTGTAATGCACTCTCTGTAGACTGGGAGGCTAGAGGATGGGCAGCTACTTTTTCACGATTCCCCTTCACATGTTTATTTTCTACTTTTTTGGACACACTTTTGTTACTAATCATTGTATTGCGAATGTTTTTTCTGCCTATCATTGGAAAAAGTTTACATTCATGAGAATTGTTTGATTTAAAACTGAAATTTCTATTTTGAGTGGTGCCACTTTCCTCAAGAAAATTCTATACAAAACATCTGAAAAGGATTATGCAAGACATGACTTACTTTTCGATACATCAGAGAGTATTCATCAACAGGAGTGTGAGAATCCACTGTCCAGGAAATTGTGTATTTAGTTCCCTGAGAACCATGAGGCTTGCTTGTGAAAATTGGAACTTGAGGTGTACCTAAAAATAAAACACCCATTTCTTTACTACTTCCAAGGGTTTTAAGATTTGGGAGAGTATTTCAATGCAAGGCAAAGACTGATTAAAATTTAAAACACCCATATTCTAGAAGAATTACAAGAAAAAATGGTTGGCTTTTCAGGAATTTACAAAATAATTATTTTGACACTACACTTACAAATTTAAAAAGAGAAATATAACAGGGTCTTCTAAATTTTTGTAGGTCCATTTAGGGACTTCCTAAAATAAATGCATGATCTGATTTTACATGATTATGTGGGGTCAATTAGATGCAATTATACTTTAAAATCACACTTTTTTTTATTGCTTACAGTCTAATCTCAAGAAAAGAGGACTCTAGTATCAAATTTCAGCTGTAATAAGCTGTTTTCTAAATAAAATTTATCCAATAAAGACAACCATAAATCATGTATGTCCATGTAGACAAACATTAAACAAATGCTTTTTATTGTATTCATTATTTTTGGTTTTCTAAATACTTGGATTTAAAAAAAAAAAATTGAAGAAAAAAAATCAACAATTATTTTTAAAACATTTCTTACAGTAAATTTTTTAATTTTATGTTTCATGCATCAAATGAAGTTGGTAAAAAAATTATATATCAATTTGTGTATTTAAACAAACCGTCTCTGAATGTGGTTGGATTGTGAGAGTTACGCCATTTTCACTTTCCGTTTAGTTTGCATAATTTCTTTGTCCAATTGTTCAATTTCATCATTTGCAGTTTGCATTTTTCCTTCTTTCATTTGTTTTAAGTTCAGCTCCAGACAACTTTTGTCTAAATTCTTCAGAATTCTGCTTCAGTCTTTTTTGTTTTAAGGCCTCAGTTCTTTTTCCGGAAACATTGCGTACAGCTGTAATCATTCCTGTGGTTATATCAATATTTTCTATACCACAGCAGAATGAACTGCATGTTGAGCTACCAATGAAGTTTCTTCTAAATTTTCAACAAGACACTTTTTGTTTGCTAAAAAACGTCACTCAACAGCAGCATTCAAACTTTATTTTGATTGTTTTAGAGGTATATTTGAATACTTTTCTTGAAATGTAGGGCTAAAGAAGATGTTTACAACAATCTAGCAAACACTAATTATGATGAATTTCTATCTTAGTTGCCATGGCTACCAAAACTTTAAAATTGATGTCACTTGAAAATATTCCCCCTACAGAAAACACAGGCACAACTTCCTACTCTTTCTATCTGGAAGACTGGAAAATTAAGTTTTACAAGACTTCTGGAAGAGTTGGCAGGTATGCAATATAGTTCCTGAACGCCATGGCATCCTTTGAAAACTTCTCACGCTGAAACGGAAAAATCCAGAAGATATTTTTTTGTCTGGAAAACTGGATTTTTCTGAAGACTTCCATTAAATGTGGATGTGTGTTGTCAGGAATCTCTCTCTGTAACAGAAGACTGGTCCATCCACAAAATTATTTATGAGTATGTGCCTGAAGTAAAAAGGTTTTGGTGGATTCCAAATGCTTTAAAATTCATAGAAAAAAAATTGGACAGTTAAATGCTCACCTATAAGATGTACATTCTGAGAAGTACTGCTCAGCGAATTGCTAGCGACGCACTCATATTTTCCGAAATCCTCTTCCTTCAAGTGATGGAGTTCAAGAGTGTGGAGATGGTTGTTGGACGTCAGGTGGTAATGATCGCTGTTGTGAATGGTGTGTCCATCAGCTTTCTTCCACATCACAGAAGGCACAGGTTCACCCCGAATAATACAAGAAATATTTACATTGGTCCCTTCTTCAGCATGAATCCACGTATGGGGAACTTGAATTTCTGGGGTATCTGTAAGGTATTCGCTTTTAGAAGACTGGATATGAAGAGAACTTTTACAAATCTAAGAACTATTTGGATCACAAAAATCTCAATTTTAATAGAATTTATCACTTACATAAAACCTGCACTCTGATTATGGCAGAAGTGAAAATTCCTAACGAATTGTTGGCTATGCATTCATAGGATCCTGCATGGCTTCGGTCGGCTTCGGATATCACAATTTTATCTTCTTCGCGCTGCTTCATAGCTTTGTCTCCACCCTGAAACAAGAATCATATTTAAGTATATAAATCAAACTTTCCTATACATCCTAGAAAAGATATTGAATAATTCCTTTTTTTTTCTAAAATATAAAACAAAACGATGATTATCAAACAAGAGACCTTGATTATGATGAAAAGAGTGTCAGATTTTTTTTTATAATTAAAACCCATTTTTACAAATTATTTTTTAAAATCTACAGCTTAACCTTAGCCTAAAAGATTTTGAATAATTCATTTTTTTCTAAAATATAAAACAATGATTATCAAATAAGAGACCTTGATTATGATGAAAAGAGTATTAGATTTTTTTTTAATAATTAAAACCCATTTTTACAAATAATTTTTTTAAATCTACAGCTTAACCGGTTATTAAAACCTTACAGATACTTTTGAAAAAAACTAAGTTCGTAAACAAACATGTTAATAAGATAGAGACACTTTTAAGATAGATTTTAAACAACTTAACAGACATTAAAATAATTTGAGTTACAGAAAATATTTGAGTACCATCTGGAGTAGGTAAGACTCGAGGAGTAATTTGGCCAGAAACTTGTACTCTTGAAATGCCAGTTTCAATCAGGCACATAATTTTTTGTTAAATATTTTGATGCTCCTAATTAAAACTTTAATTACTTATGACTATTTTTATAGAATACCATTTTGACATAGAAATTGAAAAGAGGAGTCAGGTAAATTGAAAAGAAAAGCAATTATCTCGAAAAATGATGATATTGTAAGCTATCTATTTTTATTGCAAAAAAAATGTTTTGCTTTTTTTACAGCTGCAAATACGAATAATAGACTCATCCTTGTGCATGCAATGCTGAAAATGTTAACAACACCAATTTAGAATAAGCATAGTCCTTGACAAACCTCAATATTACTATTTAAAAACCTTTAATAGTAGAATGAATGAATTTAAAAAATTGTCTTGTTTCGACTTACTGGTCTCTTCCAAGAGATAACTGGAGTTGGATCTCCTGTAGCTTCACATGATATAGCAATGGGTTCACCTTCTTTTACAACCAGCAGACCACTTTTGGGTTCTGGGAATACCTTAGGAGCAGCTGGTAAAAAAAAAAGAGAGAAGTGTTTGGAAATCTCAAGAGCTTTAAAATACGTGTGATTACACACTTTAATTAAAATATGCTAATTCACAAAAATAAATAAAACAAAAGATGTATATTTTAAAACATGCTGAATATATAGAGCAACACAATTAAGACTAAATAAAACTGGTGTGTAGAAAAGACTTATAATACAATATAAATATAAAATTGGTACAAAATTTAAAACTAATGCAAAAATTGCTTTTATAAATATCCCAATTTCCAAGAGAATAATCACATTCAAAATTTATCTCTACAATAATGATATATGAGAAACAGGCCAAACCAGCAGTTTTTGTATTCAAAAATACACCACAAAGAAAGTCATGTAAAATTTAGATTCCATTATTATGAAAGAGAATATTAATTATATCATAATGTAGTGAGTAACAAATATTAGGAAAAGGTGACGTGAAATGCATGTATTGCAACTGTCAGATTTACAGATAAATTTTATTTAAAATAAATTCCAGAGTGATAATAAATTCCTATACTTTCAAAGAGCAAGACAAAAATTCGATACTTTTAAATATTTTTGCATGGCCTGAAAATATTTTACACAATATTTTCTTTTTCACAATCATGGATTGCCTAAACATCCCTCAAGATTAATAACGGACACATGCACATCTGCTTTGGGGTCATTACTAATGTAAAACACGTAAATTATTTTAATGCAATAAATACCAGTCTTGAAACGGTCTAAATTACAACCCATGATATCTCTCACTCACCAGTAATTGTTAAAAGCTGCGAGTCTCCAAGTGTAAGACCAAGCATGCAAAGTAAGATCAAAAGTGAAAATAAACTCACAAACAACTTCTACTGTAATAACAGCAGATGCAGGTTCCCCGACAGAGTTATCAGCAATGCACTCATACTCTCCAGAGTCTGCTTTTTGAGCACTGCTGATGTGGAAGCTGGTCATGTCACTGTTGTCATAATGCCGGCCCTAAGGGAAAAGGATTAAAATTCGATCACGATGACAAAAATCTATGTCTAATGCACAATAAAATGTTCTATTCTTTTATATTTTAGTTTCTTAAGTGTTGGGAAAACAATCAATCTACTATGAGGAAAATCGGTGATGTAGACAGAGGAGAAAGCTCTGAGAGCATAAGCATCTCCCCTGTGGTGTTTCTTTATTTCTTATTTCATAACCCTGCATGAGTAAATTATTTGGATTACATAGGATACTTTTGTGATATTATCAAATAAATAACAAGTAGTAAATTAAGCAAAAATATTTTAAGAAATTTATCTATCTGACTTATCTATCTAACACGTTTACATTTTTGCTTTTTTATTTATACACTGTATTAACTCTGAAAATAACAGAAAAGCAAAGTGAGTTACGTGAAAAAAATTTTTAATCTACGTTTCTTTATTTCTTATTTTATATCCCCGCACATGTAAATTATTTGAATTACATAAGATACTTTTGTGACATTCTTTAAATAAAATAACAATTAGTAAATTAACCAAAAATATTTAAATAAACTAATCTCCCTAACTTTACACTCTAACACTTTCATATTTATATATTGTATTAACTCTGAAAATAACAGAAAAGTAAAGGGACTTCCGGTAAAAAAAAAAATTTTAATGTTTGTTTTAAATAGATTTATACATTGGTTTGTCATTAAAATATGAAAGATTAAATGTAACATACTTAATTGTCATTACATACATTGGGAGAACTTGCCAGTCAGTGGGATTATTAGTATTATACATGTCGAAATTATAACCAGGTCACAGTACAGTTCCTGTGAGCCTTGGTTAAAATTGAGTATGCATTCCTGTCCATGGTGATGTAAACTTGTTAAATCCCAATATGGATTATGTGTAAGGGAGTAAAGGTATTGTGTGTAGACCCCTGCTTAATCCTCCACATTGGACAATTGTATAAAATAATAATAATGTGGATACAAATGCCAAAAAACTTTACATATTTCTATCTTGTCTGCCTAAGAGAATAGCTGAACGAAACATGCAATCCTGTTACTTTATCTCTCCCCGATCTGAAACATCTTTCTTTTTGTCACTTTCTTTATATTCTTAATACATTCAAAGCTACTTTCTATATTATTTCTGAAATAGTACATGAGAACAGAGTAGTAAAAGTTCTATCCTTTCTATTAAGACAGTCTCTGATAATCGCAAATACAGTAAAACCCTGATTATCCAAGCCTCGATTATTCGAGTTTCCTCTTTAACCAAACTATCAAATATTTCTAGGATTTTTTTTTTGGTCCTACATTTTTTATTTTTAAAACTATTGAAAACATTCTGAACTTGATCTCATAAACACTCAGGTAAACGAAATCCAACAACACTAACCCCTTTCCTTTACATTGTATTACGCACTAAAAGCTATCGAAAGAGCTATTGAATATATAGAACAACAAGAAGAAGTGACACCATCAATCTTGTTAATCGTAAAAAAATGTCGAAACATTTTGCTGCAGGAAAACGCCAAAGTAACATAAAACAAAAAACACATAAGGACTTTTTTAAGTTAGAACTCTTTAATGGACAATATGCATGATTTTCAAATTCAATTTAAACTGAGAGCATGAAAAACCAAGTAGAAAAATGCCACTTAAACTGCAATCTGACGATATTAATTATATTTAAAACGCTTTTTAAATTGCTCTGACGTCACTTTCAACGAGAAACTGCAGTCGCTGACGATTTTTGCCTGTGACGTCATAGTTCATGATTTTCTCATCGAGCGTTTCTTGAACTGTGTTATCTCTATGGGTATCTTTTTAGTAGTCTTATATTTACAGATTTTTGATTAATTCAGCAATGAAAGGTTCGAAAATAGTTAAAAAGAAGAATTACAAATATTGTATTGTTCCGTTTGTGTCATAATTCAACGATTAAAACATCAAAAAAGTATTTTTTGGTGTACCAAAATATGAACATGTTTGTAGAAGATGGTGCAGCGTTATGAAAAGAGATTAAAAGAAAAACAAAAAGCTGTGTTCTACTTCTTGCTTGCATTGCTGTGAAGATAGTTTTTGGTAAGTTTAAAATACCAAAAATTATTTGTATTTTTAATTAAGTATTGTGTGATTTAATCTTGTGGATAACTACTAGTGTGTTTGCTAAAACGAAAAAACATTCTTTCGGTATCAAGTCACTCATAATGCAGAATTTCTTGTTTCATGAAAAAGAATTTAATAAATAAATATAGGAATACTGTATATTTAAAAATCAAAACTGGTTTAAAAAATACACAGAGAGCTAACATCAATAAACATTGAATTATTATACTCATGATAATTAATTTGCAGTTGGTAAAACTGTGTCATATTTCTTCTTTAAACTGAATGATAAGTATTATAGAATTCAAATTCTTGCAATTTTAATCAAATTATCACACTACCTTCTTCATGGTTTAAAATGTTGGACTACCAAACGTTGTGTTCAATATTTAATGCAGCTGCAATTCTCGCAATAAGTTTCTCTACACATATTATTTTTGGATCCTCTTTTAGTGCATTACGTTTTATCGCTTAAATATATTTAAAAAATTATTGTTCATTAACCAACAAAAATAATGTTGCTAAAAAATTAATGTAGAAAATTAATTTTAAGTTAGCTTTCAAAATTCACTATTTTAAATCCCCAACAATTTTAATCTACTTTGAAATTATTTTCCTAATATAAAGCTCTTGTTTGATTTACTATTCTAATTATCTATAAAAAAAATATGTTTCAGAATGAATTGTGTTACTTATTTTAAGAAAAAGAACTACTAATATTATATTTTCTTGAGTACAACTTTTTGATAATAGCACTATTCTTTTTAAGCAATATAAAAATAAATTTTTTTAAAGAAATACATATATTGTATAAAATATCTTACCTCTTAGCTTTTACGCCTTTTATTTCTACTCCCATAAAATCTGGATGTTTTCTCAGAAAAAAAAACATGGATATACCATCCAATTTAGGTAGATTATCCGACTGGCCTTTTACAAAACCTTGTTCTACAGTCGTCATTTTTAGAGAAGAAATCTTTGAAATAATAATGTGCGGACGATAATTCAACACAATTATTTAACAAATAAAATTATCGTGAAATAAGCATAAAATCAATTAAAGCAACCTGAAATAACATGCAGCCTGCGAATGTAGCGAGAGATTTCATGAACTATGACGTCACACCAAGCTCCACCCCGTTTTCAGTCATGTGACTTCAACGCGTTTTTTAATCGCTTATTACGCTTAAATTAAACTTTTTTGAGATTTTTAAAGTTGATTTTCGGATTGTTCATGATCGAATTTGTAAAAAAAGTACCATTTTAGGACCTTTTGTGACATATTGCACATTCCCTATTATCGTAACAATATAAATTGTATGTGGTGTATCTGTATAACTTTTGTACTTGTTATATAAAATATACATTTAAACCTACACAATTTATTTTATTTACAATTTTCGCTTTAACCAAGTTTTTCGGTTATCCGAGTTAGTCTGGGTCCACATTATACTCGGATAATCAGGACTCTACTGTAGTTATTTTTATCTGAAGGATTAACAATCGCAGCATTTAAGCTTCCTTCGTATGGAAATAATGAAGCATATGCCTTTAAAATAAAAAAGTGAAGCATTTTTCACAAATAAAAAATCTTATAACTAAAGAATAAACTGTCTTATGATTTTTTAATTTATTTTAATATGCATAAAGAGATTAATTTTGAATGATCACTTTACGTAAAATTAGAACTTAACAAATACTTACAGCATGTTTCCAGGTAATAGTAGGTTTAGGATTTCCAGTTGCAGTGCAAGTCAAAGTAACTGTTTCACCCTCTTTCACAGTTATCAAGCCATCTTGTGGATGAGGTTTTACAGCAGGTGGATCTAAAAAGCATTAGAAAAATTAAACTAATGATTAAATGAAGGTAATGAAGCAGTCAAAATCATAAAGGAGAATTTTTTAATCCTATGCCCAACTTCAGTTTTTCTTCGTAAATCTCTGTCAGGTAACAGTTTATTAGTCTTCAAACAGAAATAAAATATGAAACTATCCATGCTATTATTCTCTGTAATGCAGGTCAGATCAGTGCAACTATTGAGGTGGGTTCCTGTCATGTCAGAAGGCCAGACAGAATACAGGTTGGAGTCTGCTGTGACCTTGGCAAGTTCTTCCAGACATTTGCTTGAGATATCTTGGTACATATTTAGTCGGGAATGTTTGATTTTTATATTATAATAATCATTTTACTGTATGTTTCAATGGGAGTGTGATAATTCAGAACCAACCTAACCTAAGCCATCTGCCAATTCATTGCCATGAGCAACGGTCATTAGGGATCCACTGCAGTTCTATACATTGGCCGCTCATCATATTAAAATCAGGACAGATTACAGTTTTGAGGTTACGGATTTCTTATCAGCTAAAAATCCTATGATCTATTCACTAAGATAGTGATCATTGTTTAAGATTTTAGTTGATTACAAAATTAAAATCTGCATAATGCAAAAAAAAGAATTGCATAAAATTATGCTATTCAGGAAAAAACGATTTAAAATCCACAACAAACATTTTGATGGAGGACAATTATGATAATATCAATAAATTCTGTAAAAAAGCCAAAAGTTAACATAATTGTTTTTGCAAATGTTTCGATTGCTTTCAAAGTTTAATATTGTCTTTGAAGATCTTGAATTTTTGCTGAATCATAAAACAATCAACCTCACAAGTTTTGTATACCTTTACTACTGGAAAAATAAGTTAAAACTTTTAATACTTAATGTGTTAGAAGGAAACTGAATAGGATTTCACCATGTGAAATCAGACAGTAATGTTCATATACAAAATAAGACTTACTCAGTCCTCGGCGGAGCCTGCAATTCTGATAATTGCGAGATCGGCGCTTCGACCTGGCTAAAGACCGTCGCGTTCACTAATGGTGACTGGGGCACGTTAAATAGGTCGTGGTCACAAAGTCCCCCATGTTCTCATATCAAATCAATACCTCTGGGGGTACCTGATTAGGGGGTTATCGGCCTCTGATTGGGATCTAAATTACGATATGTGTGAGTGAATGAATGTATGCAAGGGACCATCCTGTAAAACGGATGTGTCATATATGTCGAGCAAAGACGGACTTCCTCCCAATGGGGCTCAATAACATGGAAGGCGCACCCCCCTCGCCTCTTGACGTCTTCAACGGGCCTGGCACTTCTCCGGTCTGCCAGTGTAGGCATAAGAAACAACAACAGACTTACTCAGTAATCCAAATAACAAATTTACCAAACAATGACATTTTCAAATAAAAGCATACTTACACAAAACATCTAATGTATGAGAAAGCTCTAGAGGTGGATTAGTGCTAATCTGACAAGCATACTCTCCACTATCTTTCGGATGAATAGATGAGATCACTAGAGAGGTTTTGTCTATTTTAATGCGCTCGTCTCTATTAATCCTAAGTTCACCAGCATACAGAATACGATTCTTCCCCTTCTTCCAGAGAAGTACAAAATCACCTACAAAAGATAAAAACATTAAAATGATAACTTTATTTTTTGGGGGTGGGTGGGGTTGGCATGCATACTTTTAATTTTATAATATTATTACATGACTCTAAAAAATAAAATCCTAGTTAATGGAGCAGCCATGCTGTGATTGAAATATTTTGTTGCCAAACTAATAACCTAATGATAATGGCTAGCATTGCCGAATGTGTGATGCACAAAAGATTATTATTTATCCTCTAAACCAGTGATTTTCAACCTCTTACTTCTCGATGTCACACTTAAACTATTTACTAAAATTATGCTGCAAACTATAGAATTTATTTTGTCGATCTGACAAAAACAGGCATGGTTCTCCTTGATTTACGAAAACAAAAACATGAATACCTTTTACTCAAAAGTGGGTTTGAAAAAAAAATGTTGCAATTTATTTATTGTACTTTGTAACAATAAAATTATATTCAAAATGATTTGCATGGGCATTACTTGAAATTATTTTTGAACATACTTTTCGAAAGGACAAAACTTAAAGAATGAAATGAATCAAATCTCTTACATAATGTAATTTAAGCTATTTCACCACTATTGTGGCACAGTAGTTGAAAATAGCTTGCTGCTCTCAGTAAGGATGAATTGTTCATTACACAAGAAAATTTTCACTACTTCTCACATGAAAAATAGTACAAGTAATGAATTCAGTGAAGCTATAAATTATTAAACTTTTAAGGAAACTAAGTAGACAGCCTCTAACAAAGATCAATATATATCTACAAACTAGTTGCATATAAACACTATACCTAAATCATCAACTTCACAAGGGAATGTAACAGATTCTCCTATCGTGGCTTCAACTAAGGTTGTAGAAGAAAGCAAGTGAGGTTTATGTGTTGACGGCACTTCTTCGGCATAGTCATCATCTATATCAGCTGTGGAAAAGAAAAAGATCTTGATTAAGGTGTGAAAATATGTGAATCTTTAACTTAAAATTATATATATATATATATGTTACATTAACTTCTCTTAGTTTAAAATTCAGTAACTTCAGAAGTTCCCAAAATAAATGTTTAATAGTGGAAAATACTATGAATTCCCCAAATAGATTTTGTATTGAAAAAAAAAAAAAAAAACAATCCTATCAATACCTATTTCTAAGTAATCGAGAAAATTGGAAATAAAATTGTAAGAATGAATTAATAGAGAATAAGTCTGTATTTAGTGTTTCCCTATTGATGTAAACATTTTATAACCTGAGAAAATGCACTCTTTGACTTGTAGCACTCTTGTAATTGCAGTGAGATTGAATTAAAACTATCAATAATTAAAAGGTCTTTTAAAATTAGGATAGTTAAAAACATGCAAGGAATATGAATGATGAAATACTTTTCTCTACTCATATTTTAAGTTATAAAACACTGGTGTTTTCAAATTTCATTTAGGAATATTAATTTGCATTGCATGTGTGACCAATGGAGGCATGACAACATAAATCACATTACTTTTAATGGTCTTCAATATAGAAATATCCTTTTTAATGTTAGGAAGTCTGGAAAAGTTTTAAAGATTATTTTAAACACATGTAAATGAAGATCAACTTCCTGAAAAATTCCCATGATTAGCTTACCTGGGTCATTGAATAAGCTCAGTTTACAAACCTTTCCAGGATCAATCAAATTTTAGCCAAGAATAACTTTATTTGAAAAGTATGGAATTCTAGGGCCAATGAATAAATTAAGAAAACGAGATCACTGAACAAAAGTTCTGATTGTAGGTTTTATAATAGATTTACTAAATTGAGAAAATAATCAGGCTTTAAAAATTAAATAGCTGAATTGAATTTGGTAATGCATAATGAATCCATACTTAATTATAAGCACGACACTTGAAATGTATCAATGAAGTACATGCTTGTAAATAAAAATACAATTATATTTGGAAAAATCTAGTTTATGTTCTTTCTTTACTTTCAGTTATACATTTGTACGAATATTTAAGCAATATCTTCCCTTTGAGGTAGATAATGTCACACAAGACCTATCCTAGAATATTGCCTGTGATAGGCACTTCCTGTCAACTAAATATAGGTGGTAGTGTTTCTGCAGTGAAATTTATGAGACATATTCTAAACATGTCTGTTGGCTTGTTTTTTTAATGATTTCAGCACTTTCCCATACAAAATTTACAAATAAATTCAGAAATGAAATGATAGCTGACTGGCCAACACCAAATAGATTAAAAGCCCAAACATTTCCAAAACAGCAATAAACTACATTTCAAGGTAACCCTGATGTATCATGCATTTAGATAGCAGTAAAACCTCAACCTTTTGAATATGGTTATAGATATAACAAGCACGATTCTTTTTTGGAGCAATTCTTATAACTTTTAAGGTACAACTGCTGTAACGGAGAGAATCTAAATTCTTTCTTGCCATGATACTTATAACTTTTAAGGTACAACTGATAGACTAGTCGTTAACTCAATTCTTTCTTGGCGCGATCATGGCACAACTGCTGTACCAGGCGTTGTCTAAAGGTTAGGTCTAATTTTTGTTTACACTTAAACCCTCTCATACTAGAAGCTGAATTCTTTGGGAGATGCAGGTTTATTTGTGTTTTTCCTTGTGATAATGAAAAGTTTCATTCAACTATTACTGAACTATCTATACAAGGATTCTGGAGATGAAGTAGGTACACATGGAATATGTCCAATTATAAAGAGTACCAACACAATGTAAACTTATCTCAAATGTGTTGAAATAAAAATGCTCTCCCCATTGAAGCAAAATATAGTGGTTCTGACAAGACATACAACATCCTAAGAGTTAATGAATTTCTGGAGAATTTTAACACAAGTAGCTGAACAATTACTACTCTACTTCTTTTGACACTGATTTGTAATACATCTTACAACTTATACTGATCAGAAATTGTGCTAAAAAGAGTAATTTAAGCCCAGTTGATCTGAAGTGTATAGCAGAATGACAGCAATGCATTAAATAGCAATATAAACATTTTAAAACAAAACAAAAATTCCAAAAATTTTTTGAAAAAAAAAACACCATAAAATGTTGTTTTTTTTTCTATTTATATAGCCCGTTGTATTGCCCCAGTGTGACATCAATTCAACAACCTACCTCTCTATTTCACACAATAAATGCACCATTAAAACATTAAGATTCAAGTTTAGTTTAGATGTTAATTGTGCTAGTCTTGGTTTAAACTACATTAATCAAATCTATACATTTGACGTAACTAAGTGCTTAGAGAAATAGCTATATAAAAATTAAAGCTCATGTAAGACAATGAAGTAATTTGTTCCACCTGTTTGAACTGAATATTCAATTAAATTAAATATGTACTGGATAGAAAAGGGTTCAATATCCATTTTTGGTAATGGCTGATTTCGTAATTTCTAGTACAGCATACAAAGTACATTCTAGAATTTTGATTAAATTATACGCATACTGACATGACATGGGCACTCTACCAGATGTAGAGAGTTTTGATTACATTGAAGTGGTTCGAGGACGTAACTCAACATTGGACCTTTTTCTACCAATGTGTACAGAAAAAAAACTTTAAGCATATACTGTCATGCTAAAACCCTTTTCCAATTTGCGATATAAATTACGACTTAACATTATAATCACCCTGATTGCATATCAATAGCCATCATTATTTTTAAAATACACACCAGGGTTTAAAAAATTCATTTTAAATAACAGGTCAAGTAAAACATATTCTCGATAATTGGAAGACTAGAGTGGTAAAAGATACAAATACCAAAAAAAATTCAAACACCATTTTTCATGTTTAAGTGTAAAATAAGCAATGCTTTATGTGGTAAATGTGAAAGGTACATGGTAATCAAAAACGTTTTTCACAATTCCCCAACATATTTACTTTTGGCACTTACTACGTATATATACCATTATTAGTCCTATTTTTACTAAGAAAAGAAAAATTAAATGTCATGATCTCAAGTAGTATCAACTCACTTTTTGTTTGTTTCTGAAATATGTATTTGAATCAAATATTAATTTGTCAATATTTACAAAAAGTCTAAATACTTTAAATCAAAAATTTAACTTTTTCATTTTTAATAGAACGGAATTAATTGAATAGACTAAAAAACTGAAATAATTGATTAAAAATATATTAATCAAATGCGTTTTCCCAAAAAAATTTATTTTTGATTTCATACAAACTACAAATGGAAAAGTTTTCAAATCTCATGAATTGAGACAGGAAAAAATAGTTACAATTACTATCTGTATCAGACCATATGAAACAGTAAGATAATACATACCATTACTGAAAATGATAAAGAAATAAGTAATTTTTCGTCAATGAAACATTCAAGTCAAAGGTATTTTTTACAAAATATACAAATATTTTCCTGTCTTATTTTATGAAAAGAAAAACAATACTAACAATAACTTGGAAAAACAATTTCTTATTTCAATTTTCAAAAGTGTGTGTACCAATTGTATTCAATAAACTGTGTGCTAAAAAATATACATAAACAATTATCTTTTTTGAACATGTATGTATACATACATTCAAACACAGTACTCTGAAAATAAAACGAGAAAAAATTCTGAAAATGAGAAACCTTCCAATAGAATTCATACATGAGTGCCAATCAGTAATACAGCATGTCTAAACAGTCAGTCTTGGATAAAATAAGGATGAGCCTAGAAACTAGTCTACATATTAAAATTTTGAAAAGAAAAAAAAAAAATCTTTAAATGACAAAATTGAGCAAAAATTGCTAAGTAAGCCTCAATTATGTACATTAATCCTTAAAATCCCGAAAGTAAATCCAAACAAAAACAGAACACTTACATAAAGAAACTTAGAGAGAAAGAAATGGATGAATAGTATAAACAAGGTAAGTTGAGTTCAGAAATTTTCACGACACATCAGAAAATAAAAATGTATATTTCAAGAACACTGGACAAAAAAATAGCTAATTTACACCAAATATCACCCAAAAACGTAAATTTGGGAAAAAATGGTACCTAAAGATATCCAATGAACAAATTAAAAATTTTTTAAAAGAAACAATATTTTTGTAGGACGAAATATTAACTTCGAAAAAAAGGCAAATGTCTAAACAATTTGAGAGACCAACTATCACCTATGAGCATAAATTGGAAATAAAATTGTACCTTAAGATATCCCATGAACAAAATTAAAATCTATATAGTAGAAATATTATTTCCACAGGACAAAATATTAACAATTTGAAAAACAAGTCATAAATATTACGTAAATAAAACGTTCTGGATGGAATATTGAAGTAAAAAATTTTTTTTTTCAAAGCACAACTAGGTAAATAGAATAAAACTAGACTGGTGGGAAATTTTTTAAGCATTTTTATAACTCATCTCAAGTCAAAATATTATCATTGATAAGTTAAAACGTGAATTCAATCCATTTGAAAGGGAATAGTTTGTACTTCATATGCATAATGCAATTGTTCTCCAAATCTTTTCTCGAGATCGAACTTTACAGAAGTTGAAGGCAATGCTTTCTATGAAATGTACACAATTAGAATAACCATCCTTTGCACCACTGTTGTAGGGAAACCAAACACAAAGCACATTACATATAACATGTTTCTACGCTTTTAAGGGAATCAAATGGTTCAATCAGATGCAACATAAAAAGAACATTTCAAAACATAGCTTCAGAACGTGCAACCATAACATAAGAAATACAACAGTATAATACTCACAAAAGAAACAGGTAAGGGAGCGAATAAACTAATAATTTTGCTACAATTTTTCACGAGTGCAACTTAAGATTTATCAATATACCTCTCAATTTCACTCTGAATGGGTATAACAATCAACACAGCATATAAATAGATAAATACTACGAAGCTCGCCTTAGAGGCAAGCCTGTATTTTCCACTACTACTGAAGCACAAAAAACACCGTTCTTTGAAAATAATATTCAAAAGTCAATTAAAAATAAAAATGTTTTTAGATGAATTTACGTAGCGTATCGCTTGGTCCACAAGCGGGCGATACGGTCGTGTTCTTCCCTGTGTTGAAGATACTGGGTAGCGATGCTACCTACTAAAGGATCAGCTGGATTGCTGTCGGTCAACAAGGAGCAAATAGATAACAGTACTTTGGATATGGTCAGCGCAGGACTCCAATTGTCCTTCAATATGTCCAGGCAGATGACACCTTGGCTATTGATATTACAGTGGTAAATCCTAGTGCGGAATGTAACTTTTGGAGGCTTGAAAGGATATTCTGGCGAGAAGTGAATATCTAGGAAAAAGACACCTCCTTCATACGCGGATCCTGGTGGGCCTAAAATGGTTGACACCCATTCATATAAATTATCCCCTTTCGGGCCAGCACTGCAATTCGGAGGTGGATCGAGTGTAATTTCGGCCAATTCCTTCTGAATCCTTTTCATGCTAGTATTCAGGGCCTTCGACATCTTGGGAGTCGACTTCTGCTCTTTGCCATCTTTATCGCGATCGGAGTTTGATGACGCAGACCCACTCAAGCGACTTCTCGACGAACTGGGTCCGGAATTGTTCGAGGACGCCATCTTAGACTCGATGATAGCTTCGTCGATTGAAGTGCACAGGGAATCAAATAATGTGAAATAATAGCCAGGTATTCCAAAATTCTGGTAATGAAGAACACTAGGTTAGTCAACTTCTTTGTTTGGAGAAAACTAGGAATTGCAAGTTGAAGTCGAAGTGTGAAAGAGCATTGCGGTTGCCGTTAAGACTAACAGACGTAGTGAAACGGGTCACGGATAAACTACAGGGGCTCGTCTCTAGCATGAAGTTCAATGCGACGAATGCCTTCATCTCCGATAGATGGCGCTCTAAGTCCAATGTCTAAATTCAAGGAGATGCGAAAGTTTCATGTGGGAATTGATTTGGGTGTCACCAATTCGGAAGGTCGAGAGTCCGGCGATTTTGACAAACATTTCGGTATTTTTGATGAAAGTTCAATTTACATCTAATTGGATCACACAAGAGGCTTCTATTGCCACAAATTTTTAATTGATTACTTATGTAACGGTATCAAGAATATAATTGGTATCGGAATATAAAGGTTTTATCAGGATGACGTGTGTTTTGCTTTTAAATATCCACACAAAAAAACCGTAATAAAATGTTTTTCGCACAAATTTCATATTCATTCATTATGATTATTTTTCCCGGGAGGGAAGGGGGGGGGGTATGGGAATATTCTTTATGAAAGAAATTATTATACTTTGTAAAATTTACGGTACTCCTAAAGTTTTGACCCTCTTTATGTATGCAACAGCTTTACAAGTGAGTCTTATAAACTTACTTCAAACTATATATTCCTTTGGTTTATATAGTAACTGCTTAACATTTTGTTTTCTATTAATTTGCAAGGAATTTTTTTCAGATATTTTCTAAATACAAAAACAAGTGTATAAATAAAACTCGAAGTGGGACATTGAAAATAAAACATAACAGATGTGTTCTTTATTTAAAAAATGTGTTCATAATTTCTCTTAAAATTTTGCACTTTTCTCTTTTAAAACATTTTTTTTTTAGTTAAAGGATATTTTTTATGTTAAAGATACTTTTATACTCGGATTACCTTTTTTGAAATTTTGGACATCCTTTTCATTTTTTGTGTTGGCTCTTCCTTTCTTTTTAGTCCCGAGAACATTTTTGTTCACAAAATTTTACTGTGAATTATGTTTAAAAGTTTCAAGTTATTAAATAAATCATTTAAAAAAATGTTATAAAATCAGTTTAAGAATTTATTTTTCCTATTTCAAGAGCATTACTATTCAAGGTCAGTCACGGGAAATTGTTTTAAATTTGGGTGATTTTTGTTTAATCTTTGTCATAATACAAGTTACCTTCAGCGCTTAAAATATGATGAAAAATTCACAAAAACTTGTTAGGTTTTGTTAGCCAAACGTATTATAAAACATCTTGAATCAAAATGAATAGAATTATAAAAAATTCTTCCAGAAATGTATCAGTTTTTACTGTCAAATTCTATTAGCATATAACGAGGTATCTCAAACTTTAGAATGTTTTTCTGGAAAAATATATTTTTTTAAAATTTTAGTAGTCAAAAGATTCTTTTGTTGAACTAATTTAACATTATAACATACATTTTAGGCACACAACCTATGCCCTACCCGGATTCGGACCAGGAACCTTACGATCTGGATTCCTCTAGCAAACCGTCAACTTGACCGACCGATCGACCTTTGTCATCAAAACAAAAACAACTTTTTAAAACAATTAATTTTTAAAAACATTTTTTTTTAATTTCTGTACCGAAATAATTCTTTACATTTTTAAATTGTATTTTCATCTCCAATAACATCTTATTGACCTTATTTTCACCATTAAAGGTTTCTGGGATTCTACTTTTAACAATGAAAAGGCGAATGTATCTGAAAACAATCAGTTCAATATGTAATGTTCAGCGTAAATCCGCCAGAGGGCGATACCTTAAAGTTTACTTCCTTTTGGCGATTCAAACGCATAACACAAATGCTCATGCTCATGTATCGTCAACAAGCAAGACGCAAGCGCGTCTGTATATCCTGAGTCAAAAGGAATTCGTTTGTTAGTTAAATATTGTTTCTGTCATGCACACACATCACAGCGTCAGCCTGAGCTCATTTCACAACGACAGAAACACAATCAATAGGATGATTCCGATTGTTATCCAAAGGGGTAACAAGTTCAGCTTAAGGGAATCAGAGTTATTGCTTCAAGAGTTAGGGTCTCCAAAATTACTGTATTTGGAATTGGTTCATTTGACCGGTGACAGGACAACAGTTCATAAACGCTGAAAACAAAAAGCTTGAAACAACAAATAATGTATCACAGAGATATCTTCAGGGACAAGACAGAAAAGTGTTCTTGGGGCAGAAACGACCTGGCTGGTTTCTCTTGTTTAGAAGCATCACGTTTTCTGTTTTTGATGAAATTATCACAAATTGCAGGCAGCGTAGGTTCAATTCCTGTTTGCATTCCCCCAGGGTGTATTTCTCTCTTTTGAGTCAGTAAAAATTTGTGTGTATGTCTATACAACAGTACAAAGTCCCAGATCCGGAACTCCAAAATTTGGACGTTTTGCTAACCGGCGAATTTTTTGTTTTTCTCACTTTATTACATCTTTCCGACATTTTTAAAGAACGAGGACTTAAACCTTGACCTAATTGATGAAACTACGTAAAATAACGGACATGTTTAGAGTAAATGCTACACAGAAAAATGAGATTTGCGAGTAAAATTTGTTGCATTATATAAAAAAGTTTTTTTTCCTTTTTTTAAAATACTCCCATTTATATATCTGCTAGTTTACTATTGCAAACGCAAAATTCGCGCTCGAAGTTGATTAAGGTTTGTTTTGATAAAAAAATGCAAATAATCCGAATTCTGGAGGATTGCAAATTTTGGACTTTGTACTGTACGTCTTGTATCTGGTGCAGCATGGCTAAAAATGTCCTTGCGCCATAAAACCCAACAACGATTTGTGGTTCAAATAATAACTTGCACAAAGGATGAATCAAGAAATTCCCTATCCCGCACTTCGAAATGTGACCCCTTGCTTTGTAAATTTTAGGACCCTAGCTCTAAGATAACGAGAGCTTAGGCGTTGTGACAAAAAGCTCCATTCGATTTTTTGCCTCTGCCATCTCCATCATTCGTAATATGGTAACTCCAGTAAATGGGGGAAAGAGAAAAAAAAAGAGTGAGTTGCAGTACATCCCATTTCCAGCTGTCACCCACATGGGGGGACGACCAGCCACCGGAAGTTTAGCCTTCACCGGAAACATCTCTTGCATATTACGATGACGCAATGTATTCATTCATTAGTTAATGCGTAATCCACTCATAGGGAAGTCCACCAAGTGTGCGACAGCACTTTTATGTTTCGATGCGAGGTTTGCTGTTTGGTTAAAAACATAAATAGGAAGGACGTGCAATTAAAAAAAAAACACTCGTGAAGCGAGCCGGTATTAACATGTGAAATATTAATACCTGGAGGCGGCATTTGGAACTCACGTTCTCGTCATTAATGCCTTATTCATTGAGAATTCTGTTTTTAATGGCACATATTCTGCCGTCAAATAGCGAATTATTTGCGTCGTAAATTTCGTTGAAGTGATACTTTTAAGATAAGAGCATGTTCGTGACCGCTTTCCTCGTACAGAGTGAAGCACGGCCTTTTCGGAAACTTGGACGAAAATGGCACATTTTTGACATTACTGCTGCACTAACACTTCAAAAGAAATTATAGTTTCGCCTGCGATATTTTAAAGTGACCGAATACAAGCACAGGAAATGATTTTAATGTTGAATCAATTTATAAATACTTGGCAACATCATAGAAATAGGCCCCGTTCACATCAGGCGAGTAACGAGGCGAGGCTATCAGGGTCTCGCTCTTCAAGGTCCGAAAGATAAATACTTGAATTAGAGGAATAAATAAACATAATTTAACGGCGGGACCTTGCTAGCCTCGCCATACGCGCGTTGAAACGCCTCATTGTGAGCGGGGCCATAGAATTAAACTTCTGTGAAGTACACAGAATACAATGGCAAAGATAAATGTTATAATTTTTCTTCATTTTGCGTATTTGGGGGGGGGGTTGTATTTTTCTGCCAAAAGCGCCTGAAAATCGATAAAACTTATTAGTAGGTCGAGGCGGTTCTCATGGAAACTGCTCCTGAAGATAGTACAAGAGTTACAACATCACCGACAGAATTGACCACACGGATGAAATCAGTTCTTGGAAAAGAATATGACCTCACCCGAAGAGTCTGCGCTATTCGTGATCTCGGACTTGAGCATTTGACTAACGAAAACTGATAAAGCTGTTACACTGGTACAAACTGCTTTCTGGAGGAAGCTATACAATAATTTTTTCTTAATAAGAAATAAAAGTTTCGTAAAAAAGAACTAGAAGCAACTAAACGGAAAATTTAACATTAGAATGAAAAATTAAATGTTTAGTTTCTGTGTATTTATAGGTTCGTAATAAATATGTTAGTCTTCACAACTTAAACTCTATGCATTGAAGCAGAGGACCCATTCGTTTCGATCCATCCCTGTATCTCTTGTAGGAGAAGGATATACATATACATATGTTTCGAAAATATCTGGCTAAATTGTAAAAGGTAGAAGGACCCAAAATAAACATTTTTTGGAAAAGAATGAGTGTCCGGAAATGTCGCGATTAAAGCGCTGTTCACACGAGTCGTTTTCTAACGCGCGTTTGCGAGGTTTTCGAAATCCGCTTTCCGTAAGCATTTTATCCCTCTAATTCAAGTTTCTATCTTTGCGATCGTTGAAGATAGAGTGAAAATTTCAACGGATTTGAAATCTGCTGAAAGCATCAGATCGATACCTTAAATGTGATTTTATTTAAAGAAGTATTTAATTATTTAATAAATAATTATATAATCAAATGATAAATAAGAAATCTATTTTTGAATATTTTAGAAAATTGGAAGTTAGAAAATTTCACACCAGATCGATACTTTAAATGGAATTTTTCTTCGAATACATAATTAATTATTCAACAAATAATTGAATAATCAAATGATAAATAATTAAATAATAAATCTGTTTTTGGTATCGATCTGGTATAGAATTTTACGCTGATTTGAAATCCGTTGAAATTTTCACTCTCTTCAACGATCGCAAAGATAGAAACTTGAACAAGAGGAATAAAAAAACATAATTTAATGCTTACGGAAAGGACCTCGAAAGCCTCGCAAACGTGCGTTAGAAAACGCCTCATGTGAACTAGGGATGCGACATCGATGTCGATATTTTCAAAACATCGATGTTTTTGAAAAAACATCGATGTATTTAACATCGATGTATTGGGGTCGATGTTTTGGTAACATCGATGTTTATACGTGTCGATGTTTTTACGTTGTCGATGTTTTATTTTTAAATGAAAAAAGTACCGTTATACAAATTCAAAAAATAACCAAGTAGCATAATTTTCATAATCAGCAAATTGAACATACTTTTAGACCAAAGTGACCAAGGATGAACGGTCTGAAAAGTAGGGATGCGATGTCGATGTTTTCTAAACATTGATGTTTTAGAAAAAACATCGATGTATTGGAGCCGATGTCGCATCACTAGTTGCTAAACCAGTTTTAAGAACAAGTTTAAATACACTGAATTTTAAAAACATCGATGGTTTGGGGGCGATGTATTATCAACATCGATGTTTTGCTGTCGATGTCGCATCACTAATTGCTAAACCAGTTTTAAGAAATGGGGAAAAAAGCTTAAATACACTAAATTTTAAAAAACATTGATGGTTTGGGAGTCATGTATTATCAACATCGATGTTTTAATTTTGAACATCGATGTTTTGCTGTCGATGTCGCATCACAAGTTGCTAAACCAGTTTTTAGAAATGGGGAAAATGTTAAAAAACACTGAATTTTAAAAACATCGATGTTTTTGGGTCGATGTATTATCAACATCGTTGTTTTAATTTTGAACATCGATGTTTTGCTATCGATGTCGCATCCCTAATGTGAACCGGGCCTAAGTGGCAGAGGGTTTCTGTGGCGTAAGGAGTTATTTCCGCTTCAACATTTCAACGACAGGTCCCGAATTCGTGTAGCAATGCACGCCGTTGAAAATCCAAGCTGGGAACCATGCCTTAAGCCACAGAAACTATGTTATCGACGGACCTAAACAGCGTCCTCTATTACAACGCAGCATTTGTGGACACACATTAATTGACTAAAAAATATTTCACTTTAGGCCCCTCTACCAGTCTTTACAATTTGGCCAAATATTTTCAAAACACCCGGTATACAAAATATTTGACTACAGAGTCGTATAACCGTTTTATCAAGAGACATGGGGCGCTAACTCCTAGGGGCTCGACGAGTCACCACCCCTTTAATTTTGGGCTAGACACGGGTCTCCTCTTTGAATATGATGATAGATATTGCAAATAATTTTTATTCTTGTCCTAAAAACGAACAGACTTTAAATGGCAAAACGTTTTCCTTTTGTCAGTTCATGAGTTTCTTCTCTGAGCTGACGATGTGGGGAGAAAAGTGAATGAACAAAATAAATAGTTCCAAATAAGATGAGGTTTTTTCCTTAAAGCTAAATGTAGATGGCGCTAGTGTTTTTTTAGAAAAACTGTGCTTAATGTTACTTAATTGTAGTTATAAATATACTCGACAACGACAAAAAAAAAATTTTCTGCTGTCAGATTAACGTGATGCGTCTCACTTTCGTTGCTTTCAGTCAATTGCTTTTTGTTTTGCCTCCCCCCCCCCTGGACCGAATTAAAATTAAAATTTTCAGTAAATCATTTTAAACACCTAATATCACATCTCAAACAGCAACAAAAAAAAGTCCTGAAATTACAGTTGAGAGCCCTCAGAAATGAAATCTACGCCACTGCTTATAATAAAACCATTTCGTCACAAGAGCGTTGTCCCACTTTCGACAATCTAACACCACAAATAAGCGACAGAACGAACAAGAGTAAAACTGCTCCGAGGTACTAGCGACTTTCAGGTTATCCGAGGCAGTCTCAGTTCACATTACCTCTGATAACCAAGGTTCTACTGTATTTCAAACGCAACAGCGCAACGCAATTTCTTCGACAGTTAAGCACCACAAACAAACGGCGGAACAAATGAAAGAGTTGAATTGTTTAGCTTTTTAAGTAAACCAATTTCAAGTCATTCGCAGTGGTCTCATCATTACTTCGGATAATCAAGGTTCTATTATATTCAATACTAAACAGCGTGGCTCCTTTACAGTTGGGCACCACTAACAAACGTCGGAACAAACGGTTGTTTGTGTTGGGGTTAAATGACGCAAGGATCATATTCGGCCATGTTGAGGCAGACACAAGACATACAATATAAAGTAATACACATATACACTACCCTACAATAATGGACAGGACAGCAAGATGTGATAATATAAGGGAAATAATACAATAAGGGGATGGTCCTCCACGTGCTGCAATTACACTAGCAACCCTTCTGGGCATACTTTCAACAAGATTTTGATACACAGCTATGGGCATTTGTGTCCATTCCTGCTGCAAGAATGTCGTGAGTTTAGCTGTAGATTTCGAACGTGGTTCCCTGGTCCGTAAGCGTCGCTCTAACGGGGCCCACAAATGTTCTATGGGGTATAGGTCGGGACTCTGAGCAGGCCAGGAAAGACGTTTTACATCCGTATCTTGATACCACTGCTTGACAGAGGCTGCCACAGGACATGGAGCGTTGTCGTCGTGAAAGTAAGATTCGTCCATTCCATAAAATTTCCAGAGCGTAGAAAGAACCTGATTGTCCAAAATGTTTATGTAGGCGTCGGCGTTCAATTGACCAGAAACAACATGCAAAGGTCCCAGGAAATACCACGAAAAACACCCCCAAACAAGTAGTCGGATTCTCTGCAAATCCGCTGGCGTCCGGTCCATTATTGTAGGGTAGTGTACACATACATGTACAATGAGAATTTTGCTGACAGAAGAGAGAAAAACACCCAGGTAGGAATGCATCTGATAGGATTCGAATCTGCCTCGCTAACAACTCGAAGGTGACGGAATAAACGGAAAAGTTGAGCTGCTTTGACGGACAAGCGACTTTCTGTTCATCTGAGTCAGTCTCGATCTGCATTGCCTCGGAAGGTAGGTAGATAGTTTATTAATATCACACTGGAACAACACAACGGGCTATTGACCCGGATCAACACCGAAGGGAACGACTAAGGACGACTCGTAATTTCGAACCCCGGTCAGATGGCGAGGTCAACACCTGAACTGGCACTAAATTCTGCAAACTTCCACACAACGAGAAAGTGAGAACATTTGAGGCCCCGACAGATTAAATGTGCACCACCCCTCGCTTACACGATGGTCTTGGGTTAGACCTAGTTCCGAACTCTCAACCCCCCGGCTGCTAATCCGTTATACTTCTTTCTGTGCTACCTCGGCTGAATAACCACAGATAAGCAAGATTCTACTGTATTGCATATCCAACAGCATGTCCCCTTTCACACTTACACGCACCACAAGCAGATATGATAATCAAGATTCTATTGCATTTCCTTTCTAACAGCGTGGACCCTTCTTTGGCCTTTAAGTACCACAAACACATCAGATAATCAAGGTTCCTCTGCATACCCAACAGCGTGGCCTCTTTGACTATTAAGCACCATAAATGAACAAACAGATGAATTGAACTGCTTTGCGGAACAAGCTACTTTGAGTGACAACACTGCGGGCCACGTGTTTCTTCGCCGTTCACCCATCGGTTCCGAAAATATCGAGTGACACACCCCCGCATTTAGGGCGACAGGGAATTCTGGCCTTTCCCCGCTTGCCCGAAGATGACGGATCGTCATTAGAAGGGGGCGGGGGTGGCATGCCATGTGTCGCCTCTGAATCACCGCCCGAAACGTCGATGAAGAAATAACGGGCGGCCATTTTTTCCCTCTCCGGAAACAATAATAAGCGGGGCCCAACACATCCGCACCGGCCCCCAAAGCGGAGCAATTATGCGTTTTTGAGAGAAAAACGACGCCAGGGGCGTATCACGGAACAGTCACGTCGACTAACGACCCCCTTATTAAAAACAACCCGCCTGTTTTAATTGTTCGCGTCGCAGAAAGGTGGGGTGATTGCCCTTCAAAAGTTGGATGTTTGTTAAATTTTCTTTTTCCGATGGTAATTCAAAGGCAGGGTTTCCCCAACCAATATCTTTGTTGAACCATTTCCCATGAGAAATCTTGACTTTAGTCAAGTCTTTCTCTCAGAACTAACAGCCATCGATGAAAGATTAACCTTCCAAGTTCTTTCGACGATATATCTCGTCCATCATGATGTTACGAATTTTGATAGACATAAAATACAAGTACATTGACAAGACATAAAATACAAGTACATTGACAAGACATAAAATACAAGTACATTGACAAGACATAAAATATAAAGTAATACACATATACACTACCTTACAATAATGGACCGGACAGCAAGATGTGATGGTATAAGGGAAAGAATACATGCTTTAATAGAGGGATGGTCCCCCACGTGCTGCAATTACACTAGTAACCCTTCTGGGCATACTTTTAACAAGATTTTGATACACAGCTATGGATATTTGAGTCCATTTCTGCTGCAAGAATACATTGTTGGGCAATATCTTGCTGGCGAGGTACATCTTCATCGAGATACTATCGATTTCTTTTTGATGACAAGATCGAAATCTGATTTTTTTTTTGCTCTAATACCGAGATATCTCGTTCATTAAGATCGAAATATGATTAGTTATTTGCTCCAATACCGAGATATCTCGTCCATTAAGATCGAAATATGATTAGTTTTTTGCTCTAATACCGAGATATCTCGTCCATTAAGATCGAAATATTATTAGTTTTTTGCTCCAATACCGAGATATCTCGTCCATTAAGATCGAAATATGATTAGTTTTTTGCTTTAATAGAGATATCTCGTCCATTAAGACCGAAATATGATTATTTTTTTGCTCTAATACCGAGATATCTCGTCCATTAAGATCGAAATTTGATTATTTTTTTGCTCTAATACCGAGATATCTCGTCCATTAAGATCTGGTCTGATTTCTTCTAATGACGATATACCTCGTCAAGACAAACCTTCAGAAGGATTAAGCAACATAAATGTTCTTTATTGTATTTATAATGAGCCCTTCAGCCATGTACCAGAATCCTCAGAACATTATTTCTTTAAGGACTTGTTAGACTCGGCCGATCAGGCGAATAGTCCAGAAGGAAAAGTAACAATAACACAGCAATGGTTCCCAAACATTTCCAATCAAGGACCCAATAAAAATTAAAAACCTTCGCGGATATCTTGAGATTATAAAAATAACATGGTACATGAGGATCTGCTTGAGACCATGGTGATTCTTATTTTTCACCTTTATATCGGGAGAAAAGCATTTAGATCAATATTAATAGATTATAAAATGCTCAGCAACTTCGTTCTGAAATTGACAAAAAAACTAATCCGAAATAAGAAATAATCTTCAACTATTATGCACTCTTACTAATTAAAATAAAAAGGATCTGAACTTGTAAAATAATAATATCAAGGACCTTAAAATATATACATATATCATAATATGAACAATGGAACTGCTTTTTAGCAACAAGTTCAGCAACCTTTGGATGAACGCATGATATTTTCCGTATTAAGTCTTCTTAACTTCACAACTTTGCCGACCAACCGGTATAGTGGTTAAGGTGTTAGCCTCTAGATAGGAAGGTCCCCGGTTCGAATCCGGGTTCGGGCATGGATGTTTGTAAGCGTATACCAGCTCAGGTGTTGCTTCGTCATCTGAACATGGTTCAAAATTACGAAAGTAATTGTTAGGGGCAATGATGGCCCTCCCACTGGGTGCTCCTTCACAAGTGGTCATCACTTCCGGCCTTGTAGTGGCCAATGACTTCGGTCAAAATGTGCCCGCCATTAGAAAAAAAAAAAAAAAAAAAAAAAACTTCACAACTTTTAAGTCTATTCCAAATCAGTAAATATAAGTCTTTGCAGAACAATTTTTCCTTAATTTTATCAAAATTTGGCCGATATTTTTTAAATCATAAATTACGATGCTCTGCAGTGCAGAGCGTGCTCCTTGCCACACCTATTTTTTTCTCGAGCGACGGAACAACCTCCCTACTTCACCCCAAATTCCCACAAACACTTTATAAATAACATAATATCTTCTATGTCAATGAGAAAATATCTAACTTCAAAAGTTGGCGACAGAATTTCAAATTCTGAAAGAATGCCTAGGTTTTAAATAAAGTAAGTTAATCTTGATGTTTTATTACAAATATGTAATACATATTAAGCCGATAATTGTGCTTTACGTCTGTTTTTGATTTTACAATAGTTTTCAAAATTCGGACAAAATATCTGCAAAACAATTACAATTGCTTGGAGTTGTGTTGCAGAACACTGAATATAATTCTGCGCCTGGGGCCGTAACTCCATAGAATGTCTTAGTCGTTGGAGGATATTTAGAGACAAAACAGGAGCTGACATTTTAGACAAACTTAAGACGTGCTCCAAAAGATATTCATATCCAATGGATACCATCTCATGTAAACATAACATGTAATGAAATTGCAGGTAGACTGTCTAAGGATTCCACGACCGAGATTTCTCGCAGATTTTACCCATCTATTAAGGCCCAGTGCACACATCCAGTTTTTCAACGTGCGGCGCCGCTGCCGCAACGCAAGTACGTCCAACTTGCGTGCAATTTATTCCGCAGTTCCCCACGGCGCCGCACATACGTCTCCGTTCTGAAGCACCTTGTTTTCATAAATAAATGGAATATACATAATAATTAACAAATGGTTGTGTCTAGTAACGTCTATTTTGTTTCAAAATATACTTTTTGTACACCAAGTAAGCGAAATAAACATGTTTTCTTCGATAGAATATTCATCGCAAATGGTGCAAAATGAGTGCTTGCACCAGTTCACGGTAATGTGTGCATAGTTGGGCTTCGGTGCCGCACCTTGAAAAACCGGATGTGTGCACCGGGCCTAAGAGTTCGTCTATTTGATTGATTTACAATTTGATAACTATCTTTAAAACGGTCACAGAAAAAGTAAGAACCAGAACTATTTTATTAGCAGACAATTATGTTTATTTAACTTCGGATCTCTTCAAGCGCTTATTATCTATAATGAGATTTTTCTTTTTGTAGTGGGCAGTTAAAGCAAATATTTAAAAAAAGATTCTCATCTAAACTCTCTCCATTCCGAAGAACTCTGAAGGAACACCTGAAGTAAAAAAAAAAATTCCGATCATTTCTTTGTATAGAGACAATTGGATGAAGTATAATAATATACCGAAGCAAGTCAGACCATAACCAATATTATTATTTCTAAAATTACAACTACTCCACATTCGTGAGCTTTGTCTGTTCCAAATCTTTTTATTTTCATTCCAGCAGAAAAATGGCGACGAACAATGTTTTATTATCGAAACATAACAATTGCCAGTTCTTCCTTTGAGTGTATTGTCCGAATAAGAAGCAAAGGGAACAATGGCGGCCTTATATAATTCCAGCTTCAGTTCTCCACAGTTCCCGCAGAGCTTTGTTTTTGCCCTCTTAATGCAATATTTGGCTTCTGACTTTCGTCAGCACTTCAGACGAACAATCACAACCTTTCTTGAAAATGTTATAACAAATATTGTTCGGCGACACTAAATCGCGAGAAATGGGCACACACTCGTCATTTTATTCCAACATCAACGGTCAGACGATAAAGTATGCGATAGCTTGGTTTTTGCGTTTTCGGAACGCGTTTTAAAACGTTACGACGTCATTCGCCATTGTGGAAGCACTCGAGATCATTGGACCACTGGAAAATGGATTCACGTTTTCGTAGAATTCCTGGAATGGGAAGCCTGAAACGCGCAAGCACTATTAATAGCACACATTCTTCCAAGTCCGGAAGTGAAAGCTGATATATTAAATGAAAAGAACACATAAAATCTTCGATGGAATAAAATAGAAGAAAGAATATTGAAAATAAAAATATATAGAAGATAATAGAAATAAAAGAAAATTGGCGATATAGTGGGTACAGTAACCCGTTTGGAGAGCGCTTAGTTGTATGTGATTCTAGCAAATTTGCCAGTGTTAAGTTAGTTTCTTGGAGTTTTTCCTGAGTCACCACGTAAATGTTGGCTTCCAACACTCCAGAAAGTGATAAGGATATTCCGGTGTTTCGAAAACGGTTAACTCAGTTTCAAGTTTTACTTATTCCGGCCTTACCAATTTAACGATACTAACCAGTAGAAGATAGATACTTCCAGATTCAAGTCAAACTGGAAATTTTGATCTTAGGTTAAATGGGTGCACATATCTATTCAAACGAATAAACGCCAGTTAGGACCAGGCACCGAGGCGTTTGCTAGTGATATGATGTGGAATAATTAATGGAAGATGACAGCGGTAATCTCGTGTCTTCAAGTAGACATGTTAATGCTGGCCTGATTTCTCAAAATTTTCAGAAAAGTTATTGGGACATTCCTGTGGTTGGGAAAACAATAAACTCATTTGTTTTCTTCGTCATTTAACCAATTTGGCGACACTAATCATATATGGTTGATGCAAAATTAATCTGATGGAGAATTTGGTTAGGTACATTCTTGAGACACATCTATTCAAACGAGTAAATCCCAATAGGGATTAGGTATCATGACATGCGTTGATGATATATAATAATAGAATAACTAATTGAATGATGTAATAGAATCCCTTACTGGTGATGGTGGATAGCTAGCATCTTCCAGTCGACTCGTAAATGTTGGCCCGATTCCTCAAATAGAACTAAAAAAAAGTTCTCTTCGGGAACGATTTATCAAGTTCGAATAGAAAAATAATATAGCATCTTTGTACAATTGAAACACACAGTCAAATAACAGTTCTACAAGAACGAAGGAAGGTGTAATTCTATTTACTATGCTTAACTCACTAAGTCTCAAGAAGAAATCTAACCTTTACTCAAAAGAAAATGGATCAATGAAAAAAATTCATCAGAAATTTTGACTTAGTATACACCGGCGATATATTTTCTGGACCTCACTAATGGACTGGTGAAACCAATTAAATTAGGTCGATGCCAATTTGTAGGCATTAACCTGGAGGAATATATGGTTAGGTTAGGTGCATTCAAGGCATGTCTAAAATACCAATAATGGGTATAAAATAAAATTACAGAGGTGTGACAAAGTGTTCGATTAGGCGGACAGCTTGATCAAATACGAACTGAAAGAATACACTGGGGGAGGGGGGGGGGCGACTCCATTAAAATATTTATATATTTTTATTATTTTATTCTTTTTAGATGCTCATGCAAATAACATAAGAGGAATTGGAATTAATTGCTTAATTTTATGTTTTTTATCATTCTATCGAGTTTTAATAGCATTCTTATGTTTACGTAAATTAAGTAAGATAAATTGTAATTGATAGACTAGTTTCATTAGTTCTTTATTATCTTCTTTAGGCTTCTCTATTTAATAAATTATTCTCTTTGATGTTCCCGTAAATAAAACAATGAAAGAAATCGGAGTCAATAAGTCAAAGAGAGCATATTAGAGCAATAGCAGTAAAACTCTATAATTTGGCACACAACACACATCGACAGATGGCATGACCTTCGATTTTTTTTTTATAAGGCGTCTCACTTTCTCCCCAAGAGGTATTAGCAAAATTATCACCATAATGAGCGGAATCGAAGAAAAGAGCTATTACATCCGACGGAAGATTTAGCACTTGGCAGGCTCAGCAGACAGAGAGCGTGGATCGAAGAATTCGCAACTTATAAAACTTTCATACGAGCCTTCCAGGATAAATGAGGAAGGGACTCGAAGCTGAAGAACGTGGACTCAAAAGATGATGTATGAATTCGAAATGGGGACACTTCTCCCTCGATGTCATAGTCTTTATCCCCACTTTTCGTGACAGCCTTGTGCTCGGGCATATTTGGTGGGCGTTGCGGAATTGCAAAATTGAGATGAAGGACGTGCGGGAAGATGAATCGATGTCGATTTTATCGTCTCGTATCGAAAGAAAGAGTTATAGGCTAGATTAGACATCGCCGATTCTCCTACTTTAACATCCTTTGTGCTGAGACATGGGGAATTCGTGTGAATATAATTTGCAGAAAACAGATAACAGCGTCGTATATTACAGAGTGTCATTTCTGCAGTATGAGACTTCATAAGCAAAACAAAGTTTTGGGTTTTATTCTTAACCCTTTTGGTGGTTGTCTTTGAGAGGAGCCTCGTCATTGACAAAACTGACCATAGCTTGATGAACGATTTATCTCGTCATTGGCAAAACTGACCATAGCTTGATGAACGATTTATCTCGTCATTGGCAAAAATGACCATAGCTTGATGAACGATTTATCTCGTCATTGGCAAAACTGACCATAGCTTGATGAACGATTTATCGCGTCATTGGCAAAACTGACCATAGCTTGATGAAGGAATTATCGCGTCATTGGCAAAAGTGACCATAGCTTGATGAAAGATTTATCTCGTCATTGGCAAAACTGACCATAGCTTGACGAAGGATTTATCTCGTCATTGGCAAAACTTACCATAGCTTGATGAAAGATTTATCTCGTCATTGGTAATACTGTCCATAGCTTGATGAAAGATTTATCTCGTCATTGGTAATACTGACCATAGCTTGATGAAAGATTTATCTCGTCATTGGTAAAACTGACCATAGCTTGATGAACGATTTATCTCGTCATTGGCAAAACTGACCATAGCTTGATGAAGGATTTATCTCGTCATTGGCAAAACTGACCATAGCTTGATGAACGATTTATCTCGTCATTGGCAAAACTGACCATAGCTTGATGAACGATTTATCGCGTCATTGGCAAAACTGACCATAGCTTGATGAAGGATTTATCGCGTCATTGGCAAAAGTGACCATAGCTTGATGAAAGATTTATCTCGTCATTGGCAAAACTGACCATAGCTTGACGAAGGATTTATCTCGTCATTGGTAAAACTTACCATAGCTTGATGAAAGATTTATCTCGTCATTGGTAATACTGACCATAGCTTGATGAAAGATTTATCTCGTCATTGGTAATACTGACCATAGCTTGATGAAAGATTTATCTCGTCATTGGTAAAACTGACCATAGCTTGATGAAAGATTTATCTCGTCATTGGCAAAACTGACCATAGCTTGATGAACGATTTATCGCGTCATTGGCAAAATTGACCATAGCTTGATGAACAATTTATCTCGTCATTGGCAAAACTGACCATAGCTTGATGAAGGATTTATCTCGTCATTGGCAAAACTTACCATAGCTTGATGAAAGATTTATCTCGTCATTGGTAATACTGACCATAGCTTGATGAACGATTTATCTTGTCATTGGAAGAAACGGATCAAATCTTGATGGGGCAAGATGTCACGTCGAAAACACTTGGAGGGTTAAGAATGAAAAATTCATCCATCCAGTTCTAAATTTGAAGCATGAAATTTTTATTCCAAGCATTAAGATTCCGAAAGTTATTTATCGATTTTGGGTAAGTACTTTCTTTCAAGGGATCGCCGTGGCTCAGTGGTTTTACACACTGCGTTAATGACCTACAAATTGTAAGTGGTGCAAGTTTGATTCTCGTTACTTTGAGTGTTTTCTGTATCAATAAGACTTTCCTTGAGTGTTTATGTCCATTTCTACAATCAAATTCGCTGTAGAACACTCCATTGACTTTCTGATGTGTCTAAGTATTGGGCGGACCCCAGTAATGTACGAAACAAATTCCAGTTGAAACAGAAAAGTATCATCTGTCTATTAATCATAGATTTGAAATCGCGAGAATTGTAAAACAAATATCTACAGTCTTGAAAAACCCCAACCCAAGCGCTTTCGTCAAGTCCAAGATTAAAGTTGCCAAAAAAAGTTGATTTTGAAAATGATTTTCATAATTAACATCTGCGTAACCAGTTGTAAACAAACCTAGAAGTGAAAAAACAGACGGGAAAGCGAAGATTTTACTTTCGCTATCCGATTGCTCTCGAATGATATACATCGGGTGTACCTTAAAATGCAATTTTTCGCCTTTTTGGCGTAGAATTGCCGTTGGCCGGGATTAATTCGTTGAAATTTCTATCGACGACGCACTGAAACCGTATTCGAAAAACAAGCCGACATCACGGGCATTTGGAATACGTACAGGAAACACATTCAGCCGCAGAAACTCTACCACCACCAACATTTGGCTCGATTAAAAAAAGGTCTTCATCGATATATGTCTTGAACTTTCTATTCATTTTAATGCCTAATTGTGATTATTTTTAGTAATTCATGCATTTTTAGCAATTTAAATAACAATACATTTTATCGTGAAAGGACGGCAATCCAGGTTCCGCGACCCAGATTTAAGTCGCAGCGTATACGTACTGAAAACCAGTCTTCTAAATTGCACCACATAAATAAGGCTTCGTAAGGAATTCAGAATTCCCAGGCTCCAACTTATTCGTCTCAGTTTTTTCAGATACAAGACTCCGGAGGTTAAGAGAGGATTTGTACCCGAAAAAATATACCGCATTTACGACTCGAGAATTGAGGTTAGGTACAAAATGCTTCTGACTAAGAATGCCACAAATGCGGCTTTTCTCATTGGACGAGGAATATGTCGACAGAACGGGAGAACCAAGCAAAGCTTCCTCGAGTACTCCAAGCACCCATTTTCGCTAAAGCCCCCTCCTTATCACATAATCCCTCAAACGACCCAAAATCCATTTTTTACAGGGGGGTGGGACTGGAGAAATCAATGCTTTTTTCGAAACACTGTGACATCCTAGACCCCCCATAGGGGATTATGCAACGAAAAGGAATGGGTGCAGGTCTCCTATCGCGTTTAATATCCCAAGTGGGGATTTATGTATGAAGTGGCGGATTTTGCTATGCCCTGTCTAATCGGCTGTAAGGGCAGCTGGATTGGCCGGCCTAGACTATATAGATATATTATATCTACATGGGGGGACACGGGGGCGTGAAAAGGGACTATAGTAACTTTTACAGAGTTTCCTTCCCTCTCAGTTACGGTTGCGACAATAGAAACACTTTAGGCACGGATACTGCATTGTCATAGAACGCTGAGAACCCCCTTTCTATATAGAGGGGCGTTCTATGAGTGAAGGGGACGTAAGCAAATATTGCTCCAGCTGCAAACGAAGATAAAATTGGGAATGGAAGATTAAAACGTGGAACCGAGTACCAGAAATTTTGAGTATATTGGTGGGAAATAGATAGGGGGAGCAGGTTAACTTTCAAGGGAGTTGGAACACAATTTTCAAAAAATGTCGTATTTGAGATTTGAATTGTCTATTTTATGCTCCTTTCATTTTTTCCCAACTCTTTTTAGAAGTTTGGGGAAATGTAAATAAAGTTAATAATTAACTGAAAAATTTCGAATTCCAAACTATACTGTCTGAAAATGAACATTTTCTCGCTTCGCGGTACGTTTCAACATCAACATGTTCTAAAAGCATCATAGATTATGCTCAGGTGATCGTTTTGTTTACAGAGTAATTTCTACTGTGTTACAATACTTTTAGAAAAAAAAAGCAGACGGATGAGATTTTCTAGTTATTTCGCATAATTTTTTTAATGGTATGCAGCGTAGCACAACAATATACAAGTAAAGGCCGATTGAGTACACAAAAAAATTCAAATTGGTATTTTTGCAAGGTATTAAATTGGTATTTTTATATACTATCAACTATACCTGTGTCAGCAACAGCGCTTACAAATAGGATCTACTGGTTGGTATACAAACGCTATGACCAGTAAACTAAGTAACTGTCCAGACAAGTATAAGGAAATATGGCAAATTAACATTGCGTGTATTGGAACCTGGAACTCACTTTAACCCTCTGAGTACCATAAAATTTGTGAGTAGTGTGCAATTGTTTTTACTCCAGAACACAATCAATGACTAAATAACCACACCTATTGGTTGAAAGAATACGTGTTTTTTCATCCAATAATTACAAGTGTAGTAACTTAAAGTGTACAATAACTACAGGTGTAACAATAAGTTTCAACCAAATAACTACAAGTGTAGTAATGTGCCAAACCTTTGGAAGCACTTGTCGGCTTTCTTTAAAATATCACTTTTAGGAGAGGTTCTATATATATATATATATATATATATATATATTGTCCTTGAATTATAAAACAATCATTTGGAAAGATATACTATTGATGATCCTTTCCTTAGAACAGAATCTTTTGGAATGATTTTGTTGATCATTTCCTTAGAAAATAATCATATGAGAATATTTATTGGTCAAGAAGATAAAAAGGTAATCAGAAGTCATGCAGAGCAGACTGCAGGTTGTAAAAGGGAATTATGCGAGTGAACTTTTCAGGGGTTAAAGGTTTGATTTGTAACTCTACGGTCATTTTCAAGCTACATGAGGTCTAACTCTAACAACTTAAGAACAATACAAAGAGAATCCGATCCCATTAACTACATTCTTAATGACAGCTGGACGATATCAAATTGACATGCTTGTTGTTTAATATACTTCTCCCGCACAGACAAAGCACCAGGTGTCTCACGACAGCAGAGCAGATGTGACTTTCACCTACACTGGAACTTTCCAGATGACAAAGACAACTTCTCTACATTGTTTCTCTAGGATGCGTAACGAAGTTTAAAACTGCCAGCCTAATCCTAGAAAGAATTCAAAATAAAGCTTACAGCTGCGTGTGTCAAATGCAAAAGCTTGCTGATATAAGGTTTCATATCTGATCCAGTTATGCTTTAAAGGCACAGATGCTGCTTCCCTACAGACGGTGTGGATTTCCTAACAGGCATATATAAAGTTACTTGAACTATTTCGGACAGTAATGCGAGATGTATGAGAATATATGGGCACACGGCCGGTAGAGGAGAGGATGATTATTAATGACGCAGTAATCATTATCCCTATCACATAACCTTTGAGCTATGAATATAGCGGCAAAGTAGTAATTAACTATACGATTATCATTTATAATGATATGCCGTTGTGTTGCTTCACAGTGAGGCGTAAATTCAACTAACAACCTTTGAACCTTGTAATGATACGATGCAGGTGTCATGTAACCAATATTTCCAACTACAAATTCTGTTGGTTGTACAGAACGATGTCTCGAAAAGACGATTATTTGTTTTCAAAGGTTTCTCTGGGAAATCATTACTCACAAGAGTCAAATTTCTGTGTCAGGGTATGTTTATATCCTAAGTAGAGATTATTTTATGGCGCGATCCAAGAGAAAGGCAAATTGTGCCAAATGCAAGAACAACTAATGGAATTAATTAAAAAGCACTGTAAAGATAAAAAATATCAGTAAAAGACTTAAATATAAAGATACATACAAACTAGAAAATGAGAGGGATTTTCAGTGCAAACAAAAAAACCTGACGTAATGCTAAGATTTTAATTCCACCACCCAAATGCTATCGTATGATACATCTCGGGGCTCCTTTAAAATATGCTTTAATGCTGTTTTTGCGACATCTGGTCCTAAATTTAATTGACGTTGACTAATCAACTATCATATATCAATTCAGAGTAAGTACAGTACTTCAATCTGTGATTCATCTAATCTTATTTATTTATAATTAAAAATATGAATTTAAATATATTTTTTAAATAATGAAGTGATTTCAAGTCATTTTTTATCAATTATTCTTACAACTTTCAATTTCTTTCTTATAATTTTTTTATTTAATTCGAATTGTTTCACTGCTATCCCAATAACATTAATCGATGATTGTTGATACTTTTAATAACAGTGATAAATGACATTTTGCAATAACTGTTATTTAAACTGCTGTCAACTGCCCATTTGTATTTCCAAAGTAGTGAAACCCCGATTTAACGTAACCCGCATTTAACGATTTCCCGCATATAACGTCCTTTTTCATTGGTCCCAAATAATTTCCTATGCTTTCAATGTTAAAAAATCCCGTATTTAACGTTATCACTTCGAAATATTTCTTGTATTTAGCGTTTTTTCAGCGAGGAGAACTCAAAGCTATTTTCTTCAATTTGCCAGATTTTAAAATAACATGCAGTCCTTACTGAAACTAAAAACATTAAAAAGAAAGAACAATAATTTTAAGAACGAGTCCCACCTCTAGCCGACATGACACATGCATGTCGCAAATTCGCATAAAATTTGGACTGCCTGGGAAATTGATTTGGAGTAAAATTTTCCGCAAATTTCAAATCCGTTAAAATTTTCACTCTATCTTTAACGATCGCGAAGATAGAAAATCTCAAATAGTCCTTTTTGTGTTCGTAATGAACATCTTCGTCAAATGCGTCAATTGCAAATTAGGTATACCAAAAAAACTTATAAACCTCATATCTGTGGAAAATGATGTATGACTAAGCTAGTAAAAGCAAAACGCAAACCAAAATAACAGATTTCTTTAAATAATATACTATTGTAAAGGAAGAAATAAAAGGTACGTCACTTATAAATTACTCTTTATTCCATGCTCAATGTTTTGTTTTTCTCCGACCCCGATTCAACGTTTTCCTGCATATAATGTTATTTCTTTCCGGTCCCTTGAAATACGTTAAATCGGGGTTTCACTGTATTTCCCATTTTCTATCAACTGATACAACCGTTCAATACCGGAGCAAAAACCGGAACAGGAGAGCACAGATAGGAATATCCCAACCCCTCCTGGGTAATGGGAGGATACGATCGAAAATTAAACCGATTTAAATTTTAGCGATTTCCAATTTATCTTCCGCACACAACCAAGAGAGGGCGGGGGGAAAATTCGATACAATGGGCTCTGAATAACACCAGTCATTTTATAAGTGGATTATGGACGCTTCAATAGATTCGGGGTCCGGTAGGTTACTTCGGGGAAACCCAAAGGGGGGCCCCGACCAGCCCTTTTCATGGGAGGCTCGCTTTACAAGTCAAGAGTTCATTTTTCACCGCAAAATACCGCCCGGCCTCTCATTTCCCAGGTGAGAACTTTTTTCCGTGCTATTTTTTTAATTAAATGGAAATGAAATGCGAGGGTATATAGGGGTATGGGATCGGTAATATATGCAGTTCTACGGCATTGTGCTTGTGGGGTTTGGGAGTTTTTATCGCAACCGTTATGGGGGAAATTCATACCACTATTGTAATGATCTGAGGCGTTGTGATGCATAATAATACATGGTTAAATAGTTTTTCCCCCTTATTAAAAACTCATTAAAATGTTAGCTAGTTAGAAACACGTGGTTTTTTGCATTGAATAGAACAGGGCACGACTATTCCCGGGCACCATGTCACCTAAAAAATTTGGTTTGGTGCCTAGATTTTCTGTTTCTGTAAAAAACGTTTATTTTTCTTGAAAAAAAAATAGATTTTTTAGGTCATAAAAGATAAAAAAAATGGAGCAAAATGTCTAATGTAGGTAATAAAAATGTTATTTTTTATTGCCTCAGGTACACTATAAATACTATATTATTTACTGCGCGTGTGTGTAATGAATTCTGCGATATACTCAGCGTTCGAAAAAATATTAATATATAAAAATATTATATGTATTGCAAGAGTCCTGGCTCCTAAAATATTGGTCTGGCTCCTAAATTGAGATGTGAGTGAGAAAAAATGAGAGTTTGTTAAATGGAGCCTCGACTGTACTACAATTTAATAACTGAAGGAAAATGAGACCGGGATAAGTGTCTTACTGGAGCTATCTTCATTCATAGTGCTTTTACAAAGGGAAATCTTTCTCTTCATCAGGTAAAGAAAGACGTTTGAGTGCTGCCTAAAATCGAGTTTGAGTTACCTTCTAGAAGCTAAACAGAAGAGAAGAAGAAAGTTCAAGAAAAAGTTCTAGAAACTGCTAGTAGAATATTAAAAAAAAACATGCAACACATTTGCTAGACAAATTAACTACTTCCCGGCCGAGACAAATACACTTCACACCCTGATAAAAGAGCAGCTTTTTCAGGTGCCTTAATATTACGGTTTATTGAACATCAATATTTACAGTCGTATTAAAGAGTAATATTATAAATATCATAATCAGTTCACTTCAGCGCCCAAGCGACAGTTCCTTCTATACATTTCGCGATTGGACGAATAAAAAACGTTTTTGATTTAAAAGTTTGTTGTTTGTGGTCGCTTCTTCTAAAAAACTTCAAGGTATCAACCAATTGGCTTTATTCATGGAACGTTTTTGTATTGTAGTAGTAGGACGAAAGTATTTAGGTAGCGGTGATAAGCAATTGAGATAAAAGTACAACTAAGATTAGGGAAGAAATGGCGAAAATATTTTCTTGACCTATAGATTAAACCCAACATGCTTCTATGCACACAAATTCCAAAATAAGAAAATTTTTAAATACAAAATTACCTGTTGCTAACTCAAATTTTACAGAAAGCAGTGATTTTAAAAGTCAATTTTTAATAAGTAATAAGTTTAAAGCTGCTTTGAATTAATACAAGCTACTTCAAAGATCACTTTTAAAAGCTTAAATTGGATGTGGACTAAGGAAAACATTTACCATTAGTTCTTATCAAGGAGAAATTCACGGAATAGGAAAACGGAGGGATTTCTGAAATCGCAATAAATCCGTCCGAGGAGCTGTGCACAACAAAGAGAAATCAATCAGAGACTACCCAGAGGTTATTACTTTGGAAAGGATACTCGAAAAAAGGCCTTCACCTCAAATTACTGGAAGGAGAATCGAAGACAAATTACTACATTAGCTGGTCTTACTTATCTCCAAGGAAGGGTCAGTAACAGAGAATACACCAAGGATAAAAGAAGTACATAAAAAATCAGTAACTCCTGGAAAGAGGGAACAAGATAAAAGAAAAAAGATTGTTACATGATCAGAAATACGTTTTCGCTTTAGAAGAGGGCACTAGAATCATTTAACATCTCTTTCGTTTTAAAGGAATAGTCGGAAAGCAGAAAATTACTTTGCACGAGATAAGATTTTTTTGTAACTGCTCCCCTCCACCTTTGGCTCTAGACTTTGTGAACTGCTGTTCTGGAACGAACTTTCTCTTGATGAATTTTCGCAGAACTCTTCTTGAACTCTGGGTTGTCTTTAGAGTTAACGCGATTCGCCTTTTAACGCAAGTACGATATTCTAAAGTACTTTTTCGCTTTGGGCTCTAATTGTTTCAGAGGGATTAATCTCACTCCCTCCTTTCAACGAATGATTATTTCTGGTGCAGCTGAATAGGACTGGATTACCAGAAGCCCGGAAAAGATCGTAGTTTGTGTGCGTTGTCCGGATTCCTCCTATAATTAAAAAATTTCTGCATTTCTAAGAGAAATGAATTCTAATTCAAATACTGCTTGAATCGCTTTTGTTCAACTGTTAACTTTTTACGGCAATTCGCGGAATTGTTCGCATCAAGTCAATTTTTTAAAATTTATTTAAGAGTTATTTTTATTTGCAACACTGTTATTTTTTGTTGGAAACAATGATAAATTCGACCGTTGCAATACAAAATTTATTTATTAATACTCCATCAATAGAACTTATTTGTTCGGACATTCCCTGAAATGTCGAGAATTATAACATAGGAAACTCTTTCATTTTTAGGTCTGGTTCAGTAGCATCCATAGTAAAGGCTAGGTATCGGAGGTCAATACTTGCACCACTGACTGCTCGAACTAGATATCTATCGGGCGATATTACTGTACAGATAGTTTTAAAGGGTCCACGGCAGCTCTCTCTTAATTAAATTTTCCCCAGTGTCAATAGGAGGGACAAAAGAGGAAGATTTCAAGAATTCCAACTAATCAGGCGCATGTTTGGCAAGCCATCGCCGTCCGTTTTGAGTGAATCCACATTGTCCCTTTTTACTGCTCCCATAATTATCCAAATAACGGGTTTATTTTGTGTTAAAATAAGTAATTATTTTAATCATGTTTTGACCATATCGCCGTTTTTGGCACACCGCTCTGACCTCATCACAGTACCCTACCTAGCTTTGACTGAAATTTGAAACTAATAGAATAATCAGTACCTTGGGTCCAACTCCACCAAGCTATCAAGTTATGATTAAATTTCTCACTAATTCTGTAGTTCTTTCGCAATTCAACCAATATTATACAATACATCTACATTAAACGAGAACCTGAAGCATTTGAAGTAATCAGGCTACAGCCAACACCTTTCTTATACGATGTATCTTTAGTATCTGCTTACAGTTTCTTCTTTAGTGTCATTAATGGTTTGTCCGGCAATAATGACTCCAACTCCCTGTTGTTATTAAGCAATTAAATGCTATTCATCTACCCACAGCCTACAAAACGATTCGCGTAATCGGCGAAGAGGAACTTTTTATGCCTACATAGGACGCGCTAAGAGAATCCATTAGTTTTAATCTTAATAGGAATTTAAGACAAGAAACGACAGAGCTACGAAGATTTGTCATCATTATCCGGTCGGTGCATAGCATATTCATGACTTAACTGTACCAGGCACGAATACAGATGATGGTGCAAGAGGAATTAGAAAGAAGCATTCAAGTGTTACCTTCTTCTCCTAATTCGTTTATCTGGATAGCATGATTTTTATGCCTCCATTAAAAATGTAAAATTTGTTCAGAGTAATACCGAGACGAGTTGTTATAGCTCTACTGAAATAAATATAATTTTGTCCTACGAATGTTCCGTTTGAAGCGTACATACCACTCAATTGTTTGATCGAAGGGTTCTATTCATTAATTGTCTGTAAAGACATACTATACATTTATTTCAATTATGACTTTCGTCGTTTTTAATTTATTCGTCATAATACTTCTATGTAATTCATATCGAAACTTAATTCATTTCGATTTTATATACATAATACAAGGGATTTTTACGTCAACATTACAAATAAAACACTGGTTCAAATCGGATCGAGACAAGTTCTATTGCTGTTGTGAAAAAATCTACGTTAATTTTTCCAGCGAATGTTAAGAAAAAAAAGAAAGGGTACACACCACTCAATTGTTTTTTCGGTGTGTTCCTTTCATTAATTAATTGTAAATACCAACTATGTGTATGTATTGTGGCCTTCGTTATTTTTAAGTTGATTGATTGTTATTGATTTTGTGTGATCCATATCGAAACATTATTCATTCCGATTTTACATACATAACTTTTGTTTTCATCTTTTCACATTGAGAGCTTTCATTTCAAAGCAGACGATTGCACTTGCATGGAACGATATGGTTCCAAATCTAAACGTCGCATTTTAATTGATATTCATTTCTAAACCATCGTAGCCAAAACTTTTTAAAAACCAGTTCCATTTCAAACTTGCGAGATTTGAAAGGGGAACTTCCAATCGAAATCTTTTAAAAATTTTACATGGTATTTGATTTCTATTTAATGTTTTAATCATTCACGCTTTTAACACTGCCAATCGTTTTTGAAAATCTCAATCAAAAATTACATACCAAAGTTCAAACCTTTGTTAGAAATTACAAGTGTAGAAATTGAATGAGTAATGAAGCATTCCGAATTTTGTATCAAAAAGTTACGCACAAAAAAAATTAAATCCCAGCAACGAGTTGATGGAGAAAAAACCTCTACAGAATGATGTAATATTCTGAACATTTCTGCCTTGCACGATTCTGAGCAATACTTAAAATATTGAAGCTTAATTACAGAGAACTCGCCCTGGATGGAGGGAAACGTCAAAGGGTCATTAAATTAAATGATCCGTCATTCTTTAAAAGAGCGCCTTTGATGTAAAAATTGATTCACTAAAAAGGTTTTTAGGTGGAAAAATAAAAGACAGAAATACAGAAAGAAATTAAAGAGCAAGAGGGAGGACGTAAAAAAATTGGGTGTAACTCATAATTCGCGCGAACAAAAGAAGTTCTGGAACTGCATTTCACATTGGGAAGAGGACATATTCTTTCCCTCAGGAATCAGAAATAAAAGAACAAGTTACTGGTGCAGCAGAGTTGAAAAGAAAGTAGAACAACGTTAGAGATCTATTTCTCTGGAAATAAAATATTCCCTTGCACGGTAATTAAATTTACATTTGCGGTAAATAAGATAAGGTCGATGTATACGGAAGTACTTTAAAGGACTGTCACGTGGTATTGATTAACCTACAAAACTTTCTGATTATCAAATGAATGGTAAGAGCTGGGTTTATTATAATGTAACAAGAAAAAGCACTAAAAATTGGTCACTAAGGGATTGAAGGATAAATGTTACATTTATGTTCAATTAAATATTTATGAAAATAAGTTATGACACACACACAAAAAAAAATACAAAAAAATTATCTCAGGATAATTCATGATAGATAGCACTTTCGATACAAAAACGAGAAGCATTTTCTGTGAAGTTTATTGCAGGTGGAGATAGCATTTTAACGGCCGACCTGCACGTAATTCAAACCTGGTGTCACCTTCTTTATTTTCCAAATACAATTTCAGCACTACGACAATAAAAATTCTAAAGAAAGAACTCTGAACTGACAAAAAATAAGTTCATTGGTCACCAATAAGATTAAATGCCAACGTTGCCAAAACGACTATAAACTACATTTTAAGGTAATCCCGGAAAGTATCACTTGAGAGGATTTAGAAATCGGATATAAAAGCTTCGAGGTTGGTTTGTTTTCACTTAAAATCACACTTATATTCATGGATTTACTAAGAAAAAAAATTTTTACTGTGAAATCTGTAGCTAAGAATCAAAATTATTCCATTCAGAAAATGTTTTCTTATTGAGATTTAATTTTTTTTTCAAAATCGAATGACATTTACATAGAATTTTGAGCTCAGTATAAGGGAACAACGATACACTCCAGTTTCCCGCTTGTAAACACGTTTATTTCCATTGGAAAGAGATAAGAGAGTTAAGAAATTTTGTTTCTTATCAAGCACCATGCACCAATTAGAATTCAAAGCAAATAAATATCAATTACAGTAAATGGACAACAGAAAGAAATCTGAAGTAAAAATAAAATTACTTGCAGGACGATAATCACATTTATTTATCATCCACAACCTCTTGATCGCGATAACCGTAATCGAAAGAAACACGACAGAAACGTTATTACACGAAAGCAAGTGTTTGACCTGCACGACAATGTCGATTTTCTAATTTAATACCCTTTCCGTGAACAAATAATTTATTCTGTACAAGTTCTATAAAAAAAAAGAACCACACGCAATTGAATATATTAACAAGATAATTACAGGAAAAACGCTAGAACGAGGTATAATGTAATAATTCCATTTCTATGTATATTATACTAAATATGCTGGGATACTCAGGTGTTCGCAGTCCTAAGACCTGTCCGTTACTCGTTTTCGTGAAAAATGTCTTCGTTTTTTCTGCTTTTGAAAGCGCCCTTTAAGATAATAACCTCAAGTGCAAATGTTCTTTTATGTATGAGTTCCGCTTATGCAGCTGAAACGTGAACAAATGCAGTGCTTCCTGTTGGATGTTGCCAAGACAAAAACACTTTAATCAAGGAGCTAACAAAGAGCCACAGTTCAATCCTTTGAAGACAAAGCAAACGACAAATTACCATGCCTTATAAGGCGAGTGGAAGATTAAGAGCTGTCGTAGAATACAGAATGTGACGCCGGTGGGTTGAAATTTTCACTGACAGGGTGAAAAAGTTCGTTGTTATACGCAGCGAAGAGAGACTGAGTATGGTGATTCATTATGTTTTACTTCGATTGGTGTCAGAACTATTTGTTGAAACATATCCGTTGTTACCATCCGTTTGTGGTTCAACACATGTCAACTCGATCTTGCTTCACATTTCCAAGTTCGCAAGATTTTTAACCGCATATTTGATAAATTCTGTAGTTCTGATTGGGATTTTGTACCGTTCACAAAAAAACCTTCGCGCAAAGAGTTGGGACATACAAAATTGTGGCGAATAGGTTAAACTCACATCCGTACTTCAGATGAGGCCCTCCGAATAGATTTTCAACCGGCCGCAGACTAGTTACGGACCTCCAAAATATATTTTTATGAGTTCCGCAGACCAGGTAAGGCTTTAAGGGCAGGTTCAACGCGGCCGCAGACTAGATTTACTCGGTCCGCAAATCAGAAAGGACGAAAAATATTTTTTAATCAGGTTCGCAGAAAATGTTGGAATCACATTGTTAAATACCGAAACAATACATAAACCATAAAATTATTTTCTGTGATAATACTAATTTCCCTTTATATGGAACAGAAGTGAATAAATCACCACATAAATACCTCTATACATCAAAAGATTTCTACTTCCATTTTTATAATTTCAAGGAAAAGTAGCAGAAACTTACCTAAAAGGAGAAGAAAAACACATTAATTCATTATACATTAAAAAAATAAAAGAATAAATTAACTTGTTGCACATTTTTATATAAACATGAATTTTAATAAAACAAATTCGATGAGAAATCCGGATAATTTATGATTTCCTTTCCAGGTGGAATCCAAGAAAAGGACGCAAACTTCGGATTTGTTTGGATGTATGGTAACCCAATTTGACCCCTAGGTTCAATAAGTTTGGGGACCTGATATTTTTTTTAATATATACTCTTTTTCTTCAATACATTACTGACATTTGGTTAAATATTCCAAAAATAGATACCATACGCCAGTGTTTCTCAACAGATGGGCCTTGGTATCAATTATTCCAGGCCGTAAGAGGTTCTCCTGTAATTTGTCATTCATGTTTCCTAAAGACTTGTATGGAAACATGTTTTATTGTAGAAATATTATGACGAGAATAATAGTAGCAAAGGTGTGGAAAGCTGACCCAGATCGAGTAAATAACATCTGCGCAGCAAATGCCAATGACAATTTATCAAGGAAATCTAAAGAAAAATTTTCCACTTAAATTGATGATTGTGTAAGTATCGAAGTCTGTATCAGGTTCTCAAATCAATACCAAATACTGTTTACTGTTACAAACAGTGTGTAAGTGTTTCGGAACCCAAAGTTGCATGATTTTTTTAATGAAAAAGGCCTATAGATTTAAATTTTATTTATAAAATTTATAAATAGAAGACATGAGAACTGCTGGGGAAAAATAAAAGACTGGTTTTGTTGTTATCAAATCTTGCTTTGAAGGTGTTTGAAACGCAACAAATATAAATGTTTGGTGATCAGAATGATGTACGGCAATACAAATCAGTATAAATTCATCAAAATGTTAGCCTTAAGAAACTACAATATGCTACAAGATTTCATAAGTTCAGTGATTGGTAGCTAATTAAACATAATTTTTTATTTGTCAACGTACACACTGTGTATAACTGTACTAATACTCTTTATGATGATGCCATAATAAATATTTAAGTTAGTTTAACATATGAACTTAATGGATGGCTTCAAGTCTGGCTGACGGTTATTTTTGTAAAGTCCTGATGCAGGGGTCTTAAAACACAAATTGTTAAAATAAGGGGCTCTGGAAGTAAGAAAAATGTTTTTCTTTTTAGTTTAGTGTATGAACTTTGAAAAATTGGAAATATCTTAACATTAAATTTGTCGGGACTTGGGCTCTCGTGTCGTCAAAAAGTTCACCAGGCCGCGGTTTCACTAAAGTTGAGAACCTTTACCTCGTACGAAATCAAGAACTGAGGAACAGGATGCAGTTTTATTTAACTATACATGCTGAATGAATAGGAAAATAAATTGTAGCTTTACTTAAAACTAGGTGAGTGAATGGTAGAACAATAAATCCACACCATAAACGTGTGAATGTATCGTCGAAACTAAGTAAAGACAACGTAAAACCATTTCCTCCAAAAATATTCTCGTTGAGCGCTTTGAAGTAGAAAAGTGATTGAATGGCTTCAAGTTGACTGGCTGATGGTTATTTTTGTCCAGCACTAAGACCGGAGGAGTCTTAAAATACAAATTTATAACCGTAGCTGTTAAAATAAGAGGGCTCTTGAAATAGGAAAAATGTTTTATCAGTAGAACTTAGGGAATTTCTTGGCGTAGTCAGAGATAGGTTTATTTTTGCTCTAGCGTTCAGCTGCTCTAGTTTACTATGTCGACTACTAGTTACAGAATATATATTGTTCTTGTTCGGAATTACACTTCTTTCTGTATTGTATTGAAACTAAACAGAAAATCTGGCGATCAAATGAATTTGGGACATGTAATTGGCGATTTCGCATGTAAGTCCAGCGATTCTATTGTTCCATGTCAGGATGTTCCTGATTAGGTTCCATGTTCCTGATTCGGAAAAAATGTGGGCCGGAAGGAACCATTCGAACCCCGATGGACGTGGGTGGGGGTGTCCTTCAAACGGTTATTAGATCTTTTTGAAGGAACGGAGAGAATTTCAGGCAGAGATGAGAAAAACTCTAATTTCATTTTACAGTATCATCTGTTATTGTTAATGTACGATACAGTAATTTGAAACAGTTTCGTTATTAGTGATAGAATATTTATTTTAATATTTCTTATTGACTGCTAGCAATTGATACTAACGGAACATTTTAATAGTTTTAAATTGCTTTAACTACTATTTGTTAATTTTAAAATATTTAATAATTAAATTTTTTATCACATATTTTTATTAATTTTAATTTGTAAACAAATTCAATTAAGATTAAAATTAATCGCTTCACTGCCCAATAGCATTTATCAGCGACTGTTCTTTCATTAATAGTTGATGCTGTTATTTTGAAATAACACTATTATTTAAACTGCTAATTTAATAACAGCCCATCTCTAATTTCGGGGAATAAAAGGAGAACTCGAGAAATGGACAGAGGAAAGAGGGAAGGGAGAGCAATCTTAGTCGGGAGTCGTGTCCACACATAACACTGAAGGTTTATTTTTATTTTTATACCGATTGCGTTGATCTCGGAAATATATAGATAGGTTTGGAATTCAGGGGGGTGCAAGAAGCGCCATCTTTAGTGTATGATAAAAGTAAACCATAACATTCATATTGTATTTGAAAGTTGTAATTAGGTTCCAAAACAGTTGAATGCTATTAAGATCATATTGTGGAAACTTGATCTTAATTTCATTTTTTTTTGCAAAGCATTTCGCCTCAACGAAGAAACTCGCTCGAAAACGTCCATTAATCATTAAAGGTTGTCCACGGAATTGCGTGCTTCCTCAGATATTTTTATGAAAGAGGTATTTTTTATTCGTAGTAATGTTATTTCTTATCTGCAACAATGTTTATATGACTGTTTCAACGTTTTTTATTAATATCCCGTCAACTGAGTTTCATCAGTCCGGACTTTCCCTGAAATGTCAGGAATTATAAACGAGTTCGTCAGGATCAACCCTTTATAGGTCGCGTAACCCGACCTCTGAAGAGAAATCAGAAGTATTCTTCCTGCCTAAAACGAAATGCTACTCGTAGCCGCTGAATATGAATAGACTTTCTTTGTCAAAATAATATACTAAGCCCTCTCAGAAAGTTAAGACGTCAAACTTCCAACAACGCAAACCTATACTTCGACTTAGAACGTTAATACAGGAATGTTATTCATTTCACAGGGTGGATTCACACAGAATGATTTTGGAGTTGCATTTGTACGAGCACCAGTAAACTGTCAACAGACGCGCAGTTACTCGTTCTCCTTTATTGCGGCAAGTTCGGTTAAAAGCAATGTCTTGTCATCTAATAATTTACGACCTTAGCGATCCATACTCATTGTACTTATCATACTTCAGTGGCTCTTTAGTTTTTGTAGGGACTCATAAAAAAACATGTTCCGTTGGGCTAAATTGAGCTTAAGTGTACCTCAACTCTCGGAAAGAGTTTTGAAAACCAGGTGAAAAAAACCAAATTAGCAGTGAAGGATTAATTTGAAGAATACAAAAGTATTCAATGTTTTCGCCATTACTTAATTTGTAAAAAGACACCAAAATAAGAAATCAACGCTTTCAGAAGGCTTGGTCTTCTCTCTAACAATAAGAATTCGTGCATTTTTACTTTTAATTCAAACACTGGCCCCTCAGTTGCCTGGATGGACGAGTATTGATTAGCAACAGGATGATTGCAAGTTCGAATCCAACCAAAGAACGTCGTGCACAAAGCGGGCTGTTGCACGTTAAATCTGTCGTGGGCTTAAATGTCCTCACGTTAACGTGGAGGTTTAGAGAGTGGGGTGCGAGCTCAGGTGCTATCTCGCCATCTGATCGTTTTTCAAAATTAAGTGGTGTTGCCCTTCACGACTTCGGAAGTGGTGTTGTTAAGGATCTTTCTCTTGGGGATTGATCCCGGACAGTCGCCAATATCCCGTTGTGTTGCTCCAGTGTGACGTTAATAAAAATATCGATCTAACGCACTGTGAAAACGAGCCGACCAACCGGTCTGGTGGTAAAGGTGTTAGCCTCTAGATCGGAAGATTCCCAATTCGAATCCGGGTCACTTGGATATTTGTAAGGGTATGGCACAGAGGCGGCTGGTGCACCTTAAATCCGTAGAAGCCGAAAGTCCTCGCATTGGAGTGGCGTGTGGAGAGTAGGGTGCCAGCTCAGGTGTTGCCTCGTCATCTGACCGTGGTTCAAAATTACGAGGTGTCCTCGGATCTTTCACTTAGGTAATTTGGTAATTTTTTTAGTTAACGTCGTACTAGAGCAACACAACGGGCTATTGACGTCGGTCCGGGATCAGTCCCTTAAGGGAAAGATCCGAGGACAACACCTCGTAATTTTGAACCACGGTCAGATGACGAAGCAACACCTGAGCTGGCACCCCACTCTCCAAACTTCCACGCCAACCCAACGTGAGGACTTTCGGCCACGACAGATTTAAGGTGCACCAGCCGCCTCTACACCATACGCTTACAAACATCCATGCCCGGACCCGGATTCGAACCAGGAACCTTCCGATCTAGAGGCTAACACCTTAACCACTATACCGATTGGTCGGCTTTTCCCTTAGGAGATTGAACCCGGAACGTAGTAAATAGCCCGTTGTGTTGCTCTAGTACGACGTTAATTACATTTACCTTACCCCTGCGGAAAATAAAGTACCAAAACCTCCCGGAAAACGATCGTCATCTGACCCAATCATCGAAGTCGTGACACACAGTGGACACCTCGAGCGAGAAGTTTGTCAGTGAAGAAAGATACTTTTATTCTCACAGTGAATAAAAGGATTTATTAAAAAATCTTAACCAATTGAAATCATTGTTTTATTTCAAGAATGCAACAAAAGCATTCAATGATGTCTTTGTATTAACTTAAGTTGCCAAGATATACCAAAATTAAAAAAAAAAAAAAAAAAAACGCTTTCGGGGAGGGTTTGGGATCCTCTCTGACAACGCCATCGTGCTCTTCTTCCTCTTTAAATTCAAACACTGACCTCCCAATGTGTATACGAATGACGTTATGTATCGTATTTCGCCAGTTGTACCAACACAAAGCACTACACACATCTGGAGGAAGAGACCAAAATGGAGCTGTACGCCCAACCAAACACTGCGTGTGCAGACTGGGGATATATCATCCCCAATTCTTTCATAACATAATAATGATAATAATGCACACTACGCACCCACCCCCTTTTTTGTGTTCTTCATTGCCGTGTGTGTCTGAGGGCACCCTTCCCATCGGGGAGGGGGGTGCGAGAAGTCACGAAGTCCAACCACGGGGTGATGTAAACGTGACGGACAGATGTTCCCCCCCCATCTTTTCTTGTATTCATGTGAATAAGGAAAACACGTGGTCCCCCCTTCGGAAAACGTGATTTCTGAGTGTGGGGCATGTGAGTTATTTTTTTTAGCCCGGGCACGCTGGTGTTGCGGTATATAAATGGCTTTTCTGAAAAGTATGCCTAATTCACTTTTGCGGAAAGCACTATACGCAATTACAGATCTAATTTGACAGCGGCTATTATCCTATAAACTTGAGGAGCAATATGCCGTTTCGGCATTTTTTTGCTGTTGTTTTGGTTGCTGGTGTTGTTTCTTTGGGAAACGGGATTTCTACGTCTGAGAAAGCTTTCGGCACGCTTTTTTCATTTCACGTGGGAATTTAAATGTTCAAGGGTATCGGTTTTGAGAGACGTTGGCTTAGAAAGATTTTACTACAGTTTTAAGTAAATAAGTGAAGTGAACATTTTGACAGAGTAATACAGTAAATTGGAACTCGAAATAACACCTCTGTATTTCATGCCTAATTCGCAAAAAAAAAACGCACTTTTAACCATTATCTTTCTCGGATTTCTTATGCTCCAGATACCGATTCCAAAATACTCTGACAAAAATGCAACATATTTCTTTTCATCTATAGAGATGTATATGATTACATACTGTGCAACACACTTGAATAATCATGTAAAAAAGACGAATATGTGAATATTTCTCCTCAGTCAAAAAATATATGGAGCAAACGTTCAGAATAGTACATTGAATTTTGATTAGTGAGGAACTTTTCTCAATTTTAGAAAATGTCTAACAAATATTGTATCACATTTTGTAGAGATCCGATTAGTTTTGTTTACATATTGGTATAAGGCTGAGATAGCTAAATATAATGTAAAAAATTTCAACAAAATAGTATAATTATATCAATTAGTGAATTATACATAGTTTAAAAACATATACAAGGCTTAAAATAAGTTGCATTTTCATAACATCCTCTCCCAAACTATGAAACAAAATACCAGTTAATTTGTTAAGTAGCAGTTGTACTCATTTCTCTTCATATTTTTAAATCTTGTTCGCTATTTTTTCCCAATTGCGATGATTTAGCACATGAAGGAGCAAAATGTCAGAGTTAATCCGCCGAATCACAGACTGTGAAACAAAACAACACAGCAAAAATACACCTTTAAACCACACAAATCACTCAAGTGACAAACTAAAGGTTAGAGAGTATATAAATTGGCTTTCAAAATGCGATCTATATCTATGTGACCTTTTTAAAAGTTAATTAACTGATCTCTACGACTTGACCTTGGCACCAGATCGCTTACGATAATTTGAAGAACTTCGTCTAGCGATCTCAACTTCCAGTTTAAAAATAAAGTCGTTTTTATTCCCTTTCATGTCATCGGAGAAAGTTAAAATTGCCTTCGTAGGGTGCACTGTTTAACATAAAAATACTGTTATTCATCGTAATTTTTGCTTGAAAAATATGTTTCGAGGATTAATTGCAATAATGATAAGTTATAAATTGTTGGACTAGGTCTCGACGATTTTTAGTCTTAAATACAGTTTCAGAAGATATTTTAGTCATAAAACGAAACAGCCCATAAAGACGACTCTTAACCCTATGATGGGTTCACACGCATAATTCCACCTTACAACCTGCAGTCTTCTCTGTATGACTTCTAACCAATTTTGATCTTGATTAATAGAATTTTTGCAAATGAATCTATTCTAAGCAAAGAAACGAGGGAATCTTTATAAGGAATTCTATTCGAAGGAAATTAGGAATATAATCATTCCAAATTATTCTATTCGAAGGAAATTAGGAATATAATCATTCCAAATTATTCTATTCGAAGGAAATTTTAGGAATATAATCATTCCAAATTATTCTATTCGAAGGAAATTAGGAATATAATCATTCCAAATTATTCTATTCGAAATAAATTAGGAATATAATCATTCCAAATTATTCTATTCGAAGGAAATTAGGAATATAATCATTCCAAATTATTCTATTCGAAGGAAATTAGGAATATAATCATTCCAAATTATTCTATTCGATAGAATCTTTCTATGGAAATTCTATCGAAGGAAAATGAGAGCAATAAAGTAATTTAAAAGAATTGTGTTCTAAACAAGGTTCCCACACGTCAGGAAAAACCTAAAAAACCTGAAACTGTCATAAAATTTAATTTTGTTAAAAAAAAATCAGGGAAAAGTCGTGGAAAATTACGAATTTTCGTCTAAAAGCTGGAAAATTGCCTCCATGACATGGAAAATGATTGATCAAGGCTTCTCAGACGCTTTGGAGAAAAGTAGCCAATAAGATTCGTACACAGTTTCGTCTCATTTTATTTTACGAATTGAATTTTTCAACCGATTTTTAAAGAAACAGCTAATTATTAACAAATAAAGAATTTTGTTTCGTCCACTGGATTGAATTGAAGAATTTCATGCATATGATACATTAAATCACCAAGTGATTTACGTCAGATATGTTGGATTATATTTTAATAAGTTATTTTAATGTAAAATTACTTGTGCTTTGTGTATTAATTTTTACAGTGTATAATTCTTAAATTGGTTTGTATTATTGGCTATTGAATGCTAAATTACTTCTTGGTTTTATACCTTTACAATGTCGTGAATTGCTTGAGTATAACCTGGAATTTTGTAAAAATTTGTCTAAAAATCCTGGAAAAGTCAGAGAATTTTATTTCTGAAATAGAGTGAGAACCCTGTCTACAGAAAGCACCCATAGAATCTTTCTAAAGGACTCTATTTTATGAAAATGAGCAGTAGAATCTTTCAAAGTACCAATAGGATCGTTTCAAAGGATTATAGTCTAAGGAAATGACTAATAGAATCTTTTTGAAGGTTGAAAGAATTCATGGATTCTTTAGAAAGATGTAATTATTTTGTCCTTTCAAGTGTTTTTGGGAGTTAAAGCAATGCTATACTACTCGGAAAGCCAACAACGCTCAAAAGATTAAGTAATTACTTGTATCTCACATATGCCTACTAGGCGTAAGCAATGAAACTGTTTCTTTGTGAGTAAATCAATGTTCCAAAGTTCCATTTGTGGTAGCCAAACGGGTCAAGATCATCCTGACGAAGACTCAACAAGAGAGTCACTAATTTGGAAGCATTCCGAAGAGCAGTCTAGCGCCTAAAACAAGGGGTTAGCAGCCTAATGAGTCAGTGGAAAAGACATCGGTGGCATTTTACAGCTTGTTCAATTAATCAAGCGGCACATCCTCTTATAAAAACGGCTCTCCTCGCTAATAGACACTCAAATTGGACAAGACTGAAAGGTGATGGTGTAAAGCCAGCAGAACAAATCAGCATCCAACGGTTATCTTTTTCTTGGGGTACGCAAATGATGACCCTACTTTTGTCTCTTGAAAAACCCAACTAGAAGCACATTTTATTTCATTTAACTACAGAATCACATACATAGTAAAATGAAAATTTATGTATATGAATCCATCATTGTGATTAAAAATGTGTAATTGGGGTTCAGAGACAAAATCCGGTGTTCATAGACCTATTTTCAGAGCGTCGCTCCAAAAGGATAGAAAATAGATCACACGCAGTAAACAGTTTGTTGAGTGATAATACTGTTACGCGGCACTGCTAAGTATCACAGATACTTTCATAGGAAGCTTGTAAACATCGTCAACTCGCCAGGACCAAACTTAAGAGACACTGATTCTAACATGTTTCGTATGTCACTACGGTCTTTTTCTGCTACACGAGAACTAGGCAGGAAACTACGGTTGATAGTGGATTCCAATACGCGAACATCCATGTATAAACAGAAATTTGAATCCAGAACATTTTGAATTAAAAGCCACTGGCGCTAATCACTATGTTACCAGAGATATATGTTCTTGGGAAGAAGCTCAACTATGGACGAAAGTGGATTCTGAACAACACACTATGAACATTAATGCGCACATAAAGATCAAGGTCTTTGGAAAGAAGCTCAACTACTGCTGAAAGGGGATTCCGAACCACACTACGAACATTCATGCGCCCCGTACACTTGGGTTCGAATTCACAGGGATTCGAATCCAGAGCCAGTTGAACCAAGAGGCAGAGCGCTAACCACTCAGTTACCAGAGATGTATGGACTATCGAGATGAATAGGTTAAATAAGTCCCAAAGTCAAGAGGAAGACGCTCTACTACTGCTAAAAGCGGATTCCGAACCACTACGAGCATCCATGCACCATGAACATCTCGATTCGAATCCAGAGTCTGCTGAACCAAGAGTCAGAGCACTAACCATTAAACTAATATAGATTTTTAGACGACCGGAACGAAGAAGTTAAATACAGTCAAGTCCTTTGGGAAGACGCTCAACTACAACTGAAAATGGATTCCAAACCAGTACGAACATTCATGCACCATGAACAATTGAATTCGAATCCAGAGCCACTTGAACCAAGAGCCAGAGCTCTAACCACTGTTACCAGAGAAATATGGACTGCAGGAACGCATAGGTGAAACAAGGCAAAGGTCCTGGGGAAAACGTTCAACTCTACAGCTGAAAGCGGATCCCGAATTAATGCGATCATCGTTGCACCATCGGCTTCGATTTCAGAGCCTATTGGACTAAAATCCAGATCACAAACCATTCGTCTACCAGAGATATGTATGCTATCGGAACGAATAGGTTAAATAAGGCCAAAGTCTTGCGGAAGGATCTCAACTACGGCTGAAAATGGATTCCTAACCACAGCGAACATCCATTACCACACACCATTACGGATATCCATGCACTATGAACATCTGGATCCGAATCCACAGAGATTCAAATGCAGAGTCAGTTGAATCACGAGCCAAAGCGCGCTAACCACTCAGCTACCAGAGATACATGGACAATCGGAACGAAGAGGTTAAAAAAAGGGCGTGCCTCTCACGCATGCATATTTACTCTGGGCTATGCAACTGTTCTCCCATGACTAAATCAATGTCCAATGATAGAGTTCCATTCCCGGTAGCCAAGCGGGCCAAGGTCTCTGGGAAGACGGTTCAACAAGGGATGGAGAGAGAAAGAGAGCCACTAATTTGGGCGCATTCGGAAGTGCAGTCGGGCGCATGAAAGAAGGGGTTAGGAAGCTTATGAGTCAATGGCAGAAGGCAGCGGCGCAGAACTAATTGACTTGTTTCGCGAAGCCTCGCCGTCCCGTTTGCGCGGCCGCATAACGAGCTCTGGAGACGACGGAAAGGGGACGGAAGATTATCTATCCGACAAGACTCCGACAGAGAATAAACTGTCAAAGTGGAGGCTCCGCATAAGCTTAATAATTTATCAGAAGTTTTAACAAGCGTATCTGGATAAGACCGCATCAATGCTTGGAGGGAGAGAAGTTTTTTTTGAGGGGTAATTGGTAGGCATTATTTACATATTTCTCAACAGTGACACTTGAGAATATATCTTAGAAAACTAGAGTATGTACGGCGACAACTCTTCACCTGTAACACGAATCTGCAATATCAATACAGAAGCAACATTTGGAGAGAGTTTTTGTTTTGTTTTGAGGGAGCAATTGGTAGGCATTATTTACATATGTGTCAACTGGGGACGCTTGAGAATATGTCTTAGAAAACTAGAGTATGTACGGTGACAACTGCTCACCCGAGACATGAATCTGCAATATCAATACAGAAGCAACATTTGGAGAGAGTTTTTGTTTTGTTTTGAGGGAGCAATTGGTAGGCATTATTTACATATGTGTCTACTGGGGACGCTTGAGAATATGTCTTAGAAAACTAGAGTATGTACGACGACAACTCTTCACCCGAAACATGAATCTGCAATATCAACACAGAAGCAACATTTGGAGAGAGTTTTTGTTTTGTTTTGAGGGAGCAATTGGTAGGCATTATTTACATATGTGTCAACTGGGGACGTTTTAGAATATGTCTTAGAAAACTAGAGTATGTACGGTGACAACTGCTCACCCGAGACATGAATCTGCAATATCAATACAGAAGCAACATTTGGAGAGAGTTTTTGTTTTGTTTTGAGGGAGCAATTGGTAGGCATTATTTACATATGTGTCTACTGGGGACGCTTGAGAATATGTCTTAGAAAACTAGAGTATGTACGACGACAACTCTTCACCCGAAACATGAATCTGCAATATCAACACAGAAGCAACATTTGGAGAGAGTTTTTGTTTTGTTTTGAGGGAGCAATTGGTAGGCATTATTTACATATGTGTCAACTGGGGACGCTTGAGAATATGTCTTAGAAAACTAGAGTATGTACGACGACAACTCTTCACCCGAAACATGAATCTGCAATATCAACACAGAAGCAACATTTGGAGAGAGTTTTTGTTTTGTTTTGAGGGAGCAATTGGTAGGCATTATTTACATATGTGTCAACTGGGGACGTTTTAGAATATGTCTTAGAAAACTAGAGTATGTACGGTGACAACTGCTCACCCGAGACATGAATCTGCAATATCAATACGGAAGCAACATTTAGAGAGAGGGTTTTTGTTTTGAGGGGCAATTGGTAGGCATTATTTACATATTTTCCATCTAGGACACTTGAGAATACGAATTGAACAAGTGATGGATGTTATGGCGGTAAACTTTACCGAAAATAACCAACATATTGGCATCACATGCAAAAAGAACGAAGCCAATACAATACCCTTGTTTTGTGAAAAATGCATTTTAAGTTCTGACGTAACAGGAAAAATCGTGTTATGCTCAGATTGGGTTAATGTAAATTCAGGTTATTTAGGTATGAATCAGAGTTCGGGGCTTTGGAATTTTTAAAACCTGAACATTAATCCGAAAAATGCATTAAGCTATTTTAGAATTTAATTCAAAAGTGTAGATTCATGTCTTGCGTGGTGGAGATGATAATCACAGAGTGACCACACATGGATCATGCACCCGACAAAGCATCCAATGCATACATACTCTGTGTCTGTGCGGAAAATATAGTTCCTTTCTCTCGGTTACCTGCAAGCCGTATTATTAAATGGTATTTGGTATTTTCAGTAACTTCGCACTGGAGCAACACACATCAGGCATTTGGCGACGGTCCAGGATCAAACCCTAGAATAGGTAAAGATCCGAGGACAGCATCACGTAATTTTGAACCACCGTAATATTAAAAATTTAAAGTTTATTAAATAATTATTCGACTGTTTTCAGATTGCTTACAAATTTAGACGACTGTTTTGACTGTAATGTACAAAACTTCTATTTCTCTGAGAGCCTTTTGATTACAAAATTATTCTGTTCAGGATTAGAGCCCAGTGGACTCTCGCGCTTAAAACATACATGCCCATGATGAGTGCTTTTTGAATATACACAAATATATATCTAATATAAAAGGACGTGGGTGTGTGGGTGTATAATCTCTATACAAATCTACACCGTTAAACCAGTACACACTAAATTCGGTACACTTATACTTTAGACCACTGCGGAAAACATAGGCTTTATCTTTCCTGTCTTCAGATCAATCTGTAGCCATGAAAATTGGCACACAGGTAGTCCTAAAAGTGCCCTTCGAAGTCCCAATTTTAAAATCTAAAGTTTGTTTTTCTGCAATAAATGAACATGAACAAGAAAACACGTTCTACAGGGTTTGTGTATGAGTTGTGTATGACCGGGGAACACAGGGAAATGTCGCGGTAGGAAACACGTTTTACAAAGTTTGTGTATCTGAGTTAACACAGAGAAATGTGCGGTCATATTTGAAGGAACACCGTGTTATTCAACAAGTTAAGAATTTAGTTGGCGAATCAGAAGCATTTACCCCGGATTCGAAACATGAGCCTCGATGTTGAAGAACCATCAGCTCGATTGGTTGGCAGACCAAGTAGGTATAAAAATAGCAATACGGGGAAATTTATTGCTGACATGTTAATTTAAAGTTGTTTAACATACTACTCCTGTGTTCCTGTCGCCCCTAATTTGTCCAACAACGAGCAAGAGTTCCTAGCACACCACCCAGGAAAGTCCCTAATAGCAACACAAATCTACGCTATAATAGATTAGGAAAGGCGCTTAGAGAAAAGTCACTCCTGCTTGCATTCTTTATCAAGAAAGACGGCCCAATTCCTTGTTAAAATTGCCGTACAAATGCAAAAAGAAAAAAAAAATTTTCAATCAATATCTCTCCCCTCCCTCGAAGGATCAAGAGCATGGGGAAGACATGTCACACAAGCCTGAGTCCTCTTCAGTCCAACTTTTCAGCCGAAGCAGTCTCCTGTTCGGCAAGATTAATAACGGCAAGGCGAAAACAAAATATTCACCCCCTAAGCGCCGAGGATAGACACACACACACACTCCCCTTATTACAGGAACCACGTTTGATGTACGCTACAGATTTGATTTTCTATGGGCGCTCAAAAAAATAGCAGCCGAATAAAAGACTACATGGAGTATTTCCCTTACACATAACTCGCAATCCAGACGGTCCAGCTTTTACAAAAACACATTTTTAAGGGTTTTTTCCTCTTTTAGGGAAAAAAAAAAGGATCGATCCCACAGACATTGATCCTTCAAAAGAAAGGGACCGGGGAAAAGTACACGACAAAAAAAAATAGGGGGCGTGTGTGTTCGGCTTTCTTTTGAAGATCGTCTGTACCTTTTGAAGGGGGTCGAGGAGAAGATGTTCCAGGCCGACCCCCGCAGCTTGTGTTTGGTTGTGAGGGAACATACACAAGGAGGGAAGGGCAATTTATCTCTTGCCAGTGGTAAAGGAAAATGGTTGCGGTCTGTTTTGGAATCAAATGTGGCTGAACATCCATCCATGAGGGATGTCGCTGGGTGGGGGGGGGAGGAGCGCACATCGCTATCAATTCTGCAGCCGAATCGGGGGGGGGGAATAAAACATTTATTGGAAACTTTTAAGAGATGAACTTGGGGGGAACATTATTTTAAAAGTAAAAAACGTACGGCTGAATCTTTAAACGCACTTTAATTTTTAAAGCTTCATACTCCCTTGAAGTTTGTGTCGCAACTAGGCTACGTACCTAGGTCCTATGTTGCGTACCCATAGAATCTATGAGGAATGGAACAGCAGTGTCAATTTCTCACTGTCTCGCAGACTTCAAATATACACTTTTGACGTCACCCTCAGCTGGGGGAGGGAGGGCTCAGTGGGTGGGGGGGGGGAGGAGCGCACATCGCTATCAATTCTGCAGCCGAATCGGGGGGGGGGGGAATAAAACATTTATTGGAAACTTTTAAGAGATGAACTTGGGGGGAACATTATTTTAAAAGTAAAAAACGTACGGCTGAATCTTTAAACGCACTTTAATTTTTAAAGCTTCATACTCCCTTGAAGTTTGTGTCGCAACTAGGCTACGTACCTAGGTCCTATGTTGCGTACCCATAGAATCTATGAGGAATGGAACAGCAGTGTCAATTTCTCACTGTCTCGCAGACTTCAAATATACACTTTTGACGTCACCCTCAGCTGGGGGAGGGAGGGCTCAGTGGGTTTGTCCACAGGGTCAACAACTTAACGAGTTGTACGTGCGCAGGTTCGATTCCACCCTGAATGTATTTCTCTCATTTGTGACTTAAACTTTCTTACATATCTGTCTTGTGCTGGGCACTGCATGGCCAAATGTGGCACTTAAGCGAGAAAAAAAAAACCCAAACCAATCAATTATGTGTTGAGATGCTTTTGTACTTGCACAATCTCTGAGAAACTCTTCTGGACTAACCAGCTTTATCAGTAAGCGGCTAAACAAGCGATTTTCAACCTTTTTCAACTCATGGCATAAATTAATTAATGTATAATAAATCTTCTGAAAAAATAATTTACGATTCTTAATAATAAAAGATAAAACTCAAAATTATATTTGTACCGGTATTGCTTAAAATTATTTTTCCAACACATAAAAAAAAGTTCAAAACTGAACCGTTGAAATTGAATTTATTTTTCTGATTCTCGGCCAAGTGAACCTTATTTATTAATGCGCAATTGGCGGATCTGTAAAACCTTTAACCAGATTAGAAACCTTTGCCCACTCCACAAAGTTGGCTTCCTCGGAGTGATGCCGTTATAAAAGCGCGTTGCGCCAACTCCATAAAGGTATTGCTCTGCGGAACAATACTGATATCAGCGCATGCCGGAAAGTGGCAGACGACTTTCGAATAACTTTATTTTCTACTTTAATGAATATTCTGTTTGTCTTTTTTCTTGTACTACGTTATGTTCTTTCTTTTCTCCGTGTCTCTGCGTTTTGATGTCCACTTGATCGAATAAATTGTGCTGTCATTTATCCTTTGTTACTTTCTACGTTCTCGACAACGCAACACATAGAGAACACATTCACTCCAGTCGGACACAAGTTCATGCACATCCTCAGGCTCGAACCTTTCTATCCACAGCTCAGTCAGCATCCCGACCACTGCACCGATTGGTCGGCGTTAAAACGAATCTTACTTAATTTGGAACAGCTACACTCTACGTTTATGAGCGATGGCAACGGCCTTGGCGATAATTTTGGCGCACTTCTAAAGTTGCCAAGGAAAGAATGATTTCCTAACTCTTTTTCTGTCACAAATTTTTTTCTTTTCACAACACACTTTTTTTATAAACTTCAGAATGTTTTAAAAAGTATATTTTTTTAAAACTTTCACAAAAAGTAGTACGTTTAAGCACATATCAAAACACATTTGTGAACCAGCAGAGAAACTAAGCTACGAATGTTGGTTAAGAATACCTTGAAACTTATCAATTACACTAAATACAGTGGGCATGTTGAAAAAGAAAACGATTTACATAAGAAATAAAGCAAGAAACAATACAACCTGATAACGTCAGAATTCTTTCGTCAAAAAAAAATAATGGAATCGAAAATGGTCAAAAAAACAAAACTCTTAATCCTTTCGTGAAAACTATTATAGTAAAATAAAAATCCCACAACTGTCAAAATACAAATAAATGGACCAATGGTATCACAGAAAACGATATAAAAGGACCAATGCAATAAAAGGATATTTTTAAAACAAAATAACCAGTAAGAGGAAAGAAAAAATTTCAAACGAATCAATGAAATCAAACGACTTTAACGGATTTTGGAAGAACTTTCTAGAACATTCAAAATGAAAATTGAAAGTTTCCGTTTGCCGAGGTTGCCATGAAAACCACGACAACCGTAACGAAAGATGGGTTGCCTTAAATTTATCGTAATTCGCTACTAGAAGTGCGCCAAAAAAAATCGCCAAGCCGTTGCCATCACTCATTAACGTAGAGTGTAGCTGTACCCTTAATTTAAACTACAGTAAAATACGATTGTTCACTTTGCGGCTTATCCGCGGAAACTTCGTAACAAAATGTAGTTGAAAAAACTTCAATCTCAAATAAAAAAAAGTGTTTTAACACACAAAAAACAATTAAATGATTTTGTTTGTGATTAAATGAATAAACATACTTTCAAGTACAGAAATCTAGATCGTAATTATAGGTATGGGCACACTACTGTAAATAAAAATTGTTAAAAAACATTTTCGTGTTAATTTATGCGCTTTTTAGCCATTTTGCAGATTATCCGCGGTTGCCACGCCACTCAATTCTGCGAATAATCAAGAGTTTACAGTATTTCGTGATTCAAAAAGCATGCCAGTATCCCAAAGAACATTGGTTGAAAATAGCAAGACAAAGTAATCATCAAACTTGCTCCAAGGATCAGTCCAGAACACCATTTCGTCGATTAATTTATGATTAATTGCTTCTCTCCTATCTTAAGAAGACTGGGGCACAGAACTCGTATGATTTATTCGCCATTTCGGGAAGAGACAGCTGAAGAAATTGCTGCTAAGGCGTTCGGCAATTATAACCTACTCTGATACCAAGACTGCGAATTCAAAGGACGTAATTGTTGGAAGTTAATGTTGACGTGCAAAGCAGCACCACCCAAAATACCTCTTCCGAATCGAGCAATCGTAACATTGAGTAACGTTTATGTAGATACAAGAAAAAAAACTCCAACAAGGTTTCACACTAAAGAACCTTGTCTACAAGACAGAGGGGAAGAAACTCGTATGGTACGTGCCATCGTGGTATGCTACGCTTCCAGATTTCGGAAATACTCGGCCTTTCTTCCTGTAGTAACAGTCCGATAAGGATGATGAAACGTTTTCCCGCTATCATCCCGTAAGGAAGGAAGAATTAACGAAGAAAAAGAGATACTAGAGTTCGTGATTTTTTCTGTAAATATTTTTGGGGATAAAAATATACCGCTACAGTTTAGTTTGAGATGAAGCGTGTGGTACGCGCGTTATATTTACGCGTTTGGCAGGGAATCAAGACGTTTTTTTACCGCTCGCGTCCTCTTGAACCAACATGTCTGTCGTGCGAGTCTGTCAGACAGAAAGTCCATTGATATTGCGGTCGTTTTTGCGGGATTTACGCATTTAGCTGCATCTTTCAGTGTCGGCTTCCTTTAAACCGTTTTGTAAAGAAGAACTTCGAAAAAAATTTATTGTTCGATTGAACAAGTTTCACTTAACATACAGTGATTAATCTCACTTTGTCACATAGCTGCACATAATTAGCGTTTTTAGATCCGCCAATAAGATTGGTCTGTTCTCGTTTCACAGAACGCGCGAGGGCATGGATTAAAATCGTACTTTCAAAGTAAAAAGCGCATCTTCAATATCTTTCCAAGAATAAAGGTTTTGCACTACCTTTTATACAATTGAGGGTGCAGGCAATTTAAGCCTTAGAAATACGTTCCACAATGAAAGAGAATTAGAAAACAAAATATTCAAGAGGGTATGAAGGAAGTCTGATTGCTTTAAACGAGTGCTTAATACTTGAAAATTTAAGATAACATAACCTCCTGTAAATGGTAAACAATTTCAATTTTAGAATTTTTAAAAACTAAAAAATTTCTTTCCTGAAAATTTTGACACTTGTTGTGTTGTCAAAAGCTCTTCAATTGTTTACAAATACCTAAATAACGCTTACAAATTAATGAGCTCCTAGAAAATAAAATTTATAAATTATAAGACAAAAAAATATTTATGTAAAAAATTTTTATTATTTATTTGTGTTTACAAATTTATATGTTTTCAAATTTAAAACATCAGCTCGTGTTTTGTTTTAGTGTTCCTTCAGGATCCCTTTTCGATGTATGGGATCCACATCCAACTTTAATGAGCATTGTACCAAAAGTAAGCGAGATATGTATTTATGAATGGAAAGTAAATAAGCCTCTATAGAAGAGAGATAAGATTATCAGAGCCTCATTAAAACTTTTCTGGGTGAAAATTGCTAGAGTGAATATAACTCGTTCATTGTTTCGATTCGTTCGCGCTACCGTAAAGGAAGAAGTGTAAAATGGTATAGTTAGCAGGATATACACAGACAAAATAAAAGTTAACTAGCATGAATAAATAATAAACAAGCATTCTTGCAAACAATCTATCTATTTAAAAGGGTACTTTCCAGAAGCGAGCCAATAAAATTAGTAAAAACAAAATAATTAAAATCTACTGTTGCACGCAAAGTAAACCGATAAATAGCAGATGTTTTTGCAGCATCAGAAAGAGCAGTTTCAAATTAATTAGAAGCAAATGTCTTTTAGAGAACCACGCACTCTGTAAAGCAAACCAGCACAAAGACAATTACAATAATTAAATGATATCGTCGGCGATTTCGTGAAAGAAACCAGAAAACCGACGACACACAGCTTCGCACATTCCAACAATGAATAAAATCTCTTTGAACCAGCCAACTCTTTCCGAAATTAGCCGTAAGCAACACAGCAATGAATAACAGTCGGCACAAGGAAGACTACAGAGAGCAGCGTGGATCTAATCGGCTGTCAGAGGACACGGGATGAAGATATTACACCCGTTTTGAAATTTACAGCCACTGATTCCAAAGACCGTAACCTCCATTTCAAATGAGTGCCTCTCGTAAGACAGTTTTTTCGAGTAAAAGAAAGCGATAGGAGAGTTCGATGTTCCTCACAGAGCATCTGGTGTCGGGGTGTGTATAACTGAGGACATTCATGAGCAATATATTTTTGCCAAAGAGGCCCCAGAACGGGACTGGAGTTGCGAAAGCAACTTTATCGTTAGTCGGCGTCGTGTGTCTTACACGAGTTTCGGAGATCTCAGGAGGGTTGATAAAATCTGTTTCCAAGAGAAACAAGTTAGTTTTTGTGCGATGAGGTCATTTTAAATGCACTGAATTCCTTCGCGAAGTGTGGAGTACGAGCGAAGGATCGTTATACTTTGAGGAGGGACGGATATGAGGCCACTCTTGGGATGTTTTTGATATTAAACAATGAACAATATAGCTTAACATCTGCAACGAAGCATCTGTTATTCACCTGAATAAGAACAGTTATTTAAGTACAGTTAATACAAGTTTGCAGACAGAATATACACTGCACTACAATAATGGACCGGACGCCAGCGGATTTGTATTAAATCCGACTACTTGTTTGGGGGTGTTTTTCATGGTATGGCCTGGTACATTTGCATGTTATTCCTGGTCAATTGAAAGCCGATACCTACATCATCATTTTGGACAAACAGGTTCTTTCTAAGCTCTGGCAATTTTATGGAATGGACGACAACACTCCATGTCATGTTGCAGCCTCTGTCAAGCAGTGGTGTCAAGATATGGATGTAAAACGTCTTCCCTGGCCTGCTCTGAGTCCCCATAGAACATTTGTGGGACGAGTTAGAGCGACGCTTACGGACCAGGGAACCACGTCCGAACTCTACAGTTGAGCTTGCGACATTCTTGTAGCAGGAATGGACACAAATACCTATAGCTGTGTATCAAAACCTTGTAGAAGGTATGCTCAGAAGGTTTGCTAGTGTAATTGCAGCACGTGGGGAACCATACTCCTATTAAAGCATGTATTCTTTCCCTTTCTGCTGTCCGGTCCATTATTATAAGGTAGTGTAGGTATTACCACCAAGTTGATCACCGATGCATTTGTTGCTATCTATTCCATAACCCTCTTGGTGGTTTCTCCCATAACCTTCGCGTTGCCCTGTAGTGTCCTAAAGCAGTTCCTATAGTGTAGTCGTCCTGAAGTGTAGTCGAAAACTGCCCTGTAGTGTTCACCTTCTGGTTCCAAAACCAGCTCCAAACTTCCACCAATTCAAAGGAAAAAACTGTTTTTACAGCTTGGATCTTCATTCCCCTTGCAGTTATAGGGCAGTGTCGTCTCAACGAGACTTCTCGTCCTTAGCAGAAATGACGAAATATCTTGTCGAAACAATTTAAGGGTTACGGTCTGGCTAAAGGCTAGATACACGTCCATGAATCAAAACACGCTATATAAGTCCAACATAAGATCAGAACTTTCATAGAGTGTCTGAACCTCCCTTGTCGCCAAACAGAACAAAATATAACCTGGAAAGGCTTGTTCAGCGCTATGTTTTAGATGAGTTGGAAAATGACTTATGGCCCTGAACCAAAGATAGAGATCTTACGTGCGCGCTTAGAAGTCTAGAAAGAACAATGATATTTTCTGTCACCTGCATAGTATTTGAGCGAGGCTCCAGTATGATCTCTATGGTAACAGATATAAAAACATATTTACTATGAAAACAATCAAAAATTCGTGCGAGGCAATGAGAGAAGGGTGATTAAAATAATTCAAAACGTTTATGAACAAAATAAAAAGTAATAACAGGAACGGAAGATATAAACTGTAGAAACATCAAATACAGTATAATTATCCAATGTCGGGCCTCTTCCAATTTTATTATTTCAGATCTATATGGTGAATAACTTGATAAATTAGAGGGCAAGATATGTGTAAAATACTACCACGTCTCTCTTTGGGTTTTATTTGGTTTAATGGTGCACGGATCAAAATATGGAGAAACTGTGCCAGATACAAGATAAAATATTAAAATTGATGCAAAAGATAACAAAAAAGTCGAGATACAAAAGTTATCATGAAAATAGACGAGGCAATGAGATCAATGATGATTAAAAGAATGCTAAACGTTTATGAATAAAATAAAAAGTGGTAACACCGACGGATGGTACGCACTGTAAAAAACATTACATATAGCGTAATTATCCAATGGCATGTAAATATTCGTAGATTTGGATAGGAGTAGATGTAGATTTGGATTATGTTTCTAAGTTTAAAGATATAAACAGTTTCGTAACATCTATAGTAATTATATTTTACGATAAGTGTGTATCAGAAAAGTGTATAACAATCATTAAGTATTAAGCAAGTACAAGTACAAGTATTAATAAGTTAAAAGTTGAATACTAGAAATGCATATTTGTGTATTTCAGGAAGAGAGCACGTTATCTAACCTGATACTTAAGCCTGTTATCTAATCTAGAACTGATACCTATCTAAACATGGTATTGGGATCGGCTATCTAACCCATTTTGGAGGCCCGTAATCAAACATGGTGCTGTGTGGGCTTGAGTACAGTTGTGGAGGTCTGTGGGAAACAAATACAACAAACTACAAATTATATACTTATATTAATTTTGTCTTCCTAAAAAGCAGAAGAGAAAAGTACAGTGTTTTACGTCAACAGGTTTTGCAATGTGAAACGCTAGTTAGAAATGAACATTCGTTCAGAATTCCAACCAGAAGAATTGGCAAAATCTTCCGTGATGACGATAATACAAATATAATAATGATTGAGTGAACAATAACGCATTAGTATTTTGATCAATCGAACAAAATACTATTCCAAATATGGAACTGTTACAAGAAAATATATTGCATTCTTTAATCCTTTCTTGTTTTTGAAACGTTTCCAAAAGTTCCCCTTAGTTGTTCTAGAAAAAGTTACGAAATTCCATTGCAATTCTTCCTCTTCCGATAAAATTCCACCGCTTTCGTTGAGCTCTCGTAAAACTATCATTTTATTTCTCTCAGATTAGATAATGAGAGGATACAAAAATAAACGTCATTAAGAACCACAAAATCAATGATAAAGGTCATTAAGATCGACATTATCTCCAAATAAATATTTTATTTTTGCCCGCAATTGTTTAGCAGTGTAAATACCTTATCGAGTCATAAGAGAAAGCTGTAAAAATACAATTGCTGAACGAACAGCCCAATTTTAAGAATGAGTGCGGACATCCACCCACGTTTTATTGCTGTATGACAACCTCAGACTTCCGTAACTTCTTCGCAGTGACGTCACATGACTCTCTAATCTTAATATGACGTAACACTTAAAACGACGCACTTAATGACAAATAAGCAGGGTCAAGGCCTTGAGCGAAGATTTCATGAACGACAGACTTACTTCCTGACGAAGAAATGGTCTGACATTTAAAAAGTACATCTACTTTTGACACGTTATAAAATGAAAACAAACTTATTCATTATGATCTCGGATCATATGAATAAGTTTATGTGGATCTCAACCTTTGTGGAACCGTGTCCAGTACATTCTTTTCAACATTTACTCGTAAATACTTTCCCCATTTTTTTTAAAAAGTTCATACATAAACCAGCATACGTATTTATTTAGACACAATCATTAAGCGTTTAAGTACATCTATGAAAACGGGCGTGTTGATATATACAAAACTACGAATCAATTAGTGATCGATCACTGAACAAATGGGACATATTTCTCTCATTTTGCGCATTTCTGTTTCCTCAGGTCAACATCATTAAATTAATTTGGGCTCCAAAAGTTTAAAAAAAGTTGCGTAACAAACACTTTCAATAACAGATTTAATAACACGAAAATTAAAAAGTCCTCGTTTCTTCTTCACATTAAAATTTATGTCTGTAAGCCTATTACTTTTAAAAAAATCACGTCACCCGGTTTCGAAATAAGCACTTTCACACAGCAATGCGAAGAAATAATATTCAGAAAAAACATTTGAGAATCTGATACAGGGGAGCGGAATGCCTTGATCTTAAATTTCAGTGAAGTGTTCTTTTTATTTTCTCGCTGATCGCCTTGTTGATTAATGTTTGCTACACAGATATTTAGGCGTTCTGAGTCCGAGCTTTTCGACGAATTCGAATATTATTCGCCTATTAATATATGAACTAATAATATTTATTCTTAAAAATGCTTAAAGTCAAAAATGATAAATTCCAGAACTTCTCACGGCTCTGTAAAACTATGCCAGGGTCTGGTACTGGAAGGGGGGGGGGGGTTCGAAGAACACTGCCCTGTACAATACTTTTTACGTCTTCATATTTAATCCTAGCCATGTTTTTCATACGTATAAAATCTGTTGTGAAAGAAAAACATTTCAATGACAAAATCAAAATACCCTTTCTGGGATCTTGTATTAACTTCTTTTAGAATTATACTCCAAAAATTTGATTTAATCTTAGCATGTGTAAGAATTAAAAGTACGTCTACTCATATAACTTCCGCAGAAAAATGATAACAAATCTTCCTATTAACTTATTCACATTCGATCCCCTCCAAGTTCTTTCAATTTAAAACTTCACAGATTTACCACCAGACATGTTTCAGAGTACTTACACAACCTTAATACAAGAAATATCCTTTATTAACAAATTCAAATGATCTTTTCTGGAAATCTTATATATAAATGTCTACAGAATTAACCTTAATCTATTTAAGACTTGAAAACTACCTTAATATAGTCTATCGCTGGTTTCGTAATCGTCTTTGTCACGAAATATCCTAAACGGTACAAGACGTACTGATACAGATCTATCCATCAAAATTTTATCGTCTTGAAAACTAGGTTACAAGTTCTGATAGCAACATTATATATTTACAAAAAAAAAGTACTTGAAAAATTAATATTATGTGTATAAAAAAATAGGTATTTGAATAGTATAAGATATGACGCACGTGAATAGTATATTGAATAGTAAGAACAGAATAAGAAATTAAGTTAAAACTTACATTGTTGTTGAATGAATATTGAAAAATGAAATTCTTAAGGTCTAATTTCGTAAGGAAAATAATTTCGATATCGGTGATATATAGTTAAGGCTCAATGTATTTTTTAACAAACCTACCGCCTCAATCTAGTTTGACAGATCTTACCAAAAGAACGCTCAAGATCTTATATTATCAATTTTCATACTAAAAAAATTTGATTTCAATACTTGCAGTTGAATCAAGGACACAAAGGAGGAGTTCTTCACTTACTTAACCATATTTAATAATTATTCAGTCCAATCCTTCTTAAAATTATTTGGGAATTCCGTGAAAATGATCGAACGAATGTACATACCAACAATTTTATACAGTTCCTTCTCGATCGAATAATTTTTTTCTTCCTGGCGCCAATTTAACTGAAGAAAAACTGCCGTTTCAACAACCCTTCGAAAGGAGACATTTTTCCTATTTGTCATTTTCATTTAACCCAGTGTCAAGAGGAGGAAAAACACGGTCAATTTTTTATTAAAAGAATTCTTTTTGTTATTTCTTTTTCCCACACAAGATGTATTGGAAGAAAAGAAAAAACATCAAAAATGGCGACACGCGAGTGTGTTTGCCGAACACTTGTTCGAATAAGTTGGAAATGAAACGACAGGAGATATCAATCTTATATTCTGTATCCGTCATTCTCTCTCTCTTCTAACCCTCTCCCAATTTTGACCTAGTAGTTAAACACAAAAGCTTGAGAGGAAGTATCGAGTTGGAATTTTATATTCGAAGAATGGAAATATTTGCCTTTTTGATGTGTGTATATTCTGTATACAAATCTACACCGTTTGACCAATCTGCACCAAATTTAGTACACTTATACTTTAGAACACTGCGGAAAACGTAGGCTATTTCTTTCCTGTCTTCAGACCAATCTGTAGCCATGAAAATTGGAACACAGATAAGTCCTAAAAGTACCCCTCGAAGACCCAATTTTAAAATCTTAAGTTTGTTTTCCTGCAATAAATGGGCATGGATAAGGAAACACGTTCTACAGGGTTTGTATATTTGAGTTAACACAGGGAAATGTCGCGGTCATACATATTTTAGCTGCCATGGCAGGAAACACGTTCTATAGGGTTTGTGTGTTTGTGTTAACATAGGGAAATGTCGCGGTCATATTTTAGCTGTCTCGGTCATATTTGAAACCCGAGCAACTCCGGGTTATTCAGCTTAGTTGGAAACAAATCATTTTTTAACATTTACGAATAGATTAAAATGCGATACTTAACGAGTTTCAAATAGTAGGCAATTAGTGGTGCAACGTCTCACTGGAGCAACGCAACGGGCTTGGGTTACGTTCCGGGATGAATTGGGAAGGGAAAGATCCGAGGACAATACCTCATCATTTGCCGAGGTCAACACCTCATCCGGAACATCACTCTCCAAACTACTTCAATGCGAGAACAGTTGCGGTAACGGAATATTTAACGTGCAACAGCCCCCGCGTACACGATGGTCTTTGGTTAGACCGAGTTTACGTATAAAGAATGTAAGAATAATTTTAAATAATTGCCAATATTTGGCCTTCTTTCCATAAAGATGACGTAAAAGTCACAAACATTTGAAATAAAATTAGCGAGACCTGTTTCGTACGGACACCGCATCATAAATTGAGTCCCATTTCCCAAATTACAACTCAATTTCGTCTTCAACTGCACACATTAGTAGAAACTAATCACATTCTGAAGAAATAAAAAAGGATGGTAAAATTGCCTGTTCATCAGTTCAAAAATTCGCTGTTACTTCAAGGAATTAAGATTTTACTCTATGGATATCGGAAATCTAAAAGCATATCGCACCCCGGCAGGAAAAGTGACACAACTCATAATTGCAGAATTTGAGAAACATCAACTTAAAGGATACCATAAAACTTATATTGAAATAGTATAGACTTCTTTCAAATTTTAGGTGAGTATTTATGTGGTAACTTCAATTATATTCTATAGAATAGTAATATAACACGCTGGGGCACTTCATATATATTTTTCAATGACATAACATCAAAATTTAATTTTTTTGACGTGTGTCACTTTTTTGCCGGGGTGCGATATGTTTTCTCCACAACTGGAAGCATACAAAATGAACACACATCCGAAAGGGCGTCGTAAAATCCTTTTTTTTTATTGCGCACACGTGTTTTGAAGGTATAATTAGCACACATAAATATATGGTCTTAGATGGCTCCAATGCGATAGGGTACCAGCCCATGAATCAGCCTCATCACTATGCAACAACGGCCAGGACCATCGAGCACGCAGTAGGACTAATGTGAACCCCACTCAAGCGTTTCGAAATTATGACATTACTGTTCGTGGAGTTACACAAACCCAGATTAAATACGACGATAGTCCTAGCTCCAAGTCGCGTTGTCAACTACGGGATCGAGTTAGGTGGTCTGTGACCCGAGGGTGAGTCGCATTATTATTATCAATTGAATGATGGCACGTTGTCTGGCGTAAAACGAGTTACACTACCCTTATCCACATACCACTGATATCAGTCGCCGAGGGACTTGGGAATCATGTGTAGAGGTCCATATATCAAGAGTTCTTGATGAGAACCCATGACCCCTGGTTCGAACCCAATGAGTTTGAGGGTAAAGGACAAGTGCTTGTGCTAGTTGAGGACACAGGTGTCGCGAGTAGATTCAAGCAACCGTATTTCTGAAACACTATATCCATTTCTTTTCATGACTTTAAAATGACATGTAAATGACACTGAAATGCTTATAACATTCCCAGGAAGTAAACTGCATATTTTATAAGTTTTGTTTCAAAGTCCCCTAACATAATAACGGCGATCCAGATCCATTGCATAGGAGAACCACCGATATCATGTTAGGGGTATTTGAAAAAAAAAAAACGTTTACAAATGCGGAGCTTGTTTTATGGAAACAAAAATTTACAGCTTTTCTGTTTTATTTACACCGTACTGTCATAAAAGGCAATGTCTTCAAGTTTGGTAATTTAGAGCTGACGGTTGTTATTCTACACTTGTACACTAATAAGGTTTAGGTAAGTATTCTAAACTTACAGTAATATGACCACTCAATCAATTGTTCATTATGTTCTCATTAAGGTTACCAGAACATCTCTTTAAGAGAACATGTCCTCTTTTTCACTCTCTTTTTTTTTAAAGTCAGATATTTTTTTGTCCTCTTTTTTCGGATGTCTACTTTTTGTTATCTTTGTTCCTCCTTTCGGATTGCGTTAAAAATATATTTCGCATTTCAAACTTTACGCGTTAATATATTCACATTGCCTCCTAGTACATCGTTATGTAAACCAGTTATTCAGATACGAACTAGATCTAGTACGTTGTACGAAAATCGTATGTATTATTAAAACGCATCAACGTATAAGAGGAAGTTCAACCTCTAGTGCAGGGGTTCCCAAAGTGTGTGCCGCGGCACCCTGGGGTGATACGCAGAGAGATAAGGGATGCCGCGAAGCACCCATGATGCAGTTGCTATTATAAGGAGCAAATATCGTCGTAACAGAAATGCGAGTAGCTGTATCACTAGCATATCGCCAGTAGCTGTATATTAATTACACGATCCGAGCATTTGTGCAGTGAGCAGCAGGCTCTCCCGTCGCACTAGTCACACACATATACATCCAAGAGCATATTCACAGTAATTTTATTTGTTTTATTTAAATTTTCACCTACACCTATGTTTTTCTTTTTTAGCACAATTAAAGTATTTGTGTGCATTTTAAATACGAGTAGTATCAATTATGTCCATGTTCTTACCACTTATTTCCCTAATTTCTTCTTCAAAGTTGTATAGAATTATAAAATATAATATACCACAGATAGATATTACATGACGAGGGGGGACCGTGAGAAAATTCTAATACTATTAAGGGTGCCACGACGGATAAGTTTGAGAACCCCTGCTCTAGTGTATATCGAGCGTCTCATTAGGAGCTCAAATAGATAACCAATGAGAATTTAGATTTGTGTCAGAATAGTGAGAATAAGAAATATTGTTCTTATATTATATCAGTATGAATAGTAAGACGGTCGATTCGAAGCCTTTTTTAGTTTAGGAGGAAATCGCGTTGCTAACCTAGCCACCTTTTTTGTTAGCATTAAATCAAAGTCGATATAACTCACTAAATTCGTTCACGTATTTACTAATTTTTTTTAAAGTACATAAGAAATATGTTCAGCAGATTTTCTTTCAGTTAGCGGTTTATATATTCAAGATTCGTCAAAAATTATTTTTTTATAGATACGTAACAATTATACACTAATAATGCGTGCTTTTCATGTCCTCTTTTTTTTAAAAAGAATTTTACTAAATGTTTTCTTTATGATATTCATCTTCTGGCAACCCTAGTAAGGCCGCCCTGTTTAAGGAATCTCTACTTGTATAAGCAACATGTTGATAATCGTAGACACAAATGACACAACGCTTGGATGTTTTTTTATCAAATCTAACCAAGTCAAATCTGACCAAGCTGTTTCAAATAATGTTTCCACATCAGGTATAAAGACTTTACACACAAAGAAAGTTTTACTGTCACAAAAGATAGAAATACACCCTGTGTAGTCACAGGAATCAAACCTCCACCGCCTTCAGCTCGCAGGCTCTTACAGCAGTGCGCAAACACACTGCGCCATGACAGCTCAGATAAAATTTGGATATCAAAGAGAATTTGAAATAGATGTTTGCATTTCAGGAGGGTCTCGTAATCTAACTTGGTACTGGGGCCCGGAGTGCAGGTATGGGGACCCTGTGCTTATCATCATGATCATTCCGTCACTTTTGTGACACGGTTTCATACGTAAATTCGAATATCGAATGCATTTCCTGATGAAAAAGGAGTCATATATTGATAGTGAGGGAGAAGTACATTAATAAGCTATTATACGAGATACAAATTGCTGTTTATGAATCGACGAAAGTTCTTATATACCGTTTCCATAGCATGAAATTTTAATTCGAATGCAATCAAATTGAATCTTCACTTCAAGATGGAAGATTTTGTGAAAAATTAATGTATTGTACTTTTCCTCGAGTAGTGGTATGTCAAACAGTTTGTGTCACAAATTTTTTGTATTACAGTCTTTAAAACAAATAATATATAATTATAAACCATCCGAAAGATCTGTTATCGTGTTTAGAACTAAAATAATCGTTTTTTCAATTACCAGAGTTGTTGATAGTAACCGATAATGTGAATATAGAAAACGTAGGTGACATTGCAAAGTGTGAAAATTATAAAATGGCCTTCTGGGAAACCGGAAGAAACCTTCACGATGAAAATTTTTAATTTTGAAAGCAAGCATATTGTGTGCGTGTGTCAACACTTAATGTTTGAAAAAATGAATGCATTTTCTTCCACGAGTGGTCGTATGTTGAGCAATATACGACACGTTTGTTGTATGACAGTCTTTTCAGGTAGTATAGTATTAGACTTTACAAAAAAAATCTGTTATCAAAAAGTATCTGGAAAAAGGAAATCGTTTTCCAAACTATTAGAGTTGGTGATAGCAATCATTATGAGTGTAGAAAAGTAGTCGACATTGCAAAGTGAAAAATGGCCTTCTGGAAAACCGGAACAAACATCCGAGAAAACTATCAAATGATTCAGATGTAGGGTGTCTGTTCCTTGTGGAAAAGACCACCGACGCTCATTAAAGGAAAAGTGAAAGACGCCATCTTATTGATCCCAAGTTACGTATCGTGTCGTCAAAGAGCAATAAAAAAAAACTACAACATCATTTTCGTGTCTTCCAAAGTGAACAAATTCACGGCCAAGTACGGCACGTGATCACGTGACCTCCCCTTCCCATTACGCCATTTCTCCCCCTTTCACCGAAGCAGCCAAAGGTCTCGTCCGTGACCATCACTTCTCCGGTACCCCTGTCTTTCGTGTTTTTTACACACACACCGCTTCCCCCCTTCCTTTCCCCATACTAATTTTCGAGATGTAAGAGCGAAGACGAACACAGGCATGTGTTTCTTACAACTTCCTTCGGGTGCTCTCTGTCTGTGTTGCTGCTGCTTGCGAGGAGAGTTGAGTGTAGTTTCACGTGCCGGTCCTTTCGGTTTCTTTTGGTGGGGTTTAATTTTTTTTTGTGCGACGCTGTTCGAAAAACATGGCTACCGGATGCTGATAGATGGTAAAAAATAGTTGATGAATTTGAGATTTTTTTTTTGTCCACATGAGACACACACACAGTTCAGTCATGTAAACTGGAGCAGGTACGTGTATTTCTGATGTATTTTTTTCCTTACTGCGCAAGAGTCAGATCTGGCACAGTGGGCCAAATTCAATAATAAAATAAAATGCATTAATGACCATAAAAAATAGAAATATCTGAAACTGATAGTCAAAATTTAAAAACTTTTGAATACGACTTCTAAAGATTAAAAGCATGAAAAACGGTCAATATATATTTTGATGGGGCAAAATGTCCACTATTATCAGAACAGAAGTAGGTGAACGCTTCACGACATCAGGACCTAAGATAGTAGACGTTTAACGACATTAGCGCTGTAAACGGTGAAGGTTTGACAACATCAGGACAGAAACGGTGAACGTTTGACAACATCAGGACAGAAACGGTGAACGTTTGACAACATCAGGACAGAAACGGTGAAGGTTTGACAACATCAGGACAGAAACGGTGAAGGTTTGACAACATCAGGACAGAAACGATGAAGGTTTGACAACATCAGGACAGAAACGGTGAAGGTTTGACAACATCAGGACAGAAACGGTGAACGTTTGACAACATCAGGACAGAAACGGTGAACGTTTGACAACATCAGGACAGAAACGGTGAACGTTTGACAACATCAGGACAGAAACGGTGAACGTTTGACAACATCAGGACAGAAACGGTGAACGTTTGACAACATCAGGACAGAAACGGTGAAGGTTTGACAACATCAGGACAGAAACGGTGAACGTTTGACAACATCAGGACAGAAACGGTGAACGTTTGACAACATCAGGACAGAAACGGTGAACGTTTGACATCATCAGGACAGAAACGGTGAACGTTTGACAACATCAGGACAGAAACGGTGAACGTTTGACAACATCAGGACAGAAACGGTGAACGTTTGACAACATCAGGACAGAAACGATGAACGTTTGACAACATCAGGACAGAAACGGTGAACGTTTGACAACATCAGGACAGAAACGGTGAAGGTTTGACAACATCAGGACAGAAACGGTGAACGTTTGACAACATCAGGACAGAAACGGTGAACGTTTGACAACATCAGGACAGAAACGGTGAACGTTTGACATCATCAGGACAGAAATGGTGAACGTTTGATAACATCAGGACAGAAACGGTGAATGTTTGACAACATCAGGACAGAAACGGTGAACGTTTGACAACATCAGGACAGAAACGATGAACGTTTGACAACATCAGGACAGAAACGGTGAACGTTTGACAACATCAGGACGGTAAACGGAGAACGTTTGACATTAGGACAAAAGAGACGTTTCCCGATATCAGGACAGAAGATGGACGTTACACATCAGGGCAGAAGGTAGCAAAGCATCCACCAGTAACAGGACAATTCTGTCCTGATGTTAAGGGATGTTTCAATTTCGTAAGTCTGTGGATTGGAAAGGGTGTTTTAGAAATATTCGTTAAAAAGTGGTTTTCCGCGGAAAATCTATTCTTAAATATATGAAAAATAAAGCACAATTTTGGTTCTTGTAACCATAGTACTTTTCAGTGCTATTTGGGAGAAGTCTACTTTCATGTCCTCTTATCTGTAGTCCTACAACGCTTGAAATTCTTTTCACGCACCCCAGACAATCGTATTACTATTTAAAAAAGACCGAGACAAAGAGAGAGAGGAGGGGGGGGGGAGAGAAAGCAATAACATTCTCTTCTCACAAACGTCTGTAAAGCACTAAACAAGACGAACGCCTTTTCTTACTTCGTCTTGGAGACTCGATACTAAAACTCGTCTGTTGCTAGCTTTTATTATATATGGAATAAGTGCAAAAGCAAATTCATATTGATGATATTCATATATAGCATTAAAAACGGCACGAATCAGTACATTTTCACCAAATAGCCTTAATTTTAAATACGTAAATTCAGTTTTGGACAGGATGGCACAGTCAAATGTATAAGTAATAGTAGACCAAGGTCCCAAAAAGTCTAGCCTTTTCCTCCGCCTCTGAATACGTCTTTAACTCTAACACCAAAAAGTGAGACTGCATTGCATGGCATATCTTGAAGGTTCAAGTACGTGCAATTTCGAGACACCCAGTTTCCGCTTGACCACATGCACCATCCAAGACGAAAACACTTCCGAAAACCGCGTTTCACTTCCATCCACTTCCCCCGAAGAGCCTTGTTAAGGGTGTCTTCCTTTTACTTGTGCGGTTGCTGCGGAATGTCGGAGGACGGTGAAAAAACGGCAATGTCTAGAAAACAGCCTCAGAAACGCGATCGTAAAAAAGCGGGTCCATTGTGTGTCCTTCGTTTTTCTTTGTGAGTCTCATTTTTCAACGGGCATTCAGAAGACGGCAATTCAAACGCCTCTCTCATTCGGCGCAACAGCTTACGGCTGTCGTGTCATGTCGCAGGCACGTAGTCGGTACACAGACTATAATAGGTCTCCCTCCCCAAACCCTACACAGCGTACACAAAAAGAAATATAGTAAGTACACGTAAAAATATGCCAGATTTGGGGCAATGGGGACTTCGATGTTTGCATCTAAATAGGCTCACTTACAAATAAAGAAGAGTCGTAAACTGTTGGTGAAGGATTTATTTATGAGTACCCTGTACTAGAGTGCCTATATAATAAGAGTGGCGACAAGGGACCAAATTTGGCCCAATGAGCATGAGCGGCAGCCATTTTTCTACCAGAATCTTCTCAAAGAAGGATGCTGGTCGAATTAATATATCATTTCAGGGAGAACAAAAAGCATATGATTGTTATAATATGGATACATTCGGTATAAATGTATCATATAAACGCTCAATTTCATGTGTAATTGATGAGATGGATTGCACAACGCGCTAACTTAGATTGTGAGAAACACCATGTTGTTGAAAAAAAGCTATTTATTTAAAAAGTCTTCAAATTTATACTGACAAAACACTAAAATAATAATAAATAAACATTCTAGAACACGAAATGGAACATGAATAAGCTATATTTTCTTTTTTAATTTAATGTACACACGTTTTTCTAGAACACACAAAAAGTTCCCATGTTAAGTCTACGGGAGCTAGGAAAAGACCGCCTCGGGCGGCAGAAAAGGTCTCTAAGCCAATCAGAAAGTGTTTCCCGTATGTCGCCGCTCTTATTATATAGGCACTCTACCCTGTACCTCGGTCGAAAAGGGCAACTGTCCATTTTGCAAGTTTTTGGTAGGTATTTAAATTAACGTCGCACTGTGGAGAAATACATCGGGTAGGGAATCAAACACGAAGGGATAGACCTAAAGACTAGACCACTTAATTTTGAACAACGGTCAGACTTCTACTGAAAGAGTCATAAACAGGAACTGAGGTAGGTAGGTATTTTAATTAACGTCGTACTGGAGCAACACAATGCGCTATTGACGACGATCCGAGATCAATCTTCCAAGGAAGAGATCCGAGGAAAACAACCCGTAATTTTGAACCACGGTCAGATGACGAGGTTACATCTGAGCTGGCATCCCACTCTCCAACATCCACATCACACGTTTTTGGTAACAGCTGATTTAGAATTTAAATTATTTTCAATACAGCGTAGAAAAAATAATTTCCAATCTTTTGATACTTTCAGAACGTACTGACACATTGGGGTACTTTTTCAAGAAACATTTCTTCACCTTGTGATGATTTGTGAACAATAGCAATTAAAAACCAGCGAATTCGGACACTGTCCCTCTTTACACAAAGTTTATGAACTCAAATAAAAAGGGCTATAGTACACTTAGTACAGAAATGCATACCTACAAAACATAAGTGCCCAACACCTTTATACACAGGAGTAAGAAATACATTTCAGTAAAACAGTCATGAGATACTGCAGAAAAAAAAAAGCTAGAATTGTTATTGATTATAAAATGCATAAACCACCAATTATTTGTTCTTTTTAAGTTACTTATGTTCTTATTCACGAATGGAGAACGGAAATTTACTGAGATATTTGTAAGTGAATGGGAGCGCCCTAAAATATTAACTTCATTTGATTGCACATGGATTCTACGTCATACTTTTTATTTTCTAATCTTTCCCCTTTTGAGGTAGAAAAAAAAAATTCATCGCAATCATTTCCAAACCTTTTATTACAGCAAGAAAAAACTTTTTTTAAACTTTCGAAACCACGGAGTCGACTAACGAATAATTTACGTTCCCTTGATTACTTTTCGCGGACTTCCGGTTTCAAGGAGGGGAGATAAAACAAGAGCCAAAATGAATAATTCAAAAATTATTCCCAGCTTCCGCTACTTAACACAGAAACGACTGTTTATCTTTGGAAATAGCCAGATATAAATGTTTCACTGCGTGATTTAATTCGACTCCGAAGTAACTCGATTCAGTGACATCAACGGGGACTCGAAGTCACTGAAAGCTAAGTGAGATCGTAGACATATTTACAAAATTTGTACGTTAACACAGGGGTGCTATTTCGAGGACCAAGGCCTTTGCCTGTGGCGCACACCCTTTCAGTATTCCTCGATTATCCGAGATAAAGTGGACCAAGACACCTCGGATAATCAGTAACTCGGATACACTGTACGTTATAACTAGGGTAACTTTTTGTTGCAGTAAAAATGGGAAAAGTTGCATTTATCATTCTCTGAAGTTGCATTTATCATTCTCTGAAGTTGCATTTATTTTTGATACACTAAAATCTAAAATAAATTATTCGTAAAAAATGAAAAAATTCAAAATATATAGACAATTTTAGTTGTGTACAACAATTATTATACATCATTAAATACAGAAGAACGTTGAATGGCCGATCCCTGGCTAGTAATTTCTTTAACATTGAAAAACTGCGCAAGAAAGAAAAAAAAATTCTTTCGCTCAACATTCAGAGATTTTAAAACGTCATCTACAAGGCGAACAACATATGGATGATCGACACTCACCTCGCAAACTCTGCGGTCGATTACGCAAGTTTCCTCTGAATTATCAAGAGTGCCAACCAATGTTGCTAAAGTACTACTTGTACTTCGGCGTTCACAAGATCAGACACGTGATCAAAGGGTTAATTGAGAAGGCAAAAAATGAAATAGTAATTTCATATTTGTTCATTTAGAGCTAAATTTTAAAAAGTTGCAGGTGGTTGCATTTATGTAGAAAGTTGCATTTATGTAGAAAGTTGCATTTATGTAGAAAGTTGCATTTATGTTGCGGTTATAACTCACTTACATGTAGGAGGAATTTTGGTTTTAGTACTTAACATGCAGCGTAGTATGTGTGAAAAAAAGTTGCATTTGTTGCAAAAAGTTGACCTAGTAATAAACAGCCTAAATAAAACAGAAAAAAATTACTGTTCTACATGTTACTATGTATTTATTACGAAAAATATACAATAAATCTGGAACGAGTTAAAAACCTTTTAAATTCTCTTGAAAATAAGTGCTTAATTGTGTGAGCACGTTTACTTACACAAACTGCTTCGAATACAACGACACTGCCATCCAGAGATGTTAGTGATTGGGAAACTCAAGCACAGATGCTATGCGCGAGTCTGCTGGCAATTAATTTACACAGTTCTAAATCCCCCCTGCTAAGTTAAAACCACTCTCTAGATCGCTACTCTGACAAATCCCAGTTTCATATTTTATACGGCCCCTTTCCGGCCAATAAAGTTCTCTCTGACGAGTCTACGGTCTCCTGTTACACTGTCCTTGCCCTTGTAAAACGAGACTACGCGGGATCTCGGAATGATGGAGGAAAAAAAAGTGGTTCCTCTTCACCTAATGTACCAACTATCCCACACTATTATTATCCCAACGGCCCTGACTCACCCACCAAAGTCAAATATTCACGACAAAAGGGGACCTATTTAAAAAAATAAATGTTAAAAAGGAACACCGCCACCACAACCCCCTGCGGTGTTCATTTTTACAATGGGTTTAGGGCTCTTCTGTGTCACCGAGTCTCTTTGATACAGAAAAAAAAAAATAACAGAGCAATGGCGGACTTTTCTGCTGTGACTCCAGGCTCGGAAAATGTTCGTCGAAATTGAGCCTGTCTGGAGGGATGTCCGTCTAGCCGGAAACTATAGTCGCAGAGAATCAGCTAAAATGTGACGCGTCGCGGAACATTCCAGAAGTGGTTGGGTTTAGACGGCAAAAGGTAATCCTCGAACAAAAGGACAAATACTTCAGAGCGAATGGAACTTACATTCACTTAGCAATGAATGTAAAACCTTCTTTCATACAAATAAAGTGAATTGGTTTCATTATTTTCTTGGAACAGGGTGTTTCAAAAACTTCCTGTACAAACGTTAAGGGAATTTAGGCAACAATAAATGTATGTCCGCATGGCGTAGCCATAAAAGTTGTAGCGGAAGTTTGTGAACACTATATTGCAATAACATTAAGTGACAATTTTTTTTTTCTTCAAAAATATACTATCATTTTGTAGAATTTAGATATGCAATCTCAGAATATCCCTTGTTTTCATATTTTCTTATTTTCTACGAGATATGCATTATAAATGCAATGTGTACAAGCGGTACAGCTACGCTCTACGTTTATGACTGATGGCAACGGCTTGGCGATTTTTTTTGGCGCACTTCTAAACTCGCCAAGGAAAAAATTATTTCTTAACTCTTTTCCTGTCACAATTTTTTTTCTTTTTACAACACACTTTTTAAGCACATTTCAGAACGTTTTAAAAAGTATATTTTAAAAAAAATTCATAAAAAGTAGTAAGCTTAATCACATATCAAAACACATTTGTGAACCAGCAGAGAAACTAAGCTACGAATGGTAAGAATACCCTGAAACTTATCAATTACACTAAATACAGTGAGCATGTTGAAAAAGAAAAAGATTTACAAAAGAAAAAAAATGCAAGAAATAATACCTGATAACGTCAGAATTCTCTCGTAAAAAAATAATGAAAACGAAAATGGTCAAAAAAACAAAATTCTTAATCCTGTCGTGAAAACTATTATAACAAACTAAATATTCCACAACTGTCAAAATACAAATAAATGGACCAATGGTATCACAGAAAACGATTTAAAAGGACCAATGCAATCAAAGGATATTTTAAAAACAAAATAACCAATGGGAGGAAAGAAAACATTTCAAACGAATCAATGAAATCAAACGGATTTTGGAAGAACTTTCTAGAATATTCAAAATGAAAATTGAAAGTTTCCGTTTGCCGAGGTTGCCGTGAAAACCACAACAACAGCAACGAAAGATGGGTTGCCTTAATTTATCGTAACTCGCTACTAGAAGTGCGCCAAAAAAAATCGCCAAGCCGTTGCCATCACTCATAAACGTAGAGTGTAGCTGTACCGTACAAGCAATGAAGATAAAATTATAGGCACACAGTTCATCCTTCTCTCATAAGATACACTTAAATTGTGTCTATCTACATCAAGGATAATTCTAGTAATATAACTTTACAACAAAAACTACAGAAAATCATTGTAAGCTTACACCGGCTGTGTAATAACTCTACAGTCAAAAAAACAACGTATTCAAGAAGCGTAAAACATTTCATAGATATATAGAGATTAGAGATAAATAAATATTGTTTAATTTTTCCACTACACTCTTAAATGTTATGTAGTAGGCTTTTGAATATAATGCAGCCAATTTATTTTTCTCAAGACAGTATCAATGGACCCTTAGAGTACGCGATAAGGATCTATGAATTATTCGAGTTTAAAGAGGAGGTGTGAGTATAATACTGACCCCTAATGAATTGGCTACATTTGCTTTATAAAATACCATGCACACGTGGAAAAGAAATCGAGTTAGAGGGACTCACCAAATGCGCTTAAATTGTTAATTTATTGGCCTTACCACAGCTGCAAGTACTTCGGAGTATAAAATCCCAACACACTTCGCAATCCGAATGACACGTGAAATTCGTGAGAGTAAAGTTAATTTCACTAGAAGCTCGTTTCTCTGCAGTAATGTTCGGTTAACTGGAAAACTAGTTTTACGGTGATGCGCGGGAAGTAATTGGAACGTTATTTGAGAGAATTCGAGGTTACTACTACTGAATGCCATCAGAATATACCCTCTCACCTCCTCAACCCCTCTCAACTTTTGACAAGTGTGTACATAAATAACTTCAAGTAATATCCGTATTTTTATATCTGCGTAAATAATTTAAGTATTATTATTTTTTATAACAAAGTATGAAAAAATTATTTCTTTAAATTTACGTTATTTTGGATCTAAAAGAGAAAAACTATTTTTTCACAAGCCAAACGAAATTCTGCCTGTTATGCCGGTCAGATCAGACGAATTTAAAGCATTTTTTGGTGTACCACAGAATTCTAGTAATAGGCATATAAGTGTGCCATGAGATTTAAAGATTGAAAATAGATGCATTAGTCCAATTAGCAAAAAAAGACCTAAAGGCATGTATTATATCTTATGATTTAATGCATATCTTTAGGTTAACAGAATAGTCACAAAAGTAGTATCTTTAGTAATAGCTTTACAGCTAACTACAGATTAGTTTACAGGTGACGTTTTATACAGAAGTGGAAGACATAGTAGTTAGATTAAAAACTCATTAACTGCCATTGTTTGAGACACTAAACGCTAGTTTCCATGATAATGAAAATTACATAGTAATATTGCAATATGTTGTCAGATTTATAACACTTCCAAAATGTTTGTAACATATTTTTTTAAATCTAAAATCTAATAGTCTTTGAGCAGCTGTACAGTAGACACTTTTTTTAGTCAGTTAACGAGTTTACTGTTGTAAGGTGACGATACGTCGACAAGTCTGGTTAACAATTTTACTATAGACCTCTCTTGTTTCTTAACCAAAATATCAAAAACATTTTGGTTAAGAAATTAAAAATGCGCAAAGCATTTACAAATACGAACCATTGACAAAAATTTGAATTTAACATGCATTTCAACGTACTAATTGTACAAAATATGCAAAATTTAAAATCGCGAATCATAGGCCCAAAACCAAGCTGATTAATGTACTTCAACCCCTTTTTATTGTAAATTTTCTCCAAATAACATTTAACTAATCATAAGAATAAAAACATTTCACAAAAATAATAAATAATAGAAAAAATCCTTTGAATTTTCAATTCTTGTTTCAAAATTCATAAATGTTTACTGTTTTTTATCAGTGAGGTAAAAAGCACTTATAAGGAGAATATATTACATTTTAAACATAAATTTGAGTCAATGGTTCAACTTCATTCAAAATTTTTATACATTTGCGAATATCCTTTCATATTATAAATTCTTCCTCATAAATGCAGTATAAAATGTCAGAACTCGGAATAGAAACTGAAAGCGCATCTCCATCTCTAAGCTTAAATACACGCAACAACATTTGTTTTGCTTCCGACACAAATTCCGTTTCTAATCGATCACCATTACATAAAGGAGAGCATCAAACGTTGTTTCCGATATTCAAAATCTGATAAAGACGGTATGTTCCTCATTGTGCCACTTCCACGTGTGTACAGGCTGGAATCGGAGCAGACGGGGAATACATAATGGAGCCCAGTACGATACTGGCATGGATAGGAAGTTAGGGAAATATTGACTAGGATCTCATATTCATAGAAATCTGTCCACAGGCGTTGAAATGCGTGGGATAGGCCCCAGGCGTCGCACCCTCCCGTATAGGATGTCAAAAGGGACCCCCTTTTCACGTCATGGTCGATGACAAGTTTACAAATGTCGTGTTGGACAGTATGTTCGGACTATTCTTTCATCTGCTGGCATAATGGCATCACAGGGGCCAGCTGGCGTTTAGATGACAAGGTTGCATTGTCGTGGAAACTTCTTTTTTGCCTTCCCCAGAAAGTTGGGCTACGCAGAACCGGCGGTTGCAGTTAACAGTCGGATCGTTTAACGGGGGTCACCTTTTAGCAACCCCCTCGCTATGAGAGACATCCTCTTAACCCGCTGGACATGTTAGAACGGTTGATTAGGCTGATTGTTGCAATGAAAGATAGCCATCAACAATGCTGTTTAATAAATGGCTCGTATGGCATTGATGAGGGATTTAACCGGTTAAGCGAGTCTGTTATGATGGTTGAAACTAATTCCAAAATTTCAGATTCTATTTGGACACTACATATAAAATGACTCATAGGACGCCTCGGGAATCATGTGATGGTCCTCGGTACTAGTTTTGTGCTATATTCGGCAGTTTGTTTTTAAGTTTATAAATGTTTTTATTGTATTTATAAAAGATTGCACATCTGTCCAAAGGAAAGAGGGAAAATATTATACATTTCTGCAAGTTAAAAATTTAGTATTTTGAATAAGTTTCAATAGGTTCTGCTATTAGGACCCGTCGTCTACACAGCTTCTGAGATCTATCATATAACCTGCACTGGGACAAGTCATTTAACCTGGTACTAGGACAGGACATTTATCTGGTACTAGGACCCGTGATTTTTTAACGTGGTACTGAGATCCATTGTCTATCCTGATATTGGGAACCAACATTTAACCTGCGACTGGAAACTGTCATTTAACCTGGTACTGGAACTCGTCACCTATCCTGACTCAGGGACTCATTGTTTAACCTGCTGCTTGAATGTCATTTAACCTGGTACTTGAACCCGACGTTTATCCCGTTACTGACCGGCTCAATGAGTTTGTCCACTGCTTAAGCAACATGCAAGTTTTTTTCCGGTAGAGGTTCGATTCCAACCTGTGTATATTTCCTTCTTTGTCAGCAGCGCTTTCATTTGTGTGTACATGTTCATTTACTTGACACTGTTTGGCGCAACTTGGCCAAATATGGCTTGTGCGCCAATAATCCCAACCTATCAGCTACTGTGACCTATCATGTCTTAGCTGGTTTTCGTTAGAAAATATAAAGTTTTCTTTTCTAAAACGATAACCCCTTTTCAACCTGAGTTAATATTAATATCACTAACTTCCAACACATAAATACAATTGTATCGTATCTAAAATTCAAGAAAATGACACAAATATTTTATGAAACATACGAAAAGGGAAAGTAGACACGACTGTTAAACTGCATTAGCAGATCATTAAGCAATACATCAGTCTAATGATATAGCATTTGCTTCATCGTTTTGATTCTACCACAAAGGGAAGTAGAGGAAGACAAAAAAAAAAAAGGTTCTTCCAGTTATTAAGTCGCTGAATGAGAGGAGTAGAATGACTACGGGAAAATAACAATGAAAGAAAAAAGAAAATTTATCTTATTAATGTTATTGTTCCTCGGAGAGCAAATGTGGGAAGGGCTGTGAAAGATTTACTAGCCTATCTTTTGGCGATTTATCACCTCAGAGAAACTTTCACTATTCAACGAGCATTTCTGGCTACAGAGTGTACTCTTGGCACCATAAAAAATATAATTTAACTCAGTTTTCCAAACTTTTTTCGCTCAACGCCCTTTTAAAAGACAATCTTTTTCGGCATTCTCCTCTGGAAAAATCTTCTCAAAGAAAGATTTCAAAGTAGCTGTGCCTAAAAATTTCGAATTTCACAAAAATAATATCGCTGTGTGCAATATTAGAACTTCAAGAAGCTAAAGAAAAGTTTGGAAATAAAGCCATTTCGAACTGAAATTATAAGGCTTTTAAAATGAAATAACAAAAAATAATTTCACATGATCACATTAGATCGCTTATTATTATTATTAGCAATTGATATCAATCAAATCATGGGGCAAAGGTAACCCAGTTAAAAGACCAACGGATTAGCGATGATTGCGAGTTTGCTCGGTCCAGCCAAGGACGGTTCTGTACTCGGGAGCAGTGCACGTCAAAACAACGGTGGCATCAAATGTCTTTAAGTTGGCGTGATGTGCATGCTTAGAGAGTGTGGTGCAAGCTCAAGCCCTGTTCACATGAGGCGTTTTCTAACGCGCGTTTTCCAAGGTCAGCTTTTCTTAAACAGTAAATTATGTTTTCTATTCCACTAATTCAAGTTTCTATCTTTGTGATCGTTGAAGATAGAGTAAAAATTTCAACGGATATGAAATCTGAGGAAATGTTTACACCAGATCGATACCTTAAATGTGATTTTCTTTAAATAAAAATTAATTATTTAATAAAAAATAATTAAATAATCAAATGGTAAATAATTTATAATAAATCTGTTTTGGGTATAGATCTGGCGTAGAAATTGACGCTGATTTGAAATGAGTTGAAATTTTCACTCTATCTTCAACGATCGCAAAGATAGAAACTTGAATTAGGGGAATAGAAAACAAAAATTTAATGCATTAAGAAAGCTGGCCTAGGCAAACGCCTCATGTGAACAGGGCCTGAGGTGTTGTTCTCGTCCTCTGACTGTGGGTTAAAATTACGAGGGGTTGTCCTTGGATCTTTCCCCTCGGGATTGATTCCGGACGGTCGCCAATAGCCCGATGTCTCGCTCCAGTGCGATGTTAATAGACTAACAACCTCACAAACTACTTCAATTAAACGCCTTTCATCCAGCTGATTGAAGTAATCCACAGTGTGAAATAATTCTCAATTTTTAAATACTTACTGCAATTAAAAATAATTATGTAGTTAATTAAGTCACTTAAATTAAATTTACCTTTTCTAGGTTCGAAAAATAGAGAAGTCAGAAATTAATTACTCTTTCTATTGAGGATCACAGCCGAGGAAAGGTTAAAACTCACTGACACGGACTGTAACAAGTTTGTAAGGCCATTTAATAATTATGCGAAGTCGACGCTCTTGAGGTGGAAAAAATCGAAACAGAACATCTAAATGAGAAAACCTTAATCAGCAGGCCCTCACCTATCACACGGAAGTAGATTAGAAATGATGAACAGCCCTTTTTAAGAGATAATGATCTCCAAGACTCGCTTAGTGATTGATAATAATCTTTTCCATCTCCTCAATTAGTTCGTTTCTCTGCTTTCCTCTCCGGAAGAAAAAAGTACAAGCAAAGTGCACATTTCCCCAAGAAATCCATTTTTCATATTACTTAAGAGCGAGATCATAAGCACGTCTTTTCCTTTCGTAGAAATTGTAGCTGTTCAGTAATGGTTCGTTAACAATCTTTCCCACTCTATTTCAGAAATAAAATGTCCTGACTTTTCCAGAAAATTTTTCACAAAATTCCAGGTCATACTTAGGCATTGTTCATGACATTTTTAAGGTGAAAAACCAAGAAATGATTTAGCACACACACATTTAATAGCCAAAATAAAAACCAATTCAAGAATTATACACTGTAAAAATGAATACACAAAGCACTAGTAATTTTGCATTAAAATAACTTATTAAAATAATCCGACAAATTTGACTAGAATCAATTTGTGATTTAATGTATCACAAGCAAGAAATTCTTCAATTTAAGCCAGAGGACGAAACAAAATTCTTCACCTGATAAATATTAACTGTTTCTTTTAAAATCGGTAGAGAAATTCAATTCTTAAAATAAATTGATACGAAACTGTACGAATCTTATTGGCTTCTTTTCTCCAAAGCGTATGAGAAGCCATGGTCAAACATTTTCCAGGGTCATTGAGGACATTTTCCAGGTTTTAGACGAAAATTCATAATTTCCCCTGACTTTTCCCTGATTTTTTGGACAAAATTAAATTTCCTGACGATTCTAGGTTTTTCAGGTTTTCTCCGACCCGTGAGAACCCTGTTACGTTAACGAACCATTATTGAACAGCTACAAATTCTACGAAAGAAAAATACATTTTTATTTTTAAAAATCTGAGAAATAAACAAATTACTCAATGAAGTTATTCAACTATAAATTAAATATCAATTTAAATACACTGTTTCATGTCTACAATTAATTCAGATGCTTCGTATATCAGTAGATCTGCCTGCCTCAATAAAAGCAATTTTATTGACAATCCTTAATTTAAATATTTTTTTCTTCTCATTTCCAATTTTTATTTCGTATAATTTTTTTTATAATGACTAGGATAAATGCCTCTTATAAGTCAAGAGGAGCTTGGGTCACTTCCATTGTTGACGTCATTGTAAATTGAAACTTGAATTTGAGCCCTGGGACAAATGATTTGCAACTTCCTTCACCAGATTTATGTTATTAATAAATTAATATCACTGGTTAATAATACGCTGCTAATTGCTACCTCATAGCAATATAAACAAATTAACATTAAAGCATAACCTACTAATAGCCTGCAATATCACTAACATAAGAATAAATAATGTTTTAAGTTTTATCTTCATGTTCAATATAATTTTATGCTGGTTTTCTTATTCACTACACTATTATGAACCATAGAAAACGACTTTCGTATATAGACATTAGAAGTCGCTAACTTTCTCTTTAAAGGGGTCCGGGACACAAAAATCGTCAAATTTTCGAAATTTTTTTTTATTATTTTAAGAAATTCTCTGTGTTTTTCTGCTTAAAATGACGTCTAAATCATGTTTCTATCTTAATTAGAACTAGAGATATATTAATTTTTATGGAGCGTTGTTTTGAAAATCTAACACTCTCTTGACAGTTGTTGTCATGGCAACAAAATCTCTCCTTAAAACTTTAAATGCGTTTTTCTCCATGATACATTTTTTCAAGATTTCCTGTATTCAAATTGCTATAAGTCGTAAACCAATAAAGTTTAAGGGTTGAAATTTGGAATATATGTTTTTCAAACATTATACTTTAATTTTGATTCAGCAAATTTGAAACAAATATTTACTTTTAATAATATGACTTTAAAAAAAAAAGTATCTTAAAATTTTCAAAAAGTTTCATTCAAATATTTTATTTTTTATTAAATTAATATTTTTTAAATTGCTGAATCAAAATTTTAGTTTATAACTTTGTGAATAATTTACTGCAAGAATTTTGAAAATGGATCAAGAATATTTTGAGCCTTAGCAATTTAAAATGACCCCTCTTTTTTTTCAAAAAATTTTAATTTAAAATTTTTAATAACATTTGAAAAAATTTTGTGTTGTGATTTCCCTTATTAGGTAGATGGGCAATCAGTACAAAAAAATTAAAAATTCTAAATAAATTATTAAAATTTTTTTTCCAATGTGTCCCGGACCCCCTTAAGAAAACCTAGGGGCCTCATAACGGCGAAATGGCCTGATCCACTTTTCATTTCTGTAAGAGGTGCTGAGAAGTTTCAGATAAGACAAAGGCAAAAAACAAAAAAAAACCATTGGTTTTCCACCCCCTACACACTGGATCCATCCCAACGACGATCGGAATCGTAAAGATGCCAACCCAAAAGAGAGAGTTCAATCGCATTTGATTCCAAAATCGCCCCTTGCCCCCCCCCCCTCAAGGACCCATCCATCCACTTAGAACAGGCGACCACGGCAACCCTACTGCTGATTGCAGTGGAGAAGTTGGCGAGATCCGTGACCCGCAATGGGAGTTAAAGGTGGGGTGTACGAATAATCCGGATTTGGAAGAGATAAAAACCTCACGGTGCTATGGGGTCAGAGGTGAAACTGGGATCCCAAGGAGAGAGCGATCAGGGGTCACATTTTTGCTCGCTGGAATTCTGTTTGCTCGGCTTGTTGAGGTTGGCTCGGGTGCGATACGGCTTTACCTAGAGGTAGAGTGGCAAGAGGAAAAAAGGTTTCTTTTTGATAGGTTTGCGATTGGAGGTGACATGACAAGAAATTTCTCAACTTGTTATCCGTCGTGGAAACAGAGGTGTGACCCCAGTGCGGTGAAAGACTCCTGTCGAGTGAATTAGTTCCAGCAAGGGGGAAGTGATAATCAGGTTGGAAAGTAAGAGCGGCGCTTTGGAAGTCGGTTCTTTCCCTGTCTCCACAATCAGTTCGATTCGGTGCTTCGTTTTATGCAATAAATCCTCCAGAACTCCCATTACTTGACGATATCTGGTGTAGCTTGGTCAAATATGGCCATTGTGCTATAGAACCACAATAACCCTCCAGTACCCTCACTCAGGGTCGCCACGAATAAAGGAATCGATCCACTTAGGACAAAATATTTACAAGATAGGCCGCGAATATGAATTAACCTTTAGACTACGGCCGGTACAGCAGTGGTACCATGGTAAATTGGTAATTTTTTAGTTAACGTCGTACTAGAGCAACACAACGGGCTATTGACGACGGTCCGGGATCAGTCCCTTAAGGGAAAGATCCGAGGACAACACCTCGTAATTTTGAACCACGGTCAGATGACGAAGCAACACCTGAGCTGGCACCCCACTCTCCAAACTTCCACGCCAACCCAACGTGAGGACTTTCGGCCACGACAGATTTAAGGTGCACCAGCCGCCTCTACACCATACGTTTACAAACATCCATGCCCGGGCCCGGATTCGAACCAGGAACCTTCCGATCTAGAGGCTAACACCTTAACCACTATACCGGTTGGTCGGCTGCAGTGGTACCATGATCGCGGCAAGAACTAATTTAGACAACGGCCAGTGCATCAGTTACACCTTCAAAGTTATAACAATCGCGACAAGAAAGAATTTAGACTTCGGCCTTTAAAGCAATTGTACCTTAAAAGTTATTAGAATCGCGCCAAGAAAGAATCGCGCTTGTTATATATATATATAGCCGTAGTCACACACACACACACACACACAAAAGGTTAACCCTTTTGGTAGATTCGAATTCAAAATTTAATTTCCATGCTCTACCTTGTACAAAGCTTCGTGATCCTCACTGCAAAACTGGATTTCTAGACAAGTAAGACACCTTACTATCTAATACAGGTTGATGTTTTGGCGGATTTTTCCCTTTGGGAATGAACCTTACTGTCGCTAATTGCTGGTTGTATTGCTTCAATGCAACTTAAATTCACCTATCCTCCTCATTTTTTTTGTGGGGGAGGGGGAGGTGGGCAAGGGCCATAATTGGCCAAGTTGCACTAAACACGAGACAGGAAATGCCAAATTGTGGTCACACATTTGGAAATCTTTCAGACTGGAGAAATACCCCACCTAGGGATTAATCAAACTTTCGCCGCCTTCAACTCGCAGTTTACTGGATCAGTGTTCTGGTGGATAATTAACGTCACACTGGAGCAACACAACAGGATATTGACGACGGTCCAGGATCAATCCCTAAGTAGCCAGTAGTCAAATTTCATTGAGCCACGGAGTCACTTTTATCAGCAGAGGACGTGTTTCAGTACAAGTTTTAACAAACAACTTTAGAAAAAATATATTTCCGGTTTTGAACTTCTTTGATGAATCCCCGTCTTGGCGTCACGTTGGGTTGGTGTGGATGTTTGAAGAGCGGGGTGCCAGCTCAGGTGTTGCCTCGTCATCTGGCCGTGGTTCAAAATTACGTGGTGTTGTCTTCGGTAATGGTAATGGTAATTTTAGTTAACGTCGTACTAGAGCAACACAACGGGCTATTGACGACGGTCCGGAATCAGTCCCTTAAGGGAAAGATTCGAGGACAACACCTCGTAATTTTGAACCACGGTCAGATGACGAAGCAACACCTGAGCTGGCACCCCACTCTCCAAACTTCCACGCCAACCCAACGTGAGGACTTTCGGCCACGACAGATTTAAGGTGCACCAGCCGCCTCTACGCCTTACGTTTACAAACATCCATGCCCGGACCCGGATTTGAACCAGGAACCTTCCGATCTAGAGGCTAACACCTTAACCACTATACCGGTTGGTCGGCGGTGTTGTCTTCGGATCTTTCCACATTAGGGGACAAAAGGTATTTAAATTTATTGTATATATATTTCGTAATAAATACATTCTATGACACAAATCCGAGTATAGGTTATTCTTACTTGTCATCTGACCGTGGTTCAAAATTACGTGATGTTGTCCTCGATCTTTTCCTTGGAGTATTGATCCTGGACCGTCGTCAATAGCCCATTGTTTTGCTCTATTACGACGTTAATTAAAAAATTACCAATTACCCCGTCTTGACGATGTACTATTATGATCCATTTTGCTTATAAGCGACACACTGAAATTGAATTTGATTAACATGTCAAGGTAAAGCACAAGTTACGAAACCGGAACCAACCAAAATACCATCCGTCTCTATATTTAGCTTTACATTAAAATCATCTCAGGTAGATTCAAACTCATTTCAACTGACGACAGTCCAATTTTTGTTTTAATCGGTGATTTATATCCCGCAAGACGACAGTATTATTCAGACCAATACTAGTCCCAGAGCGACCTTGGTAGAAAATTATTGCCTTTTCATTTGAATTCCGTGCATTGTCGAGTCCCTTGCTGCCCATTTGGCTCCCTATAGAATAAATTATTGCTCCGTCTGATTGTTAAATAGTTTCTGCGAGCCCTCGTAAAAGTTCGACTCAGCGACCTATTAAATTTTCCCTTTCTGCCTTCAAAAAGTACAGATATAACTTTTTCTAGATGAGAATGGATATTTGAATTGGAAAAAGTTGGGGGACTTCTCTACTTCCTGATTAGATTTGAAATGAAATATTTTGAATGAATTTATTTTTTAGGTTGTCTCTTGCAAACCTAAGGGAAAAAAATGTTTTTCATTATCAAAAGAACACGGGACAGTTTCTTTTACGTATCTTTATAACATCAGAGAAAAAGAGTTAAAAAACCTTTGCAGTAATAAATATCCGTTGAAATTTTTCTTCAGATTGAGTTTTTCCCCGCTTCTGTTTCAAAAAAAATATTTCACGCAAAGTTGAACTTTTTCTCTTGTTTTTACATGCTAAGATAAAAGAGTTCGTAATTTTTAGTTCGATTTATTTTTTGATTTCATGCTCTAAAACTAACAATTAAATACAAAAGTGAATGGAAATGCAATAGAAAAACTCTCCAAGTGGTTTTGACGATATATCTCGTCATATCGTCAGTTTTGTTAGTGACGAGATACCTTGTAGACACAATAACCAAATAGATAAAAAAAAACAAAGTAAACTTCACAGAAAAATAATACTTAAATGCCATAAAAATATAATTCTTCGTCAGCATACATTTGCCCATATAAAAACGTGTTTACAAACTTAAGTTCAAAGTTACAAACTTCAAAAGTTTCTTAATCATCATCTACCATTTGCCATTGAAAACATTCGAAACTCTTATTTATTGTTTATAATACGTTTGAAAATTTTTTACTATCTTATTGCCATACTAATTACATTAAGTGAATTTCAGACCACTGTTTACTTTCACTTTGGCCGTGTGTTTAAATTTTTAACTGTATACATTGGGTAGTATAGGCGCAGATTTGGATCTTGTCCCTAAAACACAACCCAAACTAACCATCTTTACCTTAGAAGAACGCGATGTGATTATGCCAATTATTATAAACTGTACCACTTAAAATTTCAACTAAATTGTTGCTCTAATGAAATAAAATGGGATTTTTCAAGTAGGTGAACAAAAATCTAATGTTTCTACGAATCCAACACAATCACGTCCAGACACACAGGCAAAACTTTTTAGCACAAAAATGTTTTCAAGCATTAACTAAAGTCTATATCCAGATCTCAAAAAAAAATAACAACACACAATCCCTTCAAATAAAAAATAATAGTTTAATGACGAAGAAACTCGAATCTCTAACGATAAAGGTTGGTTATCCTTATCTAATTAGGGTAATAAAATTAAATCTGCGAATTAATACTATTAAATGTATGAATTTATAGCTCTAATTAAATCATAAACCATTTATACTCGAGCCAGATGCTCTTTTATTACGTTGGCACACAATCACTGCTTCAGCTTCTGATAACGAATCGACAGTCCATCGCACAACGCTTAAGTTGCTTAATCTTTTTCTTTCTTCAACTCGACCTATTTCTTTTGTTTCCCCAACCGATAATAGAGTTGAATCCACAGAACATACACAAATGTACAGCTCAAAAGCTGAAAATTTAACAATAAAACGCTTCGGCACAGAAGAAGCAAACACTATTTAAACACTGTCCTGTTGTTTCCCTTTAAAGATAAAGGTGGAACTGTCTTTACGATAGCAGTTAAAATAACAGCGTTAGCGAAAATTAACGGTTAAAAAATGCAGGCTGCCACAGAGAGAGGTGAAATACTAGCATAATTTTAAAAATTGCAAAAAAAAAAATCCTTTATAACCCTATTTTAGCAGCAATTCTAGTATTCTCGATACAAAATTAATAGGATAAAACATAACTGGGCTTATTAGTTTAGATAGACCGTTGAAGATCTCGTAAGAAATTAAAATTTCTGAATGTTCTCACGACAATCCAGACAAATGATTCGGATGTTTTTCTTTAATGACTTCTACGACTATGCATTAAACTGAAATTGGCGTCCCTTGGAAAACTTCCCCCCCCCTCCACCTTGAAGAAAAATCCAAGAAATGTTCGCAATAAGTTAAATAAAAATGGGGAAAAAATTTTCGTTAACCTTTGGTAAAATTTCAAAAAATGGCAAAATTTTCGAAAAGTTGGCAACATTTTAAAAATAAATTTAGACGAATTTGTCTAAAAAAAAGATAGTCATAGTCAGCAAGGTTGAAAAATGTAACAGAAGTCGCTTTTTATTCGTCTATAGCAGTACAGCAACTGTTATCGAATGTATTACACAGACTTTTTTAAGGTTTTTTGATATACGGCTTCATCCAACTAAACGTAAATCCCAGCTACTTAGAATAAACATGGCCTCTGGATCGGAAGGTTCCTGGTTCGAATCCGGTCAGGGCATGGATGTAAATTGTGCTGTCCTTTGTTAGGGACAATGATGGTCCACCCATTGGGTGCCCCTTCATAAGTGACCATCACTTCTGGCCTTGTATAAGGCTACAATGACGGTCAATTCTGTACTGTATTGTATCATGTATTGTATTTGTCTTTGCAATCTGTACCCAGCCTTGCCATTGGAAATAAAAAAAAACTTAGAATAAACATTGTATTTTAATTATTCTAAATATTTAAATGAATAGTTCTTTATGAGAGTAAAATTGTAAAACCGACACCGTTGATGAGCACAAAGAGAAGCAAATAAAAATATACTGTCAACGGCAATATTCCATCTTCAGTCAAAATTCTTGCCATATACAGTCAAACCCTGCTATAACGATCCCTCAATGGACTGATTCAGAAGTTCGCTATAACCGTGGATTCACTATATCCGATTTTTCACAAATATTAACAATACAAAACTTCCTAAAATCCTTAAAAACATTTATGTGCTGAACCAATTAATTATACTGAATTGCAATTAGTAATGGGCTATAATAAAGTAAATGAATATTTGTTCTTCACAGGGTCTCTGTTTGCTGGAAACATTTAATATTTTACAAACCAATCTGGAGAATTAAAGAAAAAATACAAGATTCTATTTTTTTCCTCCTATTATTTTGTGTTTTAAAAACGTTGTTCGATTCTTAGAATGACCCTCTTGAAAACATGCATATATTTGTTCTGAAAGCTGCAGTCTTGCCAGTATGACTTCTAACAGTTTTGACCTTCTTGATCAATGGAAATACCCACTTGGATTTTTTCAACCAAAAGATGTAGTTCCTTAGTCACTATGTGTGTGTTGTGGAATAAGTAATATACTCGGAAATCTCGGGATCCTATGAGAGTTTAAGTACAAAATAAGGATCACTGTTATCTTTTGCTATATATAGCCTATTAATTTTATAATCCCAGGGGGTTCGAGACAAATTCGAATCTTCAAATGGGGCAGTGGACAGGAAAGTTTGGTAAGAGTTATATTCGAAGGTCGAAACTGGTTCGAAGTCATAAAGAAAAGGCTGCTTGTTGCAAAACGGATATATGTGTTTGAGCCTCAGAGGTTTAACTTCTCAAGCATAGTGGCTCAGCCATTACCTGCCTCAGTTTATCCTGACAGTAATCGCAACTTGTTACTAATATCTTAGACAAGTCCAAAAGACCATATTGGTATTTTGGACTAGCGAGGGCGCCATAACGACAGGTCGCCAGAGATCAATTCATGTTCATCTAGGAGCAGTTGCACCGACACCAATAGAATCTAAAATAAGGGACGGAGTTGCGAAGGGCATGAGCAGGTTAGAAAGTTTTTAACTCTTCTCACAGAAGTCGTGTACCCCCCTTTGCGTGTCCCATTATAGCAGGCCTCGAAATATATTTTTTAATACAGGTGCACCTTGTACACCTAAGGTTTTAAATTAGGTGCACAAGTGTGCCTAGCTGGAAAAAATTAGGTGCAGAATTTTATTTTCATGTGCACAGTGCACCTGTGCACCCGGGTATTTCGAGCCCTGCATTATAGTAATGATAATACAAACTAATACCCAAAAAAACTAATAATGGTGATAAATGATTGCAATAATAATATAAACTAATACTATTCGCTGGCAAAATTAGCAGTTAATAATAACTGTCACAAAGTAGCAATAACCGCAAGCACTGTTATTGTAAAATAACAGTTGTGCTCATGTACTTAAGAGACGCCAGGGGTTGAGGTGAACAGAAAGACACACAGAAAAGAACATCTCCCGCCCTGACGCCATCTTGCTTTCCTCTGTTATTGCGACACCAAGATGTTCTTGTTCTGGTATCAGCGAAAAGTCGTGACCGTACACGTAATAATCTACTCACGTGCAAGTAAACGCACAGATAGGACTGGCACCCGCCAGGTTTTTTTAATCCACCCTTCACCCACCCCTAGGCCATCCCCGTTGGTCTCTATTATCTATTTTTTCATTCTTTTTCGAATTTGCCTCCTCCTCCTTCTCGCTTAAGCACCCCCATCGAGTGGAAACGGGATCATATTTCGGGAGAGAGAAGATTATGCGCTCACAGTCGTCGTCGTTGGGAAGGGCTCTCTCCGCGGTTTGATCCGGCCATGGATTAAAGGGTACCAAGGGCATGGCGGCTGGAGGGGGGGGGGTCCTGCTGCCATCGGAAACTTTCGAAGGAGGTCCATGACCCCGCACTGTCAGTGTGTTATTAAGAAAGCAACCAAAAGATTCTATCAGCCATGGCTTTGGAAAAGGATTATCGAATTCAAGATTGGGTGACTAGTTTTGACTGCCAATCTATCCAGCCATTGTGAAATACAGAAAGATGTTATCCATCAGGCTTTTTTAAGGGAGCGTGTGTTTGAAAAAGGATAGCTTGAAAAAAGTCAACTAACACAAAGTCTACATATCAAAGTCCTAATACAAGTACTACGTAAGTGCTCATTTGGATTAGGGTTTCACCACGTAAAACTGTTTTTGCTACACCAAACTCTACAGAGTGTTTACCGTTAGTATATTTCCATTACTCTTCCAACCGGCATCCACGGTCATAAAATGAGTTTCTGCTCTAAGCCGGGATATGATAATAGCTTGGTCAACATCAATCAGATTAAACTTCAAACGTGGCCTAAACGTCTATAAACTACATTTTAAGGCAAACCCATATGTATGATGTGAGTGTTTGGACAGCAGAAGTGAAGACTTCGCAGACTGTCTGGTTTGTTTACACTTAAAATCCGTCTCATTACCAAAGCTGTGTCAGCTTCTCCCATTTCACAAGCTTTCTCAACGGGCGGTATATCGAGCAGTCCTCCCCTCCTGGAAGATATATCGCGTATCTGGTGAAAAGAAAGCATCGAAATCCATTGTTATGAGGATGAAAATAGCGAAATCATTTGTCATGCTATAAAATACAGCCCAAACCTCTACTCTTCATTGATGCCAAACGTAACGTATACACGAAGTTCCGCGTATCGTACGAAGCACAAATCACTCCGCATGTCGCAGCTATCCACATTTCCCACGACTGTTTCCTGCATTGTCATCAAGACTTACGATCGCAAGTCATCGGCTTCAGAGTTTGGACCATTCATGGGCTGAAGTCGTTAGCAACACGATTAGTTGTTTCCTCACAGATTAACCTTTAATTGGAGTGAGTTGTATCTGGGCAATCTAATGTCTAAGGAAGAGCACTGGTAATACACTTGGGGGGTGTGGAGGGTGAAAGTAGACCCGAGAGTCTTTATATACCTGCTTGGTTGAGTTTTATACTGCAAAAGAACCATATTTGGTCAAGCTGCGCCAAACAAAAGACTACAAACGTAATGGAAATTGATATCCACGCACATGAAAAGCTCTGCTGACAGTGAAGACAGCAATACAACAAGTGTTAGTTACAGGATTAACTTCGTGGAAGGACTTAGAAAGACATTCATAGAAAGGAATTAAATTTATATGTGCTGACGCTTAACTATATTGTTATGGGGCATTAATTGTTTCCGATACAAGATCGGTTGGTTTTACGGCGCAATGGGTCATATTTGGTTTTACGGCGCAATGGGTCATATTTGGTCATACTGCGCCAAGCGCACAACATAAACATCATGCATCAAGTAAATGAACAGACACACACATAATTAAAGTTTAACTCGAAGCTTAGAAAGAAATACACCCAGGGTCAGTAACAATTTAACCTACTCCGCTTACAACTTGCAAGATTGGATCAAGTCACCGGCGAACCCCTCAAGCGCAAGAAGGAACATCATGAGCTTTGTTCACAAATTTTGAAACCATAGAACAGAATCTTTAACAAAACAGACTTCTTGACGGATTTCTTTTAAAATTCTCATAGCTTCAAAATCAACGTACCTACTTCATTTTTTTTTGAGAATTCTGAGACAGTCAATGCAACCAGAATTATTGAGAAACGATGAACGCATCAAAGGGATTAACCCGAACATGGCTTCTGAACCCCATTTGTCTCGGACGTTATTTCATTACAAAAAAAGGGTATGCCCTAAGAACCTCCCCTTCCAATCTACAAATGCGACAGCAGAAACCATTATGTAAACCGATCTCCGCACACAAAAAAAAAATACCCAATTCCCCTGCATGTTTTGATAGAAAGCACCCAATATCATTCCGGGTTCAAGCAAGACAAAATGGCAAAGTTTCGTGTGGTACTGGACATGCGGGCGCTGTCAGGAGGATGCTGCTGCCAGAGTTCGTGACTCACGATCCTCCAGCCAATTAGGTCAGAAGACAGAAGGAAGAAGACGACCCGTGGGAAACGTTTCCACCAACACCTGCTTCACGCGCTGTGGTTATGTATAAATAAACGCTGTGCTTTTGCTGCCCTCATCAAATTCCTGATTTCAGATGATCCATCTTCCTTTTTTTGTTTTGTCTGCAGCACGCCCTTGGGGTGATGTCGAAGTGACGGGCTTTATTGATTTTGAGGGGGGTTTAAAGACGCGTTGGAAAAAGTATTCGTTTCACTGAAAGACAATGGCTTTTGTTTCTGGGCCATCTGATTTGAATTGAATACTTTCAGCACCGAAGCCTGAATTTTATTTCGTAGTGGCCCGAAGTCAGGAATTGATTTTTAAGACATATCGCATCCCGGCAAGAAAAGTGACACAACTCAAAATTGCAGAATTTGAGAAACATCAACTTAAAGGATATTATAAAACTTATATTGAAATAGCATATGCTTCTTTTAGATATCAGGTATTTATGGTGGTAACTTCTATTAGATTCTATAGAATAGTAATATAACACGCTGGGGCACCTTATACAATATTTTTCAATGAAAAAACTACAACATTTTTATTTTTTGACTTGTATCGCTTTTCTTGCCGGGAATCGGGGACATAATATCGAATCTCTTTTTAAATCTTAGTATTTCATATTTGGCTCAACCTTTTGACTATGGCTAAAGATATAACGAGCGCGATTCTTACAACTTTCAAGGTACAACTGGCTGTAACGACAGTAGTCTAAATTCTTTCTTGGTGCGATGATTCCAACTTTCAAGGAACAACTGCTTTGACGGATGTTGTCTAAATTATTTCTTGGCGTTATTCTTACAACTTTCAAGGTACAACTGCTGTAACGGCAGTAGTTTAAATTCTTTCTTGGCGCTTACAATTTTCTTACAATTCTTACAATTTTAGAGTTACAACTGCTGTACCGGTCGAGTCTAAAGGTTAAAGTAACGCATACTGGCAGAAAAAAAAAACAGGAATATTTTAAAGACAAAAAAAAAAGCAACGCGCAGCTGTCAGAAAAAAGTGCTTTAAGTAAAAATTAAAAAAAAATTTATTAAAAATGCCAAATTATGACAATTACTTCAAATTGGGCTACGCGAAAGCAATTCAAAGCAGAACAAGTTACCATGCTTTCTATTATTGTTACATGCTTTTACTCGGCAAAACCGATTCAGCAATTTTACTCAAAATAACGCCAAATATGTATGAAAAAATGAGCAGTTAAACATTTCCTAATTGTTTAATAGGTATACCCCCCCCCCACACACACAAAAAGGATTTTACGACAATCAAGGTAGCAATCACAGATTCCGATATGTTATTTTATGGTTTCCACGGTTGGCACCAAACTACAAAATTGGCGTTTCTCTCACTTGGACAGTTTTTCCTAAAAAAATCGGGGAAAATATTTTTCCGTCCGGAAGCCCGGAAAACTAAGTATTTTTATTTTCTGACCCGGAAAAGTTGGCAAGTATAGTAAGGGAAAAAGAGTAAAAAAGTATTAAAAAAAAAAGACACTTGGCAGCACTGTTAGCATAAAAAGAGACACTTGGTAGATCCTAGTGGTCTTAGTGCAGCATGTTTTGATTTACGTTGTTGATAATAGCCACTTCGAGGCCATCACGGCGTTGCCTGTGGGAGTTAGTGGGCAAACCAAATGGGAATACGTAGCGATCACCGGGGGTTGACGAGCGTCAGCGAGCAGTGGTCACACCTGACCCCACGAAAAGAACTTTCACGGGCATCACCGTACTGGTAATATACTAAAACAATTTGTCGCTAAAAAAGTTTTATGTAAGACTATTAATTTGACCACCCAAACACACCAATAGAACTTTGTCAGTGATTCTTTTAAATAAAAAGACGGACTGAAAACGTGATTGGAGATTAAAGATACCACTGACGAAAATCGAGCCCAACGTAGACAAACACCAGACTCATTATTCCTCATTAGTGATTATTTTTAAGTCAACTGGTTTGATTGCTATTAATTACGAATAATGGTGAGAAATCTAGTACGTTTGTGTCCAATTTATTTTTAGTAATTTCATTTTTTCGGCTTTAAAATTTCAGTTTCACATTACTTTATTTCCAAAATTAGCTTTACGAAATTCTAAAACTCTCTACACACACAACTGCAAAAATATTTCAGAAAAACTAAAAAATTATAGTCACAGCTACTCTTGCAATTCATCATTAGATGAGATAGTTTACCAGAAGGAACACCGAAAAACATTATTTTACAAAAGGGGGCATTGAGCCAAAAAAGTTTGGGAAACTGGAATCACACCATCAGTTGTAAAAACATGGGTTCATTCAAAGTTGGGTTGAGTGAGAACATTCATACAAGGTCGTTTTCTTAAAACAATAGATTTATTTATATTTCGTCTTAGAATAAGAAACTTGTCTTGTAGAATGGATTTCATAAAAGACTTCTGTTAAGTTATTTAAATCTTTTAATAACTCCCAGTGTATTCAAAGAGACTCGAAGGCTACCGAAAATGGTATTGATGTTTCAAAGTTAAGTAATTAGCCAGCACAATAAGGTAGCTTAATCGATATAAATCGAGGACTAACAAAGCCTAAAAGAGAAAAATCTTGAACTTCTGAAAATATTCAAAATTCTGCCAACCAAACTCCTCAATCAGTTTATTCCCATTTTGATAGATTGCTAAATATGAGCGAAGTATCCATCCATGTGTTAAGGTGACTCAATGGTATGGGATTGGACAAGAAAAAGTCTATTGGTCTTGACTAGTAATTTTCCAACCTTTTTCATTTCATGGCTAAAATCTAATTTACAAAAATTCATCGGCACACCAGTTTTAATGCCACACAATAATTTTGATTAATTTACATAAACAAAACACAGAACTTACCTCCTCTAAACTGTTTAAATGAAATAAATCTAATACAATTAATTTATTTAATTATTGTTTCTATGCGGAAAAATATCCTATTACAGAGAACAAATATGTAGTATCCAAAAATGTAAGAAAAAGAATACACAAAGACAGTTAGAAAATAGATAAAAACAAAACCCTTCATTGAAGCAGATTACTTATTGTATTGAAAACATTAAAAATATATTAACTTCTGATAAAGAGCAAAGCAAAGTTTAAACCGTCTTCATCATGCGTAAGGTACACTAGTGCCATCCTCCGAGCACATCGGTTGAAAATCATTGGCCTAGATAGAAGTAAAAATATACGTATTTCGATTAAACCTAGATGACCAAGTATTTCGAGGACAGATCACACAAGACTCGAATCATTCGCGAAAAAATTGAATGTGAAATGTTTTTTTAATGCTTACAGAAGCTTATATATTCAGCGCTTATCAATTTCATTCATCGCATGTAAAATTCACACAGGAACTATTTCAAAACAGTTTTTAAAAAAATCACCAAACGAAATGCTCATTTATCATTACAGCCATTCAAACCGTACCAATTAACTCCAAATGATAGCCAGAAGTCAGAACCCTTTGAAACCATCCACTCATTTTCGATCAATCAGGAATCATCACCATTCCATTCCAAGTTTCCAAGCACACTTCTTGCTTGTGTTTCTCCAATGCATTATCTTTTAAATCAGAAACGTCATTAGCAGATAGATAGAGAGAGAGTAATATATGAAATTAATAAAACAAAAGATAATATTTCCTTCTGACTATTTCCAAACTAGTCCAAACAGCACGGTTCGGTCACGAGTCAAGAATTAAACGGCGATCTGATAGCCCATTTCCAATACAAAATGGCCAAATCAGTAAGCACCGATTACTTTCTAAACACAGTCGTGACCGTGCAAAAGTTCACGACGAAGAAGTCCAGGAGCTTTGGCTGCAACCGAATATGGGAGCCATCAATAAAATTAATGAATTGTGTCGGGACGCTACATAGTTTGCGCTCGAGTGAGCTAAGAGACATAATCTGCCCTTGCAATCATTAGCGAAGCGATGAAAACACAAGTCGATTATATCGCGAAGGGTAGCGACAAGAAAAAACTTTCCAAGAAATTCGGGGGTTGCAGCCTATAATTTCGCTTCTAATGAGGTAATAACAAACTCGACAGCTAATCGTAATAATTAGTTTGATAGCTTCGTGTGAACGCCGTGCTCTTTTGCGCCGCCTTTGAAGAACGGTATTAGATCCGAGTCTGGCCTCCGAAAAGATAAGAGCAGCATTATTGTTTGCTGCTCGAACGTTTAGTTCGACTACTTTTGATTCTGGGTTCTTCGTACTCTTTGAACTTTCTTCCATATAGTTTCGAACGACAAATTGTTTACAAAGTTAGGCCCGGTGCACACATCCTGTTTTTCAATGTGCGGCGCCGCTGCCGCAACGCAAGTGCGGTCTGAGATACATGAGCAGTGCACACATGCCGCCAGCGCCGCTGGGGCGACGCACGCACGTCCAACTTGCGTGCAATTTGTACCGCAGGTTACCTGGTCAGAAGTTCATGCATGAAAGGCTGCACAGATAGAATATATGTGTGCGTGTTAATCCCTCAGTTTCACAGTACTATAATATTGCTTTCAACACCACAGAACGCGAAATGACTAAATAATCTCTATTGGTTAATTCATGGGGTTATTCAACCTTTAGATACAACTACTGGCCTTTCATCGGAATATAATTCTTTGGAAAGATTCTACTGGTCATTTCCTTAGCTCAGTATCCTTTGAAAAGATAAGAGATTCTACGGGTTAAAAAGGTCAAATTTGATCAGAAGTTGAGGCACATTGCAAGATTGTACAATGCATGAGAACCCCTCAGAGGGTTAAAACGGTTTAACGGTCCAACCAACAAAACCCAAGGACAAAAATCCCTGAACCCCTTAAAAAGAAAAAGAAATCAACAATAAGAAACTTAACTTTCAAAAACATAAGGCCTTGGTTATGTTCTATCAAAAACAAGACCGTCATGGCAAAAACGATGTAAGGATTTATAAAAAAAATAGTCTGCCGTTTCCGGTGTCATTAGGACAGCTACCCTATTTTTTGTCCCATCATTCCTCTGCTTATGAACAGCGACAGTTGTTAGCAGACGACAGGTGAGGACGTCCTAAGCGAAGAAGACCCAGCAGTGCGGAGTAGAATTACGATTTAATCAAACGGTCTTGGGAGTTATTTATATCTTTAAATGAGAGAACCAGTACACGTTCTCGGCTTCATATTGTGATACAGATAACGACCGTTAACAATCGCTTCTTGTTCAGCGTTCTCGACACAAAGTGTTAGGTTGATAAAGAATTGAAGAGAAGGGGTTAGTTTGAACTTCAAAAGATAACTTCAACACAGATAATCGAAGGAATATTTTAAAGTGTGTTTTCATATCTTTGTTGTTATCCTTCTTTCTCCACTGTACAATTTTTAGTCATTATACAGTAAAATCTAGACCAGTCGTCACTCAAGGGACCAAGAACTTTGACGATTAAGCGCAGTAACCACATAATATATTCCATATACATTACTGGAATGAGCATGTTCATTTTAAATTTTGCCCAGTATTCACAACAATGATATAACTTAATAGATAAACTAAAAAATTACATAAAGTGAGTAAAAAGGTTAACTTTACCTGTTTTGAGCTTTATTTGAGTATTCTTTAAGTTATAATAGTCCTATTCTGTCATGCGCATTATAATACAAGGCATTTCTCTAATTTTGACTGAAATTAATACCTGTATAGAACATTCTGAAACGTTGTTATTAATACTTATGTAGTCTTTCATGGCAGGAATTGTAAGTTCACTTATAACTAAGGCAACTTTTTGCAACAAATGCAACTTTTTTTCACGCGTTCTATGCTGCATGTAAAGTACTAAAACCAAAATTCCTCCATAGTAAGTGAGTTATAACTGCAACATAAATGCAACTTTTTGCATAAATGCAACCACCTGCAACTTTTTAAAATATAGCTTAAAATTATTTAATATCAAATTACTACTTCATTTTTTTGCTCTCTGAATCAATCCTTCGATCACGTGTGTCTTATCTTGCAAACGCCGAAGTATTGCGGATCAAACAAATTCATGGTAAGAAGGTGTTCGTCCTAAGACGAAAGTGAAATAAATGGCAAGAAGTACTTAAACACATTGTTTGGCACTCTTGATAATCCAGAGGAAACTTGCGTAATCGACTGCAGAGTTTGCGAGGTGAGTGTCGATCATCAATATGTTGTTCGCCTTGTAGATGACGTTTTAAAATCTCTGAATGTTGAGTGAAAGGATTTTGCACTTCTACTGTCCGATACAGCACATTATATGACTGCGGCTGGCGCAGGTTTTCATTGTTAAAGAAATTACTGGCCAAGGATCGGCCATTCAACGTTCTTCTGTATTTCAGTATGTATTATAATACTGTTGTACACGACTAAAATTGTCAATATATTTTGAATTTTTTTCATTTTTTACGAATAATTTAATTTAGAATTTAGTGTATCAAAAATAAATGCAACTTTATTTCCATAAATGCAACTTTAGTGAATGATAAATACATCTTTTCCCATTTTTACTGCAACAAAAAAGTTGCCCTACTTATAACCAATGTCAGAGTCACTGATTTTCGACATGTTGATTGTAAACAGATACAACCCCTGCATGTTTAAAAACATTTCCACATGAAGGGAATTCCATTTGAATTAAGGATGAGTAAACGCAGCAGGGTTTTACCATTGCTGTCTATGAGATCTATAGACTAAAAGCTCTCATAGACAAACCGAAACTATGACAGAAGAAAATTGGCGACTAATCCAGAGTGACGAGTCATCTAAGTGTCATCCGTCTTATCCAGGTTTTACTAGCTCTTTTTTTTAAGTGAAGAAACTGTGACTTCATAAGGCTTTTCGCTACAATTGAAGGGCTTCGAGCGACATAAGCTCACAAAGGTTTACATAAGCCGATCTTCCAAATTTTCCAAGACTGCAATTTTTAAGTTTAAAAATATCTACTGTTATAATGGCTTATACATTATTCAAAATGTTCTGTTGCTCCAATCTTTCAAGCATTCATTCCAACAAATTATTTTGATACTTTAGAATATTGTTGGTTTAATTTTTCTTCGCTAGGAATGTACTTCTGTGGCTTCTTCTTAGTTGGGGCGCCTCCCCCCCCCCGGCACGATCAGTTGAGGTAGTAACAGATACCAGGGAAGGACCCAGAGATATACAAGAACGATGAGCAAGGACAAGGTCCTTATCGAGACATCAAATGCAGTGCCTAGTGCGATTAACGGCAATCGTGAATTAAATGTCATAGCATAGAAACTCCTTCCTGTCTTGCAAAATTTAACAAACTAGGAAATATGCTACAGTTTTCTAGTTACAACAAATTCCAAAACTTTAACGGTTTATTCATTATTTCAGATAACCTGTTACTCTGATATTTCAGGGGGGAAAGCATTTATTCAAACAAATTAATTTGACCTTCTTGAACATTTTGTTTAATTTTTTCGTTACAAATACATTTTGTAGGCTCATCAGTTTGCTGCCCGAAGGCAGCCCATCAATTTAGATTCATCACGAAAAAAATATTCATTATTTGGCACTTTCAATATATCCGTGAATGCATTAGTGAACCTACAAACATAAATTGCATTATTTAGATAAACTAAAATACATTTATTTAATAATTTCATTTAAATATATTTTTAAACAGTACTATCTGGATGCAGATGTTTCGTGGGTGTTTACATAAACTTCTTTCTATTTGTTTACAATTAAGTTGAATATTTATTTTGGAAGATATTTACTCAATGCATTTTTGCTTAGACTACAATTTTATACACTACAATTTGTTTTGGAGTTTGGAACGGCTTTAATGGTTTGGAATTTGGGATAAGCTAAAACTTGGGAAGTAAATTAATGAAAATGTTTAGAGAAACATTTTCTGGCAATGTTTTGGCTATCGAAATCCTAGCCTTCGTGATGACTAATTGCACAGTATTTTGAATATACACGATTTTCAGAATATATTAAAAACACGATTTGCAAATTCACTGTCCTTGATAGGAAAGTTTCTACTGTTGATGTTTATTTAACTTTCGGAACAAGCGCTTTGTTTGGGATCGCATGTTTTTTATTTCATCATCCCGTGTTGACTTCCTTGATTATCTGTTTTTTCCAGTAGTAAAAGAGAGAAATAATTTATTGTAGAGATCACAGATAATAACATTAAACTAGATTTCACAAACACACAAAACGAAACAAAGTGAAGTGAGTGAATATTCCCAGAATTCAAAAATAATTTTCACGTGTGTGTGTGATAAAAGGTAATTTATTGCACTACTCACAGAGGATTCGCTAAACTTTGATTGAAAAGCTCTGTGATAAAGCTTTCTAAAAGGCTCGGTGATACAGTTTTTTGAGATAAGTATTCTTTTCTGCGAGTGTAAAAATTTTATAAACTAAAAAATTATTAAGCCACATTTATTATGATCACTCTACTGGGCCCCGAGAAAAAAGGTAAAAATGCTTTTTGTGCTTTGACCTTTACGCTGCGGCAGATAGACAATTGTAACCACTAAAATTTCGTTTACACCAGCTGCATGGTATAGATCTGTGTACTGTGGATGTTATCTCCCTTTTAAGTGACCGCTGGCATCGATCACCATTTACTAGCAGCTGTCAGCGAATGACCTTCTAGAGGGTTCCTCCATTTGTTCTGTACCATACCCTGTCGACCGTGAGGTGTGAACGCTTTTGGGGAGTGGCAGAAGGTAGCTCCGGTGATATCTATCTCACGCCAAACGATACGCCACACAACACTATGAAAGGAAAGCGTCAGTCGTAAATGCCACTCAAGGCTCTATCGCTCAAGTTAGGTAATAAGGTAAGGGGGTAAGACGATTAAAAAAAATCTAAGCGTCGCTGCGTGAAGGTTAATATTAACTGGATAGACAAAATCTTCATATCTACGGTCCACATTTTCGATCTGTCTATGGTTGCTGTGTTACAGGCTGTAGTAACTTAAAAGGTGGGTTGGGGCTCTGTCCGCCGACCCTCGTTGAAAGCGAATTAGTAGATGTAAAAAATTCCTTGAATAAAATTTTGAAAATTCCATACTCTATTGATACAAAAACAGACTTAACCCTTCTTTGCATGATTTTTTTCTTTATTGGTGAAATAAATCAAGGTGATATAATTCATGTTCAAAATTAAAGGAAAAATGGTTAAAAAAAATCTTAGTATATATTTATAGTATAAATTTAGCAAAAAACAATATGATGGTATCATGTGGTATTTTTTAAATTAAACGCAAACTTTTTCAGAAATTGCTCTAAAAATAACAGAAACACATGTTACAAACCATTCTTCCACTCATTTTCACTTTTTTAGCAATAGAAACTCAAATATAATAAAACAAAATTAAAAACGAAATCATACGTTTATTTCAACTACAACAAACAGCGGAATGACAACTTCAAGCTCGTTTTACTGATAGTGACACTTGCTTATTTTTGACAGCTATGTTTTTTTTTTTTTTTTTTTTTTTTTTTTTTTTTATGCAATGGACATTAAAAAGGTATCCAGACACGATCAACTTTTAGTGAACTTGTTCTTTTAATTAATTTTTGGGCATTCAATGTTATGATGGAAATTTCCACCATTATGCAAAGAAGGGTTAAAACAAGTACATTTCAACCATCTTTACATGTTCTTTGTAAGCAACATTTTGTTGAAGAAAGTAAATTAGTTTGTTTCATAAGCAAACTAATTTGATAAAAGTAATTTCTGATTCAGGATAATAAAATAATATTTCAAGGATTGGAGACGCTTCAAAACAACGCATTTATATCATACAGATGTTTTCACGTTCAACTTCTCTCAGAGAGGCAATAATAAAATAGTGTCGGTAGGCAGCGCTTTGATGATACAAGAGTGAATATCGGGCTGTTACAGAAGGAATTTCAAAATCGGACAGTCGCTACAAGAATGAATGTTGTAGAATATTAAGTTTTTTTATTTACGAATATTAAAGTATATTTATAGATATTATTGAAAACGGGACAAAAAATCGATATTTTTATAAACTGTCCAAGTGGTTTCGACGTGATAGCTCTTTCGTCAGGAACTGACCAATGTTGCAAATCACGAGATGTCGATATTGCCTTTTTTCATGATGACAAGGTCAAGATCTGGTCTTTTTTTTTGTCTTATGACGAGAGGCCTCGTTGGAGGCAACCACCAAGAGATTTAAAACGACGGGTCAGACTGGAAATTTTAGGGAAGAATGGTACTTTGTCCCGTTCAAAACGGTGTGCATGGTCTTTGTTAAGTGAAGCCTGTGGTTTCAATTAAATCCTGAACAAACATTTAGGAAGAAAAATAACTCAACAACTGCACCAAATCATGCGACAGAACACCCCCGAGACCACTAATAATAATCCCACCGGCTTTCGCAAAATATTCCAAACCTTTCTTTTCCCTCACGCGGGAAAACGTAACCCTACCCCCGGACCGATTTTTCACGTAGTTTCCGACAGCAGATTGATGGTACAGCCTAGGGACAGGTGGAACACCCCCGCTTCCTCATCAGACGATTTCCCGCCTGAGAAAAGCGCCATTGCATAAACACCGTCACCATTTTGGCGGGCTGTCAGAGAATTCTTTCATTCCTCAGTACAGGAAGGAGAAATGAGAGGGAACCATCACAATGGCTTCCTCCAACAACAGATATTCGTTAAAAATAAACACACCCAGTCACTAGAACGTTCAAGCGGCACTACGAATAAGAAAATTCAAGGACTGTTCTTTTTTCCCCCTTTTCTCTCTAATGAGACAGATTCTCTCATTGCTTTGTTGTGCCATACATTCAAAGCAGGCGATAATTAACAAATTTATGACTCTCGTGCTTTCGAAATGGTGTCGTAAATAGCATCATTTCGGTTTTAAAGAGATAGTATCGTATTTTAGTTTCAGTTTTTGAACTTGGATGTTTAATTTTAGTCACGAAGGGAAAAAAATGTGTGTTTATTTCACGAAATTGAATCGTCCAGTTAGATTCCATTTTATGCAGTTGATCTGTGATTTGGTAGTGTTGCCAGATCAGACACATTATAGAACCTCTGATGTACTTTTTACTTTGTTGTGCGCCGAAATTTTGTACTGGGCGCATTTTTAGGTAAACAATGATATACGAGGTAGCATCATTTTTTGTATCCGCAGAATTAACTTTTCCACTGACCTGCATAAAAATATTGTACTTTTTGCATATCCTTCAAGAACATATTTTATACAATTTTTATTTGTTCGCATGTTACTTTGCATGCTTTTCAAATGCACTTTCAGTTCGTCGCTTATAGAGATTATCCTTGACCTCTGATTTTTTATGTTTTTTAAAAATCTGAACACATAGCAAACACATGTTGCGAAATGCTTCTTCGTAAAGTCTGGGCACTCTTTATGTTACCCACAAACAAATTAGTCAGGAAATTCCCGCAAAAAATTATTAAGTGGCAATACATCATATTTGTTTTTTTCCGGAAGTGTTAAATTCGTCTTCCGGTTCAGGGTTTTATTTAAGCCTTACACAAAAAAATTAATTTCTATGACAAAATTCCAAAATAGTTTGGGCGCCTCCACCATCTTTAAATCTAGCAACATTAGAATTGTAAGTCTGACAGACGGCATTTTTTTCATCAAATTAGATCGCGCTGCATCTGTATTCAACGCTTCTTTCCCAGTTACACACAGAAAAATTATTCATTTTTTAAAAGAATATTTAAGGTCATACATAACAAATAAAAAAACTTATTCAAATTTAAGAACAATACAATTTTTAGTTATTCTTTCATTACGCAACATTGAAAAAGTCACCGTGCGCCTATCAAGACTAGCACGACTTACAATGGGGTTGACCTTCACCCTTTTTATTCAACATACTTCATAAGAGATGAACATTTATTTGTATTCACATGATATGTGACAAAAAATACTGTCGGATTCACCGTTATTCTATACTAAAAGGAAGAACGCATTTTTTCCTCGTACGATTATAATCACCTCTTTCCAACATACAATGCACGCTAACTGAATAAAAAACTAATAAACGATGAAGAACGACTTCAAAATCAACAAGCACGTTTACAACGCATTCAGATTGTTTGCTTTCACCTTCAAAATTCTTAATGTTATTAGGAAATGTGTGGACACATTGCAATGGATTGCCATGCAAAAAAAAAAAAAAAATTCACATAGAAGTCAACTGAATCCTACAAGTGGTTTATCTTCGTATCGTAAATCACTCTGTTGCGGCTAGCCTCTGATGCAAAAACCTGTTCCAAAATATCACCAGCTCCATAGGCAAGGAGCAATTGGTTTTCCTCCTACATGGATCTTCCATTTTCCCATGTAGTAATAGAGCAGTTTTGTCTCGACGAGATATCTCGTCAATAGCAAAATTGACCAGATATTGATTGGAAGCGATAAGTCGTCGAAACCACTTGGACCGTTAATTCCTATTCTTCTCCTGAAACTCACGTCTACGACCAGACGGCAACGAATGCACATCGAAAAACGGAAACTAATATCGCATTAAGACTTCCATGCTGGATTCCTGACACAATCGAGAGTACGATGAGGGCAAACCAAAGCCATAAAGGTTAACACATTTGTTTTCCATGTTGAACGCGCAGGCGATTTGGGCACGAATACATCAGCGACCTTTTGACCTGCAGAAGGCAAGGAACACGGTTGTGATTAGAGCCGTGATCTCTACACCACTGAAGGAGACGGTTGGAAAAAAAAATGCCATTGTTTAACTGAGTTTAGAATGTCTTGTTCTTCGCGTGAAGCTAGGGAAACGACGGGTTATTGTGATCCCACATGGAAAGGGTTACTGCAGGTGAATATGCGATTGGCGATTTCGTTTCGAAGCATTCAGTGACAGAACTGAACAAAAAGTTATTCCAACTTAATCTCTATACATAGGATGTTTGTGTATATTCTCTTTACAAATCTACATCGTTGATACACTTATTCTTTAGTGCGGAAAACATAGGCTAATACTTTACTGTCTTCAGATCAATCTGTAGCACTTACGACTATCAAAATTGGCACACAGGTAATCCTAAAAGTGCCACTCGAAGCCCCAATTTTAAAATCTAAAGTTTGGTGTACTGACCATTATTGTAGGGTAGTGTGTGTAATATATATTGGTACAAAACATTCTATATGAGTAAAAAGAAAAACCTCACTAAAAGACGCCACCAATCGTTCGAGTATTAGTATTTATTCAAATTCCCTAACAAGGTATGGATAGCAGGTGTTAAACGAAATAGCATTCACGATCGCCTCTATTCTTAGAAATCAGCTGAATGAGGATGAAAACATACACAAGACCAATTTCCCGGGTACCTGTTTATGTAAATAGTGCCCCTCAAAAATTACCCGGAATGGTAATTAATTCCTGGAATAGAATGTTTGAACAGCTGAACAGCAGTTCAGTTTTCCCAAAACGTGATGACCCTTTATTACCACCCCACATAAAGAGATGCGTTATATTTACAGACAATTAATTTGGAGTGACAGGAAGTTCGTTCCTGTTTCTTGTAAAGCAAGCCTCAAAAATAACGGTAAACTGCTCGTATTTATGAACTATTCTAGCAGAGAAATAAAAACAGCAGACCTTAATATGTAAGGGCTTCACAACTGCGTAGAGGCTCCAAGAAACTGATCTCTGATAGCTGCTGTGTTCTACGAGGCATTGTTTCGGGATTTTAAATTAACCGTTAGACTACGGCTATAGATATAAACAAGCGCGATTCTTATAACTTTTTAAGGTACAACTGCTGTTCAAAACTCTCATTAATGACCTTTTATTCTGCCAAACTGCTGATGAAATTGGAGTTCGTCATTCGTCGAATAAATTCGACGTGTTTAATGAAGCTAGGGGAAATGCTTGGGAGTGCTTTGCTGTGTGTGATATCAGTCTTCCACTCCAATATTTCCTCTAAGTTCAGGTGTTACTTTGTTTCGTCTTCTCACAGGGGACAATTGCCTCATTACCCATTTATTCAGAGATGGACTTAGGAATTCACCTAATTGCACTTTACGTAATTTTGGACGAATAGCAAACATTTGGACACGTGCACTTAATAATTTCGATTGTATTGTTTAGAGATATTCGGATAGAAGAGCGAGGTTAATGACATTTCTAGTCAAACGTCTTACATTTGCAAATAAATATATAAATAGTTACCGTTTCCACGATTTTTTTAATCAAATAGAAACGGTCTGATTAAAAATATAAGTTTAGTGTTTAATTTAGAAGCAATTTTAAACAAAAACGCCGCTAAAATTTACATTCATGGAGATGGAGTTGTGGGCAAAAAAAGAATGACAAAGCCGATATGCCTGGTAAGAATAAACGTCTTTGCAATAACGTAAGATATATAACAATTTCACACGAAGGAAATCAAAAGGGTTAGGTGCTGAAAGTAGAAACGATTACGCGCCAAATGCGGGTTCAGTCATCCAAGCACAATTACCATCTTTACCTTGCACAGTTCGCATTAATAAAAATTCGAATCAGATTTTTATCATTCTTGCACGCCACAACGGTAAATTACAGAACTTTTCTATCCAAAACAATAGACTCGTCTTTCCATTATGAATCAGTTTTATATTTTCGGCACGGTTATATTACTTGCACTTTGCCAAATACTTTTACGAATTAGTTTTTTTCTGAAGAAAACGCCTTATGGAATTGCGGAAATAAAATGATAGTTAGAATATGGGCAGTAAAATTATTTATACCAAGAACTGTGGGAAACAATTGACCACGAAAGATTGAAAGGATATGAGAACAGAAATTCTTTGTTTTGTTTAAAATTTTACGGTCGAACGCCGAATGGTTTGTGGAGAGAAAATTTTTTTCAAGAATTTAAAATTACGAAATTGCTTTTAAAGTGTAGTTATTTCTGTCCCTCAAAAATAATACATGATTTATCAGAAACAAAATGTGAATAAACTGATCTTTAAATAAAGCTTTTCGTAATAAAATATGTAACTTTTACCCAAAATGATATCACTATCCAAATATGCACATATTTAATACACACATTTTGGACATTAGAAAAATTGCTGTTTTATTCAAAATAAAATTTAATAATTAAAATTTATAAAAATAAAACGTAATTCATTAGAAATATTTTTATTAAAGACAAACATATTACAAAGTAGACATGGGTTGTAATGCAATATTATGAAAATTAACAGTGTCTTTTTATATTAACAGCAATTGTTGTTGAAAATAATAAGTTATCGATAAATGTGTGTTACCGGCAAATGTGAAAAAAGAAACTTGTACACTTACAAAACTTAATTCAATCATTAAAAAATTAAATTTGAACATAAAATTTGTTAAAATATACATGTTACAAAGTTAAACAGTTGAAATAGCAATACTTTTTTTTTAATTGCTTCAACAGTATCTTTACAAAATGTTAATTTGTCGCAGATAATAAATGTGAAATTTATTTATAAACAATTAAAATTAGTTATTAACTGTGTTATCGCAAATTAACACTTATCTATCGCATTGTTGTTTGCCTAAAACAACAGTTATGCTCATTTTTACTCGAGTCGGTCCTGAATCTGCGTGCGTAGCCCGGATACTAAGAGAAATATATTTTTTTCCGGGTTTTTCAGAGAAATAAAAAGTTTAATCCAAATGTTATTTTGCTTGAATTGCTGGGGCACAAGAAAATGTGTTCGTCGTTAACGGCAGCTCGTGTTATTGTATGCTCCACATGTCAGATTTCTTTTATATTTAAGTAATATTTTTTATTCTTGGGTAATAATGTTTACTTTTTATTACAATCCCATGTATTGAGTTGTATTTGTTTGGAATTCAGAAATTAAAATTTTTAAGTTTGCTAACGCTAAACTTGTGAGACGTTTTGTTTGTTGTGCTACCAATTTTGCACCTCTGAATCAAAACACAAAGAACACCCGTGAAAGAACATCTGCCCACAAGCGCATGTTCTGAAAAGAGAAAAATCATGTTTTTTTTTTAATATAGAAACCGAAAACGAATTTTCAGACACAGAATCGTGAAAATACATTTAGGCAATTACGAAACTCATAACAGGAAACAAAACAAATTCCTTCCAGGACAAATCCGGGAAAGAAAAATACGCAGCAAAATTAAGTTTTAGCGTGGGGGTACGTTCACCTACGTAATTCAGACTCGGAATTGTTCATTAGAGCCAGCAGAAGAAAAAATAAATTCCATCATCACCTGTGGACGCCATCTTTGTTTATTTCCTCCCGGGACCTGTCGTCATATTTATTTATACAAAACAGGTTCTCGGTAATGGTATTTCCGACCCCGATGTCACAAATAGTTGTACATTAAAACTTACTAAATCATACAAGGTCGCACAGACAGGGTTAAAGAGTGTCTCCACTCATCAAGCTTTTGCTTTTAGCCTTCAAGCTCGTTTATTCGAACCTTTTTTTTTCCTCGAGCATCCGCTAAAAACTCCAATTAGGATGCATTTGAATTCGAATAAAATTGCTACCGGAATGATATTGCAGGAAGTTTTTCCTCTCGTCATGGAGAGGAATCTTCCGAGGTCAAAGCTGTGAAACGTAACGAAATTTCTTAAAGAAATGTTATGTTTGGAGAACGAACACGGTTAAATTTTTTCCATTCATATCGGTTTCGGGTAATTTCCTCATTCCAACAATAACTTTTTTTTTTATGAAGTAACATGATTAATCGTAAAATGGAATATTTCTTTTTTATTTGGTGGCTAGGCTCCCATGAATCGCGGGACTTGGGTAAACAATTCTTTCTCAATCAATGTGGCTGCCATCGATGGAGGTAGGCGTTTGGCTGAAATTAACTTTGTAAATGAAAAATAAAACTGATAATGAAAATGCATATGTGTTACACAGTAAATTATCGCCACTTTTTTAAGTTTGTGAAATTTGAACAGTTTAAAATATTACTTAATTCCAAAGGCGGGAAAGAAAGACTAATCCTTCCGTGCCATGTTAAAAGGGGTTAGATCAAAATGGCTACACAGAATCTCGTGTTGAATATTTCACTCTTTCTCACAAATATTGAAGAAAAAGAAGCACGTAATTTGTAATTAATTTGCATCAATTGTAATTCAGATTCGTTTAGTTTTGATTTTGAGCATATCATAATCTTTTTTTAATTCCAATAAGGCGACCCTTTTAAACTCATAAAAATTCAGACTTAATCCACTTTGCCTTGACACGGAAGAATTATCATATCAACAAAAACCATCCAGGCCAGGAGTATCCAATCTTTTGTTTAGCCTGGACCACATTGAGAGAAGATTAATTGTCTTGTCCCGCAAATAAAATATGTTGGTTAAGGTATACAAGGTTAAAATTTTCTGACGTTTTTAGGCATTAAAGAATATAAAGTAATTTTTATAATAACAATGAAGAATTTTAATAATTTATTTATATTTTTATATAGTTACATTTAAAAAAGAAACCGACTCAAACGAAACTAACTGAATATTTGACCTTATTTTGGGGAACCTAAAGCAATCACGTTTGGTTATATGGCAATGGATACAATTTTTTAGGTACTCGTAATATAACTCTACTGCTCATGTGTTCTTTATCCATGAAAATAGTTGTCCACAAATGTAAGTACTGAGAAAAGCGATGACATGAAGAAGTGATTGTGAAGCGAGGATTGTTTTCTCTGTGAAGATAGGTCATCGAGATAATGGAAAATATCGCTAAAACTCACATAATTCATATAATAATAAAAGTTTACGATCCTATGAGGCCGCATGCAAGCCAAGGGTCGAACCACTCGAATTCGAATTTACCATCAAAGTGCAAGAATGAAGATAAATTATCGTTTTCTTGTTGAAAAATTAAGTAACGAAGTGTTAATTAGTAAAGATAATTGACGGTTTAATTTTCTAAATAGACAGGTGCTGCTTCGTATGTTCTCTCTTTCGAACAAATTATGCAGTTTCCCGCATTTTGGATTTATTGAATAGTGACTGCTAAAACCAAACAACTCAAAGAGGAGAAACTAAAACTAATAAAAAAAATTTAAGACTGTTAAAATCACCGCTAAATACTGAAAATACACAAAACTTCTAATTTATTATTATGTCGCAATATTCATGAATCAGAAATAAAGAGACCAGTTCATTAAATACCTTTACAGAACAAAAGATTTATATTTTCATTTAATGATTCCAAGGCAACGTAATAGGAACTTACCTGAAAAGAAAAACATTCATTAATTCATAGAACACAAAAATAACAAAATAAATAAATAATAATTCTGATAAATCAAATTTTTCACATGCATGAATTTTTGCTAAACCTTAACGCTTGTATGCAGCCACAGAGAAGATGCAGCAATTGTTTCATCAACAACACCGTTATGCAAAATTATGGAAGTTATTATATTAATTTTTTTTAAGAGTAGTTAATTGTAAAAAGAAAAAACAAATTGGACTATTACAAGTTCATTTCGCTGAAAAAGGCAACTTAAGCAATTAAAAGCTTTGTCAAGTGATGAGGTTAAAAATAAAACTGATGCAATTGAGCAAACGATAAAAACATGCGCGTGTGATTTATCAATGCGTCAGCATTTTTAACTATGATTCACCTGATGACTACATGTGTTTTTGTATAATTGTTCCGTGTTCTTACCACACAGAAATTCCCAAATGATTCACAGCAAAACACGAACTTCTGGTTTGAATCGGTTAAAAAATTTTTTTCGTTTACTTCAAGTGGTGAGGAAATATAAATAAATCACAGATAACTATGATTTCAACAGATAAATATTCCTTTCAGTTTGACTTCTAAACTTTGTCTTCGAAAACTTGTTTTCCGGGGTGGCAACGTCTTTTGCATCACGTGGAAAAAGAACGTCTAATGAGCGAAGGTCGAATTGTACATGTAGAACAGCACGCGTTTGAAATTATTAACATTCGGAACCTCGCGGGGGGAGAGAAGACCCGAGAGGCAAAAACCAAAAGAAAGTAAACGAAAAAGTAAAAATAATTGTCAAGGCGTAAACGTGAGGTGAAACGACAATTTTCAGAATTATGCCAGTGAAACAAGGTGTACTTCGTCGTGTCGCTTTTTAAAAATTGTTTGTTACATTAGCAAATGAGAAAATAAAGACTAGCGTTTCCTTTTGGACGAAAAATGGCGGGAAAGTAAGCCGATTTGCGTGCTAACAACCGTTTAGGAATTACGTTATTTTCGTGAGAGATTGAGTGTTTCGTTTAAAGTAGGGTGAAAAGTCAGAAATTCTTGGAAAACCCCGTTACGGTGTATTATGTAAAGCTTTATTCTTTCACTTCTAAATGGATTGAGTAAGTAATCTGGCAGAATAAAGAATGTATTTGGGACAGTTATAATTAATGGTTTATCTGGAGTGGTTTTCTTTTTTAACATTGCAGCAGTCAAAATGTTCGTAGAGTATGTCAAAATATGCTTGTTTATGAAATGCATTAATTTGTAAAGAATGAACTTTTCAAATTTAAGAGGACAAAATTAGACAATTTTAGAAAGAACGGAATTTTTTTTATCCTGTCACATACTCAAAATTTATACCACAGCATCTAAAAGAAAATTGTTAAAGGCTTCAAGAATGGAGGACTAATTAATTATCAAAACTATTGTTCATAATATCATGGTTTGTATTATGTTTCACATCTGTATATGCGGAAAACCTATCCATGAATAAAAAATGAATGTTTAATTTTTTGGTTACTTATTTCTGTGAGATTTTAAAAATAAAAAGTGGTTTTAAGGAAATAAATTAATATTTTGTCGAAAAATAGCAAACAAATAAACCAAACAGGGTTTAGAAGCTTATACTACTTTCGATACCCAGATGCTCTCGCATGAGCCAAATCGGGTTTATCATAAAATGTAGATAATCGCTTTTCTTCGCCGTTTGACATTTACTCTAATGAAGTTGACCAATCATCTATCATATATTCAATTTGGAATTTATACTTTGCAATTTTTGTCGGCAGAGGAGCTGAAATCGTGTCAGAAGCCAAATGACGTCATGTTTGGAATACGTACAGGAAACATGTTCCGCTCCTAAAAACTACCATCATCTGCATTTAGCTTGACAAAAAATACCTCAGGCCTCCCGCGCACTGGCAACTCTTTTGTTTGGGGATTAAATAATTTCGATACTAAAAAGTGTCTTATTCCTCGTAGGCCCGCATTAGGTGACAAAATAGTTGCCACACAGCTCAGTCTAAAATGGATTTCAAAGAAACTGCATGTGTTCGTACTCTTTTAAGACTAAAACAGTAAACTAAGGAACAAAAGATTTTGGGTACATCGAATATTGAGTGAAAGATTCATTAGTGGTCAGTTTTACAAATTGTTTGAGACCTTGCTTAGAGTTAGGACCATGACCACTGTTTGCTTTTGACAGCGATTGGGACCGAGGGACTATCAGGTTAACGAGACATTCATAGAAACAGTTAGTTTTTTATTACACATTTACAAATACATCAAGCCTTTAAAGTCGAGACGTCTCGTCTATAATCAAAATCTACAATCGTTTATACACTGTTTGTAAGTTTTTACACAAAATTAACATAATATTACAATTTTCATGGTTCACATCCACCATACGGCATGTTAAAATCAAGTTCTCTTTTTAGGGTTCATGAGACCGATTTCAACAAAAAAGTGTCCAGATAAATTTTTTAATTATTTCCTGGTTGAGTATTGTTTACAATAAGAAAAGGGAGGAAGGACATTGATACGATGTTTACTCGTTGCAGGCAAGTAGTCGACTAAATAATCAACTGTGCTCGCGAACAGGCCTGAAGATGTACGTTCAATTCTCACGGATGCGATACCAAATAATTTCGTCAGCCTGGAAATGGAACTGGTTGTATTTATTTAGTTGACTCAACTAAATAATCACCAATGCGCGAGTCTACAATGAAAATAATGTTTCATTTCCGCTATTTTTCGCAACTAAAGTCACCAGTGCGCGGGCAGCCTCACAGTAAATGCAACCAATCTCAAAAATGAAGTTTTGGTAGACTGAAGTGCACTTTGTCACATTAACGGCTGGCAGGCGTGATTATGAAGACACGTTCTTTTTCTCCCCAAAACAAGCCGGATGACGCTTCTTGACAAATTCCAGATGGTACTCGCCATAATCGATGCATGTTTCATGACGTACAGTTAAATTACCTATGGGATGTCAAATAGGGATGCAACATCGACAACAAAACAAAATGTCCAATATTTAAAACATCGATATTAATAATAATACAGCGCATAAAAAATAATCGAGGTTTTAAAACAATAGTGTATTTAAACTTTTTTTTTTACACCATTTTTTAAAACTGGTTAAGTATTCTCTAACCTTAATGTTAGCCCTCAGGGGGGTGGAGATTTCATTTGTCAGTTGCCATGTTTACTAATTTTAACAAAACTTATTTTAACTGTCAAAGCAAAGTAAAAAAATTAATTAATAAGAACAATTTAATATTTTATTTTCAAATTGAATAATACAAAAGAAAATAATATTTACAACAATTTGAAAAAGGAACTACTGCTAATGATAAGTATAAGTAGGTAGGTACATAACAATAGTTATTGGTAATTATTTGTCAACTTATGGGGAAAACATAACAAACTTAATTTTTACTTTCTGTAAATAAAAAATATTGGGGCCTATTATTATAGGCCCCAATATTTGTTATTTACAGTTTGTAAAAAAAAAAAAAAAAACTTTGTTAACTTTCTCCTCCTTAAGTCGATTTCTTTTACAGTAACTATTCTACCAGAAAGAGATAAATCTCTTTCTGATGGGTCGGATGTCGCAATCACTGGCAAATACTTAGGTAGAACATTTAAAAAAAAAATTTCTATGGTACTTTTTTTATTTAAAAACAAAACATCGACAGCGTAAAAACATCGATGTTAAACGAACATCGGCTCCAATAACTCGATGGTAAATAAATCGATGTTTTTTATAAAATATCGACATCGATGTCACATCCCTAATGTCAATCACTTCCGACGGTGATATCCTGGGACTACAGATACAGCTACTTCTACTGCTATCACAGCCTCGCTCAACCTCATTTCAAATCTGCCCGCTTGTACACACTCGGTTGCTAAGGCAACATAAGACAGTCAAACTTTCGTAAAGATCAATTGTTCGGCAACATATCGCACCTCGGCAAGAAAAGTGACACTACTCAAAATTCCAGAATTTGAGAAACTAAATAAAGGGTACTACAGTAAAGGGTACTAAAATAAAGGGTACTATAAAACTTATATTGAAATAGTATAAGCTTCTTTTTTTAGGTAAGTATTTATGGTGGTAACTTCTATTATATTCTATAGAATAGTAACATAACACGCTGGGGCACCTCATCTATATATATATTTCTCTTACGTGGCACGCAAAAAAGACGTTATTTGTTACCGCGTTTTGGCAACATTGTGCGATTGTTTGTTTACTAGAAGCCTCGCGAGTCATTTGAAACTATAGCGTTATCGGATGAAATTTTATTGAAAAAAATGAATTTTAGACGAGCTGTTGCGGTTCGTAATAGAAATCTAAGAAAGCGGAGGATCTTTTCAGGGCTATTTAAAAAACGGTCCTTTTCAAGGCTAACAATTATAGTACAACAATACGCGTGCACTACAACTTTCGACAACAAACTCAGTCAAAAAGTGTATGGGTGGCTCGAGTACTGGGGAAATGTACACACAAACAACATGCTGGGTATTCAATTTCCAAAGCAGCGCTCACATTGCGAGTAAAAATGTGCTCAAAGTTTTCATCTAAATTCTGATTCCAGAGGTACTGTATATATCTTTTATGTAATACAACAAATTTAGATTTGAAAAATATTTTTTTGAAATATATTTTGTAATCAATCCCTTCTGCTAGGACATATGTCTTCATTGATGCGAGCGAAGCGAGCATAGGTTCGAGCAGCGAACCAATGAGAATTGCGAAGCAATCTTCCGGGGGTTGGCGAGCGTTAGCGAGCAGGGGGCGGGCCCCCTAGTACATCATATTTTTCAATGACATAACATCAAAATTTTTATTTTTTGACTTGTGTCACTTTACTTTCCAGGGTGCGATATGTTACTACACCCATGGAATTGATACAGCTTCAGTCTTTTTCAATCTGCAATCTGTCAACTATTAGCAAATTCAGCCGCTGCTAAATTCAAGAGTACTGTGGTGAAATTAGCTACCACTACAAAAATTAACTTATACTGCGGTAGTACATATAAAACGATGCTAATAAATTCAGTTTAGGTGAACTACACTGTCTTTTCACTCTGTTACCCAACATTTTTCCGCCATTGAACAAAATTGAATTAAAAAGGAACCTCAAAATGACATAACACAATTTTTCAACAACAGCCCAGACACGCGTCTCCTCTCACACACACAACGACACACCAATTTAGAATAATATCCGATTCCAAGAATATTCCACCCTCGGAAATAAAAGCTCTAATAAGGAAGGGGGTGGGGGAAATGACAAGCGACACACCCACCGAAACCGTTACCTATAATTTCGGCCCCAGCGGTATTCACGGTGTCTTAAGTCACCGCGTTATTAAGCTGTCGAGAATGTCACGGACGGCATTCTCGAAAATGTCGCTGAGCGTCTGAAGGTCGAAAGCGTCAACAAGGGACGGGTTCTCTGGGATCTTGGGAGAAGTTTATTTTTAGTGAAGTTGAATGTGTTCCTCGAGCGGGTGAAGAGGGAATGTCCCAGATGGCAATGTGCTGACTTTGTCCGCTTTCCCGAATGGGCTAAAAGGGTCCACGAATTATTTACCTTGCCGGGGTGATTTTTGGTTTTGTTTGTGGGATATTATTGATCACTTTTCAAATGGGGCCTCCCACATTGGGGCTGTAACCGGTACCGTTTTGACTGGGCGGGACTCTTTTTTTCCCCTTACATATCACAATCAATCCCCCTAATTCAACAGTCTTCCAGTTTCCTTGTACCCAAGTACAAGTCAATCGGGTCTGGTATATAAAGAAAATTAATTTCGGGTCTATCCATTGTTTCACAAAGGGAAGGAAAAACGTAGGCACCTTAGGTAGGTAGTTAATTAACATCGCATTGTAGCAACACAACGGGATATTGGCGATAGTCCTGGGACGAATGAGATCAATTCCCAATGAAAAGAATCTTTCCCTCAAGGGATTTACTGGGGTGCCAGTTCAGGTGTTGCTTCGTCATCTGACCGTGGTTCAAAATTACGAAGCGTTGTCCTTGGATCTTTCCCTTTAGGGACTGATCTCGGACCGTCGTCAATAGCCCGTTGTGTTGCTCTTGTACGGCGTTAACTTAAATTACCATTACCCTTAAGGGATTGATCCCGGACCGTCGTCAATAACCCGTTGTGTTGCTCTAGTACGACGTTAATTAAAAATTACCAAATTACCCAAGGAAAAGATCCGGGAACAACACCATTTAATTTTGAACCACGGTCAGATGACGAGGTCATCACCGACCCCACTCTCCAAACATACACACTACGTCAACCTGAGGAGATTTGAGGCCTAGACAGATGTAACATGCACCAACCCCTCGTTTGGTTGAACCTAGTTTAGAGCTCACAACCCATGGTTGCTAATTTGTTAAGTCTTTGAAATGAGCTACCGCGGCCTTAGACGTCTTAGGAGCCAGTTTATTCTAAGTCATTTAATCACATTGTCCTCCAAACGTATTCCATAATCCCTATGACAGTAATTTCTCTGACGACGAAGAACTTGTTGGACTTGGTCCAGCAGGTGACTAGACCAGGAGCAATAAGCAACAACAGTTTAGAACTAGATGATAGGGGTTACAGTTGGTTGCGTTTTATGGCTTTATGGCGCAAGGGCCATATTTGACCAAGTGTGCCCAACAGATGACAACGTCGAGCAATGGACATACATGCACAAGCAAAATTTTAGTGACATAGAAGAGAGATATACACTAAGGGACAGGAATCGAACCCATACCGTCTACAACTGGAAGGTTGCTAATGTATTGGAGGGGGGGGGGCATACCCATAAAACCACACAGGTTATGGAAATTTAAAAAATTGAACATTGGTCTTCGTTTGTGTGAAATTTATCATAACATTAAATTTAAGAAACGTTAGCACGATTGTTTGGGGCGCATAAATTAATGTAGTGTGTGTAAGGTGAGCTAAATCCACGAAACCTAACTTACATTAAGGATTGGGGAATTTCTCTGGAAATGTACTTATTACCAATCGATATTTTCAAATCAATATAGTATATTTAAATTTTCTATTGCTTTATTTTTAATTCAAACAAAATTAATTTCAATTGGGTAGGAGTACACGTCGCACAGGAGCAACAGGTTATTGGCGACGATACGAGATTAATCCGAAAGGTAATATTTCAATTGAGATTTGAAAATAAATAATAAGGTGTGAAGTATAAACAGGCACGAAGATAGGGTTACAAACTATCGCTGACCCTTTGACCTTCCTCTGTCGCCACAAGATACAAAGACAATTCAATGAAAGTGGTAATTTAAAAACAATTTCAACTAATAAAGGAATAATAATCCAACAGCCGCCATTCTCCTCGGAACTTTTTGTTTCTCTCACTTCAATACGCTGTAACTAAACATTACGTGACCACGAACGTTTAGTTAAGCCAGTGCAATCATGCAGAACACACGAAAGCGCATTATACGCTGTAAAAAAACAATGGATTAATCGATGCACAGCATGAAAAATAAACATGTCATTTCAATGTTCCACGTATCGGAAGTCGCAATTAAATTCGAACGATGGTTCGCATTCTGAGAGTGCTCGGAAACGGCAGACAATGGCCCGAAACTGATAACTCAACAAGTGCAGCCTGGGACAATGTTGGGGCTGTCACAGAACAGTTGATGGGATGGTTGGAGCAGGAGTTCTGATGGGCCGCGCTGGAAAGTTTTAATGATGATTCACTTCGTTTGCCTTCATAGCGTCTTCTGCCGTAATGGGCGAATTGACCTTTGCCACAAGACAATGCGCTAATGAGTCGCATTACAACGCCCTTAAGCCTACAATCAGACAGTGTCGCTGAGCTTCAGTTAATGATACAGAACATGAGGTGTGTGGACGGCAGTGCAACGTCTGTGTTGAGCCTGCAAAGACATGCGAGCCCACTAACATTTCGAATATTTTAATAACGGATTGTTCTGATAGCGCAACATGATGTTCTTTGAGAAATAATCCGAAAGGCCCATTCAGTTGGGAGATATTAATTTGTAATACCCTAGCTGAATAATCCGGCGTTGCTTGAGTAACAAATATGACCGCGACGACATCTAAAATATGACCGCGACATTACCCTGCGCTAGCTCAAACATACAAACCCTGTAGAACGTGTTTGATTGTACTTGTCCCTTTATTGCAGGAAAACAAACTTTAGATTTTAAAATTGGGGCTCTAGGGGCACTTTTAGGAGTACCTGTATGCAAATTTTCATGGCTACAGATTAGTCTGTAGACAGAAAAGAAATAGCCTATGTTTTCCGCAGTGTTCTAAAGTTTAAGTGTATCAAATTTGGTGTGGATTGTTCGAGCGGTGCAGATTTTGTATAGGAATATACACACATACACACACATCCTTAAAGAACTACAAAACTGAAGTTGAAACTTTGTTTTTTATCGTTCACTAAAAAATCATTCCTCCGCAAAATGAAACGGAAAAAAAAAAATTTAGAATCTGTCATGTCTTAATAGTGTTGTCATTCCAACAAAAACAATAATAATTAAATTTCCATTAAATTCATTCAAAAATGTTCTAAATCGAATTTAAAAATTCGGGCGCGATAGAAAAATCGATAAAAATTCGGACTACCTGTGTGAAAAATCCCATTATTGTAAGTACCAGATATTCGCCAGGACAGTCCATCCAGACAGACACGCAGACACTTTTTTTATAATAGTAGAGATACGAAACAATAAAACAAGCAGCACGAAGAATTTGGAAGTGAAACTAGTTTAATTTAGTGGGTTATATGATAACGTAGATTTTTACATTATGGCTTGGTTCTTTTTGACGAACCAGAGTAGAAGCGAACTTCGTGGGATTGCAACCATTGTACGTTACGCTATAATAGTGGTAATTATATTTGTTAATTAAGTCGCACTGGAGCAACACAACGGATTTTTATTGGTGACGGTCCGAGATCAATTTCTAATGAGAAAATCCAGGTCCACCACGCAATTTTCAACCACGATCAGATGACGAGTTCAGCAACTGAGCAGGCACCCCACTCTACAAACACCCACGCCAACATGAGGACATTTGAGGCCACTACGGATTTAACGTGCATCAGCCAGTGTTACACAATGCTCTTTGATTGGACCGTTTGTCGAATTCGTAACCCTCTGATCACTAATCCGTTCCTCTTCCAACCATGGCCTCTACGCAATAGTAGCAATAAGCAAATAGCATATAAGCAATAATAGCATGTAAGCAAAATCAGAATTTCCTTTCAATAGCAATACGAATATTGCCCGTTTCAACGTAACTTTGCATCATTCGCTATTTCAACATCGTTTAAGCATTCTATTAAAAAACAATTTGTAACTATTCACAGATCTAAGTTAGTCCTCATGGTACAAATAATAGCAGTAAAGCGTCAAAAAAACATATCAATGTAAACCGACAAAATTACCAAACATAGCATCTAAGCATTAAGAATAAATAGATTGGAATTTGAACTTTCCATGGATAACTCTAGGATCGAAAACTTTTACAATGGAAAACCAAAGCAAACATCAGCCAATTGAAATCATATTCCGTGTTACATTAGGGCTGTGAGAAGAATATATATTACGTTAACAGAGCATCAATAAATATACACTACATGAATTTCAAACTCAAAACGCGTACCTTTTTATACCATAAAATATTCTACCTACTTTTAGAACGACATAAGCCGGCCTTGATTACCTGAAATCTCTTGCGTAAGCCGCAGCCATGTTAATTAAAGTCTAATTTTGTAACTTGCGTGCATCGAATGAAACAAATTCTTCACCCAACTTGCATTTAATGACTGTAATTGCATAAGCAAATAGTGCACTTAACATCCTGAGGCGCTGTTTATTTTGGTCTTGGAGGAATTCAGATATTGTCATTTGTACATTGGATATAGACGTTTCCTAAGCATAAATAGCAGTGAAATGCATTAGGGGGAATATGGATTGAAAGATTCCTTTGTTTGATGCTATCAAATGTGAAAAATTTTTGGTATTATATATAACATAATCTGATCATATATTTTTAACCAGAAAACTAATTGTCTTGTTTGGCACAGCATGGATAAATATAGCCTTTATGTCACAAAAACCAACCATCTTAGAAAATTCTTACCACATTTTTTTCTTAGTCAGAATTCAAACAATATAACATTTGGATTGAATTGATGATTTTTCTGAAAAATTCGGACATTTTACGATTCCCGGTGGAATCCGGGAATCGTAATTCTAGACTCTTTTGCAGATCTGGTAACGTAATCTAAGCATGAATAATAGCTTGATAATCTTGGCATAGGATAATATTTTAAAACATTTTTAAATTTTTTCCTAGTTTTTAGAAAATTTCTTTATAGAATGTATCTGGGGAATTTTTCTCCAGGGTGTTCTTCAACATTTCAGTAAAAAGCAGTTTACTAGTACTAGTATAATTTATAAGATACAGAACACTAACGTTTATAAGAGAGAAATTGATCAATTATACGGCAAAATTATATATTTGTACACGTTAGAGGAATTTTTCAGTGCAAAACACATCGAACAGAATGCGAATACTTTACTTGAACGACAAAAGTGACTTTTGTATAATACACATCGAGATTACCTTAAAATGTAGCTTTGGCCCGGTGCACACATCCGGTTTTTCAACGTGCGGCACCGAAGCCCAACTATGCACACATAACAGTGGAATGATTCAAGTACTCATTTCGCGCCATTTGCGAAAAATATTCAATCGAAGAAAACGTGTTTATTTCGCTTACTTGGTGTACAAAAAAGTATATTTTGAAACAAAATAGAAGTTACTGGATACAACCATTTATTAATTATTACTTATATTCCATTTAGTCATGAAAACATGGTACTTCAGAACTGAGATGCGTGTGCGGCGAGCTGCGGCGCCGTGGGGAACTGCTGTACAAATTGCACGCAAGTTGGACGTGCGTCGCCGCAGCGGCGTCTGAGGCATGTGTGCACTACTCCATTGGATCTAATGTATCGCAGTCCGCACTTGAGTTGCGGCAGCAGCGCCTCGCGTTGAAAAACCGGATGTGTGTACAGTGCCTTATAGTCGTCTTGGTGACGTTTGTCGTTTAATCTAATTAGCGTTGACCAATCAACTATCATATTAAATCAATTCGAAATTCGTATTTCATAATATTTGCGAAGTGCTGAAATTGTAAACGAAAAAAAAACCATCTGACGCATTCGGAATATGAATCCGTAAAATGCCTCACCAACACTACCGCCACCTATGTTTAGCTTAACAAATGCCTCTCATGGGCCAATTAATCTTAAAACTGATCAGAAGTGATAAACGGAAAATAGCAGGTTGCATGGTGGAATATTGAGTTCATGACACTCAAAAGATTAAATAATAAACTGAGTAAGAAAAACATCAGGTTACTTCATTTCCCAATTCAGAAAATAACAGAAAACTGTAGGTTACATGGTAGAATTATGCGTGCCCAGAAGGTTTAATAATAAACTGGGCAATAACGGAGAAAACACCAAGCTACTGCATTTCCCATTTCTGGAAAAAACGGAGAATTACAAGTTGCATGGTTGAATTCTGCGTGCCTAACTATCATTAGGTTGAATAATAAATAAGGGAGTAGTACGAAAACATCATGCTATAAGATTTCCTAATTCATAAAATAACGGAAACCTGCAGATCGGATGGAATAATGTGTTCACGACCCTCGGAAGGTTAAAATAACACATTGGGCAACAGTGGGAAAAACTTCGGGCTAGTGCATTTTCAATTTCAGAAAATAACGGAGAACTGCAGGTTGCATGAGTGCTTCATTAGGTTTTAGGGGCGAGAGAGGTAGCTCGTTTGGAAAAGTAACAGATTAGCAACCGGAGGGTTGCGAGTTCAAATACAGACAAAGACCATCAGGTACAAAGGGAGTTGATGTTCGTTAAATCTGTCATGGCCTCAAATGTCCTTACATTGGCGTGGTGTGGAAATTTGAAGATGTGGGGTGCCAGCTCAAGCGTCATTTGAGCGATTCAAAATTACGTGTTGTCCTCGGATCTTTTCTTCTTCGAGTGTCGATCCCGGACCGTCGCCAATGGCCCGTTGTGTTTCTCTAATGTGACGCTAATAACTACCTACCTAGTCTAATTGGGTTAAATAATAAATAAGAAAAAAGTAAGAAACCAGGTTTCTACTTTTCCCAATTCAGAATACATTTCAGATATTAAAATAATTCTGGTTCCTTTGAAAACGTAATTCTAAACGAATTCCGAAATACCACGAAGAAAGACAATACCGAAACTTGCACTCTTTCAATTCCCCTTAAAGCAAAAACAAAACAGACGAAAGCAATTACGTAATAAAGCAAAGGGGGAGAGGAAACAGAAGACCGAAAGGAAACATTAAACCACCAAAAAATTAAAGCCCGAATGTCGAGACAACAAATTACACAAACAGTCTACAAAACGATGCTGTCCCTCCAACCGGCACCGGAAACTGCAATAAGTGTACTTTTTCCTGGGAAACGTTTTTCCAGATAATGAGATTACGTCTCCCCCCCCCTTCTCTTTGGAGATATTATTATGGATTATAAGCGGCCCGTCAGGCGGAGGGGAGGTTATAATGCAATTTGCTAAATGAACTGGACAAGATCATTTTTATCACTTTGCCTAGATGGTGCTAAGAGTGCATTCTAAACGTCAGCATAATTGGAGGCGACTACTCACTCAACTGCCTCCCCCATTTCACGCAGATGATGCTCGCCGATTGGGGGATTTTTTTTTTACTTATTTTACTCTTTTAGTATGTGTGTAATTTTTTTTACCTTCACCCGCATCTGCAAATCCCGAAGAACGCGTGACTCAGTTCACGATGTTGGCGGTGTGGTTTGGATGAAGTTCATTTTGGCCTTAAACGTCAAGGAAGGGGCAGTCAGTACAGGGGCCCCCTTAGACCTCAGGGGGGACTTGTACAGACCCTGGGAAATACCTAATTTTTTCAGCACAGAAATGAGTAGTCTACGTGGACTGGTTTTGTAGAAATCATATCCCGTTAGTCATCATATCCATTGTCCAGTCCAGGCTAGTCATTATGTCCATGGAGATAATGATCATATTGGTCATGATTTCACAATGTCTAGTTATTATGTCCATGGATATGATGATCACATCAGACATGATTTTGTGATGTCTAGTTATTATGTCCATGGATACCACGAACCATATTGGACATGATTTTGTGATGTCTAGTCATTATGTCCATGGATATCATGATCATATTAGACATGATATTGTGATGTCTAGTCATTATGCCCATGGATATCATGACGATAATGGTAATGATTTTGTGATGTCTAGTCATTATATCCATGGATATGATGATCATATTAGACATGATATTGTGATGTCTAGTCATTATGTCCATCGATATCATGACCATATTGGTAATGATTTTGGGATGTCTTGTCATTATATCCATGGATATGATGATCATATTAGACATGATTTTGTGATGTCTAGTCATTATGTCGATGGATATCATGACCATACTGGTAATGATTTTGTGATGTCTAGTCATTATGTCCATGGATATCATGACCATACTGGTAATGATTTTGTGATGTCTAGTCATTATATCCATGGATATGACGATCACATTAGACATGATTTTGTGATGTCTAGTTATTATGTCCATGGATATCATGACCATATTGAACATGATTTTGTGATGTCTAGTCATTATATCCATGGATATGATGATTATATTAGATATGATATTGTGATGTCTAGTTATTAAGTCCATTGATATGATGACCATAGTGGACACGATTTCATGATGCCCTTGTCTTCTGGGTTTACGATTGAGGTTGGTTGGATTTTATGTGGTACAAGGGTCATATTTGTCCAAAATTTAGTAAAAGGACATGCACGTACAGGGTAAGCTTTATCGACACAGAAGAGAGAAATACACACTCGGGGAGAATTGGAATTCGATTGAGGTTGGGAGAATTCCTATCTCTCAACGGTTCCGAGTATTGCTTGTTCGCGGATAGTTTGAGGAATTTTATGCAAATGGTTGGTTGGGTTTTGTGGAACTAGTTTTCTTATTCGGTCACCGCTAAGGAGATTTACTTTTTTGGGATGAACACGAGGATCACAAACACGAGTTGCCCTAGTGATCTGTCTTCTCTTTCGTTTTACCCATTGGTTCATAATACCTAACCCTATCTTTTCACCCTCGCCTGCCCTTCTGAATTAGCTGTATTCATCCCTCATTGTGGTTACTGGTTATTTTGTCATGTTTGGCGCAGCTTGGACAATATATGGCCCTTGTAATTCAACCAACCAACAATATTTGGATAAGCTGCACAAACATAAGACATCAAGTAATATATACATGAATATCTGGTCAGTGTACATACGCACATGACACTGCAGAAGGAAATACCCCCATAAGAGTAAGAGTCGTAAATTACTGGTGCTGGACAAGCAAATGTACACGAATACTAGACTGCAAGAATAAAGGTTGACAGATTGGATTGCATGTCGTAAGGGCTTGGCCAAACACTAGAGAGAAAACCTTAAGTTATGGACATACACAAGGAACGTTTTAATGACATAGAAGAGAGAAATACGCTTTGGGTAGGGAACAATAATCAAACTTCACGGGTTAAGAAACGTATTAAAAATGCAGTAGAACTCCAACTATCCGAACTCCAGTTATCCGGATATTATCCGAATCGCTTATACAAGAAAAAGAAATAAGGAAAATCCGCATTTTAAAAGTTTATTATAGGGGAATGATAAAAACGAAGAGGACGAAGTGTCAGTGGAGGACATAAGAAACGACGTAGTGAAAATTTCTGGACATTCCGAGTGCAGTGCAGAGGATGTATTAGAGTGTCTGGCCTGTGATGACCCTGGATTTCAAATTCTCAGTGACAATGAACTCATTCAAAATGTGAGAGAAGAACTCATTGATGACCCGGAAGACGATGACGACATTGTTACTCAACCAGACGCGGGACTGTCAGCTAGTAAGGCGTTTGAGTGCCTTGACACAGCACTAAAATGGATGAGCGGCAGCCTGATTGCGACCTACAGCTACTCACCGAGTAAAGACAGCGAAACAACTGACTTTAACTAATATGTTCAAGCAATGATACATTTTAATCCAGTATGTAAGTACAAAATGTAAACAACATTGCTTCCATAGTTATTAAATTGCATTACATAACTAAAGCAAATAATTCAGGTTTGCACTAAATAACCTTTTTTACGTGATTTTTCTAATGATCCGGATATTCGATTATTCGGATGGGGTCAGTTTCCAATTGATCCGGATAACGGGAGCTCTTCTGTACTCGGGTCTTGTTAACAATCCAAGGTGGTGGGTGGTGGGGAACCAATCAGATAGCGCATCCGTCAAGTTCTGGTCAGTTTTGTTGTTGATGAGATACCTTTTCGAGGCAACCACTCTTTCATGGAATGCAAAGACGGTCAGAAAGAAAGAAACAACTCGAGTGCGCATGTGTTTTAGGCCACGGTTAGCGAGGTGGGATGGTTGTTTTGGGGGTTTTAATGGCGCAAGTGCCTTATTTGACCAGTTAGCAAGATGGAAAAGTTCAAAAGGTCAAAGTGACTAGTTGTATTGGGGACCAGATGGCCAAAGTAATGGTACCAAGACTAACAGGTTAAGAGGAGGGGACAAAATGTTAGTTATTTATATTCTGGAAAGTTAAGACACTTAACTGTGTGTGTGAAATACATTTAGGCAGTTAATAACCTCTAGGGTTAAATATAAGTAAAAACCTGATCTCTAGTAGTATCCTTACTTGACACACCCTGACAGTTCTTCATATTGGACCAGTTCGCGAGATGGAAAAGTTCAAAAGGTTAAAGTGACTAGTTGTATTGGGGAACAGAATGCCATAGTATGGTACCAAGTTAAAAGGTTAAGTGGAGAAAAAAAATGTTAGTTATATATATTCTGGAACGTTAAAGAGACTTAACTGTGGTGTGTGGAAATTACATTTAGACAGTTAATAACTACTAGGGTTAAATATACTTAAAAACTTGATCTATAGTATTTTTTTTTTCATATTTTGACAAACAATCCGACAGTTCTTCATATTTGACCAGTTCGCGAGATGGAAAAGTTCAAAAGGTTGAAGTGACTAGTTGTATTGGGGACCAGAATGCCATAGTATGGTACCAAGACTAAAAGGTTAAGAGGAGAAAAAAAAATGGTAGTTATATATATTCTGGAACGTTAAGAGACCTAACAGTGGTGTGTGGAAATCACATTTAGGCAGTTAATAACCACTAGGGTTAAATATACTTAAAAACTTGATCTCTAGAAGTATCTTGACTTGACACACCCCGACAGTTCGAGAAATACAGCACCATCGATCGACTTCCAACAATGCCATTCGTTTCCTCATCGTCCAGTAATTACATTTTTTAATGATCGGGTCGAAGTCCTGCTGAATCCAGCGTTCGCATCCGCAGCCCGGTCGCGTGTCTTGGGCAAGAGCGAAAAAATTTAACTAATTTCGCCATCACGAAGTGAAGTGAAGTGAGGGGGTGGATGGGGTGGGTTGCCCAAGGAATGCTTCCGCTAATGAAAGCCGCTGATTCGTTGAAGTGTGACACGAAGCATAAAGCAAGAATGATGGTCTCAATTAGTGTAAGTGGTGGCCTTGGGGAGGGATAGGGTTACGAGGCTCTTCCATCCAATTCAACAACCCGGGGGCAGTTTGCGCAACCAGGAGAATGCCGGAAATTTGACGGTGTATCCCGATAATAGTTTTTCCCGTGCGATAATCCGCCTGACACCAACCCTCCCTTTCGAACTAATTTATGCAGGTGGTTCACAGTCTCACACTTCATGACGGTCGCCTCCGTCGAAGAGTGCTGCTTTTAAAGAGAATATGGATTACAGGCCGGTACCGTTCAAACGATAAATAACTTTGTGGTGCTGAAATTGGCTGTTTGCATTGTGTTCGACGATGGAAGACCCCGAGTGAGAAACAAATATCGTCAGCTTAAAACAGAAACACATCAACTTACAAATCTGTTTTTTTATGCGCATTTTGATATCGTTACATATCTTTTCTGCAGATTACAATACGACAGTGAGTTTTTAATCACCGTGGAAATAAGTATTTAGGGTCCCCGAAAAACTGTCAATTAAGTAGTTTTTCGAAGTCGAAGATTTGTTTTTTTTTTAAGTACTCTGTGGAACTTGTATCCTTACCTTTGGAAAACGTGTAATTTTGTTATAGAACCACCAAAAACACTATTTAAATTTCAGCATTACAATACAAGATAGTTTTTACCTCGGGCCCGAGTACCATTATACCAACCAATAGCGTAGTTAGAATTCATGTCCAAAGTTGAACACATTTCAATTTCAAATCCGGACGCGTTTCACTGAAACTTTATCTTTCTTTCATCACTATATTTATCGACCAGAAAAAGATTACAAAAACGTAAAAATTGACGCATCTCATTAACCCGAGTACATAAAACCATTTTAAAACGGTTGTTTTCGCAAAAAGAATGTTTATGTCAATTGAATAAAAATAAAGAAAGGAAACAAATCTTTCGAAATTCAGTGTCAACATCTACAACGTAAAGCGGTGATAAAGATATGCGAATATACGTATAAGAGACATCAGACTAAAGATTTGTGCTTGGGAATCTAGTGTTTTTCAATGTTTTATCTGTGTGTAACAGTATCGTTGCTCGCATTTGACTAATAATTTAATAAATTTTTAAGGCATCGATACAAACATCTAAATTAAGAAAAGTTGATCAGAAATGTAAAACTACATTTAATATACGTCTTACCAGTGTTAATTTTCGTTTTCATTTGAAGTGCGTAGCAATTAGCGCTTTTGATTATCCACTTAATTACATCAAATTCACTTGTTCAATAGCGATTCGGTATCTTATGACGCCTAAGCCAATTTTCGTGTTCGCTTACGTCTTTTCCATCCCGACTTCTATGTTCTGAATTCCTCATCGTCGTCTCTCGTCAGACTTAAGGAATTTCATTAGAGCAACAAGCTTTGCCCTCTACTTTTACAATCTTATGCAACTCCATTGTTTAAATCATGTATATTTAAATTGAGCGACAAAATTGGCGTAAGAATTCAGTTGCGTTTGATATATATATATATACATATCCGTTTGTTGCTATTCGCTAGAAAACCAAAGATGTTGATTTCTGTCCCACGTTCTTTTGTGAAATATGTATATAGATAGTTTTTTGTGTGATGTATTGATTCCTCAGAGTCTCCTTTCTTCACACCTAGCTTTCGTCACTGGTACCCTTATGAGAAGTTGGTTGATTGGGTTTGTGCTGTGCCAAACACAAGTAAAAAAGAATTTTAAGCAAAATCAAGTAAACTGACTTAAGATTTCTAATTTACAACTTCAGATAGCAATTAGTCAAGGTCTAAATAAAAATTTATAAAATGGATGTCAGAAATGTAAGATGAGAGGGAATTTCAAATCTAACCTTTAAAGACCCAAATGGTCTTGGTTGGATTTTAAACTCCAAATTATTATCTGTCTTGTCTGGTAAAAGCTCTACATTCAACTCGAGCTTTTAATAACCATAGACAAACCATAGACTATCAATACGACTGAATAAAGAAAACTTACAAGTTTATAATTTACTACTTCATTTTTTCAAGGTATGGTCTTAATACAAATTCATAAAACGATGTCAGAAATGAATTGAAATAAATTTTTGAAATGAAGGTCTCCAAAAGGGTTGGATTTGAAACTCTAAATTATAGATTTGTGCATGGCTATTAAAAGCTCAACATTCAGTCTGGGTTTTAATAACCATGGACAAATCCGAGACCACAGGCAATCTTATGGGAGGACCCTGATTCCATTTCATAACTTCCCTTCCATTTTCAATGGTTCAATCCTCCCAAGTGTCGATGAAACAACCCTCGCGATATTTTATTCATAAGGTGCACTTTCGTTATCAGAAGGTCTTTACTTTCATTGTCGACAAAAAAAATCCCTTCGTTATAAAACTTGAGTGTCACAAAGGTTGAAATAAAACACCATCCGAAAAGCAGCGCGTGACCTATCAACCCCCATCCAAAAACATTCCAGCAACGAGGAAAGATCAGCACCCAATATATGAAGGAAAAAAAAACAGCGGGGAAGTTATAAACTCAACTCTCTCCAGGAAGCGTGCAACTCAACTCCCACGCTGTCGGGAGGACGAGTTTCGTTTTCCTGCACATGGCACTGTCGGTTTCCCGGCAGCAATTGTATATGGTTTTTCCTGCCGAGATCTCTCCCTATATGGAAATGGTCGCGGGAAAGAAAGAAAAAAGATGATGAATCGGGGAAGCCACAAAATGTCGAAAGAGAGGAAATGAGATTGACGATGATTCACTCTGGTCGAACCACAGGATCATCATAACATGGTAAGCTTTGTTGACAAGCGGGGAGCATGGCCAAGGATAATCCTCAACATCAGCAAGATCTTCGGCATTTTGAGTTGCAAGGAAATTTGAAATGAAATTTCGTGACAAAATCAACTTGGTTTGTTACATTAGTGGGTTCAAAAGTACCCAATAGCTTTAAAACTTTGAAAAATACATTTTTCAATTTTGTATTTTGAAAATCTGAAATCTGTTGATCACAGGTAAAGAACCGCATTTTGAAAAACTTGGAATGGAACGTCTGAAATTGAGATTTTTCAGTCCCTTCCCCAATTTGAACTATTTTAGAGAGACTTTTAAAATTTTAGTTTCGAAGAACTTTTTGATGTTTGTTTTTGAAAATACCAAAGCCATGAATTATTTCTTTTTCTAAACTACTATTTACTAGCTACTATTTTTAATAAAAAATAAATAAAACGTGTTAGTGTTAATATCACATTCAGAACAGTATGGAAGAAAGGTTGCGAAAGTTGACTAAGCCGTTCAACATTAGGATTTTAAATTTTGTACAGAATTATCAATACTTCCAAATTTGTTAAAAATAAATTTGTAAATGTTACAAATTTGAATTAAATGTAAGTTTTTATACTTTAATTTAAGATCCTTAGGAGTATCTACTCTTAAATGCCCAACGAGTAGATACTGTACGTCAAGTTTTCCTCTGACACAATTTTTGTGTATGTTGTAGTAACGAGAAGAAATAAATTTTCTAAAATTTTGTATTTGATGTACATTATTGTTTACAAGTAACAGTCTATAGAAAATAGGTTAAGTTCCTTGATTGTTTTTACGGCGGAAGGCCCATAAAAAATTAATTTTTTTCCATGCTGCGCCAAACACAAGACAACGTCAAGTGATGAACTTACACACACAAAGAAAGTTTTACTGACACAGAAGACAGGGAGGAATCGAACTTGCGAGGGAAAAATCGAGGTACTGATCACGGAGGAATTGCTCCTGCGTCGCTTGTAACTATCGAAGAGGGTTATTTTCCATCACGATTTGAATGCTTTAAAAAAGGTACTGTACTCCCCTTTAACAAACAAAAAGATTCAGTGAAAGTTTTCTTTGTTGATTCAGAAATTATAAATTTTAAACCTCTGAGGAAGCGATTTTTAATCTATTTCATACCATGGCACAAATAAACTAATTACTAAAATTTGGCGGTACACAAAAATATATACATTATTTTTTTCATATTACATCAATATAATATTGTTGTTGTTAGTTAATATTGTTTTTTGCACACATATATGCAGACACTCGGCTCGATGGCAAGATACATCCTTTCGTATAAAAACCCAATCTCAATCCGTTTTTCCCTTGGGGAGGGGAAACCCAAAGCGCTTTTCCTTCCTCTCAGGGATTTCCATATGAAATGGGAACAAATACCCAAGAAATAAATTCAGAATGTCGCCCTTCACGGATAGATAACTAACAGTGTAGCGTTTGCGGAATGCATGGACATAAAGAGTTTTTTAAACGTTGACAGGTATGCTTTTTCTGGGTACTGTCTGAGCACTCCCCATTAATTTTCTCGTGGGGAGAATTGAATCCGAAATTTGAAAAAACTTCCAACCAAAAATAGTGTTTCCATAGCACGAGAGGAGGAAGAATAACCAAAATTCGCAGTAAAGAAGATGGCGACGTCTTGAAGTGCGAACGGCTTGCTGAGAAATTATTGCAGAAACGTGCCCCGTGGAGAAACTGCAAGCTTTTGCTAACGATGTAATATATCTTCCAGTCTGAGTCACACGTGTAGAAGGAGAGTGATAAATTCTCCTCTGCTTTTGGATATCATTGCCTTACAGAGCTGCACAAACGCTGCAGAGGGATTTGCAGCTTCGTCCTTGTGATTATTTTCCACTTTATAAAGCTCCTCATCGCTGTGGCTCTTTATCAGGGTAATTGTGAAGTGAATTAATTGTCAGTGTACATAATTATGGTGTTGAAGAATAGGGACGGATGAGTGTAAAGAAATATATTATGACAAAAGTGTTGAAACCCTAAAGACCTTTCGGGATCTTGTTTTATAATTTAATAGTTAAAAAATGAATTAAAATATTTTTTAAAAAATAGTTTAAAAAAAAATAATACTTTAATTTCAGCTTGTTTTGGAAATAACTGATTTGGTAATTTTAATTTTTTCATTTTTAAGTAACGTACTAAAATACTTTACAGTGTTTTGATTCTTTCTAAACGTGCTGACCGGAGACACTGGACATATTTTTTCTATGGTAGTTTTCATTACCTTGAAGAGATTTGCGGACAGTACTCAAAATAAGCGAATTTGAACACTGACCTCTTTTCCAATAACGTACAGAATTATAAATGACAAAATAAAATTTGAAAATCTACTAAGCTTTAGTGGTCAAAAGAAAGGAAAAAGAACTGTTCAATCCTCGACTTAGTTGACAAACTACAGAAAACTATGAAGTTTTCTAATAAATGTAATTATTTTAGTGGTTTCCGCTCATAAATATATTTTTTATTTAGCTTTTCTTTTAATTTTAGGTCATAAAATCACAGCCCTGCCAATAACACATTTTAAAGGAAAAGAAATATCCCATTTCAATTGAATATGGTTGAAGCGTGAAGTTCAACAAATTACGTTCATGATATAAGGATGCAAGGAAGTTCATTGCGTGTGCCTTCAAAGACGACTAACTGATTTGACAAAAATGTATAGTAGTAGCACAGTCAGGATTTGAAAATTTCTTCCTACAATTCCAGTTTTGCTTTTCTGCAATAGAGCTCTATCCACCGCCACTGTTTTATTGTAGCATTTAGAAAAGGCACTTAAATCAGCTCAGTTTTTCATAAAACACATTTGAACGTCAATACTCTAATAACGTCTCAATATATTCAAAACGTCGAAGCAAAATAATCAAAATCCCAATCCTGGTTACCAGTGTAGTTCTGACGATGTTTTGGCACGCAAATAAAACCGGGGTGTCTTCTCACTGCAAACTGTTGCTCCTAAGAGCAACTTCCAAAGAGTAGATAGCTACGGAACCGAAATTGGCACCACATTTGTAATGCCAAATAAGAGGCACCAATTCAGGTTTTCATGACACATTTGAGCGTCAATACTCGTTTCAGACTCCCCAAAACATTTGATAAAAAATGATCAATATCCCAGTTTTAGTTACTTGCGTAGTTGTGATGATGTTTAGGCATGCAAATAAAATCGGGGGACCTTATCACAGCAAGCTGATTCATAGAGCAACTTTCGAAAGGCAGATAATATTGGAGGAGTCTAAACGAATTGCCACACTAAACTAAATTGCCTTAGCATTAGTGATGCCCAAGTAAAGACTCTTTTATCAGTTCAGATTTTCTTGAAAAAGATTAGATCGTCAATACTAAAATAATGTCCAAGTCTTCCCAAAAAATATATGCAAAATCATCAAAACCAGACTTGGTAACCAGAATAGTTGTGACGATGTTCTGGCATGCAAATAAAATCAGGGAGGGGGTCTTCTCACAGTAAACTGTTGAGTCAAAGAGCAACTTTCGACAAGCAGATGGTATCGACGGAGTCTAAACGAATCGCCACACTAAACTAAATTGTCCCAGCTTTTGTAATAAAAACACTTAAATCAGTTCAGATTTTCATGAAAAACATTAGAACGTCAATAGTCCAATAACGTCTCAGTCTTCCCAAAAAGTAGTCGCAAAATCATCAAAATCTAAGATCTGGTTACCAGAGTAGTTGTGACGATGTTCTGGCATGCAAATAAAATCGGGGGTCTTCTCTCAGCAAACTGTTGAGCCAACGAGCAACTTTCGAAAAGCAGATGATATCGACGGAACCTAAATGAATTGTCCCAACACTAAACTAAATTGCCCCAGCTACACATGCGACCAAGAGGAAAAGTCCCTCAGTCAACCACCCCCGCCCGATCCCCCTGCTCATATGAGGCGGAAGCGCACTCCCATCTATCACGTGACACCCCGAGCCATTTAGGCAGACGAGAAAGGCAGGGGGTCGGCGGGAAAAATGAAACCCCCCTGGAAGTTCTGCAGAGATTGATGATCGGGCAGAGGCAGCAGATAGAGAAATAAGATTTACGGGTGGAGGAAACCCCCTAGACTAGACTAGAAATCGATACCTCCCGCCGACTCAGACACGAGCAATGTCTTATAAATATTTAAGGGGTCGAATGAAAAAAAGTAAATCAATTCAAGAATTGGAGTGTGAAACATTAAGACACACACGAGAGCACATACTGTAGGGTGGTCCACAGGGAATATTAATTTAAATTAACTGAATCGTTAGTTGGGTTTTATGAAGCAAGGGTCATATTTAGACAAGCTGAGCCAAACCCAATGCAATGTCAAGTAATGGACAGACACAAGTAAGGAAAAGAGGTACAACCAGATAATCACCAGTGCACTCGAGTCTATCCTTAGAGGGACTACTCAGTTTCAAGGACACTCCTGGGTATCTAATTAAAAAACAAATAATAGCTAACAAAAGCTAGCACAGTGGGCAAACCCACCAGCCCACTGCCGGCCTCCATAGATAAGGAGACAGGTCGCTTGTAGTCTAAATACTGATCCCATAGCCCCTGGGAATGTGAAGATTTTTTTTGCTCTGAAATGTTCTTCAAGTTTGAAAATATCTCTTCATATTTTACCTGTGCCATCGACCTTCTGTTGAAATAAATGAAGCATGTGCGCAGTTTTATGTTATTTCTCCCCATCGCTCGGTTTGAAGATATGTACAGGATATTGACAGAAAGGACGAATCATAAGAAATGAAGTGATGAAGTGAGAAAATGATAAGAAATACAATCATGGAGCGTGTTTAAAACCACGAGCTTAGTTTACGATAGCCAATCCACCGAAGTATATTTCCAAGCCCACGTGACCTATACTGAGATCTTGCAAAAAGGACAAGGCGTACATGTTCTGTCTATTTCATGGGAAGGTTTCACTTTTATACATGTGTCCAGATGAAAAAATAATGGTTTGTGCTTAGTTTAAAATGTGATTATCTATTTGTAAATAAGTGAAACTTGCATTCTCTTTTTTTTTGGTTCCGTGATAGCCCAGTTGGAAGAATAACGGATTAATAACCGAAGGGTTGCGAGTTTGAAACTAATTAATTTATCATGGCTTTAAATTTGTCATGGCTTCAAATGTCCTCACTACGACGCGGTGTGGAAGTTTGGACGGGACTGGACAAATTACTCACGGAGTGCCTACTGCAAAGCAGCTTAACTCCCCGTCCTAAAGTATGTGTGTACATAAAAAATAAATTGTATAATTTTATTGAGGAAATTTAAAAGAAAAAGGAAATAAATTGGCTGGAAAACACAAAAGAGAAGCTCAGGAGTTTCCCTCATAATCCGATTGTGGTTCAAAATTACAAGATGTTGTCCTCTGATATTTCCCTTCGGAACTGATCCAGGACCGTCGTCAACAACCCAGTGAACTGCTCTAGTAGGACATTAACTACTAACCAACCAACTACATTATCTCTTCTATGGTAAACACATTTGTATGTAACGAATTTTTGTGTATCGTTGATAATAAAAATTTCTTTAGTTTTTGTAAATATAGACTAAAAAATATCTTTCACTAAACACACATAGCCCCAATATCGCTTTAGGATGTCAGTCCGATCGTAAAATAAGAGGCTATTTATATTCTCTTCTAAGAAAACGTATCCGTCTGTAACGAATTTTCGTCGACGGAAGAGCGAAAAATGCAGGGAATTCTCTCTCGTATTTCCAATCCAGCAAGTCCGAATGGGGCGATTTCTCCCTCTCAAGCCAATCATCGCCCCGACGTGACAGTGGTGGCGTAACACGACGTCAATCGACACCCTGTCACTCACGTGTGAAGACTTAAGCGAAATCTGAGTACTTTCTGTCCTCGGTACTGATGGATGGATGGGGGTCGACCATGGGAACATCCCCAAGAAGCAATACGGCGAGAAAAAGATAGCCTCTCTTTTCTTCCCCCATCTCCCTATTTGGGATCTTTATGGCCGAATATGTTGTTTTGCCACATTTCAGAAACGATGTCATTTCCTGACATTCACGGTTTGTTTTCGGAGGCTCTGCGGAAAGTGATGCTGGATGGAATCAAGTGGATAGAATAAGTGGTAATTTCGCTGCTACGAAATGTACACTCCTTTAATCTAAGCACCGTTGACAGGATCCATCAGAGATTTTGAGCACGATGAGGGGACTGGAAATAGAAGAGATTGAGCCCTATCCAAAATTCTAAACACGTGCCAGGTTCTTCTAAAGGGTCTGTTGCAGTTTTAACAGTTTCAAAAGCCAAACAGTCTGGGTCAATATACAGCAACAACTAGAGAGCATCAACGTGTAAAAAGTAAGGTTTTCAGCTGTTACTTCGCGGTAAAGTGACCTGGATGTGGTAAAATTATACAAAAGATACGTTGAGAATTACTGATCTGATGAGTAAAACCAAAAAGACTACGAGAACCAAACATATCAGTAAATAAACATCCTTGAACTGAAGTGGTGATAATGTACTGGAGCTAAGACGAAAGGGGAAAACTGAAAATTAAAAAAAAAAGAAGACGGTCCTTTGTTGGCTATGTAACTACCTCGAACTCTGATGCCTTATTAGTGATTTTACACCGAGTTTTCATACAGAGAATAACTCATTCCTTTGTCAGAACCTCTGACGTCAGAATTCCAAAATTGGAAAATGCACCAGCTCTCTGCTGAATATCGTCGATTATGCAAATCGCCACTAGTTGTTTCGACCAATTGTGAGGTTGTGACCTCTAAAAACAACCGTGTTTCTTACGTTTTCCGAGCCTGAGTAGTATATTACGCCTGACGCCCCTTCCACAAAAATAAGTCCCATCTTCGTAGACTGCGACGCCTCCAGAGTGTGGTAGCGAACAACACCCACAGACGACATACCGCGAGAGGGTCATCAAAACAATTCCCATCGCATCTTCTGAACACAATCCAAGGGAATAATTTAAGCCCAACAGTTTTCATTACCACGTCATCTTAAAAAGCATCAACCCTCGTAAAAAGCAGTCTCGGGGTTTAATGGCCAGATTCCAAAACATTTCTCGTTTTTACTTCCTCCTTCCCCAACGCACGCGCCAAGAAAAAGGGGAAGCAAATTGACATTCCAGAACAGGGGAGAATTCATTCAGTGGAGGGTGGGAAAACAATCTTATATTGCCAAAATACTTGCATTTGCATATCCATTCTCACCCCGCCCCATCTAAGTGCCCTTTATTTTAAGCACCCTGCCTTTACCCCAAATGGATCGTAAGGGGTTTCAGTTCTTGTGCAATCCTTCAGCTATTTGGAATGGAGAATAAATGCACGTTCTATCCCCTTTCGGAAGTGGGAGGGGAGTGCGAAAGATCTTCTTCACTTACTCAGTTAATCTTTTAACTGAATCTTGAAAGGCTGGGAATAGTGTTCTGGATGTACTACATTCTTTCGGAACATTCCACGAGTTGGTGGTGAGTTGGTTGTGGAATGAATGTAACGTCGGATGCAAACACGCTTCAGAAGGAATAAATGGTTACCGCAACGAGAAGGCACGAATCTGCAAAATTGACGTTTCATCCCAAAACGCGCGTTCAAATGTTTGATGCTTCGGGGGAAATCAAATTCCAGAGGTGATTGTTTTATCATGGAAATTTTCATTTCCACTAAGAATCAAGATTAGTGGATTTGTCGTAGCACAAGACATGATCCCAAATGGGGACAAAAAAAATTCATTTTGGTGACAATCGCTAAAAAATGCCGATTCATGTCTTTGGCATGGTAGTATCGAGTAGAGATGCGACATCGACAGCAAAACATCGATGTTTTTAAACATAGATGCTCGAAATTAAAACATCGATGTTGATAAAACATCGCCCCCAAAACATCGATGTTTTTAAAATTCAGTGTATTTAAACTTTTTCCCCCAGTTCTTAAAACTGGCTTTTGCAACTATTGATGCGACATCGACAGCAAAACATCGATGTTCAAAATTAAAACATCGATGTTGATAATACATCGATGTCGCATCCCTAGTATCGAGACTATGAAGCATTTTTAACCGTTATTGATTTTCAGGCAACAATAATAGATCTTACTATTCCTAATTGAAATGAATATGGTTTTGCGCATCAATGTCGAGAAAAAACTAGACCTCCTTGGGACGGTCAAGAAAAAAGTTGCCTGACAGTGGATCCCAAATCATTATGGTATATATATATGGCAACAAACAAGCTGCCCAATTGACAGAGGCTGATACCAAGTTACCTCAACTTAAATCTTCTTTGCCTCAACGTAACATCAAGCGGCTTATATGCTCATCCATACAGACTAATGACTTTCAATTTACAGGGACATATCGATTGAATGGGGTAAGTATCTACTAGGTAGTTAATCAACGTCACACTGGAGCAACGAAACATATCGATAGGGTATAATTGGAATGTCTTCGGAGGAATGAAGATTATATCTCAAGTTCCTCTCCTAAACCTGTTGTGAGTCGCTTGATTTCGACTTCTCATCGGACATGAATACCAACAAAGACACACCGTATTTGAGTAGCGGGATCAGATATCTGTCCTTTTTGAGAACTGGATGAAATGACTGGAGACCCTTTCAAGGACAGCCCTAAACTTCAGGACCATACAGTTGCTAATACAAGATGATGTTTTAAAACATATTTTACCATCGTAGGTAATTACCACATTTTACCACATCAGGTAAGGCTTCTTTGATATTCAACTCGAGAATAGATCTCGGAGATAAATCCACTTTCGATACTTCTGTGTTATTGAAGGCGTATGCCTTTCTCCAAAGAAAGGGTCATTGATGATTTTTTTCCTTTCTTCAATTTTTATCTTTGTTAGTAGTCTGTTTGCTTTTTGCTTGTTTTTTACTTACAAACCAAATAATTTATAATTTTATACTAAAATGCACAGGTTCTATACATTATTGTTATTATTGGGAATGTCTTTATTGATGAACACCAGAGGAAAGCAAATTTGAAAGCATTAACTTTGACTCTCCGATTCGCGAGGCAAGTTTGTAAGAGAGCGTACTTAAGCTTAGAAGACACAAAAAAACGACGGCTTTGATAAATGATGTCTGCATCATCAGCATAAAGTAGGAGAAATGATCGCTACTTTGGGTACGTCATTAACGGAAATATTAAAGAGAATTAGGCTGCCCTGAGACACACCGGATTGGATACGGCTGGTAAGGAATTAAATTTGCATGCTCTGACGTGAAAAGAAAGATTGCAGATAAATTCAGATGAGTTGGGCTGAGACATCAAGTCGCAAGTGCTTGTGCATTAAACCTTTTGAGGACACACGGCATCATCAACATAAAAGGGAGACACAACTCCTGGTGGTTGTCCCGGCGAGGAATATTGTCGTTATCCAAGTCTTATCAGATCTTGATGGACGAAATATCTCGTCACTGGACAAAAACTGACGAGATCTCGATCTCGTCATCATCAAAAAACGGCAATATCCCGATGACGAGATATCTCGTCATAATGAAAATAGGTTAGATCATGATGGACGAGATATCTCATCGAAGCAACTTGGAGGGTTAGTAAGGTCTTGAATCACATTTCATCAAACGCAAAATCAAGTGCTGTGTAGTCTCATTCAAAGATAATAATATTTTCCCAATGCTAAATCATTAACTTAGTGTACCTTTAGCACTTCAAGTGGAAAAACCGACGGCTATTTGTGAAGGAACACCCAGTCGGTAAGATGCCGTTACTTCCTATGAGAGGCAAAGTCACCTATATCCAAATGCTTACTAACCGGGAATCGAACGCTGGATCTACTAGTTGCCAGAGATGAGAGTACAGCTATTCGAGATGAGAATCCCAAAACACACAGTACTGGTAATTTTGAGATGGGAAAGATTAAAATTTATTTTTGGACAAGGACGTCAAAGTGTCCCTGTTTAGAGGATGTTCCGAATGCTATTTGGGGATTAAAATGCTCTACAAAATTTTAAAGTGGACTGTTCGGTGATACATCGATTTCAGCGCCATATACTGATAATCGTTTTTTTTTTTTAACATTAATTTTGGAATTTTTTGTAATTCTAAAATTACTCTCCAGAAAATAAATATTAATGTGGCTTATCACTAATGTGGCTTATCAAGGATAAAAACTCCACAACGAATCATCGCAGACACCAATAACAGTGCATACGAGTACGGAATTCAGCATAAAACTCCAACCTAAAATCAACAGCGTACAAAGTGAACAGAGAAGAGAACGGAATCCTCCCCAACCTCAATCGAAAACAAAAGCATCACGAAATCAAGGCCAGTTGAGGAGTGAGGAGAGAAATAATAAACCGCGACACATCCACGGGGAGAGAGAGCGAAAGCACTTGAAGAATCCTCACCCAACGGTCTGGTTCATTCTTCAGCTGACTCCATCCTCGGCTTCCCTCGGGATATTTGGGTGGGTGAGAGAGCTAAGTGTAGTGACGTATCAAATCCTCTCACCCTCACAAGATGGATGTTGGAAGAAGGGGACGGTGGAATTACCCAAGCCTAGCTTCTCACGTTCTTCCTTCTCGGATCCTGCTGCCTTCGGGCTCTCTGGTATGCGATGCCATATTCTCGAGGTAAAAGGCAGTGAAATCCCCAGTGTCGGATAGAAACGAGCCGTACACCTCACGCCTCATTTGAGTGAGGTCTTAGATCGAAGTCGAAGGTTGATTTTAAATCCGACCACACACTAAAGCGGTATATTTACGAGCCCTTCGTTTCTGTACAGAAAACAGTACTGTACTCAGGTGTATTTAAGCAAATCTAGTGTTGCAAAACGCATGTTGGACTAATATGTGACTTGCCTTAAGCATCATATGAATCATATACTATCAACCTCCAAGGGATCATAAAGATTGATTTTCAGTGTTCTAAAAATCAATGTCCGATCTCAAAACGTACACAGTAAAAATTGAACTTATAATGAAGATACCAAAAACTAACAATTGAAAAGTTCTTTCGCAATGTGAGGGAAATTCCTGCTTTCCAAAGTCGGCTTGTTCCATGCATATTTCTCTGGTAACTTGCCAACTGATTGAAAAGTTGGTCCTTTTAATTTGAAAAGTAAAAATAATAACATGATCCCATGTACCTGCCTCTCTTTCACAATATGAGTGAAATCTTCGTGTTACCACAAGTCGACTTGCCCAAAGAAATTTTTTTTTAGCAACTCACCAACCTGATTCAAATATTGTTTTCTTTTGGACTGTCACGACAAAACGAAAAATGCCGAATTTAACGTCAGTTGAAAATTCTTACTGATAAGAAAAATTCAGAAGATATTTTTCACGTCCGAATAACCGGGGAAAAAGTGGTTTTCCAATACTTCTGGAAGAGTTCTTTGAGCAATTAGACTCTGAACAATTAGACAGCCCCCTCTATGAAATAAAAGTACGTATTTCTACATACGGCCATTCCCAAATATAATGCAACAAGTTCGCTTTCAATCCTTGGAGGGTTCACACGCATATATTCATTCTACACCCTGTGGTCTTTCCTTCGTGACTTCTAACTTTCTTGACCAATAGAATTTTTATTGGGATTTTTTAAAATCCGGGGTAAAATTGGATAAGCATATTTCCTGGAGACAGAAAAGGGAGATTGATCTGGCAAAATGGGACGGGTGCTGTGTAATATTCCTAATGTATACAAAAGTCAGACTTGAAGCTTTAAGAAATAAGATTCAAAACTTTCCAAATATGAAATTTAAACCACCAGCTTTGAATAACAAAGACACTGGTTAGACAGACAAAACAAAAACTATAGCCACAACAGAACAATAGTTTCCTGAGACGCAATAAAATGTCTGACTTTATTTCGTTTCTCTAAATAAATCAATGCAGATCAATACATAGTGTCGAACAATTCTGCTCTGTGATTATACAAAACGCTGTTATATCCGTGATGTACGATTATAGGTTATTAACAATTTATGATTTACCAACAACAAAATACTAGCAGGTCAGCACTGCGTTGCCCGTGACAGTTTTTTTCGTGTCTACAAAATTCGCAAGTCTTTTAGATTGGTCTGGATACCGCAACCACGCAGACACTTCCTTTTATAATATTAGTGATTATTTAAAAACAGTATAAAATTGACATCTGACGCAAAATGGCAGGATTTCTAATATCAAATGGTTTAATGGTATTTTCGAAACACACAAAAATGACGATTGGAGAGATTCTTCAATGAAATTAAAGTTTAATTTCTATAATACACTAGTTACAGATATAGAAAAATTACATATTAATGCAAATCAAATATCTAAATTAAGAACGCATAGGTTCCTTCGAATTCAAATCGAGGTCTAACTTCAACTGACAAAATCTGCAAGTGTGGGAGAGCAGGGAAGACCCATGACGTCTGCAACGTCAACGCCCTCTAAGATTCAAATAATTTCCCCAGCATATTTTTAAGAATGACGGGACGGCTGTGAATTATGAAAAAGAAAACAAATGAACGGTAAAGCTGTACTGCTCTATCCAGGTATCCTGCGACACTCGAAAGGATTAAAAGTAAAAACGAAAACAATTTGAACAATTAAGTAAGATTTAGAGAGAACAATAACTTTTTTTTTAGTTTTCGGTCAGTAAAAATCCAACGCCATCAGCAACACAAATTCCTTTCGCTCATTCGTTGTTGCTGTAGGGATTTCCATTCATAGTTTATCTCTCTTTCTCTCCATGAGAATAAACCCGAGATCGGATTACGGATGCGGAAAAGAACGCCTTGCAATTTCATCCCTGAGCATTTTCGCTGATCCAGGCATAAAATTCGCTGCCGTCAGGCCTTTTCCTATCTCGTATGAGCACAAAAAAAGACGAGATTCTGTAACGACTCTTTAATATGTTTAGCATTAGCATTTTAAATACAGCTAAGCGCTTCCCTGTTTCTTACAATAAAATTTTGTTATTAATTATTGATTGTTTGCCCAATTCCTTAACTTATTGTTTTTAAATTCAAGAGGTAGGTAGTATTAACTTAGGTAGGAATTAACGTCGCATTGGAGCAACACCGCTGGCTTTTGGCGACGGTCCCAGATCAGCCCCGAAGGGAGAGATGCTAAGGTAATGGTAATGGTAATTTTAGTTAACGTCGTACTAGAGCAACACAACGGGCTATTGACGACAGTCCGGAATCAGTCCCTTAAGGGAAAGATTCGAGGACAACACCTCGTAATTTTGAACCACGGTCAGATGACGAAGCAACACCTGAGCTGGCACCCCACTCTCCAAACTTCCACGCAAAGATGCTAAGACAACTCGTAATTTTGAATCGCGAAAAATATCTCGAGGTCCATTATATCAACTAGTACTGGGAATCTGTGTGCAGATGTGACTGGTTTTGCTTGGTTACTTTTCAAGCCCAATTTGTATTGTCGTCAGCTGACCGTGGTTGAAAATTACGTGGTGTTGACCTCTGATCTTAGGCGATTAGGGATTAATAGGGGATTGATCCCGGACCGTCGTCAATATCCCGTTGTGTTTCTCTAGTACGACGTTCATTAAAATTTCCTTACCCAATTTGTATAGGTCCTTGTTTCAAGTCGAAAATAAGTGCCTTAACAATAGAGATGAAGACTGAAGATGATTTCGGAGCCATAACCTCTACTATCGCAAGCTTGAAATTAGAATGTTGTTTAGTCTGATCACGCGACCTAGATAAATATTTTGGTAGATAGGTAGGTAGTTGATTTAACTTCGCACTGGAGTAACACAACGGGCAATTGAGGAGGGTCCGAGATCAACTCCAAAGGGAGATCTGAGGACACAACAACTCCTAATTTTGAACCACGGTAAGATGACGAGGTCACACACCACTCTCCAAACTTCCTCACCAAACCAATGTGAAGACATTTGAGGTCACGGCAGATTTTACGCCCACCAACCCCTACATACACAACGGTCTTTGATACCCTCCGGTTTTCTAATCCACTAATCTTCGAACCGGGCTGTTAAATTCATGAAAATACTTGAATTTTAATGAAAGATAAGCTTGATGGTAATGGTAATTTTAGTTAACGTCGTACTAGAGCAACACAACGGGCTATTGACGACGGTCCGGGATCAGTCCCTTAAGGGAAAGATCCGAGGACAACACCTCGTAATTTTGAACCACGGTCAGATGACGAAGCAACACCTGAACTGGCACCCCACTCTCGAAAGATAAGCTTGAATTTCCTTGAATGGTAATGGTAATTTTTGTTAACGTCGTACTAGAGCAACATAACGGGCTATTGACTACGATCCGGGTAATTGGTAATTTTAGTTAACGTCGTACTAGAGCAACACAACGGGCTATTGACGACGGTCCGGAATCAGACCCATAAGGGAAAGATTCGAGGACAACACCTCGTAATTTTGAACCACGGTCAGATGACGAAGCAACACCTGAGCTGGCACCCCACTCTCCAAACTTCCACGCCAACCCAACGTGAGGACTTTCGGCCACAACAGATTTAAGGTGCACCAGCCGCCTCTACACCATACGTTTACAAACATCCATGCCCGGACCCGGATTCGAACCAGGAACCTTCCGATCTAGAGGCTAACACCTTAACCACTATACCGGTTGGTCGGCGACTACGATCCGGGATCAAATCCCTTAAGGTAATTGGTAATTTTTAGTTAACGTCGTACTAGAGCAACACAACGGGCTATTGACGACGGTCCGGGATCAGTCCCTTAAGGGAAGGATCCGAGGACAATACCTCGTAATTTTGAACCACGGTCAGATGACGAAGCAACACCTGGGCTGGCACCCCACTCTCCAAACTTCCACGCCAACCCAACGTGAGGACTTTCGGCCATGAAAGATTTAAGGTGCACCAGTCGCCTCTACGCCATACGCTTACAAACATCCATGCCCGGACCCGGATTCGATAGTAATGGTAATGGTAATTTTAGTTAACGTCGTACTAGAGCAACACAACGGGCTGGACCCGGATTCGAACCAGGAACCTTCCGAGCTAGAGGCTAACATCTTAACCACTATACCGTTTGGTCGGCAGTTAAATTCAAGAAAATACTTTAATTTTAATGAAAGACAAACTTGAATTTCCTTGAATGAAAAAATTGAATTTTCTTGACTGAAATGCTTGAAGATTTTTGAATGAAAATACCTGAACGTGAAACGGGTAAATTAATTTGGTCCCTCTCCTCAGCTGTAAAAACCAATCGTCTTCCTTGTTTATCGAAACAGATACAAATATTTGCTTTTCCGAAACCATCTCAAGCGCCACTTGAAGATCACATCTATCCCGAAGTATGAATCTTTGGACACAACCACTCAAATCCTTGTATGCACATCGCGGCTTGAATTGTGTCTGTCTTTAGCTAAACAGATTAGCATAAAATCCCCACAATCTTAAGATAAACATTCATCCCAAAATGGTATCCAAGAGTTAAAACCCTCGGCATTCTGAAATTTGACCTTGCACTTGGAGACGACAGAGAGGAAAGAGCCATCTCTTTTATTATTGTTATTCTCCTTCTCTCAACCGAGCGTTGGGGGCGGGGCCCAAGGCATGAAGGATTGATTGATGGTAAGGACCAATAAAATGAAAAGAACATTCGGCTCACTTGACGTTGGTTTATACTACAGGATTCTGGATTGCTATCTTGTTAGCAATAGGTATCTGAAGTACGTCCTTCCCCCCCTGTCTTTTCCCAAGACCCAAGAGGTACGTTATTACGAAAACCTAATGGCTGGAATCTGAAGGGGTACAAGAATAAAATAAGATTGATATTGTCTCGGAGAAATAAATAAGGGCTTGTGTGGAAGTAAGAAATTTTCAAAGGAATGAGAATATCGCTGTGTTTGAAGATGTTTCCATTAGCTTTTTGAGAAATAGCTGTTGTTCTTTTTAGGTTTAACCCGCTCATCTATAAAAAACCATTCGGGCAAAACAAGGTACCGAACACGCAACATAGATGCATTAGTCAACATAGATGCATAGGTCAGTGCATGAATGTTTGTAAGCTTGTGTAGAGGCGACTGGTGCACTTTAAATCTGTCGTGGCCGAAAATCATCACGTTGGGTTGGTGTGGAAGTTTAGAAATGTTGTTGAAACTCAAATGCTGAACAGAGGGCGCTACGTGCACTCTGACGTGAGATAGATGTTGAAGCTCCAGTCAGTACTTACTGCTTGTGTGAGAAATGTGACGCTTGATTAGCATTCCGTGTTTCTTTGTGTTGTCTTTGATGTTGTTTGTGATGTTGTGTTTGTGTCAAATAAAGTTTAAAAAGGATAAAGCCTAGATTGTCTTTCTCGTCTGACAGGTAAGAGAACCTTTTGAAATTCATTTAAGAACCGTGCGTATTAGAAGTTGTATCAGATGTGCCAGATCAGGTGTTGCCTCGTCATCTGACCGTGGTTCAAAATTACGTGGTGTTGTCGTCGGATATTATTAAATGAAATTCATTCATAAAAAATGAATGGGGCCGTCAAGGCTCAGCAGTCGGGGCCCTCTGCACTAGCAACCTACGACTTGTAGGCGGCTTAGTTTGCATTATTATCGGGTTAGATTCCTCCCTATTATTTTGTCAGTAAACTTTCCTTATGTGTATGTACATTCCCTGGCGTTGTGTATCGTGTTTGATTCAGCAAAGCCGAATAAGGTTCTTGCCCCCCAGAACCCAATAAATGAACCAATCAACCTTTACAGGGACCGCCGTGGCTAAGTGGTTTTTCCAACCGCTCTAGCAACCTGTGAATTGCAAGTCCTTTATTTAGTCTTAAGCGTATTTATCTCTTCCGTATCAGTTAAACTTTCCTAGTCAATTTGACGTTGTCAGTCTTACACTTCACTCAGCTTGGACAAATATAGGAACTGGGCCATAAAACCCAACCAACACGTCGAGAATAATCGAATCCAAGGAGTGTTCGTTGCGAGTTCAATAACAGATCGCGAGCAGACGTATTCAGTACTGAAGTGATAAAATGCTCTGTTCTCAAGGCAACGTACACACTAGAAGCATTATTAACGACATTAGAAAGTGCATGCATGTGCCGACCTCAAAAGAACGTTCATCGAAACGACCCGAATAGGGAGAAGATGTACTTGAAGAGTGACATATTCTCAAGTTGAGACAATGAGTTCATATTATTTTATTATAAGCGTCAGAGTCGAGCTCAAATAACAAGAAAGCTTATAAATGCGTCACATTATGCATGACTAGAAAAATGTTTGCTTGCAACCACGAAAGCCTCAGACGGCATGTTTCAAAACTGATGCAGTATCTATTTCCACAACGGTCGTGAACTTTGTAGCACACATAATTTGAGGTAAAACGAAATGCCATTCGTAAACCGGTATTTTAAAATCGGAAATGTCACCCAGAAGGCAACCGCATAACTACATTACGCAATACGGTTGTAACAATTTGGCCTCTTTCTAAGAAATCATGCCCGATACATACGTGATACCTATTCCAAAGGTCAAATTTACCTCCATAGGGTCATTCACTTTCAGATATCCTAGCACGACGAATAACCTGTGCGCCAGATTTATCAGAGAATCCTCTAATCTGGCAGCATGTTGATCCCCTCTCTGTATATACATAACAGCATGAGACAAACAGTGAAATCAATAAGTCAATAAGACAAACTGTCACCACGAGAGTACAGTTTTAGTAACGCTGACACAAAATAGAATCTTAAGATAAACACGTGATAAACGACAGTTTCGTTCGACTTCTGGATTTTGACATCAAACGAACCACGCTTATATATATATAGGTCAACTGCATGTTGTATACAAAGGTAAATAACTATGCAAACAAAATAGCTTGAAGGTTAACAAAAATAAATGCCAGGCGGAGAAAATTTTAAGACAAGTTATTTGCTTGTTACTAGGTTGTTGCTTTGTTATACGCCTATAAAACCGCATTAGAACAATGTTCATGAGAAACACTTGTTCTTACATAACTTTCAAGTACTTGTATTCATGAAAGGTGTAGATTGAATGAAACGATTTTCTGTTTTTCCATACATATATATATACATGTGTAATTATTTTCTTTCATATTTAAATAAAAATTAAGCATGGTTATAAAGCATCACTGTTTTCTCTAAGAATTTGGCAAAAGCCCAAAATAAAAGTTGTTTACGTTCCTACCAATGCGACGTCTTGTTGAGTAAGAAATTTATTTCAAATATGGATTCGAATAAAGATCCGAGGACAACACCTCGTAATTTTGAACCACGGTCAGATGACGAAGCAACACCTGAGCTGGCACCCCACTCTCCAAACTTCCACACCAACCCAACGTGAGTAAAATTAAGAGGAGCCAACAACACTCTATGGTTGAAATGGGTCACAAATTGTTTGCCTGCAAGATTTTTACTGTAAAAGATTCAGCCAATTTCAGTTATTATTTACGATGGCATGTAGAAAAACAAATTACACAATAGAAAGGTGTGTGTGTATGCGAATGTGTAAGTGAGAGTGAGGGAGAAAAAATTATGCATAAACAACACAAAAACTGCAACAAAAAAAAAGGTGAGACAAGAGATCTGGAAACAGTAGCACACAACCGTTATAACCTCTCACTATAGGCCGCAAAGGTCCCGACTGGAAAGCGCAATACAAATTTTAAATTGGAGGATGTCCATTTCTTCTGATTTAATATAAATAAAGCAACAGGGGTTCTGTAAAATTTTAATGGCGGGGGAGATGTTTCCTCAATCCAGTCTCTTCACTTGAAAAAGTATAATGTAAACGTCAAAATATATACTTTAATATTTATCTGAACAATGAGACGCTTCTATCTAGCAGTTACCTCTGAAATATCTGAGTTTAATGTCTTTATATTTCAATATTAAGCCCCCATTCTCAACACATCAAGTCTATTACAAATAAAACAATCCAAGAATCTCCTACTAATTGTTTGGGGTCGGTAATTTGCAGATTAGCAACCGGAGGGTTGCGAATTCAAAACTAAGTCCAGCCAAAGACCGTCGTGTGATCGGTGGCTGGTACACGTTAAATATGTCCTTGCTTCATATGTCCTCACGTAGGTGTGGTGTGGACGTTTGAAGAGCGGTGTTTGATTCTATTGTTAAATGCTTTAGAACATAAAAGAATCGAAGACAATACCGAAATATTTTATTTTTCTTGAGTGGTTATGTATTGTGGCTAGTAAAATATTGCTAGTTTTAAGAGGGGGCATGAAATCTCGAAACGAACCCCAGGGGGTTCGCAGATCACATTTTGGGAACCACTGATGTGAACAATTAAACCGACCTGTTGATTTTCTCGACGAGGCATTTCGCAATTTAGAGAAAACTGACCAAATCTTAATGGACGAGATACACTACCCTACTCTAATGGACCGGACGCCAGCGGATTTGCATAAAATCCGACTACTTGTTTGGGGGTGTTTTTCGTGGTATGGCCTGGGACCTTTGCATGTTGTTCCTGGTAAATTGAACGCCGACGCCTACATGAACATTTTGGACAACCAGGTTATTCCTACGGTCTGGTAATTTTATGGAATGGACGATTGTTACTCCCAGGACGACAACGCTCCATGTCATGTTGCAGCCTCTGTCAAGCAGTGGTATCAAGATATGGATGTAAAACTTCTTCCCTGGCCTACTCATAGTCCCGATCTAAACCCCATAGAACATTTGTAGGACGAGTTAGAGCGAAGCTTATGGACCAGGGAACCACGTACGAAATCTAAAGCTGAGCTGGCGACATTCTTGCAGCTGGAATGGACACAAATACCCATGACTGTCTATCAAAACCTTGTTGAAAGTATGCCCGAAGTGGTTGCTAGTGTAACTGCAGCACGTGGGTGACCATACCCCTATTAAATCACGTATTCTTTCCCTTATACCATCACATTTTGCTGTCCGGTCTATTACTGTAGGATAGTGTATCTCCTCATTAGATGAAAACTGACCAAATCGCGACCTTGTAAAATGAATCTACAGTATCTTAATGACGAGATATCTCGTCATTAACGACATTGGTCAGATCTTGATGAACGAGATATCTCGTCGAAACCACTTATAAGGGTTGGAACTTTAGCGCAGATGTCATGCGCGGGTCTGGTCACATTTATTTTGTTCGAAACACCTAATCACAAACCACTTGAAAGACAATGGTTGTTTTGTCGCAAAACTTAAGACCATCGGTATTACTTTTGACAGAAACACAAAAAGAGGCTTCAATTACTCATTTGATCGGAAACACAATAACAGCTCGGACCTTCTAATCTCGCTTAATTTCCGATTCCGTTATGTGCGTGAAGGTACGAGCCTCGACGACACAACCCCATTGTTATCTACAGGCGCATCTAAATATTAATCTTCTCTATGCGAACGACTTTGTTTTGGGTCAACGCACGCGTTTGAAAGCTCAATTTATCATCAAAGGATCGATGGAACTCAGCGTTAAGCCTTTTAGGAGACAGCGGTTTATTATCAGCGGCATCAAACGATTTAATTTAGAAAGTGCTTATTTTTAGCTGTGGACATATTTCATTTCCCATTTCGAATTCGAACGTGTTTTTGCTTCTCTCTAGTTTTTATGCGGCTGGTAAAACTTCGTTAACTATCTGTGCATCCGTTTATTAACAAGAGCCATGGCAAATTAAGCATAACTAATTTTCATTAGTACAATGGTTTAACAAAACTATAAAAACTTCCTCTCTCTCTCTCTCTCTCTCTCAGCATCATGCCTTAGGTATCTCTGGGGAATTAACGGTACGCGTAGCTTTGCGTTACTTTCGCAAATTGTTTTTTTGACAACATCTAAATTGGAATGCTCCGTGAAATTAATGATTCAACCACTTGACGCCTATGCGCAATTATACTGCTTTCTGATAATCATCATTTCCTTCCAAATAAATGATGCCGCGACAATCTGTATTTATTTTATACAGCTGATTAACTGGAAAGTCAATTTGTGTACAATATTTCATGACGTGTTTTCAAAGTATGTTATCAGCAAATTTTGATGTGAAAGCGTTCAATAGGTGAATAATTTCATAAAATAACTACGTAATGGAGGTAGATATTCGGATTTCACTTAAGGCATAATATTATCACTCATTTAGCAAAATATAGCGGCAGAGCGATAAACAAATATGACAATCGCCCTGGTTTTGAATTTTTATTTATTTATTATATTTTAGTGAAACTCTTTCATCATTGTTCGTAACAATTCTATGAGAGGAATTTTAAGAGTAAACAAACCAGACGGAATGCAAAGATGTTGCATCCCGTTACTCCAATGCTCTCTCATGATAAATATCGTAGTAACCTTAAAATATTGTTTATCCTATTTTGGCGACGTTTGTCATTTAATGTAATTTATGTTAACTTCTGGAATACATTTTGCAACATCGTAGCAAAAACATTACCGCTATCTAAATTCACCTATCATATCGCACCCTCGCAAGAAAAGTGACACAGCTCAATATTACCGAATTTGAGAAACATCAACTTAAAGGATACTACAAAACTTATATTGAAATAATGTAAGCCTCTTTTAAATTTTAGGTAAGTATTTATGGTGGTAACTTCTATTGTATTCTATCGAATACTAATATAATACGCTGGGGCACCTCATACATATTTTTCATTGACATAACATCGGAATTTTTATTTTTTGACTTGGGTCACTTTTCTTGCCGGGGTGCGATATATCTATACAGAATTCTTTATTTTTTTTTCTCTTTTGTAGGTAAAATCGTATTTGAATAACTAGCCAAGTGGCGTCTTGTTTGGAAAAATACTACCACCAGTTACATTTAGCTTGGCAGGAAAAATCTCTCATAGCTGACTAGAAATAGTGTCTAATTCAAAGAATATTTAAATATGTTTCAGAGTGTATGTCTCGCGATTTTTTTGTTGAAAACCACAATTTTCAGTTTTTATTTCAACACTCTGTTCACAATACGAGTGCAACACAAAAATAAGTTTGAAAATAATTTTAATCAATACCTTGATTTTTGTATTCCCTTTTTGCAAACAAAACAACCAGAAACCTAAATTAAAATTAGATTTGAACATCATCTGAGGTAGTTACTGTTTAGCAACAAGTGTTTTTACGGTGTCAATTGACCAAATTACACGAAGCAAAAAAAAAAAAAACAGACACGAAAGCGCCATCATTTCGGTACACGTACAGGGGACACAGGAGACTTTAACAAGCCCTGGAAGAAGAGAGACACACTAGAGATGAAAGAACAAGGGAAGAGAAGCCGTTGCCATGACGACGAGGCGAGGCGCCACGATGTCGCGTGTCGGATAGACAGAAGAGGAGCAAGGGATTCCCCTTTATTGAGGACTTACTTTTCCCGCCCAAAAAAGCTTCCAAAGCAGCAGCTATCTCGAGGAGATAGGTTGCTTTCAAAAGAAGTTTTATGCATCCCTCCATAAATAAGATCATTTTCTGAAGTTTTCTTTCGGGTGTTATACATATATTGGAATAAATTTCCTCCGCGGTCTGTTTGTTAATCATGGCACATCAATGGACGATTTTCCCAAGTTTCCAACTAATGTTTCAGATATAAAAAAGGCAACAGTCATGAGATTAATGTTTTTCAACCGATGGGCCACGTGAGATTCTCCTAAAACTTTGTTATTTTTGTTTTCTAAGCAATTTTTAAGAATAAATATTTCATAGAGGAACAATATTTGTGAACGTATAGAAAAGCCTTGACCCAGAACGCCAAAAAAAAACATTTGCAGCAAATATCACTGACCAATCAGCAAAGTGGTAAGAAGAAAGTTTTTCGACGGAAATTGAAGACAAATGTAGGAAATTGAAGACATACGTTGGACACACCAGTGCCATTCCCGAGCCACACCATTTGTGATGACTAGAGCTCGGATCGATATGCAAAACTGTGACCTGAAATATGCATTACAAAATCCCAAAATATGCACTAAAACCCCAAAATATGCGAAATTGCAACAAAAAAAAATTCATTCTTACAAAAAGAGTACTGAGGAGGATAAAGTGAAAATGAGCCACACTTTCATTCAATTAATACACATTTTTATTTAATAATCGGCTTCACCCACTGTCCTGGCGATCGTGGACTGATTTGTTTTTCCCAACTCTTTACATTAATTAGGTATCGCCAGCAAGGGTCAATCGTTTCATCGACATCCAGACGGGGTAATCATCTATCTCATTTCGTATTCTTTGTATCACCTTCTTGTACACTGGCGTAATGTAGTTCTTTCTGAGTGTCGATTCAAGAGGAATTTCTTTACCTGTGTACTACTTCAAGAAGGCTCTAATATGTTCATTCTCCAACTTTATAAATAGCGATATTGGATTTTAACATTGCCTTGATCTTGGTATATCTCGTTATTCTCTGAAGATTGAGACACTGACTCAAACTGTAACGCGATGAAAGGCTGTTGAATATTCTTATCTTTTTGCGCCTTTTCCACTTTTTGTTTGTGAGTCGTAGTTGATTTGAATTTGATCGCTTCTGAAAACCTTCCTTCCAAACGCGCTTATCAAAGTTCTTTGGAAAAAAAAAGTTTTTTTTTTTTTTTTTTAAGAAAAATGTTTTAAAATACAGAAAAATTGTACAGATATGCACAAAACATGCAAAAAAAAATATGCAAAATGGTCCCAAATATGCAAAAACAAGCAAAAGTAAATTCTGGTTTTTTTTTGGTTGCAAATTGCTAAAAAACACTCAATACGGATTTATTTCAACATTAGGAACTAATATATATATATATATATATATATATATATATATATATATATATATATATATATGCAAAATCTGAGCTCTAGTGAAGACAAACCTTGTAAATTGAAATCGTTAGTCAGCTTTGTATACGACCAGTTACATCAACGGTCATCGCAAGTTACTTTTCTTCAGCCATTTAAACTTTATCTGTACATTATTAAAAGATCATTTACAAAAAAAATATTTTATAAAGCCTGTACTGTATAATTGGAGCTTTATGCAAAAAAAAAAAAGTTGGTATAAATGCGAAGTCTACACAAAAGAAAAAAGATGGGTGGCAAAATTTGAAGACTGTTCAAAGAAAACTGAATCACATCATGTAACTTTGACAGTTGAAGATGAAGTAATTTGATTACACACAATATAAAACGGGGAATAAAAAGGTGTGATTCACATACGCTTCACCAGCTCACACAAGCAACGTTATCGAAATTAACAGATTGAAAATCCGATCACCGATTACAGTGGGGTTGCATTTGGGGGACTTCCATCGGACTTGGGAATGAGTCATATTTTAAAGAAAGAAGGATCGCCCGTTTTGAAATTGGGGAGGATTTTTACAAACGGCCCGAGCTGGCATCAATTATATAAGGCCGTCAGAGGTTCTCCTGGAATTTGTCGTTTTAGTTTCCAAAGCATTTTTATGATTGATCAAAACCAACAATCCACCGACTTTGAGTGAATCCAAATTCACTTAACATCATACAGCGATTTTGTTTTCGTCACCCAATCCGAACGCATGTATAACTATTATCATCTTCCACCACGTTCCTATGCAATTACCGCTCTTTAAGTCGGTAACAGTTCGGAAACATCCCACGCTACGACCTTGTAATCGCGATATACCTGCGTATGACAGCTCAAGACGGTACAGGGGAAGAAAAAAAAAGCAACCCCGACACCACATCCAACTCCGAATGGCAATCCGATTACATGGTGGAAGGATGTCTCAATCCTGGTGCTCGAATCTCAATCATGGCAAACTACAATTTAAGCGGCAGAGCATGAAAAACCTGGCGGATCGTTTCCACCAGGTATGACGAGCGGACGTCATTACAATCCCATTAGCGGGGGAGACAAAGAACGAAATGGGGAAGAAGACGAAGAAGGGAAAAAAATTGTAGTTTGTTCCGCGAATGGCTTCATTTTCCCGAAACGTCAAAAATGCGGCTGGTTCGGAAAACGCCCGGTTTCTTTCAAGCCACGGCTGGTCGTGTGCCTCATCGGGTGCTGGTGCTCGGCTACAAAATAAAGGGTGGTGATAAAAGAGGAATGTGTGTGTGGAGCAGGTGTCTGGTGAGTTTGTCACACCTGTCCCGAAGAGGTGGGAGAGGAAGGAGGACGTGCACCATTTCGCTGGCTTATCTCTCAAGACGGAGGAAGATGACGATGGTGTTGGAAAAACTGTAGAATGAGCATTCAACGAAACATTTTTTGTATTAAACAGGGTTCCCACTCTATTTCAGAAAAAAAAAATTCCCTGACTTTTCAAGGTTTAACCAGACAAGTTCCAGGTCATACTTGAGCAATTCACGACTTTTTTAACCTTTCGCTGCGGCGTAAGATTTTTTCAATCGTCTCCAGGAACGGCGATTTCGCCTGCATGTCCGATCGCCCTCACCTAATTACCAAACTTGAGCGATATAGCCTTTAGTGGCATTTACGACTGACGCTTTCCTTTTCATAATATTTGAGTGTCGTGGCGTATAGATTTCACCCGAGTGACCTTCTGCCTGTCCCCCAAAGCGTTCACACCTCACTGTAGGGTACTCCGAACAAAAGGAGGAACCCTCTAGAAGACCAGTACAGCTCGTAAATGGTGATCGACGCCAACGGTCACTCAAAGGGGTATAAGATCCACCATACACATATCAATACCCTGGCGCTGGTGTAATCGAAATTTTAAAGATAACAATTTTCTACCTGCCGCAGCGTAAAGGTTGAGTTGAAAACCAAGAAATAATTTAGCCATTCAATAGCAATTTTAAAGATAACAATTCTCTACCTGCCGCAGCGTAAAGGTTGAGTTGAAAACCAAGAAATAATTTAGCCATTCAATAGCAATTTTAAAGATAACAATTCTCTACCTGCCGCAGCGTAAAGGTTGAGTTGAAAACCAAGAAATAATTTAGCCATTCAATAGCCAATAATAAAAACCAATTTAAGAACTATACACTGTAAAAATTAATACACAAATCACAAGTAATTTTGCATTACAATAACCTATTCAAATAATACAATATATTTGACTTAAATCAATCTGTTATTTAATGTATATAAGCATGAAATTCTTCAATTTAAGTCAGTGGACGAAACAAAATTATTTACCTGTTAAATATTAGCAGTTTGTTTTAAAATCGGTTGAAAAATTCAATTCAAAAAATAAAGTGATTCGAAACTGTGTATTGGCTACTTTTCTCCAAAGCGTCTGAGAAGCCATGATCAATCATTTTCCAGTTCATTGAGGCAATTTTCCAGGTTTTAGATGCAAATGCGTAAATTTCTCTTACGTTTCCCTGATTTTTAGGACAAAATTAAATTCTCTGAAAATTCCAGGTTTTTCCTGACCTGTGGGAACTCTGCTCATTGCGTTATGTAATCAAACTACTAAAGAATTGTCATTAGAGCGGCCAAGCGATTTTCCATGCAGCTCTAGCAATATCATGCAACTCTGTTGCTCAAATCAAGAATATTTAAACTAAGTGGCAAAATCCTGCAATAGTTGATTTTATATCAAGACAATTTTTTAACATATCCATAGAATATGATATCCAACATATTACCGATTACTCTTCAAAGTCTATCAATAGGCTAACCTATTTTCTTGAGGGAACGGCAAAAAAGAGATGGTGTATGAAATATTTATGATCCATGTAAAAATACTGATAGGTTCTTTCTTAACACTACCATTTCGCCTCTATGACATTGCAAGGATAAACTTAAAACTCAAAAAAAAATATGAAATTTAAGAAACCTTTACATTGAATAACAAAGCCACAAACATACAGGCAAAACAAAAACTAGCGCTACAGTAGAATAGACGAGCAAATGTTATCTACAAATATATTTTAAATTTTCTCCATCTAAATACATCACTGCATATGTAGATACATACTTATAGAAAAATGCAACTCCATGGATATACATCCATGGGTAAAGGTGAAAATTAACGGTTGTTACTCGCCACGAGGCGACTGAATGTTTGAATGTGGAGACTGAAACATTTTGCTACAGTCGCCAAACTTTCTGAAAAACATTAGTTTGTAAAGTGGAACCTCCGATTTTAAAAAGTTTGTTACAAAGGACCGTAAAAAATTAAAAAAAAAATAATAAAGATTTTAACACACATATCTATAACGTGTTTATATTCTACAAAATATGAGAACGCTCGTAAGTGGCCACTTACAAAATTTCTTAATTTTCACCTTTACCATGGGGTATATTTATGTACAATTATAGATAATAAATAATTATTTATGATTGACCAGTATTATATTATGTTTATAGTTTTTATTCTAACCGGACAAAATAGACGCTACGGGACGGCCGGGAATATGAAAAAAAAAAAAAAAAAACACGTACAGTACCGCCCCGTACGTGTAGTCGGTCTACTTCTAACTCTGATAGGTTTATATGCATAATTACACCCTGCAATATTCCTTGCATGACTTCTAACCAGTCTTGGGCAGTAGAATATTTCCAATGGAATCTATTGTGAGTTAAGGATCAATAGTATCTTTCCAGTAGTGATGCGACATCGACCGCAAAACATCGATGTTTTGAAACATCGATGTTCAAAAATAAAGCATCGATGTTGATAATACATCGCCCCAAAAACATTTTATTTCCAGGAAATAACAGGTATTTGGTACATTTAATTAACGTCACACTGGAGCAACACAACGGACTATTGGAGACGGACCGGTATCAACCACCGAACGTAATTTTGAATCACGGTCAGATAACGTGATCACATCTGAGTTGGCACATTACTCTCCAAATTTCCACACCACGCAAATATGAGGACATTTGTTGCAACGACCGATTTAACGTCCACCAACCCCTTTTGTACACTTCGGTTGGATTCGAACTTACAACCCTCCGCTTGCTAGTCCGTTTTTTTCCAACCGGACTACCGCGGACCTCCTAAAAGAACAAATAGAATACTTCCAATATATTCGATTTAAAGGAAATTACCTATAGAATCTTTCCAAATAATTATATTAAATGGAATTGGATCAATAAAATGTTTCCAAAATATTCCAGTTTAACCTATAGACTACGGCCGTTACAGCAGTTGCACCGCCGACCAACCGGTATAGTGGTTAAGGTGTTAGCCTCTAGATAGGAAGGTTCCTGGTTTGAATCCGGGTCGGGGCATAGATGTTTGTAAGCGTATGGTGTAGAGGCGGCTGGTGCACCTTAAATCTGTCGTGGCCGAAAGTCCTCACGTTGGGTTGGTGTAGAAGTTTGGAGAGTGGGGTGCCAGCTCAGGTGTTGCTTCGTCATCTGACCGTGGTTCAAAATTACGAGGTGTTGTCCTCGGTTCTTTCCCTTAAGGGATTGATCCCGGGTCGTCGTTAATGGCCCGTTGTGTTGCTCTAGTACGACGTTAACTAGAATTACCATTACCATTTACAGCAGTTGTACCATAATCGGTGCCGACCAACCGGTATAGTGGTTAAGGTGTTAGCCTCTAGATAGGAAGGTTCCTGGTTCGAATCCGGGTCCGGGCATGGATGTTTGTAAACGTATGGTGTAGAGGCGGCTGGTGCACCTTAAATCTGTCGTGGCCGAAAGTCCTCACGTTGGGTTGGCGTGGAAGTTTGGAGAGTGGGGTGCCAGCTCAGGTGTTGCTTCGTCATCTGACCGTGGTTCAAAATTACGAGGTGTTGTCCTCGAATCTTTCCCTTAAGGGACTGATTCCGGACCGTCGTCAATAGCCCGTTGTGTTGCTCTAGTACGACGTAAACTAAAATTACAATTACCATTACCATAATCGGGTCATGAAAGAATTTAGACAACATCCAGTACTTCAGTTTTACTTTGAAAGTTATAAGAATCGCGCCAAGAAAGAATTTAGACTACGGCCGTTACATCAGGTGCACCTTGAAAGTTATGAGAATCGCGCCAAGAAGAAATCGCGCTTGTTATATCTATAGCCGCAGTCAAAAGTTAAGGACAGGACCAATACCTCCTTTTTGAACCAATCGATGTGATTATTTAGTCATTATGTGCATATTGTGGATAAAAAGGCAATGCTCAAAAATCTCGCGACTCTAAGAGGGCTGAGAAAGATAATCCTAGTGAGACACGTGAAGGTAAACTAAGTGGTGTAATGCAGATAAAAAATTTCATCTGAACATTAGTTACACAACCTGTAACCATTTCAACTTATGCAATTTGAGAATACGGTTTTAAGAGCACGCGCAGTGCCAAGTTGAAGGCTTGGTGCTAATCCAAGACGGGGAGAAATATGTGCCAAGATAAAAAGTGCTTCCTGGTTCAGAATCGAGGAGGTGCTTATCAGGTAAATCAGTTTGCATTTCCAAGTCAAAGGCCCGACACTTGAAAAATCATTTAAACAACAATTGCTGGTAATATAGAAAGGCTGAACAAATATATTTCTTGAAAACAAAACGCTACACTGGGGATGGCGAAAACCGGGACGGTATATACGTCATGTCTCAGATTTAAAATATTTTTATTGCACAGTAAGAAATGATATTAAAAATAATAATACGTTGGATGAAAATTATTTATAGCTTTAATTAACAACATTGTAATTAAATATTAAAAATTTGTGCCATGTAGAGTGAGAAGTTTAACAGTAAGGTTTGAAAGACAGAGAATTATTATATTCATGGTAGTTACGTGGTGAAGAACAATCCAATCTACATCTACCCAGATTTTTGCACGGATTCTGTCACAGTAGAACAACGGTAAGCTCAATTCGTTTACTTGACAAAACTTTTATCACCTTTATATTTGCAGGAATACGGAATCTTAGATAACCCCCCGTTTCAGGCAACATAATGTCCCGTTTTAGTTTCAAGTAAACGTGATCAGCCTAATGATGCTACTTTTAACACATCTTATAGTAGATGAGGAACAAAGTCAGATAACAAAAATGGACGGCGATATTTTTTCAGTCCCTACTTAGAGACATTGAATATTTTCGATTGTTTTCACTAACAGATAAGATAAATCAACGACGTGAGTGCATGCACTCAAACCCCAAGTTCATCCTGCTTTCGGGAGATAAAAAAAATGATAACGCCACGAGTTTCCATCAGGCAAGTGGTCTAAAAATGATTCCATCTTTGGTATTTCAATACGCGATAAGGTTTTTCTTATCAAATTCAGTCTGACACACGAGCACTTCGAAAGTTTGATGTGAAGCAATAATTTTAAAAACGAACTCTATGCCATCCTATGTCGACCTGTTCGAATATAATTGAACGTCATCGACTTGTATTTTTCTGGCAATCTTTAAATATTTATTTTTCGGCTAAAAAAAATTCGACTTTTTGATTGGACATAAATAACAAGTAATTGTAAGGAACGATATATTTTTATTTCGGCATAAATTATGATTCGAGTATTTCCTCTTCAACTATTATATAAAATCTATTATAAAATCTGAATACTGCAAACTTGGTTTTGGATCAAGCGAATGGGCATGAGATTTGAATTTTGGCAGTACAAACCCCATAATGTTTGCTGTTTAGACCGTAGTTCAAAGTTCCGAGGCGTTGTCAATGGATATTTCCTCTTGGGATTGATCCAGGACCGTTGCCAACCCGTTGTCTTGCTCCAGTGCGAGGTTAATTAACTACTTATCTTCCTTTTTGTTATTTAATGTTTATGCTGTATCGGAAATGAAATATGAATATGTTCCTTGCAATCATTATTAAGACCGAATATCTTAGATATTCAAAGTATAAAGAATAAATTTCTAAAATATACTTATTTTTTCAAAATAATTATGAAACCTCCAGGTCTACATTTTCTTGAATAGCGAAATCATTTCAGTTTTAATACTCAGATGCTGCGTATGTACATTGCTTTGAAAAACATTTTTAGTTTCGTATATTGATTATAACATTATCAGGTAAATAATCAGAAACTAGTAATAAGTTTGCTACAAAAATATTTTTAAAAAATTGCCCAATTATTTCTTGGGGGTTGATATATTTTTTAATAATTTCAATGGACTTAGTCGAACTTCTTATCTAAGTGGATTTGTGTAAGTCTTTTTCCCAGCATTTTTTGAATCTAATATTTTTTGTTCTCTGCAATTATATATTTTTATATAGAGAAACAGCAATTGAATTAATAAATAATGCAATCCCCGATTCCCTGAATCATAATTTTTTCTGGGGCACTCTAAATCTTAATGTTTGGGTATAACAAAGATCAGACCTTATGCGTTTTATCGAACAGAAAAATCAAAAAGGCAGTCGAATACTAAACTGTGTTAAAATACATCACAATTGTGATAAAATAATGAATATTTACATTTTAAAGACATAAAGATAAAGCTGTTTTGAATATAGAGGAGTTATCTTTACTCAATCAATGCTCATTCTAAAATCTGAAAAACACGGTTCTTTAATTAAAAAATTATAATGTATATTGATTAAACAATATTCTATAATTCCATACGGAAAGCTATTTAAATCAGCCAGCTTTGACTTTGTTTTTAGTTAACTTAGAATACAATAGATCTAAACTTTATTATGAGTTTAAAATTTACTATTAAATTTAGAATGCTAGATACATCGCACCTCAGCAAGAAAAGTGACAAAAGTCAAAATTGTGGAATTTGAAAAACATCAACTTAAAGGATACTATGAAACTTATATTGAAAAAGTATAAGAGGTTCTTTTAAATTTAAGTCAGTATTTATGGTGATAACTTCTATTATATTCTATAGAATATTAATATAATACGCTGGGGCACCTCATACATATTTTTCAATGACATTACATCAACATTTTTATTTTTTGATTTGTGTCACTAATCTTGCCGGGTTCGACATGTCCAACCGATCAGGATTTAAATTATTCGGCTAATTTAAAATAAGTTTTAAATTCTTTGATTTCATTTAAATATTTTTTTAATTGATGAAATATGCAATGATGGAAAACAATATAAAACTATATTCTCTAATCGCTTCTTAACACAATGTTATATACAGAAGGAATTAAATACATGCGAATTTCTCAATTTCATATACATTTATTGCTTCTCTTTCAAATATTAAAAAATACTGGACATGTGGATATAAAATCGAATATTAACATTTTAATAGTCAACTGAATAATGACATTTGAGAAAATAATTCCAAGAAGTTAAAAAACTTAAAAATCTGAAATAATTTGTGGAATTAAAAATCCAATGAGAACCTTTGATGCATGAATTCGAAATATTTAATAAAAATACGCTATATTGATGCATATCAATTTCAAAAAAAGTTTTTGTGACAAATGAAATATATTCCACATATAAAATATTATTTTACCTGCAACTAAAATTATACAGAGAAGCCGAGAAAAAAGAATGACTTACCAAAACAGAGTGCTATGCTCAAAAAGAGCCCCAAAACAATCGGCCGCAACATGGTGAATGAAAACAAACACTGTTCCAAGAAAACAGTTCCACAAAAAAGGGCTTTAAAAGCGGCGCAAAAAGTTGTTCGTTCTTGAAAATAGAAAAATATTTCCTCTTTTCGAAAGGAAAAGGAGCGTAGCCGGCAACGAGTTGAGCTAAATGGACGAGAAGCAGCACACTAATTATTCTTATTAATATTCGAATTGAGCGCACAAAACGGACAACCAGCTTTTCGAAGAGTGGCAAAAGTCGGAGCGAGATGGGATGAAGGAGATATTCGAGACGAGCGCAATGCCAGGGTTGCCGAAAAGAAATTCGCGAAAGCGGCGCCAACTCGAGTGCTACAGTGCAGCCAAATTGAAGCGGTATCACGCGTGAAGCGCCAAATATCTGTGACGGAGGTTTCAGCGATAGCGTTCTGCAAAAATTCAAGATCTTGTTACGCAAATGATATTGAGGGATTCCTTTAGTACTTTAGAACACACAATTTATACTCTGGAAAACTCTTGATGTGTTTTTAACAAAAAGCTTTTATTTTATAATAAGTAGTTTACTAGAAATTAATCTGCTTGCACAAATTTCAACCCGTGATATAACGCTGGGCTCCAATTTGTTACTTTTAGATATTTGGTTTTTATGAATGAGAAACCTTTAGGAATATCTGGTATACAGGTTTCGTCGGAGGGTATGTTAAACCTATTTGTAGGGTCTGTTCTGGTATTCTGCCTTGATAAAAGCATTTGTAGGGCATTCTGTGAGCACGGTCAGAGTATTTGGAGGGCCCTTGTTGGCCTGGGAATCCGAAGAACAGTCTATTCTTTATCATTTATCTTACTCGTACGGTTTTTTAGTGGGTTAGGTGGTTAAACCTGATCCTGACGAGAACATTAGTTTCTTGAATAACTAAAAAAACACATACGATGCACTAGATTTAGTTGCACATGTAAATTTTCAAAAAATGCTAAAATTTTCAGCTGATTAAAAGCAAGCTCAATTCAGTTTCTGCCTAGACTTTTAAGAAAAAACGTTTCCTTTGCGTGTTTAAAAAATGTTGCGATTTTTTCGTAACATTTACATGCGAAGTGATGATGAATATTTAAGTATCTTTTAATTCTATGTAATCGGTGTTCTTTACACCTCTATCAGTTTCTCAAACACTTTTCCCTCAACGCTCCCTTTCCAAGGAAAAGTTTTTCAGCGCCCCCTCTGTAAAGAACTCTATCAACTAATAATAGACTGCGAAAATAACTAGATTTACAAACCTTTTTTTCATGCGATTCCCGAAAACAGTCTGTCACACCGCCTCTTTTCTAACTGGTGAGTGTGTGTGGCTCGTGTTGTCTACTGGAGAGGGCCACACTTCATAGATATATTTGCATACATTTATTAGACATTTCTAGGTTATCTAGTGGGTCATCCGGATAGTTCTGCGGTTTTTCAAGTCGAAGATCGCTTTGTTATTATTATTTTGCTACCGTTGATAATGAATAACCTTGATTTAAGCAGATGTGTAAATTCGGTCTTTTCTGCTCACACTGCATAATTCTAGCTTGTGTTGTGACTTAATATTTGTTTCACTGCAGTGCTAAGAATGGAGAACCAAGAAGTTCAATTCCGTCGTATTATGCTCTTTAATTTAAAAAAAAAATGCTAGTCAGACTGCTTGCAAAATGTGTGCTGTATATGGACAAAGCGCTGTTTCCGATGACACAGTTCGAAGGTGGTTTGATAAATTTAGGTGCGGAAATTTCAGCCTCGAAGATGATGCCCGCTCTAGACGACCATTCTGTGTAAACTATTAAAAGATGGTATCGTTGAAAATACACGCTACACAGTTCAGTAACTTCACATAGACTAAATATTCCCAAAAAGTATAGTTCATGATCATCTGAAGAAGATTGGGTATATAAGACGCTACGAAGTATGGGTACCCCATACTTTAAACACAAAATAATCTTGCTCGAATTTCGGCATGTGATTCTTTGCTGAAACGAAATGAAGAATCTCCTCTTTTGAAACGGCTCATTACTGGAGATGATAAGTGGAATGAACCTCCCCAAGTAACATCGAGAGGTCTGCACCTCAAAAAAGTAATGATTTGTGTATGGTGGGAGTACAAAGGAATTGGTTATTATGAATTGTTGCCACAAAATCAGACATTTAATTCGGAAAAAAAAAACAGTTCTCAAATGGCAGTTTTAAAAGCAGAAATCGAAGAAAAGTCGCCAGAGCTGACCAATCGTCGAGATGGTGTCTTCCAGCATGACAATGTGCGGTCCCACTTTTCGCTGAATGTCAGACTATGACTTATTGAGTATGGCTGAGATGTTTTGTGTCACCCCCATATTCACCAGACCTTGCCCCTCAGATTTTCATCTCTTCAGGTCACTTTAACAATCTCTGAACAGCCTGGAGCGCAATTCTTCAAAGACTGTCAAACAGCATCTCGATAACTTCTTTACAAACAAGCCTAATGATTTTATTTTTAAAGAATTTTTCAGCTGCCGGAAAGATGGCAAAAAGTCATAGAACAAAATAGTGCTTGTGTGATTCAATAATATTTTCTTATCTTTTTGTACTGTTTCGTAGGTATTTATCATAATAAAAACCCGCAGAACTTTCCGGATAACACAACATATTGTGTTATCCGGAAAGTTCTGCGGTTTTTTTTAATGATAAATACCTACGAAACAGTACAAAAAGATAAGAAAATATTATTGAATCACACAAGCACTATTTTGTTCTATGACTTTTTGTGTATATATATATATATATATATAGTATGTGTGTATATATGTATATATATATATATAGTGTGTGTATATATATATATATATATATATATATATATATATATATATATATATATATATATATATATATATATATATATATATATATATATACACTCACTACCCTACAGTAATGGACCGGACGTCAGCGGAATCCGACTACTTGTTTGGGGGTGTTTTTCGTATTATAGCCGGGGACCTTTGCTCGTTGTTCCTGGTGAATTGAACACCGACGCCTACATGGACATTTTGGACCGTCAGGTTCTTCTCACGCTCTGGCAATTTTATGGAATGGACGAATGTTACTCCCAGGACGACGACGCTCCATGTCATGTTACAGCCTCTGTCAAGCAGTGGTATCGAGATATGGATGTAAAACGTCTTGCCTGGCCTGCTCAGAGTCCCGACCTAATCCCCATAGAACATTTGTGGGACGCGTTAGAGCGACGCTTACGGACCAGGGAACCACGTCCGAAATCTACAGCTGAACTGGCGACATTCTTACAGCAGGAATGGACACAAACACCCATAGCTGTGTATCAAAACCTTGTTGAAAGTATGCCCAGAAGGGTTACTAGTGTAATTGCAGCACGTGGGGGATCATCCCCACTTAAAGCATGTATTATTTCCCTTATGCCATCACATCTTACTGTCCGGTCCATTATTGTAGGGTAGTGTGGATATTATAGAACAAACGATCTAAAATAATCTTTTCTTTTTCCCACTGTCCCCTAATCTCCTCCCGGCCCGGGTGATCTTTAAAGGACACCCCCGCCAGCGTCCCTAGAGTATCCCTCGTTCCTTTCCCCAACCAATCTTTCGTATGTGTAGACCGGAGAACCTTAGAACCTCACACAGTCTAATAGTGATTTAAGTCTTCCATCAACTAATAGTATTGGATTTTGACTCACCATGAAGACTTCGAAAGAACCTGCATTAACCTTCTTGGGTCGTCTAGATGGGATACCTTGGTATTAGATGTATGAGATATCTCATCATTAGAAAAACTGACTTGATATTGTTCTCTTCACCATCAAAATACGGTAATGTCTTCGTCATCCGGAATTCAATCGGTATTTTTGATCACGAGATTCGTCTGACCTTGGTTCAAATTTACGTGGTGTTGTCCTCGAATCTCTTTCCCTCAACATTCGGTTTCCTTAGAAAGCGTAGCCGTGATGTAGCTGTGGGTGACGTCACTAAAACGTTGTTTATACAAACAGATGGTGTTGGTATCCTAGAGAGCGTTTTTTGTAAGCGTAACGAAAATTATCGGAGCCGCCATTTCCATGACTGTCGTCATTGCGGTCTCAAACAGTTGGTGAACGTTTGTTCTCTTGTAGCGGCAACGTTTCATTTCCTGCGCCAAATGATTCGAGCGGAGGGATGCAAAACAAACAAATATTTTTGACTGCCGTTAATTAGTTCGTTAATGTAAAATCGGGATCGTTCAACACAGAATGAAAATTTCAACGGATTTGAAATCTGCGGAAAATTTTGCACTAGAACGATACCATAAATGTGAGTTCCTTAAAAAAAATTTATTATTTAGTAAATAATTAAATAATCAAATAGTAAATAATTGAATAATAAAACTGTTTTCGGTATCGTAGATTACGCTGATTTGAAATCCGTTGAAATTTTTACTCTATCTTTAACTATCCCGAAGTTAGGAACTTTGGACTAGAGGATAAAAAAGCCACTTTGTTTTGTTTCTCGAATTAAATAAAACACGACAGCCGTATGTGTTGCCCATTCTCCACCGTATTCTGTCCGTCTAAGTTGACACCTCTGGATTCTGTTTAGTCACCGAAGCTTTAGGAGATTCATCCCGAACCGTCGTCAATAGCCCGTTGTGTTGCTCTAGTACGACGTAAATTACAAATTACTTTGATGGACGAGGTGAAACCAAGTGGTGAGGAAGTCGAAATTACCCGTTAATACATACACTCTTTCTCTCCCTTATTGCGATCAGTTGTCTTGTTTTTAGAACGATTGGTTGTAACTAACAGTTACGGAATTCGTAAGAAGGCATTTTAGGACGCATACTTTCGGAAAGGCGTCACTGGAGTGTCTGTAGGGTTAAGTGAATAAATGTTTGTTTATAGAAGACCAGTGTGCAAAAAAATCCTTCACAATTTTGTTTCAACAAGTAGGTTTAAAATAATATATTATTTATGAAGATACGTTGAGTAGAAGTATCTATATATATAATTATCTTACGTGGCACGCAAAAAAGACGTTATTTGTTACAAAGTTTTGGCAACACTGTGCGATTGTTTGTTTATCAAGAAGTCAATTGAATTTTAAACGTTATCGGATAAAATTTTATTGAAAAAAAAAATGAATATTAGTCGAACTGTTGCAGCTTATAAACGACATGCTGGGTATTCGATTTCCAAAGCAGCGCTCACATTTCGAGTCAAAATTTGCTCAGTTTTAATTTGAATTCCAAATTGTTCGAGTTCTGATTCTAGAGGTACTGTATAAATTTTCTGTTGTACAACAAATTTATTTTTGAAAAATATTTTTTTGGAATATAATTTTTTTGAAAAAAGTGTCTTCATTGATGCGAGCGAAACGAGCAAGGTTCGAGCAGCGAACCAATGAGGATTGCAAAGTAATCCTCCGGGGGTCGGCTAGCGTTAGCGAGTAGGGGGCGGGCTCCCTAGTTTTAAATAATATTTTTAAAAATACCTGTATGTTTGAAGTTAGGTCAATTTTATGCTTTGAAGTTTCAGTATCTCAAAGTTCAAATCTCTAAATGTGTATTTTTTCCATAAAAGGAACATTTTTTTTTTCAGTTTATTCAAGCAAATATAAAAAATTGGTTTACAAGTGTAACATACCCTGTAATATATTTTTACCCAGGCATTATTTTCTATCTGCTCAGAAAAGTTCATTTTGAATGTTAGAAAAGATGAAAATTAGTAATTAAAAAAAAATAGGGGGGAGTTGAAGAAAAAAAAAATCTCAAAATTAAAATTTTAAGGTTTTTTAAAAATCTTTGTGTTAAAGTGTTTAAATGTGTCTTCTTAACCGACATAAAAAAAATTCAAATCCAACACATAAAAGATTCTGACAAAATGTTCCTTAAAATTTGACCATTTTAACAGTACGAAGATAGAACTGCACCGGTTCCTTTAAAACGTTTTAAGGCGGCAATTTTTTTAGAATCTAATGTCCACTCTTGCTCCTCAACTCCCCTATTTCTCTCAGGGTCAGCATCCTCCCTTCCCCCAAGATTTCTTCAGTGTCCACAAATGAGGGGAGGAGGTAGATCCCACTTCGAGAAAACCATCATTTAGTTCTCAGCTCATATGAAATGGTCATCTATCATCTACCCGTGGTGCTCAGTTCGGTTTAGAAAAAATTCCCTCACTGCAGCAGGGGGAAAAAAAGTGGCCCAGATTCCTTCGTCAAGGCTCTTCTACTCGTCGAAGTTCATGGTCAGCTTTTTGTCTCCAAAAACAGTAATTTGGGATGAGTCCAAATTCTCAAGTGAGTCCCCCTTGTAATGCTCTTTCACCCTCTCTCTCTCTCGCTCTCTGAATGACTTGAAGTGGGTTTTCCTTACCCGGTGAGTGATGCTCTGTCACTGCTGGAAAAGGTACCTTAGTGAAACTCTCTAACAGAAGCGGTAAGTGTCTTTTCAGATTAGTTTCTGATAAGAAAATACGTTACTTCCAGGGTGCTTGCTACAAAACAATGGAATCAGTGAAATGAAAACTTAGCAATCGTGTGCTTACAGGTCGAAAAAAGTATCGCGATCCGAAATATCTGTGTAAGTTGGATAGTCATAGTCAGCGGTGCACCTAAAGACTGCTGGACTTCAGCGTCTCTCACACACAAAAGAAAACAAGATTTTGACACAAATTGTTTTGCGCAATTTTCAACGTAGCTATCTGCAAAATAACTCTAGTCTGCTTTGCTACTTTTTTAAATGAGTATCCTATAGGCATATCTGGTTCCGTATCTGGTCGACGGGTCGGGTAAACCTTTTCTGAGGACCGTATCTGGCCAGAGGGATGGGAAAATCTATTCACTTGGCATGACACCTTATGTCAGAGTTGATGTGTAAATACGTATTTTTGGAGTGTCGACAGACATGAGGATCACCATGTCTGTCCATCATCAAAGTTCATGCTCCATCACCAAAGTCTGCTACTATGTTACGTGGACTGATCAGATGATGAATGTTGGTTTCATCCGACATACAAAAGTAGACTGTGTCACGTTACAACTAGATTTGGTCACATGATCTTGGGCATTTGTCCAGGTTAACTTTACTCACTCTACTTTATATTTCCTCTATGAACTGGTTTGCAGTTGGTCCTCTTCTCAAAGAAACCAGGAAACTTCAATCAGCCAGATTTCAACACATACAAGATTCGAACTGGTTACCAAGCGCTTCAGTCTAGAAGTATTCTAATAACGATGCCTAATTTATTAACGACTGGTGGGCATTTCGAAGCTCCTTTGTGGGGCACATTGCATTCACTATTGGACACTTCGCATCCCGGCAAGAAAAGTGACGCAACTCAAAATGGCAGAATTTTAGAAACATCAATTTAAAGGATGCTATAAAACTTATATTGAAATAGTATAAGCTTTTAAATTTTAGGTAAATATTTATGGTGGTAACTTCTACTATATTCTATAGAATAGTAATAGAACACGCTGGGGAACCTCATACAAATATATAGATATATATACTAGCCACTGCGTGGCTGGCCCGGCGTTGCCCGTACCCGTGGTGTACGGTATTAAGCTGATGTAAAATTTCCCGCAGATTTCAAATCCGTTGAAATTTTTACTCCTTCTTTAATGGTATAGGAGATACAAAAAAGAACTTTGACTTCAGTTTAAAGATTTATCGTCTGGCTAGGAAATCAATCGCAAAATCAAAGCGAAAACGAAAAAAAAATAAATTCTCCGCGTTTTGCGGATGAAAAAAACTTGGCATGATTTTTAAAATTCGCCGCGACCCAAAAATTGCAAAAAATTCGGACTTTCTGTGGGCCGACATTTCGACGACGACGGGTCTCATTTTGTTTTGTTCCTGCTCTGTTTTGGTATTTTGTTTTGTTTTTCTTTTACTTGCTTTTGGTGGTGTTTGGGGGAGTGTATGAGCAATTTTTTCAGCCTAATGCTGCTCATATGTAGAAAACACCATTTTATGTTGTTTGGGTCAGGCTCCTCCCTGATAACGCCCTGATCCACCAACATTTCTTCATTTTTTTATCATTTTTTAAGACTTTTATTGGAATTTTTTTTGGAAATTCTTGCGTTCTTGATATATATATATATATATATATCCCGATGGGAAAGATCCTAGAACAACGCCTCATAAATTTGAACCAAGGCCAGATGACCAGCTCAACACCTGAATAAATATAATTAGGCGTGAGGTAAATAATCAATGACTGCTTAACAGTATCACTGCTGGAAATTGGAATGACGAAAAACTTCTAGCATCACGCATCACTGTCCGGATTTTCAATATGTCTATTTGGCGTTTAGCGTTACGGACTGTCGTTATCAAGACGGTTGCTTCGATCGCTGTACGCTGACCTTCGTTAAAAGCGAACTAGTAGATGTAAAAGTGTTTACATTCTATTTTGAAAAGTCCATATTATGTGGACCGTGAATAGCCTTTTCAAAAGTGTACATATCGACCACCTTTCCCTAGACGATTCTGTTAACAACACATCGTTTTGTGAAAGTAAGCTTTTTATTTGCTTGGTTTCATAAAAAAAAATTGCTAAAATCTGATTCAAAATAATAATAAAATGATATTTTAAAGATTTGGAGATTGCCTAAAAGAATAGCACAACGCATTCAAATTATGTAAAATTGGGTAGGCGGACAAATGCTTTGTGGCTAAAAAACTGAAATTCCAATTGTATCCAATAATTTTCAAATCCAGACAGTCACTACGGAAGTACTTCGTCAATCCAGTTTTCCGCGGCCTTATCACCCATTCAAAAACCCAAGACCACAGCATCATCCCCAAAAAGAGCGATATCGTTTCGTTTTGGTAACCCCGCATGCGTGATCCCGGATCAACCAATGGGAAGTGAAAGCGGTGCCAAGGTTCGCGGGAGAATCAAGTGGCACTATTATTGGCCGGAGTGAGTCACAGCGGACAACGTAAACAACTGAACCTCGATAAGTGTTTCATTTAATTGCGCAAGTTCAAAAGGTTCAACGACAGGGATGGGGTCGTTAAAGAAACAATAAAACACGGTGTTGCGGCAGATGTGCAAAGGTATGAAATTAATAAAATTAAGATTGAGAGGTTGGGGGAATACGGACGCATTGCATCAGAAGCGTTGTCAGAGAAACGGGGTTGCTATGGAGTCCAATCATCCCAAAATATTTTTTTCTAAATGTTCACAAACATACAGCATTTCGTGTACTTACTTTTCCTATTTTTCCAACCCCCCGTAATGGGCTCTAAAAACTGCTACATCAGTCAAGTTTGAGATAATCAGCTTTATCAATGTCTGTTTCAAAGGTATCACGTTCAAGAGCGATTCGGTACTTTTTTGACGTTTAAATATTTTTTAAAGTCTTATTTCTTGCGCCTTTCTTTCAGATTTCTCTTGGCTTTCTGTAATCTGGTTTTTGAAGAACTTCTGCTACTGAAGAATTCACGAAATCTGCCTTGTTGATTCAGCTGTATTATGCAGCTCCATAGCTTTAATCAACCTTTCACTTGTAAAATTGACACGTATATATACGTCTTGCAACCTTTAGTCTTCCCTGCGTGGCTATCCGACCAACCGGTCTAATGGTTAAGGTGTTAGACTCTAGATCACAAGGTTCCTGGTTCGAATCCGGGTCATTGCATGGTTATTTGTAAGTAAATGGTGTAGAGTCGGCTGGTGCATTTTAAATCTATCGTGGCCGAAAGTCTTCGTGTTGGGTTGGTGTAGAAGTTTAGAGAGTGGGGTGCCAGCTCTGGTGTTGTCTCGTCATCTGACCGTGGTTCAAAATTACGTGATGTTGTCCTCGGATCTTTCCCTTAGTGGATTGATCCCGGATCGTCGTCAATAGCCCGTTGTGTTGCTCTAGTAATACGTTAATTAAAAATTACCAAAATTATCTAATTATTATTTTATCCAATAACTAGAATTCTTTCATCCAATACCTAGAATTCCTTCAACCAATACCTAGAATTCTTTCAACCAATACCTAGAATTCTTTCACCCAATACCTAGAATTCTTTCATCCAATACCTAGAATTCTTTCATCTATTACCTAGAATTCTTTCATCCAATACCTAGATTTCTTTCATCCAATACCTAGAATTCTTTCATCCAATACCTAGAATTCTTTTATCTAATACCTAGAATTCTTTCATTCAATACCTAGATTTCTTTCATCCAATACCTAGAATTCTTTCATCCAATACCTAGAATTCTTTCATCCATTCTTAGAGAACTTGTAGTTGAAGACCCAAAAGGATACTTTTCAACTCTGAGAATGTCGGAAAGTTGCTTCAATTTTCTATTAGAAAAGGTACAGGCTAAAATCTAGCGTACCGATACGCATCGAAGAGAAACCATGCCTGCAAAAACAAAATGGAGGCAGTGATATACCTTCTTGCCACTCGATGCAGTTTAAGGATCCTGATACACTTCTTTTTAACACGGAAGTCAAGTGTTTTTTAATTCGTTCAAGAAGTTTGTGAAGATATTTATGAAGTACTGAAAGTTTTTTTTATCAAGGTAAGGAACCAGAAATCATCACATAGAGTTTCAGTAATTTATTTTAGAGAAACATATTTTTAAAATAAGGCGAAACATAATAACTGTACAAAATCAGACGAACTTAGAACACACTGAAATTGAGATTGATAGCACTTGCTGTTGACATTGTCGAATCTGATGAATGAGAACCATGTTGAGGTTTGTTTTATGGTACGTTGATGTCTCCTGTGTTTGATGTGGTGCAGAGTTTGATGTATTCGGAATACATATTGCACTCCCCATGTTGCTATAAAGAATGGCCCTCTCTCGTTCATTGCACTTTAGGGGACTGTAAGTTGTACTCACTTGAGGCACAAGGCAATGGCGAACCCATTGGATTGTGGGTTGTGGCCCCCGTTCTATTTTGCTGGCATGGTTTTTCATTATATGCTGACGATGAATACTGTTCAGAAACATTTGAATATGCCCCTGTGTCTCTAGAACCAATAGGAATGGAAAGGTTTTTAGCTGGACTGCAACATGTTTGACGAATACATCAAACTAATTTTTTTCGGGTGAAGAGTTTACAGTCTAACTTCTATCTTTTAATTGGGAGACCATCGTCTTTAGGTCAGAAGACTTTCACTTTTCACTTCTATCGACCGGTTTTGGTTGGTATAAGTTGTCCCCGGGCGAGAAAGCTTCTGTTGAAGCAGAAATTGTAAAATCATCGGTGTGCTCTTCTGCATTATTTTCGCTTGCCTGGAAGCAAATAAAAAGAAAAGTTCACACCTTATAAAAATCCTGTAAATTATTTCAGATGGGTTCGTTATTTCTGAATAGATCTTTATTGTAGTTAAATGGACGTAACGTAAATCTATATATTGTTTCAATGTGTTATTAGTAGGGCAACTTTTTGCAACAAATGCAACTTTTTTTCACACGTTCTACGCTGCATGTAAAGTGCTAAAACCAAAATTCCTCCTACGTGGGGTGTATTATAAGTGAGTTATAACCGCAACATAAATGCAACTTTTTGCAAAATTGGAACCACCTGCAAACTTTTAAAATTTAGCTTAAAATTAAATAGGTAACTATTTAATAGCTATTTTGTAAAGTAATTGTCTGTATATATACATATATATATAACAGATACAATACAGATATTGGAATACAAAAATTCGTTCACCCAGAGGTGACAAAACGTTTGCTGAATATCAAAAGCAGCTACGAATGTTTGATTCGTCTCATAGAAAAATCGGATTAAAGTGTACAACATTGAGACGGAGAATAAAGATATCAGATCGATGAACTTTTTAAAAAATCTTTGCAACCTTAAAGCGTATCTTAAAAAACGTTTTGAAAAAATAATAACATGACGGTTATTGCTGCACTTTCCCGAGATGATTCCCCCCCCCATCGGTATTTGCTGCTGCAACAACGTTAGGCAACATCTGTCTATGCTGAGCTCATTTTTCAATGTTAAAGAGATTGCTAGCCTAGGATCAGCCATTCAACAACGTCAAAGTTCTGAATTTAATTATGAATAATAATACTTTCAAATACCACTAAAATTGTCAATAAATTCTGATTTTTTCATTTTTTACGAATAATTTATTTTAGATTTTAGTATATCAAAAATAAATGCAACTTTATTCCCATAAATGCAACTTTAGAGAATGATAAATGCAACTTTTCCCACTGCAACAAAAAAGTCGCCCTAGTTATTAGGTTCCTGATGCAACTGAGTGGACTTCTATTAGATCTTTATTGTAGTTAAATGGCCGTAACGTAAATCTATATATTGTTTCAATGTGTTATCAGGTTCCTGATGCAACTGAGTGGACTTCGATTAGATCTTTATTATTATATCTTTATTGTAGTTAAATGGACGTAACGTAAATCTATACATTGTTGCAATGTGTTATCAGGTTCCTGATTCAACTGAGTGAACCTCTATGAGGACTGTTTTCGAAAACAATGGAACTTTCCAGGATGCTGAAGAGCTGTTGAAGGGAAACAGCGTCTTCAAATGCCCTCCTGACTCATATAGATTATACTTCAACCATAATCAAACAAACAGTATCGTTTTAATGGCGGTTGTAGACCACAAGTACTGCTTTAGTTACGTAGACTTACGATACAATGGGAGGGTTAGTGATGGCGGTGTATTTCAAAAGTACAATCTATATCGAGCACTAGAAAATGGTATCCTGCCAGCAGATTGTTTTTTAGTTGGTGACAATGCATTTCCTCTAAAACCTTACCTACTTAAACCATTTCCAGGAAGTCATTTGACAAAGAAGTGGAAGATCTTTGACTAGACTATCCAGACGGATTGTAGAAAATGCTTTTGGCATTCTGGAAGCTAGATTTCGAATTATTGACATACGATATCCTACACTCCTGAGCTTGCGGCACCGCTGCCACAACGCAAGTGCGGTCTGAGATACATTAGATCCAATAGAGCAGTGCACACATGCCTCCAGCGCCGCTGGGGCAACGCACGTCCAACTTACGTGCAATTTGTACTGCAGTTCCCCACGGTCGCTACACCTGAGTCTCCTTTCTGAAGTTCTTTGTTTTCATAAACAAATGGAATATAAATAATAATTAATAAACGGTTGTATCCATTAACGTCTATTTTGTTTGAAAATATACTTTTTTTACACCAAGTAAGCGAAATAAATACGTTTTCATCGATAGAATATTTATCGCAAATGGCGCGAAATGAGTTCGTGCGTATTTCACGGTTATGTGTGCATAGTAAGGCTTCGGTGCCGCATTGGCGCCGCACGTTGAAAAACCGGATGTGTGCCACCAGGCCTAACAGCCATTAATGGTAATTGGAGGCAGCCATCGAAGCCTCGTGAAATCTAGCCACCAACAAGATATGTAGTGATTTGAAGTTTTCTAAGGAAGGGGTTCACTTTTAGGGTTCTGCTAAATTATCATCGGTCTACACCTCTAAAATCATAGCTAAATTTTAGGTAAGAAAGTTAAAGTTATATTGCTCTCTCGAGGTGATGGCGGATGATAGGATTATCAGAACCCTAAAAATGAATCGCTTTCTCGGCACACAATGCCCACTACCAAGTATGGATGCATTACGGATTCAGTTATAACATGAGATGTACGGGTTAGGGATGCGACATCGACAGTAAAACATCGATGTTCAAAATTAAAACATCGTTGTTCAAAATTAAAACATCGATGTTCAAAATTAAAACATTGATGGTGATAAAACATCGCCCCAAAAATATCGATGTTTTTAAATTTCAGTGTATTTAAACTTTTTCCCCATTTCTTAAAATTGGTTAAGCAACTAGTGATGCTACATCGACAGCAAAACATCGATGTTTTGAAACTTTGATGTGTTCAAAATTAATTATCGATCTTGATAATACATCGCCCCGAAACCATCGATGTTTTTAAAATTCAGTGTATTTAAACTTTTTCCCCATTTCTTAAAACTAGTTTAGCACCTAGTGATGCAACATCGATAGCAAAACATCGATGTTCAAAATTAAAACATCGATGTTGATAAGGCATCACCCCCAAACTATCGATGTTTTTAAAATTCAGTGTGTTCAAATTTTTCCCCCCATTTCTTAAAACTGGTTTAGCAACTAGTGATGCGACATCGGCTCCAAAACATGTTTTTTATAAAACACCAATGTTTTGAAAACATCGACATCGATGTCGCCTCCCTACTTTTCAGACCCTTCACCCTTGGTCACTTTGGTCTAAAAGTATGTTCAATTTGCGGAATTATGAAAATTATGCTACTTGGTTACTTTTTAAATTTTTATAACGGTACTTTTTTCATTTAAAACTAAAACATCGACAAGTATAAACATCGATGTTACAAAAACATCTACCCAAATACATCGATGTTAAATACATCGATGTTTTTAAAAAACATCGATGTTTTGAAAACATCGACATCGATGTCGCATCCCTAGTACGGGTACACGCTAGAAAAAATATATTTTTAAATTTTGACTTTAAAAAAACTTAATGTTTTTACAATAGGTCATTTGTTCTAGAAATCACGAAAATCGACCAAAATGCAAATATTTGTTTGTTAATTCAAAATATTTTCCAATATCTAGCTTTCAAAAGAAGCCAAGATCTTGCAAATATTCGAAATAGTTCTTTAGTTACAAGGGATTTGTTTAGCTATTGTCATCGTGAAGAGACATATTTCCAAAACTTTAAACTCGATTTCTGAAGAACCGCGTTTTTGCAATAGGATGCCTTTGTTCAAAACTTGATAAATTCACAATGAATTAATTCATCTATCATAATTATTTTTGCATCATTAGGATCTATATTATATAGTGAATGTTTTTTATTTTTACATATGACCGTATTCGGAATTCAATCCATATACTGTGCAAAGGTCGGACGCGATGGCCATTTGTGAAGAAGCACCCAATGGGCGGCCATCATTGTGGGGATCAAATGGATATAAATTGTGCTGTCCTGTATTTGGAAACATAGGACAGCACAATTTATATCCATGCCCTCGCCCCGGATTCGAACCGGGAACCTTTCGATCCAGAGGCTAACACCTTAACCATTAGACCGGTTTGTCGGCTTTAAAAAGAAACAGTACGCTTGCAGGAAAACAACATTTACAGTACCACTAAAAGAGAACGGTACATTTTATAGCGAATTGCAAAATGGTTTTGATTTTAAATTTCCTAAAAGATCTATAGTGAATAAATTTTTTTTAAATTACGCTTCCTTGATAAAAAATTATTAAAAAAAAACTACAACTTCTAACAACTTGATGTAAGTTCAATACATGTAGAATAATATTAGGAATAATTTCAAACATGAATCGTCTTTCTGAACAAATTAGAATTTGAGATATCACGCTTCAAAAAACATGCTGATTTTCTTACATCCTAATTAAATAATTAATTATTTATACAATCTGATTTTTTCTCCTTGAAATGATTTTAAAAATACAATTTTCCTGTGGTAAAAAACTGTATTTTTTAAAGTCAAAATTAAAAAATATATATTCGTGCACCAACTTGTTTCAGTGTGAAAAATTCAGATTAAGCTAATCATTAATAGTTTGATTTAGATATACTTAGCTAATTATCATGTTTTTTTAACAGTGATATCTCAAGTTCTAGTTTGTTCAGAAAGACAAATTCTTTTTTAAATTATCTTTAAAATTATTCTCCGTGTTTATACCCTGAATCATGTTGCTAGAGGGAATATGTTCTTTTTTACAATTTTTTTTCTACAAGGGAATCTAGAAAAATTATGATATTTTTTCAAAAATTTTAACATTTAAAAATTAACTAAAAAGTCATTTCTTTCATATCTCTCCACTGCATGTTAGAGATTATAAGGATTCATCTCTCTATATTAAAAAAAAGTTACCGCCGACGCAGGATTAAAAACTGTGTTGTTTAGCTCGATTTTTAGACGGTTTCCCTAGAAAGTTCGGATCAGAAAAATATGAAGTTAACACTGTTTGTTCTTCATCGTGTTCCCTGGAGAACTGTAAAGATCTTTTTACGATGCGGTTATTAGTTTAGGGTTTATTAAGTGTCAAAGTTTGAAAAGCGAAATTTCTTCCGCGAGTGAGCAAAACACATACAAATTTTCAGTCTTAAGCCGTGAGGTTTTCTTAAATAGAAACATCTCACACATCTCAACGTAAATCTTTGGAACTCGTCGAGTTTTTTTAGAAATTTCAATTTGGTTCTTGATAATATTTTTTTGAAATTCGGGAATAATCGGGACATTTTCGGTACTTTTTTTTCTAAACTGTCATATCTATACCTTATTACTATCAGTTTTTAATTTTAAAAATATCGCAGTATACCTCATAATGTACTCTTTCTTGCGGTACAGTTATGTTTTAAATTGGTTAATAAATAAGTTACGATGTGATCAAAAGTTGGTCATACAAAATTCGGAATCTTTGGATATTTTCGCTAATTTTTGTTAAAACCGTTAGATCTACAGCTTAATACCATTATTTTTTAAAGTCGAGAACATCACTGAATACCTTACATTGTACTCTTTCTTATAGTATAATTATTTTTTTACATTGGTAATAAATAAAGTCGATGCAATTAAAAGTTGGTCATACAATTGGACGTCATGAACCGGAAAGTCAAATCAGGATAATACGTAAGCTTTCAGGGTTTGGAGCCCCCTAGTTTCTTTAAATTTGATGATGAGTCCATCATATGAGCTGATGTGAGGACCTGTGTGCAAATGTTTCTGGTTTTACAAAGTTTCCGTTAACGCCCAATTTCTCTTGTTCGTCGTTTGTAGTCGATGGTAAGTGACTTATCAAAAGAAGCGAAAGCTGACAATGCTGTCGCTTGCTTAAAATCAAAATGTTGTTTTTGTTTTGTCCGACCACGCAACCTGAAGTATTTTCCTGGTAGGTAGTTGAATTAACTTCGTACTGGAGTATCCCAAAGGGCCATTGGCGATGGTCCGAATTCAATCCTGAAGGGGACAACACCTCGTCATTTTGAACCACGGTCAGATGACGAGAACAACACCTCAGCTGGCACCGCACTCTCCAAATTTCCACATCACGACAACGTGAGGACAGTTGCGGTGACGGAAGATTTAACGTGCAGCATCCCCCGCGTACACGATGGTTTTTTGGTTAGACCGAGTTTTTGTATAAAGTATGTAGGAATAAATTTAAATAATTGCTAATATTTGGCCTTCTTTCCATAAAAATGACGTAAAAGTCGCAAACACTTGAAATAAAATTTGCGTCAGAATCAAGATCTATGGGAAAGATCCGAGGACAGAACCAAGTAATTTTGATCCACGGTCAAATGATGAGGTCACACCTGAGTAAACACCTCACTCTCCAAACTTCCACACCACTTCGACGAGAGGACATTTGAGGCTACGACAGATCTAACGTGCACCAGACCCTCGCATACACGGCGATCTGTAGTTGGATCCAGTTTCAACCTCGCAACCCTCGAGTTGCTAATCAGCTACTCTTCCAACCAGGTTATACCGTAGTATTTTAAAAGATGCATTTGCAAGATGAGGTTTCCTTCTTTTAGTACGTAAGATAAGGAACAATAAAGTTCAGTTGTTTAGGATACTTCTCATTTTACTAGTGGAATATACAGTCTCCTTTTTGAAAGATGAAATGCTGAGGTAATATACAGGGCTATTCAAAATGCATCATCCGATTTCAAAATGCTGTATTTTCGTAAATAAATTATGCTATAATTGTGTGATTTATGCAAAATGCTATAGTTTCATCAACAAATATTTTCATAAATAAGGACAATGATAAGTAATTCATGAATACAAAGGGAAAATATCGAAGTTTTTTTACAAGCGTCCGGTATAACTTCCTTTAGTTCCACGTATTGTAAATTCAAGACGGTTTGTAAATTCCTGCCAAACACGTTGTAAAGTGTCAGTGGTAATTGATTGTACAGCAGCAGAAATCCGTTGTTTGTTTAAGTTCATATAAATTTGTGGCATATACACTATCTTTTACAAACCCCCAAAGGAAGAAATCGCATGGGGTCATATCAGGTGACCTAGGTGGCCAGCTGTGTAACATCAAGTCTGGTCCACTGCGACCGATCCAACTACGAGGTATCTCTGTGTTAAGGAAACGACGGACCTCTGTAGACTAGTGGGGTGGTGCCCCATCTTGTTGGAAACTATCTTGTTGTATCTTCCTTTATCTGGGGGAAAAGCCAGATTTGCAATATATCCAAATTGCCAGTGATTGTTTTTTCCGCAAAAACGGCTTTCGTGAAATAGCTTCACGAAGAACACACGATCGCCATCTATTCTTCACAATACAAAACTTCCATATGTTTCCTTTGTATTCATGTATTAATAATCATTCTGTGTTGTTTATTTTTGAAAATACGGAATTTTGAAATCGGATGATTCATTTTGAATAACCCTGCAGTTTACTCCGAATAGTAACGTAGCATCTAGACTACCGATCGCAAGGACACATTCACCTAGCAACACGCTGTCTTCAAACGGAGCCAACTTCAAAACCAATTACGCTAAAACGTCTTCAAAGCATCCAAAGGGAGGATCCGATTGTAACAAATTCCTGGCGCTGCACGTGGCGAAGAGTTGAGTTGCGGGCTGACTTCGCAATGAAGCATAATTCGCACGTGTTGCAGCGAAAGGAGCCTCTTCCAAACGAATCGACCTTCATCAATTAGGAAAAGAAGGATCCTCGCTTAAGAGGCCTGAAGCAGATGTTGGATGACCTCAAGGTTCGAGGGCGGAAACTCTGCGGGGGCGTCCAGGACCCCCCGAAGTCGTTTATCGACGTCGTCAGAGATAAAATGTGCTGCTACCTATACCCTCCTCTCCGGATGGCGGCGATTATTTGCATTTAGATTGTGCCGTGTAGACGGCGTTGTTCGAGGAACCTCTCGATTCTTGTGTTCGATGTTCCTCATCCGCGCATTAACCTTTTGACTACAGCTATAGATATAAATGGTCCGATTGTTTCTTGGAGCGATTCTTATAACTTTCGAGGTGCAACTGCTGTACCGACCGTAGTCTGAAGGTTAAAAAAGCTCACCCTGATGATTTTACGTCGGCTAAGTCGACTTAGGCCCGGTGCACACATCCGTTTTTTCTACGTGCGGCGCCGTTGCGGCACCGCATGTGTGGTCTGAGATACATTAGATCCAACGGAGTACTACACACGTGCCTCAGGCGTGTCTGCGGCACCGCAAGTTTAACTTGCGTGCAATTTGTACCGCAGTTCCCCACGGCGCCGCACGGTAGCCGCACCTGAGTCCGTTCTGTAGTTCCTTTTCACATGCCTCCGGCGTGGCTGCGGCACCGCACGTTTAACTTGCGTGCAATTTGTACCGCAGTTCCCCACGGCGCCGCACGGTAGCCGCACCTGAGTCCGTTCTGTAGTTCCTTTTCACATGCCTCCGGCGTGGCTGCGGCACCGCACGTTTAACTTGCGTGCAATTTGTACCGCAGTTCCCCACGGCGCCGAACGGTAGCCGCACCTGAGTCTCCGTTCTGAAGTACCTTGTTTTCACATACCTCCGGCGTGGCTGCGGCACCGCACGTTTAACTTGCGTGCAATTTGTACCGCAGTTCCCCACGGCGCCGCACGGTAGCCGCACCTGAGTCCGTTCTGTAGTTCCTTTTCACATGCCTCCGGCGTGGCTGCGGCACCGCACGTTTAACTTGCGTGCAATTTGTACCGCAGTTCCCCACGGCGCCGCACGGTAGCCGCACCTGAGTCTCCGTTCTGAAGTACCTTGTTTTCACATGCCTCCGGCGTGGCTGCGGCACCGCACGTTTAACTTGCGTGCAATTTGTACCGCAGTTCCCCACGGCGCCGCACGGTAGCCGCACCTGAGTCCGTTCTGTAGTTCCTTTTCACATGCCTCCGGCGTGGCTGCGGCACCGCACGTTTAACTTGCGTGCAATTTGTACCGCAGTTCCCCACGGCGCCGCACGGTAGCCGCACCTGAGTCTCCGTTCTGAAGTACCTTGTTTTCACATACCTCCGGCGTGGCTGCGGCACCGCACGTTTAACTTGCGTGCAATTTGTACCGCAGTTCCCCACGGCGCCGCACGGTAGCCGCACCTGAGTCCGTTCTGTAGTTCCTTTTCACATGCCTCCGGCGTGGCTGCGGCACCGCACGTTTAACTTGCGTGCAATTTGTACCGCAGTTCCCCACGGCGCCGCACGGTAGCCGCACCTGAGTCTCCGTTCTGAAGTACCTTGTTTTCACATGCCTCCGGCGTGGCTGCGGCACCGCACGTTTAACTTGCGTGCAATTTGTACCGCAGTTCCCCACGGCGCCGCACGGTAGCCGCACCTGAGTCCGTTCTGTAGTTCCTTTTCACATGCCTCCGGCGTGGCTGCGGCACCGCACTTTTAACTTGCGTGCAATTTGTACCGCAGTTCCCCACGGCGCCGCACGGTAGCCGCACCTGAGTCCGTTCTGTAGTTCCTTTTCACATGCCTCCGACGTGGCTGCGGCACCGCACGTTTAACTTGCGTGCAATTTGTACCGCAGTTCCCCACGGCGCCGCACGGTAGCCGCACCTGAGTCTCCGTTCTGAAGTACCTTGTTTTCACATACCTCCGGCGTGGCTGCGGCACCGCACGTTTAACTTGCGTGCAATTTGTACCGCAGTTCCCCACGGCGCCGCACGGTAGCCGCACCTGAGTCCGTTCTGTAGTTCCTTTTCACATGCCTCCGGCGTGGCTGCGGCACCGCACGTTTAACTTGTGTGCAATTTGTACCGCAGTTCCCCACGGCGCCGCACGGTAGCCGCACCTGAGTCCGTTCTGTAGTTCCTTTTCACATGCCTCCGGCGTGGCTGCGGTACCGCACGTTTAACTTGCGTGCAATTTGTACCGCAGTTCCCCACGGCGCCGCACGGTAGCCGCACCTGAGTCCGTTCTGTAGTTCCTTTTCACATGCCTCCGGCGTGGCTGCGGCACCGCACGTTTAACTTGCGTGCAATTTGTACCGCAGTTCCCCACGGCGCCGCACGGTAGCCGCACCTGAGTCTCCGTTCTGAAGTACCTTGTTTTCACATACCTCCGGCGTGGCTGCGGCACCGCACGTTTAACTTGCGTGCAATTTGTACCGCAGTTCCCCACGGCGCCGCACGGTAGCCGCACCTGAGTCCGTTCTGTAGTTCCTTTTCACATGCCTCCGGCGTGGCTGCGGCACCGCACGTTTAACTTGCGTGCAATTTGTACCGCAGTTCCCCACGGCGCCGCACGGTAGCCGCACCTGAGTCTCCGTTCTGAAGTACCTTGTTTTCACATGCCTCCGTCGTGGCTGCGGCACCGCACGTTTAACTTGCGTGCAATTTGTACCGCAGTTCCCCACGGCGCCGCACGGTAGCCGCACCTGAGTCCGTTCTGTAGTTCCTTTTCACATGCCTCCGGCGTGGCTGCGGCACCGCACGTTTAACTTGCGTGCAATTTGTACCGCAGTTCCCCACGGCGCCGCACGGTCGCCGCACATGAGTCTCCGTTCTGAAGTACCTTGTTTTCACATGCCTCCGGCGTGGCTGCGGCACCGCACGTTTAACTTGCGTGCAATTTGTACCGCAGTTCCCCACGGCGCCGCACGGTAGCCGCACCTGAGTCCGTTCTGTAGTTCCTTTTCACATGCCTCCGGCGTGGCTGCGGCACCGCACGTTTAACTTGCGTGCAATTTGTACCGCAGTTCCCCACGGCGCCGCACGGTAGCCGCACCTGAGTCCGTTCTGTAGTTCCTTTTCACATGCCTCCGGCGTGGCTGCGGCACCGCACGTTTAACTTGCGTGCAATTTGTACCGCAGTTCCCCACGGCGCCGCACGGTAGCCGCACCTGAGTCTCCGTTCTGAAGTACCTTGTTTTCACATACCTCCGGCGTGGCTGCGGCACCGCACGTTTAACTTGCGTGCAATTTGTACCGCAGTTCCCCACGGCGCCGCACGGTAGCCGCACCTGAGTCCGTTCTGTAGTTCCTTTTCACATGCCTCCGGCGTGGCTGCGGCACCGCACGTTTAACTTGCGTGCAATTTGTACCGCAGTTCCCCACGGCGCCGCACGGTAGCCGCACCTGAGTCTCCGTTCTGAAGTACCTTGTTTTCACATGCCTCCGGCGTGGCTGCGGCACCGCACGTTTAACTTGCGTGCAATTTGTACCGCAGTTCCCCACGGCGCCGCACGGTAGCCGCACCTGAGTCCGTTCTGTAGTTCCTTTTCACATGCCTCCGGCGTGGCTGCGGCACCGCACTTTTAACTTGCGTGCAATTTGTACCGCAGTTCCCCACGGCGCCGCACGGTAGCCGCACCTGAGTCCGTTCTGTAGTTCCTTTTCACATGCCTCCGACGTGGCTGCGGCACCGCACGTTTAACTTGCGTGCAATTTGTACCGCAGTTCCCCACGGCGCCGCACGGTAGCCGCACCTGAGTCTCCGTTCTGAAGTACCTTGTTTTCACATACCTCCGGCGTGGCTGCGGCACCGCACGTTTAACTTGCGTGCAATTTGTACCGCAGTTCCCCACGGCGCCGCACGGTAGCCGCACCTGAGTCCGTTCTGTAGTTCCTTTTCACATGCCTCCGGCGTGGCTGCGGCACCGCACGTTTAACTTGTGTGCAATTTGTACCGCAGTTCCCCACGGCGCCGCACGGTAGCCGCACCTGAGTCCGTTCTGTAGTTCCTTTTCACATGCCTCCGGCGTGGCTGCGGTACCGCACGTTTAACTTGCGTGCAATTTGTACCGCAGTTCCCCACGGCGCCGCACGGTAGCCGCACCTGAGTCCGTTCTGTAGTTCCTTTTCACATGCCTCCGGCGTGGCTGCGGCACCGCACGTTTAACTTGCGTGCAATTTGTACCGCAGTTCCCCACGGCGCCGCACGGTAGCCGCACCTGAGTCTCCGTTCTGAAGTACCTTGTTTTCACATACCTCCGGCGTGGCTGCGGCACCGCACGTTTAACTTGCGTGCAATTTGTACCGCAGTTCCCCACGGCGCCGCACGGTAGCCGCACCTGAGTCTCCGTTCTGAAGTACCTTGTTTTCACATGCCTCCGTCGTGGCTGCGGCACCGCACGTTTAACTTGCGTGCAATTTGTACCGCAGTTCCCCACGGCGCCGCACGGTAGCCGCACCTGAGTCCGTTCTGTAGTTCCTTTTCACATGCCTCCGGCGTGGCTGCGGCACCGCACGTTTAACTTGCGTGCAATTTGTACCGCAGTTCCCCACGGCGCCGCACGGTCGCCGCACATGAGTCTCCGTTCTGAAGTACCTTGTTTTCACATGCCTCCGGCGTGGCTGCGGCACCGCACGTTTAACTTGCGTGCAATTTGTACCGCAGTTCCCCACGGCGCCGCACGGTAGCCGCACCTGAGTCCGTTCTGTAGTTCCTTTTCACATGCCTCCGGCGTGGCTGCGGCACCGCACGTTTAACTTGCGTGCAATTTGTACCGCAGTTCCCCACGGCGCCGCACGGTCGCCGCACATGAGTCTCCGTTCTGAAGTACCTTGTTTTCACATGCCTCCGGCGTGGCTGCGGCACCGCACGTTTAACTTGCGTGCAATTTGTACCGCAGTTCCCCACGGCGCCGCACGGTAGCCGCACCTGAGTCCGTTCTGTAGTTCCTTTTCACATGCCTCCGGCGTGGCTGCGGCACCGCACGTTTAACTTGCGTGCAATTTGTACCGCAGTTCCCCACGGCGCCGCAGGTCACCGTACACGCTTCTCATGTCTGAAGTACCTTGTTTTCATAAATAAATGGAATAGAAATAATAACTTATAAATGGTTGTATCCAATAACGTCTATTGTGTTTCAAAATATACATTTTTACGCCAAGTAAGCGAAATAAACCAGTTTTCTTCGATAGAATATTTGTCCTAAAATGAGTACTTGCGTCCTTTCACTGTTATGTGTGCATAGTTGGGCTTCGGTGCCGCAGCAGCGCCGCACGTTGAAAAACCGGATGTGTACCGAGCCTTACTGGACTGAACTGGGCGTAACACAAACGGAGCAGCTCATCTCATCACAAAATGGACCGGATGGAAGAGCAAAGGATTAGTAACCGAAGGGTTTCGAGTTCAAATCCATCCAAAGACCCTCGTGCACAAAGGGGGCTGGTGCATGTTAGATTTGTAGTAGCTTGAAATGTCCTTACTTTGGCGTGGTGTGGAAGTTTGGAGAATGTCGTACCCACTCAATTGTCTCGCCGTCTGACCGTAGTTCAAACTTACGTGGTGCTGTCCTCGGATCTTTTCCTTGGAGGATTGATCCCGGACAGTCGTCAATAGTCCATTGTGTTGCTCCAGTACGACGTTTATAAAAATTCCTACCTACCTATATCATCGCAAAAGGGCCGCCGGGTTGAAAGAGTAACGGACTAGCAACTGTAGGGTTGTTAGTTTGAATCCACCCAAAGACCGTCGTGTACAAATAGGGGAAGGTGGACGTTAAATCTCTCGTGACCTCAAATGTCCTCACGTTGGAGTGGTGTGTCTAAGTTTGGAGAGTGGGGTGACTGCTCAGGTGTAGCCTAGTCATCTGACAGTGGTTCAAAATTACGAGGTGTTGTCCTCAGATATTTCCCTTAAGGGATTGATCCCGGACCGTCGTTAATGAACCGTTGTGTTGCTCCAGTACGTCGTTAATAAAATTCCAACCAACCTCATCCCAAGAGAGGGATGTCATAAAAATAAGCAAAGATAAGTTAATACATTTTGAATAATTTGGGTATTGTTTCGTATTATTTTGTTCCATAGAATAGAATTCTCTGGACAGATTCTATTTGTCTTTTAATTGGTTGGTCTTGGGGGTTTATGACGCAAGGGCCGTATATAAACATGCTACGCCAGACACAAGACACCCAATATCAAGTAATAGACGCCAACCAACCGGTCAGGTGGTTGAGGTGTTAACCTCTAGATCGGAAGGTTCCTGGTTCGAATCCTTGTCAGGCATGGATATTTTTAAGCATATGGTGAAGAGGCGGCTGGTACACCTTAAATCTGTCATGGCCTCCGAAAGTCCTTACGTTGAGTTGGAGTGGAAGTTTGTAGAGTTGGGTGCTAGCTCAGGTGGCACCTCGTCATCTGACCGTGGTTCAGAATCACTTGGCGTTGTCATCGGATCTTTTCCAGAGGGGTTTGATCCCGGACCGTCGTCAATAGCCCGTTGTGTTGCTCTAGTACGACGTTAATTAAAAATTACCAAGTAATAAACACACACTATGAAAGATTTACTGACACAGTAGAGAGAAATACACCGAGAAAGGAATGCACCCGACAGGAATCAAACTTGCACCCCCTACAACTCGAAAGTTGCTAGAGCAATGGTCATACCCACTGAGACACGACTGCCTCTGTTCTTAAATTGGAAAAATCATTTATGACTATGGTTTTGGTACTTTCCTAGAATATAACCGGTTGGAAGAGTAACAGATTAGCAACAGGAGGGCTGCGAGTGTTTAAACCCAGCCAACTGCCGCCGTGTAGTAAGGGGATGGTATACGTTAAATCAGCCGTGTCTTCAACTGTCCTCACGTTGGCATTGTGGAAGTTTGGAGAAGGGGGGGGGGGGTTGCAACTCCGGTATAACCTCGCCATCTGATCGTGGTTCAGAATCACGTGTTGTTGTCCTTGAATCTTTCCCTTCGGGGTGGATCCCAGACCTTTTACAATAACCCGTTGTTTTTCTCTATTGTTGCTCTAGACGTTAATAAGATACACTACCTACCTTAGATTTGGTAATTTTTTAATTAACGTCGTACTAGAGCAACACAACGGGCTATTGACGACGGTCCGGGTATTGGTAATTTTAATTAACGTCGTACTAGAGCAACACAACGGGCTATTGACGACGGTCCGGGATCAATCCCTTAAGGGAAAAATCCGATGACAACACCTCGTAATTTTGAACCAGGGTCAGATGACGAAGCAACACCTCAGCTGGCACCCCACTCTCCAAACTTCCACACCAACCCACCACACAGTCTGGAAAATATGTGTGTGAAATTTGGTTGCGATTCTCCCAGTAGTTTATCGTGTAGATCCGAGGACAACACTTCGTAAATTTGAACCACTGTCAGATGAAGAAGCAACACCTGAGCTAGCACCCCACTCTCCAAACTTCCACACCAACCCACCACACAGTCAGGAAAATATGTCTGTGAAATTTGGTTGCGATTCTCCCAGTAGTTTATCGTGTAGATCCGAGGACAACACTTCGTAAATTTGAACCACTGTCAGATGAAGAAGCAACATCTGAGCTAGCACCCCACTCTCCAAACTTCCACACCAACCCACCACACAGTCAGGAAAATATGTCTGTGAAATTTGGTTGCGATTCTCCCAGTAGTTTATCGTGTAGATCCGAGGACAACATTTCGTAAATTTGAACCACTGTCAGATGACGAAGCAACACCTGAGCTAGCACCCCACTCTCCAAACTTCCACTACAACCCACCACACAGTCAGGAAAATATGTCTGTGAAATTTGGTTGCGATTTTCCCAGTAGTTTATCGTGTAGATCCGAGGACAACACTTCGTAAATTTGAACCACTGTCAGATGACGAAGCAACACCTGAGCTAGCACCCCACTCTCCAAACTTCCACACCAACCCACCACACAGTCAGGAAAATATGTCTGTGAAATTTGGTTGCGATTTTCCCAGTAGTTTATCGTGTAGATCCGAGGACAACACTTCGTAAATTTGAACCACTGTCAGATGACGAAGCAACACCTGAGCTAGCACCCCACTCTCCAAACTTCCACACCAACCCACCACACAGTCAGGAAAATATGTCTGTGAAATTTGGTTGCGATTCTCCCAGTAGTTTATCGTGTAGATCCGAGGACAACACTTCGTAAATTTGAACCAATGTCAGATGACAAAGCAACACCTGAGCTAGCACCCCACTCTCCAAACTTCAACACCAACCCTCCACACAGTCAGGAAAATATGTCTGTGAAATTTGGTTGCGATTCTCCCAGTAGTTTATCGTGTAGATATGAGGACCACACTTCGTAAATTTAAACCACTGTCAGATGGCGAAGCAACACCTGAGCTAGCACCCCACTCTCCAAACTTCCACACCAACCCACCACACAGTCAGGAAAATATGTCTGTGAAATTTGGTTGCGATTTTCCCAGTAGTTTATCGTGTAGATCCGAGGACAACACTTCGTAAATTTGAACCACTGTCAGATGACGAAGCAACACCTGAGCTAGCACCCCACTCTCCAAACTTCCACTACAACCCACCACACAGTCAGGAAAATATGTGTGTGAAATTTGGTTGCGATTCTCCCAGTAGTTTATCGTGTAGATCCGAGGACAACACTTCGTAAATTTGAACCACTGTCAGATGACGAAGCAACACCTGAGCTAGCACCCCACTCTCCAAACTTCCACACCAACCCACCACACAGTCAGGAAAATATGTGTGTGAAATTTGGTTGCGATTCTCCCAGTAGTTTATCGTGTAGATCCGAGGACAACACTTCGTAAATTTGAACCACTGTCAGATGACGAAGCAACACCTAAGCTAGCACCCCACTCTCCAAACTTCCACACCAACCCACCACACAGTCAGGAAAATATGTGTGCGAAATTTGGTTGCGATTTTCCCAGTAGTTTATCGTGTAGATCCGAGGACAACACTTCGTAAATTTGAACCACTGTCAGATGACGAAGCAACACCTGAGCTAGCACCCCACTCTCCAAACTTCCACACCAACCCACCACACAGTCAGGAAAATATGTGTGTGAAATTTGGTTGCGATTCTCCCAGTAGTTTATCGTGTAGATATGAGGACCACACTTCGTAAATTTAAACCACTGTCAGATGGCGAAGCAACACCTGAGCTAGCACCCCACTCTCCAAACTTCCACACCAACCCACCACACAGTCAGGAAAATATGTCTGTGAAATTTGGTTGCGATTCTCCCAGTAGTTTATCGTGTAGATCCGAGGACAACACTTCGTAAATTTGAACCACTGTCAGATGACGAAGCAACACCTGAGCTAGCACCCCACTCTCCAAACTTCCACACCAACCCACCACACAGTCAGGAAAATATGTCTGTGAAATTTGGTTGCGATTCTCCCAGTAGTTTATAGTGTAGATCCGAGGACAACACTTCGTAAATTTGAACCACTGTCAGATGACGAAGCAACACCTGAGCTAGCACCCCACTCTCCAAACTTCCACACCAACCCACCACACAGTCAGGAAAATATGTCTGTGAAATTTGGTTGCGATTTTCCCAGTAGTTTATCGTGTAGATCCGAGGACAACACTTCGTAAATTTGAACCACTGTCAGATGACGAAGCAACACCTGAGCTAGCACCCCACTCTCCAAACTCACACACCAACCCACCACACAGTCAGGAAAATATGTGTGTGAAATTTGGTTGCGATTCTCCCAGTAGTTTATCGTGTAGATCCGAGGACAACACTTCTTAAATTTGAACCACTGTCAGATGACGAAGCAACACCTGAGCTAGCACCCCACTTTCCAAACTTCCACACCAACTCACCACACAGTCAGGAAAATATGTCTGTGAAATTTGGTTGCGATTCTCCCAGTAGTTTATCGTGTAGATCCGAGGACAACACTTCGTAAATTTGAACCACTGTCAGATGACGAAGCAACACCTGAGCTAGCACCCCACTCTCCAAACTGACACACCAACCCACCACACAGTCAGTACAATATGTCAGTGAAATTTGGTTGCGATTCTCCCAGTAGTTTATCGTGTAGATCCGAGGACAACACTTCTTAAATTTGAACCACTGTCAGATGACGAAGCAACACCTGAGCTAGCACCCCACTCTCCAAACTGACACACCAACCCACCACACAGTCAGTACAATATGTCAGTGAAATTTGGTTGCGATTCTCCCAGTAGTTTATCGTGTAGATCCGAGGACAACACTTCTTAAATTTGAACCACTGTCAGATGACGAAGCAACACCTGAGCTAGCACCCCACTCTCCAAACTTCCACACCAACCCAACCACACAGTCAGGAAAATATGTCTGTGAAATTTGGTTGCGATTCTCCCAGTAGTTTATCGTGTAGATCCGAGGACAACACTTCGTAAATTTGAACCACTGTCAGATGACGAAGCAACACCTGAGCTAGCACCCCACTCTCCAAACTGACACACCAACCCACCACACAGTCAGTACAATATGTCAGTGAAATTTGGTTGCGATTCTCCCAGTAGTTTATCGTGTAGATCCGAGGACAACACTTCTTAAATTTGAACCACTGTCAGATGACGAAGCAACACCTGAGCTAGCACCCCACTCTCCAAACTTCCACACCATCCCACCGTACAGTGAGGAAAATATGTCTGTGAAATTTGGTTGCGATTCTCCCAGTAGTTTATCGTGTAGATCCGAGGACAACACTTCGTAAATTTGAACCACTGTCAGATGACGAAGCAACACCTGAGCTAGCACCCCACTCTCCAAACTGACACACCAACCCACCACACAGTCAGTACAATATGTCAGTGAAATTTGGTTGCGATTCTCCCAGTAGTTTATCGTGTAGATCCGAGGACAACACTTCTTAAATTTGAACCACTGTCAGATGACGAAGCAACACCTGAGCTAGCACCCCACTCTCCAAACTGACACACCAACCCACCACACAGTCAGTACAATATGTCAGTGAAATTTGGTTGCGATTCTCCCAGTAGTTTATCGTGTAGATCCGAGGACAACACTTCTTAAATTTGAACCACTGTCAGATGACGAAGCAACACCTGAGCTAGCACCCCACTCTCCAAACTTCCACACCAACCCAACCACACAGTCAGGAAAATATGTCTGTGAAATTTGGTTGCGATTCTCCCAGTAGTTTATCGTGTAGATCCGAGGACAACACTTCGTAAATTTGAACCACTGTCAGATGACGAAGCAACACCTGAGCTAGCACCCCACTCTCCAAACTGACACACCAACCCACCACACAGTCAGTACAATATGTCAGTGAAATTTGGTTGCGATTCTCCCAGTAGTTTATCGTGTAGATCCGAGGACAACACTTCTTAAATTTGAACCACTGTCAGATGACGAAGCAACACCTGAGCTAGCACCCCACTCTCCAAACTGACACACCAACCCACCACACAGTCAGTACAATATGTCAGTGAAATTTGGTTGCGATTCTCCCAGTAGTTTATCGTGTAGATCCGAGGACAACACTTCTTAAATTTGAACCACTGTCAGATGACGAAGCAACACCTGAGCTAGCACCCCACTCTCCAAACTTCCACACCATCCCACCGTACAGTAAGGAAAGTATTTCTATTTAATTTGATTGCGATTCTCCCAATAGTTTATCGTGCAGAGAGGTTTAAACACCTGCTCAATTTTGATCGTCCTGTATATTAAAAAAAACACTGGATTGTACTGAAATCAGTGACAGTTTTTTCAAACTCTAAGGCACACAGTGGTCCAACATCAGTCCTGTAACATAAAACTAGCTGGAATGCACTTGCTTAGTGACGCGTTATCTATACTGAAGCACGCATGCGCATGTCACGTGTATTGAAACACGCTGGCTCCAGTGTGCAGCTCGGTCTAAAGTCTTAATTTGTGCTAAGTAGGTAGGTAATTAACGTCGGAATCAAGCTCTGTGGGAAAGATCCGAGGACGGAACCAAGTAATTTTCAACCACGGTCAAATGATGAAGTCACGCCTGTGCAAACACCTCACTCTCCAAACTTCCACACCACTCCAACGAGAGAACATTTGAGGCCACAATAGATTTAACATGCACAAGAACCCATGTACTCGACGGTTTTGGGTGAATCTAGTTTCGAACTCACAAGCAATTGTTAATCCATTGCTCTTCCGCTCATTTTATGGATAGCTTACATTTTTTGTTGTTGCCAACTCCCTTGTCTAGAAAATGCAAGATTAGGTTCATAAGATCTTGTCCCCTGAGGAGGAGATAAGCTGCCTCCTTCTGGTCCTCCACCAATGTATTCAAAATGCACCGATGAGTAGAATTCTATTCTATAAGGAAAGGTAACGTAATTTTAATTACCCTACTAGAGCAACCGAACGGGCTACTGACATCGGTCCGGGATCATTCCTCTAAGGGAAAGATCCGATGACAACACCATGTAATTTGGAACCACGGTCAGATGACGAGGTAACACCAGAGCTGGCACCCCATTATCCAAACGTCCATACAAACCCAACGTGAGGACTTTCGGCCACGACAGATTTAAGGTGCACCAGCCGTCTCTACATCATACGCTTACAAATATCCATGCACTGACCCGGATTCGAACCAGGAACCTTCCGATTTAGAGCCTAACACCTCGACCACTAGACCGGTTGGTCGTCACTATTATATAAGGAAAGGACCAAAGAAATCTTTCCAAATAAAAGGGGAGCCCATAAAATGTTTGCAGATGATTTCATTCAGAAGAAAGACGATGAAATTCAGCTCTTTAAGATCTTGAAGCCTGAGTAGGAAAGAACTTTATCTCCTCTTGATCTTCCAACCAATGAATCCAAAGAGACACCGAAGCGTTCAAGGACATGGGAGGGAGTTGCAAGTGAGGCAATATAGGAACGAGGTTTGGAAAAAACCACGTCTCAGCGCTCAAAGAACACATTTTGGGTGTACCCACTTCTGAGTCATGCCAAAGCAGTTTGCCTGCAATGGTGTCGGACCACCTGCACTGAAGGGAACGTCCACCGCGTAGAGGTGGATGTCAGTGATGAGTAGGGGGAGTTCGAGGGCTTTTAGATTTCAACAAGAACTAGACCTCTGATGCACAGTGAGGCCCGAGGAAGAAATTTGTTCATTTCCCTCATTGGCAAGAAAATCAGTGTTTTCGTTGTTCTATTGTAAAACAAGCTCTTTCAGAGCGGGGGTTGAACTACTGGCATTCCTCAAAGCCTTAGCACTAGAAGTGGTTTCGACGTGATATCGCGTCCGTCACTATCTGACCAAGTTTGCCAATGACGAGAAATCATGTCATCAAGACATTGAAGATTTGTTTTATGAAGATGTGGATCATGATCTGACCAAGTTTGCCAATGACGAGAAATCCTGCCATCAAGACATTGAAGATTTGTTTTATGAAGATGTGGATCATGATCTGACCAAGTTTGCCAATGACGAGAAATCCTGCCATCAAGACATTGAAGATTTGTTTTATGAAGATGTGGATCAAAATCTGACCAAGTTTGCCAATGACGAGAAATCATGTCATCAAGACATTGAAGATTTGTTTTATGAAGATGTGGATCAAAATCTGACCAAGTTTGCCAATGACGAGAAATCATGTCATCAAGACATTGAAGATTTGTTTTATGAAGATGTGGATCAAGATCTGACCAAGTTTGCCAACGACGAGAAATCCTGCCATCAAGACATTGAAGATTTGTTTTATGAAGATGTGGATCAAGATCTGACCAAGTTTGCCAATGACGAGAAATCCTGCCATCAAGACATTGAAGATTTGTTTTATGAAGATGTGGATCATGATCTGACCAAGTTTGCCAATGACGAGAAATCCTGCCATCAAGACATTGAAGATTTGTTTTATGAAGATGTGGATCAAAATCTGACCAAGTTTGCCAATGACGAGAAATCATGTCATCAAGACATTGAAGATTTGTTTTATGAAGATGTGGATCAAAATCTGACCAAGTTTGCCAATGACGAGAAATCATGTCATCAAGACATTGAAGATTTGTTTTATGAAGATGTGGATCAAAATCTGACCAAGTTTGCCAATGACGAGAAATCATGTCATCAAGACATTGAAGATTTGTTTTATGAAGATGTGGATCAAGATCTGACCAAGTTTGCCAACGACGAGAAATCCTGCCATCAAGACATTGAAGATTTGTTTTATGAAGATGTGGATCAAAATCTGACCAAGTTTGCCAATGACGAGAAATCCTGCCATCAAGACATTGAAGATTAGTTTTATGAAGATGTGGATCAAGATCTGACCAAGTTTGCCAACGACGAAAAATCCTGCCATCAAGACATTGAAGATTTGTTTTATGAAGATGTGGATCAAGATCTGACCAAGTGTTGTTTTAATGACGAGATATCTCGTCCATCAAGATCTGATCAGTTTTGGGAATGATTATAAACTTTGTCGAAACAAAAAGTATTAATTTTAGGTTACATGGAGGAGGATGAGGGACTCGAGAAAGATTTGATTAATAGAGTAATTGGATTAATTGAAGGATATTTTAACTATTCTATTATGTTATTCTTATTATTCTATTCTAATTATTCTATTACTTTTCCGTACTATTCTAGTGTATAATTCACAAAAATGCTACCTCATACGACTCGACGATTGCCTCGTGAAGATTCATTTGCGCTTGTAAGGCTGTCCGAATCCGCTCTCCTTTGTAATGAGTCCTTGTAAATGAGCCTTAACCCTTCAAGTGGTTCTGACGAGATATTTCGTCCATCAAGATATTGATTTTTCTGTGACGACGAGACAAAAATCTGGTCAGCTTTCTCCTGACGTGAAGCTTGTTCTTCAAGATCTGGTCAGTTTTGGCTAATGACGATACCTCGTCGAGACAATAAACAGGTATGTTAATGATTGATGCTTTCACGGCGGTTCCCCTGTGAAAGCATTCATGACGTCACTGAAGTCCATCTTGGTGTGTATGCGACTTTCCGGCCTTAAGGGGACTCTTAACAAAAATATGCTCGAATACTGAGTTTTGTGTCATAAATAGTTGCATTGATTATTTGGAAAATATCCTATCAAATGTCTAAGTGTGCTCGGAGTATTTCTTCTTATGTTTTTAAAATATTACAACATAAAAGTGTCTTTAAAAGAACATCCATTGGTGCCAGAAATTGAGCCGGTTGGAAAAGAATTTCCTATTTTAGCTTTGAAGCTGACATAATTGAGAATAATTTTTTTTTATTTTACGAACATCACAGCACATACAGGTTACAACGACATAGAGACAAAGCACATTACTAGCATACAAAGAAGTAAGCGTTATATACAAATGCGAACTGAAACTAAAAGTAGCCAATAGGAACGGTTTAAGAAGTGAGAAGTGAAACTAAGGGGAGTCAGAACTGATACTGTATTTCGCGATTCGCACCAGCAAGTACGTTGAAATTGGTGTCCCTCTTCAAGGTACCGCAGCTTGATTAACTGGTATTATAACTTTTTTGTTTATCAATTCCATGTGGGTTTTTGCCGATTGTGAATTTTTTGGTTGCTTTAAATTTTAATGCAGCGTGAGCTGTTTGTATGGATCGTTTGTTTCAATTTCTTTCTTGGTAACTAAATATTTATGTTCTGAAAATTAAGAATTACGATGATTACAAGAGAAATAACAGAAAAAGTGGGTCAGAATCTAGAAATACTTAAAGTTATTTTGGTAAATCATGGTCAAATGTCAAATTTTAACATGATGAAAAACTGGTAAAATTGGCCCAAGCAAAGGAGGATAGAAAAAGATGAGAGAGAATTACATTAGGTGCAGGAAAGTTAATTCAAATGAATGTTTCTAATAGTTCAGTTTGATACAATTATTTCATAGAAATTTTTAGTTCATGTGTGGTATTACAATACTTCAATCTTGTAGAAAAACTTTAAACGGCTTTTATTTCCTGCTTCATTTTCCTTGTACTTACCGAAATTCACTTTAAAGGGACCAGAGCAAAAAAATCTTTCAAAATTTCGGTTATTTGTTTTTACAACTTTAAATAAACGGAAAGACAATTATGTGTAAAATTATGTATTTCTTATGGAGATAAATTGAGTAGAAGTATTTTAAATAATTTTTTTGAATGATATCTGTATGTCCCCGTACTTGTAAACCTTTATGCTTTAAACTTCAATGTCCTAAAATGTGCATTTTTTTCATATAACGAACATTTTTTGAAAATCTATTCAAGCAAATCCAAAAAAGATCTTACTAGTGCAACATACCCTATAACATATAGCACCCCGGCAAGAAAAATGACACAAATCAAAAAATAAAAATTTTTATGTTGTGTCCTTGAAAAATATGTATGAGGTGCCCCATCGTGTTATATTATTATTCTATAGAATATAATAGTAGTTACCACCATAAAAATACTCTTACCTAAAATTTAAAAGAAGCTTATATTAATTCAATATAAGATTTATAGTAAGTATCCTTTTAGTTGATGTCTCTCGAATTCTGCAATTTTTAGTTGTGTCTCTTTTCTTGCCGGGTGCTATATTTTAACATAGATATTATTTTTCTATCTGCTCAGAAAAGTTCATTTTGACTGTAAAAAAGATGAAAATTGGTCATTAAAAAAAATCAGAGTTAAAGAAAAATAATCTCAAAATTTCAAATTTAACGTTTTTTAAAAATTCCGGTGTTACAGTGTTTAAAAGTGTCTTCATAACCTGTTTTCAAAAATTAAAATCAATACACATAAAAGATTCTGAGAAAATGTTGCTAAAATGTGTCCATTTTAACATTACGAAGATAGGACTGCACCGGTCACTTTAAAGACAAGAAATCACGTATATTTTTGTGTGTCCTTCACAATTTATATGGTTACCAATGGTATCCTTTTTTCAAAAAATGAAAGAACAAGTATTAAAAATAACAAATGAACTCGTAAGAGAGTCGTCTTTTTCACTTTATGCGATGTATTAAATTTTTTACTATTCCAAAAGCAATAGTTATCAAAAATTCTGAAATTGGCGTTTTGCAGTGAACTTATGAGTAGATTGGAAATAAATTTTGAATACATAATGCGAGGTTTAGGAGTAAAATTGTAAAAAAAATTACCAAATTTTTTAGAACTTTCACCATTTAGTTCTTAAACACAAAAACAATTTTTTGAAAATAAAAACTTATATTTAATTTGTGCAAATTGGGTAGGTAATAAACGGCGCACTAGGGCAACACAACTGGTACGTACTAGATGTTTGCCTACTATGCTTTCCTTGGCTACTTTAAGCTTTACATTTCCTTACTAGTTTTCCTTTAGTTAGATGTTTTCCCGAATGAAATAGATGCATACGTATGATGGTGAGAAGACACCTCCAGTTATGGTAGGATTAAGTCCACTATTTTCCATAACGTAACACCAAAACAGAGATAGGAGATTTGTCAGTTGCCGTGTTTATTAATTTATAACTAAGATTTGTTTTTAACTGTCAAAACAAAGTAAATAAATGTAATAAGAACAATTAACAAATTTTTGGTTTTTAAATTAAATAATACAAAAGATAATAATATTTACAACAATTTGACATTGGTACTGCTAACTAAGTATAATTAAGTAGGTACATTACAATAAATTTTTATTTATTATTAATTATTTTTTTTTATCACTTATGGGAAAAACATATCAAACTTAATTTTTATTTAATTTAAATAAAAAATATTGGGGCCTATAATTATTATATGCCCCAATATTTGTAATTTGCAGTTTGTAAAGAAAGTTTAATTTCTTCCCCTTAAACCGACTTCTTTCTTCACTAACTAACCCACCAGTCAGAGAAAAAAGTCTTTCTGATAAGACGGATCTCGATATCACTGACAAATACTTAGTAGTTGCACGGTTATTATTTTTTAATTTTTACTATGGTCTTTTTTTACATTCAAAAATAAAACATCAACAGCGTAAAAACATCAAAAATGTAAAAACATCGATATTAAACAAATATTGGCTCCAATAAATCAATGCTAAATAAACCTATGTTTTTATAAAACTTCGATGGTTTTGAAAACATCGATGTCGTATCTCTACTGGCTATGGCAATCATCATGTAAGGGGGTGAAAGTAAGTTGTGCTGCCTCCTGTAACAGGTTGGAGCCAGAATTTTACTCCCGACAGTAGTTGTAATAAAATGATCTAGTATAACCCAACGGAACCAACAACGTCCCCTAGTGGACTGATAAAAACTCTTACAGTGTAACTCCAACCCTGGAGCAAGCAGCAGCTAGGCTGTAGTATGCGTTAGTAAACATGTCCCTGTCCCTTACTTTTCCTTATATTTTGTGTGGGTGAAAGTCTTGTAATTTCTGTGTACGTGACGTATGTAAATAAATTCAGTTTAAGTGTAGCTAGCCGTGTCAGCATACTTCATCGCTACACTAGTAGTTTAAATTCAGCCATGCTTCGTTTTGAAGCATACGTATAATTTTAAGAAACCTACCAGCAGTCTTTCCTGCATAACTTCTAACCAGTTTTGGCCATCTCTCGCAACCGATATAGTCTTTCCAAAAGATTTCAACTCTACTATTATAAAAGAAAGTGTGTGTCTGTGTACGGTGTGTACTGTCCTGACGAATCTATTGCACTTGCAAAAATGAAATTCGGCACATAGGAAGTCCCAATTTTTTGCGATTTTTGTGTCCAGCTCGAATTTTAAAATTTAATCTAGAACATTTTTTAAAATTAATTTATTAGTTTATTTCACCATTCTTTCTTTCCTCGTGAATGTGACGTCACCCGAACCTCAAATGAAGAAGGAACGAATTTTCCGATTTTCGACCGCTGACGTCAGCTTTTGGAACTTTGTCAAATTTTCCGATTCTAGAGTGTTTTGATTTACGTTGTTGATGATAGCCACTTCGAGGCCATCACGGCGTTGCATATTGAAGTTCGTTTGCGTAGCAAACGAAATGGGAATACGTAGCAATCACCGGGGGTTGGCGAGCAATGGTCACACTTGACCTCGCCGAAAAGAACTGTCCCGGGCAACGCGTACTGGCCACGCAGTGGCTAGTTCTAAGATAAGGATCAACAGAATATTTCCAAAGGATTCACTCCGAAAGAAGGGAGCAGTAGAATATAATTCAAATGATTCCCCTCTAAGAAAATGAACAATAGAATATTTTTATGAAACTTTATTCTAAGATAAGGAGCTATAGAATTTTTCCAAAGAATTCACTTCGAAGGAAAGGAACATTAAAATAATTCAAAAGTTTTTCATTCTTTGGAAATGAACAATAGCATATACTTCCATATAATTAGATTCTAAGATAAGGAACAATAGAATATTTCTAAAGGACTTTATTTTAAGGAAAAGACAAACAGTCTTACTAAAGGATTGTCTTCTAGGAAAGATAGAATTAAATATTTTCAAAGGAGCAATACCAATTGGAGGTAATGTATATTATATTACATCAATATCATGATTATGACCTCTTTCTTAGTCCTTCACGAAAAATTCTGATCGCCATTCACCACTGAATGGCGCAATGATTTCTACAGGAGCTTAATCGTGTCAGCGACGTTTTAACCAACGGAGTGTTGCGCTGTTTTTTGTGTAAGAGTAGTGTAGAGTTTTGTGCATCCTAAGAGTAGTGTAGAGTTGTTTTTTTACCCCACAACACAAATAATGACTAAATAACATCTTTCTAAAAATCAATGGATTTTGTCACTCTTTTAAAGCTCCTACGGGCCCTTTCTGTTAAGCAGAATTCTCTGGAACGATTCTACAGCTCTTATCCTTGGAATAGAATCCTCTGGATATATTCCATTGGTCCTATCCTTAGAATAGGATCGTTTGGAAAGATTCAATTGGTCCTATCCAAAGGTAGATATTTAATTAACCTCACATTGGAGTAACACAACGAGCTATTGGCGACGGTCTGGAATCAACCTCTCCCCAAGGAAAGATCCGAGGACAACACCACGTAACTTTTAACCACGATCCTATCCTTAGAATAGAATCCTTTGGCAATATTTTATTGTTCCATCCTAAGAAAAGAATAATTTGGCAGTATTTTATTGCTTCTATCTGAAAAATAAGCCCTTGTATATAAGCCCTCCATTCAATAGAATAGGGTTATTTTGGAAAATTCTATACTGCATCCTTGAAATAGAATCCTTTAGAAAGATTCTATTGCTTCTATCCTTATAACAAGATTCTTTGGAAAGGATTCATTGCCCCTTTCCTTAAAATAGGGTGCTTTGGAAAAATTCCATTGCTCCTTTTCTTAGAATTCAACCCTTTGTAAAGATTCCATCGCTCTTTTTCTGAGAATAGAATACTTTGGAAAGATTATATGGATTCCTCAGTTTAGTAACCTTTGAAAAGATTCCATTGCTTCTTACCTGATAATAGAATCTTTTGAAAAGATTCAATTGCTTCTTTCCTGAGAATAGAATCATTTGGAATGATTCCATTCCTTCTTTCCTGAGAATAGAATCCTTTGGAAAGATTCCATTGCTTCTTTCCTGAGAACAGTATCCCTTGGAAAGATTCCATTGCTTCTTACCTGATAATAGAATCTTTTGAAAAGATTCCATTGATTCTTTCCTGAGAATAGAATCTTTTGAAAAGATTCCATTACTTCTTTCTTGAGAATAGAATCTTTTGGAAAGATTCCATTGCTTCGTTCCTGAAATAAGTATCCTTTGGAAAGATTCCATTGCTTCTTTTCTGAGAATAGGATCCTTTGGAAAGATTCTATTGCTTCTTTCTTGAGTATAAGATGCTTTGGAAAGATTTTACTGGTCAAGCTAAACAAATTAGGTAGGGCGTAGCTCAATGGAGACTGCACGTTGTAAGATGGAATTCTGTGAGCCCTTTTTAGGTTATCGAATGCATTATGCTTAAGCAAAGCTAGAGAATTAATTCTCACAGAGGTCGCTTCCCTCCGCACACCATATGTTGAGCGGAGACAGTTCTTCAGACACAGAGCTTCCGGAAGACCCGAAATTCCGGGGTGACAAATTACTCTCCCTTCTCGGTTCATCCAGAGAGGGGAGGGGCCTCCTCCTCCTTCTGAGTCGTTAGCATGTCAAATCTCTTGCGGGGGATCGCCATTCAAGTGTCCCTCCCTGGGTTGTAATGCTCCAGACGAGTTCCTCTCCACTTAAGTGCTTCCTGCAGCCACAAAACATTATAGCCTGCATAGAAATGGCGACTTAATACAATGTATCGGAGGCATCGTTGTGGAGGCAGGGATGGCACAGACCGCAGTCCTACGTTGATTGTTAATATATCTCCTGTTATATATATTCAGTACTGAATCACCCTGTCTTTTTTGGGCTGTCCAGAGGATTGTAAGAAGGGAATATTTAAGATATTAGTTCTAAAATGTTTGATATTAAAAAAGTCTTGTCTTTCAAGGGTAACTCGATCTAACTCATTAGGTCTAATGACTGCAATATGAACATCACAAATCCTAAGGGGCACGAGCGGTCTGGAATCACCTTCTCTCCAAGGGAAAGATCCGAGGACAACACCACGTAGCTTTTAATCACGATCCTATCCAAAGAATAGAATCATTTGAAAGGATTCTTTTGCTCCAATCCATAGAATAGAATCCTTTGGAAATATTTTATTGCTCCTATCTTGAGAATAAGATCCCTTGTAAAGACTCCATTCCTTAGAATAGGGTTATTTTGGAAAATTCTATACTGCATCCTTGGAATAGAATCCTTTAGAAAGATTATATTGCTTCTATCCTTAGAACAAGATCCTTTGGAAATAATTCATTGCTCCTTTCCTTAAAATAGGGTGCTTTGGAAAAATTATATTGTTCCTTTTCTTAGAATACAACCCTTTATAAAGATTAAACGAATTCCTCAGATTAGTAACCTTTGGAAAGTATCCATTGCTTCTTTCCTGAGAAGTGTATTCTTTGGAACGATTCCATATTGCCTCAGTCTTCCGTTGGTTGTTAATATATCTCCTGTTTATATACACTCAGGAACATTGAAAACAGCGCACCAAAAAGGGAGCATCGGATTGAAATGAAATGTAATACACATAATGATACAGATGAGAGATTCACTTGATCCCAAAATCAAGACAATTAAACGAATACAGAATGTACAGTTAGACAAATACAGTGCAACTTCAATAGCGTGACGGACCACCTTTAGCTGCAATACATGACGCAACACGGTCCGGCATTGAGTTGATTAGACGTTTGATGTTGTCTTGAGGCAGATGGGCCCAAAATTCTTCAACAGCCTCATCCAAATCATGTACAGAGTGACACGGTGGAATCTGGCGTTTCCGCTAGTCCCACACATGCTCTATTGGGGACAAGTTCGGGGAGCGGGTCGGCCATGGAAGAATCTGAACATGACGTAGGAGGTCTTGAGCAACTAGAGCTGTATGCGGATGAGCATTATCTTGCTGGAAAATTGCCCCTGCAGGACCATTTAGGAAAGGTCCCACGTGGGATCAAAGAATGTCATCAACATAACGCTGGCCCGTTAAGGTTCCACGTACCACAATTAGAGCGGCCTGGTTATCGTAGGCTATGGCTTCCCAGACTATTACGCCTGCTGTGCGGGCAGTGTGTCGCCCTACAGCGTGGGTGGAATCGTACCGTTCACAAGGGCACCTCCATATCCGTACGCGGTTATCATCTGTCCCCAAAACGATCCGGGAAACACCACGTTTTGCCAATCTGTGGCATTCCACGTCGCTCTGGCATGGCACCAATGTAGACGGAATCGCCTATGTTTCGGTGTTAAAGGCAGTACACGAAAAGGGCGCTTGGATTACAGATTCGCTTCCGCAAGGCGTCTGGAAATGGTTTGTGGAACAACTATCACCCCTACATCTGATTGTATCGTGGAACGAGTCACTGTGGGATCCACAAGAGCTTACCGCGCGATCCTTCGATCCTCTCGCTTTGTCGTCTTCCTGGTCGCTCCAGACCCGATACGCCGCACGTGGGTACCATATCGTGTCCACTGCTCCCTACATGTTCCGACGGTACAATCCGAACGATCAACCTGGCGAGCAACGCGGCGCGTTGACCAGCCTGCGGTTATCATGCCGATGATGATGCCCCTTTCAAACTCGCATAACTGTGAGAAATGTCTTCTCACACGACTACCTGGCATTCTTCGCTTACTGAAGTCCTCCAAGAGTCGGAATGTGATCGTCACGTTTATGAATCTTCCACTATGCGCCGGTCCCACTTTCTGAATGCAGCGCCACTGCAAGGTGTTTGGTCATGCGCATTGGCACCAAACTTGGATCATTTGCATATCGGATCTCACTGTACATATTTGTAAAGTTTCACGATTGTACCTTTCTACCTTCTTCGTTCTTCTTCCTTCCTATTATCAATGTTCCTGAGTGTATCTTCAGGACTGAATCCCCTCTTTGTCTTTTTAGTGCTGTCCATAGGTCTGTAAGAAGAGAATATTAAAGATTATAATTCTAAAAGGTTTTATCTTAAAAAAAAGTTAGTCTCGCAAGTGTAACTCGATCATACTCATTAGATCTAATGACTGCTATATGAAGATCACAAATCCTAAGTGGCCATAATTGTAAATTATATACGGACTTGCTCTGATCCGGGAAAATATAGTCATCTACCGGTATCGGTGGACGAAGATTTCGATTTGTTACAAGTGAAACACAAGTCATTCTTGCACTTACTTTTGCGAGTGATGGGAAAGGCTGATGATTTAAGCGAATTTGATAGAGGGCAGATCGCAATGGCCCGAAGACTCGGAACGAGTATCACCGAAACTGCACGACTGGTAGGTTGTTCACGATTTGCCCTTGTTAGTATTCATGCAAAGTGGATAAATGACGGTGACATCAACAGTAGACGCCAAGGTGTTGGTCGTCCACGCGTCATCAAAGAAAAAGAACATCGGAGACTACCCCCACTTGGTAAAGCAAAATCGGCGCGAGACAATGGCTCAGCTCACAGCCAATACAATGCAGGTTCAAGCGCAAGTGTTTCGGAACACACAGTTCATCGGACGGACACTGTTGTATATGGGACTGTGTAGCAGACGTCCCACTCGTGTGCCTCTATTGACCAAGCGTCACTGTCAACTACGCCTACAGTGGGCCCGAGAACATCGAGACTGGACGATGGATGAGAGGAAGAGAGTTGCCTGGTCAGATGAATCCCGATTTCTCATCCATAACGTCGATGGTTGTGTCAAGGTACGCCGTTAGCCAGGCGAACAGTTGCTCCCCCCTTATACAGCAGGTCATACACAGGCTGGTGGTGTCGGTATTATTCATTTGGGGACGCTCTCATTGGCGACTCTGGGACCCGTAGTTCTGGTAGAACAGACCATTGAACGCTGCAAACTACCTGAACATCATTGCGGATAAGTTGTAACCCTTACATGGCGTTTGTCTTTCCACAGGAAATGGAATCTTCCAGAAGGACAACGCTACATGTCGCAAGGCTCGGATTGTGTTGGAATGTTTCAAGGAGCATACTACTGATGAATTCCACTTAATGTCCTGATCACCTAACTCGCCTGATCTTAATCCTATAGAGACATTTGGCGTGTCATGGAGCGGTAGCTCAGAGTTCAAACACCACCATGTCCGAATATCTCGACTTTGCGTGACCGCTGTTTAGACATTTGGAAAAACCTGTCTCCAGTCATGTACCAAGATATATATATATATATATATATATATATATATATATATATATATATATATATATGTAAGATTCGTGTTGTTCTGTTTGGTAAGGTCTATATTAAAGACTTTGGCCGGTTGTAGGAATACTAGACAACGGTAGTTGTCTACTAGTCTGGAAAGAACTCATTATAAGAGCAACGAGACTGGTAGGAGTCAGTTGCATTGTAGTAGGAATGCAAGGCAAGACTGTCACGAGCCATTCACATTCTGGTATTCAGTTACGAGAAAATTAATAGAACAGACACTTTTTCTCCTGGACGCCATTGAGAGCTGACGTATTTTTTCCGAGCAGAGACGACTGCTGCCGATAATGACGGAACTTTTTTGAAATATAACTCAACTGTACATAATAATTGTATATATTTATTCATTAAATGTCAATGTGCTGTAAGATTCGAAGTCTTTAATATAGACCTTACCAAACAGAACAACACGAATCTTACATATATATATATATATATATATATAATACCCCTATGAAATGCCATATTATATATTATATTTCCATTGGCCTCCTAGAAGGCTTGGCCTCATGAATTTCCCAATGGGCCTGTCAGTGTTTGGACCTCACTACTGCGGAGGATTAAGCTGTACATGAGACATCACGGTATAGGAAAGAGGAAATGAAAGACGAAAATAGTTTTTATACTAAAACGAAGTGAGGACCCAATAAAACACAGTTCCCATAGCTGGCCCTACCGCTCCCCTGTGATTAGTGGGGAGAGTCCTGGGGAAATATTGCACCCAGGGAAAATAAGGGGTTAGAGTTGAAGAGCAAGAGTGAGCCGAATTATGTTATAATAAATTGTTGAAAAAGATGAAATGAAAGACGAAAATAACTTTCATATAAAAAAGATGCGAGGCCCAAACAAAGTTTCCAAAAGGTCTCCCTACCGCTCCCGTGTGATTGGTGGAGAGAGTCCTGTTGTGCAATACTGCTCTCAGGGAAAATACAGGGTTGACGTTGAAAAGCAAGATTGAGCCAATAAGTTAAAATAATATTGTCGCCTAAAATGTTTTAAGCAAATCGTACCCTCTTGTTCATACGGATACAAGTGAGATGGAGATGTGGGAACTGGAGGATACAGGATGACCCTTTTCCGACATCTTTCTAGTTGTGACCTATCACACTGCAATCTCAGACAAGAGGATATTCATGTTTTTTACATGCCATGACCCTTTTCAACGGTCTTTTTCGTTTCGGACAAAGTGAAACAAGTACACGTGATTCTGGTTCCGTGGAATGACCCCTTCACTGAGCCATCCGATGTCCCCTCACGACCAAATTTCACGTGCGTTGTCACGAAAGTGGGCCGGACAGAATCTGTACAAAATCTGTAGCCTAATCCCTTTCCTGTTGAGGCATGACGAAGAAATGGCCATAGTAGGTTAATCTTTCAAGAAAGTTTTTTTGGATTATGTCGGATTTTCTTTCATCATTTGTTTAGCTGTTCAAAATTTTACTGTGGAAAATTTCTACTACCGATTGAATGTTGGGGTTTTATGGCACTAAGTCCTAAAGTGGACAAACTGCGTCAAAATTCTACTACGGAAGCACCAATGCCAAAAATACAACATGGAACATCATTCCTTGATTATTGTCGAAAAAGAAGATGATACAAATTGAATGTACAATTCATTTTGTGCATTTTCTACCCCATTCAGTGTTTTCCATTTCTCTTTTGTCAAAAGGACATAAAAGTTTTATTGGTCTGCTAATGCTGGAATGAACAGGAGTGTAACTGCTATTTTACGATAGTGATACCCGTTTCTCTCGTGTTATTAACTGGTAGCGACTAAACAATTTCGGGTTAATTAATCAGTTATGAAGTATTAAAATTAGCCAGTGATTTTATTTTAAAACTCGTTTATTTATATCAAATGTTCCAAAAATGATTTTTCAATCAAAAGTTCAATTGAAAATTGTCTGTTACGATAACATTTTTTTCTTCCTGTTAGAATTTTTGAAAACAGTTTCCAACGTTTTTTAAAACAACAGCTTATCTCTACAAGAATATTCATTGACAAAGCTACCGATTTCAATTGCGACTCGTGGCGACATCTGTTGGGTATGTTCGCAATAGATTCATCTTGTTTCAATCCCTTGATTGTAGGCAACTTGAGGGACATCACAAATGTTACAAAAACAAATATTAGATTTAAAAGACTTGATTACAACAGTAAAATTACAGTTTTTACTACATCCCTACTATCCTGGTGTGCTATTAGATGGCTAAATAGATCAAGTAAAATTGTAACAAGATTAAATATTGCAGCTAAATTCATAAGTCGACCTTGGTTATTAGCAATCTGCTTTCGTATAACAAGCTAAAAACTCCCCCACCCCCACCCCCTCCAAAAAAAAATAATTACCGATATTCCTTTAGAGCATCCGTGATTGCTACCAAGAACCGAATTTTCGACTCATATTTTTAATAGTTAATGTTACGTTAATTCGTTTTTAAGCATTGATTTTTATGACCAAAGAGCGCTGATTGCAATGATTGTAATGTTGATAAACACGATTCATATTATTTAATTGCTTTGTAAAAAGTGACTGCAGCAACAGTTGCAACAAAAGAAATCAACTTTTTTTTTAGTTGAAAATATCCCTTAATGTGTGTTACAGCAAAGTTGCAGTTTCGATTTGTTTAGCATTCCTCTGGAAACATAAACGAATCTATTCCACGTAAATACATCTCCAGTACGGGGTTATTATCTTTAATTCAAATGTATTAAAAAGTCAGATATCTCATAAAATTCATAACAAATAATATATATTAACTTTTATAACCATACCTAAATGTGGAGTTTTTTATAACAGTCTTTCCAACATTTTCTGCACAAATATTGTCCCTCCTCCACATTGAAAAACTAAAAATTTTTACACTTTTGGAACTTATTTTGGTCCTTGTAATAGAAATACTTTTATTGGCTTTGAAGTACTGAAGCTCATTTTTATGCTTGAAGAAATCAACAATTTCAACCATCCTAGATGGCGCCAGGTGTTAAAGGTTTTGCATCTCTTATTCGCTTACGGTGATCATTATGTATGTTACCGCTAAAGCCCGAAAGCCATTAATGTGCACATTATATAGCTAATCTGCAGATTAACTGATTTGCTCCGTTAACGTGCGGAATCATGAGTTTTCCCGCATTTAACCCAGGTAATGTGCACAGGGCCCGATTTAGAAAATTTGGTATAGTAGGCACAACACGCAGGAAGGGGGCCCCCCATGTTATCCGTTCATCACAAAAACTAATTTTAAAACAATAATTGGTACTTACGTATTTGACTGTTGACCGTTTCAAAAATTGTTGAAAAAACATTCCAGAAAATATGAAAAGTTATTTTTGTTTAAAATTTTTAGATACTTTTGAAACTTTGGGGCCCTTTAAATTATGGGGGCCCTAGGCCCGTGCCTCACGGGCCTAATGGTAAATCAGGGCCTGAATGTGCACATTAACGGCTTCCGTATCGTTAAAGTACGAAAGTTTGTTTCTCTCATTTCCTTTCCCCTACACCTTCCCTCTTTCCCTCCACTTTTAATTTTGGCTAATTCTATGAAGGTGTCACTGTGAGAATTAAAGTACCCGAAGTAGAAAGAGCAAAAGCTGATGCCCTCTCGATTTTAGCTACGGTTCTTAGTCAAAGGATGGCTTTATAAACTTGGTACTAAAACGGGTATTTTAAAACAATTGTACGCAAAATCTGAATTCAGTGTTTGCAAAAAGAGATTCTTAACGAAAGAAGATGTCCCTGCTGTAGAAATATCTTTACGTCAAACTGCAATAAAACAATCCCTTGGTACTGGGCAGGGTTTCAGAAAATGTGACTGAAAATCTAAATGTACCGTCCACAAATGGGTGTTCTTGTCCCCAAAACCAATTGTTATGTAATGCAAAGTGTCACCAATCTTTAGATTGCACTAATAAGTAAGCACAATTTTATCATATGTTTTGCAAATACATATCCTTAAACGTAATAATATTTTAAACGGTTTTATTATTTCTATTGTAGTTTTTAATTGATTGATGATTGATTCTATCAATTAATTTGTTGATTGTTTGATTGTATTAACTTGATTCTTAAGATATCGAAAAATAAATAAATAACATTATGTTAATTTTAGCGTACAGAAACGTTGCTGCTGTTCCAGCAAAGATCTTATTTTAACTTTAACGAGTGCCTAGTAGGTAATGTGCAGATTATCTAGGTAATTTACAAATTACCTAGGTAATTTGAGGAATGAAATAATTTTCGGCACTTTAACGGATCACCCTAGTAAATCAGCACATTACCTAAGTAATCTGTAGAATAACTGATTACTGCAATTCGCAACAATTTCGCAGGTGCATTAGCTTCTTGGAATTACTCAATTTTTTTGCAGAATTTGCAATTTTTACAAGCAACACATCACCCATCCCATTTTATGGTTTTATAAATTTTCTCCGCCAATTCTACACCGTTTTTCATTATTTTTTCACGAATCCGCCTGAAATTGCGTGTAGAATCCAAATTTGTTCTGTGATGTAAATTGTGCAATTGCTATCGGGAGAGTCGTTTTTCTTAGACGGGTGTACATCAGCATGTCTCCTCTAAGCCAGAGCACAAGGTTGAGAGTAGATTCTTTCTGGATGTTGTAATCTGACAGGATTCGTCCACCATCCAACCGCTTTCCGGCAAAAATAAGTCTCTGTTGGTCTGGTGGGATACCTTTCTTATCTTGAATTTTGGCATTAACATTCTCAATGGTATCGTTAGCTTCTACTTCAAGTGTGATAGTCTTGAAAGCAAAAGACACAAATATATGCATTTTATTATGAGCCAGTAAGAGTTTTCCCAAAGATCTGCATGCTCCTTCTAATCTTTGAAACCAATTGAAGAGTATTCCGTTTTTGGATATTGTAGTCAGAAAAGGTGTGACCATCATCAAGATGCTTCACTTCAAACATGAGCTTCTGTTCATCTGGGGAATACCTTCCTTTTCTTCTACTATTTTAGTTTCCATAATTTCAATTGTATCTTTTGATTGTACAAAGCCGGTCTTGAAAGTAAGTACCGTTAGCGCATATCTCCCGTCCATCTGACAGCACGAAGGTCGCGCATGCGTAGTTACATCCTTCAACTCTAGAACGAATTACCCTAGCCATTTTGTTTGTTTACGTTAATATTTGAAATCCTGTTTGTCGGTAATCATTTTTAAAACAATCGATCGTCCAGCTAGCTGTGAAATAAGAGCCGTTAACAAGATTTTGTATGCGGGAAATGTTCGACCTTGTGAAAGTATGGTGCGAAAGTGGGTTAAGATGTTTACGAAGGAAGGGCAAATGTCCTCGACGAGGAGTGCAGTGGACGCCCGTGGTTGACACCGAAGAATTGGTGCGCTGCATCGAGACGAATAAGTTCGTTCCAATAGCCGATTCACGTTTTCTGATTGGTCAATGAATTTTCAAAACATTTCACGATCTTTATTACACAAAATTGTGATTGAACATTTGCGCTAAAAAAATTGTGTTCGTGATAACTACCGAAAACACTGACGAACGTTCAAAAACGGAAACGCAAGGAAGCACACTTGGAGTTTTTGCAGCGTTATGCGACAGAAGGAAATAATTTTTTGAAAATGATTGTCACAGGCGATGAAACATGGATATGTTACTGTTGGGTTAATTTTTAAGGAATTAATTTTGTATGCTTTTAATTATTTTTGTGCATATGTGTATTTACAATTTGTTCTATACTGCCTTTACGCCAACTGTAAGCGCTTGGAAATTTTCTCACGATAGCCGTGAGAAAAGAAAACCCATTTAAGGATATCAGTGGAAACCCGTGGACGAGAAATGTGGCCTGGGGGAAAAGCGCTCATCAGTACTGGTGTAGTTGGCAGTATGTGATAGTATTCCAGCCTAGGTGTTGGTTTTCCCCCGGATGTATTGTCCACTCGCGAGAAGGTAGTTTTGGTTAGAGTGCCTATATAATAAGAGTGGCGACATACGGGAAACACTTTCTGATTGGCTTAGAGAACTTTTCTACCGCCCGAGGCGGTCTTTTCCTAGCTCCCGTAGACTTAACATAGGAACTTTTTGTGGTGTGTTCGAGAAAAACGTGTGTACATTAAATTAAAAAGAAAATATAGCTTATTCATGTTCCATTTCGTGTTCTAGAATGTTTATTTATTATTATTTTAGTGTTTTGTCAGTACAAATTTGAAGACTTTTAAAAAATAGCTTTTTTTGAACAACATGGTGTTTCTCGCAATCTAAGTTAGCGCGTTGTGCAATCCATCTAATCAATTAAGCATGTAATTGAGCGTTTATATGATTCATTTATGCCGAATGTATCCATATTATAACAATCATATGCTTTTTGTTCTCCCTGACATGATACATTAATTCTCCTAGCAACTTTCTTTGAGACGATTCTGGTAGAAAAATGGCTGCAGCGCATGCGTATTGGGCCAAATTTGGTCCCTTGTTGCCACTCTTATTACATAGGCACTCTAGTTCTGGTGGCTTACTACTTGGAATGGAACGGCTCCTCCTTTTAAGGGGTTACCTTGGATGGTGGGGTTGAGTGATTTGGCGGGTTCTTTTAAGTTGGAATCACGAGATAAATAAAGAGACTCGCCAACAAGGAGGACACTTTTTACCTTAGAGGGAATCGAACGAAAAGACAGGAGGCGGAGAATCGGGCCTGAGAAAATTTACCGGCGACCTCGCGAAGGATATGTTCTAGAAGATTTTTCCAGCGACATCGTGGGCCACTTGGAAGAAAAAGAATCCTGCTGGATCCGGCATCTACACTCCTCCATGGATCGTGTCTACCAACAGTCTGGATGTACTGCGTACAACTCCTGAACAACTGAACCCCATGCCTGACACCTGATGTATGGAAATCTCAGAGCTTTTTCCCGAGACCTTTTGCCGAGGGAGAGTCAGTCCGTTCCGTTCTTCGGGTTTTGAGACACTGGTCTCCATCTCCTTTCATCTGTACTATTATCTTGTGTTTAGTCTTTATTTATGAACAGTGATTTTTCTGTATCTTGTTAGGGGTCCCCTTTTATTAATCTGTTAATTTAAAAGTCAAACCACTTAATAAATTCTCTTTAATATTTAATAGAACTGCGTTCAGTGCTTTATTGTTCAGACGGAGGCAAGTCATTATAATAGGATTTTTTCACTATACGAGCTATACTTATTTCAACATAACAAATAGTGCCAAGACCAGTGCCTCCCAGTGGACAGTAGAGTCACTGTTTTGTATAATGCGTAACTTTTGGCAAAGTTTTTATATTTATGAATCTTTTCCATTATAAAAGAAAAATTTCTGAACATATGTATTCAGCGTAATATTTGAAATTTTGAATGGTATTTGTATTTGCTGGTTTTGAAGGGTCATTGAGATATGGTTTCTGTTGTTTTACGTAAATCAGTGGGATATAGGGTACAAAAATGACACATCCCATTGAAACCCCGGGAATATTTGTCCCATCGGCACTTAACGTTATGCATTTAAATTTTCTTCCAAAATTTGGAGGTCGACCCGAAGACATTTTGGTCGGAGAATTTCCGGCTAGAGTAAAAGAGTCTGCTGAGCAATGGAGGTGGAGTGATTCTGATCGAGTTTTTGCAATTAAACATAGCCTTTATGAGGAACCTAGAGAATGTGTCAGCGAGTTGGAAGGCATTCAAACTGTTGACTCCCTAACTCGGGTTCTCGAGGATACTTTTGGAGCTAAAAGTACTCAACAGGAAATTTTATTTGAATTTATGGCTTTTCGTCAACCTCCGCATTTGTCGGTTGATCGTTATATGGCAAAGGCATTACATATGTCGCGCAACTTGAATTATGGAAAGGGGTTAGAACCAAATACTCTGGATGGTTATCAGAAGCAAATGCTTTTCAACATGCTAATGAGTAATTTGAAACCCGAAATTTTGAAGAGAGTCATTGTTAAAAATCCTTTAAACGTTGAGGAAATTAAAACCTATGCGAGACTAGAGAAATAAATGCTTGCAGATCGCTAAATACCAACCCTTTTGTTAACGAAAATCAGGGAACCGCACCGCAAGTTTTTTCAGTACAGCAAAGAGCAAAAAATAATCAAGAACAGGAACTCAATAATGTTTTGAAGGATTTATCGAAGCAGATGGCAGGGTTTTCTGAGATACAACCTTGAGATGCAACATATTGATAATACTGAGTCAAGGAAAGAGGGAGACGGCCAGGGAAGACGCTGTTTTAGGTGTGGGCAATTGGGTCATTTTAGGAGGGATTGCCGAGTAAAAATTCCAATGCGAGATAGACAGAACAATTCATCCAGAGAGGCTACGAGAAATTTAAACTAAGAAAGAGTGTCTTGGATAACTCTGTTGGTCGAAAGACAGAAAGCCCTGATAAACAGAATTTTTCCTTTTTTTCATGCGCTGAATACAGAAGATTACCAATCATTGAGGTAGACATAAAACAAAGAATTTTTACAGCTTTAATAGATTCGAGAGCAAGTATAAACCTTATACCTGGGGAATGCTTGGACAGTAATCGGGAAACTCGGCAGTGTAATATATTTATTTCTTCCATAGATAACAAGTCTTTAAATATAGAGCAATAACTTGATTTAAACGTTAAAATTGCGAATACAAAAATAAGTACTTTCTTTTATATCACTCAGGCAACTATTTCAAATAATTTTGATATTATTTTCGGCATGAAATTTTTAGAACAATGCGGAGGAAGTTTGGATTTTAAGAAAAGATGTTTCATGTTGAGAGCAAGGCCGTCCATAAATTTCCCGGACCCCCCCCCCTCCCCCGGACAAAATTTTCGCGCGGGCCCCTAAGTTTTTTTCCTTGTGTAGGAAGTTTTTATTTTCCCAAGTATCCATATATTTACAAATACCCAACTTCAGAAATGTACAAGCAAACCCACAGTAAATTAATAATGAACTGGTAATTATGGAATTAAATATGTATATGTGTTGTACGCCTAAAGCCCGAAGTGTGGCCACTTTGCGATCGAGCAGGACTTCGATAAGGATAATGAAGTATAATCAGAAAACTATAATAAGAACTATAAAACGTAAGAAAGCTATAATATGTAAGAAACCCGCGCAAAAAGATACCTTTGACGCTGAAGACTAGTCAAAACTCCGAAAACTTCTGCAGTACTGAGGAGGGAGCAGTACATCTTCTATACGAATTAATGAATTTATCGATGCCGTCAAAAAAGGAAGCTAATTTTGCACGCCAGTTCATGCTCAATTGAAAATATTCTAAGATTATTCAAATTTTTCTTGACCCAAAGCAGATCGTAAATGATTTTTGCAAAGTTCTGGGGAAATAGATTGCAATTTTAATCTATAGATATCATTTAAAGGGAGTGGAAGACCTTTATTTTCTAACTTGGGTTAATGTGAAAAAGTAGCTTCGCGAACGGTCTTGAACATCTGAATTTCATTGATGAGATTGTGGCTTAAATCATCTGGATAGCTTTCAATTAATTTTTTAAGTGCGTTGTTGTCATTAGAATTATAATTTATTTTTAATATGGCTTCGAATGTATTGCATATGTTTTTTCATTTGCTCATACCTTGATTATAACTGAGAAACTATTTGATTGATTACTATATCAAAGACTGAACTTTTGAATTTTGTTTCTTCGGTTTCTAATACTTCAGGTATTTCTCTTTCCACTTCAAAAGCTTCCTTTTTCGTAAAAAAAGCTTCCTTTTCCGTCCTCTTTTTTTGGGAAAATTCTGCATCTATACCCATAATAGAAGCTGTCTCTTTAGCTCTATTTATACTGGCCATTATTTTCTTAAATCTTTATCTATTGTTTCAGTTAACGCTTTAATGTTATTCATTTCGATATCAAGGGAGATATATTATGATTGAAGGATTAAATTTCTTGTACTAATTTGCTCTAGTATTTCCTTCCAAATATTTAGCTGAATTAAAGTTTCAAATTTTGAAAATAATTGAGGAATCCATTTACTCTTCCGCCGTTTCCTCTTACGATAAACTACTGACTTTTTACATCTTGAAGGGCCTGTAAAACGTCAGGTAGTTTTCAGATATAGGTTTCACTGCCTCAGTTCTTGCACTCCATCTTGTCTCACAAAGACCGTGTAGAGACCTCCCAATCAGTGTGTTTTAGAAGCAGTTCCCATCGCCGTGGGCTCGCACTAAAACAAATTGTAAAGCTGGTTTATAAAGTTGAAGAACGTGCTTACTATTTCATTACTCCTTGTGGCATGTAAACCAACTAGTCGTTGTCGTAGACCGGAGACTGGTGAAAATGTGAGACCACCTTGACGGGACTGTTTTAAGGATTTGAAAAGAATATTTTCTGTTCGATATTTTTTTGTCAAATTCGGAAAATAACCCTAAAATGAGGCAGATAATTTCTTGAACAAACCTTGGGGCCGCGGGCCCCTTAAACGTCCGGGTCACCCGACATTTGTCGGGTTTGTCCCCCCTTATGGGCGGTCCTGGTTGGGAGAACATGTCATTCCTTGGCGTCTTTCGCAGGGAGACAGCATGGCGTTTGTGGAACAAAAAGAAACGAACACAATTGATAACTGTTTTGGCTAGGTTAATAAAGCTGTAACTTTACCTCCCTTTTCACAAACGTTAGTCAGGGTAAATTTAAAGGGTAGATTATGCTCCGATTTGTTCCTAGCAGAACCTTACCAAGAGTTAGTATCTAACGATTATTGGGTTGCTCGATCTGTGCATAAGAGTATAAACAGAGAAAATGTACCAATTTTGATTTTAAATCCTTCAGATGAAATAATAGAGATTGGAAAGCATAAAAAGTTGATTTCATGTGAAAATTTGGTTCTTGCAAATAATCAAGACGTATTTCATGTAGACTCGGACGAACATTACGGTGAGTGTTATGAGGCTGATTTAAAATGGACGGGAATGGTTAACTTAGATGAGCAGACGAAGAATAAGTTGATGGCACTGATGGAGAAAAATAAAAAGCATTTGCGACTTCAGTTCAGGATCTTCCTGGATGTGACACTTTATACATAGAATAGATTTAACGGATGATATTCCTGTCAGACGAAGGCAGTATCGTGTACCTTATAATCTAAAAGGGGAAATGACAGAACAAATAAATACTATATTACAGGCCGGAATTTTGGAACCTTCAGTAAGCGCTTTTTCAGCACCAGTTCTATTGGTAAAAAAGTCCTCAGGCGAATTTAGATTAGTCACCGATTTTAGGGAATTAAACAAAAAGGTAGTTCCTGACTCTTATCCAATCCCGAATATTAATGAGGGGGTAGACGATTTGGAGGGTAGTCGCTACTTTTCCACATTGGTTTTAACGAGTGGATTTTTCCAACAGATGGTTCATCCCGAAGACAAACATAAATTAGCTGTAATTACTGAACATGGTTTATTTCAGTTCACGCGCACATCTTTTGGTTTAAGTACCAGTGCGAATTCTTTTCAGAGACTAATGAAAATAGCATTATAAGGATTGGAAGTATTTAAAATAGGATGTTATATTGACGACATTTTATAATTGCAAGTAAGTGTATTCCTTCACCTCTAGATAAATTGCAAATGGAAATATCCTTCAACTTTTTTTTATCGTGTTCTTTTTTTCAATTGATAAATCTCAATAAAAAGATATTCGAAAAGGTTCCACAACTTCATACGTCTGAGTTCTTTGAGATAATCTGCCTTGGTGTTATCATATATGACATAAAATGAATTGCCAGTGAAATTTTCTCTTATGTAAATTAGTTTCCGACTTCTTTGCTTTCATCAACAAACATCTTTCTTTTGTTATCTGCGAGTTTGTCCATATTCCACATTAAATGATAGCCCTGATAAATCAGTCGCCTTTTTTTCAACTTTTTCAAATTCTTCCCTGAAATTATTGATAAAAATTTGAATGGTTTCATTGGAATAGATCCTTTTAATAATTCGCATTCCACTGATTGTAACTTTTTCTTCTTCTGAATTATAAATTTCAGTTAAAGCCTCTTTTATATGGGTGAAACCAAGTTTTATAGCTAATACAGCATCTGCTCTTGCTGACCATCTTGCATCAAAAACTCTTTTTAGATAGAGACGGAATGTTTATACTTTTCTAGATTTCTGGTTACAAATTTCTAGCGATGGGTTGACGCAGAAAAAAATGTGAATAAGTTCTGCACAAACATAAAATACTGAATTGCAACGCTACAACTTTATGCAGTGAAATTTCCAATTAAATTTAAGGAATGATTAGCACACGGAATAAAAACCGCACTTGGGCTATGTTCTTTAATAACATTCTTGCAAACCCGAGTACCTCCCTGATATATTAGAAGCATTATTAACTGATTGTCCTCGACGGTTTTCAATAACCACTCCCAATTTTATTAAAATTTGCAAAACTTCTTGTTCCAAATATGTTTATCGATAGGAATAAATTCCACAAATATTTCCTTTATATTACCACAGAATGAAACATCTTATCACAAAAGTTAGTTGATCGACATGCGCAACATCGGGAGTGCAGTTAACGATTATACTATAATATAAGTCGTAGATTTGATTTTCTTCAATTACTTCCGATCTTACTTTATGAAAAGGAAGACCTACAAATTCGTAACAAATATGAGATAAATTGTTTACATTTCCTCGTACTTCATTGTAATTTTTTTGTAGATGTAACTTCAAGAACTCGTCGTATTCGCTTAGGTATTTTAAGCAAGTTAAATAATTTCCATTCCTATTAGAATCTTTGCCTTCATCGTGAACCCTTAAATCATAATCCTAAGAGACTCAATAATTTTATTGTTGATACAATTCTTTTCAACACATCTCCACAGTAGCATACTTATTTTTCCCTTACCTGTTATAGTTGAGTATCAATTCTATTGAATTTTGTTGATCTTTTATACATTGTTCACATACACACATGGCTGACAGCGTTCTTTTGAAACTTCGTGGTACGATAAAATAACAGTAATTGATCTTCAATTTTGCATACCAGTTAATAATTTAGACTTTAATGTTGAGAAGAGTTTGGAAGGGTAGCAGTAAACACTTTTACTTGTTTCTGAAAATATCAGCCAATTTCTTTTTTCAAAAATTCCATTTGATTTTTTTTTTGTAAAAAGGATCATAAGATCTCTGTAAGACATTTCATCTCTGTCTATATAGACTGTTTTCAAATTCTCTATGTTCCCGATATTTTTTTGGTTTGTCATAAAGAATATGGTCAATAACAGCATCTGTTAATATTGTTGGCTATAAAGTTATATCATTTATTACTTCGATGTCTATATGGAGGCGTCTTTCTGAACAATCTCTATCTTCTGCGTTTTCTAAATCCCTTTTTTCAGGTCACAACATTCCTCGAACCCTAATGAAAAGATATGTATAGACTTCGGGGCCCTTTGATAATTCGGGGCCCTACGCGGCCACTTACCGCTTAATCCGCCTCTGCTTGCGTTATTTTTTGCAAATTCGTCAATTATTTTTGCAGTGTCAATTCGGTTTAAAATTTCGAGGTGTCAAGTCTTCTATTAAATTTACGCCCAAAAGAAACAGTTTTTAATTGGTTATGGAAAGATTCACAGTAATTATTTGTTTCTACTGATGCATGAAAATATCTTCTGAAAGATGAGGCCCACAGTTCACATTGATTATAATAATTATCCTTGAAATATTTTTAAAAAATCCTCACAATTTTCAGAACATTTAAGGAACTCATTACAAAGATTATGAAACTGAGTAAGGTCCTTTTCATTTAATAAACATCGTAATTTTAATTTTAAAGCATTCCGTTGCTCTTTGTCAGGTACACACAAATTCAGTTGCCTATTCCACGATCGCAGTATGTGCCACTTACAAAGTATATGCTTAATATTTTGCCCAAACACTCAAATGCACTAAATGTAGTCTTGTCATCATCAGTCATGATACAATTTATCTTTAAATCCGGAATGCGACACTTGAGACTCCACATAATCATGGCCGCTAGATAACAGCACCACTTTTTAACAAACCGTAGCTTGAGCAGTCAGGACCTCATTGGAAACCTGGCACGCATCCAAAGAAATGAAGCCAAATTCTTATTGCAAAAATATAAAAGTAACAATTGAAAAAAAATTTAAGAAAATGACATTTAAGATATCTTTTGGTTGTAAAATTTTCTGTAGATTTCAAATCCGTTGAAATTTTTACTCTATCTTTAACGATCGCAAAGATGGAAACTTAGACTAGAGAATAAGAAAGCCCTAACACCAGTCAAAACTTTTTGTTTTGTTTCTCAAGCAAGATAAACCATTAATGCCGTCTGTTGTAGGCAGTGGACGACAGCAAAATGGAGATTGTTTCGTGTAGATTGAACCTTGTGCAAGCTCTCATACTCTTCTTCGTGCCACCAAAAGAATTTATCGTACGATATTTTATCACACGACGGAAATTGATATGTGTGCAAGTAGCCTGAAAGTTAGCATTGAAACAAAAAGCCCACTCTAAAAAAAAAATCACAGTTTCTGTCAGAAAAGAAAATTTAAATTGTTCCCAAAATTGATGATAACCTTTTTTTTTTTTTGGCTATCAGTAGAATAAAATTATTTTTATTTTTTTTAACTGACAACTTTTGTGTATGCCTTGTTTTAGGTCGTTATAAAAAATTTTAGGTCCTTGAAAAATATATTTTTAATTTTGAAAAGTCCTTAAAAGTGCTTGAATTTTTTTATGGACAAAGGTGTGGGAACTATGGACTGGATGGATTTGCTTGAAACGAATACTTCTTTCGCTGGAAAAAATTCTCTGCTGTCACGATTTCCCAAACCATCCCTTAAAAAAATTGAATTTTTTGAACCGGGATAGAAAGCAACAAATGGGAATTAATTAGATCTCTAGAACTTTGTTTCAAAGGTTGATACTTACAATGTTCAAATTTAAGAGAATGATTGTGATTAGGACTATATGAAACAGTAACTAAGTCCTTTTGCTCGCATGCCCAAATCATAACTGGACTACTTAATTGAGGTACAGTACTTTTTAAATTTCTACGAAAAGTTTTTCTGGAAACCTGAAGCCTAGAAAATGGAACATTAAACTGACACGAATAATAATGGAAAATTTTGGAACCACGCAGTTTACTTCCCGTTACTTTCTTAAAGGATGTAAAAGTAGAAGTGCCCTCCAACTCTAACCAATTTTGAAAGCTATTGATAGAATCAAAAAGGCTAGAACTTTTAAATTCTTTGAATTGTGTATTTCAATTATATGCCTATTTAAGCGTCCAAGGTGTCTAAATGGAAAAACACAGTAATACACATCTCTCTCTCTCTCTCTCTCTCTCTTTGCTTAAGTAACAAAACTGTTCATGCATAAAAGAATCTTGTTCATTCTTTAAGAATCTTCCACAAATCTCACATTTCCAAATGCTTACAGTTTTATCTTGCCTTTGAGAACATGTTACTAGATGATGTTTAAAGTTGAATTACTTGGGAAATGTTTTAAAACATTTATCGCATTCATTCATAGAATCCTGAGAGCATTGATTTAGAGAACTGATAGACTCGGGTGGTTCACTTGATTCAGAATTTTCTACAGGTTGTGTGTTGACACCTATTTCTTTTTTTATGATTGCAAAATGATTCTTTAGAAGCATATGACTTCAAACAAATTGTACATTGACGAGGATATGAAATTGTTTTACTAGGATTAGTAACTGAACTACACTTTTTAAGGTGGTTATGGAAAGAACTTTTTGACTTGTAGACTTTTTCACATGATACACATTGTCTTGGATACACTATACTCTCAACATCACCCCATCCAGTACTACAATGCGCAACCAAATTGTTTATTATGTATGACTGAATTGATGTAGGTAAGAAAGCAGGAGAGAGTTCACAAACACTAGAATCAGTACAAGGAGATATTGTAATACAATCATTTGAAGTGGAAACAACAGGAGTTAACAAAAGAGGCTTATCAGAAGAGATATGTTTAGATACCGAAAACGAAGAGCAAGAATTGGAAAAAAGGACAGTCTTGCTAGAGGTTTTATTAGAAACAGCAAGAGACGAAGGTTTGATAGAGGTCTTTTTAGAAACAGCAAGAGACGAAGGCTTGCTAGAGGTTTTATTAGAAACAGCAAGAGACGTAGAAGGTTTGATAGAGGTTTTATTACCAACAGCAAGAGACAAAGGAGGTTTCACAGAAAGGTTATCAGAAACAGCATTAGATTTAACAGAAAGAGCAGATGAAGAGTAACAAAGAGAATTGATAGAATGGACAGGTTTCATAGATATTTTATTGGAAACGACAGCAGAATACAAGGGTTTAGACACAGCAGATGGAGAGTAACAAGGAGGATTGATAAAATGGACAGGTTTCACAGAACGGTTATCAGAAACAGCAGGAGATTTAACAGAAGGAGCAGATGAAGAGTAACCAAAATTGATAGAATGGACAGGTTTCATAGATATTTTATTGGAAACAACAGAAGAATACAAGGGCTTAGAAACAGCAGATGGAGAGTTACAAGGAGAATTGATAGAATGGACATGTTTCACAGAAAGGTTATCAGAAACAGCAGAAAGCAAAACAGGTTTAAGGGAGAGAGGTGTAGACTTACACTGAACAGGCATATTAGCAACCGACAAAGAACTTGCCTTCTTACTAATTGCAGCATTCATAGCAATCAGCCCTTTTAATGTTCTCTCAAACATTCTTGCCAGTTAGTGGTTTCCTTTTCTGTTGAGATGCAATCTATCTCTACCCCAAAGGCCTTCTCATGAACCGAGAGAATGACAAAAATAAAACGCCTCCCGGCTCAGGCAAGCCATTTCCAGATCCGCATTGATGATTTTGCCTTAACGTTCAATGACATCAGATGAGATGACAAAGAACAACGGGATTGATAATCCAAAAAGAAATTAGGATCATGAGGTATGATCCCTGAAATAACCATCTTTACACCAGAATGTAAACGTGACACTTCTTGAAAAAGTAAGGTGTAATTACGAAGAACATCAGAAACATCACCGTTAAGGTTGTTAGTTCCAACATGGAACAACATCCAGTGGTAGTGACCTAATCCACCAAGTCTACCAGTCACCCTTTCTATCTTGGCACCTGGAAAGAAGATCCACTTCATGAACAAACAATTCGGTAGTTAAGTATTCATTCAAATTCTTAATCATAGAATCGCCAATTATGAGAAGTCTCATGATTAAAATATCAAAGTAATACAAAGTTTGAAAAACACAAAAATGTATAAATTCTTTTTAAAAAGCTACAAATTAACAAAAATTATCCAAGAAAAATAACGAGCAGCAAGGGGTGACCTTTACTGTACGGTCCCCCAAGATTTCTCGCCAAATCTGGTAATCCCGCTCGACAAATTAGTTTTTTGGCAACCCTATATTTACAAACCGTGATATTGTGCCAATTTTGATTTTTGTCGCCAAACACGCGAATATTGCCAGATGTATTGGATTTTGGCTACATTTTATTAATTGCAACCCTAACCCAGTCCCTTCACACCGGTTTTTAGCTCAAATACCACCTACTCCTTTACGACCGTTTTTTTCAAATGCCATTCCTTTTCGACCGTTCCCTTCGTTGGCAGGTGCGTTTTTTGGATAGCTCTATGTGATCTCCGTTACCATCGCTTTTAAACGCTCCTGCAGCATCGCTTTTCGACGCTCTGTTCCTTTCGATTTTATTACTGTGTGAATTACACCATCGTTAAATAAGTATGTCTGCTTCAACTGTAAGTATATCTGGTCGAATATGTGTGGCGAAAAAAAACTTATAGCCTTCGTGAATGCAAAAATGCATGTTTACCCGCCCTTTACATGCGATGAGGCGAAGGGAGCAAATAATCATGACAACTGAAACAGCGGAGAAGTCGTATGGAGCTACCGGGAGTGAAGGGCAAGTTTGTTTTCTATACATTTTATTGTTTATTTGTGCATTCCTCATTTTCATATCCATATATGAAAGGGTTCACTGTGTGGATTTTGCTTATACAGAATCAGAAAATTGGATGGAAAAGTTTTGTTTACTTGTTCCTCTGTATGTTGTTGTGTTGATGACGCCATCTTGGATATGGACGTCATTGATGCAATCTTACATTTGGCGATTTTTTGGAAAAACTCGCCAAGGGGGACCGCACATTGAACGATAACCGCAGCAAAAAGTTTGAGAACGCAATGTGATCAGATGTCCAAAGATGGCGATTGGAAATAAAAAATGGCACTAGTTTTTTCACAAGCTCAGCTCAAGAATTCCAGCCAAATGTCCTCTGCCCTCAAGTTAGCCGATATAAACAAAACAAATGAGTCGTGGGTAAAGGGACGAATAAGGGCATCATAGGACAAATTGTAGCGGACCAATAAGCGCACACACCTAGGATGTTCACCGGGTTCCTCACAATTTTCGAGTTTCTCTTTTCTGTAAGACCCAGAAAAATAAGCTGAAGGCACATTATGTAAAATATAGAAGATTCATTAGACCACGTTTTATTTACTTGCAATAAATACAACAAAGAACGGAAAAAACTTTTCGAATCCTAAAAACTTTTAAACGACAAATTCTGAAAACTTCTGCAATATGATGATCCGAGCATTCGAAACCAAAACCACAACGAACCAATTAATCATATTTCTAATCTCTACTAGCAAATTCTAAGTAGCAACAACTCCACTCTTTTGACAACCAATAAACAAAATAAAAAATCTGAACAATAGAGGCAAAGGTTGACAACTGTCGTAACCATAAACCTCAAATCACCCAACAATCTACAAGAGGATGGAGACAGACCGAATCCTAATGTTAAAACTTACACAAATTGCCACTAGAGGGCGTATATACCTTAAACTTTTTTAGTTCTGCAGCGGTAGGGAAAATTTGGAAATAATCCCTTTTCTGATATTTAATGTTTATGTTTACGTTTGTTAAAGCATGTACTTGTACAGATACACACACATTCAAGGAGAGAAACTGATGGATTTCAACGGTCTTTATATTGAAAGTAGAAGAATAAAAAAAAGTTCACGGAAAAGTAAGTAGTATAATCTCCTCCAATTTTGAAAAGTTATTTTTGATATAGCAGATATGAAAACTGCATAACTCGGTGGGAAAAAATTTAAGTGTTGGATAGATGGCAAGAAAAATTTGTTTCAGCTTTCATCTTGAATTGTTACGCTATTACGTTTAATTATGTTTGTGAAGTATAATTTTAGTATGAAGTAGTGAGATGTTTGTCCAGCAGTTTGTTTTTTGATGCATAATTACATATAATCTAGTTTTTGTGATTACATTATATGAACGTCCATAAATTGAATACATCTGATTATATTGTAATAGACCATTTCTTATAATTTTGTCTCATAAAATCTTACTCAATTTAATGATTTATTAAAAGGTTTAAGGGAATGCTCATTAAAAATCATGATTTAATCCAGTGATCAAACTGGGAGGAGGAACATAACGTTTGTAAACAAAATGTAAAGCGGTGAAGCAAACATGAATATTTTTATTGGGTTTCACTTTGGCCATTTCTGTCTTTCTAGGTAAACTGCTCTCCTCCTGGTTCCATTTCAGTCAGACCAGAATAATTAGTATAAACCAAATAATGCAGTCATAAAATTTCAAATTCAATTCACTGGTCGGGGAGTTTTAGGCTGGCATGCTGCATGAAGGCTCTATATGCATTTCTCGTGTTAAAAGAAATGCCATGTTTAGTATAATTATCTTTATCTTAGAAAACAAATGTACTTAGGAAACATACCAAGTTTTTTGCAAAATTTATGAATGATTCTTTCCTGTATAATTCTGCCCATTGCTTTCAGTATGTGCCAGCAAGTTTGATTTAACTTAAAGGGGGCGAGGTGCCGTGGCAGATTTAGGGGTGGGCTATAGTTCAGGGCAGCAAAAAGTTTTGGAAAAATAACAAATGCACAATAACAATAAAAATAAATTAAAATTAACCAATTTAAAAACATTAATAACGTGCTTGAATTTTGAATGTTTATTGTTCAAGGAATTTCAAGGAAATAGCACAGGAGTGGAGTGCAGAATTCAAGTAGCCAACTCACCCATAACTGAGAATACGCTTGTTTGAGAACCAAGTTTTTATTTTAAATACAGTTCTCCTTATAGTCAACAAAACAGTATTTTCTCAATATCTGTTATTGAAATATTGGTACGAGTTGTTTTGCTGATTGTGTTTGTTTCAAATTTTATTCTAAGTTCTCATATATTTTATAATAAAGAATGTTATATGTCGATCTGACTTTGGTTATACCAAACCACTGTTGAACAAAATTAGGATAGTACCTACTAAGGATTTTGTGCTATTGATACACCTATGGGGAGAAAGCGTAAAAGGGAGGTGATATCATTGCTGAAGGCAAGGAGTGGGGCGGCAAGTTGCCGGTAGTCCTAGGCGGCAGAAGTATAAATCTGCCACTGAAAAGAGGCTGTTGTAGTCAGGAGGTTTCTCATGGCGTTAGTGGCTTACAAGCTGTAAATGACATGGGTTCAATTCATGTGACTCTACCCTGAGTGTATTTATTTTTGTGTCAAACATTTCCTGTTTGTGAATGCACATCTAATTCTGTTTTCAGGCAAGTCAGTTTGATTTAACATAAGCGGACGAAGCCAATTTCTAAGAATTTATTTGCCCAAATTTTAATTGCATAACAGCTAGTGCATACGTTTTGGAACGCATGCTTTCATTTACCAATCTACATCTAGGTATCAACCTTTTTATTGTATTTGGTTGCTAACACATCTGAATTTCCTAACATCATTACATTGTTACACAATTGGTGGAGAAGGATTTGATGATCTATCATTTGAAGATATTGATGAATCAGTCGACAAAGCTCCCTAAGCAAAGATGAAATATTAGAGGCTGTAATTGAGACTCCTAATCCACAGGATGTAGTGATAATGAATAAAATTATCCTGTTCTAAATGCAGATTTAATAAAAGAATGTTTGGAACTGACCAGAAAATTGGGTAATCATTTTGTAAAACATGATCCTTTTGAGGAACGCGCTGGCAGCCTCTTGCAGAGAATTATATAACGGGCTAGTGAAAAGAACGATTAATAACTGAATTAGTTTGTAAAACTGTTGGAAACGAGGTGAGACTCGTGCTCGTCCAAACAAAATTAGGTGTACATTAAGTTGACAAAAAAAAGGAGAGTTTGATCTCATTTGTATTGTACTGATGTGCACACTTTATATTTTCAGGTTCCTCATCCATCAGATATCTAATTGGCCATCTGGGATAGTACTCTTATTTATGTTTTTGTTATTTCTATTATCAAAATGTGTTCTATGTGGTTTTGTTTTTATTTCTTGAGGCAGGTGTTATTGGAAATCAGACTTGAAAAATAAACAGTGAATGAGTTATTGCCAATATGTTAAGCAGTTTTTTAAATGACCCAATTAAAAAATAAAGTTTTAAGATAAAAATATTTAAAACTGGGAAAAATCTCTTAATGGCCATTATTTAAGTTTTGCCATGCAAAAAGTTTCTTTAAGTCTTGTATAATAAATTATATTTACAGAAAAATAAATTTTGGTACCATTACTGAATTACTTGATATTTAAAGTTCTTTGTTTATTGAATTGAAAATAAAGTATAATTGAGATAATTTGAAAATAAAAAAGTATAATTGAAAATAAATTGAGAATAAAATAAAAGTTTTTATCTACCGGTAGCTTAAAACAGCTAAAAAGAGTTTTAACAGCTTAAAAAGAGTAATTTGTCTCTAAATTTCCAACCATCAACTCTGCCATCTGGAAAGATATTATGGTGTGATACTTCCACACCACATATCAGACCTTACATTCCTGAAGAGTTCCGGCAGTCTTTGTTTAAACAGATTCATGGCCTCTCCCATCCCGGCACAAGGACAACTGTAAAATTGATGACGGAAAAGTTTGTCTGGCCAGGGATAAACAAGCAAGTCAGAGAATGGGCCAAGGCATGACTGCAATGCCAACGTTGCAAGGTGAACAGACATAATCGATCTGCCTTCGGAGAATACCAAGTGCCGGATACAAGATTCAGCGTGGTGCACATCGATCTGATAGGTCCACTTCCAACATCAGAAGGCATGATGTACTGCCTGACATGCATAGACAGATTTTCGTCAGGGATGGAAGTTGTTCCTCTGCCAGACAGCACAGCAGAAATGGTGGCTAGAGCGTTTTACGAACACTGAGTGTGTAGGTTTGGGGTACCTGCTCAAATTGTTACGGATCAAGGGAGGCAATTTGAGTCTCAATTATTTCAGTGCCTAGCAGTGATATGTGGTGCAAGAGTATCGCCCACAACCCCTTACCACCCACAGTGCAACGGAAAAATTGAACGTTTGCACAGAACTCTCAAAGGTGCACTGAAGGCCCACGACAACATCAGATGGACAGAAACTTTGTCCACCGTGCTGCTGGGACTGAGAGCTGTTGTCAAACCAGACAGCAATTACTCCATCGCCCAAATGGTGTACGGCACTAACATCCGGTTGCCTGGGGAATTCTTTGACCCACCTACCATCAATATGGACCCTGATACCTTCGTGACGAGAATCCAAAAGTGTATGGAGGAAATAAAACCAGTGACATCTATGCATACACAGCCAAAACCCTTTCTGCACAGGGACTTGAGTTCGTGTACGCATGTGTTTGTAAGAGTCGACCGTGTCAAAAAGGCCCTCGAACCACCTTACCAAGGACCCTACTTGGTTAAGTATAAAAAGGATAAATATTTTACTATTGTAATTAAAAGTAGAGAAGTAAATATCTCTGTTGATAGGCTTAAATCTGCTTATACACTAAATATGGACAATACCACAGTTCCCTGTAAACCTCCGATAATTCCCTCCAAAGTCTCGAGAAGCGGTAGACAGGTAAAAAAACCAGTTAGATTTCAAGATTGATTTTAATATTTGTAAATATGGTAATTCTTCATGCACTTATTTTCATATACGTATAGTTCTAATCTTGTATTTTATTTTAAGTGTTTTTCAATATTTACCTTATATTATGGTAATGGTAATTTTAGTTAACGTCGTACTAGAGCAACACAATGGGCTATTGACGACGGTCCGGGATCAACCCCTTAAGGGAAAGATCCGAGGACAACACCTCGTAATTTTGAACCACGGTCAGATGACGAAGCAACACCTGAGCTGGCACCCCACTCTCCAAACTTCCACGCCAACCCAACGTGATGACTTTCGGCCACGACAGATTTAAGGTGCACCAGCCGCCTCTACACCATACGTTTACAAACATCCATGCCTGGACCCGGATTCGAACCAGGAACCTTCCGATCTAGAGGCTAACACCTTAACCACTATACCGGTTGGTCGGCCCTTATATTATGTGTATGAGGTAATGGTAATTTTTGTTAACGTCGTACTAGAGCAACACAATGGGCTATTGACGACGGTCCGGGATCAACCCCTTAAGGGAAAGATCCGAGGACAACACCTCGTAATTTTGAACCACGGTCAGATGACGAAGCAACACCTGAGCTGGCACCCCACTCTCCAAACTTCCACGCCAACCCAACGGAGGACTTTCGGCCACGACAGATTTAAGGTGCACCAGCCGCCTCTACACCATACGCTTACAAACATCCATGCCCGGACCCGGATTCGAACCAGGAACCTTCCGATCTAGAGGCTAACACCTTAACCACTATACCGGTTGGTCGGCTATGTGTATGAGGAATGTGAATAGCTTCTGTTTATATTTATGTATAAGTATGTATCGTAACTTGAGTTACTGGAGGGGGAGTAATGTAGCGTCACTAGTAGGCATAGTAATAATATTTTAACTGCAAATAGGGTTGCAGTAAGTAAACCACTCAACTTGTTGTTCGAGTTAAAAATATAAGAAGCGGCTCAATCCCATGATAGTACTTTACGCAAGTCCAACTTGATTGGCTAGTTTCACGGGCTTGGCTTCACTTGGATATCTCGCCAATCTGATTGTTGCAGTAGCCATTTGATTTTGAATATGCGCGTTGTTTCGTAGAAATACAATACATACACTTGCGCCTCAGCGCACAGCGTAGTGTCCGACAAGTTGACTCTGATTTGCTCCTCATAAAAATGTTGTATGGTTGTTGTTAGTAGTATTTCTTGCCAACTTATATTGAGGGTACTTATACTTTAAAGAGCTTCTTATCGTGAAGCAACGATGGCTTAGGATCTAAAGTCACCCACCTTCAGATTAGAATCGGCAGCGGAGGATGACTTCCCGAGTTCGAACCCAGCTAGCGGAAAAATTTTTAGATCCTCCAAATTATTTTAAAATAATTCCAATTTAATTCCTTTTTATTCCAATTTACTTTTCCTAATTTTTAATACCCTTTTCATATTTTTCCAAGCTTTCGTTGATTTTACATAAATAATCTAAGAACCACTCCTGAACTCACTACCAGCTGATATTTTCCCGCCCCTCTGCCGTCCCCTTTGCTTTAGGATGATGGTGTAGTATCCACAGCTGGCTTAGGACCATTCTGATGTAACAAAAAGCACACATAAAACACTAACTTATATAATTATTAACTTATATAATAAAAGGATACAATTTTCGGCTCCCACCTCTACCCACCCATAGCCATGGATCTGAAAAGAAAAGAAGAAAGCAGAAAGGAAGAGATAAATCGCCAACAACTATAAACCTTGATGACATACGTATCTAGGTCATGTGATCCGATTAGCCAATCAAGTTGGACTTACGTAAAGTACTATCATGGGATTGAGGTGCCTGTCCGTCCATTTGGGTATAAGCCCAGTCTTGGTTCTTAGGAGCTAGCAAACTGAGGCGCCTGTAAAATATATATATATATATATAAGGAAAAGGAAATGTTTTTTTTTTGCTACTTTAGATGTGGAGATAAGCGGCGTTGTTCCAGTTGTTCTTTTTTCTTATGATTTGATGTATATACGAATCCATGTCATGTACGAATAAAATAGGTTGTTCGCGAAGTCGCTTGATTCAATGAACTTTTAAGTTTGCATTAGTGCAGCGGATAACAAACATAACAGCCCTCTAGCGGCCATTTGTGTAAGCTTTAACATTAGGATTCGGCCTGTCTCCACCCGCTTTACAACAACAATCTTGGAATCTGCTACGGAACGACGCTGTAGTATTAGTAATAGTAGAGTAGTCAGGTAGTGTCTATGGATGTATTGTTTGGCATAAATCTTGTATGATGGTTTTTCAACTAAATTTTTTTTAGGAACACCAGCAAATTGTATAATTTTTAGGAAATATATTTTCCAAATATGTATTAGTTTTGTACATCACGTAAATGTCGAAATGTTAGCGATTGTTTGCTTATGCTAAAATATTTCCTGGATTCATTATAAAATTGAGACCTTTGTAAAATTATCTAACACAAATTCAGTTTTTATAAAACAACTTCAATTACCTAGAAGGCTTATGTTTTTAATTTTAAATACTCCTGTAGTGGGTGAATATAAAATGTTAGTAAATGTCAAATTCTATAAAAGGTTTTTCAAAAACGTATATGAATGAAATAAAATTATATATATATACATATACAAAGTCCCTAATCAGGACATCGTTTTGCAACAAGCGTTCTTTTTTCCTTCTATCTTTCCTCCTATTTTAAGAACAATTTTTAAAGAACAAGGGGTTCAACCTGGACCAAATTCATGAAACAATTCGAAATAACGGACATGTTCAGTTGAGTTAAATTCTTTAGCAGTCTGCTGGCAGAAGACAAAGAGAAATCTTTAAGATAGAAATCTGCACAGATAAGATAATGTGAGAAAAATAGACTTAGTGTCACAAAGTACCGAATTACTTTTGAAGTAATGAATGGAAGGAAATTGAAGTTGTGTACCCACAATCTAACTGTGGTAATATGTCTGAGGCGTGCTTTTTGCTATGCATTTTATCGGATATAAGAATTAATACCAGCAAGCATATATTTTTGAATAAATTTGTTTCATTTAGAGGTATGGAATGCATTTATGATATTGAGATGTATTCGTTATAAATGAATTAAAATAAGATTAAATGTGAGTAAAATCAATTTGTCATCAATTGATATAAGCTAAAAAGTTGAGTGCAAATGCTATTGCACCTTTTCCCACATTTTTGCTTCTTATAAATATGTGTAGCTTCGAAAAATGTTTGAATTGAGTTTAAAAAAAAAGATAGTCAAAATCTGTTATCATGGACTTTTGATCAATTTCTGTTACACCTACTTCAGAAGACTGTTTTAAACTTCTTTATAAGACTAAAGATATTTAATTAAATATGTGGAACCTGAATATTTGAAACTTTTACTTTACTTTAATGAGAATTAAAATCTTCACCAATGTGATGTGCTTACGAAATTACATTTACATGTGTTACATTTTTCAGTTTTTAAAGAAGATGAATAATATCCCCAGTTCAACCATACTAGCAAGGCCTTTACTAGGAGAGGACCTGCTTCGCTTGTACAAGGAGGGTAAGTTCTGTGACATCACCCTGCAAGTTCAGCAGCAGAAATTCTCTGTTCACAAGAACATTATCTGTGCACGATCACCCGTCTTCTGTGCCATGTTTGTGAACGACACGCAGGAGAAGAGAACAGGGATCGTAAATATCCCCGATCAAAATCCAGACACAATGGACAAGATGCTGACGTTCATGTACTCTGATGTCCTGGACCTAGAATCAGAGTGCCCTTCGCGTGTACTGTGTGGCCGACAAGTACCAAATCACGTCTCTGAAGAGCTACTGCTCCTCCTATCTCAAATCTAACCTCGAGGTGTCCAATGCCCTGCAAGTGTTGACTCACAGTGAACTGCACCAGGATCAGGATTTGAGAAATTCTGTCAAGGACTTCATCACTGCCCATGCCACCGAAATCTTCAGAGCAGAGGAGTGGGAAAGTTTTATGGTCAAAAATGTTCACTTAGCAGCAGAAATTATGCACTACATTTTCGTAGAAAAGGGCATCAATTGTTCACAGATGACGGATGACAGAAAAGCAAACAATGTGTCTGCCCAAATTGAACGGAAGGTAAACAAAAGAGGTCAGTATAGTTTAGATTTATGTCCTGTATAATTCACTCTCGCATGAGTAAATAATTATAAATTACAAAGCATGTAAGTTTACAATGTATCCTATTTAAGAGGAAGGTAGACAAAATCACCGATTTATTAATTTTAAAGTTAAAAATTGATGTCCTATTCTGTGGATAACAAAGAATATTGCAATTTTTTTTGTTTTTTTTGTCGGAATCTAGTAGGTCCACTACAAAAATGCGTTTTTCTCCGATTGAGACTTTTTAACATTATTCTCGTTTCAAAATGTTACGTGCACATTTTATTTTCATCAAATTCCTTGCCATTTTTTTTTTAATCCTTGAAATTTGTTGTAAATATCTAAGTACAAAAAATTAAAATTTACTATACTTCCAAAGTTTGGTTAAAAAAGGTTTCTTAACCTTTTTTTTTTTACAAAATTTTTGGTGTTTCTGAGCAAAGAAAAGTTTTGTTGCTTTATGAATGAGCTATGTTCCTACCAAACAAAGTTAATTTTATTTATAAATAAAGAAACTATTTTGTGAATTAAAATTTGACAATACATAGAAAATTACTACGCAAGAGACCAATTTTGCTTATTTACTGAAACTTCTGACAACTTTATGTCTTAACTAGGGCAACTTTTATTCACACGTTCTACACTGTATGTAAAGTACTAAAACCAAAATTCCTCCTTCATGGGGTGTATTGCAAGCGAGTTATAACTGCAACATAAATTCAACTTTCTGCATAAATGCAACTTTGCCTTCTGAACCAACAATTTGATCAAGTGTGTCTGATCTTGCGAATGCCGAAGTATGGCGGATCAAACAAGAAGTTCGCTGAAAGAAGGTGTTTGTCCTAACAGACGAAAGTGAAATAAATGTCAAGAAGTACTTTTAACAAATTGGTTGGCACTCAAGAGTTTACGAGGTGAGTGTCGATCATCAATACGTTGTTCGCCTGGTAGATGACGTTTTAAATCTCTGAATGTTGAGCGAAAGTATTTTGCGCTTCTGCTAGTGTTAAGTGCAAGTGTTCAATACATTTTTTTTGTTTGCTTTAATATTAACTCTGGTGCACACACACACAGAAATAATGTAAAAGAGGAAACATGTTGAATTTATTTGTTTGGTTATTTATTCCATGGTTTTCTTCGCAAACCAACAGCACAGGCAGTGCCATGATCGCTTCGTCATTGTCAAATTCTGACAAATTCCAATTGCAAAGAGATTTATAATCGGCGTGCCGTCACAATCTCTTGCAAAATAATAATTATTTAATTGAAAAATTATTTTTTTAAAAAAGAAAATCAAATGCAAGGTATCAATCTGATGTAAACTTTTCCGTAGATTTCAAATTCATTGAAATTTTCTATCTGTAGCCAAGTAATGTCCGTACCTGACATGACCTTCGAATCGAGTGCTTGGGTGCCCTTGTGGTTTGTTTACCCGACACAACCTACCACTGTTTCTTACCAAGGTGCAGATATAATGAAGCAGTTCGTTCTGCTCGCCAATGACTTTGAACTGGAGAAGAAAAACATTCATATGTTATAAACATCCCATTAGGTTTTAGCATCCCTTCATGCGTCCGCACATCCATATATTTCTCTACATCTGCATGTTCATTAGCATTGATTTTCATAACTAAGGAGTAAGAATTGCATTTTGAAACGTAAACCATTTGGAAATCTGAATTATTTTCATTTCAGAGGTAAGGTATTAAACGAATTTACTTTTGGAGTTATTTTTTGGTGCTAAATAAAATTAAATTCAGATGCATGTTCCAAATGTCAATTTGCTGTGCTTGTAACATTATTCAAAAAATTTCATCTAAAACCACTTAATTTTCTACAGATAACAAGATGCAGATCTTTGTGAGAGGTCTTTCTGGCAAGACTTTCACTCTTGAAGTAGAAGCTAGCTATACCATTGCGGATGTTAAGGCCTTGATTCAAAATAAGAAAGGTCTCCTACCAGACCGACATAGACTTATTTTTGCTGGAAAGCAGTTGGAGAATGGACGAACCCTGTCAGAATACAACATTCGTAAAGAATCTAGTATCCATCTTGTTCCCAAGCTTAGAGGCTGATGCATATCAAACTTTGACAGATGTGTTACAGATTTTTTTAATGTGGTGATGAAGAAAACAAACTTGTTTCATTGCCCTTCCTATTTTGTTTCTTAGTTGATCAAAATACGGCTTATTTTATAATAAAATTTTTGGTGATTCAAAGCAACGAAAAGTTTTGTTGCTTTATGAATGAGCTATGTTCCTACCAAACGAAGTTAATTTGATTTATAAATAAACAAACTATTTTGTGAATTAAAATTTGGCAATACATAGAAAATTACTTCGCAAGAGATCAATTGTGCTAATTTACCGAAACATCTGACCACTTTTAATGTCATAACCTCCGAATGACTAAACAGTTTTGTATCTAAACTTAATACAGGCTTTTAGAAGAAAACAGTCCTCTGCCCCTATACTTTTAAGAATTGTTTGGTGCTATCAGAAAATTCATAATTTTTGAATTACATTGGAATTGGATGAACTTACTTCACACACACATATATAAATAAACAATTTTGTGATGTGTTTTATCTTTTGCTGTGACCTTCGTACAACTCCAATGGTTTTATAAACTTTTCTTTTATCTCGATTCTGTTTAAAAATTGTATTCAATTTTGGACAGAGAAACTCATTTATGTTCTTTCATGATTTTTAGATAATTTTAAACATAACATAAAAAATATTTTTCTACTAGTTAGTTTAATGCAGTGGTTTCCAAACTTTTTTTGTTACTTATGGCCCCTTAAAATAAGGGTGCACAACCTTTTTGATAGGAGGGCCACTTGCACCGTTTATTGAGGCATGGGGGGCCGCAGATGATGTTACAGCACTGACACAATAAAACTTTACTACCAAATTATGTACAGCTGTTATTACACTTAATATGTATAGTAAAAAAATAACTTATTTTTTATGATTAAACTTACAAACGTTTTTTTTTTTTTTTTAAATCTAGGAGCTTGTTAGAGCTAAATGAATGATATTGTGAATAGTTTAAAAAAACAGAAATTAACAAACATTTGCGTTGATCAATCATTTAGAATTACTTTTAAGAATGTGTCTCAAAATCGTCATATGTACTTTAGCAAATTATTTTAGGTTATAAATTTAATAACAGTAATAGTACAATGAGCAATAAAGATGAGTATCAGAAATTTCAATGATATCAGTAAAATTAGAAATAAAAATTACAACATCAAATATATTTAATATTAAAATTTCTAAAGCATAAACAATAATTATGTTACAGCTTACTAATGGGATGTCTGATACCGAGTTTTACTAATTAATTTAGGTATGTTAGGTTCAATACTGCTAGTACAAACTATTAAGACTGATTCTAAATGTTTGTCAGTCAATTGCTTCTTAACTTAAATCCTCTTGGAAGTTTAGTCAAAATTAGTTTGCGGGCCGCAGGTTGTGCACCTCTACCTTAAATATATTATTGTAACGCCTTCTCCCTACTTCACTACAAAAATGAAAAAATAGGTAATTGACAGAATAATAATGTTTTACTTTTTATTTGTTTTTAAATTTATTTATTTTTAATGCTGCTGATGTGTGTGTGTGTGTACTTGTTTATTACTATAAAGTTTTTCAAATCTAGGTGTCATTGAGGAGAATGCTACTCTCTGTTAGTTATTTTTCTACAACTTAACAGGCTCAGTATATGGATTTCATTGCAGCTAATGCAGAAAATACCGTTTCGCATGAATATGGTTTTACTTATGGTAACAGTACTTGCATTGCTTTGCTTGACAAAGTATTATATTCTTCACTTTGATTCAACCAAAATTGAACTAGTTTTTCTCTGAAATTTTTGTTTTAATGAAGTATTTTTTTTTTTTTGAATGATATTTTTCTATCAATTTTTCCTTTTCAATAGTTGCCAATTCAAATTTATCTTGGTCATCGACGAATTGCGAACTTTGTAAAATAAGATCTTCGAAATAATGTGAAAGTTGCATTCAGACGTCTCTGTTTGCCATTGTTACTTTGGCTCCAGGCAGGACATCGATGGTCGATGGCTGTGCCCTTAATTAATCTTGTAAATTTAAATGTAAATATATAATTTATCTAAATAAATAGTTTAATTTTAAACCAGCTGTCCGTCTAATTCTTACTTGACGGTACACTACACACACATATATATATATGTGCGTGTGTGTACATGTTTTTTGTCCCCCCCCCCTCCCTCCTGGAAAGTGTAAGTAATAAGTACATGTATCGCCTTCCCATGGAAAAAATTCTGCTGGTATCAGAGTGTACCATACAAAGTGTACTATCAGAGGGGTGCCTATAGTAAATATTACCATGGGGCACTGCCTATAATAGTGCAGGGGCCCCCATGGTATACCCTCTGATTTATTTACGACTACATTAGTGGTTCTGTCTACCCTTAATATGCCACATTATTTTAAAAAACAGAAGCTTTACATACAGTTGTTATGACTTTAGCCAATAGCAAGGCACCACACAATTCAAGACGAGGTAAAGATACGGTCTTCAAAGGAGTAACTTTAGTCTTTGCCAGCAATGATTGCACTTTGACACCAGTAGAATCCTTCGAACGTACATACACCGCTGCTGCGTATGCCGTTTCTGATGAGTCGCAAAATCCATGGATTTCAAATTCTTCATGTGAAATCACTACACATCTTGGAATACATAGAGATTGTAACCGCAACAAATCCTTGTAATTCAGATGAAATTATGTCATCCCACTCCAAATTATCCTTCCACACTCTTTGCATTAATATTTTCGCCTTTATAGTGATTAGAGACAGTAGTTCTAGAGGATCAAATATCTTCGAAATTTCCGACAACAGTCCTCTTTTACTGATCTCCGTCTGATCAGATGATGTTGACGCTTGAAACGAGAAGGTATAATCTGCTGGATGCCACTGCATTCCCACAGTCTTAACGGATTCTTCAGTTGTTGCAAAGATAGATTCGATTTCCTATTCTCGGGTAGTACTGCATACAATAGCTCGCACTTGTTAGATGCCCATTTTCTTAGTTCAAATCCACCACGTTTTAATCTAGAGCTTTTTCCACGATGTTCTCTCCGGATATTAAATCATCTACGTTAATCATCCGGATATTAAATCCCTTATAAGAATCTTCGAGGCATTCACAAATGTAGAATTTTCATCTTCAGCCAGCTGCTGTAAACATCTCGTTGCCAAAAAGGGTGGGGATGCTGTCCCATATGTAACGGTCAGAAATCGGAATTCTTGAATAATATCTTGAGAAGGGAATCTCCAAATGATTCTTTGGAAATCAGAATCGCATGGATGTATCTTGATTTGACGATACATTTTTGCTATGTCCTCCACTAATTTGATGAAATCGAAATCTCATCAAAATAAGAGCAATCGGATCTTGCATGTTTCTCCAACCATGAGCTTGTTGTTCAAAGAAATTCCTGATATAGATTTCATAGAAGCATCAAAGACCACTCGGAATTTTGTGGCCGAACTTATAATTCCTTTGAAACAGCGTGGTGTGGTATGTAAAATCAGTGGCGTAGGAAGGGGGTTGCGGGCTGCCCGGGTGTCATCACAGACAGGGGTGACAAAATGGAGAACACATTTTTTTTTTAACTAAAGGATTGGGAGTGGCTTAAAAATATTATATTTAAAACGAGTTTAATAACTTCTTCTGACAATTAACTTTAATAAGTCAACATAATGCATATTAAAACTTATAAGTTCATATAACAAACGCAGCGAAACGCGGCTGATTTCGACGGTGCGTAGTGGAGAGCGTATGGATAAGGAAAGTATTAGGGTACTCTTCAATTTGTACTAGGCTAGGGTGTCAACTCTCAAAAAATTACCGGCTATCGGATAACCGCTTTTTATAAGTCAGGTTAGAACTAAGGTTGCCAGAACATCTCTTAAAGAGAACATGTCAAGGTGAGGATTCGTAAACTTAATCCTAAAGCATTATTTGTTCCTTGTACAAATCACACTCTTAATCTGTGTGGGAGTGCATTCTTTTCCAACTGTTTCACAATGTGTAACCTTTTTTGGGACCTTAGGAAGTCTGTACTGCTTTTTCTCAGTTTCCATACAGATGAACGATCCTTGTAACTAATGTTGAAGGTACAGTCAAGAGACTTTCAGATACAAGATGTAGTGCTCACTATGAAGCTGTAAAGCCTGCATATGCTAATTTCAAAAAGTTTGTTGATGCCATAGAAGAACTTTATGATCCCACAGAAACTGTTGAAATCAGAGAATCAGCGCAAACGCTTTTGCCAGCAGTATGTGATTTTTCTTTTTTATGTTTTTTGTATTTCTGGAGTAATGTTTTAGAAGAAGTAAACCACACTCAAAATACCTACAGATTGCTGGGATAAGTTTTGAAAAGTGTGATATCAAAATTAAAAGTCTGAAGATATTTTTGAAAGACAAAATAAATGAGATCGTGGAGAAAGCACTGCAGTTTGCAACGAACACTTGATGCCATAGAGATGGGCATTTCTTTAGTGAAAAGAAGAAAATAATAGCTGGAGAAAATGCTCAAGATGAACCACTGACATTGAATGAAGAATTGAAAAGATCAATGTTGGAGTGCATTGACAGGTTTTTATCAAGAAATGGACACTCGCTGTATAGACATGGTAAATATAAAAGCTCAGTTTGCAGTTCTCGAGCCCAAGAATCTGATTACAACTTCAGAAGACGAACTGCCTCAGTCAATACTAAACGTAGTCGTAAACTGATGAACTTTGTGAAGATGGTATCCTAAGAGTTTCCACGACTAAGAAAGCATCTACAAGCCGCCAAAGTTTCAAAAGATTCTCTGGAATGGTCTATTTTAATATTTTTAGAGTTTGTTGTTGAATATGAACTTTCAAATTCTGTACCAAATCTAATCCGTGGTTCAAAATCATGTGGTGTTGTCCTTGAATCTTTCCCTTAGGGGATTGATTTTGGACCGCCGCCAATAGCCCGTTGTGTTGCTCTAGTACGACGTTAATTAAAAAATTAATTAATTATCAAATTTAACTTTAGCCTAAAAAAATCTTGTTAACGATATGTGTTTCTGTAGCAACATGTGAAAGGAGTTTTTCAAAACCAAATTTAATCAAGAGTTATCTTAGGTTCACTAAGAGTATAGTTCGGCTCTCTGCATTAGCTATCTACACTCATTCCATAAATTAAGGATGATTCAGAATCACACGGAAATCGAACTCTGAAGTAAAAATTTCACTTGTAGAATTACCGCACACATCTTCAAGAATAATATCCAAATTATAGGAAGCCATCAGATGACGCCGATAGTACGGCACAATGACGAGAGTGTAAGAGAGGTGTATATAAGGAATGGTAGCAAAAAAGTAAAATTGTTCACAAGCGTTCTGTAAGCCGCTCAGTGCCACAACCGAATAGTTATGGCACAGAGGACGCATGTCGATGATTTTTTACGTGGTAGAATTATTGGCCGCCTGGAATGTGGGCGTACTCAGACGGAAATTTCAGTGGAACTTGGAATCGCTAAAAGTGTATTCTCTAGGCTTTTGTAACGATTCCAAAATGATGGAAATGTCAGTACAGGTCACCCTCGAGTTACAACGCTGAATGACGACCGGTATTTGGCAGTAACTGCAAAAAGAAGCAGACAGAGCACAGCATCCGACCTTTCTCTTCAGCCACGGGCACGACAGTTGCAAGGTAAATCGTTTACAGACGTTTGGGACATGGTGGTCTATATGCTCGCAGGCCTGGTCAGATGTGTTCCGCTCATGGCAACTCACTGTCGCCAGCGGTTTGCCGGGAGTAGAGAACATGCAATGTGGACATCGTCACAGTGGGCTTGTGTGATGTTTTCCGACGAGTCCAGGTTTAGCTTGCAGTCTGATTCACGGCGGACGTTCATATAGAGAACACCAGGTATCCACTACCACCAAGACAGCATCAATGAACGACACCGTTACGGTGGTGCAGGATTGCTCGTCCGGGGCGTAATTATACTGGGCTCCAGAACAGATCTACATGTTCAAATCGGAACCATGAAATGCCAAATTTATTGGGGCATCATTCTGGAACAACATTTACGTATGTTTAGGGGTGCCATGGGCGCAGAACTTGTGTTTATGAATGACAACGCCCGCCCTCACCGTGCAAACATTGTAAACGAATGCCTTGAATCTGAGGATATCACACGTATGGAATGGCCAGCATTCTCACCTGACTTGAATCCGATAGAGCATGTGTGGGACATGCTTGGCCGACGAGTTGCAGACCGTCAACTACCTCCTACATGTGTACCGGAACTTCGGAGAGCATTGCTTGCTGAGTGGAGTGATCTTCCCCAATATCAGCTCGATAATTTGATTCTCAGCATGCCTAGGCGTTGTACGGACTGTATTTCCTCGTCTGGGAGACATACAATGTATTAACCATCATACCATCCATGTCATGTTAAGCTTTTGTGAGGTCGATATTTTTTGTAATTGCTCCAGTGAGCAAAAATCGTAGTTTTTATGAATGGTATCATACATACACCATCTTTTTTGTTCTTTATCTTTTGTTTAATAAATATAGCCCGTTGTGTTGCTCTAGTACGACGTTAACTAAAATTACCATTACCATTGTTTAATAAATGGGCTTTATGAGTAAGTCCCGTTTGTTTTGTTTCTGAACCTTTGTTTGCAGGATCTGGCATTATCCTTAATTTATGGACATGAGTGTTGTTAATTGATAACAAAATAGCGAAATAAATTGATTTTGATGTCACTTTAAAACTTGCAGAGAACAAAGTTAGGAAAATAAATCTTTAAGTGCTTATGTCTGAATTCAAAGAAATAAACCAGGAAATAACTATTGTAATTGTATCGTATTTTTTCTTCTTTTAATAATTTCAATGGTGGTGAAAAAAGAAATTTGCCGCACCACCTAACTTTGCTATGTCACTGTGTAAATGGTCGTGGTCAGGTCGTGGAACAAACATCTTTTGGTAGTAATTTCTCCATATGACCTAATGACGGATATTGTTCCATGAATTGTTTGTACAATTCCCCTTGAGGCTGAAATTCGAAGCGTTTCTCGATTCATTTCAGTCATTTTACTGCTAATGCACGAGAATTCCCAAGTGGTGTCGACTTTACCTTGAATGGTAAACGAACCACGTATCTGCCATCTTCATCTCTGGTGGTCGCAACGAAGTGTTTCTCACACTCCTCTTCTTCTAAAGTTCTGAATTTTTGATGGGGCGATTCTTCTAATTCCCAAAATCTTGATAAAGTTTTATCAAGGACGCAATGAATTCTTAGGTTTGATGGATTATTCTCGAACTGTTTTAGGTACGCCATTGCTGTCACAATCCAACCAAATATAGTTTCAGTTGCGACAAGATTTCGGTCAGTTGAAAGTTTTCTGTCACCTAAAATAATTTCGGGCCAGATATCTGCTCCTAGAAGAATATCAATCCTTCCAGGTTGATTATAAGTTGGATCTGCTAGTTCAAGGCTTTTGAAAATGGAAAGTTGATTTCTGCTGATCGATTCTTGCGGCAGCAAGTCAATTTGTGGAGTATGTGAGTATCAATTTGAAGCTCCTCGTAGAAGATAGTCCACAAATGTTGACCCTAGAGTTCTGTTTCCTTAATCCAAGTCGTTAGGCACAATCTTGAACTTGGCATTGTAACAATGGTTACAATGGAGATTTTCAGATTAAGGATCGTATAGTGGGAGTTTAAACATATTCACTAAGGAAGAATGATTAGAGCTTATTGTGCGTTGGTTTTCCGTGATTGTAAGAAAGACAGAGTTCTGGTGACAAATGAATCCCTGTTTATTCACTCGAGAGTAAATACATATATATGTTATACTGGTAATAATGATAATTGTCAGTACAACGTTATTCCAGGGCTGGTGGTGTTCCAGCGGGAATTGGAATGTATATTTATAATGCTCTAGTCTTTTTAACAAGCCACAGAAATAGTCCAAAAATAGAATCGTTACTTCCGTGGGAGGTGACAAGTCTCACTAGAGATATGAAATTGTCAAAAATTTAAGGAGGGGAGAGTGTAATTCAAAGCATTTAAATACCTGAGTTGTTGTGCCACTCCAAGCGGGGCGAAGGGAAGACTGGTGAATCGAAAACTCTCGTTTTCGCGCTTGAGCATTTCTCTCGCCAAGCAGTGCTTGGAGCGAAAAGATTGGCGACAGCGCTCGTGCTATGGTTGGGTGGAATATCGTTATACGCCAAGCACTGTGCGATTCCACTCCAATTCTGTCGGCCCCAACGGACATGGTAACTTCACACATCTGGTTTTATCATTAGGGGAAAGTTTCGTTAAGCGATTTTGCAGATGTGAGAACGGAAGCGTCTTTCAAAAGGCCAAATCGTTTCTCTCGTATGGTGTTAAACTGGGAAATTGGGTTCTGTTCTTCGGGATTGGTACTGAATTTTGGAAAGGACGGATGTCGTATGACATCTTCTTCCCTCCTCTTAACTTTTGAGGAGTTTCACTAACTTGCTGGGAACTGAGAACTTCCGCCTGGAACACCACCCATGTCAGAGGATAATTGACATCACTAAAATCAACATAATTGTTAGATAAAAGTACAACAAATTTATACACATTGTAGTCACATGATTTGAATAATAGCAAGAATTTTACAGTACATAACAACTAAATTGCAATAAACCATACAGACAAAATATATATAAACAATATAAAATTAAAGAGTCATATAGGATGACTTTTTGTGCCTGTTATTTTATTGCACTTATGCCGAAAGGAATCCCAATTGAAGCATATTGCACTATGTGAGAGAATATGTCAGAGGGGTTGACCTTAATTTACATTACACTTACCATGGAGCATCCCTACAGTGGCCAGTCACAGAAATGCCTCATGGTTTAGTGTATGGGATGAATGAAGCTGAGGAGGACCTTGAGGTAAGTTGGCCAAACATCCCCAAGGACCCTAACTCCATTGTGTATAGGAGGCGAAATCGGTAGGCTGACCTACTTGTGGTCTAACCCTATTGTTGAGTTGGTCTTCCTTCTGAAAGATATACAAGATAGTTATTGATTGTTATCATGCATAATTTTCCCTGTTGCGTAACGACATACTCACCACTGGATCGCTGGAGTGGCCCATTGTGGTCAGATTAATACACTCATAATATTGACACAGGGGGGAGGGGGGGGGGCTTAAACACAAACAGGTCTAAATACTGTACGTTTGACAAGATACAATGATTTGAACGATATGTTAATTGATACAGGCAATACAGAAATAAAATGGATAAAATAATAAAGATGATACTGTGTTTTATACAAGAGTCCCATCTTGACGTTGCTGGATACTCAATGTTTGGTTTCGTCTTGGGCGGAGTCTAGGGCCAGAGTTCTCATTTGAATAAAGTGCACTAGTTCCATTCGAAGTTGTGGCATCTGACAGGTGCGGAAGACGACGAGTAGAGATTTTTAATCGGTGTGTGTTGATCGTAAGCTCTGGAGCCTTTGTATTGTCCAGTTCTTGAATAATGGCTGTGTGAGCATTTGGCTTCCTTAGGACTTCATAGGGTCCAGCAAACTTGACTTTAAACTGATCTCTATTGCGAACATACACAATATCCTTTTCCCTCACTGTACGCTGAGCACTGTTTGTGTTGAGTCTCTGTTGTTGTTTGTCTTGATGACACTTCAGATTCTCTTCAGTTGTTTTCCGAAGGATTTGCAATGAGTGTAGCAGGTCGTTAGAATGTCCAGTGGTTGTGATGAGTGGGGTATCATCTGTTTCCTCGATTATGTCGAAGATGAGGCTCAGGTTTCTTCCAAAATGGAGAAGGTCAGGGGTGAATCCATGGCTGCTATGCTTTGTAGCATTGTACATTTGTTTATGTACTGCTACTGCAGTTGCAAAATCCACTTTCTTGTCAGTTAGAGCAAGGATTGTGTTTTTCAATGATGACTGTCCATTTGCCTTTGGGTTCATACTTGTTGTATGATGCAGAGAAATTCCCAAAGTCTTTGTCATTTGTTGAAAAATGTCCGAAGTAAATTGTGTTCCTAAGTCAGTGAGGATCATTGTTGGTCGACCAAATGTGGTGATGTATTGTACAAGGCACTTTGCAACAGTTGGGGCTTGTATATTACTCATGGGGTATAGTTCAACGTGCTTGCTGAAGTGGTCGATTACTGTTAACACGTACTGATTGTGGCGAATGGGTCCAAGAATGTCCATGGATACAAATTCATTTTGTCTACGAGGAATAGGCGTAACTCCAAATGGTGGTTTCTTGCTGTAAAGTCTTTTGTTCTGACAGCACGATGTGCATGATGAGACATAGTTGGCTGTGTCAGCATACATCCCATTCCAGAAGTACCTTTGTTTGAGTAGCAAATATGTTTTGTCAGTCCCGAAGTGGGAAAGGTGGGCTTGTTGCAAAGCATATTTCTTGAGGCTGTGTGGCATTACTATTGTTTTGTTACATTCTTTCTGTTTCAAGTGGTTTTGTCTTATTGTGATATGCATGAGTAGGTTACTATTTGGATTAATGAAGAAGTTGTTTTTATCTCTGTGTGATGTTTTGGCAAGGTTGTCCTTGATTTCGATAAGTTCATTGTCTGCCGCTTGTTCTCTTAGGATGTTGGACGTGTTTAATTCATCTGTTATTAGAGTAGCAATTATGTTAAGTTCTTGTGCTGGAAGAATTGTATCAAACTCTGGCTCTGGTTGGCCATCTGGTTCTCTCGAGACATAATCAGCAAGGTGGTTTGTTTCTCCTTTAATGTGTTGGAAAGTAAAGGAATATTCAGCAAGCTCCATTAGCCATCGTGCGACGATGTTGGCTGGATTCTCTAGTTGGGAATGGTATTTAAAGTTCATGTGGTCTGATAGGATGGTGAAGTGTCTTCCATATAGGAATTCCCTGAAGTGTTTCACTGAGTTGTGGATGGCCATCAACTCTATCTTGCCGGCAGGGTATCTTGCTTCTGTTGATGTAAGGGTTCTGGAATAATATGCAACTGGTTGGAGATGTTTTTCACCCATTTGCATAAGAATTCCAGAAATGGCAATATGTGATCCGTCCGTATTCAGAAAGAACTCCTTCTGCCAGTCTGGTTGAAGGATGAATGGTTGCTTGAAGAATGTCTTTTGTAGAGATTCAAATGAGTCTTGATGTTCTTGTGTCCATAGGAATGTTTTGGTGTTTGCTAGGTCATTGAGAAGTTTGATCCTTTCAGCGTATTGTGGTACTATGTGTCTGTAGTATCCACACAGTCCGATGAATCTTTTTAGATGCCTTTGGTTCTTTGGTATGGAGAATTTAGTGATTTTTTCTGTGTTTGCGTTGCCAGGAGTAAGTCCTTGAGCTGATATTGTGAATCCAAGGTATTGGATTGATGGAGTGGCAAACTTGCATTTTTCAGGGGCTAATGTGAGGTTTTCTGCTTGGAGTACCATGAGAACATCTCTTAGTTTGGTGTTGAGTTCGTTAACTGAGTTGGCAGCAATGATGATGTCATCTTGGTAGCAGTGAATGCCATGATGGTTGATTGAGGACAGAACTTTGTCCATCAATCTCTGGAAGTGTGCTGCTGCGTGTTTAATTCCAAATGGAAGGCGTTTAAATTGGTAGGTTTTCCATGGTGTTGTGAATGTCAAGAACTTTCTGTACTCTTCTGGTAGATGGATCTGCCAGTATGCTGAGTTGAGGTCAAGGACAGAGAATAGTTGGTACCCTGCCAAGCTCCTAGTGATATCGGAAATCTTGGGCAATGGATAAGAACAACCATCAATGACCTTGTTCAGTAAGCGTAGGTCAAGAGCAAGTCTGAGAGATGGATTTTCAGGTGAGTGTCCTTTCTTTTTCACCAGCACCATAGGTGATGCCCATTCTGCGGAATGTTCTTCTATGATGTCTGCTTCCTCCAATTCTTCAAGATATTCTTTTGCGTGATTTTGAAGTGACTGTGGGATGGGGTAGGGCGTGGAAGAGATAGGATGAGGGTGTATTGTGTTGACTCTAGGTTGAACTAAGTCAGAGTGCCCAAGGGTATGGATATTTTTGGAGAAGGCTGGAGCAAACTCCATCAACGTTTGGAGGAGGGTTGATTTGTCTTTTGCATTAAGGTGGTCTAATGCAAAGTCTGTCTGTTTGAGCTCATGGCAGCGTCGCTGGATGATGGCATCTGTTGCTTGGATCGAATTGACAGGAAATTCTTGCGTTTCCTCCTCTTGAACTGTGATGTTGATAGACGCTATGCCAAGTCTGCTGCCTTTATTTAGGTGAATCTTCTTGCATCCAATGTTTCTGATGAGGGTTGTGAAGGTGTTATTCGCTCTTAACTCGTTAATACTGTCATGGAGTTCTACTGTGTGGTCAGTCAGAGTTGATTGGAAGAGGATGATGTTGTGTTTAGATTTGTTGTCGTTAACTTTGAGGGTGATGTATGTTGTTTCTTGTGGTTGTAAGATGACTTTGGCTGTTGTAGTTACTGTTGCTGTCGTCAATGTGTTATCCTTTTCATCAGTTTTAGTGTGTTCTGCTATGGCTTGGTGTTCAGTTGTGATTGTACAGCTTGTTGGAGGTGTATTCTCCTCACTGGAACATGCTGTTGGCATTTTGTATCCTCTGTTGATGATTGGTACAGTTATATCAAGGAATTGGAGCGTATTTTGTTGGAAGTTTAGGGTGACTCTGTTTTGAAGTAGGAAGTCATACCCTAGGAGGCCCTGGAAGGTGTTGGACTTGACGTCTCTTGTGACAAAGAAGGTGTGTCGAATTCTTTTGTTGTTTATGTGGATGGGTATGTCGACACAGTATAGGAATTTGACTTCTGTGTTGTTGACACTTTTGATAGTGCACTGTCTGGATAGGAACTTGTGATTGATTTTGTCTTATTTCATGGAAGATGTGAGCTGGGAGTAGGGAGATGCTGCTTCCACTGTCGACAAGGAACGTGAGCTTTTCTTCAGCAACACTAACATGGATCATGGGGAGTGATGCATGGTGGTTAACATTCATTATAAGTTGATATGGTAACTCCACTGTTTGGGTAGTTGAGTGACGGCAAGGGGAGTTGTTCTGGTCGTCAGCTTCTAGTTTAAATGTGCAATTGTGGTTGGATTGATTTCTTTGGGTACTGTATGGTCATTCAGTGCAGCTGTTGCCACATGGTGAGAACTTGGCTGCATTGGCTGATAACTTTGTGTGTTGGGGTACCCATGTTGTTGTGGCGGGAACATCTGTTGGGTCTGGAATGCCTGGTATGGTTGCCTCACTGGTACTTGGGGTACTTCGAAGTGAGCATAGTGTTGGCCAGGTTGTTGTCGTTCAGGTGGCTGGTATCGCTGAGCTCTGTTGTTGCATTGCTGACGTTGTTGTCGCTGTGGCCTGAAGGTGTCTTGTTGTTGATCATTACGGTTCATCACACGCTGGAATTGACGGCAGTCTTGCATGATGTGGCCATTTCGTCCACAGAATACACAGGAGATTGTTGACCTAGTGGGTTCTGTTGGCATCCTTGCCGGTCGTTGTTGTGGCATTTCATTGGCTTTAGTGATCTGTAGAGTGGCAATTTGGTGTGAGATTGCATCGAGTCTCCCATTGATTCTGTTGTCCTCGTGATCGCTGGTGTGTACTGGTGGTAACAGTGTGGTGGAACACACATGGTGTTGTTGTTGCTGCGTTTGAATCTTTTCAGCTATGTTGATGGCTTCGTTAAGTGTGGTAGGGTTTTTGCTGATCAATTTATTTCTGAAGACATCAGGGAGTGATGCAATGAATTTCGTGAGTATTAGATTGTCAGCTATGGCTTTGGCTTCTGGTGTGGTTGTTTTATTGTAGATGGTTTCTGCAGATATCTGCAGGCGATGTGCAAAATTTTTAATATTTTCTCCGGTGGAGTACTTGATAAAGTGGATCTCTTGTTGTTTCTCAGCATCAGATTTTTTATTTTTGAAGAAACTCGATATTATATTTTCGACTTCTTCAATATTGGTTGCCATCTTGCACTGGGGGTTTGTTGAGAAATACTCTAGAGCTGGACCCGTAAGTCGAGCTCCAAGTATGGCTTGCACTGTGGGAAAATCCCATTTGTTGATATTGATGACTCGTTTTAACTGTAGGAAGAAGTTGTCTGTGTTTTCTGGTGACCCATTGTAGTATGGAATCAATTCCAATGTGAGGCTGGGGTTGGCCATTATGGTTATCTCTTGTTTTGAAGTTTGCTTTTTTGTTTTAACACGTTTTGATGATCTTTGGGGCATATGTTAAGGTGTGCCCCGTTGGTTGTTATTTCACACAGTAAGAAGTACAAATTAAAATATGGAATGCAAAGTAAAATATGAAAGGTGTGGATTAAAAGTAAGGATAAATTATGAAATGCACAGATAAAATATGTGATTTGGTTTGTGTGGTGTTTCAGAACTACAATGTCTGAGTTATTGTGTGTAACACTTTGTAAACAACAGTAAAGATGAATAAATATCAGGAGGATTGGCGTAATAAACTTAAGTAAGAATATGTAAGTAGAACAAAATATTTTATGCAAAATATCAGAAATGAAGGCACAAGTAAATAAATATAGCAATATTATATAGTTGAGACAGGTTGAAATTAAAATTGGAAATATGACATGATATAATAACAAGTGTAAATCAATAATGAATAGTCAATTTCCAATTATTAAATTTAAATAAAAAATCAAATTGCTTTGTTCCCAATAAATTGTCTAAGTATTGAATTGTATATTACACAGTATGAACAACCAGATAAAGTTCCGATGTAAATAAACAAGAATTCAAATCACGCGGGCTCTATCTTTACGTTCATTCGTTGAGGGGGGGGGGGCAGTTAGTGTGTGACGTCACGAAAACGGTCGGTTTTGCCGTATACTATTGAGCGTCACACCCTAAAGTTGAAGAAAAAAGAATGACTGAAGTTCGTTATTTTCACGAAAATAACTATCAGATTTTTATACTGACTGGTCGTATGGCACCACTTATTGTAACAATGGTTACAATGGAGATTTTCAGATTAAGGATCGTATAGTGGGAGTTTAAACATATTCACTAAGGAAGAATGATTAGAGCTTATTGTGCGTTGGTTTTCCGTGATTGTAAGAAAGACAGAGTTCTGGTGACAAATGAATCCCTGTTTATTCACTCGAGAGTAAATACATATATATGTTATACTGGTAATAATGATAATTGTCAGTACAACGTTATTCCAGGGCTGGTGGTGTTCCAGCGGGAATTGGAATGTATATTTATAATGCTCTAGTCTTTTTAACAAGCCACAGAAATAGTCCAAAAATAGAATCGTTACTTCCGTGGGAGGTGACAAGTCTCACTAGAGATATGAAATTGTCAAAAATTTAAGGAGGGGAGAGTGTAATTCAAAGCATTTAAATACCTGAGTTGTTGTGCCACTCCAAGCGGGGCGAAGGGAAGACTGGTGAATCGAAAACTCTCGTTTTCGCGCTTGAGCATTTCTCTCGCCAAGCAGTGCTTGGAGCGAAAAGATTGGCGACAGCGCTCGTGCTATGGTTGGGTGGAATATCGTTATACGCCAAGCACTGTGCGATTCCACTCCAATTCTGTCGGCCCCAACGGACATGGTAACTTCACACATCTGGTTTTATCATTAGGGGAAAGTTTCGTTAAGCGATTTTGCAGATGTGAGAACGGAAGCGTCTTTCAAAAGGCCAAATCGTTTCTCTCGTATGGTGTTAAACTGGGAAATTGGGTTCTGTTCTTCGGGATTGGTACTGAATTTTGGAAAGGACGGATGTCGTATGACATCTTCTTCCCTCCTCTTAACTTTTGAGGAGTTTCACTAACTTGCTGGGAACTGAGAACTTCCGCCTGGAACACCACCCATGTCAGAGGATAATTGACATCACTAAAATCAACATAATTGTTAGATAAAAGTACAACAAATTTATACACATTGTAGTCACATGATTTGAATAATAGCAAGAATTTTACAGTACATAACAACTAAATTGCAATAAACCATACAGACAAAATATATATAAACAATATAAAATTAAAGAGTCATATAGGATGACTTTTTGTGCCTGTTATTTTATTGCACTTATGCCGAAAGGAATCCCAATTGAAGCATATTGCACTATGTGAGAGAATATGTCAGAGGGGTTGACCTTAATTTACATTACACTTACCATGGAGCATCCCTACAGTGGCCAGTCACAGAAATGCCTCATGGTTTAGTGTATGGGATGAATGAAGCTGAGGAGGACCTTGAGGTAAGTTGGCCAAACATCCCCAAGGACCCTAACTCCATTGTGTATAGGAGGCGAAATCGGTAGGCTGACCTACTTGTGGTCTAACCCTATTGTTGAGTTGGTCTTCCTTCTGAAAGATATACAAGATAGTTATTGATTGTTATCATGCATAATTTTCCCTGTTGCGTAACGACATACTCACCACTGGATCGCTGGAGTGGCCCATTGTGGTCAGATTAATACACTCATAATATTGACACAGGGGGGAGGGGGGGGGGCTTAAACACAAACAGGTCTAAATACTGTACGTTTGACAAGATACAATGATTTGAACGATATGTTAATTGATACAGGCAATACAGAAATAAAATGGATAAAATAATAAAGATGATACTGTGTTTTATACAAGAGTCCCATCTTGACGTTGCTGGATACTCAATGTTTGGTTTCGTCTTGGGCGGAGTCTAGGGCCAGAGTTCTCATTTGAATAAAGTGCACTAGTTCCATTCGAAGTTGTGGCATCTGACAGGTGCGGAAGACGACGAGTAGAGATTTTTAATCGGTGTGTGTTGATCGTAAGCTCTGGAGCCTTTGTATTGTCCAGTTCTTGAATAATGGCTGTGTGAGCATTTGGCTTCCTTAGGACTTCATAGGGTCCAGCAAACTTGACTTTAAACTGATCTCTATTGCGAACATACACAATATCCTTTTCCCTCACTGTACGCTGAGCACTGTTTGTGTTGAGTCTCTGTTGTTGTTTGTCTTGATGACACTTCAGATTCTCTTCAGTTGTTTTCCGAAGGATTTGCAATGAGTGTAGCAGGTCGTTAGAATGTCCAGTGGTTGTGATGAGTGGGGTATCATCTGTTTCCTCGATTATGTCGAAGATGAGGCTCAGGTTTCTTCCAAAATGGAGAAGGTCAGGGGTGAATCCATGGCTGCTATGCTTTGTAGCATTGTACATTTGTTTATGTACTGCTACTGCAGTTGCAAAATCCACTTTCTTGTCAGTTAGAGCAAGGATTGTGTTTTTCAATGATGACTGTCCATTTGCCTTTGGGTTCATACTTGTTGTATGATGCAGAGAAATTCCCAAAGTCTTTGTCATTTGTTGAAAAATGTCCGAAGTAAATTGTGTTCCTAAGTCAGTGAGGATCATTGTTGGTCGACCAAATGTGGTGATGTATTGTACAAGGCACTTTGCAACAGTTGGGGCTTGTATATTACTCATGGGGTATAGTTCAACGTGCTTGCTGAAGTGGTCGATTACTGTTAACACGTACTGATTGTGGCGAATGGGTCCAAGAATGTCCATGGATACAAATTCATTTTGTCTACGAGGAATAGGCGTAACTCCAAATGGTGGTTTCTTGCTGTAAAGTCTTTTGTTCTGACAGCACGATGTGCATGATGAGACATAGTTGGCTGTGTCAGCATACATCCCATTCCAGAAGTACCTTTGTTTGAGTAGCAAATATGTTTTGTCAGTCCCGAAGTGGGAAAGGTGGGCTTGTTGCAAAGCATATTTCTTGAGGCTGTGTGGCATTACTATTGTTTTGTTACATTCTTTCTGTTTCAAGTGGTTTTGTCTTATTGTGATATGCATGAGTAGGTTACTATTTGGATTAATGAAGAAGTTGTTTTTATCTCTGTGTGATGTTTTGGCAAGGTTGTCCTTGATTTCGATAAGTTCATTGTCTGCCGCTTGTTCTCTTAGGATGTTGGACGTGTTTAATTCATCTGTTATTAGAGTAGCAATTATGTTAAGTTCTTGTGCTGGAAGAATTGTATCAAACTCTGGCTCTGGTTGGCCATCTGGTTCTCTCGAGACATAATCAGCAAGGTGGTTTGTTTCTCCTTTAATGTGTTGGAAAGTAAAGGAATATTCAGCAAGCTCCATTAGCCATCGTGCGACGATGTTGGCTGGATTCTCTAGTTGGGAATGGTATTTAAAGTTCATGTGGTCTGATAGGATGGTGAAGTGTCTTCCATATAGGAATTCCCTGAAGTGTTTCACTGAGTTGTGGATGGCCATCAACTCTATCTTGCCGGCAGGGTATCTTGCTTCTGTTGATGTAAGGGTTCTGGAATAATATGCAACTGGTTGGAGATGTTTTTCACCCATTTGCATAAGAATTCCAGAAATGGCAATATGTGATCCGTCCGTATTCAGAAAGAACTCCTTCTGCCAGTCTGGTTGAAGGATGAATGGTTGCTTGAAGAATGTCTTTTGTAGAGATTCAAATGAGTCTTGATGTTCTTGTGTCCATAGGAATGTTTTGGTGTTTGCTAGGTCATTGAGAAGTTTGATCCTTTCAGCGTATTGTGGTACTATGTGTCTGTAGTATCCACACAGTCCGATGAATCTTTTTAGATGCCTTTGGTTCTTTGGTATGGAGAATTTAGTGATTTTTTCTGTGTTTGCGTTGCCAGGAGTAAGTCCTTGAGCTGATATTGTGAATCCAAGGTATTGGATTGATGGAGTGGCAAACTTGCATTTTTCAGGGGCTAATGTGAGGTTTTCTGCTTGGAGTACCATGAGAACATCTCTTAGTTTGGTGTTGAGTTCGTTAACTGAGTTGGCAGCAATGATGATGTCATCTTGGTAGCAGTGAATGCCATGATGGTTGATTGAGGACAGAACTTTGTCCATCAATCTCTGGAAGTGTGCTGCTGCGTGTTTAATTCCAAATGGAAGGCGTTTAAATTGGTAGGTTTTCCATGGTGTTGTGAATGTCAAGAACTTTCTGTACTCTTCTGGTAGATGGATCTGCCAGTATGCTGAGTTGAGGTCAAGGACAGAGAATAGTTGGTACCCTGCCAAGCTCCTAGTGATATCGGAAATCTTGGGCAATGGATAAGAACAACCATCAATGACCTTGTTCAGTAAGCGTAGGTCAAGAGCAAGTCTGAGAGATGGATTTTCAGGTGAGTGTCCTTTCTTTTTCACCAGCACCATAGGTGATGCCCATTCTGCGGAATGTTCTTCTATGATGTCTGCTTCCTCCAATTCTTCAAGATATTCTTTTGCGTGATTTTGAAGTGACTGTGGGATGGGGTAGGGCGTGGAAGAGATAGGATGAGGGTGTATTGTGTTGACTCTAGGTTGAACTAAGTCAGAGTGCCCAAGGGTATGGATATTTTTGGAGAAGGCTGGAGCAAACTCCATCAACGTTTGGAGGAGGGTTGATTTGTCTTTTGCATTAAGGTGGTCTAATGCAAAGTCTGTCTGTTTGAGCTCATGGCAGCGTCGCTGGATGATGGCATCTGTTGCTTGGATCGAATTGACAGGAAATTCTTGCGTTTCCTCCTCTTGAACTGTGATGTTGATAGACGCTATGCCAAGTCTGCTGCCTTTATTTAGGTGAATCTTCTTGCATCCAATGTTTCTGATGAGGGTTGTGAAGGTGTTATTCGCTCTTAACTCGTTAATACTGTCATGGAGTTCTACTGTGTGGTCAGTCAGAGTTGATTGGAAGAGGATGATGTTGTGTTTAGATTTGTTGTCGTTAACTTTGAGGGTGATGTATGTTGTTTCTTGTGGTTGTAAGATGACTTTGGCTGTTGTAGTTACTGTTGCTGTCGTCAATGTGTTATCCTTTTCATCAGTTTTAGTGTGTTCTGCTATGGCTTGGTGTTCAGTTGTGATTGTACAGCTTGTTGGAGGTGTATTCTCCTCACTGGAACATGCTGTTGGCATTTTGTATCCTCTGTTGATGATTGGTACAGTTATATCAAGGAATTGGAGCGTATTTTGTTGGAAGTTTAGGGTGACTCTGTTTTGAAGTAGGAAGTCATACCCTAGGAGGCCCTGGAAGGTGTTGGACTTGACGTCTCTTGTGACAAAGAAGGTGTGTCGAATTCTTTTGTTGTTTATGTGGATGGGTATGTCGACACAGTATAGGAATTTGACTTCTGTGTTGTTGACACTTTTGATAGTGCACTGTCTGGATAGGAACTTGTGATTGATTTTGTCTTATTTCATGGAAGATGTGAGCTGGGAGTAGGGAGATGCTGCTTCCACTGTCGACAAGGAACGTGAGCTTTTCTTCAGCAACACTAACATGGATCATGGGGAGTGATGCATGGTGGTTAACATTCATTATAAGTTGATATGGTAACTCCACTGTTTGGGTAGTTGAGTGACGGCAAGGGGAGTTGTTCTGGTCGTCAGCTTCTAGTTTAAATGTGCAATTGTGGTTGGATTGATTTCTTTGGGTACTGTATGGTCATTCAGTGCAGCTGTTGCCACATGGTGAGAACTTGGCTGCATTGGCTGATAACTTTGTGTGTTGGGGTACCCATGTTGTTGTGGCGGGAACATCTGTTGGGTCTGGAATGCCTGGTATGGTTGCCTCACTGGTACTTGGGGTACTTCGAAGTGAGCATAGTGTTGGCCAGGTTGTTGTCGTTCAGGTGGCTGGTATCGCTGAGCTCTGTTGTTGCATTGCTGACGTTGTTGTCGCTGTGGCCTGAAGGTGTCTTGTTGTTGATCATTACGGTTCATCACACGCTGGAATTGACGGCAGTCTTGCATGATGTGGCCATTTCGTCCACAGAATACACAGGAGATTGTTGACCTAGTGGGTTCTGTTGGCATCCTTGCCGGTCGTTGTTGTGGCATTTCATTGGCTTTAGTGATCTGTAGAGTGGCAATTTGGTGTGAGATTGCATCGAGTCTCCCATTGATTCTGTTGTCCTCGTGATCGCTGGTGTGTACTGGTGGTAACAGTGTGGTGGAACACACATGGTGTTGTTGTTGCTGCGTTTGAATCTTTTCAGCTATGTTGATGGCTTCGTTAAGTGTGGTAGGGTTTTTGCTGATCAATTTATTTCTGAAGACATCAGGGAGTGATGCAATGAATTTCGTGAGTATTAGATTGTCAGCTATGGCTTTGGCTTCTGGTGTGGTTGTTTTATTGTAGATGGTTTCTGCAGATATCTGCAGGCGATGTGCAAAATTTTTAATATTTTCTCCGGTGGAGTACTTGATAAAGTGGATCTCTTGTTGTTTCTCAGCATCAGATTTTTTATTTTTGAAGAAACTCGATATTATATTTTCGACTTCTTCAATATTGGTTGCCATCTTGCACTGGGGGTTTGTTGAGAAATACTCTAGAGCTGGACCCGTAAGTCGAGCTCCAAGTATGGCTTGCACTGTGGGAAAATCCCATTTGTTGATATTGATGACTCGTTTTAACTGTAGGAAGAAGTTGTCTGTGTTTTCTGGTGACCCATTGTAGTATGGAATCAATTCCAATGTGAGGCTGGGGTTGGCCATTATGGTTATCTCTTGTTTTGAAGTTTGCTTTTTTGTTTTAACACGTTTTGATGATCTTTGGGGCATATGTTAAGGTGTGCCCCGTTGGTTGTTATTTCACACAGTAAGAAGTACAAATTAAAATATGGAATGCAAAGTAAAATATGAAAGGTGTGGATTAAAAGTAAGGATAAATTATGAAATGCACAGATAAAATATGTGATTTGGTTTGTGTGGTGTTTCAGAACTACAATGTCTGAGTTATTGTGTGTAACACTTTGTAAACAACAGTAAAGATGAATAAATATCAGGAGGATTGGCGTAATAAACTTAAGTAAGAATATGTAAGTAGAACAAAATATTTTATGCAAAATATCAGAAATGAAGGCACAAGTAAATAAATATAGCAATATTATATAGTTGAGACAGGTTGAAATTAAAATTGGAAATATGACATGATATAATAACAAGTGTAAATCAATAATGAATAGTCAATTTCCAATTATTAAATTTAAATAAAAAATCAAATTGCTTTGTTCCCAATAAATTGTCTAAGTATTGAATTGTATATTACACAGTATGAACAACCAGATAAAGTTCCGATGTAAATAAACAAGAATTCAAATCACGCGGGCTCTATCTTTACGTTCATTCGTTGAGGGGGGGGGGCAGTTAGTGTGTGACGTCACGAAAACGGTCGGTTTTGCCGTATACTATTGAGCGTCACACCCTAAAGTTGAAGAAAAAAGAATGACTGAAGTTCGTTATTTTCACGAAAATAACTATCAGATTTTTATACTGACTGGTCGTATGGCACCACTTATTGTAACAATGGTTACAATGGAGATTTTCAGATTAAGGATCGTATAGTGGGAGTTTAAACATATTCACTAAGGAAGAATGATTAGAGCTTATTGTGCGTTGGTTTTCCGTGATTGTAAGAAAGACAGAGTTCTGGTGACAAATGAATCCCTGTTTATTCACTCGAGAGTAAATACATATATATGTTATACTGGTAATAATGATAATTGTCAGTACAACGTTATTCCAGGGCTGGTGGTGTTCCAGCGGGAATTGGAATGTATATTTATAATGCTCTAGTCTTTTTAACAAGCCACAGAAATAGTCCAAAAATAGAATCGTTACTTCCGTGGGAGGTGACAAGTCTCACTAGAGATATGAAATTGTCAAAAATTTAAGGAGGGGAGAGTGTAATTCAAAGCATTTAAATACCTGAGTTGTTGTGCCACTCCAAGCGGGGCGAAGGGAAGACTGGTGAATCGAAAACTCTCGTTTTCGCGCTTGAGCATTTCTCTCGCCAAGCAGTGCTTGGAGCGAAAAGATTGGCGACAGCGCTCGTGCTATGGTTGGGTGGAATATCGTTATACGCCAAGCACTGTGCGATTCCACTCCAATTCTGTCGGCCCCAACGGACATGGTAACTTCACACATCTGGTTTTATCATTAGGGGAAAGTTTCGTTAAGCGATTTTGCAGATGTGAGAACGGAAGCGTCTTTCAAAAGGCCAAATCGTTTCTCTCGTATGGTGTTAAACTGGGAAATTGGGTTCTGTTCTTCGGGATTGGTACTGAATTTTGGAAAGGACGGATGTCGTATGACAGCATGCTTCTCCGAAACTTGACTATAGAGAGTAAGATGACTTTGATCTGCTTATATACCTTGGGTTGATACCGATGGGCTCACAAATATTTCATACAAAAGACTATGATTCTTCCCATTTCAATGCGAACAATTTCGAGCAAAGCAAGCTGAAGTGAAATGTCCTTTACGTTGGCGATTGTAGCATAATTTTCACTTACGCACAAGATCTTTTCGTTCTTGTACAGTTTGTTCATGAAACTTCGAACACTTGTAAATATTATGTGTTTCGTTGGAAACAATGCATTTCTCGATGCACCAAAGTGTGAAGTGTATTCGAAAGTACCCTTTTTCCATTGAACTTTGATATTCATTCTACGACTTAGAGTTTGTATTGTACTTGATGTTCCGATAGCGTCTATTGCACGGCACCAGAATGTCTATATAATAAGAATGGCGACATACGGGAAACACTTTTTGATTGGCTTAGAGACCTTTTCTACCGCCCGAGGCGGTCTTTTCCTAGCTCCCGTAGACTTAACATGGGAACTTTTTGTGTGTTCGAGAAAAACTTGTGCATATTAAATTAAAAAGAAAATATAGCTTATTCATGTTCTATTTCGTGTTCTAGAATGTTAACTTATTATTATTTTAGTGTTTTGTCAGCATAAATTTGAAGAATTTTTAAGCAAATAGCTTTTTTTGAACAACATGGTGTTTCCCGCAATCTAAGTTAGCGCGTTGTGCCATCAATTTAATCCATTATGCATGTAGTTGAACGTTTATATGATTCATTTATACCGATTGTATCCATATTATAACAATCACATGCTTTTTGTTCTCCTTGAAATGATATATTAATTCGTCCAGCAACTTTCTTTGAGACGATTCTGGTAGAAAAACGGCTGCCGCACATGCGCATTGAGCCAAATTTGGTCCCTTGTCTCCACTCTTATTATATAAGCACTACACGGCACGAGTTTCCAAAAACTTCTTGAAATTTTGGAATGAATATTTGCTTTCTTGGGGTTGAGAAAGTTCCAATTCTTGCTAAGATTCGGGATCAAGTTTCTTTCGCAAGATATGAACTAGAATTGTATCCCGAAATTCTACCGGTTGCTTCAGAATTTTTAGATTTTCGACACATTCAGTGGAAACATCTAATAATCGTCTAAGTAATGTAGCTGATTCACTTTGCAATGTTGGCTTATTACAAAGTCTATCCACGAAGTGCTTTATTAATTCGGGTTCGTTCTGGAATCGATTGCGAAGCATTTCCCAAGCCTTGTCATAGTTGGCGTCTGCAATGCTCATGGATTGAAGAAGCGTTGCTGCTTCGCCTCTCAATGACGATTTGAGGTACTGCAATTTTTGGGCCTTGAAGAGTGCATTATTACTGTGAACTGTAGCTTGAAACAGATCATGATACGATATCCACGACTACAAGTCCCCAGAGAAGGTTGGTATCTCAATACGAGGTAACCTTATCGAATCACATACGGCCTCTTCATTTCTGGTTTGCTCCTGTTGAGTTCCAGGGTTCTTGAATCTTCGTAGATGAATTTTCATCAGGTCTACTTTTTTTTTGGACATCATGAAATTCCTCCTCAAATTTTGTATACATTTCGTCGTCCGCTTCGCACAAGATATCACTAAACAGGGATTTGATATCTTCATTCAAACAACTTACATTTTCAAGGTAGACTTCTCGCTGCTCAACATCTTCAAGAGATGAACTATAAATCAGCTTTGATAGACGTGTCACTTGGCTTTAAGTACACGCTTTTAGTTTGAAAATCCTTCCATTTTCGATGTAGTTTTAACTTGGAAATTTTAACCTCTTTCCATTCACATCCCAAAACTAAAGATTCGCTTCAGTTCCCGTGTTTTGGCACCATGATCAGCGGATGTGAGAAAGGTAAACTCAAGTCCAACAGTAACAAAAAGAATTTAATCAACTAGCAAAGGAAGGCATACATATTAGCTGTATCCAAGGCGAGAGGCATTCGTATTCTAACCCGAGATCGAATAAGATAACGGCGCTAAACCACCCCTTCCTTTTTTTTTTAACGGGAGAAATGTTCCAATTTTAAGCAGATTCAGCTGTTATTCGCTGCGAGTAACAGGAAACACGTACAAACGATTCCAGCGAAACAAATCAAAGAAAATATAAACATCGCGTTTGAACGTGTGCTCCAACAGAATTTGTCAATGCAGCAATTGTAAGAAGAAATTTAAAAAAGCATTAAGTTTAATTGCAGGAAGGTGCATAACATTCTATGTGGAGCCTTGTGATACTAAAAGATGATTTAAAAGTCTAAATCCAAGATCAAGAAGACATTCACCCAGATCGGCTGAAGTTAAATCTTGCTGGAAAACTACTTGAAGATGGAATTACCTTGTCAGATTACTACATTTATGAAGATACAATACTTCACTTGGTGTACAGATTAAGATGGGGGCATGTGAATATTTGTTAAAACTTTGAGAAGTAATATTTAGTTTGTTTCTTAAGCTACCAATTTTAATTTGTGTAAACGTAAAATTTTTTTTGTATTTAATAATCTCTATATTTCCCGTGTGAAATCTTCCAATGACCTACTGAGTTCTCAAAAATGTGTGAGTTATTGACATTTTTTGAAAGAGAGGGTCTTTATTTTAAACAACCGTTCTCCGAATATTATAAATTAACATACGGTATTTTTAAAACTCTTTTCAAAACAAACACACACGTGCAACAGAATAACATTTTTTGGTAGTTCTCTAGATGGAATTGCCCTTGATAGAATAACGTTTCATGATGCACCATTTAGCTATGTAGCAATTTCATTTAAAAATATAAATGGTAGTTAACGGATTAAATTTTTAGTATGCTCGTCCTTAACTAAAAGTTTTTTCATCATTTCAGGAGTTTCTCTGTATGTCCTTTTGTAGTCTTATCTAATCTAAAAAATAATTTTAACGTTCCATCGTTATTTTTATTAATGCGCGATTCTCAACAGTTTCTATGAAATGTAGATGTTGCTAATCTAATACTAAATTATGGGTAGTCGGGATAATTTCGATTCTAGGTTTTGCTTGATGGATAAATGCTGTTTAAAATGCAGGTTTCCAATTTGTAATTGGTTTGTTTTTGATTACACGTTTGTAAAGACGTGCTGTGCTATTCCTGTTAGCTCTTGAGTATGAGGTAAAGTTCAGGTTTTTGTGTTTTAGCTATTTCTTTTTTCTAAAGTCGGACATTACATTCCAGTCCATTATAAGTCGCAAATGCTTTAAAATGCAGTGAAAATTTTGTTCAGTTGTCCCCTACATATTCACAAGACAATTTGGGAAACTATTAGATTGAAAATAAGTATGTCAAACACACACAAAAATGACACGTGGAAAGATTATTTTATCTTTTGAAAGTTTCTCCATGGAATTGAAAAATATTTTAATTACGTACCTTTTTCGTATTTTTATACCTTGTTTTAAGTCGAGTTGCGGTAATATTTCGTAAAAACATCAAAATCGATTGAGTTTTCATCCACGTTTTAACGGCTGTACAGATTAAAGTTTTATGCAAACAGCAAAGTTTTCATAGTGATACGTCTAAATACTTTACATTACAATATAAAATTTTGTTTTGCGTTAAACTTTCTTCCCAAATGTACAGGGTGTGCCAGAAAGGACTCCCTAACTTTGAAATGACATAACTACGAAACCGTGATAGAGAGAAATATGAAACAAGTGGTACATTTAATGGGCAGGTCTGGAATTTGATGTATTCAATATAACAACGAGGATGCACCAGACACTTTATGGTTTATGCAAGATGGTGGCCGACCACAGCGTACTTCTGCAGTGTTCACCTTGAAGAATACTTTAGTGACAGTCATTGCTCTAAATTATTCCAAAGACATCGGAATAGATTGGCCTCCATACTCATCAGATCAAAATCCCATGCGACTACTTTCTCTGAGGCTATTTGAACGACATTGTTTACAGTAAGAATCCTCAAACGCTAGAACAGCTTTAACAGTTCATCTGTGTGGGGCGTGTATCCATTTCAGTGCACACATTGCGGGAAGTGACTTCAAACTTCTTTCGCTTGCGTTAAGTGATTGCTGTTCAAGGTGGCCATTTCGAATCCATTGTATTGTGATATGACGCCTCTTTACGAATGACAGTTTACACACCATTTATAGGGGGAAATAGTCAAGATTGCAGCGCTATCTATTATCCGAAATTGTAACTAATTTTGTAAACCGTTTTTCTTTTTCCAAATTAAAAGGCTGCTCATAAAACACACCACTTGTTCAATCTTTAAACCTATCACTGTTTCGTTGTTATTTCACTTCAAAGTTAGGGAGTCCTTTCTGAAATACCATGTACATTTGCTGTTTGTTAACATGTTAATATTATAGAACACTTATCTTCTGTTAACCCTTGGAGAGCGGCAGGATTTCCAAGTAATATAGCATTGCTTTACGACCTTTAGGAAGATTGTATTAGTCCTTTCTTTAGAATAGAATAATTTCGAAATATTATGGTTCTTTTTGAGAATGAAATCATTTGGGGAAAAAACTATTAACATTTCCTTAGAATAAAATCCTTTAGAAAGATTCTATTGGACAAGAAGGTAAAAGCTGGTTAAAAGCATTGGAGGTAAGACAGGAGGTAACAAGGTGGAATTATTCATATGAAACCTTTGAAGGGTTAAGTTCGCCCTATTTATGTACTGAACTCGGTGCTTGTGCTCTGACGCAATTTTTTTTAGATTGCAATGATTTTTGGGGAAAAAACTCTATTAATCTTTCCTTAGAGTAAAATCCTTTGGAAAGATGCAATTAGTCAAGAAGGTAAAAGCTGGTTAAAAGTATTGGAGGTAAGACAGCAGAGGTTGCAAGGTGGAATTATTCATATGAACCCTTTGGAGGGTTAAATTCGCTCAATTTCTGTACTGAACTCGGTACATGTGCTGTGGCAGAATTTTTCAAAAACACTTGCACTAGGGTAGAAAAGTTGCCTCTTACCTTTAAATAAATGCCTGACTTCTTTAAAAAAATGTTTTACTTAAGGTCTTCAGCCCTCTAGGTATATTGCTGGACCATTTTACTTCACCTAAAAAAACTATTGAATTTAGATTCATCTATAAATACTATCGAGTTTCAGCATGCCGAAGCTGATGTAGGTCTCTTAGCGAATTCTGTTTCCTCTGAGAAAGCCTTTTGATTCGCTTTATGTACACTCACTGCCAAAAGTTAAGCACGGAAAGTAAAATGTTAATTTCCTTAAGCCAATCTGAATTCGAGAGGCTGCAATTTGCTGTAGAGGTAGATATAAGTATGCAAATGTGTTTTGTAACAGTCAATCACGATTTCTTGTCGAAAAATGTGCAAAAATGGCAGTCGTATAGGAATCCAACACTGTGAAGGGTTAGAGCAGTTGCATATAAGTGCTGATAAAAAATGTTTGGTCCTTTCGTACGATTAGTTTTCGAGACAGACGTGTTTTTATAGCTTCTAAAACACGAATTGCAGATAGTGAGCGCTGACGTTCTGTGGGATGCCTTGAATCAGGTTAATCAATAACTGATGTTGCTCTTTTCTTTGGCGTTCATCATTCTGTCATTTTACGATTATGGTAACAATCCAAACAGTTGTCCGAAGACCTGTGACAGGTCACCCAAGGGTTACGACCCCCCCCCCGTGTAAGATCGATATATTGCTGTTGTAGCAAAGCAGAATCGAAGAGAGACTTCCACACGTCTGACATCTATGGTTGTAACATAAATTGGTAAGATGATATATTCCACTACTGTGCGCCGAAGACTACACATGTATGAACTGTACGCCCGGGTACCACGAGTTTGTGTTCCTCTATCCGTCCAATTCAGAGGGACACGGTTAAAGTGGTGTCTACAACATGTGAATTGGACTATGTCTGATTGACCTAACGTTATGTTCACGGATGAGTCGAGATTTGCCCCGGAGCCAGATGACAAACGTATAAGGGTCTGGAGAGAACAAGGCACACGCAAACAGCCCCAGAACATCATCGAGCATCACGCATTTCGAGGTTGAAGCATCATGGTGTAGTCCGGTATTTCGTTGGGGTATATCGCACCGACCTGCACATCTATAGACGGGGTTCTGTGACGGCTATCCGGTATCGAGATGAAGCCCTAGAACCCACTGTGAGATTGTACGCTGCAGCAGTTGGCCCTTCTTTCGTTTTGATCGATGATGATGCGCGTCCCATAGTGTCGACGACTACTTGAAGAGTAAGGGGATTGCGCGTATGGTTTGGCCGTCATACTAGCCCGACCTTAATCCCATTAAAAATATTTGGGATGCTCTCTTCCGTGCTGTGTCTGCACGTTTCCTAACCCCAGATACTCTCGCAGAGTTGCAAACTGCTCTACAGGAGGAATGGCGATTACTTGACGCTGGGGTGGTTGATCACCTCATGGAAAACATGGTCACACGCTGTAAGCTCTGTATGAGGATGAGGGGTGGTCACATACTCTTTTAATGTCTGTTTTGTTAATTTCTTTTGGATTTAAACAGCATTTTGTTTTTGACTAAAATATGACTTCATCTTATAATTTATGAAAATTCAATATTGTTTTCATCTTTGTATTTAATTCTTTGTTTTGTTTCATGCATAAACCCATTTGCTACTTTCCTGCCGATTTCGTGTCAATCAAAGCTGTACTTGTCGTTTTTTTTCGCATTTTACCTTTCGTGCTTAATTTGTGGCAGTGAGTGTATTATCCTCTCTAGGAGTCAGTGGCTGAGTGTACCTCTGCACAGGGTCCGAATCGAATGTCATGGTACAGACATCCTTTCTCTTCTCGATGCTAAATTTATCTTCTGGGGGTTTCTTCTGATGCTGTAATGATTAAAACAAAGCAATTGTAACGCTTTTTGTAATGCTCGAATTTCCGTGTTTGCTTTCCAATACTCTTCCGGTTTAAAAAACTTTTCAGGCTAAAAAGCCAATATCTATTTTGCAAATTTTGTAAACAGCTTATTGAACAATTTTTATTTGTTTTATTTTCAATGCAGCTTGAAAAAGTGTACTTCAATGTTTTGATACTTTCATAATGTATTGACATGGTTACATTGTGTGTGTCGTATTCATACATTCATTATTTTGAGTAAATTTGTGAACCCAACTCAAAACCAACGGAATCGAAGATTTTACCTTTTTTCTATCAAAATTCAGAAGTAATTAAATCGTTTTCTTCGAAAAATGGGGACTGAGAAACATTTAAGTTGCAAGGAACATAATCCTACTTCCCCTTTTTCATTTGAATTCGTCCAGTGTAGCCAGTTGTTCCTATGGACATATTCAGAAGAAGGAGGGCCTCAAATGTTCTTGTTGTCAAAAAACCCTTTAACTTCGCCTTTTGGGCCCTCTCCTGACGCTGAGTAGTAGAAAATGTTATTCCATGTTAACATTTTCTTAAGAACTTAAAGAAGAATTTAATTTTTAATTCTTAAGAATTTAAAAAATGTGAAGGGTATGCTTTTGAAATCCAATTTCGGCTCATCAATTATCTAAAAACCACAAAGCCAGGAATATTAAGAGTGTGCTTTCTCTGCGCATTAGTGCATTTCTCTGCCCAAAAAGGAATACAAGCTTTCTTAATGCCAAAATTAAATAAAATCCAGTGTCCAAGTAGTCATATAACAATTTAAATCTCTATAGGGCAATTACTTTTAAAAAAATCAAATCACCCGGAAATCGAAACATACGCTTACACACAGCAATGTAAAGTTGAGAAAAAACTGTGGTCTGGAGATAATTAGGTTTGAGAACTGGATAAACTGCCTTTATCTTCAGTTTTCATTGCAGAATTTTCTTTATTTTTCCTTCTTTATACTTTTATACTGATTGAAAAGTTAAATTTACCACACAGATGTTATTCAAGCGTTCTGGGTTTCAGCTAATCGACATATTCCATTATTATTTCCACAGAATATTTCCACTGCAAAATATTTGTTCGTAAAAATTCTTAAAAAACAAAATTGACTAATTCAATGAGAATCTCTCACGACCCGGTAAAATTGATGCCCGTTTCGAGACCCAGCGGTTGAGAAGCACTAGTCTAAGCTCAAAAATAAAAATAAACAACATTAATTAAAGAATATTGTATAGTTTTCGTTAATTATTCGTCTTTAACGCGTTAAACGAAAAAACAAGATAAAAATGTGAACTTTTACATTTCTTTGAAGTTGAAGCCCCATGAGTAGTATACGGCACCCACATAGTAGGCGGAAGTGACGTCATCAAAAGGGGCGTGGCCACGTGACGGCACAGCGTGACGTCATCACGACAGGAAGTGACGTATTGACTGGTGAGTTGAGGAGTAAAGGTCCTGCTGCTGGACAAAAACATTAGTGTCGAGTGGAGTTGAGATGTTGGTTTCGGTTTCAATTTTTTAAAGTTTATCTACTGTTGAATGGCAACAGGGTAGTTTATTTAATTGGGAATGGCAACACTTGGTATGTTTACGTTTGGGACTTAGAAGTTTTTTATCTGAGATTTCACTGTGTACGTAACGTTGAGGTATAGGGGTCCTGCTGCGGCATAAAAACATTAGAGTCGAGTGGAATTAAGTACTTAGTTTCGGTTTCAATTTTAAATACAGGAGTTGAGTTGTTTTATTTTTGAATTTATTAATTACGTGGAAGGTTCTTTCTTGATGAGTGGCAACACAAAATGTGACGTCATTGCAGTGTTTATATTTGGACTTTGATTCTTTTCTGAGATTTCAAAGTTGAGATTTTCTTGTTACTCGTAGCGCCATCTATTGGCCTTTACTTGAATGAAAAGAACACAAACAATCGTTAGAAATTGAATTAATTAAAAATTAGGCGGTATTTTGGTGGGGTTTGAACTTAGTACAAAAGTACTCGCGTCCAACCGAGGGTTAATTCAGTGATTATAACCGTTCGGCCGCGAATACATGCTCAGCTACAGAGATTTAATTATGTGAATGAAATCTTTCTTTGGGAAAATGGTAACTGTGTGATGTCAGACTACTTGCCTGAACATGTTTGATCATGTCTGAACATGTCTGGACATGTTTAAGCATGTATCAACGATAGTTGTCTTGTTTGGACACGATAGCGGTCATAATTTTTTTTTATTGAATTAAAACATGATCATTTCACTTCATGTTAACCGGTGGTAGAGTTGAGTTACTTTCAAGCTGAATGGTGTTTTGCTATTGGTTGTTGATAAGATGTGGGCACCTCCCTGATTATTAAAGCTTCTGTGATTGGTGGAGTACTCTTAGTTGAAATTTAGTGGCAACGATACTTTTTTTTAGGGATGTTGTTTTACTGATCGTGTCAATACTCTACTGTCTAAGTACATTTACATACAAGCACATTTTCTTACCTGACTCCTTAAAGCTTAGCTCTTAGCAGATCTTTTCTAACGTGTGTTAAAATGGATTACCCAAAGTCTCAACAAAGTGATGATTCATCTTCAAATATGGTAAGTATGCATTTTTTTTTGTTAGTATTTTGTTTTCATTGATGTATGCATATTTTGCCTAATAATTCATTTTTATTTTGCAGCTGGAGAACGCCATAATTATTGAGAAGGTTTCTACCCGTAAAAATAAGAAGTACGATTCACAAGAGATGACGTTTCGTGCTAGAGTTAATCAGGAAAATATTCCAGAACACTTGAGTCGAGACCCTCTTCGTTGTAACTGCGCAGCTTGTCAGGCGGATATTTGAAGGTATCATTCAACGGGCGACGGAAGATTTGAGAGGTCATGACCTGATTAGGGCATACATTCAAGCAGTTGGTTTGGATAAACCCATCTCCACTGAGCTGATGCCAGTTTCGAACTTCACTGTGGAAAAGGTTCTGGCGTCGGTATTAAAGGTTTTGCAGTCCAAGGAAGAAATTGCCATGGATTCAGGATTCCATGTCGACGTAATCACAGTGAGAAGAGAGTTGGGCGGTGGTGGTGCGAGGAAAATTGTAAACGTTGAAATCGATAGACTACAGAAAAGGTCAGTATTGGCAATCCCTTCTGACGACGAAGGACTGTGTTGTGCCAAGGCAATTGTATATGCTTTGGCCCATCTGGAAGAAAATAAGGCCCTTATCAATTCATTGAAAGATAAAAGAAGGCCTGCACTTTAAAAAAAAGCTAGAGAGTTACATGAAGCCGCAGGTGTACCCCTCGGCCCATGTACATTTCAAGAAATAGCTCTTTTTGAAGAACACCTTGATATTCAAGTGGCCGTTATTTCAGTTCAATGTTTAAATAAGGTAGATTCAAATGTTGCATTTTTTTTTGTTTCAAAAAAATATATATATGGTTGTAGGAATACTAGACAACAGTAGTTGTCTACTAGTCTGGAAAGAACTCATTATAAGAGCAACGAGACTGGTAGGAGTCAGTTGCATTGTAGTAGGAATGCAAGGCAAGACTGTCACGAGCCATTCACATTCCGGTATTCAGTTACGAGAAAATTAATAGAACAGACACTTTTTTTCCCTGGACGCCATTGAGAGCTGACGTATTTTTTCCGAGCAGAGACGACTGCTGCCGATAATGACGGAACTTTTTTGAAATATAACTCAACTGTACATAATAATTGTATATATTTATTCATTAAATGTCAATGTGCTGTAAGATTCGAAGTCTTTAATATAGACCTTACCAAACAGAACAACACGAATCTTACAAAAATGGGGGCTCGGCCGGGATGTGAAAAACCGTTGACGACCGCGACGATTCTCCTCCTTCGTACGAGGGCTTGAACGACGGATTAGCAGACCCCGAAAGCAGTGACGATTGAACCGGCCGGCGGAATGTTTTGACACCCTATGCAAACCTGGACTTGTGTTTTAATCATCTGCAAGAACAGTTTCATGACTTCTCCTGACGTGGTGCTGATGATAGACTGAAACGACAAAAAAGAAAACGCGTAGACGAAAAAACGCGTAGACGCAAAAGACGAGTTGACGGAAAAGACGGATAGAAGGAACTTTTGAAACTGTGAGTACAGAATTTTGTTTTAATTGATGACATGGCATATTTAACTAAGGCCCGAAAAGCAGATTTGCTAACATTGATTGACGAATTAGGCCTAATAGTGCCAGCAAATCCCAAAGTAGCGCAGTGCTCGAAACTTATAATAGATTCTGAAAATTATGACGAGGAGATAACAAAAAATCTGTTGAGTGTTATTAGAACTGAACGCGAAGAGAAAATTGAAGCCGAAAAACGCGCAGAAAAAATTTAAGCCGAAAAACAAGCCCGCGCAGAGAAAATTGAAGCCGAAAAACGCGCAGAGAAAATTGAAGCCGAAAAACGCGCAGAGAAAATTAAAGCCTCGATCTTTCGTGCGCCCTGAAAAAACTAACACCAATCATATAAAATGTTACAACTGCAATGAATATGGACATAGGTCGATAAATTGTGAAAAGAAAACTGAGGGTGTGAGATGCTTTAAATGTAAAAATTATGGGCACAAGGCCGACGTGTGTCCCAAAAGAGATGTAAATAGAACTTTAATTAATAGCCCTTTTAATTCTCGTACTAAGCTAAGAAAATATGTTGAAATGTGCGGGAAAAGATCTAATGCGCTAATCGACACAGGAAGTGATGTGTCAATGATAAAATATGAATTTTATGTTGAAATTGGATCCCCAAAATTGAGTTTTGATAATGTGACTTTAATGGGTATAGGAGGAGAACACATTTCTCCTCTAGGTTTCTTTTCTACTGAAATTATTATTGATGACTGCATTATTGTTACTGATGTTTATGTTTTAAAAAATTTACCTGATCATATTGTTCTTGGGTTCGATTGCATAAATAAGTTAAATCTTACTTTATCAGAGAGCGGAATTCATGTTTTGAGCAGACGCGATAATTTTCGAGTGAATTACGCAAGAATTGTTAATTTAGCGAACACTTCAGATTCAACTAAAATTCAAACCGAAACTCATCTCGAAGTAACTAATCGTCTGGAACCAAACACTAAGTTGGAGACAAAACGAACCATAGCAGAGGATAACAAATTTCTAAATCCAATACCTAAAGAGGACGTTCCATTATACACTTATCACATTGATTTCATAGGTCCGTTACCTTCAACATCTAAGAACTATCAGTATATCTTCACGGTAGTAGACGCATTCACAAAATTCACTTGGTTATATCCTACCAAATCTACGACATCAGGTGACGCAATAAATAAACTCAAACAACAACAAAATAGTTTTGGAAATCCTGCGAGGATAATCTCGGATAGAGGATCCGCTTTTACATCTAAAGAATTTACAGATTTTTGTTGCGAAAACGGGATTGAACACCTAAAAATCACAACAGGAATCCCAAGAGGCAATGGACAAGTAGAAAGAATGCACAAAACCCTGATTCCAGTGTTATCCAAACTTTCAATTGAAGAACCGATCAAATGGTTCAAACACGTTGACGCCGTACAAAGAATACTCAATAGTACAACCTCCAGAAGCACAAGATGGACACCCTTCGAACTTTTGACAGGTGTGAAAATGCGAAACAAAGAAGATCTCAAGATAGTCCAGCTTTTAGAAGAAGAATATACTGAAGTTTTTCTAGAGAAGAGGAAGAAATTAAGAGACGATGCCAAAGAGAATATCCTAAAAATTCAGGAAGAGAATAAAAGAACGTATGATAAGAAGAGGAAGAAACCTCATCAATACAAAGAGGACGATCTTATTGCTATTCAGCGGACTCAATTTGGTGTCGGAATGAAATTACGACCGAAATTCTTAGGACCATATCGAGTGAAGAAAGTGAAACCCCATGATCGCTATGACGTTGAGAAAGTTGGAAACCATGAAGGACCGAACTTGACGTCGACAGCAGCTGACCATATGAAGTCGTGGTTCAATAACTAATACTGAATCAATGTATTCCCAGATACTGTTTTGTGTTTTTTTTTATTTAGGTTTGTCGTGTTCCTTTCGAGGACGAAAGATCATCAGGATGGCCGGTTGTAGGAATACTAGACAACGGTAGTTGTCTACTAGTCTGGAAAGAACTCATTATAAGAGCAACGAGACTGGTAGGAGTCAGTTGCATTGTAGTAGGAATGCAAGGCAAGACTGTCACGAGCCATTCACATTCCGGTATTCAGTTACGAGAAAATTAATAGAACAGACACTTTTTTTCCCTGGACGCCATTGAGAGCTGACGTATTTTTTCCGAGCAGAGACGACTGCTGCCGATAATGACGGAACTTTTTTGAAATATAACTCAACTGTACATAATAATTGTATATATTTATTCATTAAATGTCAATGTGCTGTAAGATTCGAAGTCTTTAATATAGACCTTACCAAACAGAACAACACGAATCTTACATATATATATATTTTTTTTTCATTGCGATAATTTAATTTTATATTATAAGTTTTTTTTTTGTATTTCAGGATAATCATTAGTTTTTTTTATTACAAGGCCTATTTTTGGATTTTGTAATGTGTATTTCTTTAATTTAGATTTCCTATAAGGGACCCGATAAACCCCGAAGAGTAAATTTATGGCTTACTTATTATGGTGACCACTATGATGTCATAAAGAGCTTGATGGGATTCTACGGCTCCAGCTATTACTGTGAGCGCTGTGAAAAACCATACAGGAACATTCAAGATCACAGATGTGCGAATGCTTGTCACGTTTGCTTGAGACAATACTGTGAGAAAGATGGATTGTAATAGATTATGCCAATCGGAAGCCTGTTACCGCTCTCACAAGGCAAAGCCAGGAAGGCAACAGCTTTCGTTGTGTGATAGAGTAATTGTTTATTTCTAAACTGTATTATTATTTCTTTAGTTGTCATTAGCTAGTTTTATATAGTATTAAAATTTATTTTTTCCTACTTAGATGTACCAATGTAGGGACTGCTGTAGGGTCATACTACGGCGTCATTGCCCAATGGAAAACCATCGTTGCGGTACAGTTAAATGTCCGGGCTGTGGAAAATTTGAAGTAGCCACGGAGCATCGCTGCTTTCTGCCCATCGTGGAGGTCAAGAAATCCTCGGATAAGATAATTTTCTTTGACTTCGAAACAGATCAATCAACGGGGGAACATTTGGTTAACTTTGCGGTGATGCAGTATGCTGATGGCGGTGAAAGAATTTTTGGAGGATACACGGCATGCAGAGAGTTTTGTTCATGGCTTTTCACAGATGAACACAAGGGGTATACTGTCATTGCCCACAATATGAAAGGGTAAAAAAAAAATTTATTATTATAAGACTAAAATTTTTTTTTATGGTGTTCTACTACATAACTTGATTGTTAATTAAATATACTAATAATTTAAGTTAACCTATCTGTGAATGTCTAACATACATGTAACATACATTAAAAAAAGATGTGAAAGTCAGTTTATCACGATATTTTAAGATAACGTATTTGAATATATAACATACATTTTTTTTTTAAGTTTTGATGGTCAGTTTATCATGGCCTGGCTTTTGGAGCAAGGTACGCCTCCAGATGTGATTCCGAATGGATCAAAAGTAATGATGATTAGGCATAAGTCCCTGAACATAAGAATTATCGATTCTTTCAACTTTCTGCCTATGTCACTGTCTAAATTGCCTGCATGCTTTGGACTAGAAGAATTAAGAAAAGGATATTTTCCTCATCTTTTCAATACGCCTGAAAATCAAAATTATAGAGGACTATTACCAGCTGCCCACTTTTACAATCCGGACAGCATGTCACCGTCTGGCCGTTCGGCATTCTTGACGTGGCATAAAGAGCACGAGAGGGACACTTTTGACTTTCAGGAGGAAATGGTATCCTACTGCAGGTATATTTTATTGATTGTATGTTTTTAAAGACTGTATGTTATTCAATCATATGGATTTTTTAATTTTTTATTTTTTATTCAAGGTCGGACGTTGATATTCTTAGACGATGCAGCCTGAAATTTAGAGAACAATTTTTGGAAATCACTGGAGTCGACCCCTTCTGGTAAATAGAATTTTATTTTAATAAATATTTTAAAAAGTCATCGACATTTACCATATGTATTCCAAATGCACATTTTTTATTTTATTTTTTTATCTTTCAGTTATCTCACTATTGCCTCAACCTGTATGGCTATTTATAGATCACAACACATTAAAGCAGGAAACATTGCCATGGTTCCTGTAAATGGATACAGCAATCATACAAACTATAGTTGTGAGGGAATTCGATGGTTGGATTTTGTTACTGAGACGGAGGGCATAAGCATTCAACATGCTTTGAATAGCTTGGGTGAGAAAAAAATCCATGGAATCTCTGTAGATGGTTATGAGGAAAATACTAATACCATCTTTCAGTTTCATGTACGTATGTTTTGGAAAACAATGTTATTATTTTCTTCTGTATTTAACAGTTAAAAATAGAATTTGTTTTGCATATTTTATTATTTTCTTTTTTCGATTTTTTTTCTTCTTATGGATGTTTTTATCACGGCTATCTCTCTTGCTATGATTCCGACACTGTGAATCCTTTAAATGGTTCAACAATGGGATGCTTGTATGAAAAGACCAAAAAGACCACAGCCTTTCTTCGAAAGAAGGGATTTCGGGTTGTTGAAAAGTGGGAGCATGAGTTTAGATTCCAAAAAAAGGAAGACGCTTCTTTGATAGCCTTTTTAACGCAACATACACTACAAGATCGGCTTGATCCACGAGATGCATTTTTTGGAGGAAGAACAAATGCTCTAACATTATACTATGAGGGTCGGGCTAAGTATGTAGATTTTACATCCTTGTATCCCTGGGTAAATATATTCTTATCACTTTTTTCTTTATAGTACAAAAGATTCTGTAAATTACTTTTTTTATTGTATTCTATCGTGCTGTACTTTTTCATTTTCATTGCAAGTGCTCTTTTTTTTTTTACTTTGCTAGGTGAACAAATATTTTCGTTATCCTCTCGGTCATCCTGAAATAATAACTGAGGATTTTGAGGATATTGAAAACTACTTTGGTATAATAAAATGTCGGGTTTTGCCTCCTAGAGGTTTATACCTTCCAGTCCTTCCCCTACGGTGCAACGGAAAATTAATGTTTCCGCTTTGTCGTTGCTGCACCGAAAATATGCAGAAGAGCCCCTGTATGCACTTCGAGGAAGAACGTGCGCTTATTGGGACATGGGTATCTGAAGAGATAAAGGTGGCTGTACGGAAAGGGTATCAAGTCACGAATGTAAGATATAATATATATTTTTTTTTCTTCAGCTTAGCAAAGTTTTTGCGAAAAGGAAATTTACATTTTTTCTCTTCTTCCTTCTTTTTTTTTCCCCTGATAGATTTTTGAGGTGTACCATTTCAAGGAATCCTCAGACTCCCTGTTTCGATCTTATATAGATCTCTTCCTAAAGATTAAGCAAGAGAGTAGTGGATGGCCTACGGAGTGTAATACACCAGAAAAACGTGCAGAATACATACACCAATATGAAAAGAGGGAAGGTGTGAAGTTGGATGCGTCCAAAATTGATCGAAACCCGGGCAGAAGACAAGTAGCAAAATTAGCCCTTAACAGTTTCTGGGGAAGGTAAAGATCTGATCTTGTAAAGACAAAAATATTAATTCTTTAATCTCTCACTCTCTCTCTCTCTCTCTCTCTCTCTCTCTCTCTATATATATATATATATATATATATATATATATATTATTCTGTCATATGTTATTTACAGGTGGGGTATGAATATCAACAAAAGTCAATTGTGTTATGTGAATACAGTGTCTGATTTTAACAAAATCCTAGCGGACCAAAAGAAAAACGTACGCATCTTTAACCATTCAATTAAACATGAAAACGAAAAAAAAAAGTATATTACTAATATTTAATTTTTTGTATTCAGGTTAAAGACATTTACTTCTGCACTGACGAAACAGCAGCCATTCATTTTGATATGACTCAGGAGTTTGTCTCCCAAGACAGTGCAACGAATGTTTTTCTGGCTGCTTTCACTACAGCATGGGCTAGGTTGAAATTGTACAGCGAAATGGAAAAGCTGGACAAAGCTGTTTTGTACCACGACACAGACTCCATCATATACGCCAGTGACGAGACCAATGACCCTCCCCTTGGAAACTTCCTAGGCGATTTCACTGACGAATTAGATGGAGACGTGATCTCTACATTTGTGTCTGGTTAGTATATTTATATATATATATATATATTTTTTGTTTTTGTTTTGGAAAAAAAAAGTACACTATTAAATGAAATAAATGATTGAATTATAATTTTTTTCTACGACTTCTTTCAAAATGAATTTGTTTATTTACCTTATGTCCACAGAATTTTATCACTTATTATTTTTTTTTTTGCAGGTGGTCCAAAAAATTATGCATATGAGACGACAGCCGGAAAGACATGTTGCAAAATCAGGGGTTTCACTCTGAACTTCAGAAATGCACAAATTCTGAATTTTCAATCAGTGCAGGAGTTAGTTTGCAGTATGGATCCTCAGGCCTGTATTCCTATTCACAACCCTTCAAAGATATGCCTTGATGCAAAACGACGACGGATTGTAAATAAGGAAGAAACCAAAATGTATAGAACAGTATACACAAAGAGAGTATTGAAACCCGATATGACAACACTTCCATATGGGTATTGAGAAAACTGATGAAAGTGGGGTTATGTGTGTTTATATATGTATATTTATATACATATATGTATATATATTTTTTACACATATTTTAATTCTAATGAAACATTTATGTGTTACTTTATATCACGAAAAATTTTGCTTTCTGGGAAAGTTTAAGATTATTTGAAAACAAAATAAATTTTTTTTTCTTTCATTTTACCTTGTTGTCTTTCTTTTATAGTACATTCACCTATTTTTTGGGGAAAAAATTATGTATATATATCTATATTTCAATTTAAAATACTAGTTACCTTCTAATGCTTTTTTTTCTGTAGGAAAAAAGTAATAAAAATAAAAATGTATACAATAAATAAACATGAAAATTTTATATATATATATATATATATATATATATATATATATATATATATATATATATATATATATATATATATATATGAGCATGGTAGTTTGAAGACATGTTAGAAAAAAATTATAAAAAGTCATCAATTAAATTTTTTTATTATCTATCCAAGATATTACAAATTCAGCCATTTGTTCAAAGATAATTTTCTTTTCTTTTCTCTTTTTGGTTTTGCATACATGGATTTCACATCAGTTAAATAAGTATTTTTCACAAATTCTTGAGGAAAATTTCTTGATGTCAGTACTTCCTTAAACTGTTCAAAGGCCACTGGTTTTCGAACTCTGTTTCTTAACAGAAAATTCAAAAGTTGTACAACATCTGAACCAGGAATTTCTTCTTTATTTAGCACAAGTTCTCTCTTATTATTCCAGGAAATATCTTGTAACTTTAGAAAATCTATAATTTTTGTAGCAGTATCTTTATGTTTCACAGGAACTGAATCCAGGATCCTATTTTCTATGTCAATATGGTTTACAGCGTCTTTCAGTGGAAGTTTCTCGTCGAATTGATTAACAACATTCAAATTTGGGAATGTAACGTATTTTTGTAATATTTGATTGTATAACTTCACTTTGTCATTGTCACTTATTTTCTTTTTCAAAATGTTTTGAATCTTTTTATCTAATTCACTTAGATGATCTTCTTCAAATTCTTGCATACGGTCTAGTGATACCAATGCAAACTTTTTGCTATGTTCCATGGATAAGAGATGATAAGACAGTTAAGGCAGTATATATATAGGAATGAGAAAGGATAAAAATCCGTCACCTTTTTGTACCAAAAGACGTCTTTTCCTATAAAGAGGAACTCTTTTCGTAGCGAGTGTTCTCAAAGTTTTTTTGAAAGGAACTAGTCTATTCTTTGTAAGCTTACTGACAGATCAAGATTTCCCTTCAGAAGATTTAATACACATTCACAAACTGATTTGATGAGACTGTTTGGACAAATTTTCAACACATTCGTTTTTCTTCGGTTTTTTTGTAATAGTTTCAAATATTCCACATCCTTCTGAGAAGGCATACTGAATAGAAATGATTTCTTTTGCTTGCACACTATGTTTTATATTTGATCTTGGGGGAAAGTCTAAGCTTATAATGTCTCGAACTCAGACTTTTCTTTAAAAAAAATCTTATCTTTTCACATAAATAGTAGATGACTTAACGAGGTTCATACACTAAATGTTTATCACCAGGAAAGATTCCTGAACGTAATCGTAACCGTTCAATCGTATCGGGTCGTAAGTCAATGAGCAAATAACTAAAGGGCTTTGAGGTAGCATCTTCAAAAATTTCTTGAAAAGCTTTTATTTTCCTGGGAAACATTTGTCTTGCTAAATGCAGAATTTGACTTCTATCCCTGGGATTTTTGTATAAAACTACGTAATGTGAATTTAAATGAATATTTCTCATTTCTTTGCCTTGATGAAAAAAATTTTGGGTTATAAAAATAATTGAAAGATTTCTATGATGACTTCCTTTCGTAAAAAGGTTACTTAAACGAGTATCACTGGCTAACTCAGTCATCAAATCGTCTATAATAATTAAAGCATTTCGAACGGAATTTAGATTAGGAGGTAAACCTTCTTCAAACATTACATTTTTCATTGAATTAAAAAGTGGCTGATAACTTCCGTAGCAGTAGATAATATGTGTAGGCATTGGATTAAACATTTTATACTCTAATAGTTTCTTCACGAATACTGTTTTTCCTGAACATGTAGGACCGCTGAGAAGACATGTAGAAGGATGAACAAGCTTAGGGAGCTCCATATTCCAATATGTGTTTAGTTTTAAAAAAGCTTTGACTTTTATACTTTACAGACAATATCTGTGCAACCTTTAATTGTGCGTGCCACGAGCTCACACTCGCTGATTCAATCGACAATATTTTGAGTAAATTCCAAGCAGTGGTTTTCAAAGACATTCAAAGAATTGTAAACACACTCGCATATTGTTTTCCCACAAACTGAGTCACTGAAGAACAGATTGGAAAATTCGTTGCATCTAATAAATCCCACTGAATCAATTTTTTGGTAAATTTTATACATTTCCAGCGTCGTTTTATTTTGTGCTAAACTGCATAATTCATGTTTTGGCCAGTTAAGAGAGAGACAAGTCCAAATAATAAATATAGAAAAACCAATGTAAGAAATTATAAGCAATGCTGTTAAAAGATTTCGTATGGTTGTGTTGGTCATTTTTGTTTTGTTTTGCACGTCTTATTTTGTCAGAAACATTTCATAAAATGATGCTTTCACTCGAATGAAACACTTTTATAACTCTATAAAAAAAAGAATAAATAACAACAATGGAAGACAATATCACTGAAAATCTAACTTTTATTTTTTAAAAACCATAGTTACACCGTATCTTTTCTTGACAAACTGAAACATTCTAAAGTCATTTTTTTCCCCATTAAGTTGAGTAAGAATAAATTTCATACATAATCCTTGACATCGTTTAACAACGAAATAAATGCAATAATGTCCACATACGTTAGATGTTAAGCTTTGAAATAGAACCTCGTTCCAATGAACATGCTGAAAAGTCTTGATAAATCTTGTTACATCTTGTCCAAATGCATCGGGAGGAAATCCATAGGAATCGAAAAATTCTACAGTGTTTTTATCTTGCATGTAAACGGCAAGCCAATGAGTTCCTTTTTCATCATGTTTATCGGTATTCAACACCATAGCTGAGGGAAACTTTCTAATTTTTGGTATTTTGTCCGAAGGAAAAACACCCACGAAATATCTCGCCGATATAGGATCACGAGATAAGATTTTATAAATGTCTGACGAATTCATCAGTTTCCAAAATCATAGAGTATATTTCGAGCTTTGTTGACTTCGATCAAGTTTTCGAACTCAGCATAGATTAACAATGAAACTGTTTGTGGTAAGGGGTTGGCAAATTTAATTTCTATTCTTAAATTACTATGACGAACAAGATATAGATGTGAACCGTCACACAAATCTGGGGATAAATCAAAGCAAAATAAAGAATAACCTTTCGAAAATTCTGACCTTGACAGGTATAGGCCTCTGTCTTCGGTATTTGTAAATAAGTTCTGATATGCTCTAACAAATTGATTTTTGTCAAAATTTGGTTGCAGTGGGTTATGAGGTATGGGTTGACCATCCACGTAGACTCCAATGAAATTGATATTGTAATGTTTGAATTCGAAGGGAGACTTTTTATAGTGTCCATTGAACGCGTCATTATCAACACAGGCGATCACGATACGATTAGGCATCTGCCCCGTAAAAATATTATCTTGAACAAAACTCATATTGCCTGCAGGAATGGAATAAGCTTTACAGAGTACTCTGTTAATGGGATATTTGGCGGTTGCTTTTTCCAAACTCTTTGCGTGTCCTATAACAACACCTGGACTGACTCTCACTTTACGAACAAATAAGGAAGCGTGTTCTAAGGAAACTTTAAATTCACCATCTCCCAGCAAACAAAATTCCGGTTTACTACGAATAAGTTTAATTTTCACATCTACCATGTTCAGAAGGAGTCGTTCTTGGTGAAACATATCCAAGTGTAATCGACCAATCATATCAACCGATGTACTGAGTTTGAACATTTCTGTCCGCTTATTGAATCCATCGTTAGGCTCAGTATCTGCCGAATCGAAAACATTCATTCGATCGGCGGTATCCTTAAAAAACAGTTCCGAAGAAAGTTGGGAAGTTTTAGTATCATAACCGTGATTTAGTAGTTTTTCTATCATGGCTCTGTAAGGATAAGTGTTATTACTGGAAGAAACAAGTCTTTCATTTAAACTGATATCCACCTGGGAAAACATGGAATGCAAAAATAGATTTACAGGCCCTACTTTAGTTTCATCTGTGATTGGTTTGCCATCACTTTTTAAAATTTTAGCTTTGACATATAATTGAGTCTGTGATAAATCAAGATATTCGTCTCCGCTTCCAGATACATTGAATTCGACAGGGCTTCCATCAGAAACATTGGCTAACGGATGAAATTCAACCCACTGACCTCTCTCGATAACAGTTTGCGTTGGAGGTAAAGAGAATAATTCTAGCTCGGATTTTACACATTCTGGAGAATCTTTTAGTAGAAAAAGCCATTGTATCATGAGTCAAAAATATCATGTATTTGCACCTTCCTGATTTTAGATGAAATGGAAAGTTTTGAGCGTTTGCGTTTCCTTTTAAACTTTCCGTGACCAATCATTTCATCTGCTTTTTGAACTGACTTTCTAGCTAATTTCTTTCCGGTTTCTTTTGCTCTAGTTTTAATAGATGTTTTGAATTTTTCGCCCGACAACATGTCGTTAGCAACCATTGTTCCTGTCCGTAATGCTTCTTTTCCAACCGTTTTTGCGCCACTTATCAATAAAGGCAAAGCTCTGCGAAAGAGTTTTGCAAAAAAACCTCCTATTCCGTGTCCTTTCTGAAAAACAACTCCTTTGTAGTAGGGCAGACCATTTCCGATTTGTCCTGCATAATAATTTTCAAACTTTTTTGTACAACACGTGTGAGGCACCAACATTATGTTACTTCTTGTCTTGAATGCAAAAATGAAAAATGAATCAATTCAGAAAGGAACACTCTTTTATATGATCTGTTTCAAGCGAAAATGTAGTTTCACTATCAACTTTCCTCGTTCGAATGAGACGTAACGACCAGTGTGCGTCCTTATAGTAATTTCAATTGAGTCAAAAAATTTTCTGGAAACTGGTAAGTAATGAGGTCTTTCAAATTGTTCCTGAATCATATCACCATCTCTTCCCTTCACTGTCAGAGTTCGCAAAAGAGGAGCTAAGATCCCACCAACAATTTCAGGCTGAATGATATCAGTATAAACGTACAGCAAATGTAAATCAACATGAGGATCCGCGACAAAAGGACTCTCAGTGATTACTGTATCTGGGCCTCCATTTCCTGGAATAAAATTTTCTCCAATCACTTGATTAGGTTCGAAACCTAAGTTTTAAGCTAATCCCTTGGATAATCGCAGCGTTGCACCGTTAGTGAGGTGCACCACCACCTTTTTAGTGTGTTTGTTATATTTCATTTGAATTTTTATGTGCTTTGGAAATGTATTTAAAATGTCATTCGGAGAATCATAAAAACCACACGCTACTTTTCCATCAATTTTTACTCCGTTTCCTAGATTATATTCAAAAGAATTTTCACCATCAATAATGTTATTCCACATTCTGGAATAAATCATTTCAACTAATCCTACTTCCCATTCACCTGAGAGTTCCATACGTGTGGAAAGTTTCGTGTAGAAGTGAGACATTGTATTGCCAGGATAAAACTCAATAGAGCTGTCGCTGGGAAGCGTGATGTAGAACGACATCGTACTGCGCAAAAATTAAAAGGTAAGTACAGTAACAGCTCTATTTATATCATTTTGACATCCTCAACCCAAGCATTAAATTTTTCAGGATAACCCTGAAATTTCACAAAGTATTCCATTTTTCCATGACGCTTTCTTTTCTTTAAAACCTTTTCTACTGGATAAAGTCCGGAATCCGAAATCTTTTGCAATTCCTCTTTGTAAAAACTTCCTTGTATCACTTCCCCTGCTAAATCTTTCAGTTTATACACAACAGGTATCCGAGGTATTATTTTATCAATAGTAAAAATTTCTTTTGTCCAGTTTTGTTCGTATCCTTTTTCAAAGTGCATTTTCTCCCGACTAATACGAACAGTATTGCCAACCTTTAACTCTGAACTGCTCTGTTTTACATCAGATTGCTGTCCGTATAACGTATCCCATACTTTTCCTTCATTTTGTAATGTCACTGATGAAGGCTCTGTTTTAATACTACGATGCCAAGTATGGTTATAACTATGCATCAATTGGTTTATGACGTCAATATATCTCTTCGTATTTATTTCAGTGAAGTATTTCCACATTTTAGTTTTAAGGGTACGATTAAAGCGTTCAACAATTGAAGCTTTTGTTGAATTATGTGTGGTAAAGAAATGAACTTTCTTCTTTTTTAAGAAATTTTGCACTAGTTTATTGGTAAACTCTTTCCCAGCATCTGTTTGTAAGGATTGAGGAGTACGTTCCAAAAATATTTTTTCAAAAGCTCTCATTATAGTTGTAGATTTTTTATCTAACAGAGGAATGGCCCATGCATATTTAGGTAAAATATCAATACAAGTAAGCAAATACTTATACCCATCGTTATGAGGGGCGAGAGATTGCATGTCCACTAAATCAGATTGAAACTGTTCGTTTAATCCTCCTACTATTACACGATTTCTCTGGAATTTGTGCCGCAAAGGTTTGTGTAAAGTATACGAATCTTTCGTTTGTAGCCAATTTCTTATCTGTTTTCTTTTCATACGACCTTTTAAAGCACGCTGTAAAGCATTTATACCACCAAAGCTGCCGGGGAGTTTGGGATTCCGATATGTCTGATTCAGAATTTCTTCCATTGCAGCAGCGGTTGTGGTCTAACCTAAAGCTGATATTCATAATGACTGTTAAACTATAAGAAACACACTATTTATATACTTCTCTAATCTTTCAGGGAAAAAAATCTTCCTATTGAAATAGAGAGCTAAAAACCAAAGTTTTATGAAGAAATTTTCAAAAATGATATTTCAAAAACAACCAGCAATAACAAATTAAATCAAAAACGCTGGTAAGCATACTGTACACAAAGAAACAAGTTAGTAAAATAAATAATTAAAAACTAAAATATATAAAAATAAATGAAACGCACACATGTGTAGTAAAAATCAACAAAATTTTATTCATTTATAAACAAAAGTAAAAAAAAAAAACATTACACTGATGTAAAATATGGGGAGATATGATTGGAATTTACATACATTTCTCGCACAGATTCTATGAGTTCCTTCACATTTAAACATTCAAAAAAGTCACCTTGCAAAATCAAATACTGAAAATTGAATAGCATACAATTTTTTTGAACAAAGGTCACAGCAAAATCACGCCAATCAATATTGTAAAGAATAGAAGTAAAATTTATAGTAAAAGATTCTTCCTTATTCGAATCTAAACAGGAATGTGCAACGTCGTTCACAATATAATTCTTACATCCGAAACAGTCCGCAGTATTAGATATACCTTTCGAAATAATATCCTCTAAATGTGCACATAAAGCATTTTTCAATTCACCTACCCCTTCTGGATTGTCAGGGTCACCGTTATAAGTATCGTTGGAAATCAGTGACGAACACTTTTCAAGTTCATGACTCACATAATAATTCAGAGAGTAGGTAAATAATGTATTATTTACACTTTCAGCAACACAATCGTAGTTCTCGCAGATTTTGAAAACGTGTTCCCAACGCAACACAACACGATCGGGCACAAAATGAAAACACTTGTCACTTTTTCGAAACAGTCTTTGTAGGATAAGGAATGTCGTGTCTCCTACAACTTCTTTGGACATGCATAGGTCTCTTTCCAGAATCTTAACAGATTCCACAGTAGCAAAAGTAAAAAATTTACTCACATTGCTTATAAACGATTCCCACACTTTTGGAGAAAGCGAAATTCCTTCTTTCGTGGGTTGTAAGCTTTCACTCTCATCTGTAACGTACTTTCGAATGTGCACTCTGGTCAGTCCAGTGAACTTGTTCACAAGCAGGAACATGTTGTCTCCAAGGTGTATCATCGTATCAGGCAGCGACTCCATCGTTATTTTTGGCTCTTCTCCAGGCATAGGTACACGTTTTATTTTTGGTTTCTCACCAAGCACAGACAATGCACTTTTTTTAGTAATACGAACTCTCTTTACGGGACTAGGCTGAACAGAACTTCTCTTTTTAGTTTTAATGCAAAGGGAAGTGGAACCCTCCATGATAAAAAAGCAAATTAAACGGAAGACAAAATATTAGCAAAAAAGCTCAACTGCACAAGTGCTCAGACAGTAGAGTATTGACACGATCAGTAAAACAACACCCCTAAAAAAAGTATCGTTGCCACTAAATTCCAACTAAGAGTACTCCACCAATCACAGAAGCTTTAATAATCAGGGAGGTGCCCACATCTTATCAACAACCAATAGCAAAACACCATTCAGCTTGAAAGTAACTCAACTCTACCACCGGTTAACATGAAGTGAAATGATCATGTTTTACTTCAATAAAAAAAAAAAATTATGACCGCTATCGTGTCCAAACAAGACAACTATCGTTGATACATGCTTAAACATGTCCAGACATGTTCAGACATGATCAAACATGTTCAGGTAAGTAGTCTGACATCACACAGTTACCATTTTCCCAAAGAAAGATTTCATTCACATAATTAAATCTCTGTAGCTGAGCATGTATAACGGTTATAATCACTGAATTAACCCTCGGTCGGACGCGAGTACTTTTGTACTAAGTTCAAACCCCACCAAAATACCGCCTAATTTTTAATTAATTCAATTTCTAACGATTGTTTGTGTTCTTTTCATTCAAGTAAAGGCCAATAGATGGCGCTACGAGTAACAAGAAAATCTCAACTTTGAAATCTCAGAAAAGAATCAAAGTCCAAATATAAACACTGCAATGACGTCACATTTTGTGTTGCCACTCATCAAGAAAGAACCTTCCACGTAATTAATAAATTCAAAAATAAAACAACTCAACTCCTGTATTTAAAATTGAAACCGAAACTAAGTACTTAATTCCACTCGACTCTAATGTTTTTATGCCGCAGCAGGACCCCTATACCTCAACGTTACGTACACAGTGAAATCTCAGATAAAAAACTTCTAAGTCCCAAACGTAAACATACCAAGTGTTGCCATTCCCAATTAAATAAACTACCCTGTTGCCATTCAACAGTAGATAAACTTTAAAAAATTGAAACCGAAACCAACATCTCAACTCCACTCGACACTAATGTTTTTGTCCAGCAGCAGGACCTTTACTCCTCAACTCACCAGTCAATACGTCACTTCCTGTCGTGATGACGTCACGTGGCCACGCCCCTTTTGATGACGTCACTTCCGCCTACTATGTGGGCCCGTATACTACTCCCATGAAATGCAGTGTGGAAACAACAGACTATATAGTTAACGTATGAGATCAAAAATATGAAGCTTATCTCCACTACAATGGCTCCATTGGAAACAAAATTTCGTATCTAACGTTTTATGATTCTCTACAATCGAAACAGATTATTAGTGTATCTTAATGTGGTTTCACATCAAGATAAATCAGCTTCTTTATTTATAGCGATACGAAAATCAGTACTACTACATGTGCCGTTATCAATTTCCGAATTGCTGTAGATAAAGTCTGTAGCTACCCTTTCGCAGTCATAGAATTTGTAGATCATATTTTGGCAGAAATTTCCCTTTTTTCAGTGTTTATAAAAGATGAACTTCCTTCCCGAAAGAATAAATGATCGAACGAAAAGAAATGCTACCCCTATTTCAACCAAACTAGCAAAGCCTCGACTTGCAGAGGACCTGTTTCGCTTGTACAAGGAGGGTAAGTTCTGTGACGTAACACTGCAAGTCCAGCAACAGAAATTCTCTGTCCACAAGAACATCCTCTGTGCCCGATCACCCGTCTTCTGTGCCATGTTCGAGAACGACACGCAGGAGAAGAGAACAGGGATCGTAAACATCCCTGATCAAAATCCCGACACGATAGACAAGATGCTGACGTTCATGTACTCTGATGTCCTGGACCTCCATACGGAGAGTGCCCTTCGAGTGTACTATGTGGCCGACAAGTACCAGATCACGTCTCTGAAGAGCTACTGCTCCTTCTACCTCAAATCTAACCTCGAGGTGTCCAATGTCCTGCAAGTGTTGGCTCTTGGTGAAATGCACCAGGATCAGGATTTGAGAAATTCTGCCCAGGACTTCGTTACTTCCCATGCCACCGAAATCTTCAGAGCAGAGGAGTGGAAATGTTTTATGGTAAAAAATGTTCACTTAGCAGCAGAAATTATGCACCACATGTTTGTAGAAAAGGGCATCAATTGTTCACAGATGACGGATGACAGAAAAGCAAGCGATGTGTCTGCCCAAATTGAACAGAAGGTAAACAAAAGAGGTCAGTATAGTTTAGATTTACATCCTGTATAATTCAATCTCGCATGAGTAAATAATTATAAATTACAAAGCATGTAAGTTTACAATGTATCCTATTTAAGAGGAAGGTAGACAAAATCACCGATTTATTAATTTTAAAGTTAAAAATTGATGTCCTATTCTGTGGATAACAAAGAATATTGCAATTGTTTTTTTTTGTCGGAGTGTAGTAGGTCCACTACAAAAATGCGTTTTTCTCCGATTGAGACTTTTTAGCATTATTCTCGTTTCAAAATGTTACGTACACATTTTATTTTCATCAAATTCCTTGCCATTTTTTTGTAATCCTTGAAATTTGTTGTATATATCTAAGTAAAACAAAAATTAAAAATTTACCATGCTTCCAAAGTTTGGTTAGAAAGGTTTCTTAACCTATGCTTTTATAAAATTTCCGGTAGGCAAAAAGGTGTTCAAAAAGCAACAAAAGTTTTGTTGCTTTTTGAACGGAGTTCATTATTTATATAAAAAAAATTCTTTTGTGAATTAAAATTTGACAGTAAATAGAAAATTAATACGCAAGAGAGATTAATTTAACTAATTTACAGAAACTTCTGACGACTTTTAAAGTCATAACCTGCGAATGACTGAATAGTTTTGTATCTAAACTTAATATAGGCTTTAAGAAGAAAACAGTCCTCTGCAACCTAACTTTTACAAATTGTTTGGTGCTATAAGAAAATTCATAATTTTTGAATGACATTGGAATTGGATGAACTTACCACACACATACACACTCACACACACTCACTCACACACACACTCACACATATAGATAAACGATTTTGTGACGCGTTTTATCTTTAGCTTTGACCTTCGTTCGGCTCCCATGGTTTTATAAACTTGTCTTATATCTCGATTCTTTTTTACTTGTATTTATTTTTAGGCGTAGAAACTCACGTTCCTGTCTTCATGGTTCTTATATAATTTTAAACATGCCATAAAGAATATTTGCTACTACTTATAAATAGGCGAACCAAAGTCCTAATAAAATATCAAATAAGTCTCATGTTTATTTCTCGTTAATAGTTATAAAAATGTTATCTGTACGTAAAAAGAAATAAACTCTCAAAAATCCAGTAATTTTTAAAATCCTGAAATAAAAATTTTAATTATGTACGCCGACAATGTCGGAGTGGCTTGTTGTATTTGACTGAAAAACGTTACTATCTATCGGCGTCCAGAGGGGCCCCAAAAGGCTAAGATAAATTGTGTTTGTCATCAAGAACATTTCAGGGGTTGCCTGAGTTCTACTCCTTCTAAATATGTAACTGAAAGCTCATAGCTCTAGTGAACGAATGTAAATTAAAAAGGATTCTTGTTTTGTTTTGAGTCCTGAAACTTCAAGTTAATGAAAGTTACAATTTAAAAATTGCTAATGTCCCCCTGTCAATACATAATAGAAGTAGCAGAACATTAGAAAACACTTTTGTATGCTGAATAAAAACCATAAAAATTGCTAAATAAGCTGATTTCAAATTTTGAAAAATGACATTGACTTTTTGACCCGTAATACGTATTTATAATCGGAATAGTATTAATGAAAAGTTAAGCATCACACAAAGCGTTGCAACTGTTTTGTCTTATTATTTTTGCTCTAAAAGAAACATCCAGAAGATAAATATAGCGTCGTGTAGACAAGGGATGTCCATACCTCACATGACCTCCTTAACTTCATTAAAATGAAGCAGTTTGTTCTGCTCGCCAATGGAAACTGGATTAGAAAATCATTCATATATTATAGACATCGCATTAGGTTTTAGCGTCCCTTCATGCGTCCGCACATTCATATATTTCTCTACAGCTGCATGTTCATTAGCACTGATTATCAGAACTAAGGAGTCAGGATTGCATTTTGAAACATTTAAACTATTTGGATATCTGAATTATTTTCGGTTCAGATGTAAGAGATTTAACGAATTTACTTTTAGAGTTATTTTGTTGGTGTAAATAAAATTAAATTCAGATACATGTTCCAAATATCAATTTGCTGTGCTTGTAACATTTTTCAAAAAATGTCATCTAAAACCACTTGATTTTCTACAGATAAAAAGATGCAGATCTTTGTGACAGCTCTTACTGGCAAGACTCTCACTCTTGAAGTAGAAGCTAACGATACCATTGCGGATGTTAAGGCCATGATCCAATGTAAGGAAGGTATCCCAATAGACCAACAGAGACTTCTTTTTAATGGAAAGCAGTTGGAGGATGGACGAACCCTGTCAGATTACAACATCCAGAGGGGTTCTTCTATCAATATTATTCTCAGGCTTAGAGGCTGATGCATATCAACACTTTGACTGGTATGTTACAGATTTTTTTTATGTGCAGATGAAGTAAACAAACTCGTTTCATTGCCCTTCCTATTTTGTTTCTAAGTTGACGCAACTGCTGTATTCAATATGAGTAACAAAAAATTGAATTGAAACATTCTAGTCCAGATAATGTCGATTTTCTTACTGTTTGCTTTTTTATGCAATCCTGTCTTACGTTTATCTTTTCACATCGAAGGTAAGCTTAAGATGTATGGTTTGTTAACATTTTAAGTTATGAATTTTTTAATGCACAGCAATTGTATGAAGAAATTCATAAAAGCATTAAGTTTTTTATTTGCAGGACAGGGTATAACATTGGAAGTGGAACCTAGTCATACTAGTAAAGATGTAAAAGTCGAAATCCAAGATGAAGAAAGCATTCACCCAGATCGGCGGAGGTTACATCGTGCTGGAAAACTACTTGAAGATAGAATTACCCTGTCAGATTACTACACTCATAAAGATACGATACTTCACTTGGCGGCCAGATTTAGAGGGGGCAAGTGAATATTTGTTAAAACTTTGAAATGTAATATTTAGTTTGTTTCTTAAGCTACCAATTTTAATTTGTGTCAACCAAAAAATTTTGTGTTTAATAAAATATTTATTTTTTTGTATTCAGAAATCTTCCAATGACCTACTTAGGTCTCAAAAATGTGTAAGTTGTTGACATTTTTTTAAACAACAGTTCTCCGAATATTATGAATAAACATACGGTATTTTTAAAACTCATTTCAAAACAAATGCACCTGTGCAACAGAATAATATTTTTTGGTGGAGTGCTCTAGATGTAATTACCCTTCATAGAACGGAACGAACGTATCCATTCCGGAGTACCTTACAGAAAACCGTATGAGAATTAATAAAAAAATTTAATGACTGTAAAAGAGATATAAAGAAAAATGTTAAAGGACGTGAAAATGCACTTTGAAAAAGGAAAATAATTGAGATAGAATTTAGTAATTAATGCAATTAGGACCCTTGATAGAACAACGTTTCATGTTGCACCATTTAGCTATGTAGCAATTTCATTTAAAAATATAAATGGTAGTTAACGGATTAAATTTTTAGTATGCTCGTCCTTAACTAAAAGTTTTATCATCATTTCAGGAGTTTCTCTGTAAGTCCTTTTGCAGTCTTATCTAATCTAAAAAAGAATTTCAACGTTCCATCGTTATTTTTATTAATGTGCGATTCTCAACAGTTTCTATGAAATGTAAATGTAACTAATATAATACTAAAATATGGGTAGTTGGGAAAAATTTCGATACTACGTTTAGCTTCATGGTTAAATGCTGTTTGAAATGCAGGTTTCTAACTAGTAACATGTTTGTTTTTTATTACGCGTTTATAAAGACGTGCTGTTCTATTCCTGTTAGCTCCTGAGTATGTGGTGAAGTTTAGGTTTTTGTGTGTTAGTTATTTCTTTTTTCAAATGTCAGGCATTTAATTTCAGTGTTGTGACACACAGTGTGTTGGTCGTTATTTTGACGTGGTATCTCTTCAATTATAAGAAAATTGACAAAGTCATCATCAAAAAATTTGCTTTATATTGATGCCTTGATATCTGGTCATTAGCAAATTTGGTCAGATCTCGATTGACGAGGTACCTAAAAAAACCACTTGGATTAACTCACTAAACAATGGGTGATATTGGAAATGAAATCTATTTGTTTTGTTTAAATTAATGAATTCCGTTTTTGAATTCTCACTCAGAGGCGGTACATTCCCAAAATGTGGGAACACTAAATGTTAACTATGAATAACTTTTGAAATTTAACATCAATACTTTTTTACTGTATTGTTTATAGGCCTAGAATACAATATACAATCAATCATTCAAAGACAGGAACTGTTCTGTACAACATTTAATTTCAAGATATGTTGGTTACAGATTTTTGACATTGCTTTCCTGTAGGTTACAGATTATGGACATTGCTGGTCTGTAGTTTACACAACTTTGGCATTTCCCAAGTCTAATGACTTTTGGACATTGCGTTATTGATTCTTGAATCATTTATGTAAAGAGACTGAGCATATGATAAACTGGTATTATATTGCAAAATGTATCTGATCAAAACAGTTTACAACAGATATATAACAGGATACTTAACTGAATTTCACACAACTTTTTTTTAAATAAATAAATATATTAAAGTCTACTAATAGGTATAAAAAAAACATCAGTCATTAGTTATAAATTGTAAATTCTAGGGGTCAGGGATTTAAAATATGAAAAAAAAAGTTCATCATCAGTATAGAACCGGAAATATTCAACCATAAACATGACAGCTGAAAATAAAAGAAGCATTTATAATTTTAAACGCACTTTTTCTCCTTTGGTGTTAAATGGGTATTCAATAGTAAAATATCGATGTAACTTAAAAACTACTTATCATAAATGAACATAATTTTCTACAGTTACTTTTCAAATATAATTCTTAAATTTGTCATCAGCAATTGTGACATATTTGTTTTTCTATAATTTTTCGAACTTTGTATACTATGTGTTTTATGCACACTGGTGTAAGAAATTAAGAGAATTTCCAGACTTGGTCGATTATCTCTTGAACTACAGTACCGATTTTAATGAAATGTGATATGTACATACATTGATACAATGCAAAACAAATAAACATTCAATATTTTAATACACACGCATGATCGTGCGTAACACTCGTTGGAGTCGGAAGGTATGAAACATCGGTTGCAGAATAAACAAAAAATGGGTTAATAGGGGGTATGGTCCCCTTTTACAAATATACAGGTCTCTCAGCGTGATTTCATACTTGAAATAAGGCAGTTTATCATTTCCTGTGGCAATTGGTCCCATGAGTTCAGAACCGCTGTTTTCATTCCCTGAATGGTTCTCGGAGGGGGTTACGAGCTAAATTGCCCTCCCGAGAGCGTCCCAGACTAGCTCTATATGGTTAAGGTCTGGAGATCTGACTGGCCAATTCATCCGGCGAATATCCTCACTCTTTAGAAATTGGTCGACGAGAAGAGCTCTATGTGGCCTCGCGTTATCGTCCATTAAAATGAACTCAGGGCCAACTGCACCCCTGAAAAGGCGAACATAGGGCTCCAAGACCTCATCCCTATACCTCACACCAGTCACACTGCCTCTTTCAAAGACATGGAGAGGTGTGCGGCCATTCAACATGATGCCTGCCCAGACCATTAAACCTCCTCCACCATAATGGTCGATTTCGCGGACATTGGAGGGTAGGTAGCGGGTCCCTGGTTCTCTCCATATGAACGTACGGCGAGAATTGCTGTTTAGGCTGAACCGGGACTCATCTGTGAAGAGAACGGTCGCCCATTGATCCATACTCCAATCTCTATGCTCTCTGCACCATGATAAACGGATTCTCCTGTTCGTAGAAGTGAGCGGGACGCAAACAGCAGGTCTTCTTGTGAACAACCCTCTCTCATGAAGTCTTTTGGAAACAGTCACCCTTGATACACGGGTTCCCGTGGCTGCATACAAGTCACGAGAGAGCTGAGAAGCTGTAGCACTCCTGTTACGTCTCGCTATAATCGAGAAATGGCGATCTTCTCTGGCCGTCGTGGCTCTTGGACGACCTTGCCCAGGCTTTCTCTCGATGGATCCGGTATCCTGGAACTGTTTCCATAAGTTAAACACGACGCTGGGCGTTAAATTGAACTCTCTACAAATTTGGACTTGAGATTGGCCTGCTTCTAGTTTCACCACAATTTGCCACCTCATTCCATCATCTAAACGTTGGTGGTTACTCATTTTTACTGTTACAATTTGAAATTAACCGATTGCTGCAAAATAACACCAAGAAATTCGCCGAGGTGTGCTAGCGAACGAAATGCGTCTTAACTTACGTGCGCTTATAAAGCCTGTTTCTACTCGCTCCGTCTACACACACGTGTACGCTTACGTATTTGACGTACATGATTTGCATTTTTGTCTAGAAGCAGTGGTTTTACATTCAGTTCAGTTCTTTTCATGAAATTCGATAAAATATGCAAATTCTCTTAATTTATTTCACTAGTGTAGTTTTTGAACAAAATATTAAAAAAAAAATTCTAATTGTTTTAACCAAAAATCACGAAGACAATTTATAATATGAACTTTTAGAAGTTAATTAATGCTAAAATAAAGTACTTTGTTGTAAAATATTTTAAAATATAAAAATTTTGCCTAACGTCAAAAATTTGACAGTTTAAAATTTTAATAAAAATAATTTTAAGTTTTGAAAATGTAAAATAGTTATTATAATTGCAAAATACTATGTATACCTACAGAAAAGAATTCAAAACAAAAACTTTAAAATTGAAGATTTTAGAATTTTGTGTCCCGGATCCCCGGAATTAGAGTAGATTTGAATATTTTAAAATTAGAATTTTGTTTTTCCAGATTTTCAACTCATGCATTTGTTTAATTCTGTAAAGTTTTAGTACTAATTCCGAAAATTTTGGGTTTGGTTGATTTTTGTGATCTTTTAAATAATATATATTTTCACATACAAAAAGGAAAACATGATCATAAAATAAAAATAACTTTCTCCTTGAAAACTCGTGGAAAAATAATAATTACTATAGAATTAATCAGGAAAACAACGTTCTAAAAATCTAAGTTTCATCTTAAAAAATTTATTCAAAGGATCAGAAAGCAGAAAATAAAAAGAGAAAAAAAAATTATTATTTAAAAAAAAAAAAAAAAAAAAAAACGAAATTATTTCAGTTTTTTTTTTTAGATTGTTGCTAAATCACGTCCAAAATTGAGTAACGATCGACGCTTTCGCCATTTGACATCGATCGTACACGTTTGCTGGACATGTGCGCCTAGTTATGTTATTAATATTGTATCTGCTAAATTCACTTTATTTTTCGATAAAAAAAAAACTATTAATCTGATGAAAGGAGATTGTAATTAATATTTTTTTTATGTTTTTGGACATCGGCACCTTCGTAATATAAATTAAATCGACAATTCGATCGATACGCGATTCTCACATCGCATTTTTAAAATAAAAAAAAGTATATTTACGGCAAAGAAAATGCACAAAAACACACAAAAAAGCTTAAAAACGTTTAAAAAGTTATTTTAAAGACAAATAAATGCAGTTTAAAGTACTCGTCAATTTATTTTTTCTTCAGTTATAGAGCTATTTCGATAGTTGGTTTTGGACATCGCGAAACATGCTGAACATGGAAGTAAGACCGATAAGGAAGTGCCATAACAATGTTTCGCTACCGGTTTAAATGAAGCAGATATCTCCATGGTTTTAAGGCACCAAGATGGCTGCCGTGCATGCGCTTTTAAAAACTTTATAATGCTCATTTTTTTTATATTAAGATGTGTTCATTCATTTTACAACTGAGCGATGCTAAATAAAAGACATTTTTCTAATTTTGGCAATAGTTTGTTTTTTAAATGATAATTTAAGTATGATATATAAAAAGAATGTACTACCTTTTTCCCGTTTGCTTTAAAATTTTTGTGATTGAATATGCTATAATATAATTACAATAAAGAAACAGAAAACTCTGTATCCCTCAGTCTTGTTTTTATAAATTGTATCCAAATTGGTTTCCTCAATTAAACATTGAAATTCATTTTATTGATTTCCTGCATACATTGAAATACACACACTTTTGGCCCAATCATCCATTCCAAATATTTATTTTCTGTTGGTATTTTACTTATTATTATGCACTGCTTATCCATGCATCTCTATGTTATGGGTCTTTAGGAAACCTGAAATGAAAAGTATTTTAGTTATATACAATCAATTGATAGATGCATTGAAACCTATGTTTATTGATCCTGTCTGATGATAAACCTGTTTAACCATATTTTTTCCAAAGTCTCAACTGTATTAAAGGTTTTACTGTTTATCTTAGACTATTAAAACAAAAATTTATAAACATAAACTAGTTCCGTCTAAAAAACCACTAAATCGAACTTCTTTACAATTACTTACTTTGATAATAAAAATAAACATGCTTCATAAATTTAAGACTGATTATTGAATATATTATAACTGTCTACACAAATCTACCCATAGAAAGGGTCGTTTTTATTATAAATTCTTTCTAAAATTGTAATACATGCAAATACATTAAAACCTAGGACTGAAAGCAGAAATTATATGAGCTCATAATGTTAACCATTGGCTCAAGAGATGCGTGTTTTAAAAAACTTCATGCAGTTACAATGTTTTAAGTATTTGCTTGTCTTCTAAAACACTCATTAACAAGTTGCTCACAGTCCAAGGTTTCAATAGCATTCAAGCAGTTACTTAGTTTCTCAACGCAAAATAACTTAATTAACAAAAAAAGGCGTTTTAGAAAACCAAAATTAATGTTTATAATTCGAATTTTATAGCTGTTAGCTAAAGCTGTTTCATTCTAAATCATGTAACATGAGGTAATATTTTCACCGATGTACTAAAAATACCGCTACTGTTTATTTGACTGTAATGGTAATTTTAGTTAACGTCGTACTGGAGCAACACAACGGGCTATTGACGACGGTCCGGAATCAGTCCCTTAAGGGAAAGATTCGAGGACAACACCTCGTAATGTTGAACCACGGTCATATGACGAAGCAACACCTGAGCTATTTGACTGTAATACTTTTTCATTAAATAAAAGTTAAGCTTTCCTAAAAAGCAGTTTCTAACTCTTATTACAATTAGTAGGTTAAAAAATCAAAATCGTACAATTCTGTTACTTAATAAATAAAATTAATATCTTTGGATAAATCAGTAAACTTTTCAAAATAATTCTTTAAATGTTTATAAATACGTCTAATTTTGAATATAATTCTGCTTGGACACTTAGCAGTTACAGGTCAAAACGCTATCAGCCTAAAGGTACATCAAATTAAACTTACCTAGGAAACGATATTCCACGGATCTTCTTTGTCTTTCGGTTTGTACTCCCGTAGGCGACACAAGAAGTCATATTCAAATCAAAACCAAGAAAATGGTGCTAATTATTTGGTTAAAATCGTCAATAAAAAACCTCGGAAGTTCAAAAACGGTATAACCACGTTGATTAACATGCACGAGCACAATGTTTTTAAAGCACCAAGATGGCGGCGAGGTTATGGTTTTGGCTTCAACAGTTCTAAGTAAAGCCAATTCCATTATCTTTCCTACTTCCATGATGCTGAATGGCTTAGTGTATTGTTTCTTTATTAATTCTTAAAAACTTTAAACTAATGATACCATCTACTGATCAAAATGGTAAACAAACTATCCTTATACTCTATTCATTTATTATTTTTTTCTGCAATTCTGGAAAACACATAAGAATTTATTTTCTTGGTGATGTACTTACAGTTAACATTATAGATGTCCAAAATTGGACATTTGTAACTAAAGAATTTAATTTGAGAGATATATACACCAAACAGAAAAAAACAAAACTTAATTCTTGTCTCTGAACAGAACTAAAAACCCATTAAGAAAAAATTTTTTATTTTAAGAATTAAATTTATTTGCTATCAAAGCTTAAAGCTATGAAATGTGTCTTGTTCCCACATTTGAAAACTACTCAGGCACACTTAGGTGAGTACGGGCATTGCAGCAAAAAAAAAAAAAAAACTTGAACGCTTCACGTATTTTTGTGTTATCCTTTCGCAAGGGCCATGATCGATTGATATGTCCCTCCATTCTGTTTTACACAAGCCTACCCTTCTAATTTTTTATTTTTTTCCCCTTGCTATCGTGTGGTTGGCTAGATATGATCCTTGCGTTATAAAACCTAACCCTGACACCTAAGTCAGTTTACACCATTTTTAATAAGAATATGTCAATGCTCTGATCGTATGTTCTTAAATCAAATAAAGTTATTTCGTTTTTAGAAGAATAAAAGCAAAAAACTAATATTTTGAAACTTAGAAATATTTCTCAATCGTTTAAAATGCAGAGAAAATTGTGTTCAATTGTACCCAACATATTCACAAGACAATTTAGTATAGTATAGTATTAGATTGAAAATAAGTATGTGTAACACAAAAATGACTATGAAAAAAATGACTATAAATAAAAAATATATATTTTTTATCTTTTGAAATTTTCTGCTTGGGATATAGAAAAAAAGATTTTAATTATGTACCTTTTTCGTATTTTTATACCTTGTTTTTAGACGAGTAAAAACATCATAATTGATGATCGAGTTTTCATCCACTTTTTAACGGCTATACAGATTAAAGTTTTATACAAACAGCAAAGTTTTCAAGTGATGCGTCTAAATGCCTTATAATATAAAATTTTGTTTTGTGTTAAAATTTTTTCCCAATTTCATTCCAAACGTACAGGGTGTTTCAGAAAGGACTCCCTCACTTTGAAATGACATAACTACGAAACCGTGATCGATAGAAATATGAAACAAGTGGCACATTTAATGTGCAGATCTGGAATTTGAAATAGCCTGGTTAAAAAATTATTTACAATTTTAACTAATAGATGGCGTTGCAGTCTTTGAAAGCATGAAATTCAACTGAGAAATACCACTGGCTAAACGTGGCAGAAAGTTTAGTAGTAACCTGTTGAAGGAGGAAATTTGAGTCATGTATTCAATATAACAACGAGGATGCATCAGACACTTTATGGTTTATGCAAGATGGTGGCCGACCACAGCGTACTTCTACAGTATTCGCCTTGAAGAATACTTTCGTGACAGTCATTGCTCTAAATTATTCCAAAGACATCGGCACCGGAATAGATTGGGCTCCATACTCCTCGGTTCTTAATCCATGCGACCTCTTTCTCTGACGCTATGTGAACGACATTGTTTACAGTAAGAATCCTCAAACGCTAGAACAGTTCATCTGTGTGGCACGTGTATCCATTTCAGAGAACACATTTGCGGGAGGTGACTTCACAAGTGATTGCTGTTCAAGGTGGCCATTTCGAATCCATTGTAATGTGATTTTACGCCTGGTTACGAATGACAGTTTACACTCCATTAAAGAAGGAAATATTCAATATTTCAGCGCCATTTATTATCCAAAGTTGTAACTAATTTTGTAAACCTTTTTTTTTTTCCCTCCAAAATTCCAGGGCTGCTCATAAAATGTACCACTTGTTAAAGCTTTCTATGTATCACTGTTTCGTAGTTATTTCACTTCAAAATTAGGGAGTCCTTTCTGAAAACCTCTGTATTTGCTGTTTGTTAATAATATGCTAACATTATAGAACACTTCTGTTCTATCAACCCTCTGTGAGCGGCAGGCTTTCTAAAATACATAATATTGCTTTCCGACCTTTAGATACTGCTACAGCCTACTCTACAATAGCAATTCAGCTGAAAGAGATAGCAAGCTTTCTCGATGTTTGGCCTTATCTGAGCTGATGACGGGCGGCCACTTGTGAAATAATTTTGATGAGATTTAAGGCCGTCACTAACACCAGGCAGTAGGATACTGCTGCATCACCATATTTCTTTAAATATGTGGTTAAATATGTAATTCTGTAGCTGTTTCAACCAGTTTGTAACAAGACTATAATGTCTCTCAGATGCTCAAAGGCAACAGGACATAAGCATGAGCTATGACTTCAGCAATTCCCTGTGCTGCTCCTCGGAAATTGCACAGCAGTTTGTGACTGCTGCTTATGGGAGCACACATGCAAATTTCCCGACACAACTGTTTCACACACTATCATATCAGTCACAGAACTTAATGGAATTCTTCTAAATATGAGAAATCGATCTTCATGAGATCATAAAAATCAAAATTTTCTCTAGTCTATTAGCAGAATGTTATAAATTATCATACAAAGATTTCATTTGAATTATATGAATCATGGAACTTCAATTTCAAGCAAAATTACAGAAATATCAGAGTGGAATACAGGCTTAGTATTATCGTTTGAATTGCATTTGGAAGCAAAACCCGTGTAGAGGCATACAAAATACACTCATTGCCTTAAAATTTTGTGCACCAAGAAATAATTGTGGGATCGCAACGAAACTTTGCAAGAAGGTACATGTCGGCCAGATATGCAAATGATTAGAAATGCAGCGTGATGACACATTGCGTAATGCCACTAGAGGGCGGTGAACTTCGTTCTCCTTAGAGTATAAAACAGGTAAGCAGAGCAAGATGAGTGTACTTAATCTCTTGCAAAGGAAACGCTGAGGTAGACATGCCGTTACGCAGCCATCGGCACGATGGAAGCTGGGTGGTTAGCTCGGCGAGTAGCTCGTCAAGTAGGCCGTTCTGATTTTACTGTGAGGAGGTGTTGGGACCAGTGGACAGAAGAGACGTCATTTACACGGCGACCAGGCTCAGGACGCCCTCGACAGAACAGTCGTCGAGAAGACCGTCACGTCATACGAAACGCACGCGTAGAGCCAACTGCCTCATTTGCCGCTACCCAGATACAGGCAGCACCTTCACTACGGGCCCCTGTGTGTTCTCGAACCATCGCAAGGCGCCTGGCTGAAGGACATCTGGTATCGCGGCGCCCATTATGTGTGCTGCAAATGACACAAACCCACCGACGCCTCTGTTTGGAGTGGTGTCGAGCACGACGGGATTGGACTGCAACGGAATGGAACCAGGTCGTCTTCAGCGACGAATCTAGATTCAATTTGAGCAGTGATGACAATTGTGTTCGTGTGTGGAGGCCCCTTGAACGCCTCAATCCTGCCTTCGCTTTACAGCGACACACCGCTCCCACAGCTGGTGTGATGGTATGGGGTGCCATTGCTTACGATACATGGTCACCCCTAATATTGATCCATGGCACAATAACAGCCCAGCGGTACATCCATGACATCCTTCAGCCACATGTGATGCCACTCATGGCAGGGCTCCCAGGAGCCATTTTTCAACAAGGCAATTCTCGGCTACACACAGCAAGGATGTCACAAGACTGCCTCCGCCACATTACCACACTTCCCTGGCCTGCTTGATCCCCAGATTTGTCACCATTCGAGCATATCTAGGATCATTTGGGACGGCAAGTTGGACACTCTACGAGTTTGGTCGAACTAGAGGCGCGTTTACAGCAACTGTGGAACGAGATGTCTCAGGACATCATACGAAACTTGTATTGTAACATCATATGAAAATTGATGTAAACAATGCCCGCTCGTATCGCATCGTGCATTCGCACTAGAGGGGGTCCAACAAAGTACTAAAACTTCAGTTCATTTGTACTTTTTTCTGCAGTAAATGATCCTTTTCTTTGATTTTCTAATCACTTACTTATATCAAAGTAGTACTTATATGTGTAAAATTTCGATTCATTTTGACGACTTTTTCTTGGTGCGGAAATTTTTATGGCAATGAGTGTAATTTGACAATGTAATGGTTGGCTGCTGGATATGCAGAAATATAGTATACAAGAGCTGAATAAATATACGACTCCCACTATTACATATGCACAAAGCATCATATGGCAATTTATGCTTGACTTTCAATTACATGACACTGCATTCTACCATATAACAAAATGATACATAACCAATGAGTACGACAATTCTAGGTAAAAAAAGGAATCTTAACACATTACTTAAAATTTACTGAATTTTGAAATAAATCAATTTAGAAATCTTAAATATATTTTATTTTACTTAATATAAACAAATTTACTTAATTTTTAAAAACATTAATTTCTTACTAAGGGGCCTTCCCCCTGCTCGCTAACGCTCGCCAACCCCCGGAGGATTGCTTCGCAATCCTCATTGGTTCGCTGAGCGAACCTATGCTCGCTTCGCTCGCCTCAATGAAGACATGTGTCCTAGCATAAGGGATTGTTTACAAAATATGTTACCAAAAAAATGTTTTTCAAATCTAAATTTGCTGTTTTACAGAAAAAATATATACAGTATCTCTAAAATCAGAATTCAAATGAAAACTTTGTGCAAATTTTGACTCGAAATGTGAGCGTTGCTTTGGAAATTGAATACCCAGCATGTTGTTTGTGTGTACATTTTCCCAGCACTCAAACGACCCACACTTTTTCATTGAGTTTGTAGCCGAAAGTTGTAGTGCAAGCGTCTTGTTGAACTATAATTGTTGGCCCTGAAAAGGACCGTTTTTTAAATGGCCCTGAAAAGATCCTCCGCTTTCTTTGATTTCTATTATAAACTAACTGCAACAGCTCATTAAAATTTCCTTTTTTTTTAAATAAAATTTCATCCGATAACGCTATAAATTCAATCGATGCGCGAGACTTCGCGATAAACAAACAATCGTACAGTGTTGCCAAAACGCAACTACAAATAACGTCTTTTTTGCGTGCCACGTAAGAGAATTATATATATAGATTCCAATGAAAAGTAACTTATCGCATAGTGTCAAAAGCAAAGGAAGGAATCTTACCACAAGAGGTTTACAATAAAACGCCATCAAATGACAAGATCACAAACGCAGTTATCACAAATAATTGTTCAGTGATCATTCAGATAATCATGCAGAAAAATAAACTGTGAAGCACAAATAAAAGAGTAACAACAATAATGAACAGTACAATCACGAAAACGAACAAGGAAAATGCTAGAAGCACAACTAACAAATACAAACTTTGTATATAAAAGTTTGAACGGATACTGGATTGGTCTGATAACTCTATAGTGGACTGTATTTTAATTAATGCAATTCGTTGTAACAAAAACAACTTTTATTAACAACAAACTTAACAATGCTGTGGATGGACTACTCTCATTAAAGCTAAGGAAGCCGCGTTTTCATCAGGTCCAAGGAGAGCACCTATCTCCTCCGTGTCTCAAGCCTGAATGTCACCCAAACGCTCACACAGCGCCCTCTACAGTATGTGGGAGACAACACTTCCCGCGCTCACACAGCGCCCTTTACAATATATGAGAGATGTAACAGATATACGTAAACGCACAACACAAATACATAAATATGCGTAAGTACAAGGCTTATAACACGTCACTTTTTGTCACTTTTTTGACAATTTGTTACTTTTTCAGGTGTTTAAGTTCTTAAATTCTACTAGGAGAAAACAATTTTTAGTGCACAATTAAAAAAATTCATTTTTTTCCTCTAAAGAAGTCAAATGTCAACCTAGTACATATTATTGTGTAATTTCGTCTTGCGTTGGAACTTGTCCAGGCTAGTTTCCTCCATGGTAGGTATGACATTTGAGTGTACTTCAGAAGAGGGTGGAATTTCCCCTCCCCCTTCTGAATGACGCCTGTGTTTACGCCAAAATCAAACCTTTTCTTATACAGAGGCTGTTCACACATTTTTTATACAATGTATACTGCATTCACAAAACTAAATTACATAAAATTATTGTGTTTTAAATGTTCTATTTGATAGCCCTTATTCTGAACTATCTTTCGCCACCGTAATTTCCAGGATAATAATGCCTTTTGAAGTGTCAGAAGAGGTATTCTATCCCATTCCTCCTGAACAGCTTTCCAGAGTCATGTAAGGGTTGTGGGACGACGTTTGGATAATGCAGATTTTAAAAGTCCGAAATCACAAAAATCCATAGGTGATCCATCGGGAGATTTAGTAGGGATATCAGTGAAGGGTATGGCCTTGATACCGGTTTTTTGTTCCATTTCTTTTAGGAAATTTACAGTAGATTTTGATGTGTGACTGATAGCTTTGTCTTGATGGAGTTCCACAGATTGATGGCACTGTGGGTAAAGCGATGGTATTTGATTCAGAAAAATTGGCGATAAAATATGTTCCTGATAGTATTTGGAGTTAGTCTTGACATGTTTTCCCACTCTCTTTATTTTTAACTTGCCATTATATGAAAAACCAGCAACAATCATGAATCCCTTAAAAAAACTTTCTGCCGATTCTGTGAACCATGTACTTAAATTTTTTTCTCCCCTATTATGATAATAAATGGCTCTTTTTTTGCTGCAATCATTTAAATACACCCATGATTCATCTATTGTGACCATTTTTTTTTTCATTTTTCTTTGGATAGGTGTTTCTCATATAGATTTCGGCAGCGTGTCCTGCGTTCAGCGATATGCTTTGGAAAAAGACGATGCACATTGCGTTTTTTCAGTTTCTTAAGATTTAAATCAACGTTTATCATTTTGTTTACAGTGGACCCCGAGCATTTTAATGATTTTGCAACTGTCCTTTGACTAGGGGGATTTTCTTTTAATATTAAACAACGTACCTTTGCAATAGTCGAAGATGTCCGTTTCTTCCTTGGATACTTGTTTGGAATCTTTGTCCCACTTGAGGCTCCAATTTGACGTTTTTTACCTTTCTTGTTGACGATATTACCTATCGACGCTTTAGATATCACAAAACCATGACTCTCACATCGTTTTAGGATAACGGAATATGAATATTTCTCTTCGGAAAGAGCCTAAATATAGCCTTCGTAAAAACGCCATTTTGAATAAAAACTAACCTCTCAAGCCGCAGACGATAATTTTGACTTTTTAAAACACAGTACAACTGCAATTATTTCTTTTGCAGCAAACGATTTTTTATTACCGCTAACCAAAATCGTCTAAAAAATGTGCGAACAGCCTCTGTATTTGTTTAGAGACGATCGTAATGTGATTCTATGGCTGGCGCCGGCTGCTATAATATTGATTTAGGTTCGCAAAAAGAATTAGAGCCTCAAGTATCACCCAATAAGGTAATCTTGCCATCAAATAACCAATGTAGCGTCGTGGGGGGGGGTCTCTTTGCAACAGCTTACATGGAAGTCCTCTTCGAGATTTCTTCTGTTACGTGGATTCGATGTCGAAGGGAATCGGCTGGAGAATTTATGACCGGATGAGGGTAGAGCAATGCGAGGTATTCCCTCGTCCTAGAACTGTCGCTCTACGTGACTCCGTGTGCGGTCCCCTCTCGAAGAGAGGACAATCGTTGAACTTGTGATCGTGAACCGACGCAGAACTGGAGTGCTCCGATGGAACCACGGGACTGAAACCATATTTGTTCTTTCCTTATGTTAGCCTCGAAATAGCCTTAATTTGTAAATATATTTAGTAACTAATTAAATGTGCTGTATTTCTAAAAGCTGTTTTAATTGCCTAAAAGCCACTCGCCACTAAAATTCTTCTCTCGACGTTACACCAGTATCAACCATCTAAATACAAAGCAGCAGAATATAGTGTCTTAAAAGTTCCTGTACTGACGATTCGTGAATTTATTATACAGTAACAACAAACTTTAAAAACAACTATTTTAATGCTAACTAGGGGGCCTGCCCCTTGCTCGCTAACGCTCGCCAACCCCCGGAGGATTGCTTCGCAATCCTCATTGGTTCGCTGAGCGAACCTATGCTCGCTTCGCTCGCCTCAATGAAGACATGTGTCCTAGCAGAAGGGATTGTTTACAAAATATGTTACCAAAAAAATGTTTTTCAAATCTAAATTTGCTGTATTACAGAAAAAATATATACAGTATCTCTAAAATCAGAATTCAAATGAAAACTTTGTGCAAATTTTGTCTCGAAATGTGAGCGTTGCTTTGGAAATTGAATACCCAGCATGTTGTTTGTGTGTACATTTTCCCAGCACTCAAACGACCCACACTTTTTCATTGAGTTTGTTGTAGTGCAAGCGTCTTGTTGAACTATAATTGTTGGCCCTGAAAAGGGCCGTTTTTTAAATGGCCCTGAAAAGATCCTTCGCTTTCTTTGATTTATATTATAAACTAACTGCAACAGCTCATTAAAATTTCCTTTTTTTTTTCAATAAAATTATATCCGATAACGCTATAAATTCAATCGATGCGCGAGACTTTGCGATAAACAAACAATCGTACAGTGTTGCCAAAACGCGGTTACAAATAACGTCTTTTTTGCGTGCCACGTAAGAGAATTATATATATAGATGGCGAAAAGCACTTTTAACATAACGTAGGGAAAAAAATTGGACTTTCATTTATAATAAACGTTTGCCCTTTACTTGGAGGCAAAGCGGAAGTAGTTTTCGCATATTTATAGAAATGCATTTCAAGATGCTGGGAGTGACTTCTTGTATCCTTTGAGTAATGGCACTTTTCAGGTCACCTATTGTTTGGTGGTTATCTTCATAAACTTTGTTCTTTAAATATCCCCACAGAAAAAAGTCAGGGATGGTCAGATCAGGGAACGAGGTGGCCAAAGGTTTCTTGAGATGAGTCGATCGCCAAACAAATCTTGAAGCATGCCCATGGTTTCATAACTTGTATGGCAGGTTGCAACGTCTTGTTGTAACCAAGAGTTTCGTTCATTCACTTCTTATAATGCAACAAATTGTTGAATAAGTTCTCTGTATACAGTGCCATCAACAGTTGACCTGAAAACAAAGGCCCAACAAACCTTTTGTGTGATACGGCATACCAAAAGGCAATTTTATGAGAATGTAAAGGTTTTTGCATTAATGAATGGGGATTTATCGTCGCCCAAATGCGGGAGTTTTGCATGTTCACGTAACCGCTTAAATGAAACCATGCCTCATTGGAGAAAAATATTTTGTCCAAAATGTTTATATTCTTGCGAATAAATCTTTAGAACCATCGGCAATAATAAAACCGCTTCTCTTTGTGCGGTGGCTTTAGCTCCTGTAACATTTTTACACGATAAGCACGAAAAAGCAACGCTCTTAATTAAAGCCTTTATGTGTCGATCCATGTGATGTGCCCATTTGTTGTGACAAATGCCTCATGGAGTGATGGGTAGATTGCAATTTCCTCTGTTGAGTTCCTTGCACAAAGTCTGGTATAATGACCATCAGTCTTCTACTCCTGCGTTTGTGTTCCACCGAACCTATCTCACGAAATCGAGTAGATATAGCGAACGAGTAGATATAGCGTATTTTTACTCGGTATTGCATCATTTGGTTAGTAATGTCGCCAAAACTCTTTACATCTTTCATACGATTTACCTTCAAAATAAGCCTCCAACAGTGCAATTCTCTGGATGCGCGATTAACTCATCTTGCAGCGAAGAACAAATTGACGTGGAACTTTATTATCGCACAACTTGAGCGCGAAGAAAATCAAACGATATAATTAAAGAGACGATAAAACTATAAACAGGCGATAAAATTCAAAAACTAAAAAAACACGGGCATTTAATTTTTTTAACGTTGGAGTACTGGACTTTTAAGACACCCTGCAGTTTCCTTCCTTCGTAATTTCCATAAAGGCAGTGGCACGCTGTTCCATCGAATTCCCCCATAACACCCTTCGTCACATAGCCTGGTGCTAAGGAATTCGATATAGGAAGAAGAGAGTCGGCTTTGAAGCTTCGGGAAGATGTGTCTGAACTAGTTTTTTCTATTCACAGATATTTTAATCAGTCGCCTAAGCTATGGTCAACATACACTCTATAACGAAAAAATCGACTCACCAAGAAGGAGTTGTCCGATGGAAACAAAAATTGGTGGAAAGGAAAATTATGTACAGAATAGAAAATGATTAAAATTTCAGAACAATTGAATGATTTATTTCAGAGTTACAGTAACGAGCTCAATAAGGTGTTGACCCGCCTCTTGCCTGGATGCAAGCTGCCACACGGCGGGGCATAGACCGATAAAGCTCCCGGATGGTCTCCTGCGGTATTTCTTGCCAAATTTGCTCCAATTGTCGGACTATGTCATCAACATTCCCTACCGGATGCAGTCGCCTTCCCATCATGTCCCAGACATGCACAATTTGAGAGAGATCTGGTGATCTGGCTGGCCAAGGAAGTGTTTGACAAGCTTGAAGACAGTTTATAGCAACATGTGCCGTATGTGGTAAATACGAAATAAAAAACGGTAAATACGAATTATTTTTACTGTCCCATGAAGTTCGTCTTAACAAGGTTTGACTACCTATATTTATGCTCTTGGATATCACTTTTATGATTCGCAATGCATGTTTTCTACATGAGTGCTTTTTCAGCATAACATTTCCCTTGAGCAAGTTTTACAATGATGGGGAATTTCTAGTTATGCTCATGCTTGTGCAGAAAAACCTCAACATAATTCACCAAGAGTGGGATCACCTTTGATCATAAGTTTTATCCCAACAATCTTCAGGATTTTCAACTAGTTACCACCGTCCCAGCCTAAGCCATTCAGTGTATTGCTACGCAGGTGACAAAGCAACATCTGAAATGGCACCCCACTCCAAACTTCCTCACCAACCTAGCGTGAGGACTTTCAGCCACGACAGATTTAAGGTGCACCAGCCGCGTCTACACCATATGCTTACAAACATCCATGCCCTGACCCGGATTCGAAACGGCAACCTTTCGATCTAGAGGCTAACAAACACCTTAACCACTATACCGGTTGGTCGACGAAACAATCTTCAGAATATAAAAATCTGTGAGTACAATATGTGCATCCACTTTCATTAAAATGCAAAATTTTCTATTTTGATCTCTAAACAAGTTTTTTTTTTTTTTTACATTTGTATCAAATGGTAGATTTTGTTGAGTGAGCATTTGTTTCTTCATGCTATTCAATAGAATTTACTTTTTGATTGGTAAACAAAGATTTTAAGTAACATGGCGGCTTCTTTTACATTTATGATCTGTTACGTATTCTTGTCTGTTGTGCAATTTTTTTACCTGCTGAATCTCAACAATATAGCTAGTGATAACAGTATAGCTTAGGTTCAGGATATAAACCTTGGAAGATAACAATATTTGGTTCCATTTACTCGTATTTTTTATTTATATTGTTTCGATTCTGATTCATAGTGCATATTTTAGGTTATCAAGGGGAAGATTCAGCTAGGGTTTTACCTGTTGCTCAACAGATTATGCTCTGCTCTGGTCGGAAAAAAGATTTTTGGTAATTTGCGTCCATTTACCATTTAAAATATTAATAATCTTTCATATTGTACGTAATGCGTGTACTCATATGTTTACGTCTGTAAATAGTGGATTTGTTTGTGTCAATTTGTTATCATCTAAAAAAATAATTTTTTGCTGTAAAATAAAAAAAATTTGTGCTTCATAAATTTTGTTTTTGGATATTGCTCTTTTCATTTTGAATGCTTACAGATTTTCTACATTAAAATGGTAGATTTTGTTATGTTCAGCCACATGATACTGATAACTTACCTTTAACTTAATCAAATATTCTACTGTACAAAACATTCATGTTTATGTATTTTGCAAGAGGAGTTACATGAAAACTGCAGTGTCTATAACCATCAAATGTAGGCTCTGCTAATGTATGTAAAAGAAACTTCTATAATGAAATGCTTCATCCAAGATGTTTGTATCATTTATTTTATATCTGATTAAAAATTTATCTTAAACTTTAAAGGAACCCTTAAAAGAAGTTTCATCAATGTTGCTGTTAAGCCTAATGACTACCCACTTTACATAAAAACATTTAACAATAAAAATAATGTAGTTATTTTTTACCTGTTTATTGGAATCTTTACAAGTTCTTTATAGTTCAGTAGAACAAATAATATATAATAGCTTTGGAAAGGCATACATAAACAGGAAACTTTATAAATAGCCTCATGACTATCAAAACAAGAGGGCTTCTAGGATTTAGTAAATATTGACATTAAATTTTTTACAATGCAAAACTTTTTAAATTAATAAAATAAATTTGTGTTATATTATCAATCTTAACAAAATTTGTAATTAATGAGGCTGCTTTTGCACACTACTCTACTGCCCTTGATCCTAGTTTCTGAATTGTAACACCTAAATGACCATTAACTTAAAATTTCAAGCTGTGTAACTGATAGGATTTCGTGCATTTTATGTTACTTGTTTTTTTTAAATTGTATTTGATATAAAATACTTTTTAAATAATTGGGTAAATCTAAAAGGTAGAAACCTAATTATGAAAATTTTAGAGTTTGAAAGGTAACAAGACAATTTTAAAATTTGGGCTTTTTTTTAATTTTATGCAAAATGAATTCACAAAACAGAAGACAATACCTATAGTTTTATGTGTACAAAAGATTAGTTCTGCAAAAAAAAATCTGAGAGTACCATATACGAGTAAGTGTATGAATGAATAGAACAAAATGAACAGACACCTGTAGAAATTTCATAGTTTTATGTCTTATTGCAAATGTATCATTCCTTATTGGTATGAAAAAAGCATGGATTTTTAAAATAAAAATAATTTTTTTTATGGTTATAAAATTAATTCCTTGCCTGTACAAGTCTAAATTTCTAGGACCTTAGGTAATGAAATCAGTTTAGTTTCTAGGTAGTTTTGATTTTTATGTTAAACATTAATATATATTATCTACACAAATCCAGTCACATTAATGTGATACCACCACCTAATTTCGACTTCAACGTGAAATAACCAATCATAAAAGGCAGGTAACAGCACATTGCAGTGGAGCGTACAAAGGATGTCCTAGGGCATCGGAAAGCATTTCAATCGTTGGCGTAATGCAGAAACGTAGCGATTTATCCGACGTCCAAAACGGCATGATTATTGGCTTTTGGGCCAAGGGTGGAAGCATTTCGGAAACGGCTAATTTTGTGAACTGTTCGCGTGCCGCCGTGGTAAAAGTATACCGTGCATGGCAAAATCGCACTATCCAAAATCTGCGACGTGGTACATGTGGTGCACCACGGGCTATAGATGACAGAGGCGAACAAAGGCTACGGAGATGCGTTCGGGCGAATAGACGTGCGACTGTTGAGCAACTGACCGCCCAGATGAACCAAGGGGCTAGCAAGAATGTATCCTCAACAACGGTTCAGCGAACGTTGCTGCGCATTGGCCTCCGCAGCAGACGCCTGGTTAATGCACCTTTGCTGACTGCTGTTCATCGGCGACGAAGGCTGGAATCTGCACGCCAGTACCGCAACTGGACGTCCACAGAGTGGCGACAGGTGGCTCTTTCCGATGAATCACGTTTTATGCTCCCTCGGACAGATGGACGTTGGCGTATACGGCGTGAAATGTCTGAAAGCAAGCACCCTGCAACAATTTCCATGGATCCTCAACCGCGTAATCTAGCGCAGCTGGCCACGGCATTGGAGTCGGCATGGCTCAACATCCCAGTGAACATCTTCAGAAACCTAATTGACTCTCTTCCTGCACGTCTCGCAGCAGTCCGCTCTGCCAAAGGTAGTTATTCTGGCTTTTGACAGGTGGTCACATTAATGTGACTGGACTGTGTATATATTATCTATAACATTATTGTAATAGTAAATACAATTGGACAAATTTTTTAAAGATTAAAATGCAACAGAAATTAGCATAGTAAATCACATAATTGAACAGTGTAAATTGTTCCATCTGGTTCTAAGTCAGTACTTTAATTGTAACCCATAACCAGTGACATGAAAATTTTGAACTTAGATAAATACGTGGTGGAGTGGTCGTTCACGGTAAGAAGGCGATTTGTCGCCAAATACGGTAACCTTCACCTTTAGCGGATTTTCTTCACATCTGCCGTTTATGTTATGGCAACCCTATCGGCTGTTACGGAATTCGGCCGCCATCTTGATTTGGCGACAAAAATTAGTTGGCGACAAACGTCTTACCGTGAACGACCACTCCACCAAATACGTTTGTTGGATTTCAGACACCACACTCCTAATTTTTTTTTTATGTATATTATTATTAAAAAGAAGTTACTGCCTCAGGATTGAAAACTCGCTTTTTTTGCCCAATTCTCAGACGGTTTCTCCAGAAGGTACGCATCAGAAAATTGCTAAATTGACAAGGTTTGTTCAAAATTGTACAGGGAACAAGGTGAAGAAGAGTTTTTTTTCTTATGCGGCTATTAGTTTAGGGCGCATTAATTGTCAAAGTCGAAAAAAAGCGAAATTTCTAACTCGAGTGAGCGAAACATTTGTAAGTGTTTCGCTCACTCGCGAAAAACTCGCACTTAAAATTTGAAAATACCACATGAAAGTTTAGAATGCGCTCTTTCTTATGGCATAATTATTTTTACTATTGGTTCAGAAATAACTTTGATGCAATGAAAAGTATAATTTCGCGATTTTGTACAAATTTTTAACCACGGAGATGAAACGTCAGATCGTTTTAGCTGGCCTTGTGACGTCATGGCCCGGAATGACGCCTGCAAAAGGGGTGTTGGTTTGCGAAGCAAACCAAATGGGATTGCGTAGCAATCACCGGGGATTGGCAAGCGCCCCCTTTTGTGTAAAATATTTCAAATCATACACATTTCAGAATTGTTCATGCAATTGCATATATTGAATTGATATATGAATATAATACGTATAACATCTCTTTAGCTCTTTTTATACAAAAGAATTAATTTGTTCGAATTTAATAATTCGGAAAAAATCAAATCATTAATAAAAAATAAAATTAAAAGAATCATAAAAAAAATTCTTACTTTTCATTGATATTTTAGCTTGAAAAAAAAAACCCTATTTGAAAATATTGTTATTTGTGATTAACTAATATAAAACGAGACAAAACACAAGAACTTGCAATCACAAATGCTCAATTTTCAAATTGCAAGCATTTCAAGCATTGACAAGGATTTCATAGCTATATTCCTAGCACACAAAAAGGGTTTATACATAACATAAAGAGAATCTTTCTCTATGAACAGCATAGAACAAATGTTATAGCATCCCCAGAACATGCCAGTCCAGTGGAATTTTGAGCTTGCAATAAAAAATTCATCATTGCAGCTCATCGCAATCAGTCCAATAAATGTTCACTTCAATCCATACTCTATTTTCTCAACATACTCAATCATCAGATGAGTGTATTGAATATGTCTTACCTTTCGAAACCGGTATAGCACTCTTTATTTTTTAAATTCACATACAAGCGTAAATACGAAAAATTTATAACTTGAAAGGAGAAGAAATAAATGAGAGATCACGTTCAAAAGAGCATTAAACAAAGAACGTGTGTTATAAATGTTCATTAATCTTGCGCTGACGTCATCCGATTATGCCCTGCGTGAAGTTGAGTAACGAAAATGCGCACTGCCGCTCACATTAATTAAGTCTAATTCTGGCCTACTTTGTTTGTTTGAGGTGTCATTTGCTTCGTCTCTTTGCATTATTAAATAATAATACAAATAAAACTTTAATATTTAATACTTGTTTAGATTTGTGATTTCAAAATTGTGAAATTTCGCAAAAATTTCAAAATTTCTGTTGACGTTTCTATAATTTTTCTTGTGTTTATTATATATATATATAATATAAACACAAGAAAAATTATAGAAACGTCAACAGGAAGAGAGATCAAGAGATGGGGAATACAAGATAAAAGTTCTGGACATCCGATGCTGAGGGTGAACGGTCTCGGAAGGAGCGCCTCATTGTTGAGGCTTCGTATCGCTCGCATAATTTAGTTTAGCTCCGTCCTCTTTTGTGCGAGAACGACGTTTGAGGTGTTCTTTCTTTCGTCTCTTTGCTTTATACATGATAGTAGAAATAACACCTAAATATATTTAATACTTGTTAAATATTGTACCAAAATGTATAAAATAGAAATTTTTTTTAAATGTCAAAGAAAATAATAACCGCTAGAAGAATTAGAGAAAACATAATCAGGAAGAGGGATAAAAATCCAAGAAGATCCAGACATCCTATGCTGAGTGTCAACGGGCTCGGAGGGGGTTGTTGTTTGTTGAAAGTTAGGCATCTTCAAGGTGAACAAATTGATAAGAGTGTGCCAAGTACCTCCACCGCTCAGTTAGACGCAAATAGCATATCTGATGACACAAACGTTTTACATAGTCCAGTCACATTAATGTGACCACCTGTCAAAAGCCAGAATAACCAACTTTGGCAGAGCGGAACTCTGCGAGACGTGCAGGAAGAGAGTCAATTAGGTTTCTGAAGGTGTTCACTGGGATGTTGAGCCTTGCCGACTCCAGTGTCGTGGCTAGCTGAGCTAGATTACGCGGATGAGGATCCATGGCACGAACAACCCGTTCCACAGATTCTGGATTGGGTTTAAATCCGGCGAGTTTGCTTGCCAGGGGAGTACGGTAAACTCATCCTGGTGCTCTTCGAACCACGCACATAACCTGCGAGCTGTATGACACCTCGCATTGTACTTCTGGTAGATGCCATCATTCTGAGGAAAAATAATTCGCATGTAGGTGTGGACATGGTCCGCAAGGACAGATGCGTACTTGTGCCGATCCAATCTTGACTTTCACAATGATAAGTGAGTGCACCCAGTGAATGCCAAGAAAACATTCCCCAAACCATAATGCTCCCTCCTCCAGCCTGGATCCTTCCGGCAATTGTACAAGGTGTTTGCTTTCAGACGTTTCACGTCGTATACGCCAACGTCCATCTGTTTGATGGAGCATGAAACGTGATTCATCGGAAAAAGCCACCTGTCGCCACTCTGTGGACGTCCAGTTGCGGTACTGGCGAGCAAATTCCAGCCTTCGTCGCCGATGAACAGCAGTCAGCATAGGTGCATTAACCAGGCGTCTGCTGCGGAGGCCCAGGCGCAGCAACGTTCGCTGAACTGTTGTTGAGGATACACTCTTGGTAGCGTCTTGGTTCATCTGGGCGGTCAGTTGCTCAACAGTTGCACGTCTATTTGCCCGAACGCATCTCCGTAGCCTTCGTTCGCCTCTGTCATCTATAGCCCGTGGTGCACCACATGTGCCACGCCGCTGATTTTGGATCGTGCCATTTTGCCATGCACGGTATACTTTTACCACGGCGGCTCGCGAACAGTTCACCAAATTAGCCGTTTCCGAAATGCTTCCACTCTTGGCCCGAAAGCCAATAATCATCGCTTGACTCTTTACTTGTCCAAAGTAGTTTTCTTTCTACTTTTTTGTGGTTACGGGGAAATAGATATTTTCTTATGTTTTCACACAGTTTGCAGTCGTAAATTACGTGGTCAACACTTTGAATTCCTTCTCCACATTCGCATTTGCCTTCCTTATTGAATAAACGTTTCTGATGCTGTCTAAATACGCCGTGACCAGTGATAAATTGATCGATCTCAAAAGATCCTGGAAGTCTCGTCTGTGATATGTCCTTGTATTCTATATGGACTACTCTTCCCTTCTCTGAGTAGTCCCATCGCCCTTGCCACATCCCTTCTGCTTCTTTGATAATTTGTTTCCGGATGTATTCCTTGTCCATTTTTTGTGCCTTGTCGATGTAATGTTTCTCTGTTGCTTCTTTTGCCAGAGCATCCGCCCTCTCGTAGCCCTCATGGCCTGCGTGGGCTTTAATCCATTTTAGGTTTATAACTCCTGAGTAATTCTTTATTTGATGTTTCATATTGCAAATATATTTATCACTGTTGGTAATATTGCCTAGGGCCATTAACACGGATCTTGAGTCAGTAATAATGTCGGCCTTTCTGATGTCATTCCTTGTAATGAGAGAAATAGCTCTGTCTCTCTCTCTCAATAGCTATTAATTCTGCCATATAAACCGTAGAGTGATCGCTAATTCTTATTGCCTCGCTGTAAACTTCTATCCCTTCCAAATAAACGACTAAGCCGCTTCCGACCTTCCCTCCTTTTTTAGAGTCGTCTGTGAAAATTTTCACTCCTTCTAATATTTCTTCTTTACCATGATATTTCCATGGGGTTTTTAATATATCCCAAGGTGGTGACCAAGCTGTTTCTTCTATTTGAACATTTTCAGCCCTAATTTCTATTCCCTTAATTTGTAGATTTTCTTTCTGTTTAAGTATTTTAAATTTATCCTTAATTCCTTTTAGTTTGATGTCTAGTGGTATGCATCCAGATAATATCTGTAGAGACTGTGCTGTAGCATTTTGTAATGGGTAACAAGCATCTTCTCTGTATCTGAAGAAACTTTTGATTTTGTTTTGCCTTGTTTCTGCATTACATTTCTGCTCCGTAGCCAATTATCTTCTCTAGTATTTTCTGATAAATTATTTTCTTAACTTTGGGGTCTAATCCCCATGTGGCTCTTGAAATTCTATTTAACTTGCCTTGAATTCTTGTCACTTTCTCTAGTATCATATTAAGGTGTGGTATGAAGGATAGATTTTTGTCTATTTAGATTCCAAGGTAACTGAGTTCTTTTTTAAATTTGAGAGATATGTTTCTAATCTTGATTCTAGGAATATGTGTACATCTTTTATTAGATAAGAGTGTGAATACGCATTTTTCAATATTGAGCTTTAGTTTATTATTTTCAATCCAAGTTTCAATTTGAACCAATATACTATTCATTTTTTGACTGAATCTATAGGTTGTCCTTTCGAATGACATGATGACAATATCATACGCGAATGCTTGTATTTCTACTCCTTCCTTCATATCCAGTTCCAGGATACCGTTGACATAGATGTTCCAGAGCATGGGTCCCATGCTTGACACTTGCGGTATCCCTACGGTGTAGTTCTTTTTGGTATTTTCGAGGGTCACTGTCCTATTCTCAAAAAAACTATAGATCTGGGCTTTCAGGTACTTCGGAATGTTTAGATTTCTGATTTTGCTTCTCATAATAGGCCAACTGATCGAGTTGAATGCGTTTTGCATATCGAGTGAGACGATACACGTTATCAAATCATTATTTTTTGCCTCTTCAGTTTTTGTCATTATTCTGTTAAGTGCATCAACAGTGGATTTCCCCCTTCTAAATCCAAATTGTCTATTGCTTAGCAGGTTTTCTTTCTCGACGTGGTATGTTATTCTAGATGTTAAAATTTTGTCAAAGATTTTACCCCAGCTCGAGAGGAGGCAGATGGGTATGTAGGCCCCAGGAATCGTTGGGTCTTTTCCTTCCTTTGGAATTAACTCGATTTTTGCAATTTTCCAAGCACTAGGGAAGTAGCCTCTTCGAAGCAAAGTGTTGAATAACAAAATAAATAGTGGTTTGCGGGACAAAAAAATTTCTTGGATTATTTCAGTAGGAAGGCCATTTTCTCCTTTTGCTTTATCTCTCTTAGATCTAGCAAATGCCGCTTCGATCTCTTCTTCAGTTATATCCTCAATTCCAGTACCTACTTCTTCTTCGTCTGTTTTTTCTGTAGATTCATCTACCAGTGGGAAATGGTAATTTAAAATATCTTGATTAGATTCGTCTAGTGTATCACAATAAGTTCCATTTTCTTTCAATATTCCTTTTTTTTGGGTATCTTCTCTTTTCTTTTTTTCAGTAATGAAGTCAAAGTTTTTACCAAAGATGTTGGAAGTGGTGATTTCATTTATGAACTCTTTATATTTGTCTTTCTTGGTTTGTAGTATCAGTTTTTTGTATTCCGCTTGATTCTTTCTAAAGATTATTTTAAATATTTCTCTTTCTATGGGGTCCTTTTCTTTCTGAAATCTTCTTCTCAGAGATTTTACCACACTTCTCTTTGTTTTTAACTCACCAGTCCACCAATAAGGGTTTTTTGTTCGATTCTTTCCAGGACCTAGGTTTCTATTTGTCTTTGGAGTAGTTAGGGCTTTTCTGATCTTGTTCTGTGTTTCTTCGATTATCTCATTCAGTTCTTCGTTCCCCATCTGTTCATTTATTTCTATTCTTCTAGTTATTTCAGAGACAATGGTCTCAGTTTTTAGCCAGTCAAGTTGTTTTAAATTTATTCTTGGTGCCTGTTTAGTACCGACACTAGTCTTGTTTCATTTAATCAGACTAGATTATGGTCACTATTCAAAATTTCGTCCACAACCATTACCTTGAGGTTTTCATTTATGTTTCCCACCAATACTAGATCGATCCAACTTGTTCCCCTTGTGGAGGAGCATGTTGTAATCGAGTTGGGGTCGTTGGCTATATCTTGGTCGTTGACTTCGCAGGTATCAATCACTGCTTGGCCCCTCGAGTCTGTGGGTCGTTGGCCCCATAGAGTTGATTTTGCGTTAAAATCCCCGCAAATTATCCTTGTATAATATAGTAGAGATAATTATTAATAGAAGTTAAGTTAGTTCTAACTATCCTTAAATATTCCTATATTTAAACATTGTGTGCACAAGAAATGGCATGTTAAAATGAAATTCCAGATTGTTGGGTGCTATGAGGTTATTAAAAAAAATTTAGTGATTTTTTCACAAATGTTAATGTTTCCTAGCAGTGAACACAGGAATACCGAAACATTTCTGCTCACAAATTTAAAAAACTCTTGAATAATCAGAGTAAATTTGCGAGTTTTTGTAGGAAAAGAAAGAAGAAGTTGTCTAAACGTTCTGTACTTTAAAAATTTTCAACAAAAATTAATTTTTAGATAAATTTTGTGCAGTTTAAAATTTTTGTTTTAAATTTTACAACTCACACTAACATTTTTCCCAAAACGAGTGCGTGACTATTGAAGCAGATCGTTTATGAAATTTTTGACACGGAATTATTCTCTAGAAATGAATTTATTAGTATTTTGAGGATCAATTTGTTATCCACTCCCAAAGAAAATATCTGAGTGTATTCATTTTCGTTCACAAAAATTCAACTATCGAATTAAGTTAAAAACTTTCGAAGTTCTATTCTTCCCGTGAAAAAAAAGGGGGATATATCGGGACCCCTTCTCTCACCTCAAACAAAACTACTTTTAACGGTGGAATACATTTCCTCCTTTCGTTTAATTATTCAATTCGTTTGTTGTTTTATGCGTTTGCATCTCATCCCACATTTGAGTCGAGAGTCCGAAATGAAAACAAGATTTTGAAATGTCGGGAGAACGGAGGAAAAGTTTATCTTTCTTATACATCCTATACCTATCACTAACTTAAACTCTTCTTCCTAACAAAAAAAGACTACTATTTTTGGCAATTTATAGCAGATTCAAATCACAAAACAGTCGCCATTGAAGTTCATCCTCCAACCGTGCGCTTGCTCAGTTTGCTAGCTCCTAAGAACCAAGACTGGGCTTATACCCAAATGGACAGACAGGCACCTCAATCCCATGAGAGTACTTTACGCAAGTCCAACTTGATTGGCTAATCGCATCACATGACCTAGGTACGTATGTCATCAAGGTTTATAGTTGTTGGCGATTTATCTCTTCCTTTCTGCTTTCTTCTTTTCATTTCAGATCCATGGCTATGGGTGGGTAGAGGTGGGAGCCGAAAATTGTATCCTTTTAATATATAAGTTAATAATTATATAAGTTAGTGTTTTATGTATGCTTTTTGTTACATCAGAATGGTCCTAAGCCAGCGGTGGATACGACACCATCATCCTAAAGCAAAGGGGACGGCAGAGGGACGGAAAAATATCAGCTGGTAGTGAGTTCAGGAGTGGTTCTTAGATTATTTATGTAAAATCAACGGAAGCTTGGAAAAATATGAAAGGGGTATTAAAAATTAGGAAAAGTAAATTAGAATGAAAAGGAATTAAATTGGAATTTTAAAAAAATAATTTGGAGGATCTAAAAATTTTTCCGCTAGCTGGGTTTGAAACTCGGGAAGTCATCCTCCGCTGCCGACGCTAATCTGAAGGTGGGTGACTTTAGCCATTAGGCCATCGTTGCTTCACTAGAAGAAGCTCTTTAAAGTATAAGTACCCTTAATATAAGTTGGCAAGAAATACTACTAACAACAACCATACAACATATATATGAGGAGCAAATCAGAGTCAACTTGTCGGACACTTACGCTGAGGCGCTAGTGTATGCATTGTATTTCTACGAAACAACGCGCATATTCAAAATCAAATGGTTACTGCAACAATCAGATTGGCGAGATATCCAAGTGAAGCCAAGCCCGTGAAACTAGCCAATCAAGTTGGACTTGCATAAAGTACTATCATGGGATTGAGCCGCTTCTAATGGACGGTTCGTTCATTATTGGCGGCTGACACAAATCAACAATCGAATCCTAGACATGTTCTTGTGACTTGATCGGAAAGACGCTGTAGTAGTGTTTGTTTATGGATAGATTGTTTGGCATTTCTTGAGAAATACAATTTCAAGCCTTGCAATTATAAAATTTCAACTATCAAGAATATTGCCAGTGTTATTTAAAAATATTTATTTTTCTGCCGAAGGAATTTTACAAACATTGTAGCATTTATTAAATATGTATGTCAGTCAATCTATGATTTACTTGAAAATTTTTTCAAGACTTGCATGATGGTTTTTCAACTAATTTTTTTTTAAATTTCAAGTACAAATTTTTAGGAACACCAGAAAATTGTATAATTTAAAAAATTTTAGGAAATATATTTTCCAAATATGTATCAGTTTTTTACATCACGTAGATGACGAAATGTTAGCGATTGTTTGCTTTAGCTAAAATACTTCCTGGATTCATTATATGCAATTGAGATCTTTGTAAAATATTCTTATACAAATTCAGTTTTTATAAAACAACTTCAAGTGCCTAAAATGCTGATTTCTTTTTAATTTTAAATACGCCTGTTGTGGGTGAAAATAAAATGTTTGTTAATGTCAAGTTCTATAAAAGGTTTTTCAAAAACTTATATGAATGAAATATAATTATATATATTTACAGTACAAAGTCCCAAATCATGACATCGTTTTGCAACCAGCGTTCTTTTTTCTTCTATATTTCCTCCTCTTTTAAGAACAATTTTTAAAAAATAAAGGGTTCAGCCTGGACCAAATTGATGAAACAACGCAAAATAAACGGACATGTTCAGTTGAGTTAAATATGCTTGGTTTGAGTAATAAAGCTGCATAAAATTGCTAACTATACATGTAAGATCTCTCCCCTCAAATAAAATTCTTTAGCAGTCTGATGGCAGAAGACAAAGAGAAATCTTTAAGATAGAAATCTGCACAGATAAGAAAATGTGAGAAAAAATACTTAGTGTCATAAAGTACCAAATTACTTTTGAAGTAATGAATGGAAGGAAATTGAAGTTGTGTGCTCATGATCTAATTGACAATTGTGGTAACATGTCTGAGGCGTGCTTTTTGCTATGCATTATATTGGATATAAGAATTAATAACAGCAAGCATATATTTTTGAATAAATTTGTTTCATTTAGAGGTATGGAATGCATTTATGTGAATATCAAGATGTATTCATTATAAATGAATTAAAATAAGATTTAATGTGAGTAAAATCAATTTGTCATCAAATGATATAAGCTAAAAATTTGAGTGCAGATGCTATTGCACCTTTTCCCGCATTTTCGCTTCTTATAAATATGTGTACCTTCGAAAAATGTTTGAATTGAGTTAAAAAAGGATAGTCAAAATCTGTTATCACAGACTTTTGATCAATCTCTATTTCACCTACTTCAGAAGAATTATTCATCTATTTCAAACTTCTTTATAAGACTAAAGATATTTAATTAAATATGTGGCACCTAAATTTTCGAAACTTTTACTTTACTTTAACGATAATTAAAATCTTAACCAATGTGTTTTGTTTACGAAATTCCATTTACATGTGTTACATTTTTCAGTATTTATAGAAGATGAATAATATCCCCAGTTCAACTCGGAGAGGACCTGCTCGACTCGGAGAGGACATGCTTCGCTTGTTCACGGGGGTTAAGTTCTGTGACATAGCACTGCAAGTCCAGCAGCAGAAATTCAATGCCCACAAAAGCATTCTCTGTGCCCGATCACCCGTCTTCTGTGCCATGTTCGAGAACGACACGCAGGAGAAGAGAACAGGGATCGTACACATCCTCGATCAACATCCCGACACGATGGACATGGTGCTGACATTCATGTACTCTGATGTCCTGGACCTCCAATCAGAGAGTGCCCTTCACTTGTACCATGTGGCCGACAAGTACCAAATCTCTTCTCTGAAGAGCTACTGCTCCTCCTACCTCAAAACTAACCTCCATGTGTCCAATGCCCTGCAAGTGTTGAGTCTCAGTGAAAAGCAACAGGATCAGGATTTGAGAAATTCTGCCTGGGACTTCATCACTGCCCATGCCACTGAATTCTTTAGAGGAGGGGCGTGGAAACAATTTATGTTAAAAAATGTTCACTTAGCAGCAGAAATTATGCGCCACATTTTCGTAGAAAAGAGCATCAATTGTTCACAGATGACGGATGACGGAAAAGCAAGCGATGTGTCTGCCCAAATTGAACAGGAGGTAATCAAAAGAGGTCAGTATATGTTTGTATTTTTATCCTGTATAATTCACTCTCGCATGAGTAAATAATTATAAATTACATAGCATTTGAGTTTACAATGTATCCTCTTTAAGACGAAGGTAGATAAAATCATCGAAAACGAATTTATTAGTTTTAAAGTTAAAAATTGTTGGATAACAATTCTGTGGATAACAAAGAATATTGCAATTGTGTTTTTTTTTCTGTCAGAGTGTAGTACGTCCACTACAAAAATGCGTTTTTTCCCGATTGAGACTTTTTAACATAGTTCTCGTTTTCAAATGTTACGTGCACATTTTATTTTAATCAAATTCCTTAATTAATACAAATTTACCATACTTCCAAAGTTTGGTTAAAAAGGTATCTTAACCTATGTTTTTACAAAATTTTTGGTGATTCAGAGCAAAGAAAAATTTTGTTGCTTTATGAATGAGCAATGTTCCTACCAAACGAATTTAATTTGATTTATAAATAAACAAACTATTTTGTGAATTAAAATTTGGCAATACATAGAAAATTACTACGCAAGAGATCAATTATGCTAATTTACCGAAACTTCTGACCACTTTTAATGTCATAACCTCCGAATAACTAAACAGTTTTGTATCTAAACTTAATACAGGCTTTTAGAAGAAAACAGTCCTCTGCCCCTATATTTTTAAGAATTGTTTGGTGCTATAAAAAAATTCATAATTTTTGAATGACATTGGAATTGGATGAACTTACTTCACACACACACATATATAGATAAACAATTTTGTGATGTGTTTTATCTTTTGCTGTGACCTTCGTTCGACTCCAATGGTTTTATAAACTTTTCTTTTATGTCGATTCTTTTTAAAAATTGTATTCAATTTCGGACAGAGAAACTCCCTTATGTTCTTTCATGATTTTTAGATAATTTTAAACATGACATAAAAAATATTTTTCTACTAGTTAGTTTAATGCAGTGGTTTCCAAACTTTTTTTTGTTACTTATGGCCCCTTAAAATAAGGGTGCAAAACCTTTTTGATAGGAGGGCCACTTGCACCGTTTATTGAGGCATGGGGGGCCGCAAATGAAGTTACAGCACTGACACAATAAAACTTTACTACCAAATTATATACAGCTGTTATTACACTTAATATGTATAGTAAAAAAATAATCACTTATTTTTTATGATTAAACTTACAAACGTTTTTTTTTTAAAATCTAGGAGCTTGTTAGAGCTAAATGAATGATATTGTGAATAGTTAAAAAAAAACAGAAATTAACAAACATTTGCGTTGATCAATCATTTAGAATTACTTTTAAGAATGTGTCTCAAGATCGTCATATGTACTTTAGCAAATTATTTTAGGTTATAAATTTAATAACAGTAATAGTACAATGAGCAATAAAGATGAGTATCAGAAATTTCAATGATATCAGTAAAATTAGAAATAAAAATTACAACATCAAATATATTTAATATTAAAATTTCTAAAGTATAAACAATAATTATGTTACAGCTTACTAATGGGATGGCTGATACTGAGTTTTACTAATTAATTTAGGTATGTTAATTTCAATACTGCTAGTACAAACTATTAAGACTGATTCGAAATGTTTGTCAGTCAATTGCTTCTTAACTTAAATCCTCTTGGAAGTTTAGTCAAAATTAGTTTACGGGCCGCAGGTTGTGCACCTCTACCTTAAATATATTATTGTAACGCCTTCTCCCTACTTCATTACAAAAATGAAAAAATACGTAATTGACAGCTTAATAATGTTTTACTTTTTATTTGTTTTTAAATTTATTTATTTTTAATGCTGCTGATGTACTTGTTTATTACTATAAAGTTTTTCAAATCTAGGTGTCATTGAGGAGAATGCTACTCTCTGTTAGTTATTTTTCTACAACTTAACAGGCTCAGTATATGGATTTCATTGCAGCTAATGCAGAAAATTCCGTTTTCATACATATGGTTTTACATATGGTAACAGTACTTGCATTGCTTTGCTTGACAAAATATTATATTCTTCACTTCGATTCAACCAAAATTGAACTAGTTTTCTCTGAAATTTTTGTTTCAATGAAGTATTGAATGATATTTCTATCAATTTTTCCTTTTCAATAGTTGCCAATCCAAATTTATCTTGGTCATCGACGAATTGTGAACTTTGTAAAATAAGATCTTCGAAATAATGTGAAAGTTGCATTAACAAACCATCCAAGTTTTCAATAAATATATTTTTGTTTTCTTGAATATTAACTCTGGTGCAGAAATAATGTAAGAGATTTATTTGTTTGTAAGTTTGATTTCTATAGCTCCAATTTTTTTACAAATGCTTTCACTTAGTCTTTTTAAATCAACAAATGTATTTGGTTCCCATTTGGTTTGCTTCGCAAAATTCTTTCACATATTTTGTAGCCTATTGGATAACAGCCATAATGGTGTTGCCCAGGGTGTTTGAAATTCGTAGCCTGTTGGAATGAATTCCCTGCAAATTCCTTCACATACCAAATTATGAGTACTGTGAACTATGGTTTTCTTCGCAAACCAACAGCACGTGCAATGCCGTGATTGTTTCGTCATTGTCAAATTCTAATTGCGAAGAGATATAATCGACGTGACGTTGCAATGTCTTGTGAAAAAAAAAATTTTTAATTGAAAAACTATATTTTTAAAGAAAATCAAATGCAAGGTATCAACCTGGTGTAAAATTTTTCCGCAGATTTCAAATTCGCAGGGATCGAAGTTTTCCTATATATCCTATGTTTCATATATATTTTTCAAGACCTTTAAAAACGTCCTATATTTCAGTAATTGTCCTATATTTCTTCATGGATGCAGTTATTTTCTCCTTTCATATCAGGGATGAGATTCTTCCGCCTTTTGTAGGTATTTCCAACATTTCTTAAATTTTTGAGAAAATGACCGATTTTTATCATTTTTTAAGAACTTGGATTTTGAACTAGTCAGCGTACGTTGTTGCTGCAAATTTCGTAGGTAAAGCTACGGTTTCTTAAGAAAGTGGAGCTGTTACCTAGCGGCTGTGAAACGTCATGATGCAGCAGAATAGGTACAAATTATATATTTTAAGTTGATCTGCTTTTAATGTGATTTTTCTTTCAACTAGAAAATAAGATGCTTGGTTCTGATACGATTATTTCGTCTTTTATAGCAACCCTGGCAAGCAAAATGTTTAAATTTTCATTTTGAATATTCTAGAAAGTTATTTCAAAATCTGTTGAAACTTCTTTCTTTGGCGACTTTAGAAGTGCGCCAAGGCGGTGGAGCCACCGCTTTAAACATAGACTGCAGCTATTTTTTTGCAACAGAAATTTTCAAAATGATGCTTCTTTTAAGGACAATATTTATGATTGTTTAAAAAGTTAAATTATATTTTTAGATATTATGAGTTATTAATTTTAAGTTTTATTTGATTTAAAGGGTTGATTTAACTATAAAATAAGAATATTTACGAAAAATATAAGCCAACGGAAATTGATTAGAGATTTGGAAGATTAAGAACTTGACCCGAACTGAGCTATCGAACATTGTTGTATGTCAAAATCCCTTGAATACTGGCACTCCACTTCTTCTAATACTTGTGCAAATTGTCGTTTATTATGTTTTCTATACCTCTAATACAAGTTACTATCTTAGCGACCTTGTAGAGCGGGACCTCACCAGCCTCGCTAAACGCGCGTTTTACGCTCCTCATATGAACGGGGCCTTAATAAATATGTCTTTATTATTAGTATTTACCATATGTGTTCATTCTCAAGCGGTATTTTATAAATTTACATATTCTACTCAATAGGCATTCACATAAATTTTAAAACAGCATTATGTATGTATAATCAATAAATCTAAAACCAGTGTATCAAGATTTCAATCAACGATTAAAATCATAATTTTAATTAAATGATTTTTTTTAATCACTGATTTAAATCACAACTAAACACACATTTTATAACTAAGTAAATGCACCACAGAATAATCACAGAAGCGGTCAAATGCTTTAATCTTTCTTCACTCGTGGTGATTTCAGCACTAATGGCTACACCCAGCAGGAGGGAACTGGGTCAATTACTGCATATTATAAAAGATTGCAACATCCAGTTGTAACTTAGAATATACTATATACTGGAAACAGTAATGTAAACTCACATGACATCATAAATCTGAATGCCAGGAAGAGTAATGTATAAACATTCCTGATTAACAACACTCAAAATATAAACACTTATAGGAAGTATATAATAGTTTTATTCAAAATTGTAATCTAAAGGGGTGACTGATTTCATTAGCTAACAAAAAACACACAGTTCGAAGTAAAGTTTTTTAAGGCTCAGCTTATTCTTGTGGTGTGCAATAGAGATTAAAGAGTAGAAATATAAATTTATTCACACAGCCATTAAAATGTCAGCAGGAAGAAAGAAAGATCCAATATGAATTAAAAGTAGGTGAAAATTCATTTATTATTGCTGCTCGGCAGTTTTATTATTAGAATTTACTATATTCTGATTATTTCTCTGTCCTCTATTCTACTTCTCACGCTGTAGTTCAGGTCTGTCTGCTCTTACTGATAAATTTGTTAACATGAAGATGTAATTTACTCAAGAAAAACTATGTAGGATGTCAAATTCTGTTTTAAAGTTGAACAAATGTTAAGTAAATATTGATTTACCATGTCACAAACTCAATTTTTTATTTAAAAAATTTATATATTTTTTTGTAAAAACAGTTGAGAAACTACAGAAATTTAAATTAAAAAAATCCGATTTGAATTAAAAAAGATCCAATTCCAATCTTTTTTTACACCCTGTCTAAAACATTTTACAAAAATCATTTGTGCAATTTTTTTTTAATTTTAAGTTTTTTATTAACACTGATATTTTTTTCATGTATTTTAAAAGAAGGGTTCGAAAAATATCAAAAATTAATGATATGATGAAATGATAAGTTTATAAAAATCAATGCGTGTGTCATTTGAAAAGCCTGCGTGGGCCAGTGCGACCCGCGGGTTATAGGTTCGTCATCCCTGCAATAGATTCTCACGTGATAGCTCCATGTTGCAAACTGACAGGCGGTCCAACGCGCGTTGCACTATAACCACCCCCTGCTAGAATCGTTTCAAGCGGTTTTACAACGCTGTTTGCAACTGCAACGGTTTAAGCGGTAAAGCTGGAAGCGGTGCACTATGGATGTACCCTTATATTTTACTTACCACAGTTGTACAACTTCAGTCTACGTTTATAGCGATGCCAACGGCCTTGGCGTAGTTTTTTTGGCACACTTTTTAAGTCACCACGGAAAGAATTATTTCAAATGAATCAATGAAATCAAACGACAGTTTAACGGTCTTTGAAAGAACGTTCTAGAATATTCAGAATGAAAATTTTAAACTTTCCGCTTGGAGCCGAGGTTGTTTTAAAATCCGCCATAACCGTAATGCAGATGAGTTACCTCAACCTGTCACTACTCGCTACTAGAAGTGTGCCAAGACCGTTGATACCATTAAAAACATAGACTGAAGCTGTACCAAAACAGATTTTTATTTGTTTTAAATTAAGTATATTTTTAGCAATTTATTAAGTTAAAATCAGTGAAAAGCTATAATTGTGCTAATTTTTATGTTGATTTATTTTTTTCATATAACATTTAGGCTATTTAATAAAATTATTAAGTTTGCAACAGTGTGAAAAATTGTTTTTTTTAAACAGATACATAATATTTAAAGACTAAGAAAAAATCAATATTTTTGATAATAAGGAATTCAAAGTAAAGTAATTTACTTTAGATAAGAAGTATAAGTAAAGCAATTTACTTCAGAGTTTGTAAACTGTGGTAAAGAGAAATTTACTATATCCTTTTTGAAGGTTTCTTATTTTTGGTGTGTGTAAAGATTTGCTACTGTGATTATGTGTTTTATAAATTTAATTTTCTTACTTATCAACAAAAATAAGCTGGGAATAGAAATAAAGACACTTTGGCATTTATTTAAAATGTTAAACGATTAGTTGTAATTACTTTACATTTTGGCGAGTGACCTACCATCATTTACATGAAATCATAGATGTATTATTCTCAGGACTCTTACATCATTATAATCATCAGGAATCATACATACATTTAATCATAGATGTATTATTCTCAAGGTGAAAATGGGGTCTGGGTACGAGAGAAATGTTTTGTCGTTAATATGTCAGTCATGATAGTTACCTATTATTATCCTATATTTTTTGTAAAAAAATCCTATGTTTTATCACATGGTCACTTCTAACCCTGAATTGGTTGAAATTTTCTATCTGTAGACAAGGAATGTCCGTACCTGATATGACCTTTGGATCGAGTGCTTGGGTGCCCTTGTGGTTAGTTTACACGACACAACCTACCACTGTTTCTTACCAAGGTGCAGATATAATGAAGCAGTTCGTTCTGCTCGCCAATGACTTTGAACTGGAGAAGAAAATCATTCATATGTTATAAACATCCCATTAGGTTTTAGCGTCCCTTCATGCGTCTGCACATCCATCTATTTCTCTACAGCTGCATGTTCATTAGCATTGATTATCATAACTAAGGAGTCAGGATTGCATTTTGAAACGTAAACCATTTAGAGATCTGAATTATTTTCGGTTTAGATGTAAGATACTTAGCAAATTTACTTTTGGAGTTATTTTGTTGGTGTTAAAAATAAAATTAAGTTCAGATGCATGTTCCAAATATCAGTTCGCTATGCTTGTTACATTATTCAAAAAATGTCATCTAAAACCACTTTATTTTCTACAGATAACAAGATACACATCTTTGTGACACCTCTTTCTCGCAATACTTTCGCTGTTGAAGTAGAAGCTAGCGATACCATTGCGGATGTTAAGGTCAAGATTCAAAATAAGAAAGGTTTTTTACCAGACAGACAAAGACTTATTTTTGCTGCAAAAGATTTGGAGGATGGACGAACCCTGTCAGAGTACAACATTCCTACAGAATCTAGTATCCATCTTGTTCCCAAGTGTAGGTTCTGATGCATATCAGCACTTTGACAGATATGTTACAGAATTTTTTTTTATGTGAAGTAAACAAACTTGTTTCATTGCCTGTCCTATTTGGTTTCTTAGTTGATCAAAATACGTAACTGCTGTATTCAATTTGAGTGTCAAAAATTTTGAGTTACAAAATTCTAGTCCATATAGTGTCAATTTTCTTACTGTTTGGTTTTTATGCAATCCTGTCTGACGTTTATCTTTTAACATCAAAGGTAAGTTTAAGATGTATGGCTTGTTCACATTTTGTGTTATGAATTTGAGCAGCGGGTGGGAGAAAGGTAAAGTCAAGTCTAACAGCAACAACAAGAATTTAATCAACTAGCAAAGGAAGGTGTAGCTCTCTTAGAGTTACAAGACAAGAGATGAAAACAAACAATTCTTCCAAGTAATAATATTTATTACAGCATGCAAAGAACGAACATATTGACTACAACAGAACTGCTGCTCAACTGCTTTTTTTTTTAAATCAGAATCATAAGCAGAACAACAATCTTTTGTTTGCAAGAATTTATATTCTTTTTCATTGGTATTGCCTGGTTTTGATGCAGAGCCTTTAAGAAAAGTAAGATTATACTCAGCATTCATAGATGTTTCTAAGTTACATTGACCGCTACATCACTCCCTTCCCAGTAACTAAGTTACGATGAAGAGAGGAGCAGGAATAAGATCAATTTACAGTTATATACAAATTATTAAAGTATCTAAAGAAAATCTTATTTTACAATAATCCAAATATCCTTTTTAAAACATCTTGAAATATAACAATATATGTATATACAATATATGATATGGATAAAAGAAATAATAATATATAGTTTAAGTTAACAATAATTTGTACATTCAGTCTCTAAAACGAACAGGTCGTTGAATCTTTCTTCCAACATGGGAAAATTTTTGTTCTAGAGGTTTATCTTTGGTAACGTCCGGTGTATCTGCTTGCACAGGTACTGGTGGTTCTGGAAGCTTTTCATCGGCGGCCAAAATGTAAGCAGGTTTAAGCCGGTCAATAGAAATGTTAACTTCTTTACCTTTTATACAGACTAGGAAGTATTTCTCAGTTTTCAGAATCACTTTGAAGGGTCCTTCATATGCAGGCTCAAATGGCTTCTTGACTATCCGTTCTTATGAACACATGGGAACACGTTTTGAGATCCTTATGTATAAATGCTTTGAATTTATTTCTGCGCCTTGTAGTTTTAGGTTTGAATGACTGCATCTGCTCTTGTAATTTGTGCAGAAACGTCTCTGGCGTCGTAGAAATAGTCGATTCATCAAAAAATTCTCCAGGGAGTTTTATGGTTTTTCTATAAACCATTTCTCTGAGATTGAATGTTCAGAATCCTCTTTTATAGCTGCTCTGAGGCCCAAAAGTATAGTTGGAATAGATTCTGTCCATGGAAGAGTATTGTGTGACCGTATAGCTGCTTTCAGTGTCCTATGAAGTCTTTCGATTTTGCCATTACACTGTGGATGATATGCAGTTGCATGTTTAAGTTTCATTTCACAAATAGCTGCCAAAGTTCTAAAAAGTTCGGATGTAAATTGCAAACCTCGGTCTGTGATGACTTCGTAAGGTACTCCAAATCGGGTTATCCAACCTTCGTAAAATGATTTTGCCACGGTTTCGGAGGTTATATCACGTAAAGGGATAACCTCCATCCAAGAGTATGAGGTGAAGTTCAGGTTTTTGTGTGTTAGTTATTTCTTTTTCAAAAATCAGACATTTAATTCCAGTGTTGTGACACACACAGTGTGTTACTGCAACATGGTATCTCTTCATTATAAATTGCAATTTTTTAAAATGCAGTGAAAACATTTTTTCAGTTGTATAGTACATATTTACAAGACAATGCAGAAAACTATTTAGATTGAAAATAAGTATGTCTAAGACACACACAAATGACATGCGAAAATATTTTTCTATCTTTTGAAAGTTTCTCCATGGAATTGAAAAAAATATTTTAATTCTATCTGTATCTCTTTCGTATAAAAAAATTTTTTTTTAGTCGAACTGCGGTAGTATTTTGTAAAAACATCAAAATTGATTGAGTTATCATCAACTTTTTAACGGCTATACAGATTAAAGTTTTATACGAACAGCAAAGTTTTGTAAGTAAAACGTCTAAATACTTTACATTACAATGTAAAATTTTGTTTTGCGTTAAAATTTCTTCCCAATTTCATTCTAAATGTACAGGGTGTTCCAGAAAGGACTCGCTAACTTTGAAATGACATAACTACTAAACCGTGATAGATAGAAACATGAAACAAGTGGTACATTAAATGGGTAGGTCTGGAATTTGAAATAGCCTGGTTTAAAAATTATTTACAATTTTAACTGATAGATGGCATTGCAATCTTTGAGCAGGAAATACAACTGAGAAGTAGCTATTTTGTCTCTTCCACTGGCTAAACGTGGCATAAAATTTAGTAGTAACCTGTTGAAGGAGGAAATTTGAGTCATGTATTTAATATAACAACGAGGATGCACCAGACACTTTATGGTTTATGGCAAGATGGTGGCCGACCACAGTGTACTTCTGCAGTATTCACCTTCTTTGATGAATACTTCAGTGACAGTCATCTCTCTATATTAATTTATCTAAATTATTCCAAAGAGCCCGGCAGTGGAATAGATTGGCTTCCATACTCATCTGATCTCAATCCCTGCAATTTCTTTCTCTGAGGCTATTTGAACGACGTTGTTTACAGTAAGAGTCCTGGAACAGCTTTAACAGTTCATCTGTGTTGCACATGTATTCATTTCAGTGCACACATTGCGGGAGGTGACTTCAAACTTCTCCGTTCGCTAGCGTCAAGTGATTGCTGTTCAAGGTGACCATTTCGAATCCATTGTAATGTGATATGACGCCTGTTTACGAATGACAATTTACACAACATTTATAGGTGGAAATAGTTGAGATTGGACCGCTATCTACTATCTAAAGTTGTAACTAATTTTGTGAACCGTTTTTTTTTCCTAATTAAAGGGCTGCTCATAAAACGTACAGCTTCTTTAATCTTTCTACCTATCACTGTTTCGTAGTTATTTCACTTCAAAGTTAGGGAGTCCTGTCTGAAACGCCCTGTATATTTGCTGTAATAACATGTTAATAGTACAGAACACTTCTGTTCTGTTAACCCTTGGAGAGCGGCAGGATTTGCAAGTAATATAGCATTGCTTTCCGACCTTTAGGAAGATTATATTGGTCCTTTCTTTAGAATAGAATAATTGGGAAATATTATTGTTCTTTTTTAGATTACAAACATTTATGGAAAAAACTTAATCTTTCCTTAGAATAAAATCCTTTAGAAAGATTCTATTGGTCAAGAACGTAAAAGCTGGTTAAAAGTATTGGAGGTAAGACAGCAGGTTGCAAGGTGGAATTATTTATATGAAACCTTTGGAGGTTTAAGTTCGCCCTATTTCTATACTGAACTCAGTGCATGTGCTGTGGCGGAATTTTTTAAAATCACTTTTGCACTAAGGTAGAAAAGTTGCCACTTACCTTTAAATAAATGCCCGACTTATTTAAAAAATGTTTTACTTAAGGTTTCAGCCCTCTAGGTATATTGCTCGACCTTTAAAGATTTCCGCAATTTTTATATTTACCATTTTACTTCCCCTAAAAAAACTATTGAATTTAGATTCATCTATAAATACTATCGAGTTGCAAAATTCCGAAGCTGATGTAGGTCCCTTAGCGAATCTTGTTTCCTCTGAGAAAGCCTTTTAATTCACTTTACGTACACTCACTGCCAAAAGTTAAGCACGGAAAGAAAAATGTTAATTTCCAGAAGCCAATCTTAATTTGAGAAGCTGCAATTTGCTGCAGAGGTAAATGGATGGATGCAAATGTGTTATGTAACAGTCAATCATCACGGTTTCGTGACGAGAAACATGCAAAAAAGAGGCAGTCGTGTATTAAGCTAACATTGTGAAGGGTTAGAGGATTTGGATGTACGTGCTGATAAAAAGTGTATAGAACTTTCGTACTATTAGTTTTCTAGACTGACGTGTTTCTATGGCTTCCAGAAGACGAATGGCGGATAGTGAGTGCTGGCGTTCTGTGGGACGCCTTGAAGCTGATGTTGCTCTTTTCTTTGGCGTTCATCATTCTGTCATTTTATGATTATGGAAACAATCCAAACAGTTGTCCGAAGACCTGTAGCAGGTCACCCAAGGTTTACGACCCCCCGCCCCGCGTAAGATCAATATATTGCTGTTGTAGCAAAGCAGAATCGGAGAGCAACTTCCACACGTCTGACATCTATGGTTGTAACATCCATTGGTAAGACGATATCTTCCACTACTGTGTGCCGAAGACTACACATGTATGGACTGTACGCCCGGGTATCACGAGTTTGTGTTCCTCTATCCGTCCAATCCAGAGAGGCACGATTGAAGTGGTGTCGGCAACATTGGTATTGGACTGCCTGATTGAGCTAACGTTATGTTCACGGATGAGTCGAGATTTGCTCTGGACCCAGATGACAAACATATTCGAGTCTGGAGAGAACAAGGCACACGCAATCGGCCCCAGAACATCATCGAGCATCACGCATTCCGAGGTGGAAGCATCATGGTTTGGTCCGGTATTTCGATGGGATATCGCACCGACCTGCGCATCTATAAACGGGTTTCAGTGACGGCTATCCGGTATCGAGATGAAGTCCTAGAACCCACTGTGAGTTTGTACGCTGAAGCTGTTGGTCCTTTTTTTGTTTTGATGGATGATGATGCGCGTCCCCATAGAGCTGGCATTGTCGACGACTACCTGAAGAGTGAGGTGATTACAGACATGAGAATCTTCCGCGGATTTCCGCTTTTTGTGTTTGTTTTTTTCAATGTTTTTTCCGCTTTTCAGTAATTTTTCGCTGTTTTTTTAACGTGTTTTTGGTCGTTTTTAAGAATATGACATTAACAGTGTTTCTAGCCAATGATAATATATTTCAAGCTTTGAAAACCGGATGTTCTAGAGACGTTTTTATATACTCGGAGTTGCCAAGTGCTCCTGAATTCCCCGCTAAAGCATCGAAAATCTGCAACTCGGCGTCAAAAATGGTTCACTCCTGAAATCGCTTCGATGCATGCTCGGGCATGAGAATCTTCCAGATTTCCACTTTTTGTGCTTTTTTTTCATGTTATTTCCACTTTTCAATAATTTTCCGCGTTTTTCCAACGTGATTTTGGCCGTTTTTAAGAAAATGACGCCATTAGTGTTTCTTGTCAATGAGAGTATATTTCAAGCTTTGAAGAACCGGATGTCCTAGTGACGTTTTTATGTACTAAGGGGTAGGCCTGGTCCATGTATCGATACATCGTGAAAATCCGGTGTGAGGTCGACATCGGTTTCGCGATTTTCACGATGGCGATGCATCGTGACTTTTTTCGATCCCACACGGCCATCCCTTAGCTAGCGCAAAATTCGCGGTCATCGTGACATCGCGATTTTTACCGATCTTGCACACCCATCCTTAAAGCTACGGTTTCCTATGAAAGCGGAGCCGTTTTCTAGCAGCTGTGATACGTCATGATGCCGCAGGCATAATTAGGCGATCGTCTTAACAGAACAGAGGCTGCAACGTAGACGGACAAAATACGATAGAGAATTAGACAATACAGACGGCTGGCGTGGTGAAGAAAACAAAGCTTTTTTATTCTCTAGTCCAAGTTACTAACTTCGGGATCGTTGAAGATAGAGTGAAAATTTCAATGGATTTCAAATCAGCGTAAAATTCTATGCCAGGTCGATACCAAAAACAGATTTTTGTTTCAATTATTTACCATTTGTAAAATAATGAATTATTTATTTAAAGAAAATCACAATTAAGGTATTGATTTGATGTAAAATTTTCCGCAAATTTCAAATTGTTGAAATTTTCAATCTATCTTTAACGATCCTGATTAAAAAAGAAAAACAATCTAAACAATTCTAATCAAAAAATTTTGTTTGTTTTGCTTCCCTCCGCTCTAATTGTTTAGCGCGGGAAATGAAATGTTGCCCCTACAGGAGAAAAGACGTTCCCCAACTGTTTGAGACCACTTTGACAATCGTCATGCAAATGGCGGCTCCGCTAATTTTCGTTAAGCCCACAAACAATGCTCTCTTCGAAACCAACGCCATCTGTTTGTATAAACGACGTTTTAGTGATGTCATCCACAGCTAGATAACGGCTCTGCTTTCTTATGAAACCTTAGCTTTAGCTACCGCAGGTCTCGCGGTCATCGTGACATCGCGATTTTCCCCGATCTCGCTGTTTTCAGGTGTCACGATGTTGTCGCTCAGCGTCAACGATTTCGATCTTATCTTAGTGGATTTGCGATATCTGATTTGCCTAATCAGTATTTCCAGCAGAAATTCCGTGTTTTTTAGCATTATTGGGGGAAAATTTGGGTCTTAGTTTTGGTTTAGATTGACACAATAATTCCGATGTTTATTTAAGCGCATGTGCGATTTTCCACCATGATACTTAGCTTTTCGATGCCGCGATGAAAGGCTTACTAATAAAAATCGTTTGTAATAGTTAATTTTTTTATTTCTGCGCTGTTTTTTTTTTTTTTTTTTTCGGGAATAAGGTCACAGGTTACACATATAAAGATTGAAAATTCAAGTTTCAAACTGCGAGGGAGCGAATAATTATTCTCTAATTGCTGAATTTATCTAGGTTTTTTTTATTACATTTTTTTAACTAACCACAAAATAGTTTTACAAAATCTGGTATTTTAACGTTCTGTTTTCATTTCTTTTTAATAAATGAGAAATTTTCAAAAAACCATCATTTGTATCCTGAAAATGACTTTCCAATTATTTTTTTAACAAAATTAAAATTCAGTATAATTTAAAAATTTTAAAACATAAGTGATTTTTTTTTCAATTTTAAGTTGAATCCCAAAACTCCATTATTGTTTCTTGATGTTACAATCAATCAGTTTGCATCCTTTTTTGTTGTGAACTTCTGTGGCAATCTAGGTCATTTATGCCGTCATCATTACTTAGATGAATCAAATGCCCCTTTATTTCTATTTATGCTGTAGTTTTTCTTTAAATAAGCTATTTTTTCAATCTCTACTTGAGCATATATGGTGTGTGGAACACAGATACATATATATGCAAAATCTTGTTTTAAATCATCCTTGTCTCTACTATTGTAAAAGGAAGTATTAGTTTTTTTTTGGCGGCCGCAAAATCCTGACGATTCTATGGCATTTATAGCAATGAGATTTGGCACACAGGTAGTCCAAATTTTTTGCAATTTTTGGGTCGTGGCGAATTTTTAAAATTCAATCTTGAAGATTTAAAAATGAATTTAATAGGTTTATTCTTCACCTGGTTCTTCAAACGCGGAGGACTTTTTCTACCTGTGTGACCTTGCAGTCAGGCCTTGGAATAATGCCAGTTTTTTCATCCGACAGAACGCAGATAAAATACATTTTTTTCGTTTCCGCTTTGATTTTGCTTGAATTAAAGATTTTCCAGCCAAACGATAAATCTTTTAACTGGGGTCAGTTCTTTTTTCTATCTCCTTGACCGTTAGAGACAGAGTAAAAATTTCAACGGATGTGAAATCTGCGGAAAATTTTATTTTAGATTGATACCTAAAATATGATTTTTTTTAAATAAATAATTTTCTAATTGAATATATCTTCAACGGATTTGAAATCTGTGTAAAATTTTACACCAGATTATTTCTTAAATGCACAGTGCAGATCTTTATTTGTTATTTTTTTCCTACCGCGATTTTTTATAGCAAAGAAAAAAAATAACTTTAAAAAATTATATATATGGTGATGTGGAACAAGGTTTTGCTTTTTCTATGTATAAAATGCATGGTTAACATCACGATATATCGTGATGTTAGAATGCCGATGTATCGCATTGTAAAATTTTTAACATTGTCGGATCTAGAGGGTCCGCCCCAACAACAAACCATAAGTACGCATAAGCATCAAGCAAAAAAGGTAGTTTTCAATCCGGCGGCGGCGATAAATTTTCCTCTTTTTTGAAATTTTGTATTCTCATGCCTGGGTGATTGCGCGTATGGTCTGACCGTCATACTTGCCCGACCTTAATCCCGTTAAAAATCTTTGGGAAGCCGTCGGCCGTGTTGTGTATGCACGTTTCCCAACCCCAGCTACTCTCGTATAGTTGCAAACTGCTCGACAGGAAGAATGGCGATTACTTGACTGGCTCATGGAAAGCATGGTCACACGCTGTAAACTTTGTATGAGGATGAGGGGTGGTCACATACCTATTATTGTCGGTTTTGTTTATTTGTTTTGAATTTAAACATTATTTTGATAATGACTCCAAAATGACTTCATCTTAAAATTTATGAAAATTCAATATTGTTTCAATATTTATATTGAATTCTTTGTTTTGTTTCATGCATAAACCTATTTGCTTCTTTCCTGCCGCATTTCATGTCAATCAAAGCTGTACTAGTCGGGTTTTTTTTCGCATTTTACCTTTCGAGCTTAACTTTTGGCAGTGAGTGTATGACATTTATCTACATACTCGACAATTAAAGTCGAATTTTCTTACAAATTTAGCATTAGATGAATTTTTAAACATCCGCTGGACTTCGAAAGTCAATTTTATCTCGTCTGGTTTTAAGGAAAAGGGTATTTTTTCTCATGAGATACACCTCTTCATATTCGCTGACGCACTTTCGTTCCAGTTCGGGTTTGTTTTCAATGGAATAGTTGTTTTTTGATACTTAAAATTATATTGACTTCCGTAGAATAGCTTGCATTGAGCATTTCACTGATATTTCTCAGGTTTTCCACCATTCCAGGGGAAAATAATGTGTTTTCTAAGATTTATAATATATATATATATATATATATATATATATATATAGGCACCCAGACCATAACTTCTTGTTGAGGGCCCGTGTGGCGTGCAATAGTGAAAGCAGGATCGGCACGCTGCCCTAGGCGTCTCCAGACGCGTCTTCGATGATCGTCAGGACACGGTTGGAAGCGGGATTCGTCGCTAAAGACTATACGTTCCCAGTCAGCATCATTCCAGCCTGATCGAGCCAAGCACCACTGTTATCTGGCTCGACAGTGTGCAGGCGTGAGTGGCAGGTGGCGTAACGGTTGGTACGAGCGTAGATTTCGCTCTCTCAGCCGTCTGTGAATGGTCATGGTGGACACTCGTGTGTGGGTCGCACGACTGATGGTTGATAGCGATGAATCAGGCGCTGTGACAGCTGATCAGACAATCACTCTGTCCTCGCGATCTGTTGTGGCCCTACGTCGACCGTTACCATCATGACGCTGAAATCTGCCATTGTCCACCCACCCTTGCCAGCATCTTCTAATCGCCGCATCGCTTCGACTCGCATGACGAGCGATTCTCCGATTTGCCCAACCTGCCTCTTTCAATCCAATGATACGACCTCTTTCCAACTCTGAAAGTTGCTCGTAATGAGCTCGAATCCTGCGGCGAGGCATTTTTTCAGTCGTTGAAAGGTATCGTAAATCGCAATGCAGCATAAATTTTTAACAACAGTTCAAGAACAACTCCTAATATATATCTGCTGGATGCGCAGTTCCGATGCGCTGAAGATCGCACTATTCATTCATTGGACACCAAATTTTAATCATTTGCATATTTGGTCAAAACATTTTTGCATACGAAATTTTAAAGCAATCGGATGATTCCTTCTTATCTTGGTGCGTCGATTTTTTTTGTTATAGAGTGTAGTTGCTGATACAAATTAATTATGGATATTTGTTGTGCCCCATAAATCACTGTAAATAGTAGCATACATTTTTCAACCAAATGTAGAAAAACATGAAGCAGAGACAATTGCGGAATCGGAGAAAACTGACGATTACGAATTCACAATCTTTGGGGTAATTACTCCCTATGTTTTAAATGAAGCAACTACTCTAACCACGTGCCTAGTGATAAGCAATATTTTCATCTGCATCCAGTGCTAATGCAACTAGAAACAAAGGGGAACAACAACGTGAAACTCGTGACTATTGCGTTTGAAATCGAAGCTAGCGTAATCGTGAAAAGTATTGCCGCACATATGACGCCGCTGACCACCTACAACAGAAAGCATCAGAACTGATAGGTGACATCACATAATCGATAAGCTAGTGTTACGACTAGCGATCACATCTGAGTCTTGTATTTGGAATAATTTAAAGAGTAATCTGCAATGAAACTCAAGGGAATGAAGTGAAAAATTACATACGTTTCAGAATCAGCGTTATAAGAGTTATTTCTTCCGAATCTTCTTTGTTTTACATTAAATATAAATGGAAAAAGGACTTGTGCAAATCTCGTTATGCAGATTTTGTATTGAAAGAATTTGCAGTCAGACTGTCTGATGAGCACTTAAAAAGGAAAAAAATACCTATTTTATTTGTGTGAGTTTATTCATAGTTATTTATTTATTTGCTATTTCTATCCAGAAAAATATCCAATTACAGAGGGAAAAAATGTATCATCCAAAATATTCAAGAAAAAAAGACATACACCCAAATACAGTTTGATAAGATATAAAATTAAACCCTCAATTGAATCTTATTACTTATTATTATATTTAGTTCATTAAAAATCTATCAAATTCAGAGAAATAATTATACACTTTGTAAAATCCACTGTAGTAAATTGATTGCATACACTATATCGACAAAAGTATTAGGACACTGTAGATATTAGGAGAAGGATCCATCGTATAGTTCGGGAGGCAGCGACATTTGGAGGGTGATTATTTTACCCGTAATTTGTCTTGGATAGATGATTTATGAAACGTAATTCAGCTGGTCCAGTTCGGGTGGGTGTAGGGGGGGGGGAGGCTTGCAAAACATGTAAAATAAAAAGGTGTTTTTTTTCCCCAAAATATTTTACACCGGCTGAAAATTTGACACGAGAGAGTCATTTAGGTATTAAAGAAGAAAATAATGTTCAGCTGGCTCGGAAGTGGTGGAAAGACCTTCAGCTGAGGCTATGAAGTGGTTGCGCCCTAAATTATATTCGAGCGCCGCGCGGTATCTTCAATCATCCACCTGATTATCTTTCAACCACTACCGAGCCAGCTGGATGAGATTTTTTAAACCTTACCTTTCATACGATAACATACTTCAGTTTCGTGTGGTATAAAATTGATTTGATTGGGAAATCATTAGTAAACATCGGTGAAACATTCAAAATTTGACGCATTTTCTCTTCGTTTTATCTTTAGATCGGAAGGTTCCTGGTTCGAATCCGGGTCCTGGCATGGATGTTTGTAAGCATATGGTGTAGAGGCGGCTGGTGCACCTTAAATCTGTCGTGACCGAAATCCTCACTTAGGGTTGGCGTGGAAGTTTGGAGAGTGACGTGCCAGCTCAGGTGCTGCTTCCTCATCTGACCGTGATTCAAAATTACGAGGTGTTGTCCTCGGATCTTTCCCTTAAGTGACTGATCCCGGACCATCGTCAATAGCCCGTTGTGTTGCTCCAGTACGACGTTAACTAAAATTACCATTACCACCTCTTCGTTTTATTTCGTTTATTCCTCATAAGCGGAAAATATGATTTATTATGACATACATATGAATGTTAACAACATTAATAATTCTAAGAAAAATTAAATATTCTCATCGGAAATCTTCAGTCATCGACAATATCGGGATCATAGTCTTCCAGTGCACTTTCTTCAGAACATTCATCAATATCAATTTCCTGTGAAATGTCTGCTTCAGGGCCATCTGATCAAGTGATTGGTAATTGGTAATTTTAGTTAACGTCGTACTAGAGCTACACAACGGGCTATTGACGACCTGATCAAGTGAAGAATGTTTTTAATTTAAAATAACTGTGGCCAGTTATACCTGCAGTATTCAAATACAAATATTGACGACCAGCTACAGGCACAAGCCCAACAAGGCTGGTCCTTTGTTTATGAATTCCCCAATTCCCACTGACTATCCAATTGTATCCTAAATTCGTACACTCCCTTTGAATTAACTATATTTTCTGGCAACGCGTTCCATTTGTCTTATTACCCTATTAAAGTAGTAGTTTTTCCTTAAATCCCGATTAAAATGTGTCTTATTCAATTTATACCCATGGCCCCTTGTTCTGTAATCCCTATTGAAATTTAAGCCCTCTGTGTCCCCTTGTTTTACCAACTTGAAGAGCTGAATCAATTCCCCTCTTTCTTCTTCTTTCCAGTGTATACATGTTTAGCTTACTTAAACGTTCATTATAGTCTAGATTTGCTATCCCCTTTATTATTTTTGTAGCTCTGTGCTGAACACCTCATGATGTGATAATCTCTCCTTTACACATGCGCATGAAAAGCTCCGATTTCTCCATGAAAAGTTCTGGTTTCCTAAAAAAAGCGGTGCTGATAACTAGCGGTCGCATATGAGCGGTGGATAACGTCCTTAAAACGTTGTCCATACAAACCAGATACCGTTGGTTTCCTAGATAGCATGGAGATGAGCGGAACCTCAAATAGCGCTGAAAAATAGACGGGGAACATTTTTCTCGTGTAATGGTTTTTGAATAAAAATGAGTGCAAACGTTATTTGGACCAGCAAAAAGGACATTTTCATTGATTTTGTATGAAATCAGTAAGTTTTATATAATGTGAAGAGTAGACTCTAGAAGAGCCGCGGTAGCTCAGTCAGTAGAGCGTCGGTCTCGCATCGGAAGGGTTGTTGGTTCAGTCCTCAGCGGAGCCTGTAATTCTGATGGTTGCGAGATCGGCGCTTGGACCTGGCTAAAGACCGTCGTGTTCACTAATGGTGTCTGGGGCACGTTAAATAGGTCGTGGTCACAAAGTCCCCCATACCAAATCAATACCTCTGGGGGTACCTCATCAGGGGTTATCGGCCTCTGATTGGGATCTAAATTACGATATGTGTGAGTGAATGGATGTGTGAAAGGGACCTTCCTGTAAAACGGATGTGTCATGTCCAACGGAAGAAGTCCAACCCTCCGGGGCAATGACACCCCCAATTGGGCCATATATGGCCCGCACGACAACAACAGTAGACTCTAGAAAGGTTTATTAAATATGCTATGTGGGAGCGAAAAGTCCAGGTCGTATTTTGAAACTTAATATAAAATCAACCAATTGTCATACGAGAATGCGGCTTTCACAGAATTGCTTTACATAATGACATCAAGTTTTTTTATTTTGGAATAAAAAAATTAAAAATCTAATTTAACGTATGGATGGCACTGTACCGAAAAACAATATAAAAATTGTACGCAAATAATTACAATGTATATTAGAATTTACTAGAGCATTTTTGTCCCTACATACTACCCTATTTAAATGTGGGCTCCCTTTGTGGCTCGAGCCACATACAGCCGATACTCAGTTTTTCAATGCACGTATTTGCTAACATGTATTGCAGAATAGTGTTGATGACTTGTGTGATTCGGTGTCTTCAAATCTTCAAACAATTGAACTATATTTTTTTGGCAAAAAAATAACTTGATGCCATGTAAAGGTATTTAGTGAAAATCACACACTAATGTGACAATTGGTTGATTTTATACTGAATTTTAAAATGTGCCGTGGATTTTTCGTCCATCCTGAATTATAAAACATTACATTGTGTCTATGACTCATTGTTACTTACCTTACAAGTATACATAACGTTTCCCCTGGGCATATTGCTTTTTTTTGCGTCTATTATATGGTTTTGAAGTTAAGTCATCTCATGCGATTCAGGACATAATCAAACAATACTGGTGTTAAGCGAAAGTATTGAATGAATATTTCATCATTGCAGTGCAGAGGGCGTAGTACTAAAATTTGAAAGGCAACTCTAGCACGATTTTAAACATATCACTCTCCTCCAAACGATAATTTTCGTCTTCCAAATACAGGGTGTTTTATAAGTACATATACAGTTTCCAGATGCTGTAAAACAGGGGCAGTTTAAGACGCGGTCCCCAAATGCGAACTGTTAGCTAGGTATACTCATAACGTTTGTGTCCCCATCCCGAGCGCAGTGACGTAGGCGATAGCGAGCGTGTCACGTGACTAGTCAGTGGAAATGGCTGCGTTCTGAAGTGGAGTTTTGTGTTCTTCAATTGAGCTAAACGGAATCTGCCACCGTTGTGCAACGGCATTTTAAATTACGATTTGGAAAAGAACCTCCAACCAGAAAATTCATTTACGATTGGTATAAAAAAATTTAAAACTACGGGCTGTTTGTGCACAGTTCCAAAGTCAGTGGAAATGGCTGCGTTCTGAAGTGGAGTTTTGTGTTCTTCAATTGAGCTAAACGGAATCTGCCACCGTTGTGCAACGGCATTTTAAATTACGATTTGGAAAAGAACCTCCAACCAGAAAATTCATTTACGATTGGTATAAAAAATTTAAAACTACGGGCTGTTTGTGCACAGTTACAAAGTCAGTGGAAATGGCTGCGTTCTGAAGTGGAGTTTTGTGTTCTTCAATTGAGCTAAACGGAATCTGCCACCGTTGTGCAACGGCATTTTAAATTACGATTTGGAAAAGAACCTCCAACCAGAAAATTCATTTACGATTGGTATAAAAAATTTAAAACTACGGGCTGTTTGTGCACAGTTCCAAAGTCAGGACGACCGAGTGTATCGGCAGATGTCGTCAAAAACTTTATTCACCCAGTTGGATAATAAAGTCGAAAATCTTTAGTCTCTAATTGGATGCTGCACCACCCCACTGGTCAGGTGACATGCGAAATTACTTCTGTTAACATCTTCTTCACCGATGGATTGGACGAATAGCCGACTACAACATGCCAGTAGCCCAATAGTCACCCAGATGCCCTGACTTAACACCCTCTCTGACTTTTTTCTTTGGGGCTACATAAAGGATAACGCATTTAACCCTCCTCTTCCTGTTGATCAAGCGGAGTTGAAACAGCGTATCGAAACCACTATCACTGCACTTGCTTCAGTTACCCTAACACGCGTATGGGCAGAAATGGGTTTCCGGTACAATGTGTCAGAAAATCATCTGTGACTGTCTCTAAAAAAACTTGAAACATTCACCTACACTTCTGTTACAGGTAACATAAAAAGTGTTACATTTTCACTGCTATATAGTGCATTGAAATTGTATACTTACTTATGAATCACCCTGTATATTAATAATGCTATGTCTAGATCGTCCATTCTCCACAGTAGTCTGTCCGCCTAAGTTGACACCTCTGGTCACCTTTAAAACGACCGCCTTGTTACGCTTGCCGCATTATGACGTATCCCGACCGCTAGATAATAGCTCCGCTTTCTTAGGAAACCGTATCTTAACTGAACAATGCAAGTTGTTCGTAGAAACTGTTGATACAGCTCTGATTGGCACGGTGCCATTGTCGAGCTTTCAAAGTTTTTAGCTCGGGATGTCATTTTCATTATTGATTTATCATATTTTGTCAAATATTGCTACCGTATCGGAGCATCTGATCATCTCGAGGAAAATAATTGAAATCGACATTGTACACATGAAAAATAATCTTCATGGGATGGACACGACAGATTTTCTTGCTTTGATACAACTTCATCATTAATCACCTCATATTTGAAACAATCCACATAATTTAAATAAAAATAATAAATGTAACAAAAAAAAAAAAATTTTTTTTTGAAAGTTTTCTTGATGTTTGCTAATGATTTCCCAATCAAATCAATTTTACACCACAAGAAGCTCGAGTATGTTATTGTACGATAGGTAAGGTTTAAAAAATCGCATTTCAGGGCTGATTGAAGATACCGCGCGGCGCTCGAATATAATTTAGCGCGTAACCACTTCTTAGCCTCAGCTGAAGGTCTTTCCACCACTTCCGAGCCAGCTGAACATTATTTTCTTTTTTATACCTAAACGACTCTTTCGTGTCAAATTTTTTACCAGTGTAATATATATATATATTTTTTTTTTTTTACTTGTTTCGAACGCTTTCCCGCCTACATCCACCGCGGTCGTACCATCTGAATTTGATTTTTGACACTACGTATAAATTAGCTAACTATTGTTACACAAATCAGTCGGTGTGAAATGTGTGACCCAAAAGTGTCGCTGCCTCCCGGACTATTAGTATGGGGTTGTTTTTGGTGGTTAGAACTCGGCTAATTGCTTTATGTTCTTGGTACCATGAACGCTGACGTGTACCTCGACGTTCTTGACAATTCGGCCTTGCCTACAACTATGACAATAATACGATTATGATGGTTGTGTCTTCCAACAGGATTGAGGTCCATGTCGTACTGCAAAATTTCCTTCTGGCATGTTCAGAGCCCCGATCTTAATCCGATCGAGCACTTGGTTGGACAAAGTGGAGGGACGAGTACGACACCTCCACGCACGCCCATCTTCACAACAATGTCTTCTCACAACCTTGCAAGTGGCAAAGCGAGCTATTTCGGCCCAGGTTTACAGGGAACTTGTGGAAAGTTTGCCTCGTTGTGTTGCAGCTGTTATACAAGCAAAAGGAGGGCATACCCGTTGCTAAATATAATAATAAAACACTTCTGAAAAACAATCAGTGTGCAAATACTTTTGTCCATATACTTACATTCTTTTGAAAAGGTTAACAAAAATTATTACCAGTTTCTAGTGAGAGAGAGAGAGAGAGGGGGAAAAACCTGGGGACACGCACACACAGGAAACTGAATTGCGGTAATCAATTTTGTTAAATAGGAGGTTGTAAAAATTTGTTTATTGAAGCGATGGCTCCACAGCGCATCAAAGTAATAAAACAGAAATGATTTCGCAATTCAGAATTATCACCTGAAGATTCATAATTAAAATAAATATATCTCAAAAAAGTATTCTTCATTCTTTCAATATCTATGATATGGTAGTAGTAATAAGGATTCTAAATTACAAATTCATATTCCAATGCATTTTGGAGTAAGCGTATTTAAAATACCAAATCTATAAGTAATCAAAATTAAGTTGTGTGACTGGCGCCACGTTTAGGCGCCATTCTGTGACCGTGAGCAGAGAATTCTTCCTTGAAGCGGGCGAACAAGCGACCAACTCTCCTTACACTCACAAACAGTTTATTAATCTAATTTGAATTACGTGGACACAACATATATATTTACAAGGGCTATATTCAATAAAGAATGGTCATAATTTTTTAAACGTGATTTAAAAAATCAAGCAAAATAAAATTCATACTGAAGTGTAGCGGGATAAGTGGAGAATAGATAGCGCAAGTTTCACGGTCATGACGTCATTGCTGAGGCCTTGGCAGCCGGACTAGAACGCCTAGTTTTTCTTTCGCCAATGGTAAAAATGGATGTGACACGCGAAGTGCAATACACTGCATTGAAATTTTGTTTTCTCCTTAAAAAATTGTCAGCTGAAGTCTAGGTGATGCTACAGAAAGATTATGGGGAGATTCATGTGTGTTCCTCATCCTCCATATAGTCCTCCATGCGATTTGTTTCTTTTCCCGAATTTGAAGAAACACGTCCGAGAAAAGCGGTAATTATTTTTTATTAATTTATGATCATTCTTTATTGAACAGCCCTTCTACATAACCTTATATAAATAACCAAGGTACAGCTACAGTCTACGTTTATGAGCGGTGGCAATGGCCTTGCCGATTTTTTTTTTTTTTTTTTTTGGCGAACTTCAGAAGTCTCCAAGGAAAGAATTATTTCAAACTCTTTTTCTTTCAAAAGTATTTTTCTTTTTACAACGGAAAATGAAAGCTTGAAAACACATTTGAGAACGTTTTGAAAAATATATTTTTAAGAAACTTTCGCAATAAGTAGTAAGCTTAAACACATTTCAAAAATCATTTGTGAACTAGCAGAAAAACTAAGCTGCGAATGTTGGAATATAGCCTGAAACAAAGACTAAATACATTCACTAAATACAGTAGGCTGTTAGAAAGTAAAAATATTTTTAAAATGAAAAAAAGCAAGAAATAATACAACCTGATAATGATATGAACATATTTAATCGAATATATATTTTGTGTAGACTATTTTTTACAACCGCAAGACATCTGCAAGAGGTAAAAACTTACCAGGAACTAATTAACACAACCCTATAATAATTTGTTCTTCGAACAAAAAAAAGTGCTTTTTATACATTACGATGTCAAAAGTATAAACACAGGTATATATTGCATGCTTCTTTTATCAAATCCTCAATATTTCCAGTGAAAATCTTCAGTCTTCTGCAAAACTGAAACAAGATAACATTTTTTATTAAAAATTATGATAGTTGATTGGTTAATGCCAAATTAGATTAAACGCCCTATGGGGAGGATAATTTACATCTGAAGATATTCCAGGTATGTATAATTTGGACAGCAGAAGAAAAGTTTCACTTTCCGTCTTGTTTGTTTACACTGAAAATACATCTCAGTTAACCCTCAAAACGACTAATTTTCTAAATTAGAGACTGGTAACTCATCTCTACTATTATAAAAAGAAGTGTTTGTACTGTCCTGTCGAATCTATGGCACGTACAGTAATGTTATTTGGCACACTAGTAGTCCGAATTTTTGGCAAATTTTGTGCGAAGCCATAATTTTAAAATTCAATCTATTACATTTTACAATTAATTTAATGGCATTTAATTATTATTGTTTTCCTTGGAATGACAACACCTTAAAGAAACGACAGATTCTAAATTTATTTTTTCCGTGTTTCTGTTTGAACGCTGTCAGCCGAAGAACAAAACAAATAAAAAGTTTTAACAGGAGTTATGTAGTTCTTCTTCTATCTACTAGATAGTTAAAGATAGAATAAAAATTTCAACGGATTTGAAAACTGCGGAAAATTTCACATTAGATCCCTACCTAAAAATATGATTTTCTTTAAATAAATAATTCTTAAATGAAACTTTTATATTTTTTACAATACAAACGGCCGCCGCGAAGGACCTTCGTTTGATTCGATATTAATTCATTTTGATTTCCTGAGAAGCGGAGCCGAGTGAAGCAAAAGAAATAATTAAAGTTATGACTGGCGTTTTTTCTTCAGTGCTTTTTTATTTCTCAGCGATCGTTAAAGACAGAATAAAAAATTTTAGCGGATTTGAAATCGGCGGAAAATTTGACACCAGATAGATACCTTGTACGTTTGATTTTCTTTTAATACATCATTTTTCAATTAAATATTTATATTTTCGCAACAGATTGTGACGTCACGCCGATTGGATCTCTTCGCAATTCGAGTTTGGCAGCATTTGACAATGACGAGGCCACCACGGCGTTGCCCGTGGTGGCTGTTATCCAGTAGGCTACGAATTCCCTTTTGGTTTGCTAAGCAAACCAACACCACCGGCAACGCCGTGATGGCCGTTAATCAATAGGCTACGAATTCCCATCTGGTTTGCAGGCTGTTCCAAGGAGCGAAGATCGGTTGTCCCCTACGGTCGGACTGCGGCTAATATAGAAAAACTAAGTTCCCTTAAGACTTCTGTTGATCGTGTGTCTGTGCAAGTAGTAGCTATGCCTTTCAACGCAGTGGCAGAATCAAAAATAACTGACGCGCCTTGGCGTTCAGATCTGGGGTAGGATCTGACAAACATTGGTTCGGGCTGTAGAGACTGGCTGTAGAGCTCACCTAGTGTCTCTATGGTCAAGTACCGACAGGAACCTCCTGTAGGTGCCACCTGGTAACTAGCGGTATCTGGTACCATTCACCCGGCTGCCCTAGGTTAATACCTGTATGCTTACGAATTAAGAATATCTGGTAAACGGCAAGGATCTGTAAAGCTACAGAGATGACTGTCAGAGCGACCGAACGATGTTTAATTTGATAGACAATGTGTGTAGTAGTGGCCAAGAACAGAGGAACATTGCATTCCTAAATTGGACCCGCACATTAATTTGTACAACATAATACAAAATTTCAGATATACACGCCGCACCGTCCTGTGCAAAAACATGTCAACAAATCTAACCTTATTCACGTTCTTATTCCGAACAGTACCAAGATTACATCTTCTTTGTCGTATCAGAACACAGGCACTGTCATACACCAATGTTCGTCTACTAGAACAGTAGCAACCACAACATAAGAACGACTGTTCTTATCTGTGTTCGTAACACCTGTAACACCGCCCGCCCACGGCACTGGATTAAAAGGTAGCGGTAGCAGACTGCTGTTCTACTGTGCTACTGAGGCTGAGGGCGCTCGCCTAGTAGATGCCTGTGAGGTCGCATCCCATGCGGCCCGAATGATGAAACCAAACTCGACTCTATTCATGACTTCGGTCGATTGATTATATGAACGAGAAATCGAATCTCGTATACTTCCTATCTTCCTGAATGGAAGCAAACCCCCTCCGCACTGATCGATTGAAGGGACACAACGGATTAGCCACTAAAGGCAAGGGAAAGCCTCTATAAGTAACGAGAAGCAGGCCGTAGTGGAACCGCGTGAGAAAATGCGTATATGACCCAAAAGGCATGTGTGCCCCAGCTCAGGGGTTCCCAACCTTTTAGTAACTGCGTATCACTTGAAAATTTTAGAAATTTTTAGCGTACCACCAGTCCTATATTTTTTTAGAAACATATATCTAATGTCAGAAAAGTGTCAACGGCTTGTTTTATTTTAATTAAAATACTAAGATAGCTTCATATTTTATGATTAATGCACTTGTAATTCGTATTAATTATGTTTTAATAAAGGAAAAAATAAAACGATTATTGAAAATTACTGTTTTATTTTTACTCACAGGTCTAAAAACAAATAATTATAAATAATTAGTACAAACTAAGCAAACAAAGATTAATATAATCAAAAATCAATTTTTAGTGCGAAATTTTTTGGTTTTTTGTCTTTTATTAAAATATCAATATCAGGAGCAATGGAGCTTAACTTCACTCTTAAGTCCTCTTCAACACTTACTCTGTTTTTCTGTATTTATATTTTTTACATATAAAAGTTCAAAAAAACCACTCTTACACAAGTAACTAGTAGCAAATGGCATAAGAAATACCATAACGTGGTTGTACAATGTACATACTAAAAAATCGAACAAACTTCGTAGAATATTTGGGTCGCTCGTATCATCCTTGCGTACCACCAGTGATACGCGTACCACCGGTTGGGAATCCCTGTTCCAGCTCGTAAATATCAATCAACATGGTGCATGCCCATGCTCGCCTCCAGTTCGTCATCCAGCCGATCAGAATTCACCTTCAGCTCATCGCTCGGATAAGCACCAAAGTCATTACTTGAGCCGGGTATTTGTTCTCATCATCAGGGTGACGAGTGGTGTCTTTTTTTCTTTCTAAATTGGAGGAACGCACAACATACGTGGCACCCTTGTTTTGGGATTTATCAGATAACACATAAGTGCTTGGGAGGTCCTCGAGAGGCACAAAAGAGAAGAACAGGTCCTTGACACTCCGCTCGAAAAATCCTCTGACCGCCTTGAAAGGCTAGGCCGGGACGTGAACGTGGTCGACCCAGCGAGATCGGTGGAAGGGTCCCTCAGAAAACCCTTAGGACAGTTAATGTTTGCTACACCCGAGGGGGAATTGGACACTAACCTGCATCTGCCTCCACAAACGAGCTGCAGTGCGAACATCTTTGGCAAGATGCTTTGTCTAACGCGGCGATTTTAGTACCGAGGTACTGTTCAGCGAGATCGGAGGACCTTATGAACCAAGGTTCATTTGTCCCTCAGGAAACCTTTAGGACAGTTAATGTTTGCTTCACCCGAGGGTGAATTGGACACTAACCCGCATCTGCCCCCACAAACGAACCGCAGTGCGAACATCTTTGACAAGATATTTGCCTAATGCGGCACTCAAGTTGGAAATCTCGTATACTCCCCCCTTACGGCAGCTCTCTTGGGTCCCCGTCTTGCTTATCCTACGCGGACAGGGGAATCTTTGGTCGGTGCGTCCTATAGCCCCTACTCCTCAATTGTCCTTCTCGAGGCCTTCCCTAGCCATTCTTGGCTAATCCGTTGTGGATTTTTAGTAACCCGGTGCGGAGGGGTTTGTTCACCATTTGGCCCTCATTAGAATGGAAGCAAAGCAAATGGGAATTCGCAGCAATCACCGGGGGCTAGCGAGGAGTGGTCACACCTGACCCCACGAAAAGAACTGTCACGGGCAACGCCGTGCTGGCCACGCAATGGCTAGTTACCATACAAAACAAAATCAGGACACCTCCTGATTTCGAAAGCAATTGATTTGCCTACACTATCTATTTAGGATGAATATCCATTGTAGTGACCTCTGCATCTGTGATATGGAAGTAGACCCGGACAACTACGTTACCACCTGCCCTATCACATCTCATCTGCACATCAAGGAACCAGCACCTCAGTACTAGGACGCCTGGTGTAAACACTTGGCTGTTCATCCCTTGCTTCAAAGGAAGATAATACAAGTCTTACGGTTTTGTGGCCTCCAGGGAGTTTGAACTTAAGCAAGCTGTTTTGGTTCACTTTTTGACTACAAGACTTTAATTGTCTCTATAACTTCATAGCAAACTTTTATTAGATCAGCACCTGCGTGTGCATTTATTAACTTGTAATTTTTGCTTTGCATCCCACCAATTTTTTTTCCTTTTCTCATTTGGTCACCTTTACGTTATGGGAAATTTTGTTTTTTTGTCTATTTGTTTGTTTTCCAATCTAAGGGTCGGTATCCCATGACGGAGTTAAGTTGGTTGTTTTGCAGTTTTTCCGCAAGGGTTATACTTTTAGCCGAGCTGCTCCAAACACAAGATGGCGACACGTGAAAAATGTCGCGAAGGACGAAAAAGAAAACTGGTGGAAAATAGGTGGGATAAAAGTAGAAAAAGTTCGCTTGGGTATTCCGGGAGCGCGGCCCCTGAGTTGCTAAAGACAGCAAACTGAAAGTAATTGAAACTCACTTATGTCAAAGGTTAATTGAAAATATTTTTTGTCAGTTTGTTACTATTTCACTGTATATCTAAAAGTGCTCTTTTCACAAACCCCATTTGAATTCAAAAAAAATATTTAAGTACATACTTTTCCTAACAAAATTTTGAGTAAAGAATGCAAGAGAGCGACATGCAAGTTTGTGTATTTAGATGAAGGATGCCTTTGTCATAAAAATATTCTTTTTCAGAACTTAAATTTAAAAATGTATATTTTGACTTCAGAATCATCATGAATATTCACATTAAACGTTGTGCTTTGTAAGCAAATCGGCGATTTGCGAGAAATTATATTATTTCGGTTTGAAGAAACTATTCACAGGTTCACCAAACCCAACCTATTTAATTTAATTTATTTTCGCTGCATCTCTAACTTTAAGTTTTGCTGTTATCATTTTTTTTATTCCATGACTAGTAATCTGACTCGTATCGATTACGAGGCAAAAAGTTAGCGATATTTTTAAAAGCTTACTTCCGTGATTTGATGGAAATGCTCGTGTAATCGCGGTATCAGCATTTTGCGCCTGAACGCGCAACTGATAGCAGCTAAACCAATGAGGAGCTGCCCACGCATTTACGATTTGAACATCAGATCCGAGTATATATTTCGTAGTTTGCCATTTTCGAAATTAGTCGTTCAAAAGCATTAAGGAGTGAACCTTATTAGAAAGGTAAGTTATTGCTTTGTTAAATTTGTAAGAATTATTAGTCTATCTGAAGTTTAAAAGCGAAAGTATACAAATGCTTATTTTTTTTATCAAGGCTTTGCTATCGATCGAAGTTTTATCGAACTTAATCGAAGTTTTATCGACTGAAAAATTAGAAGATTAGTGAAAATTGCCGCTTAATTCTTTTAGTTCTAGAATTTTAAAAGAGAATCTGTTCAGCTTTTACCTTTATCTTTAAGTGATGTTTTCGAACGAAAGGAAGACTACTTCGATTTTTCTTTGTTGAAAGGAAATTGAAGTAGCAGCAAATTGAATTTAAAAGCAATTCAAATTGTGCTTTCTGTGAAATTTGTGTTTCCTCCAACAGGTGAAGCATTTTCGTATTTTCCAGTATGCGTGTCATTTAGGCACTTAACGAAATGGAAATGCAGTATTGTTTGAATTTCTGTTTTATAATCGCGTTCAAATGTTGTGGGTTTTGTTCTCTGATTTTGAAAATTGCCGCTTAATTCTTTTAGTTCCGATTTAAGAAAATCAATGCCCATGTTTCTATCTGATGTCACGATTTGCGTGCACAATGTTGATTTTAATGGGTTCATTAGAGTTTGATGAATCTAAAATTTGTGCATGTTATTGCACCTAAGGTTGCCAGAACATCTCTATTAAAGAAAATATGGCCGCTTTTCCACTCCTTTTTTATGTCTGATCTTTTTTGTACTTTTTCTTCGGTTGTTCACTTTATTCTTTGTTCTTTATTTCGGATTGCGTTAAAAAATATATTTCGCATTTCAAACATCGCGTGCAAACTTAACGATATTCATATTGCCTACTGTATGGTTATGTAAATCACGTCTATTCAAATACGTTCTAGATCTAGTACCTTGTACGAAAATTGTACGTACTATTAAAACTCGTCAACTTATACACTAGAGGTTGAACTTTCTATATATTTAGCTACATGTTAAAACGACTCATTACAAGATCAAATAGATATCCAAAGAAAATTAGATTCTTGTTAGTATAAGAAATATTGTTCTTGTATTACGTCATAGAATAGCCAGACGGACGATTCGCAGCCTTTTTCAGTTTGGAAGGAAATTGCGTTGCTAACCTAGCGACCTTTTTTGTTAGTAATCGAATTCGTTAAATTTTTAATCGAAGTCTGTAACTCAACTATGATGCTGCGCACAAATATGAAAAGCAAAATGTTTAATGTCTTTTATATAGATATATAACAAAATAATTGCTGTACATGTGTTTAAAAATTGGATTCTTAGTCTTTTATTAAAACGTTATAAATGGTCAGCGTTCATTTATAAATTCGTTCTCGTATTTACTAATTCTTTTGAAAATACGCAATACGTTCAGAGGATTTTCCTGCATTTAGTAGTTAATATACAAAGATTCTTCAAAGATTACTTTTTTTATTTGATACAAAACAATTAAACACTAATAATGCGTGCTTTTCATGTCCTATTTTTTTTAACTTGCCAAATGCTCTTTTTTGATAAACATCTTCTGGCAACCCTAATAGCACCTAAAGAAATGTTGCCTATGAAATTTTAAAATGGCTTTGTACGCACTCTATTCTTGATACGATAACTGAAACAAAGCCTTTGGATTCAGTTATATTTATGCAAAATGCATTCCAAGTCTGACTTACTTAAATTCCGTTTGGGAAAACAAAATTTTATTGTTTCAATCTTATATTTTTGGTTTTCAATTACTGCTGTCAAAACCTTGTTCTTCGTTGTTTCTAATGTTCTAACGTGTCGAATCGTCAACTAATTCAGAGTTTCATTTCTTAATATTTTTCTTTACAAATTATTATTTTTTCCTTGTAAAGTATGTTTATTATTTGTTTAAACTCACGAACACGACCCAAAGGATTTTTATTTGAGGACTGGGCATTTCCTGAAGCCTTTTTTAGCTTCAGTTTTCCCTCTGTTTATGACGTCAGAATCGCAGTGAATTGGATTTTCACGATGAGAAATATTGTGGTGCATTTTTCACTTTCAGTCGCGTGATTAGTTTATGCAGTTTTACCTTCATTTGAAAGACGTACCTTTTCAGAGCCTGCTTCCTAATTTGTTTGCAGTGTTAAGCCTTTTCAAATTATGGGAGTTTTTGCATACTCTTATTAGGTACAGATGCAGTCTACGTTTATAGTGGTGACAACGACCATGGCTATTTTTTTTTGTGCACTTCTAATAGCCAGTTACCGCAACCCAACTGTATTTACGGTTATTGTGGGCAACCTCGGCAAACGGAAACTTTAAATTTTCATTTTGATTATTCTAGAAAGTTCTTTCAAAATCTGCTAAAGTCGTTTGATTTCATTGGTTCGTTTGAATTTTAAAATATCCTTTGGATCGTATTGGTCCTTTTAAATTCCTTTTTTTTATTACGTTGGTTCATTTAATGGTTTTTCTCCAGTTGTAGAATTTTATACGTTTTTTCGTGGTTGAGTTCTGGCTTCGCCATTTGTGGAATTTTCATTTTTAATAATTTTCCCGGAACAGTTCTGACGTATCGGGTGGTATTTTTTTCTTTTAAAAATCCTTCTCTTTCAACGTGCCCCTATATTTAGTGTAATTGATACGATTCAGGGTATTCTTGCCCTGCATTCGCAGCTTAGTTTTTCTGCTGGTACATAAATGTGTTAAAGCTTATTACTTTTTGTGAAAGTTTTTATCAAATATACTTTTTAAAACGTCCTAAAATGTGTTCAAGCTTTCATTTTCAGTTGTAAAAAGAAATATTTTTGAAATTTTTTTTTTTTTAAATAATTCTTTCGTTGGTGATTTTTTTTGGGGGGCGCACTTGTAAAGCCGTTGCCACCGTTGTAAACGTAGACCGTACATAGCGTTAGTACCCCTGTGGACGACTTAATTATTTTAATTGGTATTTCATCATCCGCCATTGCAATAGGGTTTTCTTTTCTGTCCGCCATTACTATTGGGTGCAAGTAGTAATAGTGAATGCAGCAATTGATTTGTTGCTCTTGAATTTTTGCACTACGAGGAATGAGACCCAAGTGCAAAGACATCACCAAGCTAAAAAACTGAAGTTGGTTTTACGATATTGGTGCCTATTGTACTTGAAAACCCCAATTTAAGATTGCTACTTAATAAAAGTTTTTGGTTTAGGTATACTTAATCACTAGTTTCCTTCAGCCTATTTATGAGGAAATATAATTTTGAAATAGCTCTTACAGTTCAGAAAACAATTCTGGGTGGAGTGGTAGCATCCGCAACGTTAGGCCGCCAAAGCGATTGTTTACGCCAAATCAAGATGGCGGCCGATGTAAGCAATTCCAAGATGGCCGCCATATACAACGTGAACCTTTGCATACAGTGCATAAATAATAATTTGTTTAAAAATTAAGAAAAAAGCAATATAAATTTCACTTGAAAATTTTCTAATATTTCAGTCTGGTTTTCTCCGAACATGTGCGCAATTTTGCGTCAATTTAATCCTAGTTTTGTCACTTAAAAAAAATATATTAAATAAAAAAAATAAAAAATTATAATTGTTAAAAAAAAAAAAATAATAATAATAATAATAAAACGTGATTTTTTTTAAAACGTCCGGATTTTCATCAATTTTGAATTGGAAACTTTGCAATGCATAGAAAATTCAAAACAAGAAATCTTTTTTTAATAAGGTAGTTCTTTTCTGTGATCATAATCCACACAAAGGTTTTTGATGAGAAACCAAAAATTCTTCTGCTATCCATAAGTGTGAAAAAATATTTTTTCACAATTTTTCTAGCAATAAGCATTATGTGAGCAACTCAATGGGGATATTCCAGGTTATAGAGCCATATATGGAAAAGCAAGACAAATATTTTTATTGTAACGACTTTACAAGAGGAAATTGTTTTTTAGAGAAGTCAAAGCGTATTGCGCTTAAGGTTTCAATGCGTTTAAACCAGTATACCGGGAGAAATTTGTTTGTAGATAAGTCACAGCGTATAACGCGCGATCCCCGCCTGCCGGCTACCTCGCCGCCCCTCCGGGGCCGGCGAGGACCTTTCACCGTTGGCTTCCATGCGTATAAGTCACCGTATTGGGTGCCCACCCAAGCATAGTCCAGGGTTTGTAATCTAACCAAAAGCTAAACAAAAATCAAACTTACCCTCATAGCCGGGTCCTTGAAATTCTGACAATGGTTAACAGTCATATGCTCGAATCGATAACCCTTGAACTCTTTGTCCTTCGGGTATTGATACCAGCATATTACTTCCAATAGTCAGAAATTTTTGTAGTTCCTTGCAAAATTCAGCTCTGAATTACCTCAGCCAAAACTTTCTGGTTCCTATTTTTCACCTCAACCATAAAACATTTATCCGTCCCTCGTTCAAGTCCTCCAAACACCCATTTACCCTCCAATTTCTTACTCCTGTTATACTTTCTTTTGCCAAATTTTTGTCCTATCTTTCTACATTTCCACTCCTACCTATCACCAGCATCCTTTCTCAATATTAAAATCATATCATTCTCACATGAAAGACATTTCACCTTCTTCCCAATCAAGCTACTACATGTTTGCAAAAAAAAAAAAAAAAAAAACATTTTCTAACGTTCAATAACACTATCCACTGCTATATCAAATCAACTAAGGGGAAATGAGCAACCAAAAGAGGAAAAAAATTCTAAATTCCAATCTGCAATTTCAAAAATCAAATTTAATCCAAATTTTTTTTCGAAATTTTAATTAAAATTGAAATAAAGTGACAAATTTAAAAAATTGTAACTTACAATCTGCTTTCCAAACTTATCCTAAAAATTTTGAAAATTAATAAAACAAGTCGATTTTATAAATCAAGAGCAAAATTCATATGCACCCAACAATTTCAAAGACTGTCTAAATTTTAATTCCGTTCTACATTAAAAATAAGAGTGGAAAAGCGTATTTTCTTCCTTAACCAATCATGAGACCCGTTTATTATCGTCAGGAGAAAATATCTAGGGTTGCCTTAAAACTAAGAAAAAACGAAAACGGGAAGGTTACCACAATTGGCAATACATCGCTCGAAAGTTGTAACGTATCGGATACTACATACCATCCCAATTCTGAACATAAGGGAAGGGTATTTAAAACTATTTTCAGTATCTAGCAAAAAGTGAGTTGAAAATTACATAGTTGCCTATAATTGCAAATCGTATTTGCTGTGTAAATGTCACTTGTTGCAGTCCTAATGTGTCCCTGTTAACTTTATTTGAAATCTAACAAAAAATAAGATACACCGCCACTCACCTAATTGGAGAAATTTTTCTTGAGAAATAGTTACGGCTATTATCGCCAATGGGCGATTATTTTGGTGGTAGCCGTTTGGCGACGGAGAGGTATTGTGTTTACCTCTGAAACCACTTCATTTTCTGCAGGTATCAAGATGCAGATCTTTGTGAAAACTCTTACTGGCAAGACTATCACTCTTGAAGTAGAAGCTAGCGATACCATTGAGAATGTTAAAGCCAAGATCCAAGATAAGGAAGGTATCCCACCAGACCAACAGAGACTTATTTTTGCTGGAAAGCAGTTGGAGGATGGACGAACCCTGTCGGATTACAACATCCAGAAAGAATCTACTCTCCACCTCGTTCTCAGGCTTAGAGGAGGCATGCAGATCTTTGTAAAAACTTTGACGGGTAAGTTACCAATTTTGGTACAGCTTTGATATAAATAACTCGTGGAAACGCTTTTGGTGTTCTTATGTCGCCAAGGAAGAGAAACTTCTTTGGCGCAGTGGAAAATAATAAAATTAACGAAAAGAATTTCGAAAGAAAAAATCCGCGCACATCTGATTACTACATGGTAAGCATTTACTCAAATGAAAAAAATCTTTACTTTTTTTGAAATATTGTTATAAAAGTTTGTCCAAATTAAATAATTTATTAGTTATAAGTCTTAATGAAACGAAGCTATACATTATGAATGTCATAGAATATCCCATTAATTCTGGCAAAATAGTTATTTAGGCATAGTAAAGTAATAAATTTCGAAAACAAAGATTAAAATAATCACAAGGTTGCCATAATCGTAATAAAGCGGTATTACCTTTGCCTACAACAGCGTTCCAAAAAAAATATCAATGCTGTATCTCAAAATATGCAACCTCTTTCTCTTCTGTAATTACATTTGAATATTGAAAATTTTTACTCTTGGATTCTGACTTTAACAGTTTGGTCTATACAAACTTATGCTTGTTGCATCTTTACTATTATAAAAAGGAAATGTCTGTATCTTTCTCTGTACGCAGTGTCCGACGAATCTGACACCTTACAATAATGAAATATGACACACAGGTAGTTCTAATTTTTTCTGGTAGCGTCCGAATTGTAAAATTTAATCTAGAACATTTTAAAATTAATTTATTGGGAATATTGTTGTCCTTGGAATGAATGGCAACAGTATAAAGAGATCAGATTCTACATTTTCCCCGTTTCATGTTCCGAGCAACTATTTAAGCGGACGAACAAAACAAATAAACAGTTTTAACTGGAGTAGTTCGTTTTTTTTCTATCTCGTAGATCGTTAAAGATAAGAGTAAAAATTTCAACAGATTTGAAATTTGCGAAGAATTTTACATTATATCTATACCTAAAAATATGATTGTCCTTAAATAAATAATTTTAAATTGTAACTTCTATATTTTCTCCAATACGAATTTCGCCGCCTCGAAGAATTTGACCGTCGCTTGATTCATTCATTTTGATTGTCTGAGCAACGGATTCGAGTGAAGCGACACAAATAAAAAGTTATGATTGGCGTCGTTCATTGCTTTTTTTTTTCTAACTCTACGATCGTTAAAGATAGAATAAAAATTTCAACGGTTTTAAAATCTACGGAAAATCTTAAATTAGATCGATACCTAATACATTTGATTTTCTTTTAAAATTAAACTTTTCTATTGAATATCTTTTTTCTCAAGAGATTGTGACGTCATGCCTATTGGATATCTTCGCGATTCGAATTTAACAATGACAAGGCCCTCTCTGTGTTGACTTTGGTGTTGGTTTGCGAAGCAAACGAATTTAATACAAGTTTGAGACGTACGATTTTAATATTTTGCGTTGTGAACTTTGTTATGAAGAAATTTTTGATAGTAGTTTTAATTATAGGAAAGACCATAACATTGGAAGTGGAACCTAGCGACACTATTGAAAATGTCAAAGCTAAAATCCAAGATAAAGAAGGCATTCCTCCAGATCAGCAGAGGTTAATCTTTGCGGGAAAGCAGCTGGAAGAAGGGAGGACCCTGTCGGATTACAACATTCAAAAGGAGTCTACACTTCACTTGGTTCTCAGATTGAGGGGAGGCATGCAAATCTTTGTTAAAACTTTAACAGGTAATATCGGTGGTTCTTGAATATCAAAGTTTTGTATTGAATATCTAACGGTTAGTATATCTAACTTTGAATATATGAGCTTGAATAGGGGTTAGATTTTAACCCCTTTTCAAGGACCGAGCATATAAAGATATTCACAGAAAATTTAATGGCTAACTCTAAACAGTTACCAAGGGTTGTATTGAGGTTTAAAGTATGATTCAAGCTTCCAAATGAAATTGGGTTTCTCCATAGTGTTCCTTATTGATTTCTGTAATTAGAAGGAAGAAAATTGATTCTTAAAATAGCTTGATAGTATTAACACTCTTCATGATGCTGCATTTTAGTAATGTATTAATTTTATTTTAACAAAGTAGTTAAGGTGGTTAAAGGATTAATCTTTTATACTCTATTAGATGTATAGTTATTATAAATGTATAATTTTTTCAATACCTTTTCTGGTTAATATGGCAAATTAGTATACATGGGAATTGAAATTAATTAGATGCACGTTTGCTATGCAGGTTAAGTTCTAATATAAAATATCAGGCTATGTTCAAAAATATCAGATTAAAATTGAGGGTCTTGTCTTGCCAAAGTGAAACCTCTTTGTTTCTCTTGACTTTAAATATTTGTCTTTTGTTTTATAGGAAAAACCATAACCTTGGAAGTGGAGCCTAGCGATACCATTGATAATGTCAAAGCTAAGATTCAGGATAAGGAAGGAATTCCTCCTGACCAGCAGCGCCTGATCTTTGCTGGCAAGCAATTAGAGGATGGCAGAACCCTCTCGGACTACAACATTCAGAAAGAGTCCACCCTACATTTGGTTCTCAGGCTCAGAGGAGGCATGCAGATATTCGTTAAGACTCTGACTGGAAAGACCATAACATTGGAGGTAGAAGCTAGCGATTCCATTGAGAATGTTAAGGCTAAGATTCAGGATAAGGAAGGAATTCCTCCTGACCAGCAGCGCCTGATTTTTGCTGGCAAGCAATTGGAGGATGGCAGAACCCTCTCGGACTACAACATTCAGAAAGAGTCCACCCTACATTTGGTTCTCAGGCTCAGAGGAGGCATGCAGATATTCGTTAAGACTCTGACTGGAAAGACCATAACATTGGAGGTAGAAGCTAGCGATTCCATTGAGAATGTTAAGGCCAAGATTCAGGATAAGGAAGGAATTCCACCTGACCAGCAACGTTTGATTTTTGCCGGTAAGCAGTTGGAAGATGGTAGAACTTTGTCAGACTACAACATCCAGAAGGAATCCACTCTTCATTTGGTGTTGAGACTTAGAGGTGGAAATTAAAATTTCACATACATGAATTAACTTTTTTGTCCAAGTGTAATAATTTTTTTGTTCAAGTGTAATCTTTTGTTCTGATATTAAAATAAATTTATTAAAGCAATTTTTTATATCTGTACTAACAAAAAGAGAAATAAAATGTAAATCAGTGCTGCTTTATAGAAATTTATTACTATGAAAATACATTAAATAAATATTTCTTAGTCATTTCTCGTCATGTTATCATTACTTTAAATCTTAACCATTAAGAATATTTTCATATTTATTTTCAATTTATGAAACAATTTTGGATGCAATTTTTTTTTATTAGACTTGTATGTCCCTTTAACTGCAGTTTACTTCTTTCTAGATTTTAATCTATCCAGGTAAGAAAAATTTCTAAATGAGAATATATTTTAACTTAATGTCAATTGTCTTACAAAAGTGTCCAATCGAGAACTCCTAAATCTTTAAGCCGACCAACTGGTCTGGTGTTTAAGGTGTTAGCCTCTAGATATTCCTGGTTCGAATCCGGGTCAGTGCATTGATGTTTGTAAGCAGCTGGTGCACCTTAAATCTGTCGTGGACGAAAGTCATCACGTTGGGTTGGTGTGGAAGTTGGAAAGCTCGGGTGTTGTCTCATCATCTGACCGTGGTTCACAATTGCGTTGTGTTGTCCTCGGTTCTTTCTTCTTAGGAGATTGATCCCGGATCGCCGTCAATAGTACGTTGTGTTTGTTGCTCTAGTACGACATTAATCCTAATTAATTAAAAATTTACCAATTGCTTAAATCTTTAAAAGTGTGTTGGAAAGTAAAGTTTTGATGCAACCAAAGTATTTGGATTTTCAGCCAGAAATCGAATTTACAGGTTTTTTTGTGAGAACTAGGTTAAGTAAACATCGGTTGAAACTACTAGAGTTTTATACACACTAAAAATGTGATCCGTCTTGCTAGCCCTAATTGTACGTCAGCGAAAGATTCATTTGGAAACCTAATTTCTGCGAGGAGCTTCAATGTTCGCTTACAGTGATGTAGACAACGACGTAACTGGAGGATTGGAAAAAGGTGACCGTGCTTTTTCACCGAGAGTAGTTTGTTGCAGTAGCTTGGCGTGAAACCATCTTGCCATATTCGCACAGTTTAAGTGTTTGGTGGTAGTAATGGTGTGGGGCAGGTGTGTTCTGGTGTTTCTGGAAGTTAGACAGTCAGCCATGCAAAACTTAAATATCCTGGCAGATCAAGTGCATCCTGCTTCGCTACATTTTTACTCTGCATGATTTTGGAGTTTTATGGCTGAATGGCCTTACTCCGCCAGACACAACATCAAGTGTTAGCCAACCAACCGGTGTGGTGGTTAAGGTGTTAGCCTCTAGATCGGAAGATTTCTGGCTCGAATCCGGGTTAGTGCATGGATGTTTGTAAGCGTATTGTGTAGAGGCGGTTAGTGCACCTTAAATCTGTCGTTGCCGAAAGTCCTCACGTTGGGTTGGTGTGGAAGTTTGAAGAGTAGGGGGCCAGCTCAGGTCTTTACTCGTCATCTGACCGTGCTGTCCTCGGATATTTCCCTTGGGGAATTGATCCAGGACCGTCGTCAATACTCCGTTGTGTTGCTCTAGTACGACGTTAATTTAAAATTACGATCAAGTAATTGGTAATTTTTTAGTTAACACAACGGGCTATTGACGACATCATCAATGGACACTCGATGAAAGTTTTACTGATACAGAATTCAAATGTACCTGTCGGGAATCGAACACGCACCGCCTACAACTCGAAGGTTTCTAGCGCAGTTTAACTACTCCACATTTTTACTCTCAAGCCATCGGTTCTTCCATAATTGACAAATTGCATAATCTTATAAAGCGGATTATGTTGACACTAACATTCTGATGGAGGTTTGTGGTTCTTGCTAATATACTCCTGATGGTACTATACAGGGTGGTCCCGAATTCATGGTACAAACTTTAATGGTAGGTACAGGACATTGTAACAATGATTTATTGTATAGGAATGTATAGTCGCAAGTGACGCGGTGAGGCGAAAACAGGGGAAATAACGGCCGAAAGGAAAAACAAAGATTTTATTGAAAGCGTTGTTGACAAGTGTCATGTTTACAGTAATTGTTCAAAATTGCGTCCACCAGTATCGATACATGCTTGACAGCGTCGGTGGAGCGATTGGCGTACACGTTCAAAGATGCCTGGTATTTCACGCACACCTGCAGCAGCTACAGATAAGCGAGCGACGAGATCCTCATCTGAGTCAACTGGAGTCTCATAAACAAGATGCTTTAGATGTCCCCATAAAAAGTAATCGAGGCTCGATAAATCGGGAGATCGGGGTGGCCAAGGGACTGGTCCACCACGCCCAATCCATCGAGTACCAATCGTGGCATTCAGGTAATTCCGTACATCAATGCTGAAGTGTGCTGGCGCCCCATCGTGCTGAAACCACATGCGGTTACGAATGGCGATCGGAACATCATGCAGCAGTTGTGGTAACACTTCTTTCAGAAAAATAAGATAGCTTCCGCCAGTGAGCCGCGTGGGTAGTAAGTATGGGCCAATCAAAAAGTCGTTCACAATACCAGCCCACACATTAATACTGAAACGTTGTTGAAACGCATGTCGACGCGTTGCATGTGGATTATCGGTTGCCCACACATGGGAATTGTGCGCATTAAAGACACCCTCGCGTGAAAATGTCGCTTCATCTGTAAATAGCACATAATCTACGAAATCCGGCTGCAACGCACATTGCTGCATCACCCACAGGCAGAAGTTCACGCGGCGAGGATAATCTGCCGGATTCAATGCTTGTACTTTCTGAAAATGGAAGGGGTGTAAGCGATTTTCGTTTAACACTCTGCATACAGTCTGATGACTCACACCTACGTCACGCGCAACAGTTCTTGTGCTTGACTCGGGTCTATCAGCCACAATGTTCAAGATGCTTTCTTCCAGCCTTGGAGTGCGTACAGCTCTTACTCGACCAGCGCCATGTCTGTTGACGTCGAACGCACCTGTTTCACAAAGTTGACGATGTAACCGTTGAAAAATTCTATGATCCGGCATTCGTCGATCAGGATACTCCGCGCGATACATTCGTAACGCAGCTCTGCCGTTACCATTTGCACGGCCGTACATGTAATGCATGTCTGCTTTTTCTGCATACGTAAAGTCACCCATCGTCTACGGCAGCACAATTGTGAATGGCGCTTTTCCCTACTGCGATGCATCATGTTCAACAGCGGCTAGACATCTACTGCCCTCTACCGGCAATGATACCAACCGATCACTCCATTTCTCTTTCCTTTTATTTCCCCTGTTTACGCCTCACCGCGTCACTTGCGACTATACATTCCTATACAATAAATCATTGTTACAATGTCCTGTACCTACCATTAAAGTTTGTACCATGAATTCGGGACCACCCTGTATATATAAACGATTAGATTTCCGTAGTAAGTCCCATTGAGGTTCCTGATACTCGGAACATTCTAGGGCAATGGTGTGGTCGTAAATTAAGCAGTGCCTGAATAGAGCGGTATTTTACAATTTTTTCCTATTTATTTCTTGTAAAAAAAAGTAAGCAGTGCCGGAACTGTGTTCCGGCGTCATTAAACATTCCTGTTTAAAGGGAACATTAGACTTCAGCAGGAAGGTCCATAGAGTGATCGTAAGTTCCATATTCCTAAAATCTACCCAGAATGAACTGATTAACCTCTTAGATGGTTTCTATGTTGCCTCATTTCTTCAAAATTATTCCCGAAAGCCTTTCTAAAACCCGCAGATTTCCTACACTGCTCCTAAGCTCGTAAAGCTGAAAGACCGAGGAGCTTCTGGGGAAGTAATATGGAACTGTATAGGCGGACATTTTGAAGTTCCTGGAGAGGTCCCAAATCTGGACGTCCTAGAAAAGTAATTTTTTTTAACACGTGGAAGTCCTGAGAACTTAATGACAGATGTATGCTACGTGGAAGTTCGACTTCCTCGAGTTGGCTGTCGAGTCACGTGGCTTTGAGCGAGTCTTTTAATTAGGCGATGGGTTTAAACCTTTAAGTGACGCCATAACTGGCGTCTTCAGCACGAATTCTGGTTCCAAGTTCGGTGTCGAATGCTATAGCAATGATAACGTGTTGACAGAAGCAGACTAAGCGGCCCCGTAGGTCCCCGGAATACCAAAGGGCCCTGAGGTCTTAAAACGTCTTTTCATTAGGGTTCGAAGAAAGTTGTAACCGCGTCTTTACCATGTGCGTCTTTAAGTACAGTGAAAAGAGTTTGTAATACAAGATGGTCAGCAAGGGCAGATGCTGTATTAGCCTGTAACTTTTTTTTCTAACTTGAGTTTGAGGTCCCTGAAAAATTTTACCGCTTAGGGCCTCCACTTAACTTGATCCTCCACTGCGTGTTTGGGTGGGTAAAACTCCATGGTGAAAGTCTTTCACGTTTTGCGTAAATGCAAACTTAGCTTAGAACTCCTTTTAGTTTCTAACGTTGGGTTGGTATGAATTGGTAATTTTAATTAACGTCGTACTAGAGCAACACAACTGGTTATTGACGACGGTCCGGGATCAATCCCCTAAGGGTAAGATCCGATGACAACACGTAATTTTAAACCACAGTCAGATGAGGGTTTGTGTGGAAGTTTGAAGAGTGAGGTGCCAGCTCAGGTGTTGCCTCAGCATTTGACCATGGTTCAAAATTACAAGGTGGTGTCCTCGTATCTTTATCTTAGGGGGATTAATCATGTACCATCATCAATCCGGACATTACTCTGGTGTTTCACCCAGAGCTAGCGAATCAGTGCGGCTGGGAAGTACTGGATGAGGAAACACTGAGTGACCATATGTATGTCAGAACAGTTATCTCATCGATAAGAAAATCATCAACGTACACTAGGTACAAAACAGCCTTTGGAGGACATAAAAAATTCGCACTCAACTTCGAAAAGGATGCAGCTTGAATATATAGAGACATTGCCGAGTGTTCAGAGCCTGAAACACTGAACAACATAACAGAGGACTTCCAAAACTCTATTACCACAGCCTGCAATAAGGCAGTTAGGAAAAAGAAATCTTTCTACAATACTACGATACCTCTTTGGCGGAACCAGGATTTGAAAATTCGAAAGAGGGAAGCAAATGCTCTTAGAAGAAGATCTCAAAAGACACAGGGTGAAGAAAAAGCACGAGCTAGAAAAATGTATGCACAGAAAAGAGCTCAACTCATAAAAGATGTAAATAAAGCCAAAAAGGAAGCTTGGAGAAAATTCTATCCAGACGCTAAAACTCCTTACGGTAAACAGCACAAGGCAGTTTTTCGGAAAGGAATAATACCAGACGAAAATTTCAAAATAACAGATGAAGGAAACGCTGGTGTTCTGTCAAAGAATTCGCTTGTAAAATTCTGGAGTCACTACATCCGCGTAACAACTGCAACAGTCTAATTGTAGAAGAATTTACTAATACGCCAAGGGACTCAGACTTATCCAAAGATGAGGTCAATAGAACTGTAAACTATCTTCCGAAAGGCAAGGCATCTGGATATGATGGTATAGATAATCTGGTGTTACAAACAATCAATAACAAATTTCTAGAATATCTATATGCTTTCTTCAATAAGTCTAAATATTGAAACCTTTCCTAAGTCCCTAAAAATCGGAATTATTATTCTTTTCCACAAGACAGGAAGGAAATACGATGAAATAAAATCATATCGACCAATTTCCCTTCTGACAACTCTTGGAAAAACTTTGGAGAGATTGCTTGTGCAAAGATTAACTTATCATCAAGTTGAAAACAAAGAAACACATGCACTCCAATTTGGTTTCAAGGAAGGCTGACAGTGCTCTAGAAACCTTGCTAAACAAAATTAATGAAGAGAAAAAGAAAAAACTGCACGTCGCTGTAGTGTCGGTTGATATTGAGGGGGCATTCGATAATCTTAACTACAATGTCATCAAAAACAGACTAGCGAAATCTAAATGCCCTTCCAATATTAAAAATACTCTTGCTAAAGTCCCCAAGTATAGAAAAGTCATACTGTCAGTACATACATTGTGTCCGTCAATCAAGAAACAAGGAAACGGCTGTTCACATGGATCGTGCAGCGGACCAGTGCTGTGGAATATCGTGGCCGTTGAAGCATTGGATCTACCATGGCCTGAAGGAGTCCACATGCAAGTATTTGCTGACGACTTTTGCCTTTGCAATCGCGGCAAAATCAGAGCGCAAATTAGGTGAGCTAGCCACAAATGTACTAGATGTGTTAAAAACTTGGACAGATCAGCAAGGTCTGAACGTGTCCGAAGAAAAAACTAAATAACTCCTCCTTAGTTATCTCTCGAGAGGACCTTCCATCTACTGGAATAAAAGAAGAATAAAACGAACTAGTACACTAAAGTACCTAGGACTTATACTAGACGAGAAGCTAAATTGGGCGGCTCATGTACAAACTATAGGACAAAAAGCCATGTTCCAATTTCAAATGCTACAAAGAATAGCTGGAACGAGATAGGGAATATGGCATACATTTCGAAAGCTGCTGTAGAAAACAGTGACTGAAAGAATGTTGAGTGGTGGTGCAGTGGTCTGTTGTCACAACCCACCTCAACGCACAATAAGAAAGTTAAATGGAATACAAAGAAAATGCTGCTCTGGTATGACGTTAATTAAAAATTACCAATTACCAAACCTTTTCAAAAATCGACTGAGCGGAAGTGGTCAGCCTTCTCGTCGGAATTATACTGTGTTGCCCGGCTTTGCCGAATCAATATTTGAGTCATGTGGATTCGAACGAGTTGGTTCGTAAAATTGGGCGATAGATTAAAACGTAAGCGCAATGCACTTTTACAAGTTTATCAGTCGTTGCCCTGCATAGCAGCTATTGCGAGTTGATGGAAGAAATATCACCCATAGCGATCACAATACTTCTATTGCGAATGACACCCTTTTCCTTTGTTGAGCTTAGTACCTTTCTACTAGTGAGCTTACCTAAGGTCATCTTCCTTTTCATCTCAGCCAATAATGGTAATTTTTAATTAACGTCGTACTAGAGCAACACAACGGGCTGTTGGCGACGCTCCGGGATCAAACCCTAAAGCTTCGGTTTCTTAAGAAAGCAGGGCCGTTATCTAGCAGCCGTGAAACGTCATGATGCCGTGGGCATAACTAGGCGGCCGTCTAAACAGAAACCAGAGGTGTCAACTTAGACGGACAGAATACTGTGGAGAATGGGCAACACAGACGGCTGTCGTGGTTTATTTTATTCGAGAAATAAAACAAAGTGGTATTTTTATTCTCTAGTCCCAAGTTTCTAACTTCGGGATCGTTGAAGATAGAGTAAAAATTTCAACGGTTTTTAAATCAGCGTAAAATTCTACGCCAGGTCGCTACCAAAACCAGATTTATTATGCAATTATTTACCATTTAATTATTTATTTATTAAATAATTAATTATTTATTTAAGGAAAATCACATTTAAGGTATCGTTCTGGTGTAAAATTTTCCACAGATTTCAAATCCGTTGAAATTTTTAATCTATCTTAAACGATTCCAATTTTACAAAAACGAACTAAACAATACCAGTCGAAAATTTTTGTTTTGTTGCCCTCCACTCGAATCGTTTGGCGCAGAAAATGAAATGTAACCGCTAAAAGAGAAAAAACGTTCCCCAACTGTTTGAGACCGCTTTGACGATCGTCATGCAAATTGCGGATCCTTCGTTACGCTCACATACAACGCTCTCTAGGAAACCAACGCCATGTGTTTGTATAAACAACGTTTTAGTGACGTCACTCACAGCTACATCACGGCTGCTAGATAACGGCTCCGTCTTCTTATAGAAACGAAGCTTAAGGGAAAGACCGGAGGACATAACGTAATTTTGAGCCACGGTCAGATGACTTTTCCGCATGAAGAAATGAAAACTGAAAACTTTACTCGTACGCGTACACATACAGATGAAAATTATCACCACCAAAAAAACAATTTAAGAAAAACAAAATGTAAGTACTTATGGAAACAGAAAAAAGCTCACTTACTTTATCAAGTGGAGTTAAGCAAGATTCACTTTAACAAGGAATATGTTTTGAGGGGCCGGGTGGCCTGGTCGGTAGGGCATCAAGCTAGTGACTGACTGATCATGAGTTCGAGCCCAGCTGACCGAAAACTTCCGTGTACGCTAAAGGTGAATGGTGCACTAAAAATCTGTTGGTCCTCCATGTTTCCATAATAAATCAATACCTCTGAGGGTGCCGAGCCAGGGATTAGTTGGTCTCTGGTTTGGATCAAAATTACAACCGTGTGCCTGAGTATGATTGAATGTCGTGAAAATGTGACCTCTCCGTAAAAACGAGACGTGTCGATGCGCTGCCATCTGTTGGCTAAAAATTCAAGCTAAGTCGGACTTCCTTCCAATGGGGCTCACTTGCATGGAAGCCGCACCCCCCCCCCCTCGCCTTTTGAAGTCTTAGACGGGCCTGGCACTCCTTTGGTCTGCCAGTGTAGGCATAAGAAACAACAGATGTTTTGAGTTTTATTCTGTATTTGTATGAGGCTTAGCCAAGGAAATAAATACAAGTTACTCCCCGAAAACGCATCATAAAAACTTTCGAAGGTTGATAAAAAGAAAAATATATAAAACAGTTATATATGAATATGAAATAATCGTTGAAGGATGAAGGAATTGCAATAGAGTAATGATAGAGAGAAGCCAAAAATTAGTCCAACATTGTAGTGTTTTTCCAACACTGTTTGACAGTGCTAAAGGTAAAGAAAAGAGGAAGCTAAAAACAATTTCTGTGGAAATAATATTTAAGCTCGGTTGAAATGCAGCATCATTAAGAAAATTAGTACATAAAATGAGTAATTTTTGAATGGTATTTTTATTTTTTAATTAACGTCACACTGGAAGTTTACTAATTTTCACTAATTAATACTTTTCACTTAATCAATAATCGTTCACTAATTTTTTCTTGAAGAAAGGTGAGAAAATAATTTTTATTTAGTTAATATTTTGGTTACAGGGATAAATTAAAATATATAACTATTGTAAATATATGGCGCCCTCTGTTGGTAGAAAAAAAAACGAAATATATTTATTCTTTGCAAATGTGTTTAAGCAAGGTATTAAATATAAGTAATGGCCAGTGCTGTAGTCGTAAAAAAACCAGATGGTATACCATGCGAAGGCATAAAATGTACTTACTACTTACACTTTCCAGGGGGCCCGTGGAGTATACTCAAAGGACAAGGGAATATGTTCGAATCAATCCAAGTTCAAATTATCGAGAAAAAAAATGCCTATATTAATTTTATATTACAGGAAAGGAACTGTAGAACTTTGAAGAAACTTCGACCAAAGCAAAAATTCGTGTTCACATGGTTCGAGTTATTGGGAGTTTACTGTATTTATGCAAAGCAAAGTGTGCAGACTAGCATTGAGTGGTATTCAAATTTAAAAATATCACTATAATAATATTTAACTATTATATAAAATAATTACACAGGAAATCTTAAGAGAAAAATATTTAAACCCTTAAAAAGTAGGATGTAATTTTTTTTTAAACTAATTTTAAGGTCTAGTCTATTATTTTCATTGAAATATTTTCCAAGCTCCTTGACAAGAGAAATCCGTCTTTGTGTCTTTTTAAAGAGCATACTCTTGGATCTATTGTCTACTGACAATAGATCCAAGAGTATGCTCTTGTTCTATTGTCAGTAGCCAACGATAATACAATCGTTGGCTAACCAAGAATTTTCCGATTGAAAGTGTTCTATATAGGAGGTCCATTTGCATTAATAAACATTTGGAGATGTTTGAAATCAATAAAGATGATCTCAAATATGTTACACTCGTTATTCATTAAACTAAACCCGCGCTCCTATTCGGCCGTGGAACATGGTAATATTTCTATTGTTCTTAAAGGTGCTTTAAGTTTTATGGAACAACTTGGGCGTTTTTATTGGTTCCTCAAACACTGAATAGTGCACATTTCAACTATATCAAAAAACGTTGACAGATCCTTTTCACCTCCTTTTCTCCAAGGCTAATATCCTCATTATTTATATTTCCTGGATCAAGCATGGATATATCCTTCAAAAGTTGACAATTTTCTTCATTAACATCAGAACAAAGTCTGTATTTCATTCTGTTGACAATACTTCTGAATGAATTGTTTTTGATTAATAGGTACGATTTTGGAATTATGTACCAAGTTGATATTTTGAAATAGAAACTTTTCTTTTGCTTCTATAGCTATCTGCGTTGCATGCGATGTTTCCTAGGAAAAGCAAAGTGATGTACGTAGTTTTTAAGAAAAAGCAGAGGGTATACAGAATTTTCTAGGAAAACCAGAGGGTATACGGCGTATACCACCGTATACCCTCCACTACAGCCCTGGTAATGGCACTGCCGTTAAGGATATGAACTATTAAGAAACTGTAGCTACGGTGCTATACGCGCGTCTGCTATCTACAGTAATTTGGTTATTAGCTCTACTGTCATATTTGATACACACGAGAAAAACATCTGTACCTATATCTCCAAGTACATCCATTACAAATATCACACCCAGACTGGATTTGAACCTAGAGCTTAACCCTTAACTGCTGTGTCACAAACCGTCTCGTAACTAGTGTGGAGGGGTCTCTCAGACCTCGCTCACTAAAATGCGTATAAAATTGATTAATATTATATATTAATGAAAGATTCTTTAGGTAATTATTTTTTTTACATTTTAAATTTAGATAATTCAATTCTTAACATGAAATATATTTCATATTACAATACAAGTTAAGTAGATTCCATGTCTCTTCATGCTGTAAAACTAAGTTGTGTTTTGGTGTTCTAACGGCACGATTAGGTTCCCCCCCCAGGCATCCCATTTACAGTTACGTTTTCCGTAGAAATATTCTTCTTGTGAAGACGCACTTGAAATGTCTTCATCTTCATCTGCATAAATTTCCGAATCCGTTTCTGTTCGCTTTCAATAATATTATCCGAAATTTCACTGTCCCAATACTCTATTTCCGACCCATTATCAACAATATCCTGAATTTCTTTTTGTGTAAGATACACAGGTCGTTTCTAAGAATAGTTTGTTGCCATTTTTGACTCTCTGCCGAAATTCCCTACTCAAACTTAGACGATTTCATTCAACAAGAACGGTAACGCAAATGCTGTGAAGGGGTCTAAGTGACCACGCGGGGGATGCAAATGGTGTGAAATACGAAATAGTTGAGGCAGCCAAACCAGTCTTGTAATGTGGCTTCTGTTGGACGTAGTAAGAGGGTACTCAACAAGACAGGGATCAATATTCACTTAAAGGGGTGGAAACGACCGGAAAATGACTCGGGGTCTACGAGACCCATTAGTCTATGAGACAGCAGTTAAAGGTTAATGAACGCCGAACCAGAGTGCTCATTGATCACATGCAAAAAATTGTGTTCCCAATAAAACAAAACAAATATCTGAAGCCTTGAAGAAAAGGATAATAATGTGTTAAAACCCTATTAATTGTATGCTTCGACTTGCCCCGTCCGAATAATTTTCCCAAATTGTGCGTAGCTGGATAGGCACATTCTTTCCTTGACACTTGACAAGGTTTTCGTAAGCGCTGGAGAGCAAAATTCTTATTCAAAGTCTCACTTTTGCAAAAAAAAGTTTGAGGCACAATTCCAATCACGAAAGCTTGGCTTAAGAAAACCCTGCCCGAATAAATAAAACGAGAAAACACGAACTACCTGTTCACGCTCAACGCAGCGATTACCATGGCAACGCGATTTTGAAATCGGGATCCGCCGTGATTGGTAGGGCCTGGCCACGCCCACCCACGTCTCCATCAAGTAGTTGCCATTGCCAAAGATGAGTTATTCAATAACCGCGTTTTCTTTTCGATTTCATTCGCGGAGGTGGATACCTTAACGGAGGCTCAAATAAATAAACAAAAAGAGCCAAGAGAAGTGAAGAGGGAAAGGGGGAACCAGTTATCAGAAAAGAAGGCCTTAAGCCCGCCGTGTTGATGAGCTCTTCACTTAACGGTCTTTTGAGGCTCATTATCCCTCACATATTTCCGAAGAGAATGAATATATTTTCCTGTTTACAGAAAACTGCTCATTAGGTGGGACGCTCTGAGAAGTTCGGGAAAAAATCCTTTAATGTAAGTCGTCAGCTCTAAGGGGACCGTTCTCAAAATGAAAATTTGTGGTTCCCGCTCCCCAGACGACACACCACCATTTCTGTTTTAGGCTGTGCCGTAGCTAAGGATTGCGATTGTAGCTAAAAGATATCTGAGGGTGTAAAGGTGCTGAGAATCAGAAATATACATTTGGAAAATTCTGGGGAAAATGTTTCATAACTTCAAACAAAGTTTTGTGCTTGCCACAGAAATACTTTCGCGTAGTCCACTTTTAGAATTACAACGCATGGGGGCGCGGTAGACCAGTTGGAAGTAGGGTTGCCAAATTTCTCTGAGACAATTCCGGGACATATTGCGCTAAACTTAAATATTGATATTGTCACTCAAAGTGTAAAAGGTCGTATGTCTAAAAGCTGCATTTTTCAGGAGAGCAACAAAAACGAATTTTTTCCTTTATGATTTGATTGTATTTACATTTGGTTTTGTTATTAGTTTATTCGATCAGCTGATGGTATAAGAGATTTTGCCACCAGATGGAAATCCTAAAATGCCACATATAGCAATAATAAAAGAAAAAAAAAAACTCCGGGGCAATAGCACCCCCAATTGGGCCATATATGGCCCGCACGACAACAACAACAAAAGAAAAAAATAGAATTTTTAACCTACAATCCTTTTCACTTCAGATAAACAATATATAGTATTGATTTGGTATAGTAAGGGGATGTTTGATGGACACGAAGTCATGTACAATAAAGATAATTATTTTGGAGTGTAGGTGATAATGGTCGATAGCGCTTTCTCTGAAATTCCGGGACTGTTTAACATTCAACCGGAATTCTGGTCAGCAACTTCAATTCCGGGCCAATCCCGACCAATCCGGGACATTTGGCAATCCTAATTGGAAGAGCAACGGATTAGGAACCAGGGATGGCGAGTTCAAAACTAGATACAACCAAAGACCATCGCGTACATGGGTGATGATGCCTGTTAAATCTGTCGTGGCCTTAAATGTCCTCACGTTGTAATTTGGAGAGTAGGGTGCTAGATCAGGTGTTGTTCTCGTCAGCTGACCATGATTCAAAATTACGAGGCATTGTCCTTGGATATTTCCCTTAGGGATTGATCCCGGAACAATGGCAAATCGCCCGTTGTGTTGCTCCAGTGGGACGTTAATTAACTACCAATCAACCAGATAACGCACCACCATTGTTGGTTTAAGCCTTGGCGTTACTAAGGGGTAGTGACCCCGAGCTCCAAAGTCTAAAGGAACGACACATCAGAAATATATATTTAGAAGAGCTTTGTGTATTATTTGGAAAAAACGTTTCATAGCTTCAAGCGCAGTTTTGTCCTTGCCAAAGAAATATTTTCAAGTGTTATGAGTGTGAAAATTATTCCTTTTTGTCACTATTCCCTGTCTTTCACCACGTTGGTTACGAACAGGGGTGATGCGATTAAGAATCTATACATATAATTCTCTTACGTGGCACGCAAAAAAGACGTTATTTGTAATCGCGTTTTGGCAACACTGTACGATTGTTTGTTTATCGCGAAGTCTCGCGCATCAATTGAATTTATAGCGTTATCGGATGAAATTTTATTGGAAAAAAAAAGGAAATTTTAATGAGCTGTTGCAGTTAGTTTATAATAGAAATCAAAGAAAGCGGAGGATCTTTTCAGGGCCATTTAAAAAACGGTCCTTTTCAGGGCCAACAATTATAGTTCAACAAGACGCTTGCACTACAACTTTCGGCAACAAACTCAATGAAAAAGTGTGGGTCGTTTGAGTGCTGGGAAAATGTACGCACAAACAACATGCTGGGTATTCAATTTCCAAAGCAACGCTCACATTTCGAGTCAAAATTTGCACAAAGTTTTCATTTGAATTCGGATTTTAGAGATACTGTATATATTTGTTCTGTAATACAGCAAATTTAGATTTGAAAAACATTTTTTTGGTAACATATTTTGTAAACAATCCCTTCTGCTAGGACACATGTCTTCATTGAGGCGAGCGAAGCGAGCATAGGTTTGCGCAGCGAACCAATGAGGATTGCGAAGCAATCCTCCGGGGGTTGGCGAACGTTAGCGAGCAGGGGGCAGGCCCCCTAGTATGAAATATTGGGTGCGATTCTGAAAAAGAACATGTATAAGAATATAATTGTTCTACAATTCGGAGGAGTCGGACGTGTTTTACACTGGACGATGAGACGTGTATTTTGAAACTTTGTACTGTATCGTAAATAAATGTCAATGTCCAATTTAGGTGTGCAGTGTCCCTCTGCCACTGCTACACACACTGTCAATCACACAAATTAGACATCGCTCTTCACTTTGACAACTTCCATGCAGTCCACCTTTAATGCAATGGGGTCCTCCAAGGGATTGCGACAAGGTTTCTCGTCCATCAAGATCTGACTAATTCTGTTAATGACGACGTATCTCGTCCTCAAGATACTCTCAAGATCTTGCCAGTTTTCGTCTAATAACGAGATATCTCGTTCATCAAGAACTTGTCAGTTTCTCTAACGAGGAGTGATATCTCTTCGAGACAACAATTGGGGGTTAAAACTCAATTCTTCCTTTCATGCAGCCTCCTGCTGGCATGTTACTCTTCAGAAAAGAGACAAAGCAATAAAATTATCTTTCCACAGAAACCTAAAGAGGACAATACAAGAGAAGGGATATACTTTGGGTCTTGGAAACCTTAGGAGCTGT